>CM060935.1:937063576-939563576 GCA_030765085.1 Allium cepa
TCAATATGTTGATTTTGGTTCAATAAATTCTCGTTCTTTATATATGTAATGTTATGAACATTCAAATTTGCATGATCATGAAGACTTTGATGGTTTTTTCAATTTCTAAGCCTTCCTCTGTTTTTCTACTCATATTTAGAGCAAAATAAGCAATATGGTATGATAAGCAAGGTTGTAAAAACGCTAGGTGGATGCTTGACGACAAGCATAGACTAGCAATTAATTGTTTAGATGGGAATTAAGTGGAGATTAATCAAAGCTAGACATTTTTTATAATTCATGTATTTTTGATAATTTTTTAGTAATATTTAGTACTGATTGATCATAACTTAAAATTTGGAGGTTTGAACAGGCTTGAGAGCGGTCAAGAAGACAAAAATGCTTAAGATTAGCATGTAGATGTTTATAAAAGACATTATGCCTCACTAATGCCTAAATACCCATTTGGATTCTTGCATAGGGGGTAAGCCTTACCTAGATCATAGATTGGGCCTAGGTGAAAGCCTAAAATGACTTTTATAATAGAGATATTAAGCAATATACATCTTCTTCTTTCTGGTTGTACTTCAACCAATTTTTATAAATATCAAACCATGTTTGGTTAAAGCGATGAGCTTTCCACATACCGTTGTTTGTGGAAATGTTTGCAAAAAATGTCGATAAGGACTTTTTTTGCAAATATGCTCTTTAAGCTATGTTTCGATCATTTAGATCGTTGTTCGAAATTTGATATTGTAAAACTAAAGTTAGATAGAAGATTCGATAAATCACTCGAACACAACTTTGAGTTACTGAGTTTAGAATAATTGTATTTTAAATATCATTGTTCATGATTTAGAAGGCATAGGAGTTAAGACCCAATTTCGTTAGAACTTTTTTCAAATGATCTTTTAAGACATTTTTGTAAATTGGAAGTAAATAAATTAATGAGGTTTTGGTTTCCGAAAAATTGGCACAACACCCTAATAACAATCAAAAACAAAGTAAACATATATAAAAATGAAGGAATCGAAGTGAAAGATAACAATATGCAAGATTTTTATAGTGGTTTGACAAAATCTTTGGCTTACATCCACTTAGTCAATTTTATTTATAAATTCCCTCTAGAATGTACAATTAACAATCAAATTCAAGTTATAATCTAATAGATCTCGGTTTTCGCAAAGTCTTATGAGATAAAAGATGAAGAAGATCGATCTCACTTTTATAGACGAGATCCAACGGGCCAGCATAAATTTTGTTATTTTGGGTTTGAATGAGTCATTTCCTCCAGATTTGAAGTTCCAACACAAAAACATGTCGTACCGTACATTTTTCAAGACAATCAACTGGATTGGTACCGACCTAAATAAGTCAGTCCCGACCTATTTTTGTGTTTATACCTTCAAACATACTTATTGGTGGGGGATCCCCATTTCATCTTGCATGTGATTCAAGAAGACAAAAACAATTGGTACCGACCAAAAATAGATCGGTAACGACTTGTTTTTATGCTCCACAACTTCATGTTTTTTCTTCATAGTGAAGTGCCTAAGTCCCAAGACACGCAAATTAATGCAATGAAAACGATCGGTACCAACCAAAACAGGTCGGTACCGACTTATTTGACTTGGTCCAATCTTGGTCAACATTGCTATACTCCTTCACTTCGCCGTTCTTGATGGTTTCTAAATCTTTGAAGTCATTCCTTCATCATTTCGTAGTCCAGTTTATCTGTTTAAGTTTGTTCCGAGGCTGTGGAAAATTTGCCGAAAACGGGTTCATTAGCACCAAGTAAATTTGTTAGCAACAAGCAATAAATTGACCGGCAGCTAATTCACCAGCATTAATTAATTAATCATTCATTAGCAATAATATTAACCAATTCATTAACACTTTGGTAATGCCTTTGAGATTTATTAAAAGTATGCTGCAGTGATTCAATTTTATTGCAACTATCCAATCTAAGGATTAGCATTAACCACGATTTACTTGATATTCATTAGTTTTGGTATAATTTACGCATCGGTTTTAGGTATAATTCATCAATATTAATCAATTTAAGGGTTAACATTATCCTCAACATATACCCTGAGCACTCCACTTAATATTCATTTGTTTTAGCATGATTTTTCCATCATTAGCACTTTAGCAGAAATAATTTGTTGCTAATCATTAGCACTTTAGCAGTAATGTTGCATTGATATATAATATCTTTAGAACTTTGGCTCTTCATTAATCGTTAAAACCTATTTAGCCACATAGCTACCTTGATTCGAGTTTGAATTCGTAAAAGCTTACCCATAGCTGCAACAACGGAGTGGACGCTAAGTTGATTTGGAAGTGTATTGACGCTAAGGTGATTTGGAAGTGTATTGTGGTGACATCTACTAGCGATGCGATTTAGGGTTTGTCGGCTTTGAAATGTGAAAGAAAATTATTGTTCAGTAGACACAATTCTGTGGATCACCTGATCTCGTCACGCCTGCTATGACGCCTATATATTTGCGTGTTTATGGGAAGGATTCACATATCTTCTCTTTAAAGTCCTCTTGAATTGAGATACATAAATTGTAGATATGATCTTGTTACCATCAAGATTATCCACATAATCCTTTTTTGTAATTCTTAATCTTATCGTTCACTTGAAAATCTAGGTTAATATGAGACATCGAATAATTTATTTCAGTTCTCTATATCAAATGATTCAAAACTTTGTGCATTTGATCTTGATAACATATGGATTATATCTACAAAATTTTGTTTTGTTTTGATAGTTTTATGCACAAAATGATGTAGGGGGATTTTATTGAAATAAATACGACCAAATGTGGATCCCCCTTCCCTTTTCGTCTTTATGTGTGATTTAATGGAGATAACTAATAGGGGATGAGGATCATTCCCCTATAAAATAAATATATATTTTACAGGGGGAAGGATCCACATACTCCTCTTATTCATCTGCATAACATGTTTCATTCTTCATATGTTTTTTGTGTCTGAAATTATCAAAATGAAAAAATATGTCCGCTATTAAGATCACCTCCATAAATTTTGAATCATTTCGAAACTTCTAACTTGTTCAAAACTATACTTGAATCAATAGGTAAATTAAATATTTTTATTGGTTCAGATTAACATCCATTGTTGAGTGAGATAAAAGTTCCATAATTACCTAAAGTTTTGTGATTATCTTTATAGTAAGAAGATCCTATTTTATGTTTGCGATTGTGTGTGTGTGCACGCTAGATTTAAAGAAAGTGGATGCGAATCCTTCTTGCGTATGTGTGTGCATAATGCATATGCATATGTATGTATATGTGCATATCTATACATTTGTTTGTGTAAATGTGCATTGTAAATGTACAACAAGGTATCCCATGGTTTACTGGAGAATAATAGATGCTCAATTTGATGATCTACTTCTGGAGCTTCAATGTTTGATGAAGATGTAGAAGAATAGAAATTGTTGGTAATTTTACCCGGCCCCCATATATTGGGGGAAGAATCGGGGGAAGGGTCACAGAATAGGGGAAAAAATGTCTTCCGCCACAATATTTCTTCGTTCGAATGTTGCTGTTTTATTATTATTGTTATTAGTTACGGTTATTATTAATCCCTTTGTCGATCCAGTTCAAATATCAGCTTGGCGGTTTTCATAAAAAAGGTTGCTGGTATTTCTACTGTCACGATACAAATCCAACAATAGCATTTCTGTACCATAAGTACCATTATTATTATTATATATTTTTCCAGTACTGCTGTGACAAGTGAATGTACCTGTTCTTCTCCTTTTTTGAAATTAGGCAGATATCTAGTGAATCTTTTTAATGTGTGTGGTAGTTTAGATGATCCTCAGCATTCTCTGTGTCAATAGTTGATCTGTAACTACATTGCTCATATATACTCATTAACTCATTTTTTTGTGAATGAACCAAACCTTGGTGAGGCAAATGCAATATGATATAAAGTAAAACTATGAAACTCAACAAACAATCACACTTATAGTCTTATGGCTGAATTTAAGATGGACATTGGAGGAAGCGTAAGTTTCCTTGTTAGAAAACCATGCAAGCATGCCCATTTAAATGTGTTTTTATAGACTTTGTTTATTTCAGTAGTTACCTAAGTGGACTTTTCTAGACTCGTTATTATAATATATGATATAATAATATTTTTCAGTTCAACTATTTGGATGTCTTCAAAAGCTAATTACATCATACATGTTTCACAGGAACAAAATTCTTTGTAGTGTGTGAGCCTGGAACGCCACAAATGGAAAACTTGCTGAAGCTTATTTACGAGCTGTATACAGATTATGTGCTGAAGAATCCTTTCTACGAGATGGAAATGCCTATTCGGTGCGAACTCTTTGATCTCCACCTCTCTCAGGCAATCCAGAAAGACCGAGTTTCACTCTTAGGCCGGTAGATAACTTGCATGCTTCTTTGAATTATTGGATGACTTTTTTCCCCTTGCACTGCTTGTAATAAATCTGTATAATACTCAAGTCTATATTAGAATTGTATTGACTATATATAAGAATGCTTTGGAGCAATTCTTGTTTTTCCCCACCTAGGCATCACGTGCACTAATTTAGTGGTTTAAATGTTCTAATATTGATCAAGACATTAATACAATGTGCACTGAATTATTTTTCCTTTTCTGTTTTTGTCTTATTTCTTGTGTGTGAGTGCAACTTGTAATTTAGTTATAATCAGCTTTCTAGAATCATTTGATTATGAATTTGCCAATCTATTACGAAATTATTCCTATTAGAAGTTTGGAAATGAAATAGCTTCTTACAGAATAATAAAGTAAAATCTGTATTTATCAAAAAATCGAAAGTAAAATCTATTGTGATCCTATATATATATATATATATATAGTTTACATACATATTCTAAATTTAATTGAATATCTTGACTCGCCAACTTCTTATCTGCAATTGATAAAATAATTTTACTTGCCCGGTTTATGTCATTTACCTCTACCATTAGTGACTTATAGGATTGAAAATAATTGTGTTTTAAGAATAGAATTCATTATATTTCTACATCACCCTGTGACATAATAGACCACGTTTAGTTCCAGACCGTCTTTTAAATTTATGGTGGGTGTTTAAGGTGACTTTTTTGATTTAATTTTATTTAATGTTTAAATGATATTAACATGTGCTTAAGTGGGTGTAAATAGTAGTACCCTTGAAATTACACACACTCTCTCTCACGCTCTCTTTGAAAAAATGTTGCGAATCTAATATTTAGCTTTCTTTTATTAATCAAAAGAATTATCTATTTCAATCATTATAATATAAAAATGAAAAATGATAGTTTTCTTTAAGGTTTCAACGAAATGATAATATTTCTTCCTCCAAATTCTTTTGCTTTTTGAAAAAAGTATTCCTTCCTAAGAAGAATGATAGTTGACTATTCTACTATTCATTTTGAAAGATCCTTCTAGGAAGCAAAAATTCATCCCTTATTGGAGAGGAATATAGTCTTCTTTCCTAGGATGAATCTTCTCATGAAAATAGATGGGGTTTTCTGGTATGAAAGAATCTTTCATCAAAAAAAGTGTTAGGAATTTTTCGAAATCACTACACAAATAAATTTAAAAGAGTAAGTAGTGAAGAAAGCAAACAAAAATGATTCCCAAAAACAAAAACTTTTATTGATTCAACCAAGAAAATACAAAAAGGATCAAAAATTGAGAAGAAATCTCAATTCCGAACATCCAACAAAATACACTTTTCTCACACATGTCCATTAACCCTAGATAGGGATGTCAACGGATACTTTCAGATACAGATAGTGTCATATCCGTATCTGTATCCGAAATCATTTTCGGATATTGGATATCTGTGTCCGCTTAATTTTCAGATATCGGATATCCGTATCCACTTAATTTTTGGATACGGACGGATATCAGATATTTATCCGCTCCGTCCATAATCAATAAATTTAAAAGTATAAATGAAAAGGTTTGGATCAACATAAAACAATTTTTGTACTAAGGTTCATAAAAAACCATGGAATAAAAAATGTTGATGATAAAATATTGTTTTATACTAATATTTGTATGCGTATTAAAAAATATTCAAAAATTAAACATTAAAACTATCTGTTTTCACTAAAAACGAGCAAAAAGCCATATCGTAGTAACATCCGATGGTTAGAATATAGTTGAAAAATAATATATTAATTAAATATAATTTTAATTATACACACACACACGCATCAGTTAATTAGACGGATATTTTTTGGATACGGATACCACAACAACCATATCCGAATCCAGAAGGCTTTTCGGATATCCGATATCCGTGTCTGCTTTTCGGATAACGGTGAATAACAGATATTTTTCATATTTTCAGATACGGATTCGGACATATATCGAATTTTTCGGGTACCCATTGACAGCTCTAACCCTAGACATGTCTATTTATAATAGACTCGACAAGATATCTTCTTTAAGAAGTTATTGAATATTTTGATAAATCTTTCCCATGTAGATAATTTATGCATTCTCTAATGAAATAAAAGAGACAATTAAACACTCTACCAAATAGAAAAAATCTTTAAAAGGTGCAATTAATATCACTTCAAAATCTTTCAAATCTATAAAATAAGCACTGAATTTGAGTCATATTTCCGCATAGACTCAAATATCTCCAAGGTCTACTTAAATATGAAATGTTGTATCACTGAAATATAACAAAAAGATTCATGAATGTTGAAGGAAAATAATCTTTCTCGAAATAGTAAATATTCTTCTTTGAAAATTACAAAAAATTATTCAATTGTAATTATATTTTCATATGTGCAACCCATATCATATAAAAGAGATTTTTGTTTGTAGTTTGATGATTAAAACTATGAACTATGTTAGTCCTTGAGATGATAGTTTTGATGACAACAATCTTAGAATCGGATTATAAAATATAAATACTAACATTATAGTTTAGAAATATATGTATATGTAAGATTTAACCACGCAGGTACCAAGAATGAAGACTGTACAGTTTAGAGATTCAAGATATCAAGATTGAAGACTCATGAGTATCAAGAATATTAAGATTATCAAGTTCAAGATTTCAAGAATAAGTAATTTAATTAGGAATTTTGTTAAAACTCCTAGAAAAGTACTGGCATCTTAAAATCAAATTTATTCGTGGAATGGAATTTACTTCGAGCCCGTTAAAGGGATGGAACCCTAAGTAGGATGGAACCTATGAAAAATCTAATGGGACATTGTTTTGTATCCAATAACTTTTATTCAAAATAATTTTACAAAATTATATCTTGTTTTCAAAATGATTTCAAAACCTTCCTTTTAAAAAGAATCAAAATCATCTATCCTGGTTTTAAATACTTTTAGCCTCAAAATAATCTTGAATTTCAAAATCAAATTATCCTTAGTTTTAAACTATCTTTTAATAATAATATATTTAACTTTTAATATTTATACTTAGATTTAAATATAAAATTATAGTAAAATTTTATATATACCAAAATATTATTCTCTATATTTATTTATGTATTTTAACTATAGTTAAGTATATTTATAAAAGTTTAAAATAGTTTTAATATAAGATAAAAGTTATTTTCAAAAGAAAAACAAAACACCAAAATTTCCTTTGGAATGTCAACGTACCCAAGTTACCCATGTCCACATAGTGTCAGTTGATTTCAAAAATTTAAATTTCAAAAGAAGTGTCTATTCGTCATACCCCTTCACGAATGGACATGACTGTTGTTCTTCTATAAATAGGGGCTGTTTTCAACGAATTTCTAAATATATTTTTCTGGTTTTCACTCCTCTTCTTCTTCCACATTTCTTTATACATATTCTTACCATTACTCCGTCGAAATCAACATTGAATCTAACTAGATCATTTCTGGTTTGATTCTCTATCACTATCTCAACAAGATCCTCAGTGCTATTCAGAGTTATAGGCTTCTTTGTAATCATTTCTGTGAGAAAAGGTGTGATTGTAGCCTTGGAAATCAATCAAGTGAGAAAATGTGTGATTGTAGCATTGGAAATAAATCAAGTGTAAAAGGTGTGCTTGTAGCCGTGGAAATCAATTAGGTGAACTTGTTGCCCGTGAAATCAAGTATCTCTACCCAGAGGATTGTGAATCTGGAGGGTGTACCTCATAGCCTTGAAATCGAGGGTGTAATTGTAAAGATTGCTTTTGAAAGGAAATCCGTACTTGTGTGCGGGACTGGATATAGGGTAACTCCGAACCAGTATAAAATCCGGTGTGTTCTTTCCTTTACCGCTTTTACTTTATTTCTGCATCTATGTTTGTTTCTGTGATCGTATCTGTGTTTGAATATTGCATACATTTGTGTTTAAATTAACAAAAACTCTAAAAGATTTAGTAATTTCTTAAAACACTATTCACCCCCCTCTAGTGTTTATCCTAACCTTAAGATCCGTAATCTGCATTTCTAACATTTGGTATCAGAGCAAGATTTTTAAAGTTTTCACAATCTGAATTTTGAAAAACTTTCAAAATGGCTACCAACACTGGTACTGGTAACACTACCAACACTAGTTCTATCATCCCTATCACTAGGTCATTTGTAGAAGGTCAGTCTACTGCCAGACCACCACTTTTTAATGGCAATAACTATGCATATTGGGCATGTAAGATGAAAATATATTTATAATCTGTTGGATTAGACACTTGGAATATCACACAGACTGAATATTCTGAACCCACAACTGATTTTGCACAGTGGACCGCTGAGCAAAAGACTGTTGCACAAAATAATTCTAAAGCAATGAATATTCTATTTTGTTCACTTGATATGAATGAATTTAATAGAGTGTCAGTTTATAAGTCTGCATATGAAATCTGGAAAACTTTGCAAGTTACTCACGAAGAAACAAGCAAAGTTAAACAGACCAAAATTTCCGTGCTCACAAATCAGTTTCAATTATTTAAAATGAATTCTAATGAGTCTATTTCAGATATGTATTGTAGATTTCATGATATTGTGCATTCTCTAATATCCTTGGGAAAGGAATTTTCGGAAGAAGATCAAGTCAGAAAAATCTTAAATTCTCTTACTCCGGAATGGGATCAAAAGACATTTGCGATCGAAGAGGCAAATGACATCCGTACCTTAAAGATAGAAGAATTAATTGGAATCTAATGTCGTTTGAAGTCCAAATGATTGGGAGAAGAGAAAGCAAAACATCAAAAAAGAAATCAATGGCATTCAATGCAATTACCGATGGATCAGACTCAAACTACGATAATGATGAAGAGATAGCTCTTATGACCAAGAATTTCGAAAATTCCTGAAATATAGAAAGATGAATAATTTCAAGAGAAACAACTATAAGAATTCTGAAAACCAGAATGTAGTGCCAAACAATATTAAATGTTTCAACTATGACGAACAAGGGCATATCAAAAGAGACTGTCCGTATCCAGATAGGCAAAATCTTCCTATAAACAATGATTCCGTAAAGAAACGAAAACGTGCATTTACTGCTACTCTAGATGACTCAGACTCGTCCTCAAGCGATGATGATCAGAAGACATATAATTCAAATATGTGTTTCACAGCAGTTCACGACTTCGACGAATTCAGAGAAACGGACTCAGAAAAAGGTACACATTTACAATACAATTAGTTGAAATTGCATGCTTAGAATTGGTTGCTTGATTGATTGATTTTGAATTGGTGTGTTGTTTGAATTTTAAAATTTTATTTTTTTACTATTATTTTACTATTATTTTTATTTTTTATTTTTAATTTTAATAGTATTATAATATTTTATAGAATATACTATAATTTCAGAATTATTCCAGATATATATATACATTAAAAATAATAAGTGTATATATTAGAATACTTAGGAAAAATAAATCATAGAAATTCAAAGACACATGTCGACATGTCCCCATCATGATGTCGACATGGGTACAAAATTTGAAATTCAAAATTTGAATTCAAATGGTTGAATTTGCCTCCACCTTTTCGCTTCATTCAATTCTCTGAAAAGGCATCTTTTGACCAAAGAACGTGTCCTTTGAGAATCTATTTATTCACCATCTTTTATCACATCTTTTCACTTCCATTTTCAGATTCAAACTCTCTTTTCAAAACTTCAAGCTCTCTACTCTCTACTCTAATGGCTTCTTCAAGCAACCCCTCCACCATGAGAATTTCCAGAAAGATAAAAGAGCAACTCTTCAATGATCTGGAGGCTATAAAAGCGTACATCAATTATGCTAACTATGCAAAAATCCATCCCGGAAAGTTTGCTATATTTCAAGATTTCTCTTCTTATGAAATTGATTCTCTTTTTGCAAACAATCAAATTCCTAGTCTTGTTGATGCTTCTCAAAATAATTTTGTTTGTTATCCAAATCTTGTTAATTTTTTTTATGCAAATTTAAACCGTGGATTTTATATTAGAAATGATGATGAAATTTGGAGTAGTGTCAAAGGCACTAGAATTATTTTGAATTGTGATCTTTTGGGTACTATTCTCAATTGCAAGAGTACGGGAATGGATCTTTCTAGTTTTAAAATCAATGAAAATGATCGTGAGATATTTCATCACATTTTCAAAGGAAATGATAATTTTGAATTCAAAAATCGAAACTTTCGACCAAAAGCTAGAATTGTCAATCTTCTTTTACAACATACTTTGACCCCAAGATCGAGAAAATTTAACAATCCTACTTCAAAAGTTTGGAAAGCACCTTTTGCTATTTTTGGAAATTATGATATTAATTGAGCGCAGGTTATTTTGGATGAACTTCGTCCCAAAAATCTTGAAATGGGTGAGAATACATTGTATCATGGAATCTATCTCACTCGGATTTTTAACTATTTTAGAGTAGATTTTAAAGGAGAAGAATTTGTTTCAAGAAAGGTTTTCAATCATTCCAACATTTCTCTTATGAAAATTCCATTTGTTTTTCAACCTTATGAGACTCTTGCCGAAAAGGAAGAGCGTTTGGCTCATGAGGAGATGGAAGAGGAGGAAGAGGAAGAAGAAGAAGGGGATGAAATGGAAATTGAAGAAGAAGAAGGTGAAACATCTTTGGAAAGCATTGATTACCTTCCTAATCCAACCAACAAAACCCTTCTCAAAAACCAAAAACCATTGTTGAGAATCAACGGATTCTTAAACGATCCGTTAGTAAGAAGTTGGACAAAATATCATCCAAGATGAATAAGTTTATTTCCAAAGTTAGCAAGAAGCTTGGATTATCTTCGTCTTCGTCATCCTCTAACTAGCTTTACCTTTTCGTATCTCGTTGTATTTGCTTTAGTTTATTTTGATTTGAATGTTCGTGTAGTTTTAATGTTAAATCATTGTATTGATCTATTATGCAATGAAATTGAATTTCCTTTCTGTTATCTAGCTTATCTTATCTCCAGAATAAATGTTAGTATATTATATAAATATATATATAAACACACACACACACACACAATTATTCATAAAATCAAAATAAGCCATCAAAATTCACTGCACCATGTCGATATCCCCCCTATGACCATGTCGACATGTACTGGTCCAAAATGTCACTTCATTTTAAATTTGAAATTTGAATAACTACCTTATGTCTATTCATTTCAAATGAATTTCTACACCTATAAATACCTATTTCTTCCAGAATTCATCACTCAATATTATTTCTTATTCACTTTGTCTCTCATTCTTCTCACAAACTCGAAAATGGCCAATCCAATTCATAATTTACCCGAAAATCTTAAAGAGACTCTTAATTCTTTCAAGAATATTCTTTCGTTCATTCTTCGAAACCAACGACACTTAGAGTTGAGTCAAATGCAGATGATCAAGGAGCAAGAAAGGCATTTCGATGCAATACGATGGATGATTTCCTCCGTACACAAGGATGATAAATAAGCACATCCTACAGTCTCTCTCGCTAATGATAATGAAAATTGAGATGCCATTAAAGCAGACCCTATATTTGGAGAAGAAGGATGGGTGGAAGTTCCTCGTAATGTTTGATTTGATTGGTTTGTTTGATTTGAATTGTTTGCTTTGCTTTGCTTTGATTTGATTTGGATTGATATTTGGTGTGAAAAACATGTATAAATATGCATTGATATTTATATGATCCTTAATTAATTATCATGTCTATCATTATAATTATCTCTTAATCTATCTATTATATACTCCATTGTATAAATTTATAAATGAAGGTACTTTAATCCAAGAATGAGTAGGAGTTATATAGTTTGGAGTTAGTTTTTGTTGATGACAAAAGGGGAGAAATATAAAATAGGATAGTTATGCATAGATTAAGGGGGAGTTATTAGGATAGAAGTAATATTTTATAAACAAAGGTTATCATCATCAAAAAGGGGGAGATTGTTAGTCCTTGAGATGATGGTTTTGATGACAACAACCTTAGAATAGGACTATAAAATATAAATACTAACATTATAGTTTAGAAATATATGTATATGCAGGATTTAACCATGCAGGTACCGAGAATGAAGACTGTACAGTATAGAGATTCAAGATATCAAGATTGAAGACTCATGAGTATCAAGAATATCAAGATTATCAAGAGTTCAAGATTTAAAGAATAAATAATTTAATTAGGAATTTTGTTAAAACTCCTAGAAAAGCACTGGCATCTTAAAATCCAATTTATTCGTGGAATGGAATCCACTTCGAGCCCGTTAAAGGGATGGAACCTACGAAAAATCTAGTGGGACATTGTTTTGTATCCACTAACTTTTATTCAAAATGATTTTACAAAATTATATCTTGTTTTTAAAATAATTTCAAAACCTTACTTTTAAAAAGAATCAAAATCATTTATCCTGGTTTTAAATACTTTTAGCCTCAAAATAATCTTTAATTTCAAAATCAAATTATCCTTAGTTTTAAACTATCTTTTAATAATAATATATTTAACTTTTAATATTTCTACTTAGATTTAAATATAAAATTATAGTAAAATTTTATATATACCAAAATATTATTCTCTATATTTATTTAGTTATTTTAACTATAGTTAAGTTTATTTATAAAAGTTTAAAATAGTTTTAATATAAGATAAAAGCTATTTTCAAAAGAAAAACAGAACAACAAAATTTCCTTTGGGATGTTAACATACCCAAGTTACCCATGTCGACATAGTGTCAGTTGATTTCAAAATTTTCTGAATTTCAAAAGAAGTGTCTATTCGTCATATCCCTTCACGAATGGACATGGCTGCTGTTCTTCTATAAATAGGGGATGTTTTTAATGAATTTCTAAATATATTTTTCTGGTTTTCACTCCTCTTCTTCTTTCACATTTCTTTATACATATTCTTACCATTACTATGCCGAAATCAACAATGAATCTAACTAGATCATTTCTGGTTTGATTCTCTATCACTATCTCAAGAAGATCCTCAGCGCTATTCAGAGTTATAGGCTTCTTTGTAATCATTTCTGTGAAAAAAGGTGTAATTGTAGCCTTGGAAATCAATCAAGTGAGAAAATGTGTGATTATAGCATTGGAAATCAATCAAGTGTAAAAGGTGTGATTGTAGCCCTGCAAATCAATTGGGTGAACTTGTTGCCCGTGAAATCAAGTATCTCTATCCAGAGGATTGTGAATCTGGAGGGTGTACCTCGTAACCTTGAAATCGAGGGTGTAATTATAAAGATTGCTTTTGAAAAAAAATCCGTACTTGTGTGCGGGACTGGATGTATGGTAACTCCAAACCAGTATAAAATCCGGTGTGTTCTTTCCTTTACTGCTTTTACTATATTTCTGCATCTGTGTTTGTTTCTGTGATCGTATTCGTGTCTGAATATTGCATACATTTGTGTTTAAATTAACAAAAACTCTAAAAGATTTAGTAATTTCTTAAAACACTATTCACCTCCCCTCTAGTGTTTATCCTAGCCTTAAGATCCGTAATCCGCATTTCTAACAAACTAAACCAGATTATCTATAAATAGTTATCTCATTTTGAAGATTGGGAATAAATGAGATCTAAATAAAGAAAAAGATAAAATAGGAAACGATGCATTATAGAGGGAGGGAACAAATGTATAATAACTTTATGAAAGAATAGTCCTTTTAATTCCATTGCGGTTCGCGGGTGCAGCGCAGTGGAAAAGAGGCTTGGGTTCTGGTAAAAAGCCCCAAGTTCGATTCCTACCATGTGCTTTTCTATCCTATATAAATTTACCTGGGGGTATGAGGGCTTGGATCAGCGGATGGCTTTACTGTACCCTCATCAGAAGTTTACCGGCCTGCCGGGTTCTCCTGGGTTTTAAAAAAAAAAGTTTATGTATTGCAAATGCTAATATGGCTAGAGATTATCGTGATTTGCAATACAGGAAAATAATTTAAGTGGATTTGGAATTCGTGAAAATAAATCCCAAAGACGCACTTCCATCGTTGTTTAGTTCTAATATCGCATAATTTTTTATTCCTCTATGAAACAAAGTGCCACTTAAATTCATCAAATAACTTTTTAAATGAATGGCATCTCGCGTTTTCTCTCAATCTCGACTTTAAAATTTTCATAAACATATATTTTTGCGCGTCTAAATTTGATCTACAAAAATTGAATTCAAGTCATTTCTTGTAACGACCTGGAATTTTGGACATTTAAAATTAAAACATTTAATCGATTTTAAATATTTAAAAGTTAAATTTTAACTTCAATTTCAAATATAACCATTTATTGAATAATTAAAATTTTGAATTTAATAATTGGAAATTGGGTAAAACAGGGAATCCTGAGTTTTAAGCTTGTTAAAAATAATTTGAAGGCTTTTAAATTTTATATTGATAATACTGAAGGTGATAAAAGTTTTAAAATTGAAATTGGTAGTGATTTGTTCAATTTTACAAATATATCGTTTAAATCGACATTTAAAAATAGTCTTCCGGGATACAGTATCAGAATTTAATGAAACCAATTTCATTGGATCCATAATAATGTATTATTACCGAATTTAGTGTTTGAAGTTATCGTTTGGCCGTATGGTATATAAATGCACTAAAATCTATATCGGAAATTCAATATAATTGTTGGGTCAAAAAAGCTATCTTTTCCATACGATCGAATTAGGACTCGAAACATTTTCCATTGCATTCGGAATAGGGATATAACATTATAAACGCCTAGCGGCATGCCTCGATAGGAGATCATGATTTTAAGCTGTGATTTCAAGACGATTAAAATTTAAATAAATAAATATATATTATTTTGATTGACATTTATATTCTCATCAAACCTTTTTCCTTTTCACTTCAAACCACTATAGCACATCTGCTACACGCGACCATCTCATCACTTCCATCCAGTTTTCAATTTAAATTACAGCCGAGCATAGGATATATTTATAAAATAAATTAGTTTGACTCATTTTAAATTGGAGATGGGAAATTGATAACGATAACGAAGCAGGCAATCGAAATCCAGTTTTCTCCCCCTTTTCTTTTTCTCTAAAGTTTCGATTTTTCCTTCATAATAACAGAACGAATCGATTCGTTCGTATTTGAAA
The DNA here is from genome assembly GCA_030765085.1 of Allium cepa. Taxonomy (NCBI): domain Eukaryota; kingdom Viridiplantae; phylum Streptophyta; class Magnoliopsida; order Asparagales; family Amaryllidaceae; genus Allium; species Allium cepa. The sequence goes on from CM060935.1 coordinate 937,079,095, forward strand.
AAAGAGAGTTGAAGTCGCGTTCTCGTGGCTGGAAGCGTGGGAATTCTCGAACTTGAGTTTGAACTCGAGAGGCTCTGGCCCGCGATCGGAGTGACCACGAGGCGATTGGAAGGCCTCGCGATCAAGTCGCGATTCTTGAGTCGTAGGCGACTTCGATGCCGCTCGGAAGAGACTTGCGATGGAAAGGGGGGTGCTGCAGGCAAGGCAATGAAGCATGGCGACATGGGGGATGTAATGGCCAAAGCGAGTTAGGGTGGCGACTGATAGTGGAGATGCAGTGGCCATCGTAGGAATGATTGAGGGTTCACGGTGGTAAAGTTGGCGTGTTATCTTGCATGCAGCGGCCAGAGGAGGGTTCGAGCTTTGGTTTGGTTCGAGATTTCGGCAGGCCAGGCCGGTATTTTGAGGTTAAATTTAGTTATACTTAATTAATGATAGATGTTTTAAATTTTTATCTAATCCAGGAAACTTTAAAAAAAAATTAACTGTTATCCCATTTAAGTAATTTTAGTTAAATTATATCGATGATAATAAATTCATAAATCCTTTCGTATGAGGTTCAACTCAATGAATGCGGCAATTGCAATTGAATTGGAGTCAATCTGGGACTTAAGGGAAGCTAAAGTTTAGGTATTCGTCAAAATAAAAAAAAATAAAGTCAATGTGATAATTTCTTGCTCAATGTGATTTCCATAACTAAATTTAAATGTTTAAATTTAAATAATTGGTTGTTTGGTTGACTTATAAAATTACTATCTGTTGAATGTTAAATATATACAGTAGTATATATATTAGTATTGGAGTGATATTCCCGCATTATATAGCGAATGAGACTCTATGTGCCCCGCATAATAGCGGATGACCCTATATACCGCGATATCCCTCTCGAAGTGGAATTGATAATTTTATATTTTGCTAACATCCGTGGATGCAGAAAAACAGGTTGGAGGGATCCAACTGGATTCCTCAAAAATTTTGAATTTATTTTCATTTCAGTGATATATGAAATGTTGAAAAATCTATGATAGATTATGTTGGAAAATTAAATTTATTGAATGCTATGACATTGCTGGATATATTTTTGGCATTTTAAAACATCAAAAAAATAAATATTTAATTTTTAAAGGAACTAAAAAGGGGATTGTAAAGTAAGAGATTTATAGTAAGGATGGATAAATTTAAAAGTAATGATTTGGAAAAATAAAAAGTTTGATTTTAAAATTGTACTCAATAATTTCTAAGTATGGAAAGATAAAGAATTTTTGCAAATATTGAATAAAAATATTTAATAATGAGACTTAAGTGATTTGTTAAGCATAAAAGAGTTATCTTCAAATCTGAGAATTAAAATAAATTTGAGGAAAATAAAGAGGGAATTTGAAAAATAAAATATGGAATTAGGGTTTCAGATTTAAATCAAGCTTTTTAAATCCTAAAAAGGAAGTAAGATCTGAAATTTGTGGATTTTGGAATGTACTGGGAAATTTATTTTCAAAATCGAATTAGTTCAGAAAATCGATTAAGTGCTTTGAAACGGTGATTAAAAAGAGAATTAGACTATGGAATTTATAAACTGGGTTTATAAATAAAGTGAAATATTTATCGATGGATAATTTGAGACTATAAATTCACGATGGGAATTTATAAGGAGATGGTAATTCGTTTTAAAAATAAATAGTGGTTTTATTTTTAAAAAATGCGAGAAAGGAAATTTACGGAGTTGGAACGTAAATTTAAACTGGAGATAAATCGAAAAGGATTTATAAATGACTAGACTAGTTTTATTGAAGTGGAAATGTATTTTTCTGGAAAGTTAAGTATATTTTAAAGGAATTTTTTTAAGAAATAAATAAAAGATTTAAAAGTGTTTAAAAGAATGTTTTCAGAATTTTTTTTATCTAGTTGTTCAAAAATTGTTTAAGTATTTATAAATTGAGTCAGTTATAACAGTTAATTATTTTTAAAGGTTAAATTAGTATCATGATTTAAGGGAAAATTATTAAATATTTATACTTCATGTAATAATTTTATTTTAAAAAGTAGTTTTTGTCTAAAGTTTTTACTTGGAAAATTATTATATAATTTCATAAGTATTGTTTTGAATAAAGTGATTTAAGTAGCTTTATTTTAAATATTTTAAGTGTATATTTTGGATAAAGTGAATTATTTTATTTAAAATCTAAATCAATAAGACTTGGTGTTTCCAATGGAAATGAAATATTTGGTTGATTGATTTTTTTATTAGTTAAATAACCAACTATCCAATCTTGTCCCAAACATAACTTTGGAAAGATCCAGAAGAAATATGAGATTTATATGGTATAGTTACCGTTCAGGGTGCTATACTGTACGTATAAAATCGTTTCGTTCTTCTAGGACGTTTATAAGGAAATCCATCCACTAACGGTTAGGGGGTGATCTCCAATCTTATTTTCGTTTGTTTATTTCCTAGAGAAACGGGATTGAGTTTACCGGGAAATATCAAACGTTGTTTTGAAGAGACCGAGATCGGATTTGTGATCCGAAAACCACTTCGATCCAACGTGTATGTTTTCTGAAGTGCAAGGGCTAGTCACTCTAATCCCGAGGGTGATTCCGAAATGGATGCAGTAGGAGTAGTGCCTTCGGAATGGACTTGTATGGTTGAATGCTATAAGTACATTGTCAGTGGAGGACCGTGAGCATTCTAAGTGAATATTTCTAAAAAGGTAACGCTTAGCCCTAAGCCTCATTAAACGGAAATGACTGAAAATCAAGGGATATGCAGCAAGGCTAAGTGGGTAGCTCCTAAGTAGGGTAAGGTTTCCCCTGTCTATAGTCCCTTTATTTCGGCTGTGTGGGCGGTTGCTGATCGCAACCATGGGGTGATCTTATTCGAGCTATTCAGTAAGGGGTAGTCTGGTCTTGTGTCTCATGGGATCGGGAGTGGAACTCGATATGCTGATCTAGACCAGATACCATGATGGGTGGTACCCCAGTGCCTAGCCATTCGATTGGAAATCCATTCTCCCTACGTGCCCTTTACGGTTTTGATTGTACAGCCTAATATGTTGGAATTTAATTAATCTAACAATTTCAGCTATTTGATTTAAGTATTTGTACTTAAACACTATTATAATATCATAGCATTTTTGATATGAAATGTTTGGTTATCGTAAGGTAAAAACCCGACATGTTTATTTGTGGTGTGGTCTTACGAGATACCTTTGTTTTCCAAAGGATTTTGATAACTCTAATAATTCAGTTGAGTATATTTCTCACGCTGGCTTTCCAGACTGACTCGGGTATTATTTTATTATAATGCTCGGATAAGACTTGTGTGTATTTTTATAGATGTGCATTTACTGAATGCTTATTTTATCCAAAACAAAATACGTTTATTTTCATAATAAGTTTCAAACCAAACATATTTCTCAAATAAGTTATTTTGAGAAGTCTATTTCAAAAACTTATCCCAAGAAAAGGATTTAAAGTGTACTCTAAAGAAGCAAATTGAGAATGCTAAAGATAGTTCGGATGATGAGCCACCTAAGCACTCTTGTTCTATCACACTCCACTCGAACACACGACAAGGCATACACCATGAAGCTAGACTATAAGTAGCTTCCTACCAACAAAAGATTACTTGCTGCTTTAACTATAGGCTAGGACTACAAAAGAAAGGCTGGATTTAATATTAAACAATTTGCTCCCTTCTACAAATTACAACACAACAAGCTATGTGAGCATGTTAGTGGACTGTGAATATTGACAATGAGTTATGCAAGTATGGGAAAATGTAATCCATGTATTACATATTCAAACAATTAAGCACTATACGTACAACGGACTTGAGAATTTACATGATTAACACTATAGTGTTTTCGATTTAATTATAAGTTTAGAGATGGAATGTTACGGTTAAATATCAATTTTTTGCGTTAAGTATATGTTTAAAATTATCAACTAACTCATTAATAAAGTACTTAAACAACAAGTGCTTCCAGTAATAAACCATTCAAACCAAAAACCTATAAGTTTGATAGCATATCAAAATTAATTTCGTCAAATTTGGTTCAGCCGATTCCCATTTCCTTGCTAATTCTCGTAATTCAAATTCAATATCAGCCAAACCATCCCATTTTCAATTGTCATTTCCTCCAATTTAACCCCAAATTTCGATCTAATTTTCAAAACCTAAACTAGTGCTTGGTTTAAGAATGAATTTTGTATTTTCGGTTTTAAATATATCTCAAATATGAGAAGAATGAAGGGACGGCAGAAGTTATGAAAGAAAGACGGATAAGGGGATGAAGGAGATAGAGGGACGATGGAAAAATGAATTGTTTTATGTGTTTCTGTTATTTTTTAAAACACAAAAAATTAAAAAAGTTGTTTTCTATCTTGTATATTAACTTCGTTTTCTAAACTGATCGTTTTTGACAATATGAATGCATCATGTGCATTTTTATATGGACGAAAACTCAAAACTAAAAGTAACAAAACAAACACTACCTTAATATTTTAAACAACTTGAAAACCTATGTTTCGAAAATAAAAATTTGTAAATCCGTCAATTCCCATTCAAGCTGACTACACCAACCTGATGTGATTTAAGGTAACTTTCTTTTTTTCCATGTTAGATTGCGTTTACATTATGTTGAATTCTTGCGTTTAATTCAGCATAGTTTAGGGTTAGGTACATGTTGATTTCGATTTCTAATTTCAACTTTAATATATTTTGTTTATTATTGTAATTTAAATTTAAGTTGTTACAATTTAATGTCGAAACATTCATGACCTCATGAGTTAATCTCCATAGACATTTAATGTCAAAACAAATATGATAGATTTCATCTCCATTACCCAATAATAGCTATACATAGAAAATTTGAAGCACAAGGGATCAAACAAGGAGGAAATAAGTTTTAAGCGTCTCTTTATTTATTCATTTTGCAGCGTTCTTGGTTTAGTTTTAAAGTCGTGACATTGTAGTAAAGTTTGTGAAATTAGTAGTAAGACCGAAATATAGAACACTTACTTCAAAAATATTTTGCAAATAGAAAAAAGGGAGAAAAAAGTTTAAAAGAGAGTTAAGATTGTGAATTTATTAAAGTAGCCCCCTTGAATTCCACATATCCACTTTTGTTTGAGGGTAAAATAGATATTTAACTCGGTTTTTTTTGTCTTTTAGTCTGAAACAATCATTACTAGCATGCGTCCTTAGGGCACATGATAATAAAACCCTATAAAACATACATAAAGTAGAGTTATAAAGCGTGAAGCCTTATATACAAGTTTCACTGAAAAACATAACATACAACACGATCTCAAAACTCGTATTAGTTTCAAGTATGTACGCTGCCACATCTCTTTGGATGGTAAACTTTTGATCATGGGTGGTCGTGCTAAAAAGGTAGGAAAAATGTCTTCTGTGTATATAAACATCAAATATTGAGTATTTCTGATGGCCATGCACTCAATTCGGTTACCATCCAACAATAGCACTCTTGTTAGTGCCATGGATTCAAGTCAGTTATTTTCTTTCACGGACCTTACTTCTTATTATATTGTGCATATTTTCCATCAAATATACGAAAATTTTAAACAAAAATTCAAATTATATTGTGCATATTTTGGTTTCTTTCAACTAAACGAGACAACGACAAAAACAAAGAACTCAATAAAATGATAATTAGGAAAAACTCGATTAATATATAAATAACTATTTTATTCCTCTGCTAGTTATATCATTTGTTAGAATTTTAAGTGAATTAATTAAAAAGTAAACAAAAACATGTTAATGGTTATATATTTACACGCCTTTATTATAATTGAGCCGTTGCAAATGTATAACGGTAATATATATATATATATATATATATATATATATATATATATTCATGAGCCATTATTATTGAGCCGTTGCAAAAGTTAATGGTATTAAAAATTCATTTGAAATAACAATAAATTCAAATTCATTTACATTCCTTCACTTCAGCAATGCTACAATTCCCATTGCACCTATTTAAACGATAAATAGGTAGATGAGAAACATGAATAACGGTCAATTTTTCTTTCTTCTTTTTTGTCCTGTGCATTTTTCTCTCTTTAAGAAATTTTACAAGCAATTAAATTAGAAAGTGCTATATTCAGAACAATTTGTTATAGTGTACAAAGCTATCTGTCAACCGCTCCATCCTCGGAATAAAATAGCCTCTGAAATTTGATCAATTTTGAGGCTAAGCCATGGATCATCTTAAGAGAGAAGATCTACTCCATGACTAAAAAAAAGACGCTGCAGATTCAAGTTGAGGTACAACAATTTTAAGGCGATTATGGTTTCGATCGTTTACTACTATCCTGCCCCGATATCTATGTTTGAGGTTCCGACGGTATCTGTTGTGCCATTCAGATTCGAAGGCTTGCATTTCAAATGATGGCAGCAAAAAATAGAATTTTTTCCGACTACGTGAAAGGTGGTACATGTACCGATGACCGAAAAACCATCACTGCCTAGAGAAACAACAGATAATAGAAAAAACTTTGAGGGTCTGGATTGAACATGACTACCTCTGCAAAAATTATGTTATTGATGACTTAAGTGATGATCTATACGATTATTACAACTCAGACAAGTTAGCATAAGAGTTCTGAGATGCGCTGCAAAAAAAATGATACCGAGGAAGTGGAGTAAAAAAATATTTGATGTTAGTTGCTATTTAAAGTTTCAGACGATGGATGACAAATCTGTGGAGGCACAGTCACACGAGCTCTAGAAAATTGCGCATGAGATCATCTTCGAAAGTACGGCTTTAGATGAATAGTTTCATATTACTGTGTTAATTGATAAATTACCCTATAGTTGGAAAGATTTTAAAAATAATCTCAGGCATAAGACCAAGGAGTTTTTCTTAAAGAGTTTGATTACTCGTCTTCGTATTGAAGAGGATGCTAGAAAACAGGATTTAAAAGTAGATATGCTTATTGTATCTACCAATAACACTAAGAAATCCACAAATAAGAGTGTGAAACTAAGTACGAAATTTTTTAAAAATCAAAATCGCAAACTAAATCAAAACCACAACAATCAGCATCATATTACCCCCTTAAAAATTGGTACTGGATGGTTGTTCTTATGTTACAACTGTGGCAAAGTAGGCCATTGGCATGAAAGTGTCGAAACAGTCCAAATCCTGCACCGTAGAATCACCTGACTGAAGAAGCCCTGGGTGGTGGGTAGACACTGGAGCCTCTCGCCATGCCAGCTATGATCATGAAATGTTTAAAACATATAATACTGCTAATGACGTAAAAGTGATGTTGGGAGATTCTCACACCACTACTGTTGCTGGAATTGGGACTGTGGAGTTAAAGTGTACATCTGGAAAGAATTTATTGTTGAAAGGTGTGATGCATACTCCAGAGATGAGGAAAAATTTAGTATCTGGTTTCTTGTTAAATAAAGTTGGTTTTACTTATACTATTGGATCTGACTTGTACATCATTATTAAAAATGGTGTTTTGTTGGTAAAAGATATGCCGTAGGTAATATGTTTAAGTTGAATGTTGAAATTAATGGTTTTGTTTATATGCCGTGTGATTTTAATATTTGACATGCTAGACTTTGTCATGTTAGTAAGCGACTAGTTCATAACATGAGTAACTTAGGCCCAATGCCTAAAGTTTTCATAAATGATTCAAAAAAATATGAATATTATAGTCAGACTAAAATTACTGAGACCTTACATAATTCTACGTTTAGGGAGTCAGAACCTTTCGATTTAATACACTCTGATATATGTGAACTTGATGATACTCTAGCTAGGGATGACAAACGTTACTTTATTACTTTTATTGATGATTGCTTAGATTTTACCTATGTTTATCTCGTGAAGAATAAAAGTGACGCGTTAGATATGTTTAAATTATTTATCACTGAAATTGAAAATCGATCTAATAAGAAAATTAAAAGATTTTGAAGTGATAGAGAAACAGAGTATAAATCTAACTTATTCATTGAATTTTATAAACAACATGGCATAATTCATGAGAGAAGTGCACCTTATTCGCCTGAAATGAACGGTAAAGGTAAAATAAAAAATAGGACCCTTATCAAATTAGTAGTAGTTGTTTTATTAAATTCGGATGCAACATCTCACTGGTGGAGGGAATTTTATTAACTGTTTGTTATGTCTTAAATATAATTCCAAAATCTAATAGCAAAATTTTGCCTTCTAAGATTTTTAAAAATCATAAACCCAACTTATCTTATTTTAAAACTTGGGGTTGCTTAGTGTATGTTCGTATTCCTGACCCTAAAAGAATTAAATTAGCAAGTCGAGCATATGAATGTGTTTTCATTGGTTATTCCCTTAACATTAAAGAAAACAGATTTTTTGATTTGAATGCTTGAGTTAGTATTAAGTCAAATGATGCCGATTTCTTTGAAAATAAATTTTCGTTTAAACTTAGGAATAATGGAAGCACTTCTACCACCAATAATCCAATAATCGAAAATAATGAACATAAAACTAAGAAGAAGTAAAAGAGCTAGGATAGCTGAAGATTTTGGTCCGGAATATTATGCTTATGCACTAGAAGAAGACCCTACTAATCTAAATGAAGATCTGTCTTTTTTGGATTCTGATCACTGACAAAAAGCTATAAATGATGAAATGAAATCTCTTGAATCTAATAAAACTCGGCATCTAGTTGATTTGTAACGACCCATAATTTATTCATTCGAAATTTGGATATTTAATTGATTTTAAATATTCAATAGTAAATTTTATAAGTTGAATAACTTGTATTTGAAATATAAGGATTTAATTGGATAATTAAATTGTTAATTTAATATTTGAAATTGCTGAAATAATTGAAAATTGAATTTAATGTGAATAAAAACGATTAATAAAGTTGAATTTAATTCTATTTGAATTAGAATGATGTTAGAAAACTTTTAAAATTGAATTAAAAGTTAATTTTTAGAAATTGAATATTTTAATATTTAATTAACATGTAAAAATAGTCATTTTTTAATCAGTCTTAGATTTCGACAAAACCAATTTCATTGGACCCGTAATGCTATATTAATATAGGATTTCAAATTTCGTGTTAATTGGATTTACGGTTTAGTCGTGGCAAGCTAAAACGCACAGAAATTTGTTTAAATAAATTTTAAATTTAAATAGTCGATTCGAAAACCTATCTTTCAAATATGATCGAATTGCGTCTCGATATATATTCCATTGTATTCGGAATAAGGGTAAAAGATTATAAACACCAGGCAACACGCTTCGATTGGAGTTCGAAAAAATTTCGGGTGAATAGTGTCATGAAATTTTCTATAAAAGAAAGTTATATTAATTTTTCACAAACCCTATCTTCTCTAAACCCTAGCCGCCACTAAGGTATACATGGCCAAAAATTCACCTCGATTTCCCTCGATCTCCCCCAATCCATCAATCTATATGAAAAACACTCAACTACAAAGATGTAAAGCATATCGAGATCTTTGAGATCAACGGTCAAGATTGGATTTCGAGCTATGGATCATCGGCAATTCTCATTCAAAAAGCACACATTCAACCATGTTTTTTGAGGCAAAATCACAACTGAGCTTCATGTCTTCTCGATGAAGGTGGAGTAGAGCAAGGCCTTTCGATTGGTGGTCTTTGATCTTGCGCTAGTGGCTTGAAGGGAGGGGTGGCGTTCGATTTTTGTGCGTGCGTGATGGGTTTTTACGTTCGAATATGCCTTGGGAAGAAGATGGAAGCACGGCCTTGATCTCGTGAAGCTAATCGAACAGCCAGGATGAAGCTAGGTTAAAAATTAAAAAGAAAATTGTGTGCCTGTATATATATATATAATTCATATAAACTTTAAAGTATCATAACTTCTTCATAGAGGTCCGTTTTTGATGAAACACTGCGTTGGGTCTGTATTAAGTACTACATTTAGAGCTTCTTTGGAGTTGATTGGAGCTAGTGTAAATTTTAGGTAAAATTAAACACTCGTTTAATTTTATTCTGAATAAAACACTGCAACTGTTATTGGAACCAAAGTGAATACAACTCACTCTGTCTGACTCGCTGATATTTTTGTATAAGTGAGCAATATTTATTTATGATGATTGGTGATTATTTGGATGATATATGATATATTATATATATGTTGATTGGTATTCGGATATATTCCTGCATATTGGTGCAGATGAGACCTATACATTCCCGTGTATGAGCGGATGACCTTTTGTACGCGCGTTTGCCTCGAAGCGGACATTGCACACATATTCTCATATGTATATTTGTTGCAGATAATAGGTTGGAGGGATCCAGCTGGATTCCTCACCAGTATTGGTTTTATTTACAGATATTGTGATATATGTTGTTATCATATGATATATGATGTTTTGGATGCCGTGATTGATGTATTTAGTTCTGTTGCAGCATTGGGCCTATTTTTGGAAAATTAAAATGTTAAAGTGATGATTCCAAATTGAAAAGGATTTCAATGTGATTTTGAAAATAGTTGTTCCATTAAATTTTGAATTGTTAAGGAATGAATTTATTTTAAGTAAATAAATTTTATAATTTCTATGTTATAAAATTAAGATTTTTGTGAAATATAATCAGATTGTGATTTTTGAAATATGGAGTTAACTATTATGTAAATATTTTAAATTGAGATTTTTTGATTTATTATAAACGTTTTATATATAAGATTTATAAAATTGAATTTTTATAGATCGAAATAATGGAATTATAAAGGGGTTTTTATAAGTGTTAAAGTGAAGTTGTAATTGGATTTTATAAGTGAATAAGATTTATGAATTTATGAAGTTATAAAAAGAATGAATTTGTCAATAAGAGAATTATAAGTGAATTAACTTATAATTTGGATTTTGCATGTAATTGAGTTATTAATGGAATTTGTTAATAAAGGGATTTTATAAATGGAAGTTGTTATAAAATAGAAATGCGATTTATAAACATTGTTTAATAAATGTGAAATCAATTTAAATTGATAAACTAGATATAGAAGTTTATTAAAGGAATTTCATCCATGATTTTGGACAATGGATAATCCTTTAATTAAAAGTGCAATAACAATGAATTTGGTTAGAAATAAAATCCTCGATTTTGGACAGTGGATTATCCTTTAAATAAATGTGTAGAAGTGATAAATTTAGTAAATGAATTATATTCACGATTTTGGACAATGAATAACATATTAAATAAAATGGATATGCTTTGGAAAGTGATCTTTGAAATTTAAAGATAGGTTTTGAAAAGTGATATTTTAAATGAAGTTAAATGGTTTAAAGATATTTTAAAATGTGTTAAGTATCGAATACATAGATTTCAACATTCATTATTGAAATACACATTTTCGAGAATAAGGAAATGATGGACTATAACACTGTTATTATAGTAAATGATTTTCGAAAGGAAATGTTTTGTATAGTATATGGGATTTATATATCTATATAATTATCGAATCCCTATACTGATGATTTTGGGTTGTCGTAACGATGTTTTACGCAACATTTGTTTTTACCCAAATAAGTATGTTTAAGGGAATGTTTTCTTTAAAGGATAAAATATATATTTAATCCTGATTTAAGTGTATGTAATATTTTCTAAGTGTTGAAAATAAATTGATTTGTGAATTACTTATTATTACATAAGTATATGAAAATGTTTTTCAATATCAAAATGGTTTTGAGAATATATCTTTTTAAAGATAAATTGAAGTAGATATTTGGAAAGTGATTTAATTAATAAAAGGTTAATTAAAATGGCATAATGATTGCTTTTGGTGCTAAATATGTGTTTGCTACTTTGATAGTTAAATAACCGACTATCAAATTTGGCTATTTTAGTTCCTCGACTTGATGTGTGAACTATTTAGTCGTACACTTAGTACGTATGCATCTGTGTAGGCTTGATTATCGTTTGTGTTGAGGATGTTGATTCGTATAGTGCAGAGTATTACTCCAATCCATCGAGCTTCCTTCTTAGCCGAATGATAGAAAGTTGAAAGTTGGAGATGTGACAAGTCTATGAGACTTAGTTTCTATGTAAGGTTGAGAAATGCTTTTGCGTTGTTGGTGCGAAGAGACCGGGATCGGTTTATCCGAAAACCACTTTGGACCAACGTATATGCGACGATTGTGTAGGTTGGTTGTGATGAAATTGATATTCAGGATTTTCATAGTGGAGGACTGCTTGTTGATCGTTTGTGGTTAAAATCCCAATATACATATAGTAGCAGTGGTCTCTTCATTATGAATTATCCAATGCAAGGACTATTCGCTACTAATCCTAAGGATTTCCCGACAGGATGTGGTAGGAAAGTACCTTTGGTTTGTCATGTTCCTGGACAACTTGTATGTATGTTATCTGGCATTGCATTTCTAAAGATTACATACATTTGTTTTTACAAACGTACATCAATAGTGGCAGAGAAGGTAACTTCTTTTAGCTTAACATCCTCCTTGAGACGTATGAGCTTAAGGGTTGTATTTTTGTGGAAGGCAATTAGTAGTCAACGATAATGGCCGTACAGCATTCAAAGTGTTGTGATTTGTGATTTGTGAAAGGTAATCGTTACCTCAGGCCTCATCAACCAAAAATGACCAAAACAGGGTTAGATGCGACAAGGCTAAGTGGGTCGCTCCCAAGTAGGATATGATCATCAGCTTCTAGATATATATTTACACGCTATGACGTTGTGTATCTGATTATTGTGGTTTGTATGCAATGTGGGCCCTCAAAAAAGGTCGTAATGACCGAAGGATGACATATTCGATACTATTTAGTTATAGAGGTAGGTCGGTTTTGTGTTGGTAGAGGGCAGATGTTATGTGCCTCAGGACATCCATATAGAGGTGTACCCATCGAAAGGTAGTCCCTTCACCTGGTCATTTGTATGGAAATCCAAACTCCGCTATGTACCTGCCATTTTGATTGTATTACCCATTTTGGGCTATATACTGGAATTTATTAATGGTAACTATTTTGGCTATTTTAATATTATTTGTGAAATAGACACTAGTATAATATAAGAGGATTTGATATGAAATGTTTTAGTTATCGTAAGGTAAAAACATGTCCTTGTTTATGTATGGGCGAGTCTTACGAGATACTTTTATTTTGAAAGGAAAAGTTTGGTAATTTAGTAAATTAAGTTGAGTGTGTTTCTCACGTTGGTTTACCAGACTGATCTAACCGTTCTTATCTTTCAATGCTTGGGTCAGACCGAGTATATTTACAGTTTTAGATTTAGTGCTTTTGGAGCTTCAGAAGGAGAGCGGGAGATCTTCATTTTTGTATACACGTATCAGTTTTGATTATCCGCTGCTTCGTTGTTTATATTATCGGCAATTGTGAGGATAGGTTATTATAACTATCAAGGCTGATGATTATTGATTGATTGTTGTACTTTGATTGATGTATGTATGTACAGTTTTCGTTTTGTAAAGATCATTGATACTATATTATATGTTATTCCACCGCGATGTGAGATTCTGTATGTTCTGTTTGGTTCTTTCTTCTCTCTTTCTCCTCTTCTCTTCTTCCCTCTTCTTTTCTTTCTCCTGACTTTTCGTCAGTTTGTGCTTTTTGGGTCGAACATGTGTTGTTTATTGTCGATTCAAAGTGTACAGATTTGTGGGTCGTCACATGATTTATCTCGAGGTTGTAAAACTATAGGTTGTATGTGTACTTAAAAAGAAATTGAAACCTGATGGTACAATTGATAATATAAAGTCCATCTTGTAGCTAAAGGATTTAAATAAAAGCAAACATTGACTTATCTGATACTTTTTCAACTGTTACAAAAATAACATCAATTCGAATATTAATTTCTCTTACTTCACTATATGATCTTCTAATTCACCAAATGGATGTAAAAACTACTTTTCTAAATAGTGAATTAGAAGAAGAGGTTTATATGGACCAACCCGAAGGTTTTGTTATACTTGGTCAAAAGCATAAAGTTTGTAAATTAGATAAATATCTATATGGTCTTAAACAAGCATCGAAACTATGACATAAAAATTTGACAATCTAATTATTTCACATTGTTTTAAAGTAAATGAAAGTGACAAGCGTATTTATTATAAATTCAAGCATAACATTTTCTCTATTATATGCTTATATGTTGATGATTTACTTATATTTGGTTCAAATATTCATGTTGTAAATCATGTCAAGTCCATACAATGTGCCAATTTTGATATGAAAGATCTTGGTGAAGCAAGTGTGATTCTTGGTATTAAGATGACTAAGTCTGAAAAGGGAATTTCTTTGAATCAATCTCATTATATTGAGAAGATGTTAAAAAAATATAATTACTTTAAATGTAAACATGCTAATACACTATATGATCACAGTGTACAACTATTTAAGAACATGGGTGAATGTTTAAGCCAGTCTAAATATGCAAGCAATGTTGGCAGTCTTCGGTATACCACTGATTATACTAGACCCGATATTGCATATGTCATGAGATTATTATACAGGTTTACTAGCAGACCTAGTATAGAGAATTAGCATGCTATTGAAAGGGTCATGAGATACCTTAAAAGAACCATGAACCTTGAATTACACTATCAGAAGTTTTCCATTGTCCTTGAAGGATGCAGTGATGCAGATTGGAATACTTTATTAGACGATTCCAAAACTACTGGTGGATATATTTTCAGTATTGCAGGAGGAGCTATTTTTTGGAAATCCAAGAAACAGACTATTTTGGCTCAGTCCACAATGGAGTCGGCAATGATAGCACTAGTTAATGCTAGTGAAGAAGCAGATTACTTGAGAAATCTGCTAGCTGAGATCAATTTAAGGGAAAAACTGATATCAGCTGTGTTGATCCATTGTAATAGTACCGCGATTATTACAATAGTCGAGAACCGTTATTACAATAGTAAGGGGCAACAATTCCGTCGTAAGCACAATACTGTAAGAGAGTATATCTCTTCAGGATCTATAAGAGTGGACCATGTATGCACTGACGAGAATTTGATGAAAGGACTGACAGAGAGAAAGTCCTTTTTACGTCTAAAAGAATGAGACTATTGCCCTTAAATTGTTTAGTAACGTAGAATGGTAACCCAACCTAATGATTAGATCCCAAGAACTAAGTTCAATGGGTAATAACAAGTTGTAAAGTGATATGAGTTGAACGTGCTATTTTTATATACTTAGAAGCATGTATTCCTGAAGTGGTTAGAGGATGAGTTAATAGAAACTCTTAATGAGATTTATACTTTAAATGGAGTGGAGTACCTACCTTCAGGAATACTCTTGATAGACTCACCTGTGTGGATGTAGAAATGTGGTTGTTGCCTATGGAATTTTGTGCAAGATTCCTACAGCATTCACTAAACTGGAATAGACGTGCATGGCCATAAACGCACATGCTTAGTTGATAGCACTTTAGAAAGTTTTTGTGTGGTTTAATGTTAGGAATAGAGTTTAAGACTATGAGTCACTATAGTAAACTGAATCTTACTCATTATATAAAGATTCAAATCGAAAGATACCTTTGTCTATGCATAATCCTATATTTTCAGAAATTGCATGCAAATTTTTTCTTTAATAATTCAAGTAGGAGACTATTGGAACCTTAAGTGAATTAATTAAAAAATAAATAAAAAAAGGTTAGTGGTTATATATTTACGAGCCTTTATTATAATCGAGCCGTTGCAAATGTATAACAGTAATGTATATTCATGAGTCATTATTATTGAGTCGTTGCAAAAGTAAATGGTATTAAAAATTCATTTTAAATGACAAATAAATTCAAATTGATTAACATCCCCTCACTTCAGTAACGCATACAATTTCCATTCTGCCTATTTAAACGATAGATAGACAGAGGAGAAAGTGTGAATAACAAGCAATTTTTCTTTCTTCTTCTTTGTCCTCTGCATTTTCCTCTCTTTAAGAAACTTTACAAGCAATTAAATTAGAAAGTGATATATTCAAAACAATTTGCTTAGTGCAAACGACAAATTGATCAAATTTCAGAGACTGTTTTATCACGAGAATGGAGCGGTTGATAGATAGCTTTGCACCTTGAGGCTAAGCCGTGAATCATCTTAAAGAGAGCGACCTAGTTTGCGACTCAGCCAAAAAAAGATTCAGATATAGGTGCAACATCATTTTACTGAAATTATATTGATATAGATTGATTTCTTCTCAAATGTTAAAGTATACCATTCCCTTACAGCTCCAGCGTTCATGCTTGAGTTTGTTATAATCATGCCTTAACTAGTTGTCAACTTACTAACATAGTTTGTTTGTTCTTTTTATTTGTATTTACTGGGCATAAAGGAAAATAAATGGCTCCTTTGTCTATTTGATGAGTGGTTAAAACCTAACTAGGTGAGGAGCCAAATATAATAATCATTATATTTGGATGGACTAAAATGCAAGTTATGTTAGTACAGATGTGCAATGAATTAATAGACGTCTAGAGAAAATGTTTTGGAGCCACATGAGATCGAGTGATGGGAGACTGCCCTCGTGACCATTCCATCAAAACATGAATCAATTTGTAATTTTTTGCATTTATATATGGAAAAATTTATTTTTCATGACTATCCATGTTAGACCTGCACACACATTGATTTTTTGAATTCGCATTATAATCCATTAAGAATATGCATTTTAATCGCCTATGAATTTAACACATTGAAAAGATTGCTTTCAGTCTTATTGTTAATTTTAGATGCTCATATTGTAAGTTGTTTACATATAATTTTCTTTTCCCTTGAGCGCTTTCTTTAATCTAATCAATTTGAAGAAATGACATTTTAGAGATTTAATTTAGATTTATTGTACTCTTTTGGCTATTGTCTCTGAGATTTAATTCATAAATATACGGTCTACCAATCACCTAGATATTCATTATTTTTTAAATTATGTAATAAGACCATTCATTATTTCGTTTATTCTTTCAAGTGGTTCTTGGGCTTTGCCTCACTTGGAGGCCAATATTGTGAATGTGTCTATTCCAGAAGCTGTGGAATCTAGAGCAGCTTAAGGAGATATCAATGAAGATTAAGCTAGTGTCATCTTTTCGGAACTAAAAGTGTTAGCGCCAAAATTAGTCACTAACCCCAAATGTGTGAAAGCACCAATATCTAGGTAGATCTAGTCATAGATCTTATGATAGTTATATGTAGAGAGTAATAAAGTGAAGAAATAGTAAATGAAAATGAAAGCAAGTAAGTAAAGGACACAAGAAGTTTATAGTGGTTCGGCTATCTTTGACCTACTTCCACTTCAAGAGTTTTCTTTATATTTCTTTATACCGTGAGTACATTATAATGGAGCGCTATTCAATAGCTAAAATGGCAGAGTTTAGCCAAGCTTGAAGATAAAGGAGAGCAGAGAGAAGAAGATCCCTTTTCTTAAGCTATGCTCTCTCTATTTATAGGTGGAGATCTGCAAAGATCTTACTGAAAATCAGGCAGAGAAGTCTCCACGTCCATATAGGCCCGTATGCAGATCGGTGGGAACCACCTCCATGCTTTGGGATCGATCAATAAGTCCTTCGTATCGATAATCCCCATGTTAGATTAGCTGATATCAATCATGGTGAAAGATGACAGTGCAAAGTTCTTGCTCTTTAAATTTCATGAAGTTAAAACGTGTAGATTGTGAGATATGATCGATCCAAGTTCGAGTTTGCAAGTGTAGACTAATGATTTCGTATCCATAGGTTCATGTCCATCAGTTCGTATCCATCAGATTACCATCCATCCGAGTCTTGTGCTATAATCCATGCACTGTGCTCCAATCTTTGACCTGTTCCTTCGCATCGATCGATACAAACACGATCGACACGAAATAGCTCCTGAGTGCTTGTCGCTTTGTACAACTTGATCGATACGAGACGTATCAATACATATTGTGATCGATCCAGACCAAATGTGCAAAACACATGTGTGCTATCCATATCCTTATCCATCTTGATCGATACGAAAGTATTGATATAGATTAGTCTTCTAGAGTCAAGTGTTGAGTTGTACATTAGTGTAAGCTGATCGATACGAATCGAACCTGTGAAGTAGAGTGTTGAAATTGTGATGCTAAACTCCAAAGTCGTGCACATTCGTATTAATGCTGATTGATACGAACGAGATCGATGGTGGCATGTAAAATCCTAGAGTGGCGAGTTGAGTATATTTTATATTCATATCGATCGACTTGAAAGTATCGATACGAAATGGTTTCCAATGAACATTGATCCATCCATAACTTGAGCATATGAACTCCGATTGACCTAAAATTAAAAGTGTAGCTTGACCGGGCCTTGTGTACCATTCCTTATCGATCTCGCCTCAATTGTAGCTCGGTACAACTTTGGCGGTATCGACCATATCTTGGTTTTTGATCGATCTCCGATCCTGAAAACCATCAATTTGATCATATCCTGGCTTTGACAAAAAAGCGGGATAACATTTGCCCCCCAAAACATGACTTGCGGTAGGAAGGCATGTTTTGAATAGATGTAAACTTGTGACCTGAAATTCAATTCATTGATTCTTAAGATCATCATTCGTGGTCGTTCAAGACCATTAGTTAAAAATGAGGCCGTTCAAGGCAGAGTTTTTATTACAAGATGAGCGGTGGTCATTCACGATGATAATCATCCACGACGGACGAGGGCCGTGCTAGTCAAGTGTCGTTTAAGACGAGGTGAGATTGTTTTAGATCATGCGCCATTCAAGGCATGACATAATCGTTCAAGATCAAATGCTGTCGAAGCACAATATGATCGTTTGAGATCAGATGTCATTCAAGACGTAAAATGATCGTTCGAGATCGAGGATTGTTCAAAGCAGATGATGATCGTACGTGATCGAGTGCTGTTCAAAGCAGAGGGTGATCATTTGAGATCGAGTAACGTTCATGGCGAATAGTGATCCTTTGAGACCGAATGCTTGTTCAAAGCAGAATGTGATCGCTCGAGATCGAGTGCTGTTCATGGCTTTAGATAGGCCCAATCCACTCGTTGTTTCTGACGAGGGTGCTTGCTTACATTATTCTATCTCTCCTCTTAGGTGAGATTTTATGAATATCATTATCAGATTCCATGTTCAAGTGGGTTCACAATTAGATAATTCAATCAAATAAATAAACAGAGTTTAGAATGTCCACTGAAAATAAAGAAAACAAATGTCCAAACAATGCAGTGTGTGCACCTTTCAGGGCATGACGGTTTGTTGTCATCTCAGAGCATGCCTAGGGACCGTTCGTAATCCCATACATGTGTAAGTGACTTAGCCATTTTATTGGAGAAGCATAATGAAAAAACCTATTATGTAGTCAAGGTTCAAGTTCTGAACCTGCCCTTATCATCACGTTCATCCTGCGCAGTTAATTCCCCACTATTACCCCGTTATAACCCTGCTATATCTCATAGCGGATTTCTACCGCTATAATTTTTCCACATAGCCCCAAATATAGCCTTTTCGCTTTAACCCCAATATTTTCACTATATCTCGTTATTTCCGCTATTTCCACTATATCGTATTTAAAAGAAATAAATTGAAAAATGACATTTATACATCATAAAAATTATGAAATTAATATTTTAATTTAATTTTTAATATATTTCAGAAATGAAAATACTTTAATATTCTACTAAATTCAATTATGTTATATAATAGTTTTACGTTTATTTATGGTATATTCGCACATGTTATTATTTATATTATTTATGTATTAATTATAATTCAACCAAATGTTAATTTTTCATTTAATTACCATCTATATATTTGTAAAAAACATTAAGTACGAGTCTTATATGCTATTTTAGAGTCATCCGCTAAATCCCTTTATATCCTCACTGTATCCCCGCCATGACTTTTTGCACCTCCGCTGCATTAAATCCGCCGAGCGCTTTAAATGCACAACATTCAACCGATGACGAGGCATGACCTCGATCCAGGGTTATTCCTATTTTTTGATGGTGTTGGCGAGGGTTGTGCTTGCCTCTACTCTCTCTTACGTACTGTGATAGCCAGCTATTCCTGACATGATCTTCAATTACATCTTTCAGATGCTTGCAATCATTTGTGTTGTGCCCATTTAACTCATGGAACACATAATATCTTCCCGATCTCCTTTCACTATCAGTGGGCTCTCGCCTTATCGACTTGTGGTAGGGAACCTACCACCCGGTTTCTAAGTATATTCATTCGAAAGTTTCAGTCGGTTCAGTATAGGAGGAGAATCCTGGTTCCCTCTCAAGTTGTCTTGATACATCGGAGCCATCAATAGCTTTTCTCTTTCCGTTGTTTGCCTTGGACCCACCTCCAGACGATCCTTCATCTTGAGTAACATTGACATCCTGCTTTTTGGCCCATGCATCTTCTTGCCGCAAGAACCTGTCTGCCTCGTATTTAAATTCCCCAAGGTTCTGTGGTGGATCCCGTGCTAATGAATCCTTGAATTCTGTGTTTTCAGCTATTCCAGATACAACTGTCATCAATACCATGGATGGGTCTGGCTGATCCACCAATGCCGTTGTTGCATTAAATCTGGTTAGAAAATCTATCAAGGACTCTCCGGTCCTCTGCTTTAGTACCGTCAATGTCATAACATTTTTGGGTCTTATGATGTGGACCCTGAATTGCCTCATGAATCGTTCAACAAGCTCGGTCCGTATCCTCATAGATGCATAATCCAACTACATGAACCAAAGTGCAGCCATGTCAATTAGATATAACAGAAACATCTTGCTATTAGCTCATTGGATGCCCCAAGGCTTCCATGTGCCAGATGTGTCTCATCATATATGTGGTTGGATCCGACTTTCCATCATACATATCGAACTTGGGTAGCTTGAAGTCTGGCGGGTTCCTTGCGTTTCTATTGTTGGGGGTGAACGGGCTTCTATTCACATCCTCTAGATCCTTATTCATCAGTCTTCCGTGTATGGTATGTCTGATGATCTCTGTCAACGTGTCATTATCAATCAGGGGCAGTTCCTGATTTCCTTTAGCTTTCTCCCTATGTCCGCGAGGGAAATCTGGTGCATACTCTTCATGTTGTGCTATCTCCATGGCAGGTCTAGCATTACACGATGGTGTGCTTCGAGTCTAGATCTATCCAAATTGGTAGTTGTTTGCTGATTGGGGGTTGCCCTCGCCGCCGGTTGGACCATTCCATTTAATTGTCTATTGAGTCCTTCCGATCCAGCTCCATGAATCAATGTTCAGGAAGCTCCTGCTGCTCCTGCCTGTCCAAATTGTTTGAGAAGATTCTGCAACATCTCCTCCTGCCTTTTTAGCAACCGTTCCTGTATGAAATCCATCATAGTTTGCATCTCATCCCTTGTGATGTAGATGGGTGCCTGATCTGCTTCAGCTCCGGACGAAGCCTCTTGACTTCCCTCTTGATGACTCCTTTCTTGTAATGTCCTTCTAGCTAATTGTCTAACCAAAGCTTCAGATCCAATCCTTTTCCAAAGTAGCGGGAGCTAGAGTTCTCAGTAAAAACACCATAGTGTTAGCACCAAAATTGGTCACTAACCCCAAATGTATGAAAGCACCAATATCCACGTAGATCCAATCATAGATCTTATGATAGTTATATGTAGAGAGTAATAAAGTGAAGAAACAACGAATGAAAATGAAAGCAAGTAAGTAAAGGACACAAGAAGTTTATAGTGGTTCGGCCACCTCCAACCTACGTCCACTTCAAGAGTTTCTTTATATTCCTTTATATTGTGATTACAGTTAAAATGGAGTGCTATTCAATAGCTAAAATGGCAGAGTTTAGCCAAGCTTGAAGATAAAGGAGAGCGGAGAAAAGAAGATCCCTTTTCTTGAGCCATGCTCTCTCTATTTATAGGTGGAGATCTGCAAAGATCTTGCTGAAGATTAGGCAGAGAAGTTTGTTGGTCCATGAAGGCCCGTATGCAGATTCATGGGGCCCACCTTTGGGATCGATCATTAAGTCCTTTATATTGATAATTACTATGTTAGAATCAGCTGAGATCGATCATGGTGAAAGATAATAATGCAAAGTCCTAGCTCTCCAAATTTCATGAAGTTCCAACGTGTAAATTGTGAGATATGATCGATCCAAGTTCGAGTTTGAGAGTCCAGGCTGATGATTTCATATCCATACGTTCGTATCCATTAGTTCATATCTATCAGATTACCATCCACCCGAGTTATGTTGTGATCCATGCGCTGCGCTCCATTCTTTGACCGGTTCCTTCGTATTGATCGATACAAAAACGATCGACATGAAATAGCTCCTGAGTGCTTGCCGCTTTTGTATAACTTGATCGATACGAGATGTATCGATACAGATTATGATCGATCCAGACCAGATGCGTAAAACACATATGTGTTTTCCATATCTGTATCCATCTTGATCGATACGAAAGTATCGATACGGATTAGTCTTCCAGACTCGAGTGCTGAGTTGTACATTAGTTTAAGATGATCAATACGAATCGAACCTATGAATTGGAGTGTTGAAACTGTGATACTAAACTCCAAAGTCGTGCACATTCGTATTGATGCTAATTGATATGAACGAGATCGATGCTGGCATGTAAAGTCGTGGAGTGGCAAGTTGAGTATACTTCGTATCCATATCGATCGACACGAAAGTATCAATACGAAATGGTTTCCAGTGAACATTGATACATCTATAACCTGAGCATATGAACTGTGATTGACCTGAAATTCAAAGTGTAGCCTTACCGAGCCTTGTACATCATTCTTTATCAATCTCGTCTCGATTGGAGCTCGGTCTAACTTCGGGGGTATCGATCATAGCTTGGTTTATGATCGATCATCGATCTTGATAACCATCAATTTGTTGATATTCTAGCTTTGACCAAAAAGAAGGATAATAAAAAGATCCATTAGGAGCTATTTGGATCATTGCATTTGTTTGCTGCTAGGAAGAACTATACTTCTCCCGACTCTAAAGAAAAACCAAAATCTCTAAATGAAGCTTTATTTTAAAATAGGCTCATGTTGCTACTTTGAGTTTACTGTACGATGTTTGTTTACTTGACTTGAAATCTTATTAAGTTCTTGGCGGTAGTTAGTAAATGCTAACTAGTTTGGAATATTGCTATTCATAGTTTTAAAATGTGATGAACTGTAGACTAATGGAATATATGCTAATAAGCCTTTTGATTTTTTAATTGGTATTCACTTGCTTATATATCTAGTGGATTATAAGCTCACCAAACTAATAGGAATGATTTTAGAATGATTATGGTCGTTGACCATACTATCTGTACCCTTTTCATTAACAAGATGTCGTTGTTTGTTAGTGCATGGACTATATTTGTCTTCTTAAAGCGTTCTCTGGTTAGAATTTTTTTGCAAGAAATGTACTTTGTTTTTGACACTTGGTAAATCAGTAAATTATTCAATTTATATATTTTTAGATTAAAATGGTAATATTACAATTGTTTTTTATAAAATAGTTGTATTTACTATTTTGTGAGAAAATAATTCATGTCATTGTGGTTATTTAATATACATATTATTTGTTTTCTAATGATATAAACAATATTTTTACACATTTACGTTAATAAAATGTTACATTTTTAAATATATGTTATCAAAATGGTCGGTTTTTTATCCTTATATGGTTGTACTAGTATCTTTACAAAATGTTCACTAAATACAAATAAAATTCAAGCACCACACTTTTCCTCGGTCCTCATTGTTTCTTTGATCTTGATAGGGTTAATTGATGAAGCTTCTACGATTCTAAATATCGAAGTAACCTCATTATTGTCCATATTTATTCTGCCTGCAAACTTCTTACCCTTTTTTAGCCTCGTTTTCCTAAGTCTTCATGCCCATGCAACAGTTTATCACCTTCTCATTTCTTGATGGGAAAATAAATTGTCTGCATTTAGATTATAGAACTAAAAGCCATATAACATATTATTTATCGAATCTCTATATCAAAGTTGAAACTTTTTCTGCTTCTTAGTGGCTTTTCTTTGGACTTCTTCCTTATACATCTCGACATCTCAACCTTACTTGTAGCCTTGCTTACCTCATCCTCAAGACTAAAAATCCTCTTTTTTAGGAAATTCCTAATGAGATTCTGCTTCCACATGGGAGCAACTGCAGCCCTAGGATTAACTGACATTGATTTCCTCCATGAAATTTCCAAATTGGCATATCCCATATCACTATTCTCGATTGATCTAGCAAAACTCTAATGTTTTAGTCAGTTCATCCTTTTCTCGTAAAATACCTAAAGTAAACAATCTACACATCTAATAACCAACCACAACCTTATTACAAATAAAATAGAAATAACTCTTGGCCAAATAAAATGGTAAAGATAAACCTATTTTACTTCATCATCTCTTTCCAAATTCGAAAACAGAGAAAACCTCATATCATTTCAACCGCCTTATTTCATTTAAAACCGTAAACTTCACCCCTCTTTCAAATTTTTACCACATTTTCCTGATCTTATAGTTCAAATCAAACAACATTATCACGATCTACATTGTTTACATGTTAAGGTTATTTTGAAATTTTGTAAAAAAGAAATATCATGTGTTAAGAGGGTACTTGTTGTAGGGGTTCCAGTGGCAATGTAGGTTGTGGTGGTGGCAACATAAAGTTTAAGATGAGTACTGGCACTGTGCCATTAGGATTTGAGCATAGTGTGGAAGACTTTTTATTCTGAAATGGAGGGTGAAGAAGGTGAAGAAAGAGACGTTTTGGTCATTCTTGAGGAGAATCAAGATTTGATTGTTTATATCGACGCTTGTGGAAAAGGAGTAGGAGTAGTGCTAATGCAAACGAGATATGTGATAATTTATATACCTTGGTAGTTGAAATTGCATGAAGTTCATTATTTAACCTATGATTTATCGTTGGTAGTTAGGATATTTGCATTGAAGTTCTATAAAAATTGCCTGTCCAGAGAAGTGTTTCAGTTATATGTAGACCCTAAGCCTCTTATATATTTATTGTCTCAGAATGAGATGAATATGAGACATAAGAAATGATTAGAGTTCTCGACGACATAAGATTTTGATACAGTATACACCAGGGGAAGAAAATAAGGTTACCAATGCTTTAATTTGTAATCATCTTGAAAGCGCTAGCTTCTTGTGGTGTGCATGTAGATCGAATAAAACATCAATTCAAGATTCAGATGTATAAGCTAGTTTGAAATTTGTCATGCACCTATGGATAAGATTGGTGCAAAGCGACGAGATAACCCATTGTTATTTGAAATAATTAGGAAACTAGAGATAGGTGTGAATACGAAGGATCTAAAAGGTTTCAAGATTGACTCAAAAGGGTGGATTAGAAATAATGGAAGATCGTAGGTCCCAAAAGTGTGGGGGTTTCAAAAGGAGGTCTTATAAAAGAGTATGATTCATCTTGGAAGAACCAAGGTGTATCACAACATGAAGCGTGTTCTTGGAAGGAATGAAGAGGATTTGGAGAATATGTGAAAAGATGTTTTACTTGTCAAGAAGTGAAAGCTGAGTAGGTACTTCAACCTTTGGATGTAAAGACTTAGAAGTGGGATTAAACTTCTATAGGTTTTTTAGATGGATTGTTGAGATCGAGAGTGTGAAAGGATGGGTAATAGTTGGAAGATTGACTAAGAGATCTCATTTCATCCTGTTAAAGTCGATGAGAATGACTGCTATTTTAGCGATGTTTTATGTGAAAAATGTTGTGAGACTCCATGGCTATCTTGGTAACACTATTGGTGATTGAGACCAATTTTTCTCTATTGTGTTTTGGGGAAGTTTGCAAAATAATTTGAGAATAGATTTGAACTTGAATACGCTTACCATCCAGAGACTAATGATCAAATAGAAAGGGTAAACCGACTTCTGGAGGATTTGCTATGAGCATGCGTTCTAGATTTTGGAAAGGCTATTTGCATCTAATGGAATTTGCGTATAATAACGGTTATAAATTAAGTGTTGGTATGACAACATTCGAGATGATTCATAAAAGACCTTGTAAGTTACTTATTTATTGGTTAGACATAAAAGATTGACTTATGCTTGGACTTAATTTGGTAAGAGGCGCTACTAAAATGATCAAAGTAATTCATGCAAGAATGAAGGTAGCATAATCAAGCCAAAAAAGCTATGCTTGTAGAAGGCACAAAGAGCTAGAGTTTGTAGTAGGTGATCATGTGTTCTTCAAAGTTTCTACTTGAGTGATTTCTTGTTAAATTCCTTGAACTATTGTTAAAAGAATTATTTTAATTAAATCCATATAATGGAAAATTCCTAAAATATGAGGTTTTATAGTCTCCTCTCCTTACTGGAATGGCAACCTCTAAATTCGAGTAAAGTAAAGCGATGACCATTGTCATCAATATTCAATGCACACACAAATTCAGGGAAATGCACTAGTAACTTACTAATGTAAAATCATTATCATCAATCATAATGTATTAGTGTAGCTATTATAATATAGAATATACTAGTGCCCTTACTAGTTCATGCACTAGATAAACAAAATATAATGCTAATATCAGCATTTGTCAAAAATAATTCAGATGAATATTCCTACTCTTATCCCCCACTTCCTAATTATAATCATCTCTTATGTCATTCCATTGAATGCAAACAAGTCTAATAATTTTATTCATCAACTCTTTCATATCATGAGCTGCCATTCGTTTCGATCTATAAACATAAGTCAAGTCTGGTTCTATAATAAATCCTTAGTGGTTCTCGATTCCACCAATACACCAGGTTTATGCACATGTTTCCTCAAATGTGAAATGTGAAAGACATTATTCACACCCATTAAATTGGTAGGTAACTCGACTCAATACACGAGTTTACCAATCATCTCTATAACGAGAAATGGACCTACATATCTAGGAGCCAACCACCCCACCTTTCCAAGGTGCAAATCAACTCACATAAGTGAAAATTAATCAACGATAGTTGGACACCTACATATTAATTAAGTTGTGTTAAAAGTAACTGACAAAATATAATGTAATGACATAAAAAATATATAATGTAATGATATAAACTATTATAAGTGAATGGGAATAAATGAAGTTAGGATTGTACTTAATGGTTAAGGAGTGCCTCACACCAATTAAGAAAACTATACATCTCTTCATTCATTTCTTATTACAATAAATATAAAACTAAATACAAAAGAAAGCAAAAACAAAGGAAAGTTACTAAGGAAAAGAAGAAACTAGAGCAAAACCACTTCAAAGTAGAAGCAATGCACTTTAAGGAAGAACACTACGCTAAATATTCATTATTAGTTTGTAGTGTTAACCATAAATTCGGGTACACCCTAGGAGGGCTTCGATTTATGTACCTTTCATGTTTTTAAAATTCTAGGTTCATGAATTTGAATGCTTATGTATTGTGAATAAATATATGTTTTTATATGAAATTTAGAAAGCTATTTTGATCATGGCTTGAACATACAATCTCAAATCATTATAAATTTTGGATATATGGGAAAAAATGACTTTTGAGATAAATTTTAAATTTCAGAATTCATCAATATTTTTATCAATTATTATGAATTTTCTAAATGTAAAATAGATAATTTCAAATTTAATTATTTTAAAATGTTAAAATTAATCATTTTGGTCTAAAACTTTTATATCTGATAATAGAGATGAAATTGATTTTTGAGAATATTTCTATATTATTATTCCGTTAATTATTAAAGTGAGGGAAAATGTGCAAAATCTCCTAATCCATTCAAAATTCCTCAAGTAATGAAAATATAAAATAATTTTCTTTAATATGCTGCAGAAATTAGTAAAAGAAAAGAATGAACAAATATAAATTAGACAAATGACACATTTGGTCAAATTAAAAGATATTACGTTGTTAAGCAATAAATTAGTTTTCCATTGATCAATTTAGGCATATTCTGATACTCCCATTAATCAATCTATTCTTAAAGGTCTTGATTTTAAGAAGCTTACCTATATTGAATGTCAAGTATAACGACTCGCTATTTTAGACTATTCGCATCCGCACATATCGGACTTGAATAATTCAAAATACCGAATTGTTAATTTAAATTTGGCAAAACTGAACATATACAGTAAATAAATAATCACAGATCACAGACACAGAGTAATAAATGCAGCGGAAACAAAAGATAGTAGTTCATGAAGCTAATATATATAACAGAGTTAAATATATTACAATAGAAGCCTCAAATACAATAGTCAAATACAAGAATCAGAATATATCACTAGAATCAATTGAATATCTGAAAGCTGGATAGATAGTCGGACCACCAAACGAAGCTCCAACTCCAAAGGTGAGTCTCGAATACTGGTACACTCAGTCTGACCCGAGCGTAAAGCAAAACACAAAACACTCGAGTCAGGATTAACATTCTTATATCAATAAATCCAACTCAAGTGAAATAACAACTGAAATACAAGTAACTCAAAGGACGTTGGGATAACCATCCTCTAAGGATCCGTTAAACTATCTACTATGTAGTAGTGTACGCTAAGTAGATAATGCCTATCAGTAATATAAAGTATCAAAATAGTGTTAAGGCGTTACCATTATCCCCCTTAACACATTTTATATAAGCATCATAGACTATACAGCACTGTAAACTCCACCTTAAACTAGTGGGATATCAGGGAGTACTCCATAGGTATAACACAAAACAAATCGTAGTGGTCGCGTATAGGGATACAAGTATGACAAGTCACATGAGGCAATACCCAAGGTAGTGAAACTACTGTTTGCCTAATCCGGACTGTTGAGAACGCATCGCCGCAACGATCGCAACATCGCGAAACAACACTCCCAGATTTTCGAGGGTGCACACCAATCAATAACAAGCAAAGAGTAGTTTACGAAGAAGTGTGTTCGCTCGAGGTAGCTAACCCCATTTGGCCTGGCATGGCTCCTGTTTTAGTCATTTCCAATTTGACACAAGTGTTAAGGCTATCCATTATCGTTCTCTTTCTTCAGTCATCATGTACATCATTCCAACCACTTCATTCTGGATCACACTCCGCTTATAGTTATTAAAGTGGTTTTCGGTTTAGACAGTGAGTATTCCCTAACCGATTCCAGTTTCTTTAATAACTTTCGTAATTATTACACCGATTGGTCGTTTAATAAATTTCAAAAACCAAATCAATTTCAATCTCACTTAGAATTTTGAAACCCAACATTTCATTTGTCTTTCTATATCAATTTCTATAATTTACGTCTCAAAACTTCCAAATTTACCATTTCAAAACTCTATAATTCAACTTCAAAATTCGATTTAAAACAATTCAAACATTTATTTAAACTTGTATATAAGTTTCAATCCGTAATCATTCAAATAAATTTAATTTAACATTCAAATCAATTTGAATTCATTGATCGACTTTATTCAATATTCGTTAAGTTAATTTATCATTCAAAAACAATTTCTATTTAATTTCCAATTCATTAAATCAAATAAGTTTTCCTATATCATATCAAACTTCCAAATTTAATTAAATTAAATTCGTCAAATCAAATTCTTTAAAATTTCAAGTCTTATATTAATTTCAATAAATCACATTTTATTTCCTTGAAGAAATTCAATTTCACTTATTTACTTATTTAATTTAAACAAATTTCCAAACAAGATTATTTCAAAACTCGATTTCACTTATTAAAGAAGTTCAATTTCACTTATCAAAGAATTCAATTTTATTTAATATTAAATAATTCAATCTCATTAAATTATTAAATAATTTCAAAACTTAATTATTAAATAATTTCAAAACTTAATTCAATCATTTCTTAAATTAAACAACATTCTTTCATCAATTACTTTGTTAATATTTTGTTTCATATTATTAAATATTAACATTTAAATTTCACTAGAATTCAAATTCCAACTCCATTTAAAACCCCTATTATTTTATTCAAATAAAATCTTTATTTTATTTTTAAATCAAATTATTGACTAATCGGGTTTTTATTTAATTCTCTATCCTAAGTCAAAGTTTTATTTGGGTATTTATCATTTCAACCCGATTCCATTTCAATTCAAAAATCAAAGCATAACAAAGGGAACTTGTAGTGTGATAACTGGAATGGTGTCAAAGTAAATAAAAAAGCAATAACAACAATCAATAACAATCCAATAATTAATTCAAATAATCCCGAAACAATCATATTTATGATAACCCGTGATTTCAAACCCAATTTAAATGTGATAATCTTTTAATAAATTAATTAAAATTGATAAAATTGGTTATTTTAAACAATAATAATCAGTGGTTGTAAATATATACTGATTTTAAATAAAATTAATATATATAAGCGGAAATAGCTTTGTTAAAATTTATATGTACATATCAAAATTGA
Source organism: Allium cepa (assembly GCA_030765085.1). Taxonomy (NCBI): domain Eukaryota; kingdom Viridiplantae; phylum Streptophyta; class Magnoliopsida; order Asparagales; family Amaryllidaceae; genus Allium; species Allium cepa. The sequence continues at coordinate 937,109,461 of CM060935.1, forward strand.
TTTTTAAATTGAATTTGAAAGTTGAATTTCAATTTGGGTATTTAAATTGAAATTCAAAATATAATTATTTATATCTTAAAACATACTTTGATTTTAAAAGTGTATTTCTATGATTTTATTTAAAATATAAAATTTGATTTATATTTATTTCTTTTAAGAAGAATTGATTTATATAAATTAAAAGTGTATTTTAAATTTAGAAAATTAATTAATAAAAAGATTTAAAAATCCTTTTTGCTTGTTAAATTACATATGTAAGTTAATAAAACAATCTAAGAACATGTGTTAGCAAGATAATCAAGGAGCATGACAAGTGTCATATTGTATTTTTTTTATTTTTCTTTGATTTTTAGTAAATCATAAATTTAGTTATAAAAACACATACTTCTTCCTTTCCTTTTCCTTTTTTTCTCATTTTTATTTCTAAGCAAAGAAGAAAATATTCTCAGCTGAAACATTTCAAACCAAATCATTAATCACTTACTCTAAAAACCAGTTTTCATCAACCTTAATCAAGTCTGCAAATCACTCTTCAAAAACTTAAAATCTCTGTAACCTGAACATGCAAACCCCTGCAAACACATTATCAAATCAATTCCCTGTAACATTTTCAAGGAGCAAATTGAGTTTTAAGATTCTATTTAACTTAAAATTAAATTGAAATTCCACTGGAAATCAAAAGCAATTAGCATAAGCCTAAGATAGGTAAAATTCAATTATCTTGATTCATCAATTCAAGAACATTAATTGAATCTTCAACTAAAAACATGATTTTTAAGTATTAAATCATAAATTTTAGTAAAGGGGTATAGGAGCAGTTTTGGTTTGACCAGAAATGATATTCTGGGTAGTCACTGATGATCTAGATGATCTGGAGGGTCAGCATCTTCTTTGGTGATGCAGTAATGATCAGTGAATCAGGTAAAAATATCAAAAAGGAAATTAAGGGTCGGTGGCAATGGTGGTTTATCTGTGAGGTTTGTAAACCTAGTTTGAATAGGTTGTACATTCTTGATCGAAGCGATGGCTCTGGTGGACCGAGTGTCACCATATTTTTGGAATTGTATAATGTGGGATTGGCGAAGGTGCTGTTTGATTTTCAGGCGATCTAGTGGCCGGAGATTGGAGTTGGTGTTGATTCAGGTTTAGTTGGGTTCCAGAATTGTGCTGGAAGCTCGTTTTTTGATTTCGAGCTACTACAGGAGATTTGATGATTGGGATAGAGTTTGGGAATGATGGTCGATGGGAGGAAGTAAACGTGGTTGATCGGAAGAGGCTGCATCGTGGTGCAGGTGCACAATGATGATGATGTATCAGTGGTTGATTTGGGAATGTTAGGTACTCGAATTATCTCGAGTAGGTTGTGAGAATTACTCGAAGATATGAGAGTGTTGACTCGAAGTTATTTGAGGAATGGCTCGGGTTAAGTTTGTGTGTTCCATGTTTTTATTAGAACCTGCTCTGCTATTTTTCTTTTCTTTTAATTTTAAAAAATGAAGTTTTAAAATGAAAAGAAAAGGGTTAAACAAGTTGTAAATTTAATTTTAAATCTGATTTAAGTTTAGTTGATTGTCAGTTTTAAAAAAAAAAGTTTAAGATTTAAATTATTTTAACAACCTTAAATGGTTTAATGGTTTTAATTTAAAAGTAAAGTTTTATAATGTAAGTAAATTTTTTAGGTTAAGTATAATTTGGATTCAATCCAATTCTGTATGACAGTTGTGAAAGAAAGGATAGTTTTTAAATTTAAATTGTTTAAAATAACTTTGGATGTTTAAGATTTACTTTAAAATGATTTGACTTTAAAATGGATTTGGATTAAATTCTTTTATAGGGTAGTATTTCTTTAACATGTGATTTAAAAAGGTTTTAAAAATTGTTTTTTTTAAACTTTGTTAAAATTAATCTGAATTTCATTTAAATCTTAATTTTAAAATGAAATTTAAAAGTAAATTTGGAAGCAATTTTTTTGTATGATTTGATAATGATAATTTAATCACTAATAAGAATAAATAAATTATGTTAAAGAATAATTAAAATTTTATGACTTATGATTCATTAAATTATTAAGATAATTAAAATGAATAATTAATTTATTTAATAAATTTTTAAATGAATTAATTAAGGTTTAAGATTTATGAATTAAGGATTAATGTAACTAAAATGGACGGGCAAAGATTAATTAATTTGTAATTAATTTAGTTAAAGTGGTTAATTTTAATTAATTAATTAAGTTTAATTAATTAAAGGTAATCATTTGATGTTGGGTTAAGTATAATTTCTTAAGGTAATTAGTGAGGCGTAATTACTTAATTAGTGGATAATTACTTGATGGAATGTAACTAAACGATAATTACTTGGTGGAAGATATTTAGTGATAATTTCTTAGTGAAATTAAAGGCTTAATTAATATAATTAGCCAAGGAGTTGGTTTAATTGATGGAGTAATAAAGGAAAGTTAGTTTCTGATTGTGATTAATCAAGGTTGATTAATGAGTGAAATTAGGTTGAAGGTTAATTATTAAATGTAATTTAAGGATAATTAACTAATGAGAGTAATTAGAGGATCATTAATTAACGTAATTAATGGAAGTGATAAATCTTGCGTATGAACGATTGAATGATGATAAGTGCTTTGGATTGATTTATATCTCTGATATGAATTGCTTTGTGATACAATATGATGGATGGACAGTGATAATGGAATTATCTATCAATTATGAATTACTGTATAAAAGTGTCATCCGGTAATAAAGATTGAATTATATTTAATTGAAAAACTTGGGTTTTGATGACAATGGATTCGAAGAGACCGGGGTCGGGTATTAGTAAATATCCGAAACCACTTCGATTCATTAAAAATTGATATATGAAATCAATAAGCTGAAATGGAATGGTTAAAGTGAATTGTACTATAAAATCTAAGTTCTAGCACTTAGAAATTGATGTGTGGAATAAGTGATGTTATAACAACTTGAGAAGTTGTAATTCTTGTTTGATGGGTTTACTCTCGCTGGTTTCCAGTCTGACCCGGGTGTTACTTTGATGTAATGCTCGGGAAAGACCAAGTATTACAGATTTCCAGGTAAAGACGTTTTGGAGCTCAAGAGGCGAGCTGGATAGCAGGAACGTATGGAGCATACCCGCTGTATATATTATAGTTGTATATCTGGACATGTTGTTTTAAACTGTCCAATGTGGTGTAAATGTTGTAACTCTGATGTATTAATGTATAAGTGAATTGATACAGTTCTTCTTTGTAAAACAATTATTTATGTGATATTATATTTTATCCGCTGCGAATGTGAGATTCTGAGATCGAGTTTTCTATTTCTTCTTCTTTCTCTTTTCTTCTTTTCCTAACTATCTGGAATTTTCGGGATCGAAATTTCCGGGTCGTTACATTTGGTATCAGAGCTGAAGATTAAGCGAGAATCTTGGCTCTGGTGGGTGTACTCATTAGGATAGGGTCAATGGTACCCTAGGATGAGTTGAGTGATATATATATATATATATATATATATATATATATATATATATATGAGGGCGTACTTGTTATTTTCCTATATAAGATTTTAAATGATTTTATATAAAAATATATTTTGATATATAAAGCAATATTTCTTTCTAATAAATATTAAGGGAATTGGTTGTTAAATTATTGAATTAAATTAAAAAGTAATAGAAATACAACCAAATTGAAATTAAATAAAGACAAGTTTGAAATAAATTCAAACTGAAATTTAAATCATGAATTTGAAAAAATATATTCCAGAATAAGATAATAATGAATTGGTTTTCAGAAATAATAATCTTAGTTATTATCATAAATGGTTGTTGTATTCAATAATGAAATGTTTTAAGAAAGTAAACCATTTAGGTAAGTATGGGTTACAAATTGAAATTGAAGTTGATCTAAATTGTGAAGTTTGAATCTTAAGATTTAAAAACATTTGAAATTTGTTTTCAAATTATTGGAAGGAATAATAAATAATATTATTTGAATGAGAGAGCTTGATGCAAACAAGAGTTGTTTAAAGATTTAAAGGAATTTGTTTTATATTTAAAAACCAAGGGTGGTTTAAATTATAAATTTGGCTTGGCGGCCCAAGAAGTAAAAATGTATATGTATGTGGATCTATATAATATCAAAGATGCTTTGAAATAAACTTTAAATGTTGAGTTTTAAATTTGGAATGAGATGTGATACCCAAAGGTGGTAAGTTTTCGAACTTATAGGTGAAAAGAATTTTAGAATTAGAAATTGGATTTGATAAATAAAGAAATGGACTGTAGTAACATATCTATTATTGAGATAAAAAGAAAATTTAACTTTAGTTTGGATAATAAATTGGTTTTTGAAAGATTAAATTGATTTAAAATGAAATTATGGAATGTGGACTTAAAATTTGAAATTAGTTCAAATTGAATTTGGTTTGAATTAATTGAAATTGTGATTTAAGATGTATAAGTATAAAATTCAAATGGAAAATTTGAATTGAATTTGGAAGCAAATCAAGAATAATTCAACTTGATTTGGAAATGGAATTTGAAATTGGGATTGATTTAAACTGGAGATGAAATGAATTGGAATTTGAAACTAGTTCAATTGAAATTTATTTGAATTAGTAGAATTTGAGATCATGGTTGAATAAAGTTAAATTTGGAAAGAAACTGAGGTTAATTCAACTTGTATTGGGGTTGAATCAATTTCAAATGGAAATTAAAGTTATTTAAATTGGAATTGGGTCATTTTAAATGGAAGTGGAAATTTAAATTGAATTGATGAGATTGGAGATTGGGAAGTGAATAGTTTTGACTCTTGACTATTTTTTTTTAATATAAATTGTTTTAATATAAACCCATTTTCTCCAAGCTATTCATTATATATACACCTTTCTTTTAAAAAGCCAAACTATCTTATACTTGTTTTACAATTATTTTTGAAACTATTTAACAATTTTCCAACTGTTTTATAAACTAATTACTATATTTCAACTATTTTACAAAACTAATTACTATCTTACTATTATTTTGTAATTACCTAAAATTTCTATAATTATTTAACTATTTTCTAACTATTTTACAAACTAGCAATTATTTTCCAAGTACTTATATATTTTTAAAATTTTCAAACTATTTTCTAAATAAACTGGTCGGAGTTCAAACTGTTATTGGTTAAATACCCAATCAAGATAAGAATAGAGGTGATAATCCAAATGGATTGAAGCAATTGTGAGTAAGTGAATGAAAATTAATGTGAATGTGAATAGTAATGGAATTGATTTGGCTAATAACCAATAAAGATAAATACGTATGGTGTACGTATGTTATTCTATTCACATAGTAATGTGATCCAGATTCGAGCATAGAATTTCAGGATAGCATGTCGATCCGAGTTGGAATTTTTCACTCGATTTTCGACGGCGAACCGGGACATGGATTGTTGATTGGTTCTGGATATTCTCTATCATAGTTAGGCTATGCAAGGAGAATGACGGTTTCTGATCAAGAAACCAGATCTGTGCCCGCACTTGGAAGTCGGGTGGACGATACTAGTTCGAAAGTGAAATTGTGTGGTCGAGTGAGCGATCAAATTGGTATAGCGTACGGATGATATGTGTACATCGTACGGATTTGAATGAAAATGATATTGGAAAGAGTAATCAAATTTGAATATTTGATTTTGAGTAAACAAAGTTAAATATCCTTGTTTTATAAAATGAAACTCCCCTTATTGAATCTTTTACCAGAAGGAAAGGATTTTGAAAGTGTTTGAAGTATAAAAGGAGTTTTATACAAGTTTGAAATGATCCAAAGTTTAAAAAAATTATATATATCTGTATATATATAAAGGATCATATGAGGATTTTGGAAAAAAGGTTTTGGGAACCTTTGGATTTGGAGAGGCTTTTGATTTTTGGGTAAAATCAATATTGAATTTGGAAAGCCTAGTTTGAGAATTACCGATTTTGGGATAATCAATTTTGTGTAAAGAAGCTTTGTATGAGATCATACTAGGTGTATGATTTGAAGATTCTATATATGTATAGTATAAAATGTTTTGATGATAGCTCTGGGAAAAGAGGCGCTCCCTTGAAATGAACTTCTCAGGAGTACCACCGGGTGGTGCTACCCTGAGCCCCAAAGGGGGGGTTTCTAAAGTTGATCCTGTGAGGAGTCCGGACAAAATTAGTTCCTGGGGATTATGAGTAGAGTATACCATAGCGAAAGTCATGTGTGTCGCTGAGAGCCAACAGTCTGCGTTTGATTATATATCGGTAGACTGCGACTTATGGTATAACATAGCGAAAGTCGTGTGTGCCGCTGAGAGCCAACAGTCAGCGTTTGATTTTATATCGGCAGACTGCGACCTATGTAGGAGTGGGGAGGTTTCATTTCGACAGCGAAAATCAGAGGCCGCTAAGAGCCTGCAGTTACATGGACTTTTTACTCCGACGGCAACGTAACCCTGGATAACTGTGATCTGTTGTGGGATCCATGGCGTAATCAAGAGGCCGCGGAGAGCCTACAGTTACATGGACTTTTGCTGCGATGGCAACGTAACCCTGGAATGTGACTGCGACCATGGATGGGGGTGATGATTTCCAGAGCATTCTCACCAAAGATATATCCTCTATTTTCAAAAACTGTTTTCAATATTTTCAATAAATTATTTTTCAAGTATTTTCACTGGGTGTTGAAAACGAGTCTGCTAAGTACTTATAGATTTTCAGTCCTACGCCTGATCAACATATGGCCGAATTTCTGTAAGAACAAGGATGGACTTATTGAAACATCGAATTATAAAAAGTATTTTTATAAAACTATTTGGCAGTATTACAGATTTTAAAAGTATTTTAAAATGATCAAAGAATATTTTAACTGGTTTTAAAATATTTATAAATTTTTGGCTTCATTCCTTTTCGAGGGCGAAAAGATTCTAAGGGGGAAGGAATGTGATAACCCGTGATTTCAAACCCAATTTAAATGTGATAATCTTTTAATAAATTAATTAAAATTGGTTATTTTAAACAATAATAATCAATGGTTGTAAATATATATTGATTTTAAATAAAATTAATATATATAGGCGGAAATAGATTTGTTAAAATTTATATGTACATATCAAAATTGATTTTTAAATTGGATTTGAAAGTTGAATTTCAATTTGGGTTTTTAAATTGAAATTCAAAATATAATTATTTATATCTTAAAACATACTTTGATATTAAAAGTGTATTTCTATGATTTTATTTAAAATATAAAATTTGATTTATATTTATTTCTTTTAAGAAGAATTGATTTATATAAATTAAAAGTGTATTTTAAATTTAGAAAATTAATTAATAAAAAGATTTAAAAATCCTTTTTGCTTGTTAAATTACATATGTAAGTTAATAAAACAATCTTAGAACATGTGTTAGCAAGATAATCAAGGAGCATGACAAGTGTCATATTGTATTTTTTTTATTTTTCTTTGATTTTTAGTAAATCATAAATTTAGTTATAAAAACACATACTTCTTCCTTTCCTTTTCCTTTTTTTCTCATTTTTATTTCTAAGCAAAGAAGAAAATATTCTCAGCTGAAACATTTCAAACCAAATCATTAATCACTTACTCTAAAAACCAGTTTTCATCAACCTTAATCAAGTCTGCAAATCACTCTTCAAAAACTTAAAATCTCTGTAACCTGAACATGCAGACCCCTGCAAACACATTATCAAATCAATTCCCTGTAACATTTTCAAGGAGCAAAAGCAATTTCCAAAACCCTGTAGTTCATGCTTCAACCTGCATTCATTATCTTTAACCTGAGATGTTTTGTAACGACCCAGGATTTTTAATAATTACAATTTAAATATTTAATTAATTTTAAATGTTAATAAGTGAATTTACAAGTCGAATAAATTTTATTTTTGAATTATTGGATTTAATTGAATAATTAAATCGATAATTTAATATGTGAAATTATGGAAATAATTGAAAATAGGGTTAAATATGATTGAAAATGATTTGTAAAATTTTATTTTATCATATTGGAGTTAGAATGATATTTTAGAACTTTTAAAATCGAATTAAAAGTTTATTTGTGAAAATTGAATATTTTAATATTAAAATCGACTAGTGAAAATAGTCAATTTTTGAACAGTCTCAGAATTGAACGAAACTAGTTTCATTAGATCCGTAATAGTTAGTTATTACCGGATTTCAATTTTCGTGTCAATCGGAGCTATCGTTTGATCGTGGCAGCTCGAAACGCATCGAATTGTTTTTAATATTAATTTGGCGAGTTAAAATAGTCATTTTTCAAAAAGTCTCGGATTTCGACGAAACTAGTTTCATCGGATCCGTAATGCGATATTATTGTAAGGTTTCAAATTTCAAGTCAATTGGATTTACCGTTTGTCCGGTACGAATTAAAACGCCTAGAAATCGATTTAAATCGGTTTAATTTAAATTGAGCGTTTATAGCCATAACTCGCACAGATGTCCGAATTAGCTTTCGAAACCTGTTCCATTGTGTCCGGAACGCGGGGTAAACCCTAGGAATGTCAGTTTCGGCGCGTAAATCGGAGTTCGAAATTCCCGGATGAATAGTGTTCGTTCGTTCTTCTATAAATAGACCCACAACCTTCATAAATAAAAAATAAAAAAAAATAATTAGGTTATGAAACCCTAGCCGCCTCTTTTATATGAATGGCCAGAAATTGCTCTCACTTCTCCCTCAATCTCTTCCAATCCATCAACAATTAGCCTTAGGTTTCAACTAGAGAATGGAAGAGCATGAAGAGAGCTAGAGATCTATACGGTGATGATGGATTTTGGTGCAACGGAGGGGGAGCTAGGGGGGGCCGTCGGCCATAGGTTGCGCACGCAACTCGAGAAAAACAGTGAGGCCGAGCTTCATGCCTTTGAGGCCGAGTATGGAGTTGGGTGACGCCTTCGATTTGGCGCTATCTGATCGAATTATCGTTGAGTGAAGAGGCTTGGAAATCAAAACCTAATTTGGAAGGCAATGGGTTCTTGTACGTGTGTTTACTGAAGAGGATAACGTGGGTGAGGGAGATGATGTTGGGGGCGTTGGATCTGAATCTCACGGCCTTGATCAAGTTTAGGTTGAAAATTTAATAATAAGGTTGTAATATATATATATATAAAATCGTGTAAAATTGTAAAATCCATATCTTTTTCATACGAGGTCGAAAACGCGCGAAACCAGTTGCGTTGGAATCGTATGGACGAGCACTACGCGATGAAATTGGATTGGAGTCGTTTGGAGTTAGTGAGAATTTTGGGTAAAATTAAACGTCCGTTTAATTTTATTCGAAATAAATCGCTAAAACGGAATTTAAATCAAGGTGAGAACTTCTCACTCAATCGAATCAGTTTCGATTTTATTTTAAATAGTTAGATTTAAAATATGTGAATGCATGTTTGAATGATGATTGATATCTATTGATTGTTAAAATAGACATTATACGCCGTTAGTAAGCGGATGTTATTTATTAAAAACATATACCGCGAATATTTCATAAACAGTGAAATTGGTATTATATATAATATCAATATATATATATTGGCATATGTATATATTGCAGTTGTTGATTTCCCGTATTTTTTTGCGGATGAGACCCTATTACGCCGTTATTAAGCGGATAATATTTTAAATCCCATATACCGCGATAATTTCGTACTGGAGCGAAATTGGTATTGTGCTAATGTTTGTGGATGCAGGAAAACAGGTTGGAGGGATCCAACTGGATTCCTCAACAGTTTTTATTTGATTTCAGATATTTTGATATTTGATGGATTATCATATACGATATGTGATATCGTTGTTGTCGTGATTGACTACTTGATATGTAGCATCATTGGACCAAGTTTTGGAATTTTAAAATGATTTGTAAAGTGATTTTTGAAAATATACTATATGTTTGGAATTTGATCTATTTTAAATAAATAAACGTTATAATTTTTAAAGTTATAAAAATTATGATTTTTGAGAAATATAGTTGAAAACTGATTTTTGAGAATATGATGCTAATGATTTTATAAAATAGTAAAATCGGGATTTTTGAATTTATTGTGAAAAGTTTAAATATAGGATTTATAAAATTTGATTATTTTATAAATCAAAATGGTGAAATAATAAAGGAGATTAAAGAAGTTTTAAAGAATAATATAAATTGATTTATATTAAGAGATTTATAAATGGATATTTATAAATTGAAATATAGACATTATAAAACGAGTTTTTATAAGTGTTTGAATGAAGTGTAAATGAATTTCATAAATGAATGGAATTTATAGAATTATAAATGGAGAAGTTATAAATGAGATTTATAAATAGTAAGATTTATAAATCGTGAAGTTATTAAAAGAATAGTTTTGAATAAATCATTGAATCTTATAAGTTATAAGATTTATGATTTGGAAAGTCTTTAAAAGAACGATTTTGTAAAATAATCGTTTTATAAGCATTTGACTTATAATATGAACGTTTGATATATAATTGAGTTATGAATTGAATAGGTAAATAAAGGAATTTATAAACATTGTTTTATAAATTAGCAAACGACTTATTTTGATAAGTAAATTGTTGAAACCTATTAATGGAGTTATATTCACATTTTTGACTGTGAATAATCCTTTAAAATGAAATGTATAAAAGGATGAAAATTGTTAACGTAGTATATTCACGTTTTTGAATAGTGAATAATATGTTAAAGAAAATATTTAGAATGTGATATTTTAAATAGAATTAAAACGATCTAACGATGTTTTAAATGCATTGAGATTCGAAACCATAAGTTTCAACATCTATTGTTGAAATAGACGTTTTCGAGAAATAAAAGGAAATGGTGGACTATAACAATATTGTTATAGTAAATGATTTCCGAAAGGAAATATTTTGTATAGTATTGGGATTTATATATCTATTTTAATTTCGAATCCCTACACTAGTGATTTTGGGTTGTCGTAACGATGTTTTACGCAACATTCGTTTTGGCCCAAATAAATATGTTTAAGAGAATGATTTCCTTAAAGAATGAAATATATACTTAATTTCGATTGAAGTATATTGAATATTTTCTAAGTGTTGAAAATAAATAAAATTTGTGAATTACTTATGAATAAATAAGTATGAAAATGTTTTCCAATATAAAGTGAATATTTTGAGAATTTATCTTTGTGAAGATAAATTGAAAAGGAATATTGAAATGAATAATTGAAATCGAATATTCATAGATATTTTGGATTATAAATTCACTAAGGAATTTATAAAGGAAAGGGGAACTTGTTTAAAAATAAATATTGATTTATTTTTGAGATATTGAATTATATATCTTGTAAAGATATTTTGGAAAATAAATAATTTGGAAAATTATTTGGAAACTGGTGATGTGTGCATATCCATTGATAGTTCAATAACCGACTATCAATATTTACCTTTGAATGGGTAATTGATGTGATTTGTTTGAATTTGAATGCCACACTTATTTTTGAATAAACGCTCACTATTCGGGTTAACCGGGAAAGGACCATAGGGTCGTATAACCCATTCCGAATATGTGATACGTTGTTATGAATTGCATTGAAGATCGGTGTTGAAGACCCGGTATTTGCGAGAACGATAGGATGACCTGTCGATTGACTCTGCACCGAGTAGCTACGGTATTGAGTTCTCCCTAAGTGATGGGAAATCCGATCAGTATTGTGAATATTCGGATTGCAAGGACTTCTTTGTAAGTGCCTTCGGTTTTGTTCGAGCCCGGAACAGACTTGTATGGATTGTATGTCTGACATTACAAATTGAGATATAAAGCCGATTTCATTCAAATATATTTCTGTTGGTGGCGAAGAATTTATTCTTTTAGCTTAACACCCTTCTCTGAGACGTACGAGCTCAGAGGTTATGTAGTTGAAGGTTATCAGCGATATATTCCCAATTTGGTAATGTGACATGCTGAGTGTTGCTGTAAATGATCATTGTGTTGATTATTTGTGATAGGATCGTTTATTTGATCGTCTATCTTTGTGATCATTTCTATGATCATTTGTTGACCCAAAGCATGGCTTTTGTATAAAGTATGTTTTTGTGGACGTGACTTCGTCGAGCCTCACACCCCGTGAATGGTCAAAACAGGAAAGAAGCAACAAGGTTATGAGGGGTAGCGCCCTTTAGGATGTGTGCATTTCCTTCTGGAAAAGGGTGGTATCATGGTATGGAGCCCAGATACTTACTCATGTTGAAAACACTTTGTTATGATTGTGTGAATTGATTACGAGCGCTCGGTGAAAAGGTCCCAAAGGACCGGGGGATGGCATATTCGGTCAGTTGTTACTCAGTTAGGGGTAACCCGGCCTTGTGTTGGTAGAGATCCGGTTTGGTTCTCGGGGATGTCCATCCAGAGGCATTCTCATGTGGCAATGGGAAGTTCCTTGGCCTGATCATTCGTTGGAGATCCAATTCCCAATACGAAACTTGTACGGTATTAGTTGTAGAACCTGCCATTCACTTATGGTGGTCCCCACTGTTTGGATGGTAGCTATAGTAGGCATAGTTCGAAATGTCTATGTTGGCTAAGATTTATATTCTACTTTCGAAATGAATTTTTCTTACACTATACACTAATAATAACATCAAATGTTTTTTTAATGCGTATCAAGCATCTTTGACTATCATAAGGAGAAATCTCCTCCGATTCTGCGTTTGCATTGTGTGTGTGTGCGGGAGGCCTTATGGTAGTCTCATTTTTAAAAGCATTGCGAATTGACTTTAAAAATATTCTTCTATTTTGTTTTTAAAGATAAATAAACTGTTTTGAGTTCTCACACCAGTCACATGACTGACTCGGAGTTTATTGTTTTCCTTCCTAAACTTTGGGTGCCCACCAATTTCCACACGGGCAGTCAAGAGTTTAAGGTTTATCAGGATATTCTGGATATTCTGGAGTTGCTGGAGGCAAGCTGGATGGCATGGCGTATTACTAGTTTATGTAGTATTTCTTTTTCCGCTGCTTTATTTGTTGTTTGTTGTTATACACTCTGATGATATGATGTAATGAAATGTAATGTATAAAATGTAATAACTGATATAGTTCTTTGTTTAAAGATTATTCATTTATTATTATATGTTGTTCCGCTGTGAATTGTGAGATTCTGATGTTGTTTTGTTGTTTTCTGTTCCGTTCTATTTTCTTTCTGTTCTATTCTCTTTTTCTTCTATTTTAAAATCTTCTATTTTCTTTTCCCTCCACCCTCTATTTTCTATTTTTCTCTAATTTCTATCTTCTCTCTCCTTATCTCTTCTTCTGTCTTCTTTTTCTTCTTTCTTAAACCCCTCAGTGTTCGGTTTTCCGGCCTTCGATTACTCGGCAGTCGATAAAGTGAGTATCGATGTTGAATTTTCGGAAGTCGAAGAATCGGGTCCTGACAATGTGGTATTAGAGCTTATGGTTAAGCGACAACCATGGTTCTGTTGGATGTTACTCATTAGAGATAGAGTCAGTAGTACTCTAGAATGAGTTTGAGTGTAATAATAGCTATGAGAGCGTATTTGTTAGTGAATATAAAATTGTTTATATTGTGATGGTTGGTTTATTGAGTGGTATATGAACTTTCGTCAGCGTGGTCCGCAAGACTATGCCGAAGGGGTTTCTAAACACTTGAATAGAACAATTCGGCACAATATTGTTTTAAAAATGGGTAAATGAAATAATTTTACCTTGAGTATATTTTATATATGAAGAAATAATTTTTCAGAATTATTAAAGTGTATATAAGTTGATTGTTTAGATGTTTGAATAATCTAAATTGAAGAATAATTGTATAAGTAAAGAATTATAAGAATTGAATTATAATTAAAGTGATTTACAATTGTGAAATAAACTTATATATATGAGAAGTGAAACTATATGAATATATTTATGAATATGAGTTGTAATAAAAAATGAAATTCAACTTTTGGTAAATTGAATTGAATTAATGAATTGAATGTAAATCAATTGAATGTGAATTAAGTTGATATGAAATAATGGATATAAGTGTTAATTCATTAAAATCTAATGTTATTGGAAAGTTGAATGATTGAATGAAAATCAATTTAATTAAACCAATTGTAAGCAAAGGAATTTGGTTGTAATTAATATAAATTGGTTGTTATATGATTGTTAGTTGATTGTATATCATTCATTAAGTATTAATGAAATTGGAAGCTAAATTAATTGAAATTCAATTGGAAGTTAAATGAATCTTAAGTAGATTTGAATTTGAATTGGAAGTGAACCAACTTGAATATGAATTAGTGAATATAAACTAATTGAGAATGAATATTAGTAAACATCCACTATTAATGAATCAAATGTGATTAAATTGAAAACCATTTCATTGAATATTAATGAGAATATGAATGAATATATATTGGTTATGAATAATAGTTGGTTGATGTTTGCATTTGTTGTTTGTTTCATTTGCTATGTTACTATATGATGTATATCGATACTATTATCTATATGCATGATTCTCATGTTGTTTGTTGAGTGATTAGTAGGTGCGGATCGCGTTTGCTTTGCATTTGGAGCTCGCTTTCGCGCTATATTAGCCGTATATGCTTGCTAATAAAATATAAGGTACATATCTCGGATTACATACCGTACTTTTATACTTTTTCCCTTCGGGATGCCTCATTACTTGATGAGATGTATATTTGTGATATATATTCTGTCATTTTTTTTCGGATCGAGCCGCGCAAAGGAGACTATGGCGAATTTTTCCGGAAATTTAAGGCGTTAGATGATTTTTGAGAAAATTGGAAAATTTTGAAAACTTTAACTTTGATTTGAAATTGAAAGTTAAACAATAGTAGTTGTTTTTGAAAAGATAACTAAGTATGATTTGAAAACTTAGTGAAGTATTATAAGAAGTATTAACTATGGATTTATGGAAAGTTAATAAATTCTATACTTTTCTTACTTGATAATTTCGAGGACGAAATTCTTTTAAGGGGGGAAGATTGTAACGACCCAGGATTTTTAATAATTACAATTTGAATATTTAATTAATTTTAAATGTTAATAAGTGAATTTATAAGTCGAATAAATTTTATTTTTGAATTATTGGATTTAATTGAATAATTAAATCGATAATTTAATATGTGAAATTATGGAAATAATTGAAAATAGGGTTAAATATGATTGAAAATGATTTGTAAAATTTTATTTTATCATATTGGAGTTAGAATGATATTTTAGAACTTTTAAAATCGAATTAAAAGTTTATTTGTGAAAATTGAATATTTTAATATTAAAATCGACTAGTGAAAATAGTCAATTTTTGAACAGTCTCAGAATTGAACGAAACCAGTTCCATTGGATCCTTAATAGTTAGTTATTACCGGATTTCAATTTTCGTGTCAATCGGAGCTATCGTTTGATCGTGGCAGCTCGAAACGCATCGAATTGTTTTTAATATTAATTTGGCGAGTTAAAATAGTCATTTTTCAAAAAGTCTCGGATTTCGACGAAACCAGTTTCATCGGATCCGTAATGTGATATTATTGTAAGGTTTCAAATTTCAAGTCAATTGGATTTACCGTTCGTCCGGTACGAATTAAAACGCCTAGAAATCGATTTAAATCGGTTTAATTTAAATTGAGCGTTTATAGCCATAACTCGCACAGATGTCCGAATTAGCTTTCGAAACCTGTTCTATTGTGTCCGGAACGCGGGATAAACCCTAGGAATGTCAGTTTCGGCGCGTAAATCGGAGTTCGAAATTCCCGGATGAATAGTGTTCGTTCGTTCTTCTATAAATAGACCCACAACCTTCATAAATAAAAAAAATAATAATAATTAGGTTATGAAACCCTAGCCGCCTCTTTTATATGAATGGCCAGAAATTGCTCTCACTCCTCCCTCAATCTCTTCCAATCCTTCAACAATTAGCCTTAGGTTTCAACTAGAGAATGGAAGAGCATGAAGAGAGCTAGAGATCTATACGGTGATGATGGATTTTGGTGCAACGGAGGGGGAGCTAGGGGGGCGTCGGCCATAGGTTGCGCACGCAACTCGAGAAAAACAGTGAGGCCGAGCTTCATGCCTTTGAGGCTGAGTATGGAGTTGGGTGACGCCTTCGATTTGGCGCTATCTAATCGAATTATCGTTGAGTGAAGAGGCTTGGAAATCAAAACCTAATTTGGAAGGCAATGGGTTCTTGTGCGTGTGTTTACTGAAGAGGATAACGTGGGTGAGGGAGATGATGTTGGGGGCGTTGGATCTGAATCTCACGGCCTTGATCAAGTTTAGGTTGAAAATTTAATAATAAGGTTGTAATTTATATATATAAAATCGTGTAAAATTGTAAAATCCATATCTTTTTCATACGAGGTCGAAAACGCGCGAAACTAGTTGCGTTGGAATCGCATGGACGAGCACTACGCGATGAAATTGGATTGGAGTCATTTGGAGTTAGTGAGAATTTTGGGTAAAATTAAACGTCCGTTTAATTTTATTCGAAATAAATCGCTAAAACGGAATTTAAATCAAGGTGAGAACTTCTCACTCAATCGAATCAGTTTCGATTTTATTTTAAATAGTTAGATTTAAAATATGTGAATGCATGTTTGAATGATGATTGATATCTATTGATTGTTAAAATAGACATTATACGCCGTTAGTAAGCGGATGTTATTTATTAAAAACATATACCGCGAATATTTCATAAACAGTGAAATTGGTATTATATATAATATCAATATATATATATTGGCATATGTATATATTGCAGTTGTTGATTTCCCGTATTTTTTTGCGGATGAGACCCTATTACGCCGTTATTAAGCGGATAATATTTTAAATCCCATATACCGCGATAATTTCGTACTGGAGCGAAATTGGTATTGTGCTAATGTTTGTGGATGCAGGAAAACAGGTTGGAGGGATCCAACTGGATTCCTCAACAGTTTTTATTTGATTTCAGATATTTTGATATTTGATGGATTATCATATACGATATGTGATATCGTTGTTGTCGTGATTGACTACTTGATATGTAGCATCATTGGACCAAGTTTTGGAATTTTAAAATGATTTGTAAAGTGATTTTTGAAAATATACTATATGTTTGGAATTTGATCTATTTTAAATAAATAAACGTTATAATTTTTAAAGTTATAAAAATTATGATTTTTGAGAAATATAGTTGAAAACTGATTTTTGAGAATATGATGCTAATGATTTTATAAAATAGTAAAATCGGGATTTTTGAATTTATTGTGAAAAGTTTAAATATAGGATTTATAAAATTTTATTATTTTATAAATCAAAATGGTGAAATAATAAAGGAGATTAAAGAAGTTTTAAAGAATAATATAAATTGATTTATATTAAGAGATTTATAAATGGATATTTATAAATTGAAATATAGACATTATAAAACGAGTTTTTATAAGTGTTTGAATGAAGTGTAAATGAATTTCATAAATGAATGGAATTTATAGAATTATAAATGGAGAAGTTATAAATGAGATTTATAAATAGTAAGATTTATAAATTGTGAAGTTATTAAAAGAATAGTTTTGAATAAATCATTGAATCTTATAAGTATAAGATTTATGATTTGGAAAGTCTTTAAAAGAACGATTTTGTAAAATAATCGTTTTATAAGCATTTGACTTATAATATGAACGTTTGATATATAATTGAGTTATGAATTGAATAGGTAAATAAAGGAATTTATAAACATTGTTTTATAAATTCGCAAACGACTTATTTTGATAAGTAAATTGTTGAAACCTATTAATGGAGTTATATTCACATTTTTGACTGTGAATAATCCTTTAAAATGAAATGTATAAAAGGATGAAAATTGTTAACGTAGTATATTCACGTTCTTGAATAGTGAATAATATGTTAAAGAAAATGTTTAGAATGTGATATTTTAAATAGAATTAAAACGATCTAACGATGTTTTAAATGCATTGAGATTCGAAACCATAGGTTTCAACATCTATTGTTGAAATAGACGTTTTCGAGAAATAAAAGGAAATGGTGGACTATAACACTATTGTTATAGTAAATGATTTCCGAAAGGAAATATTTTGTATAGTATTGGGATTTATATATCTATTTTAATTTCGAATCCCTACACTAGTGATTTTGGGTTGTCGTAACGATGTTTTACGCAACATTCGTTTTGGCCCAAATAAATATGTTTAAGAGAATGATTTCCTTAAAGAATGAAATATATACTTAATTTCGATTGAAGTATATTGAATATTTTCTAAGTGTTGAAAATAAATAAAATTTGTGAATTACTTATGAATAAATAAGTATGAAAATGTTTTCCAATATAAAGTGAATATTTTGAGAATTTATCTTTGTGAAGATAAATTGAAAAGGAATATTGAAATGAATAATTGAAATCGAATATTCATAGATATTTTGGATTATAAATTCACTAAGGAATTTATAAAGGAAAGGGGAACTTGTTTAAAAATAAATATTGATTTATTTTTGAGATATTGAATTATATATCTTGTAAAGATATTTTGGAAAATAAATAATTTGGAAAATTATTTGGAAACTGGTGATGTGTGCATATCCATTGATAGTTCAATAACCGACTATCAATATTTACCTTTGAATGGGTAATTGATGTGATTTGTTTGAATTTGAATGCCACACTTATTTTTGAATAAACGCTCACTATTCGGGTTAACCGGGAAAGGACCATGGGGTCGTATAACCCATTCCGAATATGTGATACGTCGTTATGAATTGCATTGAAGATCGGTGTTGAAGACCCGGTATTTGCGAGAACGATAGGATGACCTGTCGATTGACTCTGCACCGAGTAGCTACGGTATTGAGTTCTCCCTAAGTGATGGGAAATCCGATCAGGATTGTGAATATCTGGATTGCATGGACTTCTTTGTAAGTGCCTTCGGTTTTGTTCGAGCCCGGAACAGACTTGTATGGATTGTATGTCTGACATTACAAATTGAGATATAAAGCCGATTTCATTCAAATATATTTCTGTTGGTGGCGAAGAATTTATTCTTTTAGCTTAACACCCTTCTCTGCGACGTACGAGCTCAGAGGTTATGTAGTTGAAGGTTATCAGCGATATATTCCCAATTTGGTAATGTGACATGCTGAGTGTTGCTGTAAATGATCATTGTGTTGATTATTTGTGATAGGATCGTTTATTTGATCGTCTATCTTTGTGATCATTTCTATGATCATTTGTTGACCCAAAGCATGGCTTTTGTATAAAGTATGTTTTTGTGGACGTGACTTCGTCGAGCCTCACACCCCGTGAATGGTCAAAACAGGAAAGAAGCAGCAAGGTTATGAGGGGTAGCGCCTTTTAGGATGTGTGCATTTCCTTCTGGAAAAGGGTGGTATCATGGTATGGAGCCCAGATACTTACTCATGTTGAAAACACTTTGTTATGATTGTGTGAATTGATTACGAGCGCTCGGTGAAAAGGTCCCAAAGGACCGGGGGATGGCATATTCGGTCAGTTGTTACTCAGTTAGGGGTAACCCGGCCTTGTGTTGGTAGAGATCCGGTTTGGTTCTCGGGGATGTCCATCCAGAGGCATTCTCATGTGGCAATGGGAAGTTCCTTGGCCTGATCATTCGTTGGAGATCCAATTCCCAATACGAAACTTGTACGGTATTAGTTGTAGAACCTGCCATTCACTTATGGTGGTCCCCACTGTTTGGATGGTAGCTATAGTAGGCATAGTTCGAAATGTCTATGTTGGCTAAGATTTATATTCTACTTTCGAAATGAATTTTTCTTACACTATACACTAATAATAACATCAAATGTTTTTTTAATGCGTATCAAGCATCTTTGACTATCATAAGGAGAAATCTCCTCCGATTCTGCGTTTGCATTGTGTGTGCGTGCGGGAGGCCTTATGGTAGTCTCATTTTTAAAAGCATTGCGAATTGACTTTAAAAATATTCTTCTATTTTGTTTTTAAAGATAAATAAACTGTTTTGAGTTCTCACACCAGTCACATGACTGACTCGGAGTTTATTGTTTTCCTTCCTAAACTTTGGGTGCCCACCAATTTCCACACGGGCAGTCAAGAGTTTAAGGTTTATCAGGATATTCTGGATATTCTGGAGTTGCTGGAGGCAAGCTGGATGGCATGGCGTATTACTAGTTTATGTAGTATTTCTTTTTCCGCTGCTTTATTTGTTGTTTGTTGTTATACACTCTGATGATATGATGTAATGAAATGTAATGTATAAAATGTAATAACTGATATAGTTCTTTGTTTAAAGATTATTCATTTATTATTATATGTTGTTCCGCTGTGAATTGTGAGATTCTGATGTTGTTTTGTTGTTTTCTGTTCCGTTCTATTTTCTTTCTGTTCTATTCTCTTTTTCTTCTATTTTAAAATCTTCTATTTTCTTTTCCCTCCACCCTCTATTTTCTATTTTTCTCTAATTTCTATCTTCTCTCTCCTTATCTCTTCTTCTGTCTTCTTTTTCTTCTTTCTTAAACCCCTCAGTGTTCGGTTTTCCGGCCTTCGATTACTCGGCAGTCGATAAAGTGAGTATCGATGTTGAATTTTCGGAAGTCGAAGAATCGGGTCCTGACATGTTTTGGCTGCATTATCTTTTAAATCTGGAAGCATGCATGCAAGTTTATAAAAAAAAAACTGGAAACATGCAATTTATAAACAAGCAACTCAAGTAAGCAAAAGCATTCAAGTCAAAGTTTTAAAGCTAAGGGATGCTCTGTCTTCTGTTCTACAAGTGAGTAAATCTTTCTTCCTTAAACAGTTTGAAAATCAGTAGCAGATTCAGATCTAAAATCTTAACTCTGTTTTGCATATACTGTGAGTAAACTTGATAAATCTGATAGATCGAGAACTAGTATTTGATGATCTTATAAGTATGAAATGAACTGTGCTGGGCATGTTGTCTAAAATTGATTTTAAGAACATATATATATGTGAGTGTGTGTGTTAAAAAAAAAATTTTACCTGACAGGAACTTGAAATATAAATCTCTGATCAGATTTAAACAGTAAGTGAATCTTTTCTCGAAAAAGGAAAAAAATCTTAGGTATAGATATCAGTTGTATAAATCTCTGTGATAGTTAATTATATTGTATGGATGTCAATGATTGAATTGTTTTGTGTATAAGAATGTGTGTGTGTGTGTGTGTGTGTGTATATGTATATATATATATATATATATATATATTTATATATATGATTGTAGTGTCTCTGTACTTCAATGTATTTAGATTTACAAGCTAAGATTTGTTCAAATCCATTATCAATTGATCCGTTTCTTGTTAGGATGTAGGATTCGAACAAAAGCTGTTTGTTTATAAATTGAGTTTTAAGATTCTATTTAACTTAAAATTAAATTGAAATTCCACTGGAAATCAAAAGCAATTAGCATAAGCCTAAGATAAGTAAAATTCAATTATCCTGATTCATCAATTCAAGAACATTAATTGGATCTTCAACTAAAATCATGATTTTTAAGTATTAAATCATAAATTTTAGTAAAGGGGTATAGGAGTAGTTCTGGTTTGACCAGAAATGATATTCTGGGTAGCCACTGATGATCTATGATCTGGAGGGTCAGCGTCTTCTTTGGTGATGCAGTAATGATCAGTGAATCAGGTAAAAATATCAAAAAGGAAATTAAGGGTCGGTGGCAATGGTGGTTTTTCTGTGAGGTTTGTAAATGTAACGACCCGGAAAATTTTAACAATTTTTAATTGATTCTATAACGTATTTAATTGAATATTTGTGAAATCTTATAATAATTGAATTTTTAAATAAAATGTTTACATATTTAGAATACGTATATTTAAATATAGCAGATTGTAAATTTTCAAATAATTTTATGGAAGTTTATTTAATTGAGAAAACGTGCTGTCCAATTCAAGTTATTAATTGCTTTAATTGATTTCTGAATCAGTGCGTAACGGTTTCTTTTTACTACCGTTAAAGATTTATATTGCTTAATACTTTTCCAATTCAGGTAGACTTTTCCATTCGTAACCATTAATAAATTTGAGATCATCGACCTTGCTTTTATTCTTCCTTGTAGTTTCGTGCACTGACTTTACTTTTCCCACTACCCATAATTTTCTCTATACGTTTCTTTTGCAATTGAAGCGTATATTTATATTTATGGTGGTGCGTTTATTCTGGTCTCCCTTTATTTTTGTTTTTAACGCTCGAAAGAATCTCAAATCATCAAGCTAGTAGCATCCGTTCCTTCCCTCGCTTTCATAAGGCCTATAATATATAAACAACTTGCTTATAGATCTGAACACAACTTTGTCATCAAATTTAATGTGCCTTCCTCTCCCTATTATTTCGGTTCCAACCTTCCTAGTAAATGGCTTTAATAAATTTTGGCTAAATCATAGCTACGGACTTTTCAAATTTCTTTCATTTTATATTTATTTCCAATTCCTTCATTTGCTTCAAATTTTTTGAACGCGCCTAATCATTTGAGCTTGTATATATAATGTAAGCCTACCTTTCCTTAGAAAGCTATTGCTCACAAAATTTCCTGATTTCTTTCCTTTTATCCATTTTTATATCCTTGACTTTCAAAACTCATTTTGTGTTGTACAAACAAAAATTTATTGCTTTAAGTGTATAGCTAAATCAACTATTGACCATTACAATTACTTTTATTTTTATATTCATTTCAATTTATTACTTAATAACGTTTTGATGAATCAATGGACAGCTTTACGTTTCTTTTGCTTTTGCAAAGCTTTATATTTATAGTGTACGTTTCTTTTGCATTTCAAAAATTTGAAACATGCTGTCCCATTTAAGCCATTAATTGTTTTAATTATTTTTCTTAATCGACATATAACCGTTGCTTTTTATTATTCCTGGATTTACATCCATACTTTAATCTCTGCTGTTCCATTTATTTCATTTGAAATCTAAATTTATTTACCATTCATTTATACGCCTCTTTCTCTTCCACTTTTTACGTTATTTCCCTGCTTGCAAGATCTGTTGCCATTCCCCTATTTATTTCTTTCCTTTTTGAAATTTAAAACATATACGTTTTACATTTATTTATTTCTAAACCATCCATTGCCTTTCCTTTAAATCAATCCATTCTCTTCTTATTTGTTTTAATTTATTTCCTCTTTTCACCAACACTCAATCTTTATACATATTTGTTTTAATTCATTTTCTCTATACATGTGCATTCAATCTTTATACATATTTGTTTTAATTTATTTTCTCTTTTCACCAGCATTCAATGTTTATATACATATTTGTTTCATTTTATTTCCTATGTTCACCAGCATTTAATCTTTATATATTTGTTTTAATTTATTTCCTCTTTCTTTTTTTTTCTCCTTAAATTATAGGAATAAATTCCTAAATTTCCTCTAGCCATTACTATCTTTATTTCTTGCCACTTTAAACAAAATTTCTTTCCACTCTATCAATGTGAGGCTTCTCTTATAAATACAAATCACTCGTACATACCCTACTCCATATCAATAGATCTTCATCTCCTCTCTTGCGTGTGAAGCTTCTTCTGTTGGTAAATGACTGCACTAATTTTTTTTCTTCTTATTTCTTTTCTTTTTCTTCTTCTTTTTCCTCCTTTTCTTTTGTTTTCTTATTGTTTATATTGCTTTTGCTTTTCCTTTATTTTAAGCATAACATGCTTCAAGTATATATTTTACATTATAAGTATGTTTATATAGTGCAGCGCAAGTGTACATTAAATATAAAGTTATAAACATTTGCATTTGTTCTATGGTTAGTTTTATATGAGTATTTATTGAAATTTGTTTAGTATGACTTTTGAATATACATTGGGTTATTTCATACTGTTTATATATAATATAAGATGTTTAGCAGTCTGCATATATGTTACAGCATGTAAGATTTTTATAAAAAAAAAAGAAAGGTGTTAATTTTATAATATATATATTGTGGGACAGTATACATTTATAAACATATTAATATAAAGTAAGTTATAAAACATAAGTTTGATATATAGGTAGAGTTTACATGGGTTTAAATTTCCTTCTGCTGTTTAAAATATAGTTGTAGAGTTATAAAATTTTAGGGAGAATATATAGTATAATATATTTTAAGTTAGTTTGTGTGTCTGTCCAGAGATGAATTATTATACAAATACAGTTTTATAAGATCTAAGATTTGTTGTTTTAAAATGTAAGTTTATACTAGTATTATATGGGTTAAAATTTGACATTGATATTTTTAAGATGATAAAGAAAGTTTAATGTAAGTGTTAACATGTAAGAAATGCCTGAAGCCTGTTTTAATATTAAAGAAAGTACTGGAATTTAAATTGTTAAATTAAGTTGGAGCTGTGCTCTCGCCCTTCTCTTTCTTATAAATATTTTGCAAAAGGTAAATTTATATCAAGTATAAGGTGTGTAGTGTTTCAACAAATTAAGAAAAGTCGATATTGGTCTTAACAATAATATTGTGGAATGTTGACTTAAATGTTGATTTAAATATGATTATAAAAAATTTATGTTAATATTGGTTTTAAACATAGTTTTGCAGATTTCTATTATTTGCGTTTGTTTGAAAACGTATGTATGTATATTTAATTTTAATGCATTTCAAAACTAATATTGGTTAAGAGAGTAGTATAATAGAATAATATTTGTATTTCATTTCGGTCTACATAAAGCAGTTTCTGATCTATTTTCATCGATCTCTATTTATCAGTTGTCCATCCTATTCGTGCCAATCTTTCTTCGCTTTGAAAATTTTGTTTGGATTTGTTCGATGTCTAGATCGTGATCCAGCGTAGCTCAATTCTTTGTCCAATCTATCTAGCCTCGAAAGGTGAGCAATCACTCACGATTAACATTCTTTTATTCATTAAATTTGATTTCAATTGAAACGACAATTGAAATATGCTGCTGTAGTTATTTAAATTTGTTATATATGCTACTATCTATAACTGTTCACATGCGGGATATGACACCATATCCTGTTGTTTATATTATATTGTTATTGATGATATATGCTTGTTATTTTGTATTATCTGTTATCACTCTGCAAGTTCCCTGTAGTTTAGAAATCACTATGGGTTGAAATGATACATACCCGAACGGACTTTAGAATAGGAGAAAATCGTTATGGGTTGAAATGATAAACCCAAGCGATTTTCATTTAATTGAATTTGGGATTACGGGTTGAAATGATATCCGCCCGTATATATTTAGTGTACGGATTGAAATGATAAATATCCGTAGCACTAGACTATATGATAGGAAATATATACAGACACCGTTGGTCCATATAAATATTCTGAAAATAATTTTTATAATTTTGGAAAAAAATATATGGTTTAAATAATATTGATTCTTAAGATATTATATAAATGGAAATTTTATATATATATTTAGTCGTAATATTTGATTTAAATTAGATTAATTTAATACGGATAATATGGTTGAGTATTTATGTAAATCTATATTTGAAATAGATTTTCTTGTAATAAATTGAATAATTAAGATTGAGAGATAAATTTTGGTTTATTAAAAATAGTATTTAAATGAGGATTTATTTAATTAAATCAATTTGAAATTTTTGAATGGGAAATTTAAAGGTATGATTTTATAACTGGACTTTTGATTTATGTGATTTAATGAATATTTCACGTTTAAATAAATTAAAGAAAATATTGAGTAAAATGTAATTTAAGGTTACTTAAATGATATTATATCTAATGAGGGAGTATTTCAAGACTAAATAATAATGAGGTTAAATCGAGATCTATAGGAAACTGTTAAATTGAACATTTAAATACTAAAGCTTTGAACTATATTGGAATTTAAATGGTTTATTTTGAGATTCGGATCTGTATTTGAAATCAATATAGTTGAATTTGTTATTTAGAAACTAAATTGAATTAAAATGAAAATTTAGGTTGAACTAAATTTGAATTTATTATTTAGAAAACTAAATTGAATAAAAATTTAGTTTGAAACGTTGAATACTTAAAGTCTTGAAATATATTGAAATATAAAGGGGTATTTTGTGATTACAAATCCGAATTTGAGATCGATAAAATTGAAGTGGTTATTTTTGGAATTGAGTTGAACTAAAATTGAAAATACTTTACTGTATAAATTATTTAATATATGTAAATACTATTTTGGGAAATATAGAGATATTTGAAGTGAAATGATATTTGGTTTTGAAGTATAAATTAAGCTGAAATGACCACGGTGTATAGTGTATATTTCTACCTTGTAGATAGTTCCATGGACCCTTAGAGGATGGTTATCCCAAACATCCTCTAAGTTAATTATATTTCAGTTGATATTTCACTTGAGTTAGATTTATAGATATAAAAATGTTAATCCTGACTCGAGTGTTTTGTGTTTTGCTTTACGCTCGGGTCAGACTGAGAGATACGGCATTTGAGACTCATCTTCGAAGTTGGAGCTTTGCTTGAAGATCCAGCTATCTATCCCTTCAATCATCCAGTTGATTGGTTTAGAGAAGCCATCTGTTGCATTGGAGACTTCATGGCATTTGAACTATTCGGTTGTATTTTATTTCTAACTCTGAGGTATACAGTAGCTTCATGAACTACTATTCTTTATCTATTCCGCTGCATTGTATTACTCTGTGTAAGTGATCTATGATTGATTAATTTACTGTATATTTTAAGTTTTGCCAAATTTTATTAACAATTCGGTATTTTGAATTATTCAAGTCGGACATGTACGGTTTTATTGTCGATTTGAATGGTCCAAAATAGCGGGTCGTTATAGTTGGTATCAGAGCTTTGGCTCTAGGCAAAACTTAGCATATATGGTAAATTTATTTACAGAATCACTTTCGTTCGAGTTGAATCTCTTCCTTTTTGACTCAATTTCCTTTGAGTTTTGGAATGTCCCTCGGTCCGAAATTCATTCTTGTCTCTTCCTATTTATATTCGTTCGATTCTGGAGTATCCCATAACTCCACCGAATGTTTTGTAAAGGGGGTGAAAACACCTTTACAATTGGCATCGATTCATCGAAGATTTTTGTATCCTCGGTTTACGATGCTGCTATATCTTGATATGCCGAATTCCATCTCTGGCAATCGAATGCCGATTTGTTTTAGAATTCCGCATCGATCATATCCCTGAAGTCACGGTTGACCCGGTTAAGGTCGCCCGCGATTTATAGAAGTATATCCATCTTCTATTTTGTAATTTAATTAGCTCATCTTTGATCGAGTCTATCTTCGAATCAGAATTCTATTGATTGGAGTTCCTCTAATTCAAATCTCTATCTTTGTTTTGAAATCCATTCTTAAAATTATTCTTTGAAAATCGAGTATATTTGCATTTTTGAAATTGTTTTATATATCGAAATTATTATTTTGATAATTATGATTTTATTCTATATAAAAAGTGAAAATGTTTTCGATAAGGATTATATACCTATATATAAAACGAATAAGAAATGTTATTCTATATATAAAAGTTTTGAAAGGATTGGAAATTTCGAAAATTTATAAGAAAATGATTCATATAAAAATGATTTATAACTGAAGGGTTAAATTTGAAATTCGAGAATTGAATTCCGGTATTTTGAAATTGGATTTAAGATTTTGGAAAATATATAAAAATAATATGATTTAAAAGTATTTTTTCGAATAAGAAATGTTTCAAATGAGTTCAAATGAATTCCAATAATTTTGAAGAAATTTCAAAGAAGTTTTCAAGAAAATAGAAATCCAGAACTCACTTATGTCGCTGGAAAATAATTTCGGTGATGAGTGCACGCATCATCGACATTGATTTTCGAGTTTCAGAGTGGGGGAGTGGCCACTTTAATAGCTTCGCTATGCAAGTGATTTTGTAAAACCGTTTTTGATTTCAAATTCCGAAGTATAATTTGATATTTTAGAAAGATATAAGTATATATTTGAAACAATTTAAAATGAGACCGGTGTTCAGTCCTCGAGTTTCGGATTTAATAATTGGTTTATTGATTTATTGTTGATTTTCAACTGTTGAATTGAAAATTTGATTTCCCTAACTATTTTGAATGTTCGAACACTTCCAAATCGAGATTAAATTTTCAAAGCTAAGCAATTTCGAGGAGTATAAAATGTTTGATAAAGAATATAAATTTAGTTTTGAAATGTTTTGAAAAAAAATATGGTTTTGAATAATGGTTTTCACAAAGGTAAATTGGATATTTCAAATAGAAATAGATAGTTTTAAAGTTTTAAAGGGATACTTATAAATTTGGAAACTATTTTTAGTATAATTGATTTTGAGAAAATATTTGGTTTTGAAATTTAATTGAAATTAAAACCAGTACTTATATGGTGATTTTGGAAATGAATTTGTTTGACTTGAATTATTTTAATTTGCATACTGGGATTATTTTCTAAACCTATTATTATGGGAACTTTGAAATTGAGATATTTAATTTGGAAGAAAATTTGGTGAAATCATATATGATTTTGAAACCGATATTGAAATGATTTGAAATTTGAGAACCTTATATTATTAAGCACTTGATTTGGGAGTGGTCGAACCTATATAAAATGGATTGTATAAGTATGAAGTTGATTTGAAATCTATTGATTTGAAAGGTACTCAATTTGGAAAGAGATTTTATATAATCGAAGTCTATATAAGTATGATTTGATCTACTATTGATTTGGAAAGTATTCGATTTGGGAAAAATGAAATCCTATATATATGGACTTTATATAAGTACGATATTTGAAAGTGATTTGAAAAGGTACTATATGATATATATTTTCGAATAAAGATATGGAAAGTGCCTTCTGCTTGATATCCGCTTTGTGGCCACATCGTGGATTCATTTTATCGATATTATTCTCTCTGATTTTTGGTTTTTCGGATGTAATACTCGAGTGTTCCCACCGTGGCGTAACCCATGGTTTTTTTTCTCTCGTGAATGCATAGCGCAATTGCCTGGCTGAGTCTTGCCTAGGGGTACGGATTGTTTCCTGGGGGATCCAGGCGTAACCATTGTGTATCCTGCAATCTGTGTAGGTCGCGAATAGTAGCGCAAGTGCCTGGCTGAGTCTTGCCTAGGGGTACGGATTGTTTCCTGGGGGATCCAGGCGTAACCATTGTGTATCCTGCACTCTACTAGTCATCATGGCGTAACTCATAGGGCTGAGAAAGCTTACGGATATGGATTGTTTCCTGGGGGACCCAGGCGTAACCATTGTGTATCTGCGGACCATGATCGGACAAAGGTTTTGGTTTGGTTGATTTGTTTGGATTGTACTTTCCATATCTGTTTTTAAAAGGTTTTTTCAAATATTTTCACTGGGTGTTGAAACAGGTCTACTAAGTACTTGAAGAACTCTAGCTTTGCGCCTGATCAACGCATGGCCAGAGTCTGCAAGAACGAGGATAAACTTGTTAAAACATCGAGTTATAAAAAGTATTTTCGAAAGAAAAATTGGTTTCGATATAAAAGTATTTTATTATAAAAGTATTTTCAACAAAGAAATTTTGTATTAATATTTGAAATTTAAATTCTTATGGTTTGAAATAAATTATTCGTGCCCGATTCTATTCTTTTGAATCTACCTCATCTGCTCAGCTTTATTTTTCACCTATATTCCGTTTTCGAAATCTACCTTCCTTTCCTTTTTGAATAAATCTTTTAAATATTGCTTATTTGTATACTACATTGTTTTATATAAAATTTTAGTGTTATAAATATTTTTGAAGTTATAAATTAAATAAAACATCTTTAAAGAAAATGATTATTAATTTATTGATAATATTTGAAAGGTATCTTGAGATAAATTAAAAATTTCATAAATTTTGGATTTAATATTTTCAATGGTCTTTGTAAATAGAAGTAATAATGTAAATAATTGTTTGCAAAGGAGTTTGAGAAGTATTAAATATTAAAGAAAATTTAATTTCAAATGAAGTTTTCAAATAAATATTTTAAATAAAATTTATATAGTTTTAAAATTTATTGTTTATCTTGGCTTTCAATCTATTTTTTTCTGGTTGTTTTATTCTCCTACCTCCTTCCTTTTCGGGGACGAAAAGTTTTGAGTGGGGGAGAGTGTAACGACCCGGAAAATTTTAACAATTTTTAATTAATTCTATAACGTATTTAATTGAATATTTGTGAAATCTTATAATAATTGAATTTTTAAATAAAATGTTTTTATATTTAGAATACGTATATTTAAATATAGCAGATTGTAATTTTCAAATAATTTTATGGAAGTTTATTTAATTGAGAAAACGTGCTGTCCAATTCAAGCTATTAATTGCTTTAATTGATTTCTGAATCAGTGCGTAACGGTTTCTTTTTACTACCGTTAAAGATTTATATTGCTTAATACTTTTCCAATTCAGGTAGACTTTTCCATTCGTAACCATTAATAAATTTGAGATCATTGACCTTGCTTTTATTATTCCTTGTAGTTTCGTGCACTGACTTTACTTTTCCACTACCCATAATTTTCTCTATACGTTTCTTTTGCAATTGAAGCGTATATTTATATTTATGGTGGTGCGTTTATTCTGGTCTCCCTTTATTTTTGTTTTTAACGCTCGAAAGAATCTCAAATCATCAAGCTAGTAGCATCCGTTCCTTCCCTCGCTTTCATAAGGCCTATAATATATAAACAACTTGCTTATAGATCTGAACACAACTTTGTCATCAAATTTAATGTGCCTTCCTCTCCCTATTATTTCGGTTCCAACCTTCCTAGTAAATGACTTTAATAAATTTTGGCTAAATCATAGCTACGGAATTTTCAAATTTCTTTCATTTTATATTTATTTCCAATTCCTTCATTTGCTTCAAAATTTTTGAACGTGCCTAATCATCTCAGCATGTATATATAATGTAAGCCAACCTTTCCTTAGAAAGCTATTGCTCACAAAATTTCCTGATTAATTTCCTTTTATCCATTTTTATATCCTTGACTTTCAAAACTCATTTTGTGTTGTACAAACAAACAAAAATTTATTGCTTTAAGTGTATAGCTAAATCAACTATTGACCATTACAATTACTTTATATTCATTTCAATTTATTACTTAATAACGCTTTGATGAATCAATGGACAGCTTTACGTTTCTTTTGCTTTTTCAAAACTTTATATTTATAGTGTACGTTTCTTTTGCATTTCAAAAATTTGAAACATGCTGCCCCATTTAAGCCATTAATTGTTTTAATTATTTTTCTTAATCGACATATAACTGTTGCTTTTTATTATTCTCGGATTTACATCCATACTTTAATCTCTGATGTTCCATTTATTTCATTTGAAATCTAAATTTATTTACCATTCATTTATACGCCTCTTTCTCTTCCTCTTTTTACGTTATTTCCCTGCTTGCAAGATCTATTGCCATTCCCGTATTTATTTCTTTCCTTTTTGAAATTTAAAACGTATACGTTTTACATTTATTTATTTCTAAACCATCCATTGCCTTTCCTTTAAATCAATCCATTCTCTTCTTATTTGTTTTAATTTATTTCCTCTTTTCACCAACACTCAATCTTTATACATATTTGTTTTAATTCATTTTCTCTATTCATGTGCATTCAATCTTTATACATATTTGTTTTAATTTATTTTCTCTTTTCACCAGCATTCAATGTTTATATACATATTTGTTTCATTTTATTTCCTCTGTTCACCAGCATTTAATCTTTATATATTTGTTTTAATTTATTTCCTCTTTTTTTTTCCATTAATTATAGGAATAAATTCCTAAATTTCCTCTAGCCATTACTATCTTTATTTCTTGCCACTTTAAACAAAATTTCTTTCCACTCTATCAATGTGAGGCTTCTCTTATAAATACAAATCACTCGTACATACCCTACTCCATATCAATAGATCTTCATCTCCTCTCTTGCGTGTGAAGCTTCTTCTGTAGGTAAATGGCTGCACTAATTTTTTTTTCTTCTTATTTCTTTTCTTTTTCTTCTTCTTTTTCCTCCTTTTCTTTTGTTTTCTTATTGTTTATATTGCTTTTCCTTTATTTTAAGCATAACATGCTTCAAGTATATATTTTACAGTATAAGTATGTTTATATAGTGCAGCGCAAGTATACATTAAATATAAAGTTATAAACATTTGCATTTGTTCTATGGTTAGTTTTATATGAGTATTTATTGAAATTTGTTTACTATGACTTTTGAATATACATTGGGTTATTTCATACTGTTTATATATAATATAAGATGTTTAGCGGTCTGCATATATGTTACAGCATGTAAGATTTTTATAAAAAAAAAGAAAGGTGTTAATTTTATAATATATATATTGTGGGACAGTATACATTTATAAGCATATTAATGTACAGTAAGTTATAAAACATAAGTTTGATATATAGGTAGAGTTTGCATGTGTTTAAATTTCCTTCTGTTGTTTAAAATATAGTTGTAGAGTTATAAAATTTTGGGGAGAATATATAGTATAATATATTTTAAGTTAGTTTGTGTGTCTGTCCAGAGATGAATTATTATACAAATACAGTTTTATAAGATCTAAGATTTGTTGTTTTAAAATGTAAGTTTATACTAGTGATTATATGGATTAAAATTTGAAATTGATATTTTTAAGATGATAAAGAAAGTTTAATGTAAGTGTTAACATGTAAGAAATGCCTGAAGCCTGTTTTAATATTAAAGAAAGTACTAGAATTGAAATTGTTAAATTAAGTTGGAGCTGTGCTCTCGCCCTTCTCTTTCTTATAAATATTTTGCAAAAGGTAAATTTATATCAAGTATAAGGTGTGTAGTGTTTCAACAAATTAAGAAAAGTCGATATTGGTCTTAACAATAATAATGTGGAATGTTGACTTAAATGTTGATTTAAATATGATTATAAAAAATTTATGTTAATATTGGTTTTGAACATAGTTTTGCAGTTTTCTATTATTTGCGTTTGTTTGAAAACGTATGTATGTATATTTAATTTTAATGCGTTTCAAAACTAATATTGGTTAAGAGAGTAGTATAATAGAATAATATTTGTATTTCATTTCGGTCTACATAAAGCAGTTTCTGATCTATTTTCATCGATCTCTATTTATCAGTTGTCCATCGTATTCGTGCCAATCTTGCTTCGCTTTGAAAATTTTGTTTGGATTTTTTCGATGTCTAGATCATGATCCAGCGTAGCTCAATTCTTTGTCCAATCTATCTAGCCTCGAAAGGTGAGCAATCACTCACGATTAACATTCTTTTATTCATTAAATTTGATTTCAATTGAAACGACAATTGAAATATGCTACTGTAGTTATTTAAATTTGTTATATATGCTAATATCTGTAACTATTCACATGCGGGATATGACACCATATCCTGTTGTTTATATTATATTGTTATTGATGATATATGCTTGTTATTTTATTGTATTATCTGTTATCACTCTGCAAGTTCCCTGTAGTTTAGAAATCACTATGGGTTGAAATGATACATACCCGAACGGACTTTAGAATAGGAGAAAATCGTTATGGTTTGAAATGATAAACCCAAGCGATTTTCATTTAATTGAATTTGGGATTACGGGTTGAAATGATATCCGCCCGTATATATTTAGTGTACGGATTGAAATGATAAATATCCGTAGCACTAGACTATATGATAGGAAATATATACAGACACCGTTGGTCCATATAAATATTCTGAAAATAATTTTTATAATTTTGGAAAAAAATATATGGTTTAAATAATATTGATTCTTAAGATATTATATAAATGGAAATTTTATATATATATTTAGTCGTAATATTTGATTTAAATTAGATTAATTTAATACGGATAATATGGTTGAGTATTTATGTAAATCTATATTTGAAATAGATTTTCTTGTAATAAATTGAATAATTAAGATTGAGAGATAAATTTTGGTTTATTAAAAATAGTATTTAAATGAGGATTTATTTAATAAAATCAATTTGAAATTTTTGAATGGGAAATTTAAAGGTATGATTTTATAGCTGGATTTTTGATTTATGTGATTTAATGAATATTTCACGTTTAAATAAATTAAAGAAAATATTGAGTAAAATGTAATTTAAGGTTACTTAAATGATATTATATCTAATGAGGGAGTATTTCAAGACTAAATAATAATGAGGTTAAATCGAGATCTATAGGAAACTATTAAATTGAACATTTAAATACTAAAGCTTTGAACTATATTGGAATTTAAATGGTTTATTTTGAGATTCGGATCTGTATTTGAAATCAATATAGTTGAATTTGTTATTTAGAAACTAAATTGAATTAAAATGAAAATTTAGGTTGAACTAAATTTGAATTTATTATTTAGAAAACTAAATTGAATAAAAATTTAGTTTGAAATGTTGAATACTTAAAGTCTTGAAATATATTGAAATATAAAGGGGTATTTTGTGATTACAAATCCGAATTTGAGATCGATAAAATTGAAGTGGTTATTTTTGGAATTGAGTTGAATTAAAATTGAAAATACTTTACCGTATAAATTATTTAATATATGTAAATACTTTTTTGGGAAATATAGAGATATTTGAAGTGAAATGATATTTGGTTTTGAAGTATAAATTAAGCTGAAATGACCACGGTGTATAGTGTATATTTCTACCTTGTAGATAGTTCCATGGACCCTTAGTGAGACGACCCGACTTTCCACTTCCGGAAAATCGCATCATCTTTAAGAAAGAAAGGGATAGAAAAGAGAAAAGAAAGAAGAGAAAGAAGAAACAACACAAGAATCTCAACAGCGGAACGAATAAATTATATTAATAACCAAAGTATTACATAGTATACATCAAATATCAGAGTACACAGACATATACAACACATACTAGACAGTTATAAGCACCTGTCTAGTTATTACAACTCAATCACAATACATAACAACTCAGAGATACCAACACAGCGGATAACAATATAACTATACGCAGAAGCCTCCTGCTCCATTGCTCCTCCACAATTCATCAAAGCTATCCTGAATCCTAACCTGAATTCCCTTGGCTACTCGTAAAAATTTGAGTACCCAAAAGTTATCGAAAACAGAAATAACTCCGGGTCAGACATGGGTCTGGTGTGAGTAACAGGTTAAAGTTGTTTAACTTTGAAAAACCTTTGAAAGAAAAGGTATCACGTAAGACTTCCCACACATAAACATGGAAAAGTTTTTACCTTACGCTAACCAAAACATTTGATAGGAAATCTGATGATATTATAATAGTGTCTAGGGTTTTCAAATAAATATGAAATAGCCGAAATTGTTACATTCATTAAATTCCAGCTACTAGCCACAAAAGTGGGTAATACAATCAAAAACCGTTGGCACTTATTGGATTTTGGATTCCATACAATGGCAGGGCTACTGGGGTACCGCCCGTCACAGTACGTGGCCTAGATCACCGTACCGAGGATTACTCCCTTCATCCCCTGCAACACAAGGCCGGACCCATTCCTTACTGAATAGTTCCGAACAAGACAACCCCGCAGTTGGTGCGCACAAACAACTGCCCACTAAGCCGAATAAAAAGGGACCTCTAGACAGGGATCAATCTTGCTCTCCAGTGGGGGCTACCCACGAAGCCTTGCTGCACCTCCCCTGTTTTAGCCATTCCCGGTTGATGAGGCTTGAGGCTACGATTACCTTTAGAGGACACATCTCTTAGAATGCTCATCGTCCACCTGACGATGTTCTGAAAGCATTCAATCCATACAAGTTCGTTTCGGGTTCGAACGAAACCGAAGGCATTATTTCGTTACACTCATTTTGGAATCACCCTCAGAGTTAACGACAATAACCCTTGCACTCTGAATCACCATCTCGAATCTATAAGATCTATTCCGTCAAACTCATTACGGAATCACCCACAGAGTTATACTGACGTATAGCCCTTACACCTCGAGTCTTCACTCGCTCCACTTGGATTAACGACCTAACGTTAAATTGGAATCGATGTGGTTTTCGGATGTCCAAATATGGAAACCCGATCCCGGTCTCATTGAAAACCAATGCGTGTCTTTTATGTCCAAGTTGTTTTAATTTTAAAACAATTCAATTCATTATCTAAACATACACAGATAGATAACTCACAACACAATAGATAATCAACCTTATCATTATCAACAGATAATCATATCAAAATCAGATAATCCATATTATCATCCAAAAGCAACCAATGCATCCATATCTCATACACTACTCATCTCGTAACTGGGATTACAAACCATACCAAATATCCAATACCAATCATCAAACATAAGCAAATGATCTAATGATCACACCTCTATAATTAATTTAAAATGAATTAAATTAATTACTCAATCTCTAATTAATTTAAAATGAATTAAATTAATTACTTCATCAATAAAATTCTGCTTAACTTAACCATTCATTGATTTCAAATAAATTTATAAATCATCATCTCAATATTCTTTCTAATTAATCATTACTGATTAACTATCTCTAATTACAATAAGTAATTAGCATTTAATATTAATCACACAAGTTAATTATATTAAACCCTTGCAATTAATTAACTTGAAATTGCTTAATTAATTAATTAATGATTTCTAACTATATTTAATTAGATAAGTAATTAATCTAAATCAATCCCTACAAATATATTAATCACCCTTGATTAATAACCCTTCAGTAATTAACTACATTAATTACTCAACCAAATAATTAATTATTTTTAATCAATTATCTAAATTAATCCCCTTGATTAATTTCTAAGTAACTTAAATCCAAATTACTTCTATATAAAATATCTTTAGTTACATCCAGTAATTATTAATCAATTACTTCCTTAAGTAATTACAAATTCATTAATTACATAAGTAATTATCATCAATTCAACCAATGTTTAAATTAATTAACTAAATTAATTAATCTAAACAAATCACATTAACCTTAATTAATTACATTAAGTAATTAATTCATTAATTATTTTCATTAAGTAATTAACCCTAAACAATTGATTATTAATTAATTAATTAATCTAATTAATTATCAAAATTAAACACATTAATTACTTGTTAATATCTTAAGTTAATGACTTCATTAACATTTCTTAATTACTTAATTAAGAGATTAACTTATATTAATCATCATTAGTTATTAAATATTTAATATTTAATTACTATTTAATTAATCTCTAATTATTAATTAACTAAGTGTTAATTAAAATCTAAATTATCATTAATCACTTGATTAAATAAATCTTAATCATAAATTAAAATTTAATTAACCACCCTTAATCATAGATTAATTAAACTTAATTAATTAATCTCAAGTTCAATTAAAAATCATTAATTATTTAATTAAACATCCACATTATTAATAAATTAAATAATTAACATTCATCCTAATTACCTTAATAATCAAATGATTCCAATCATTAAACTTTTATTTATCTTTTAGATAAAACATTCCTATTAATCAAGCATTTAAAAACAAAGTGTTTTTAAGTTTACATTAAATTCAATTTAACATTTCTTTTAAACTTAAGATCCAAATTTATTTAAAATACAACTAAATCTTATATGTTTACAAGAAACATCTAATTAATTGATAAGTTTAAAAAGAATTTAAATTTCAATTCAAATCAAATTCAAATCAATTTAAAAACATCTTTAAATTTCAAAATTAAAATATAACTTCCATTCTCAATTTAGTTTTAAATTCTTTCAAACTCTTCTATAATTTACACCTTTAATTCAAATGCAAACCATTTGAAAACAATTTAAATTTAAACTTTATTTAAAAACTGAAGTTAAAATTTTAAATTCAGATTTAAAAACTCAGTTTTGGATTCATTTTGAATTCCTAAATTAAATACTTAACTTTTCAATTCAATATGCAAAACAACAATGCATTTACACTTGAGAGTTTAAAATCAAATTTGAATTTAAAAACATAAATGTTTTCAAATATCTGACAAATTAAATTTGAATTCATATCCAAATTTCAAACTAAACTCAGTTTTAAATCTCCACTTAAAAATTTAAACTTACCTTTTATTTAAAACAGAAAACAGTTTTCTGTTTATTTAAAAACTTAAACTTTGAATTTTTTTCCAGAACTTAAATAATTTCAAAGAACAAAATTTAAACTTATTTAAATTCATCATTAAATTCAGTTTAAAATCCAAGTTGACATTTTAAGTTTGCAATCAAATTTTAAAACTGGAAACAATTCCCTGTTCTTCTTCTTTTTTTTTTTTTTATTTTAAAACCAAATTTGAATTCTGCAATTAAATTATTTCGACATCTGAATTCAAATATTTTGAATTCATCTTCAGATTCAAATTTAAATCCTAAGCTAACATTTAGTTTAAATTTAAACTTAACTCTCAAATTTACTTGAAACAGAACAGTTCTGTTTGTTACAACCTGGAACAATGTAACTCGAGCAAGCAAAATTCTACTTCGGGTCAATACAACATTGACTTCGAGTTTCCTATCAAAAATCCCGAGTCCATCCCGAGCTAAAATACACTGCAACACCAATCAACCCAAACCTGAAACAGACCAACCCCATCCACCTTCAAACCTGTCAACACCAATTCCTCCACCCCACGACCATCTTCAACACCCAAACTCCGGTGATAGCTCCATCACTTCACCACCCATCAATACCCTAAACATCTTTGAACTCGATGCACAGAGTAGTTCAAATTCGACCCAAACTGTAACCCAATAGCAACTAGGGTTCAACACCATTAAATTCCCAATCTAAATTCCAAATTTGAATTGCAGACCATATCAATGATTTTCCTATGATTGTTGCTAGCTACATTCACTCCAGAATAAATTTCACTCAAATTCAATGCAAGGATCAATTGATTTTGATAAAATTGTAAAATACAGTCAATTTAACACTGCATTTTATTTTCTTAATACTGCAAACAAAATTTTTAGTTTTAAAATCCTGGAATTCTCTTAATGATTCTGTTAGTAACCTTAAGCTATTCTAAAACATCATGATTTAGTCAAAGCTAAGTAATAACAACAACAAAAACAAGTCAAAGAAAAATCCAAATATCAAACATCACTTGAAATTTCAGAAATCACACATGCACAATCATAACCATGTTCACAAACACATACTTGCAGATCAATTCATAAATATTTATCTGAAATTCATAAGCATGATTAACTACCTATTAACAGTTTTTTTTAAAATTTGAGTTACTCACCTTATTTTCCAAATGCAGAGCACATTGCAGTTGCAGGTTCCAAACTATGAAATGCAGACTCCCTTCTTGCTTTTAAATGATGCATGCAGGCCTTCAATCTTGATGAAGATTAAAATGCAGAGTACATCCTGATTTTGAAAATGCAGGCAGGCTCCTTTGAATGCTTTTAAAATTGAAATACAGTAGCTTGAATCCTTCTAAAACTTGAATATTGCTTTTTAAATGATGCATGCAGATCTTTGAAATGCAGAGCTTTGTTCTCATATGTAAAGAAATGCAGAGCTTTCTTGCATTTCCAGATTTGAAAAGAAATGCAAATGTTTGGTTTTTTTAAAACTTGCAGGCTTCTTACTTGATGAAGATTGAATCAGAGTTTTTGTTTTCAGATGCAAGAACAGCAGAGCTTTTGTTTTCAGATCAAAGAAATGCAGGTAGTATTTTGAGTTTGAGGAGTTTGTTTGAGTTTCAGAGTTTGATTGTTTGATGCCGAACTTGAAATTGCAGAGCATTTTCATGTTGATGCAGGTTTGATCTTTGGGGAAATGCAGATTTGTTTTGAAAAAGAGGAGGAGTTTGAATGCACATGTAAACAGGTTTGAAAAATATGCAGTTTTTCATATTGAAAAGCTTCAGATTTTCTTTTTAGAATGAGGAATGAGAAAGAAATGCATATGAATGAAGAAACTAATTAATATGAATGTAAATTTTCAGAAAATGAATTAAAAGAAAATTAAAATAAAACATTGACACTTGTAAACATAGAGACACTTGTTAGCTTAAATCTCTAATACACAAACACATGTCTTTTTGAATTAAGTTAATGTTTAATTAGAGTTAATAAAGTATTAAGCTTTGTTAATTAAATCTTTATACACAATTATGAACATAAATAAGTTTCTAAAGAAACAAGCAAAGTATTATAAATAAAATAATATACAAATGATACATTTGAAAAAGAAACCTTTTAAACAAATTTATAAAAGAGTTTGTAACATAATTTAATATACAACTTGAAATAAAAAATGAATTTTAAACTAGTTAAAACATTTATCTCTTATTTAAAAACATATAGTATTTAATTAAATATTTTTGAAAAGCTTAAATTAAAAATAAATCACCATTTCCATTTTCAAAACATTAAAACTATACTATACTAATTTAAATAAAAACAACTTATCTATTTAAAAATATATATAAATACATATACATTATTAAATAGAAAACAATTTATTAACTTATCAAAAATAATTTCACAAATTAAATAATTAAATAAAGAAGATTATTTAAATCAATATCAAATTTATTAATCAAAATTATCAATTCAATATAAATTTAAATCCAGATTATCAAATTTATATTATCCAAAATTCCAGGTCGTTACAATCCTTCCCCCTTAAAAGAATTTCGTCCCCGAAATTTAAAACAAAGGCAATTTAATAATCTATCTACAGCTTTTATTTTAAAACACAGCATATGTTAAACATATGCCAACAACCAAAGCAACCAATTCACACAATCAGAACAGATCTAATTATCCAAAAGAAATTTGGATAAAACCTTCACGAGTTTCCCCGGTATATATATATATCGGGATACTCGCTCTATAAAATCCAATCAATCAATACTACTAAGCTATAGAGCTCCTAACAACAATTCTATACAGAATATCAGACTACAGACGAGTCTGACTCAACAAACAAACCATCCTAAACTGCTGATTCCACAACCAGAAATATCAAACACGAACTCCCTCAGAGATACGTGAAACGTACTGAATCCCAGTTATCCAAACTGACAATTCAGCTCTAGAAAACCAAACACTGATCTAACCCAACACAGAAGAAACCAAACACTGATCTTACCAATCACAGAAGAAACCAAAACACTTCGAAGCTAGCTTCCCAAACTTATAGCTCCTTGGATCCGAGAAAAAAAAACTTAACCAAAAACAAATCTCCAATTACAGAATCCAAATTTCTCTGTCTATTATCCATAAAAATCTCTTCAGACGATCCTGGGCTACCAACATCACTCCTAATCAGCTCAACTCTTGCTGATTCCAAAAGAAACAGACTGAATCAACAACAACCCAATGATCTCTTCAAGATCACACAAAACCAAGAACAAAAACCCTGCTTCTCAACAACAGAAGGCAGAACCAACTTCTCCTCATTCGAGAAACAAACAGAAGCACCTCCAAACTGCTTCCGCTGCACAACTCTGATCCGAAATAGAAGAAAATGCTGACAAAGAACACAAGCACAGACTAGACAACCCAGCACAGAAATATGATTCCACAGATCCATAAAGAAAACTCAGATGTTCCTCCTAAACCTGAGTTGCTTCACCAACTTCTATCTCAAGGAACCATTCTTCTACTAACTGAACCACCAGTTCCAATCCTGGAAAGAAAACTCGATCTCCAGATGCAGACAAACTCTGACTTCCAGAAGACATCCAGACAATCTCCAACAAATACAAGAGAACAATCAACTATCGCAAGTCACTTTTGCGATCAACTCAGCCTAAATCCAAAGAAAACTGCTCTCTCTTAACCAAACTGAACAGCTTATGCTAGCTTAGCCAACTCACCAGAGAAAAGATCTACTCTGCTGCTTCTGAACTCCACTTCAGAAAAACTACTCAGCCAAAAGACTCCTTATCAACTCAGAATACTCAGCTAAACTCAATCACAACACCGGCAGACTCACTTCTTACTCTTGTTCCAAAGAAACATCTTCGGAAATATCCATAGTCACTGCATCTCATCACGCAGCTACTACTTCCTGAGATATCAAGATATCATCACTCACTTGCTTCTGCCCAACCGACAGATCAAAACTCAATTCTGCACTTCAAAGATGAACTCCGAACCTTTACAGATTACCTTCAGAGATCGATGAAGTACTTCTTCACAACAGAACTCACTCGAGACGGTATTAGGTCTACAGTCTCGACAAAAAAAACACTTCTAACCTCATCCATCAAACTCCAACCAATGGTAGTCGTGTTACACACACTACTACCTTATCTACCTTTATAACTTATATTGGAAAAACCTGAACAGGTAATCCAACAAATAGGTAGAACCAATATATATATATATATTAAAAATACAAATACGCTCTCTCAAGATAGACACCACTACAGAGCCTAGGTATTCATTCAACCTACAGCACTGATACCAACTGAGACGACCCGACTTTCCACTTCCGGAAAATCGCATCATCTTTAAGAAAGAAAGGGATAGAAAAGAGAAAAGAAAGAAGAGAAAGAAGAAACAACACAAGAATCTCAACAGCGGAACGAATAAATTATATTAATAACCAAAGTATTACATAGTATACATCAAATATCAGAGTACACAGACATATACAACACATACTAGACAGTTATAAGCACCTGTCTAGTTATTACAACTCAATCACAATACATAACAACTCAGAGATACCAACACAGCGGAAAACAATATAACTATACGCAGAAGCCTCCTGCTCCATTGCTCCTCCACAATTCATCAAAGCTATCCTGAATCCTAACCTGAATTCCCTTGGCTACTCGTAAAAATTTGAGTACCCAAAAGTTATCGAAAACAGAAATAACTCCGGGTCAGACATGGGTCTGGTGTGAGTAACAGGTTAAAGTTGTTTAACTTTGAAAAACCTTTGAAAGAAAAGGTATCACGTAAGACTTCCCACACATAAACATGGAAAAGTTTTTACCTTACGCTAACCAAAACATTTGATAGGAAATCTGATGATATTATAATAGTGTCTAGGGTTTTCAAATAAATATGAAATAGCCGAAATTGTTACATTCATTAAATTCCAGCTACTAGCCACAAAAGTGGGTAATACAATCAAAACCGTTGGCACTTATTGGATTTTGGATTCCATACAATGGCAGGGCTACTGGGGTACCGCCCGTCACAGTACGTGGCCTAGATCACCGTACCGAGGATTACTCCCTTCATCCCCTGCAACACAAGGCCGGACCCATTCCTTACTGAATAGTTCCGAACAAGACAACCCCGCAGTTGGTGCGCACAAACAACTGCCCACTAAGCCGAATAAAAA
Organism: Allium cepa; assembly: GCA_030765085.1. Classification (NCBI taxonomy): domain Eukaryota; kingdom Viridiplantae; phylum Streptophyta; class Magnoliopsida; order Asparagales; family Amaryllidaceae; genus Allium; species Allium cepa. The sequence continues at coordinate 937,152,772 of CM060935.1, forward strand.
GGGACCTCTAGACAGGGATCAATCTTGCTCTCCAGTGGGGGCTACCCACGAAGCCTTGCTGCACCTCCCCTGTTTTAGCCATTCCCGGTTGATGAGGCTTGAGGCTACGATTACCTTTAGAGGACACATCTCTTAGAATGCTCATCGTCCACCTGACGATGTTCTGAAAGCATTCAATCCATACAAGTTCGTTTCGGGTTCGAACGAAACCGAAGGCATTATTTCGTTACACTCATTTTGGAATCACCCTCAGAGTTAACGACAATAACCCTTGCACTCTGAATCACCATCTCGAATCTATAAGATCTATTCCGTCAAACTCATTACGGAATCACCCACAGAGTTATACTGACGTATAGCCCTTACACCTCGAGTCTTCACTCGCTCCACTTGGATTAACGACCTAACGTTAAATTGGAATCGATGTGGTTTTCGGATGTCCAAATATGGAAACCCGATCCCGGTCTCATTGAAAACCAATGCGTGTCTTTTATGTCCAAGTTGTTTTAATTTTAAAACAATTCAATTCATTATCTAAACATACACAGATAGATAACTCACAACACAATAGATAATCAACCTTATCATTATCAACAGATAATCATATCAAAATCAGATAATCCATATTATCATCCAAAAGCAACCAATGCATCCATATCTCATACACTACTCATCTCGTAACTGGGATTACAAACCATACCAAATATCCAATACCAATCATCAAACATAAGCAAATGATCTAATGATCACACCTCTATAATTAATTTAAAATGAATTAAATTAATTACTCAATCTCTAATTAATTTAAAATGAATTAAATTAATTACTTCATCAATAAAATTCTGCTTAACTTAACCATTCATTGATTTCAAATAAATTTATAAATCATCATCTCAATATTCTTTCCAATTAATCATTACTGATTAACTATCTCTAATTACAATAAGTAATTAGCATTTAATATTAATCACACAAGTTAATTATATTAAACCCTTGCAATTAATTAACTTGAAATTGCTTAATTAATTAATTAATGATTTCTAACTATATTTAATTAGATAAGTAATTAATCTAAATCAATCCCTACAAATATATTAATCACCCTTGATTAATAACCCTTCAGTAATTAACTACATTAATTACTCAACCAAATAATTAATTATTTTTAATCAATTATCTAAATTAATCCCCTTGATTAATTTCTAAGTAACTTAAATCCAAATTACTTCTATATAAAATATCTTTAGTTACATCCAGTAATTATTAATCAATTACTTCCTTAAGTAATTACAAATTCATTAATTACATAAGTAATTATCATCAATTCAACCAATGTTTAAATTAATTAACTAAATTAATTAATCTAAACAAATCACATTAACCTTAATTAATTACATTAAGTAATTAATTCATTAATTATTTTCATTAAGTAATTAACCCTAAACAATTGATTATTAATTAATTAATTAATCTAATTAATTATCAAAATTAAACACATTAATTACTTGTTAATATCTTAAGTTAATGACTTCATTAACATTTCTTAATTACTTAATTAAGAGATTAACTTATATTAATCATCATTAGTTATTAAATATTTAATATTTAATTACTATTTAATTAATCTCTAATTATTAATTAACTAAGTGTTAATTAAAATCTAAATTATCATTAATCACTTGATTAAATAAATCTTAATCATAAATTAAAATTTAATTAACCACCCTTAATCATAGATTAATTAAACTTAATTAATTAATCTCAAGTTCAATTAAAAATCATTAATTATTTAATTAAACATCCACATTATTAATAAATTAAATAATTAACATTCATCCTAATTACCTTAATAATCAAATGATTCCAATCATTAAACTTTTATTTATCTTTTAGATAAAACATTCCTATTAATCAAGCATTTAAAAACAAAGTGTTTTTAAGTTTACATTAAATTCAATTTAACATTTCTTTTAAACTTAAGATCCAAATTTATTTAAAATACAACTAAATCTTATATGTTTACAAGAAACATCTAATTAATTGATAAGTTTAAAAAGAATTTAAATTTCAATTCAAATCAAATTCAAATCAATTTAAAAACATCTTTAAATTTCAAAATTAAAATATAACTTCCATTCTCAATTTAGTTTTAAATTCTTTCAAACTCTTCTATAATTTACACCTTTAATTCAAATGCAAACCATTTGAAAACAATTTAAATTTAAACTTTATTTAAAAACTGAAGTTAAAATTTTAAATTCAGATTTAAAAACTCAGTTTTGGATTCATTTTGAATTCCTAAATTAAATACTTAACTTTTCAATTCAATATGCAAAACAACAATGCATTTACACTTGAGAGTTTAAAATCAAATTTGAATTTAAAAACATAAATGTTTTCAAATATCTGACAAATTAAATTTGAATTCATATCCAAATTTCAAACTAAACTCAGTTTTAAATCTCCACTTAAAAATTTAAACTTACCTTTTATTTAAAACAGAAAACAGTTTTCTGTTTATTTAAAAACTTAAACTTTGAATTTTTTTCCAGAACTTAAATAATTTCAAAGAACAAAATTTAAACTTATTTAAATTCATCATTAAATTCAGTTTAAAATCCAAGTTGACATTTTAAGTTTGCAATCAAATTTTAAAACTGGAAACAATTCCCTGTTCTTCTTCTTTTATTTTTTTTTTATTTTAAAACCAAATTTGAATTCTGCAATTAAATTATTTCAACATCTGAATTCAAATATTTTGAATTCATCTTCAGATTCAAATTTAAATCCTAAGCTAACATTTAGTTTAAATTTAAACTTAACTCTCAAATTTACTTGAAACAGAACAGTTCTGTTTGTTACAACCTGGAACAATGTAACTCGAGCAAGCAAAATTCTACTTCGGGTCAATACAACATTGACTTCGAGTTTCCTATCAAAAATCCCGAGTCCATCCCGAGCTAAAATACACTGCAACCACCAATCAACCCAAACTTGAAACAGACCAACCCCATCCACCTTCAAACCTGTCAACACCAATTCCTCCACCCCACGACCATCTTCAACACCCAAACTCCGGTGATAGCTCCATCACTTCACCACCCATCAATACCCTAAACATCTTTGAACTCGATGCACAGAGTAGTTCAAATTCGACCCAAACTGTAACCCAATAGCAACTAGGGTTCAACACCATTAAATTCCCAATCTAAATTCCAAATTTGAATTGCAGACCATATCAATGATTTTCCTATGATTGTTGCTAGCTACATTCACTCCAGAATAAATTTCACTCAAATTCAATGCAAGGATCAATTGATTTTGATAAAATTGTAAAATACAGTCAATTTAACACTGCATTTTATTTTCTTAATACTGCAAACAAAATTTTTAGTTTTAAAATCCTGGAATTCTCTTAATGATTCTGTTAGTAACCTTAAGCTATTCTAAAACATCATGATTTAGTCAAAGCTAAGTAATAACAACAACAAAAACAAGTCAAAGAAAAATCCAAATATCAAACATCACTTGAAATTTCAGAAATCACACATGCACAATCATAACCATGTTCACAAACACATACTTGCAGATCAATTCATAAATATTTATCTGAAATTCATAAGCATGATTAACTACCTATTAACAGTTTTTTTTTAAATTTGAGTTACTCACCTTATTTTCCAAATGCAGAGCACATTGCAGTTGCAGGTTCCAAACTATGAAATGCAGACTCCCTTCTTGCTTTTAAATGATGCATGCAGGCCTTCAATCTTGATGAAGATTAAAATGCAGAGTACATCCTGATTTTGAAAATGCAGGCAGGCTCCTTTGAATGCTTTTAAAATTGAAATACAGTAGCTTGAATCCTTCTAAAACTTGAATATTGCTTTTTAAATGATGCATGCAGATCTTTGAAATGCAGAGCTTTGTTCTCATATGTAAAGAAATGCAGAGCTTTCTTGCATTTCCAGATTTGAAAAGAAATGCAAATGTTTGGTTTTTTTAAAACTTGCAGGCTTCTTACTTGATGAAGATTGAATCAGAGTTTTTGTTTTCAGATGCAAGAACAGCAGAGCTTTTGTTTTCAGATCAAAGAAATGCAGGTAGTATTTTGAGTTTGAGGAGTTTGTTTGAGTTTCAGAGTTTGATTGTTTGATGCCGAACTTGAAATTGCAGAGCATTTTCATGTTGATGCAGGTTTGATCTTTGGGGAAATGCAGATTTGTTTTGAAAAAGAGGAGGAGTTTGAATGCACATGTAAACAGGTTTGAAAAATATGCAGTTTTTCATATTGAAAAGCTTCAGATTTTCTTTTTAGAATGAGGAATGAGAAAGAAATGCATATGAATGAAGAAACTAATTAATATGAATGTAAATTTTCAGAAAATGAATTAAAAGAAAATTAAAATAAAACATTGACACTTGTAAACATAGAGACACTTGTTAGCTTAAATCTCTAATACACAAACACATGTCTTTTTGAATTAAGTTAATGTTTAATTAGAGTTAATAAAGTATTAAGCTTTGTTAATTAAATCTTTATACACAATTATGAACATAAATAAGTTTCTAAAGAAACAAGCAAAGTATTATAAATAAAATAATATACAAATGATACATTTGAAAAAGAAACCTTTTAAACAAATTTATAAAAGAGTTTGTAACATAATTTAATATACAACTTGAAATAAAAAATGAATTTTAAACTAGTTAAAACATTTATCTCTTATTTAAAAACATATAGTATTTAATTAAATATTTTTGAAAAGCTTAAATTAAAAATAAATCACCATTTCCATTTTCAAAACATTAAAACTATACTATACTAATTTAAATAAAAACAACTTATCTATTTAAAAATATATATAAATACATATACATTATTAAATAGAAAACAATTTATTAACTTATCAAAAATAATTTCACAAATTAAATAATTAAATAAAGAAGATTATTTAAATCAATATCAAATTTATTAATCAAAATTATCAATTCAATATAAATTTAAATCCAGATTATCAAATTTATATTATCCAAAATTCCGGGTCGTTACACTTAGAGGATGGTTATCCCAAACATCCTCTAAGTTAATTATATTTCAGTTGATATTTCACTTGAGTTAGATTTATAGATATAAGAATGTTAATCCTGACTCGAGTGTTTTGTGTTTTGCTTTACGCTCGGGTCAGACTGAGAGATACAGCATTTAAGACTCATCTTCGAAGTTGGAGCTTTGCTTGAAGATCCAGCTATCTATCCCTTCAGTCATCCAGTTGATTGGTTCAGGAAGCCATCTGTTGCATTGGAGACTTCATGGCATTTGAACTATTCGGTTGTATTTTATTTCTAACTCTGAGGTATATAGTAGCTTCATGAACTACTATTCTTTATCTATTCCGCTGCATTGTATTACTCTGTGTAAGTGATCTATGATTGATTTATTTACTGTATATTTTAAGTTTTGCCAAATTTTATTAACAATTCGGTATTTTGAATTATTCAAGTCGGACATGTACGGTTTTATTGTCGATTTGAATGGTCCAAAATAGCGGGTCGTTACAGTAAACCTAGTTTGAATAGGTTGTACATTCTTGATCGAAGCGATGGTTCTGGTGGACCAAGTGTCACCATATTTTGGGAATTGTATATTGTGGGATTGGCGAAGGTGCTGTTTGATTTTCAGGTGATCTAGTGGCCGGAGATTGGAGTTGGCGTTGATTCAGGTTTAGTTGGGTTCCAGAATTGTGCTGGAAGCTCGTTTTTTGATTTCGAGCTGCTACTGGAGATTTGATGATTGGGATAGAGTTTGGGAATGATGGTCGATGGGAAGAAGTAGACGTGGTTGATCGGAAGAGGCTGCATCGTGGTGTAGGTGCACAATGATGACGATGTATCAGTGGTTGATTTGGGAATGTTAGGTACTCGAATTCTCTCGAGTAGGTTGTGAAAATTACTCGAAGATATGAGAGTGTTCACTCGGAGTTATTTGAGGAATGGCTCGGGTTAAGTTTGTGTATTCCAGGTTTTTATTAGAACCTGCTCTGTTATTTTTCTTTTCTTTTAATTTTAAAAACTGAAGTTTTAAAATGAAAAGAAAAGGGTTAAACAAGTTGTAAATTTAATTTTAAATCTAATTCAAGTTTAGTTGATTGTCAGTTTTAAAAATAAAAATAAAGTTTAAGATTTAAATTATTTTAACAACCTTAAATGTTTTAATGGTTTTAATTTAAAAATAAAGTTTTATAATGTAAGTAAAATTTTTAGGTTAAGTTTAATCTGGATTCAATCCAAAACTGTATTACAGTTGTGAAAGAAAGGATAGTTTTTAAATTTAAATTGTTTAAAATAACTTTGAATGTTTAAGATTTACTTTAAAATGATTTGACTTTAAAATGGATTTGGATTAAATTCTTTTTAAATCTTTTATAGGGTAGTATTTCTTTAACATGTGATTTAAAAAGGTTTTAAAAATTGTTTTTTTAAACTTTGTTAAAATTAATCTAAATTTTATTTTAAATCTTAAATTTAAATGAAATTTAAAAGTAAATTTGGAAGCAATTTTTTTATGATTTGATAATGATAATTTAATCACTAATAAGAATAAATTAATTATGTTAAAGAATAATTAAAATTTTATGACTTATGATTCATTAAATTATTAAGATAATTAAAATGAATAATTAATTTATTTAATAAATTTTTAAATGAATTAATTAAGGTTTAAGATTTATGAATTAAGGATTAATATAATTAATATGGATGGGTAAAGGTTAATTAATTTGTAATTAATTTAGTTAAAGTGGTTAATTTTAATTAATTAATTAAGTTTAATTGATTAAAGGTAACCATTTGATGTTGGGTTAAGTATAATTTCTTAAGGTAATTAGTGAGGCGTAATTACTTAATTAATGGATAATTACTTGATGGAATGTAACTGAACGATAATTACTTGGTGGAAGATATTTAGTGATAATTTCTTAGTGAAATTAAAGGCTTAATTAATATAATTAGCCAAGGAGTTGGTTTAATTGATGGAGTAATAAAGGAAAGTTAGTTTCTGATTGTGATTGATCAAGGTTGATTAATGAATGAAATTAGGTTGAAGGTTAATTATTAAATGTAATTTAAGGATAATTAACTAATGAGAGTAATTAGAGGATCATTAATTAACGTAATTAATGGAAGTGATAAATCTTGCATATGAACGATTGAATGATGATAAGTGCTTTAGATTGATTTATATCGCTGATATGAATTGCTTTGTGATATGATATGATGGATGGACAGTGATAATGGAATTATCTATCAATTATGAATTGCTGTATAAAAGTGTCATCCGGTAATAAAGATTGAATTATATTTGATTGAATAACTTGGGTTTTGAGGACAATGGATTCGAAGAGACCAGAGTTGGGTATTAGTAAATATCCGGAAGCACTTCGATTCATTAAAAATTGATATATGAAATCAATAAGCTGAAATGGAATGGTTAAAGTGATTTGGACTATTCAATCTAAGTTCTAGCACTTAGAAATTGATGTGTGGAATAAGTGATGTTATAACAACTTGAGAAGTTGTAAATTGATATAAGTTACCCCGGGATATATATATATATATATATATATATATATATATATATATAACCTATATGCTTTTGTAATTCTTGTTTGATGGGTTTACTCTCGCTGGTTTCCAGCCTGACCCGGGTGTTACTTTGATGTAATGCTCGAGTCAGACCGAGTATTGCAGATTTCCAGGTAAAGACGTTTTGGAGCTCAGGAGGCGAGCTGGATAGCAGGAACGTATGGAGCATACCCGCTGTATATATTATAGTTGTATATCTGGACATGTTGTTTTAAACCGTCGAATGTGGTGTAAATGTTGTAACTCTGATGTATTAATGTATAAGTGAATTGATACAGTTCTTCTTTGTAAAACTATTATTTATGTGATATTATATTTTATCCGCTGCGAATGTGAGATTCTGACATCGAGTTTTCTGTTTCTTCTTCTTTCTCTTTTCTTCTTTTTCTAACTATCTGGAATTTTCGGGATCGAAATTTTCGGGTCGTTACAGTATTAATTCACATTGTTATTTGTGCAAATTAATATAATTATTTTTAGAATCTACACTATCATTTCATGTAGATTAAAGATTATTACACTATTATTTTATACGGTTCTTCACTTGATATCTATTATTCGATTTCATACTATATCAATTTATACACATAAATTTAAATGGTTCAAGGTGTAATTAACCATATTTCTACAGGTCAATTTATTTAAACATTTAAACGGGTCATATTATGCAAATGTCATCTAATCGAATTTAACACATATATCAAATCTAACTATCCTACGTCAATTTCAATTTCAAATTATTTATCACTCACAACATTAACAATTTAACATCCAATATCAACATCAACAATCAGTCATTTATCAACCAAACTGGATCATCATTGAATAAATAACAGATAATGGTGTCAGATGTCACAGGTGAACTGATACAGGTAATAACATATATAACAGTGTAAATAACTAACAACAGCATATTTCAATTTTCGTTTCAATTGAAATCAAATTTAATAAATAAAAGAACATTAATCGTGAGTGATTGCTCACTTTTCAAGGCTAGAGAGGTTTGACAAATGAAATGGGTTACGAATCCAGGCACGAATTGCGAAGCGAGCAAGATTGGCACGAATTCGGCGATCAAAGCTGGTAAATAGAATCGATTGGAATAAATCAAGTTAGCTTGATATAAATCAAAATGAAATATATATATTCTATTATATTACTTTCTTAACCAAATTAAATTTGGAATTCATTAAAATAATATATATATTTTAGATAATTACTAAATCTAAATACCTAACCAAAAAAAAATCTCTTTATAGTTATTAAACCCAACTCAGGTATTTTTTTTATACAACTGACATAACTGTATTATAAAATATTTTCCTCGGAACAGAACAACAGGTTTAAAACTGCCACTCATACTAAACACTTATATACCATATATAAAACAGAACTCTATTACCTATGCTATAGACAAGAGTAGTATAGCTGCTGCAATACAATATTTATAATACTACACTTATACGTACTCATACAGTAAGCGCACAAGGCCTTCTAGAGCATAGACTTATGCATCACTTATAGTTCAAACTCAACACTATATTTAAAGAGTAACTGAATACGTTAGTTTTTTTTTAAAAGTAAAAATATATTCCGACGGCTGCGACTTATATAAACAACACTTATATAATATAACAATGTGTATATAGATGGTACATATTCATTTCAAATGCTAACCTATATTATATGTTCAAAACTGTTTTGAAATCAACTGTTGTATAAAATGTATGTACACAAACTGATATACAACCTGAGCCTTATAAAAATAGATATCTAAAACTAATATAACTAATACCATATATATACAACCAATAAGTTATATAACATACATGTACTGTAATTAAGTTTTATACAAAATATACTAGGATATGAACAACAACTATATGTATATATATGATTAACATATTATATCTATGAACATATAGATAAACTTATCGAAATCATTATATTAAATATACATATGTGAAATAACAATCGAAATATCTACGTCTAATATATCTCTATACACATGCACTGTAAAACCAACAAACTCCCCTCTGACATTCTTTCCAAAACTAAAATAACATATATACAAATAAAAATAACTTTATAAAACTGTAGCATGAATATAATTACCCAACATACAGAAGTAATGATGTCTTGAAGCCGATCATCAAAGAAAACTACTCGGGATGGTGATGCAGCGGAGCACGACTGAGCGAGAGGGAGGAGTCACGGTGTGTCGTCGGCGTATTTAACTGAGGCAAAGTAAAGGAGATGTTGGGTGGCGGTGATGACAGTGAAGGCGAGCGAATGAAGCAGCGGAGGGAAGTGATAAGCACTAGTGGAAAGTCAGGCGGTGGTGAGTTTGGGTCGGTGAAGGCGAACAAGGGTGGAGAGATATTGTGAGCGGTGGACATGCAGAGGGAGCAAGGTGGGCGCGGTTGCGTGCTGGAGGAAGAGGAGGCGTGGCTTGGGCGAGTTGTCACTCTGCGTGCGTGGGTGATGCTCACTCATGGCCGAGGCGGAAAAATGGGGAAGGGTCTCGTTGCTTTGGTGAGGATGTGTGTCAAGCCATGGCCGAGAGTGGTGGAATAGAGGAGAACGAAGGCTGGTTGCTTGAGTCGAGCGCGGAGGCAGGGACATCTCGGCGCAGTGGTGTAGGAGCGGTAGTGGTGGAGGCTCGGTTTGGAAGGAGATGCAAGGAATGAGGACGTGCAGCAAATAAAAGGAAGTGGAGGGTAGAAACATGGTGAGGTAGCGATGAGCGTGCTTGCACCAGAAAAAAAACGAGTTGAGCAAAGGAGGAGGAAGCTTCTGATCTCAGATCCAAACATATTTTTTTATAAGAGCAAGAACGAATAGAGGAGGAAATGAACGTGAATTATGGAAACCAGCGTATTCCGTTAAATGCTGGGAATAGAAAGGTTCAAAAATTGAAATGATAATTGTTTATGGCTATTCGTTTCTCGGGGTGCAACGAAAGGACATAAGTCCAAATGCGGAACCGATACTGTGAACAGTTTTGTGGTTTCGCCGCGAACTGGACACCGAAAGCCAAAAGTGAGTACACCATAGAGATCAGCACGACGAGACGATCAAAATGATATATAGATATCAGTGGTACGATTGAATTATAAAAATTCGAATTTTCTACTAGCGGAAAATGCAGCAAAAACGCAGAATAATAAGATTGACGGAGCTAAAAAATTCCGAATTTGGAAAAACGAAAAATGACGTCTTGCTCAGAAGATGATTTAGAATTTTTCTATATAAAAATATATAGGTTTCGAAAATATTTTATTTTCATCAATTCCTAACTGATTAAATTGAAATAAAATTACACACGAAAATAAACTTTCATATTTTTGGATGAAAATTTATCAGTTGCTATGTTTAACTAGACGCATTTCAAATATTAAATTTTTTATTTCAAAATTTTATCGTTTACCATTTCTTAAAATTTCAATTAAATATATTAATAAAACAAATAAAAATTATCGAAAATTTACGGGTCGTTACATCAAGATTTGTCCAGCATCAATGTTTTAATGGTTAGGCATTCTGACTTAGATCTATGAGGTCGTAGGTTCGAATTCTGTGTAGCTCATGATTTGAACCATTGGACATACGTTGACTTATGGTATACCATATACTACTTATGACTTGTAGTACAACTTTGTACTACCACCTATGTATCCAATTTTCAAAAAAATGTCAAGATTTGATTGCCCCTTCTCTTCTCCATTGATAAAAACTCTACAGAAGGTCCAGATGGAGTTGGCTTTATGTTCTTCGCCTCTACTTGGTCTATCATTCAATATGACTTTGCTAGGGAAATAGTTAACTTCTTCAAGTCAAATAGAATGCTACACGGTATTAATGCCCCTACAGTTTTCCTTATTCCAAAAGTCTTAAACCCCACCAGTGTTTTTGATTTTAAACCTATTAGTTGCTGCAGTACAGTCTATAAGTCATCTCTAAATTTCTTGCTTCTAGAATGTAATGTGTTCTCCCCTCTCTTATCTCCCCAAAGCAATCTGCCTATGTTTCAGGTAGGAACATTATTGATAACATTCGTCTTTCACATGAGCTAACAAATGGTTACAATAGGAAGAATGTCAGCCGTAGGTGCTACTTTAAGTGATATCAAAAAAGCTTTTGATACTACTAGGTGGGAGGCAATTAAGATAATCTTGGAGCTAACGAATTTCCCACCTGCTTACATATCCCTCATGTATAATTGTATCTCCACTAGCTCCTTCTCTGTCAATGTCAACGGCCATTTGTATGGTTACTTCAAAGGAAAAAATGGGACAAGGCAAGGTGGTCCTTTAAGCTCCTGTCTTTTCATTATTGTCATCGAAACTCTCCCTCTTATCTTTAACAACTGTGTTAGATCTAAGCAAATCGAGCTCCACCCGAAGTATAGGAATCCTTCTATTGTTAATCTATGCTTTGTAGATAGCCTCCTCATCTTCACCAAACCTATTGAGCAGTCAATATCTAACCTGCCTTCTATCCTAGATAATGTCTTCTATGCTACTGGTCTATAGATTAACTACTCCAAGTCAGCTATATTAGTCGAAGGAATGGATGACAGTTTGAAGCTCAGCATTACCCATAGAGCAAACATGCAACTTACGGTTGAGGGAATGAGCTGCCTTGGAATTCCCTTAAATACTTCAAGAATAAAATAAATCACACCGCCTATCCCTTTTTGAGAAAATTACTTCCAAGCTATCCTCGTGGAAAATCATTTTTTAACCACTATTGGTAGATTGACCTTAATATAATCCATAATATTCTAGACTCTAGTTTACTACGTAGTTTTCTTTCTGCCAAAGACCTTATTGCACATGATTGATAAAGCCTGTTCACACTTCTTTTAAAGTGGCTTTCCTTTTAGTAAGATGCCTATTCCAATTAACTATGTCAAGCTCAAAAAATCTTATTTAGAGCGAGGCCTTGACATTAATGTCTTGTGCAATGGGATATAACGGCTACATCGGGTCACATTAATTCCCTATTTAGCTATAGGAAGAGCCTTTGGAGCATTTGGATACATAATCACATAATAGAAGGAAGAAACTTCTTGACAATGACAAAGAGGCCACTCTCGAGCAGGCTATAGCAATTTATTATTTCATGTAGGGACAAATGTATCCATTTAATTCAGTGCTCATCCGACGAACCAACTATGGCGAGCTTCTGGAATTCTCCTTGGGCCAACTAAGTTTGCATTCTAATGCATGTTCTTTCTCATCAGACGATAATCAGTTACCCACCCTCTCTTAATGCAAAGCTCTTTTATTATCTAACAAATGGCTCTCTTTCGCTACCACATTCCAATAACCCTATCATCATTCAACTGTAGAACTCTTTAACTCTACACATATTCAAAGAAATATTCATTCATTCCTACTATGAGGGGAGGGGTGGGGAAGGAACACATCATCAAGCTTGTATATGATAGTTTGTGTGGCAGTGGTCGCATACTTCCTTAGAACTCTAGAGTTTAGGATAGAAGGAAAAAACACGATGATAGCTTGATGCTATGGAGGGTTCTATGCAATGCCATTCTTATGCAAAATCGCCTCTACCATATTGGGTTTTTCTGCTTTTCTCTTTGTGGGTTACACAATTCTAATAGTGAAACAAATACTCATATTTTCTTTAGATGCACCACTATTATAAGTATCTAGAATGCTATCTCCTTTTAAGGCTACTCTTCCAACATTCAACCCTAATTCTTTTGAAATCTAGGAAAGAATCTATAACTTTACTAAGCTCTTGAACCTCCATGTATATCAATCGATCATGAGGAAGTTTATGGTGGAAATATGTAAAATAGGGAATACTCACATCTTTCATAGCAAAGTCGAGTCAGAGGCTAATATTGCCCACCGCATCTTGTCTGGGTCTACGAGGGCAATCTCTCTTAATTCTAAGGATTTTCGAGCTGAGAGATGCTGAAGTTCGATCTTCTTGGGGAATCATCCGATGTTTTTTGTTCTAGGTTGTGTTACTCTGTTAAGACGTAGTGCAGTTTACATGGATGAACACATGTCCTATTATTTAGGAATAACAAGTTTCTGTTGAGTCTTTTTATGCTTTATTTTAGGATCAAGTTGTGTGTGAATAAGTCTATAGCATGATGCTATAATTTAGTGCAACGGGTCTTGTTTTGTTTTTATATATAGTTCTACAGTTTGTATCATTTCAAGTAAGTTGAGTAATAAATAAATTAAAACTGCTGTTTTCCTATTTTTGTTTACATGGTACCAGAGCGATCAGGTTGAATACCAAAGTGTGCTCATTTACTCAACTGAAACTTCATCAGCTATCTCTGAAATTCATTTGCCAAAATGAATGGAAACATTAGTGCTTCTCAATTTGCAGTTGAAAAATTAAATGGCAGCAACTATTGCTACTGGAAGCTATGTATGGAAGCCTTCTTGCAAGGACAAGATCTTTGGGAGCTTGTTTCTGGTGATGAAACTGAAATTCCAACTGATATCCCACAAAATTCTGATGCACGGAGGAAGTGGAGGATTAAGTGTGGCAAGGCGCTATTTGTTTTATGAACATAGATCGTTAAGGACTACATTGATCATGTCCGTGAGCTAAACTCTCCAAAGTTAACATGGGATACCCTTGGAAAGTTGTTCACTCAAAAAAATACAACAAGATTGCAATTTCTGGAAAATGAACTTGCCTCCATTACTCAAGGTAAATTGTCCATTTCAGATTATTTTTTGAGAATTAAAAATTTGTGTGTTGAGATTTCAGAGTTAGATCCCACTGATCCGATCAAGGAAGCAAGAATGCGCCGCTACTTGATTCGTGGCTTAAGGAAGGAATTTATGCCTTTTGTTTCCTCTGTCCAAGGATGGGCGACTCAACCTATAATTGTGGAATTGGAGAATTTGCTTTCGAATCAAGAGGTGTTGATTAAACAAATGACAAACATGTCTGTTGCAGAAACGAGTGATGTACTCTTTGTCAAAGATAAGTGTGATAAGGCAAAACAATCAAAATCTTTTTCGGATGACAAGAGTAAGACAGGAGCTGAAGTTGAGCAAGACTACTCTTCATTTTCTTGTCATAGATGCGAAAAACCAAGACACATTAGGAAAAACTATCGCGTTAAGCTTTTCTGTACAAGGTGTCGCAGACCAAGTCATATCAAACAAAAGTGTCGAACAAAGCTTACAAATGAATCGGCAAACATTGTTTATGAAACAAAAGATGAAAATCAAGTGAAGTGGGAACATTGCTATTCAATTGAGGTCATTGGAGAGGTGTGTAATGAAGAACCTGATTTGCAGTCCAGTAAAGATATTCCTATAGACTATGCTAAGGAGTGGATTGTGGACTCAGGCTATTCTCATCATGCCACAGGTAACGAGTCATTACTATCTGAAGTTCGTCCGCATGAGGGAAAACGCACAGCAGATAATACAACTCATCCCATCAATATAGAAGGCAGCATAAAAGTTGAAATTGGCGGCATAAACTATAATGACATTGCTTTGAGTAATGCTTTTCAAGTTCCTGGACTAACAAAAAATCTTTTATCGGTCTATCAAATTACTAGCTCAGGGAGGTATGTTTTATTTGCTCCTAATGATGTTCTTATTATTGATAAGTTAAAAAATTATGATGCTGAAGTTCTTTTACATGGGAAAAGGAAAGAATCCTTGTACGTATTATCTGCCACTGAAGCTTATGTAGGTAAAACATGCCAAAATGATCGAGCATCTCTTTAGCTTGCTCGTTTAGGCCATATTGGATACCAATTGTTGAAAGAAATATCAACGAAGAAGTTATTCGATGGTGTTCCCTCATTGAAAGAGGTACGCCAAGACATTGTATGCTCTGGATGTCAATATGGAAAGTCGCATCATCTGCCGTTTCCAAAATCAACGACCAGAGCTACAAAACAGTTTCAGTTAGTGCATTCAGATGTAATGGGGCCAACTAAAATTCCTAGCTATAGTGGATTTCGCTTTGTAATGTTGTTTGTAGACGACTTTTCCCGCTATTCATGGGTGCATTTTCTTGAGCGTAAAAGTGATGCATTTTCAAGTTTCATGAAATTTCTGCAGCTAGTAGAGAAAGAGCATGAATCGAAGGTGAAGTGTTTATGGACTGACAACGGTGGAGAATACATGTCTGAAGAGTTCCTCTCATATTGCAAGGAATTAATAGACAAATGGCGTGTCCAAATACCCCGCAGCAAAACGGTGTTGCTGAGCGTAAATTGGCACACCTTACTTCTATGAGCTTGTCATAGCTACATGAAAAAAATCTCCCAAAGGAGCTATGGGCAGAAGCTGTATAGTGTGCTTGTCATGTCATCAACTGATTGCCACCTTGGTCAGGTAGCACAAAATCACCTTTTGAAAATTTATACGGTTCGAGGCTAATGTAAGTTACTTTCGTGTTTTTGGTTCATTATATTATGTTCATGTTCCTAAAACTAACATAACTAAATTTGGTTCCAAAGCTAGAAAATGTGTGTTTGTTGGTTATGATTCTCATAGAAAAGGTTGGAGATGCATGGATCCTAAAACTATGAAGTTTATAGTTTCCAGAGATGTTGTATTCGATGAACTGTCAACTTATTACCCTGCTGATAATAAAAAAGAGGACAACTCACATTTCATAATTTCAAATCCAACCACACTTGACCTATTTTCAAGCAAAGATGAATCCAGTGATGTAGAAACTGTTCTTATTCCTCATGCTGAAGATGAATATGATGTCACATTATGTAGATCAGCTAGACAAAGGAAGCAGCCATCCCATTTGTCTGACTATCAGATCCAGATGAATCAATGCACAGTCACAGCATGTTTTCAAATGGGAGATGCTCATGATAATGAACCAAAGTGCTATGAATAAGCTAAAAATATCAATGAATGGATACAAGCAATGAATGAGGAGATCAAAGCTTTAAATAAAAAAGATACCTGGGAGCTTGTTCCTTTGCCAAAAGCTGCTGAGTTGCTGAGCTATAAGTGGGTTTATAAAATAAAAAAGAAGGCTGATGGTACAATAGCTAGGCATAAAGCACGTTTGGTCGCACATGGGTTCTCCCAATAATTTGGTTTGGATTACGATGATACTTTTAGCCAGTAGCCAAGATGGTCACTGTGCGCACTGTAATTTCTTTAGCTGCGTGCAAAGGATGAAGCATTTGGCAACTTGACATAAAGAATGCTTTTCTTTATGGTGAATCGAATCATGAAATATATATGGAACAGCCACAAGGATTTGTTTCAACGGAGTTTCCTCATCATGTTTGTCGCCTAAAGAAAGCATTATACGGTCTCAAGCAAGCGCCGCGAGCTTGGTATGGTAAAATTGCTCAATATCTTACATTTTGTGGCTTTGTTCTGTCAAATAATGATCCTAGTTTATTTATCATGAAGAAAACTTCTTTTCATATTGTGCTTCTTCTATACAAAGATGATATGATCATCGCTGGAGATAATAATAATGAAATCATTCGTCTTTGTGATGATTTATCCATTCGATTTGAGATGAAGAATCTTGGACAAATAAATTGTTTTCTTGGATTAGAAGTTGAGAAAATAGATGGATATTTTGTCTCTCAAAGAGGAAATGCTGCAAGTCTACTGCATCGTTTTGGAATGAAGGATGTAAAACCAACAAGTACTCCTAAGGAACCTAATCTGAAGCTGAAGAAAATTGAGGGTTATCTTTTGGAAAATGCAACGTTGTTTCGTCAACTCATTGGCAGTCTGTTCTACATAACTGTTACAAGGCCTGATATTGCTTACTGCATAGGACTGGTTTCTCAATTTATGTAAATGCCTAGTGTTGGTCACATGGTTGCTGCAAAAAGAACACTTCATTATGTTAAAGGCAGTCTAGACTTTGGCTTGATGTTTAAACAAGATACAGTGTCTTTATATGGTTTTGTTGATGCTGACTGGGCAAGCAATGTGAATGATCGGCGTTCAACAACAGGCTACTGTTTCAGTATGGGATCAGCTATGGTGTCATGGTGTAGTAAAAAGCAAAAGACGGTTGCACTCTCTAGTACTGAAGCTGAATACATGGCGGCTACTATGGATGCTCAAGAGTGTATTTGGATTAAACGGTTGCTTAATGAGATTACTGATCTAGAAAACTGTCCGGTCATCATAAAATATGACAATCAGAGTGCAATAAAACTTGCTGACAATCTAATGTTTCATGCTCGATCAAAACATATTGAGATCCATCATCATTTTGTTCGAGAAAAGGTGTTGAATCAAGGAGTCAAGCTGTTGCATATCAAAACTGCTGATCAAGTTGCTGATATGTTCACCGAAGCTCTTCCCAGGCCAAAGTTTCAGCAGTTTCGTAGAGCCCTCGGCCTGATTGATCGAGATTCTACACTAAGGGAGGGTGTTAAGACGTAGTGCAGTTTACATGGATGCACATATGTCCTATTATTTAGGAATAACAAGTTTCTGTTGAGTCTTTTTATGCTTTATTTTAGGATCAAGTTGTGTGTGAATAAGTCTATAGCATGATGCTGTAATTTAGTGCACCGGGTCTTGTTTTGTTTTTATATATAGTTCTACAGTTTGAATCATTTCAAGTAAGTTGAGTAATAAATAAATTAAAACTGCTGTTTTCCTGTTTTTGTTTACATTCTTTGGGTTTTGCGTAAGAGTGTTATCTATCTCTGTACATTTTCTTTTTGTGTGTGTTATTTGTTGCTTATCTTTCCTTCGTTTTAATAAATGAGGTAAGGCCATCTGTAAATGCCCTGCATAGCCTATAAAACAATATAGTTTTCAATTTACTTATGAGTCCAACACTGGTTTTTTCGATAATATATTTATGCTAGCATGTTTTTATTATCATGTTGTTAAGTTTCAATTAGCAAGGACAACACATATTTTAGTTAGCCTCAAAATGTTATATTTTCATGTAAAGCTATGTTTCTGATTAGCTTTGTAAAGTTATGTTTTTGTCAGCTCTATAAAGTATGCTTTCGTTAACGTAAATGCAATGTTTCTGTTAGCTTTATAATCAAAGTTCTCATAAAAAAAAATACCATACTTTCTTTGGCAAGGATATATTTTTGTTAGCTAAAATGTTAAGTTTTCATATGAAAAGTTATGTTTCTGTTAGCATAAAGCTATGTATATGTTAGCATATAGCTATGTTTAAGTTAGCATATATTGCGCACTTCCGTTACTAAAGAGGGTGTCTTCAATAGCAGGCTAAGACTTATTTCTTTTAGCCTTTCGATATATTCCATAAGCATTATAATTGTACTATCGGTAGTGTTACAGAAAGTTTTAATAGCATCGGCCTTAAGCTTTTGTACGCTAAGGGCATTACATGTAAAGCTGTAAAATGCTATGTTGGCAAATTAAAATGTAATAACTTTTAAAAGGAAAGAAAGCTGATAAAGCTTAACTATAAGCAAGGAATATCGATAAGAATATATCATTTATTTGATGAATTTGATAAATATATTTATCTATTGAAGTATTTATTTGACCTTAATGTAAAGGTTTATTAACGGTGTAGGTTACAAAAATGTTATATGGAGAATGATACAAATCCAATATTATGAACGTACACGCTTTTATTAGAAACCATGAATGATGGGTAGTCTATACTAAATTGAAGTCTGGTTTAAGTGGTTATGGAAAAGACGCTTATGTGAGTAAAATTGAATTGAAGAGATCATAGGGATCTAAAATCTGGATGTAATAACCAGTTGCATTGAATGAATCAACACCGTGAAGAAAAATAATTTCTAAGACTTGGAGAGGTTACTGTTGCTTAGTTAGGACACTTGCTAGAATGTATCAAGGCCGTTACATTCAATCTCCTAGGAAGGTGAGGTTTCCTTGGTTAGGTTAACCTTAAAAGTGAATGAGTAGTCATTCACAGGTGATGTTACACCAGATGATTTAGTGGTATATAAACTGTGCGTGATGACCACTAAATGCAAAGAAATGAAGTCAGTAAAAGACATCTAAATAATAATACACGTTATAATTATGACTGAAGATGGTGTTTATATGATAACGTTTATGTTAGATGTTCACGAAATTACACTCTATGATGTATTGGTTATTGATGAAATAATAAGGGAGAATTCATTCCACTTAGTGATGTGGTCTTGCAATGTGTATGTTTAGATTGTAGTATTACTCATACCAGACTTTATGTCTAACTCACATTTTCATTTTCTTTTCCCCATGAACTCATGGGTACTCATCTGAGTTGGTCGAGTTTATGGGATTGGACAAGTTGTTCTTTTGGAGGTGAATGAAGCTAAAAAGATGAAGCATGAGGCTTAGTAATCAATCTATTATTTTGTATTCCACTATATATAATTTAAGAATTATAACTAGTCAAGTGAACTTGTTGGCATCTTTATATGTCGGACATGTTAGTCTTTATGTTTTGTTGTACTTACCCCTATGAGGGAACTTTTTTAGAAAATAAAGATGTAAAAACAAATTATGTAACGGAAAATTTATTTAGCTACCCCATATACTTATTTCTTTAAAATACTTATCCCATTTTGTCATTTGAAAATAATTATGCTGATGATTGCGGCATCATCGACGTTCATTTTTAGGTTTCGAAATGAGGGATGTTACATGGATGCTCATTTGACTAGGCTGAGTTTATGGATAGTACATTTTACCTTTGGCATACAAATATTGCTTCCATGATGACGTATGGGAACTTATTATCTATGCTATTCATTTTGTTCAGTTGTGTGTTGTGTAAAGCCAAAGTTTACAATAGGTTGAGATATAAACTTACAAATTATGTTGGCATCTTAATATATCCCACATGTTTACTATTTATGACACTAAATTTATCCCTGTGTGGGAACAAATGGGAAATAATTTATAAATAAATGTGTAATGAAATTTATTTGTCGCTCTATTTAATTATGTTGTGGAAAAAATGGATCTTTTTTTTCGCATGGAAATAATTCTGATGATGACTGCAGTGACATCGGCGTTCATTTCTGAGCATCGAAATAGGAGATGTTACATGTAGTGATCACACTTCTATTGTAAGGACCAACCTTTTGAACCTCCAAAAGTAGATACTAATACATCCACGGTATTCATATGCCAAGGATCCATGTTTCAGAAAGACAGATTGTTGGGGTGAAAGAAAAGAAAAGACAGAACAAAATCTCACATCATGACGAGTAATATATAATATACAATAGGTTTTTAATCAAACTTACATATTAACAACCAGGATAGTTATAACGACCCATTTTTATAATTACCGATTAACAAAAAATAAGAAAAGCAGCGGAAAATAAATTACATGGATACATCTTAGAGGCATGCAGCTCGTCTCCTAAAGCTCCAAAGCATTCACAACTAAATCTGGAAATATACTCGGGTTTGACTTGAGTATTCTAAGAAGGTAACACCTGGCTCAGTCTGGTAAACCAGCATGAGAAACTCAAATCATATGGATTTTTACATTTATAAAACACTTCAAAATATAAAGGTATCTCGTAAGACCACGGTGCACATAAACATAGATGGTTTTTTACCTTCGATAATCAAACCATTTTATAAGAAAATCTTATGATATTATAGATAATGTCCAGGGTTTAAAATAAATATTTAGCATTGCTGAAATAGTCACATTAATTACATTCAAGAACATATTTATATACAACTAAGTTCACAAGGCACGTATTGGAAAATGGATTCCATACAATGTCAAGGCTATCGGGGTACCACTTGTCATAGTGCACTAGTGAAAACGTATCGAGGGCCACACGTGGACCCCCACCAACACAAAATCGGCCTACCCCTCTACTGGATAGTATCGAATATAATCATCCCTTGGTTAAATCCACAACCGTATTGGGCCTGAAGCATATATCTGAAAATAATATCGATCTAGATCAGGGATGATCATACCTTAATGGTAGCGAACCACACAGTCTTGTTGCATATCCCCTATTTTAGTCATTCTCGGGTGTGAGGCTTGAGGCTACATTTTACCCTTTTTAGCAAATCCTACTTGCAATGTGTAACAACCCTAATTTTGATTAACATTATTTAGGACATTCAATTAGTTAAATTAAATGAAATAATGTAAATGGTTAAGCGAATTGAGATTTGAATAATATAAGGGTAGCCGTGACTAGTTAAACAATGAACTAAAGGGAATTAAAATGAAATAGGAAAGGCTAATAGATAAGGGCAAATTAGAAATATGTTATATTCTTATACCCTAAACCCTCATACACTTTCATTTTACACATTCATAAGGAAAACTAAATTAAAGAAGAGGCCGACCACCATTAGAAGAAGAGAGGCTAAAATCAAGAGGAATGAAGCTTAATCAATTGAACTCAAGAAGCAGATCTCAAACTCCTAATCACAAGCTAAAGGTGAATAATAGGTTACATCTTATTTAATTATTTTCGATTTTAGTTGAGATTCAAATATTTTTGCAAAGTATATTGCCATGTTTTGAATGATAAATAGATACATATGCTTGTTAATGAATTATGTTTTTCATATACATTTTTATGACATATTTTGATTTGAAAAACCTATTAAATGACATCCAAATACCTTGCAATTTTGATGTAAGGTTAGAAATATTATTTTAGAGATGGGTTTCAGTTTTTATAATCTTATGAATAAATGTGGATTTATTATTAATTTTCTAGTGAAGAAAAATGTTAGATTGGGTTTAAAATTAGTTACGACTATTATATATTAGCTTTGGGTTATAAATTTATATATAATGGAAAACATATTAAAAGCGATTTATGGGAATTTTTGGAGAATTTTCCTAAGTATATAATATTATTTAAGGTATGGAACTTAAATGTTTTATATGTTTGTACCATGTGTCGTTTCCCCAATGCTTTCGAAGGGGTGGTTTCGACACCATCTACTTTTTTTATTTAGGAAATGCTTTCAAAAGAGTTTCTTTCGTACCAGTTCTTTGAAGACCCTTTGGATATTTTGAAAGTTAAACCCAAAGGTTTTTAAAGGAATGATTTTAAATGGTTTCAAAAGGTTGTTTCACATGTTTTTACTTGAACCCAATGCTTACGAAAGGTTTGATTTATGTAAAGGACTTAATGCTTTGGAATGGTATACGATAAAGGTTTCGAAGGGGTAGTTTTCCAATGTTTTCAAAAGGTTTACCTTTAGTGTTCAATTGGAAGGTTTTCAATGTTTTCGAAAGGCATGTTTAAAGTGTTTTAAAAAGAGGATGTCTAAAGTTTTATAAAGCTTTCGAAAGGATACTTCCAATGTTTTCAAAAGGTCTATTGTAAATGGTTTTGAAAGGTAAGTTTTGGTCTTTCGGCCTAAGGTTTCAAAGTAAAGTAGTTAACTTGTTTCGGAAGAGGTGCTTTCAATGGTTTCAAACGGGGAACTTTCAAAGGTTTCGGAAGGGGTTGTTTAAAGCTTTTAAATAAGGGTTTCGAATGTTTTCATCAACAATGATTAGTGTAAAGTATATATATTATGGCAAAGAGATTTGAGTAAAGCAAAGAGTATATTTTCCTTGTTTAAGTATGATTTAAAAGGTTAAGTGAATTTGAAAGAAATGTTTTCAAGGAATATTTGATGAGGTAGTTAACCCTAAGTAAATGACTCGGATATTAGAATACCAGATGGGATGGTATAGGGTTGCGCCCTATACTTTAGCTAGTAGCCCCTAGCTAATATAAGTCCAAAATTCCAGTGTGTAAGGCTTTGTCATAGGTAAGACTAACATGATGTTACACACAAAAAGGAATATACAGAGTAAAGGTAAGTTATTGGTGAGCCCACAAAACCATTAGGATCAGGTGACCCTGGAGGAACTAAGTTAGGAACAAACTATCTAGGAGTGTGTCTAACATAAGTTCGATTATTTGTTTATTTTTTCTGGCAGGCCCGAGGCGGCCAAAGGTTAGTATTTAGCCAAACAAACTATAGTGTTTGGACAGATAGTCCGTTGATTACCTGATATGTATGCATTATTATATTGTATGTTTTAAAAAGGGATATTAGTGAGGGGAAACCCATTCCGCTAAACTGCATGGGCTCACTTAATATCAGCTAACCGAGATGTATAGTATTATCCATACAAGGCTTTATGTCTGGTTCGAAGTTTATGTTTTCCCCTTAAACTCTCGGGTGCTCAAAATATGATTTGAGTAGGTTGAGAGTTGTGGATTTATAGGTTTTAGTAGGTGGACGAATAATGCTTTCGAAGACGTGCATGAGGCATGGTTAGCTATTTAGGAGTTGTTATTTATATTCCTATTTTCGTTATGATGTATTAAGATAGTTTTTGTCTATTTAGTACTCTGATCATCTAAGTAGGCATCTTCATATGTTGCTTTTGTCATATTTTATAATAATTATATTTGATCAAAACCTGGGATACGCTTTGGGATTGTGTAATGGAATATGAAACATATTTTGTAATGCAATCGGTAACGTATGCTATTTTTGGAATCTATGACTTTGTTTCATATTCATGTGCTTCTGATATTATGTATACTATTAACATTACCGTATTTTGTCACCGGAAGTTAATACTATAGATGACTGCAACATCTGTAGCGATTAGCTTCGGGCTTTAAGTTAGAGGCTGTTACACAATGCTAATACTGTCCTCCAATAAACAATGCAATGCTAACATTCATCCATACAATTTGTTCAGGACATGAACAAACCGAAGGCAATACTTCTACCACATCCTTTTTAGGAATCATCTTCATGATTAGTAGCAAGTAGCCTTTGCATTTCAAAGAACTCATCTTGATTCCATCATCTTCAAGATTCCCCCAATTCCAATGCTTATGCCGGTTTGAAGTGGTTTTCAGGTAGCTCATGCTTATCTATTTCTGGTCTCCCTGAACCAACAATCAATAGTTTCAAAACTGACCGAAATTTGATAGTTAGTTATTTAACTATCAAATAAGCCAACAATCCAATTAGTGATTACATTTCATTTTGAAACCAAGCATGATTAAGCACATAAGCAACCATTAAGCCTTTTTAATTAAACCTTTCATTAATTAAAACCACTTTGTTAATACTAGTATTAAAATACCTATACAAAAGATATACACATGTTTATTGCCCATTCACTATTCATTTATACTCTTTCAATGCTTGGAAAACTATCTATATACTTATCTCTTGTTTTACTTTTCATTTGAATAGATAAGGCAATAATAACCTCAAACCTCTTACATGTATATGAGGCCTCGATTCATCTCTACGCACGCTTTGAGCTGGATGTTTGAGATGAAAGTTTAGGGCTTCTACTTGATTGCTTTGAATATTTGATTTTTGAAAATCACTTGAACATAATGACTTATATTGATTGAACATGATAGTCCCTTTCGAAGAGACGAGGCAATGACAATAGGGTGTAAGTTCCCTTGCTAGAAAGCGAGTGGATAGACTTGTACATGAAAATAAGTCCCCTTACTAGGGAATAAGCAGATGGACTTACTTGGACATTAAGTCCCCTTGCTGGAGAGCGAACAAGTTGGACTCAACAAGGATCTAAAGAAATCGCACACTATATTGGATGTTAAATGACCCGAAGAGATCTAACCCTATATTGAATGTTAAATGGTCCTGAGAGATTGAACCCTAGATTATATGTTAAACAATCCAAAGAGATCGAACCCTTCATTGGATATTAAACGATCCGAAGTGATCGAACCCTAGATTGGATGTTAAACGATCTGAAAAAATTGAACCTAATATTGGATGTTAAATGGTCTGTAGAGATCAAACCCTTGTTTAGATGATAAACGATCTAATAAGATCGGTACCTAGAGTGGATTTTGACCTTAACATTTGAACGCCTCGTAATCAGACTAAAATAAATAAATCTCGAATGAATAGGACATAATTTTGATATACGATATGATAAATTCGGGTGAAAACTGACTGATTATGATTTATGACTAACATTTAAGCAAGGACTAAAGTCCTTAGCTATGATAGTCTGGAATGACCATTGACTTGCTGGATAATCCAAAGAAACCAGATGATTCACCACAACTTGAATCAATGGATAGCTGGAAAGCTTAACTGCCAAAAGTCGACTACTGTAGAATCTGGTTCTTAAGGAAAGCACATCTTACATTCATAAAGCGTACTTTGAGGGGCAAGTGTTATAACTAAATTTTTCGCAATCTTTAAATGGACTTAAATAAGCAAATTGGATGAACGAATGATGAAGAATTACCAAAGGACGTTGGAAACATCATAAAAGGCAAGAAAAAGGAAATATAAAAAAATAGTCAAAGAAAGTTGAAAAATCGGAGTCATATTTTTTGTCGAGGTCCTCGGGTTGGTACCAAGTAGAACTCGGGTTGAACACACAAAAATCCCAGGTACGACTTGAAGTACTTCAACCTTTGGAAGCCCAAAGCAAACACAAAAATCACTCGGGTCGGACACCAAGCCAGGCCAACCTCGACACGAAGGTCATGATTTTTACAGAGTTGATTTTCACTACCGTGATTCACTCCAGCAGGATGAAAAATTATCCAAAATGATGATATGAAGTAACTCAAGAAATTTCAAAGGCTTTGAAGCAAGGAGAACCACTTAGTGCCGACCACTTTTTTCTGCATATGGGTCCTCCAAAACTCTTATACATGGAACTCTAGCTTGATTGATTGTCATAGGGTGCTTTTCTTAAGGAATAAAAGAACAACTCGAAGAATTTTCTGATTGAAGACAACAAAGAATAAGTGGTATTAGATGCTCTTTGAAACAACTCAATCTCAAAGGAAAAATATTTGGAACATAACGGATCAGAGGTATGAGGCCAATAAGAAGAACGAAGGGAGGTTTCACTTAAGAAAAACCTGTTGGTACTGATCAAAACCACTCGGTACCAGGTGGTTTTTATTGATAATTGGGCCCTTCTACTCACTCTTGCATATTCAAGTCTGGATCTGGACATGATATTTCATGGGCATTCGGTTCTACTAGACGATCTCCCTATAAATATGGACCCTGTGGCAACTGGAAAATGACTTTTTGGCACTTGATTTCTCTTCTACCTTCTTCTTCCTTATATACTCTGAACATTCCCAAATTAGAGATCTACAAGTTTATGGTTGGATTTGAGTTATAATCATTGTATTCCATAGAGAATCAATCAAACAAAAGATTAAAGTGGATGTAGGACGGAGTATTTTCTGAACCGCTATAAAGTATGATGTTTGTTTTTCTTTTGTTCTTCATATATTACCTATTATATCTAGATCTACTTGCTTCTGTGGTGTTTGTGCTAGTTTTGGTGCAAACCTAGTGTAAATATACTATACATATAAACACAAAATAAGACCCGATGGAAATTAATAAAAGGATTTTTTTTTTAAATTTGCCTCCATTTACCTTGCTGCCAATGCACCTGATCCAACATGGTTGAGCTCCTCAAACCAACCTTACAACCCACAACACTTTCATATTATTCTTACAACCATAACCAAAATAAATTCACTCTAGTCATATTTTTAAGAAAAGAAAACACTTCATGAATTCCTTGCGATAGAGTTTCTACACCCAAACATGAAGGAGGTTTGCACCTTAAATAAGTGCAAGATCTTGATACTACATTAGGCATCGGACTTACCTGGAAACCCACGACTAAAAATTCTTTATGGTGTCAAATGTGAAGCATTAATATTTAAGTCCATCGGTAAGCATAAATATTTAAGTGGTGAGTCCTTCCAAACATGGCTCCTGATGTAAATCACTAAAGCATATTCCAATGAATGTTAGCTCTTAGATATCAAGCCATCAACCGCATGGATTTATGCATTGTACATGATGAAGAAAACAAATTGGGGTTTGGTCCCTGGTTTAAAGGGTTGGATAATACTTAAAATACTTATTTATCAAAGCATGGAAATACCTGGTGGTGAAATTTTAAATGTCACCCTGTTATTGTTAATTGAAAATGGTGAATGGAAACCACCATATATTAGCCAAACCAGAAGGTTGAACTGTGAGTTTAGGTGTTATGTTTATAGTAGTCTAATATTTATAATACTAACTAGCCAAGATAGATAATGATAAAGTGAATGCAGTAAATAAAATAAAGAACACAACGATATTTTTATATTGGTTAGGACTTCACATCCTACATCTAATCCCAGATTTCTTCTAAAATTTCTACAAATTTTCCCTCATTAAACCCGAAGCCATAGGTATATAAGTCTACCTAAAGACTCTACTACTTTGGCTCCTCTAAATGAATTCATACCACGACTTTACCAGAAAAAGTAAAAAACTTTCTATGACAAGAATTGTATCTCCTTTATAATGATTTTTTCACTACTGCAATCTCTTATAGTCACACCGATTAATCTTTGAATTGAATGCCCGAAAGGTTGCAGAATAAATTAAATCAAAAAATAGTTTTTAATTGAAAGCACAATGATTGATTAAAGATATTATTGAAAGGTAGTAACTAGTATGAGTGTAGAATAGAGGCAATCAAAAAAGCTTAGTCATTAGGCTATCCAATTTCAAAAATATTTCTAGATATTAAAAGGTTGCTACCAAAGAGTTGTGAGTGTTTAGAGAAGATGTAGTGAAGAGGAGAGATCAATGATGTGAGAGGTTGTAATCGGGAAGAAAGCAATGTCAAAAAATCATTCAAAACTGTGCATTTCTTCACCATAACTGATCGACCGTTTAAGCAATAAGCGATCAGCTTCTTATAGCCAGAAATAAACAGTTTTTGCATTTTTGCACAGAATCTCTTCCTAGTGATATTTTCACCACTTGAAATATTTGAGAATTTCCCAGAAATCCTAAAGATAAAAATATTATTTCAGAGGTTGTGTGGAAATTTGAAGTGAATTAGAGATCATTTACGGAGTTTTAACAAGATTAATCTCAATGGACTCACATATAATTTAAAAACGTAACATGCGCATTTACCATCGCCTTTGAGTGACCGTTATAGCTCTAGACATCTTATTAACTCCGTAGTGTTCTTCTAGATGCCTTGTTATCCACTTTAAAGATCATTCAGTATTCTAGTACTTTGAATCTGATACGTCATTATGGTGACGATGTATTGATTTACCATTGATAGAGTTAGTGGCCTGCCCTTGGGGCAATTATGTAATTTGTTACATATGTCTAACTCTGTAATCAATCTTTTTTTCGATGAAATTTTTTGTTTTCTTATATATACTTTGTTAAATTATGATATAATTAACCAAGTAATTAATTCAAATTATATTAATAAGACAATTCTTAAATAAAATGTTATGCGATTGTAGCTGCAAATATTTGCGGTCGTTAGTAATTATTCACAAAATAAAATAATATTTTGTTTTAAGTATTAATGGCCTAGATGTTTTAAGAAAGAATATCAATATATTTATTAAAACTAGGGTATATAATGATTTCCAAATATTGGCCAATCACTGCTTATGGTTGTTGGGGGATAAAGAGGTTACATACTCGTAATTATGAGATAACAATGGAATGATTCATCCAAGGGCTTTCTATTGGTTCATAACTACTAGGTCAAACATAAAATTTCAGCCTAACAATGTTACATAATTTCCTAGACTTGAGAATACCATAGAACTTCCAATTCATATGTGGAAATAATAATTTGTTTACTAAACATCAATCTTCGATTTTTGACTTAATGTCAAGTGTAGGATTTCATAAATTCCATATATTGTTTCATTTAAAACCAAGAGAGTTATAAACTAAACTCCTTTTTCCACTTTCCAAAATCTTTTTCTAAAATTGGAACATTGGTTTCTTTGAAAATTTCACTTAAACCCTTATAAATCAATTGGAAATTTCCATATAAAATCTCATTTGAAAACCTTTGCTTAGAACCACATTTGATTTGAAACGAAAAGATCCTTTTCTTTATAAAAGTTGCACTATTTTTATTATATTAAATAATCTTTTAAATCAAATATATACATTTCCATTCTCTTTTAAAAAATTTAAACAAAGTTTAGACTTCCATCCAAATCATAACTTAAAATCATTACCTTTAAAAGAGATTTCGAAAAGGAATTTCCGTTATATAAACCATTTGTTTAAATATCTCAAAACAAATCCTTTAAATCTCACATCCTTCTGACACATTTTATTTTTTAGAATTATAATTTAAAATACAAAAAATATCGTCCAAAACTGTTGTACAAAAATTACTCTAAAAACAATTACTTAATTTTAAATTCCTTTTCCAAAAATGAATAAGCTTTAATACATAATAAGAACCTTTATTTTAAAATTATTAAATAACTACTTATATTTAAAACCCAAATTATTTTTTAAATACTTCTACAATTCTTCAAAAATACATTTGAAAAGAATTTACCAAATATCTAAAATAGATATCCTTTTATACTTTACTAAAACCATAGATTTTCAAAACTGCATCCATAGCAACCATCGCTATATGGACCATAACTTTTAAAACTTGGTTTTATAAATCAAGTAGCCTTTAAACTCCATTTCTTTCTATATTTTATACTATTATAAGTATAGAAAACATTTTACTTAAAAATAAAAGTTGGAGTCGATTAAAATCCATAAATATATCCTTTCAAACTCGAAAAAAGGCTTAGCGACTACCTTAACACATCATCAAGTGAAATTTACTTCTACGTCAAAGAAGTCAACTTTCAAATCATATTTTAATTCTCAACTTCATATCACATCACGAGAAGCATAGAAAATCACATATGCAACATTATATACAGGAAAATATGATATCCAAACATGAATAAAATACATGACATAAAAGCGCTTTTATAGCGACAATCGTTATAAGAACACTTTCGTTTCAAGTCTACGTCCCATACTAATCCTTATGTGCCATTACATATGCTTAAAGTAAAAGTCCAAGTCTAAATCAAAATCATATTCCATAGGATATTCAATTTGCTCCAAACTATAAGTCCATATTCCATATTTTCAAGTCCATTACAAATGGCATTTAAATCAATAAATCAAAGTGCTTTTCAAAGCACTATAACATACAATAATATAGTTTCCCAAAGCAAGAATCAACTTTCACATCACCATAGCAATTCAATCAATACATATATGTATAATTAAACGTCAACCAAAACTTTTTTAGTTTTACCCATATATATGTATATGTATATGTATATGTATATGTATATGTATATGTATATGTATATGTATATGTATATGTATATGCATATGTATATGGATAAGTATGTATGTATATGTATATATATACATATATATATATATAGATATGTATGTATGTATATGTTAAAAGAAAAAAAATTAAAGTAAGAAATCTCACATTCAAACCATGTCAACAACCCTCCAAAGCTACTAAAATGATAGAACAACTTCCTACGATTACCAAAATGCCAAAGCTACCACCCTGCTCACAAAAATTACTAAGCCAACCCCTTCCCTACCTCCCAATGCTCACGACCTAAGTGGATCCCTTCTTCCGCTTTGCTCCATCCTTTTTCAGATACTTTATACTATAACATTTTATCCGAGTGATATAAGAATCATACTAGAGTATGGAGAGAGTTGGAGAATATTTGAAGAAGTTTAGAAGAAGGAAAGTGAAGAAAGGTGCCATTTTAAGTTTTCTTACTTTGAAAACTTTTTGTAACAATCCATAATCTTATCGCTTTGATTTGTGGATATTTTATAAATTTTAAATTCAATTAATCATGTTTAATGATCAAATGACCATCTTTTAATTAAAAATAATAATTGTGAACTCATTTTAAAAGTTTTTTTTATAAAATTAAATAGTTCGGTGGAAAATTGAGAATGTGAATGAAAATCGTTTTTCGGATTTATGACTTTTTTATCGAATGAAAGTTGTCACAATTTTTTTGCACATATATGTAAATGGTAACATGCACATATACATATAATAGGTGTTATAATAAAGTAAAAGGTTAGTAAAAGTAAGTCTAGTTAAAAAGGTAATTAATTAGGTTAATAAAGAAAGGAAAAGGGCTTTCCTTCTTATTTTAAGTATAAGAATATTAAAAGAACATAATGGACTTTAGAAAAGGTGATGACTTAAGTGACATAAGGGCGCGTGTTGTCTAATTTCTGAAGGAGGGTATTAGCTTAAGGGTAAATAGGTAATCTTCCACTTCTCACTTTTATAAAAGAACAACTCTCTTTACTTTTCCATTTTCATTTTCACAAATCCATTTGTCTTTCTTCTTTTCCTTTTTACATATATTGGCTTCCTCCTCTTCCTTCTTTTTGCTTCTTCAAATCTTCTCCAAATTAAACCAAAATCGAACACAATCCTCTCAACATTATTGCAAACATCTTTACAAACCCAAAGATCCAATCTTTAGCACCCAAACCCTATTTATGGCCTATGGCCATGAGCATAGTGAGGAAGGGAAGCTTTCATTCTTATTTTAAGTGTAAGAATATTAAAAGAACTTAAAGGACTTTAGAAAAGGTGATGTGATGACTTAAGTGACATAAGGGTGTGTGGTCTAATTTTAAGGAGGGTATTAGCTGAAGGGTAAATATATAATTTGCCTCTTCTAATTTTTATAAAAGAACACTTCTATTTCTTTTCCATTTTCATTTTCATAAATCCATTTTAATTTTTAATTTTCCTTTTCACTTCTTCCACTAATGGCTTCTTCCCATTCGTTCTTTCTTCTTCTTTAAGTCTTCTCCAAATTAAACCAAAATCAAACATTATCCTCACTACATTGTTTCAAACATTCCTACAACCTCAAAGATTCAAACTTTAGCACCCAAACCCTATTGATGGCCTATGGCCGTAAGCATAGTGAGGAAGGGGGACTTGCGTGAGCACTAGGGGAGAAGGGAAGGAGTTTTCAAGTGTTAAACAAGGTGGTGTGATGTTGTATGGTTTTTGGTGGCTTGGTTTGGTTTGAATTAAATTGAGATATATCATTTTGATTTAGTATTAAAAATTGGCAAATTATTGTAATAATTTAGTGCGGTGTTGTATGTATGTATTATGATGTGATTATGTTGTTTGATTTTGATTCACGCTTGAAAGCGAATGACATAAATAACCATTTTATTGTTAGAGACAAAAGCAAAGTGAAGTTAAAGTGTCTTCGTAGCTGATATGTTGCTACGGAAGTATTTCAAAGAATAGAAATGTTATAAAGGAATCCTAAAGGATTCCTCACCATATTGATTTTTTTATATATATTATTGTGTTACTACCAAATATCCTTTTGACCTTGTGGAAACACAATTGGCTAAATGACAAAGAAGAACAAGAGAAAGAAGCTCCAGTAAGACATTTCGAAGGAGTCGAAGGGATGCTACAGCCAAAGTCTAGATGTGTCACAACCTTTTGAAGGGGTTGAAAGGGTCGAAAGCACCCTTCTGCTTCAGTGACCACCTTTCGAAGCAGGTGCTTCCATGTGCATGAATTCCTTTTGAAGATAAGGAATGAAAACTCTTTATATGCGTGCCAAACCTTTCGAAACCATATGTTTCGCCTTCAATAAAGCACTCAGAAATATGCCTTTGTCAGAACAACCCTTTCGAGTGCCAAGCCAAACCTTTCGAACCGGTTGAAGCCCTTAATATCTAGGGTAGGTTTTGCAACAAGTCACAAGAAAAAGTTTGAAAGCTATTAAAAGAGTCGAAATTATAAGCATTTCAACACCTTCGAAACCCCAGGAGGCAGCCTATCGACAGTTTCAAAAGCTCCTGTAATGTAACATAAAGAAGAAAGGCGCAACCATCCCTTTCGACAAAGACGGAAGCATTCAAGTCCATTCTAAAGCATTGCAAAGGGATGTGCAAGTGTTAAAGGAATCGAAAGCATTCTAAAGACAATTCTGAAGCCACCTTTCGACCAGGTCGAAAGCATTAGGTCAAAAGGTGCTGACCCGCATATATAAATAAGTTGCCTCTTCCGACCCAGTCAGAACTCCTGCATACTCAAGTAATCCCGGTTATTTACTCGAGGCCACCTTTCACTGGACCTCTACCTTCCAATGGATCGAAACCTTAACTCAAAGCCAGTTTTACCTTTAATTCCAGGTCTAAACCCAAGTCACTTAAAATTCCAACTTTCAACAAGGTCGAAACCATTTAGAACAAATCATACCCTTGAACCTTAGAGTCATCCTTTAGGCTTCCACAACCGCTTCGAAAGGGCTGTTTCGGAGGGATGATCAAACTACTCTATTCAGCTCGAAAGACAAAACGAGGAGTATTCAAACCTTTCGACCAAGTCGAAAGGTCAATAAAAAGGAAGTTTCACAATAAGGATTGATTTAAAAGATAATCTAAGGATGGCACTCACTTCCTAGCACACTCTAATAAATAAATAGAGGCCAAAAAGGACTAATTTTTTCTATTAAATCAACTTTGGGGTGTTGACAAGTTTTCTTGTTAACATTTTGGCGCTAGAAGGAGAGTTCTGTTGAACATCCAAAACTACTGACCTATAACCCAGTCCTATTCCAAGCTATCCCACTCTAGGCCTTACTTCATCATGGCTAGCTAAATCAAAAGGTCCACGCAAGGATCCTCGGAACCACACTTAATAGGTTTCTCCCCAAGAACAACCAAAGGTTCCAAACTATATGAAGAGCAAAGCTAAGATTGGAATCTCTAAGGATTATGAATAAGAAAAGATTGGAATCTTATGATCTAGAAAAATGGAGCTTAAATCCCTATCATATTGGCCCAATACCTATTTTTTCCTTAGGAGAAAGGAAAAATGGAAGTGACAACTTTTTAAATCAAATGAGGAAGACGATTCAACACCATACTAAAGGCACAATCTTTGAAGAAGAGATAATGGTACACTATAACGCTTTTACACATAAATGGTAACAAACTGCAACTGGAACACTTCCAACATGGGAACTCCAAATGGTGTCAAAAAGAAAAGCAATCAATGAAGGTGAAACTACAATGCCAAGTAACAAGAAATCAAAACACCATCCTCAAAAAATAAGTTTCAAGTCAAGACTTCCTAAAGAGTGCAACCTAACAACATCCATAGAGAATGTCTACATGCTAACCGAGGATGAGCTCAATTATTGGCCATCACAGAAAAAGAAGCCAAAATATGAAAAGAATCCGGGGAGATCCTACTGCCATTTCCATACGATAAATAAACATGAGACTGACCACTGCAGAGCCTTGGAAGGGATGATAATCATCTTTTTCCATCAAGGCAAAAATCAACAAATTCAATAAGAGGTCATAAATAAAGTCAATAAAAGAATCGCTTTTCTAAGAAAAATCTACATGGATAGGAGCGAAATACTCCTTTCATTTGGACACTACCTTTAATAGTCAAAGTCTCTATCCACGCCGAGTTGGCCAGGGCAGAGAAACCTCCAGAAGGAAGGAGTGTAGGTCTTTATCCTCGCCATGCTATGGCCAGGTTAAAGCATCGACAAACCCTTATCCGTGCCACGCTATGGTCGGGGTAGGGAACCTCCTAGAGGGAGGAGTGTAAGCCTTTGTCCGCGCTATGCTATGGCTAGATTAAATCGACAAGCCCTTGGCTGTGTCTCTGGTCAGGTCAAGACGCCTCTTGGGGGAAGGTTGGGTAAGTCCTTGGTTCTAACTTGAGAATGAGCTAACCAAGAGTACTAGACAACAACGGACTAAGACGTCCAAGCCCAAGAAACGGCTTATAAAATAATGGATTAAGACACCCAAGCCCAAGAAGAGGCCCATCTAGCAACGAACTAAGACGTTCAAGCCCAAGAAGAGGCTTATCAAGCAATGGACTAAGACGTCCAAGCCCAAGAAGCGGCACATCAAACATCAGACCAAGATATCCAAGCTCAAGAAGTGGCATATCAAATGATGGATCAAGACGTCCTAGCTCAAGAAGCAACCAATCAAACCGCAACTACATACAAGGCCTAAAGGGTTTACACATCTCAAAAAAGGCAGAATCTAAGGAGTAGAAAGGAACTCCGCTTATAAATACCTGAATCTGGGTTTCGAGTTTCATATTACTACCGTTAATGCCCGAATATAGGTTTTGGGTCACTCAATATTGAAATATGAGACTTCACACATTAATACCCGAATCTGGGTTACGGATCTTCAATTCATCATACCCGAATCTAGGTTTCTAACTTATGGTCTTTATCATACCCAAATCTGGGTTTTAAGACTATTAATTAATTTCACTTATTAATGCCCTAATCTGGGCTGAGGAGTTTTATTATGGATTTTTGATTATCCACTATTAATGCCTAAATCTAGGTCAAAGACTTTTATCAAGAAGATCATTATTATGAATTTCCATTTATCATTCACAAATACTTGGATCTGAATCTCAAGTTTCTTAACTTCTAAACATCGTCGCTAATACTCGAATCTGGGTTTCGAGCTTCTAAACTTTCAATTTTCATCCATTAATACCCGAATATGGGTCGTTGGATTTCTACTACAAATTTTCAGATAATGATTTCTGAGTTTCTATTACTTGATCATATTTAATTCTTTATTAACTATCTCCAGAGGATGATTTTCTAAAAATATTTATGTCCCTGGTTCAGGATAAGATTTTCTGCCACCAAACTTTAGATATTCCAGCAATATGGAAAAAGTTATAGTCTTCGTTATTTCGTATGATGACCAAAGATGGGTTTCAAGACATATAGTCAAATACAATTACTTTTTATTTATTGTCAAATAATTGGCACAATGATTTATCAACCTTTCAAATGATATAGATAGACTTTTATATCGACTTCAAGCTAACAATAAGAAACATTGTTTGCTTCGTGCTTTTCAGGTAAAGTAGAACACCAAAGAGGATTAAGAGATCCAACAAATATAGAAATCATGGTATAAGCTATCAGACAGATGTATCATAAATAACATTACAGGAAAGGACGACAGTCTAGGTGATATTTACAAATTTTTTAAAATTTACATAATCTATGACATTATTACTGTTGAATATGCGCTTATATGATTTTTGTTTGATGATAATAAACATATATACATTCGTTTAAATGTATTTGTTAATGCACTATTTTATTTTTCATAGATTAAATAAATATTTGCTGAATAAAATTAAATAACACAGAATTTGAATTCAAACAGAAATTTTATTCAAACAAATATTTATTACAATTTTGAATAGTGCAAATTCAAGCTCTCACTATACATATACAATTTTGATTACAAATGCATCACAATTTCATATTTACATTTAACCTCACTACACACCACTCATTCACTCAATTCGTATTTTATCTTCAACTTCATTCCAGTTAGAATCCAGCATCTGAGCAATCTGCAAAAATATTCACTAACGCAGTAAAATTGAAAAAGAAATATTTTTGCAATATAAAATAAAATGTGAATTTTGAAAATAATATTTGCCTCAGTTGTTTGGGTTGTTCGTCATCATTTATATTTGAATTCATCACACACAAATAATGTGACATGCACAGTGTATCACTGTACATGCCACAAGGCTGTGCACACCGATATACACTTGATAATGTTACAGGGACAGGTGAGCACAGATCAAACCCAAATGAAAAGCCAGGTTCAACTCAAGTGCAACACAAATAGAGTCACAACAGGCGCATAAGGTCAAACCCGAGCGTTTAAGATGGATTCAACACAGCTCAAAGTAAAACCAAAGTGTCAGTGACCACTCAAACCAGTTCAAACATGAAACAAGACCAACTACAGCCCAAATGCCAGGTCGAACAAATACAACAAGGCCAGAATGAAGACAATATCACTGACTCAAATGGACATACCAAATGATCACTATATACATGTACTCGAGGCAATATAAACAAGTGACACAATAATGCTTAAAGACTACAGACCGAACCAATATATCAGCCTCCATAATACAGTGGCTCAACATCAAAGACCACATTCAAAAACAACTCAAGTGATATGCAGTAACACTTTATCAAAATCAAACAAGACACAGTGCAGAAGCAAATAGCACCAAATCAAGTTAAACAAGTAACAAAGAACTGGAAAAGCTATCATGAATGAACAAAAACAAAAATGAAACAGAGATATGCTACAGGATGGTCAGCCACCAAAGTACACGACAACTACAAACTGCAAATATCCATCAACTACAAGCCCAAGTGACAATTTGAAGACAGCAAATACAACTTTAATGCAAACAGTCGAAGTGGACAATGCAAGCACAACCTCAACAATGAAATATCTATAAACAACCATACATGAACATTTGTAACATGTACATGAATGTAAGTGATAATGTGTACACATGAATGCCATCAGGTCAGAGACACAAAACAGCAAGGGTTCAACTACATAGATATATGAAGTAACAATATAAATGAATCAATGACAATGCAGACACAAATAAAGATTACAAATTCACGTCCAGAAAATGTAAAGTCAGAGACCGTAATCAAGCAACAACATGTGCAGGTCAGTGTACAAAGTCAAAACCAGTTTCATAATCAAGTGAAACCAATAACAGCAGCTACCACCTAAATGGCCGAGCATTGATACAAGGACCAGTGAATTGAACAGACTCAACTACAAGTGTACAACCACTCCAGAGAGTAGTTCAAATGAATATGAAATAACCGGAAAATGGCCAGGACTAAGGCAACAATGAGCGCAGGTCAGGGAAGCAACAAGTATACAAAGACAATAACCACTTCACCAAGTTCACAGTGAAATTGTCCGTGTGACCAAGTCAACAGAAGAATAATCGGAGCTGAAGCCGTGAGATAAACAAGTCAAGCTATAATAAAAATCAATACCATGGAAAGCAAGTCAAAAATATACGTTTTTGAACAAGTCGCAATCATCTCGATCGAATAAGTCAAATTCGAAACCGTGGTAGCAAAGGTAATTGACCGAGTTAAACATCAAAGCCGTGGGAAGCAAGTATACGAAAATATACGAATTTGAATAAGTCAGTAAAATCTCAAGCATCCAAACGAAATCAAATGGCCGTAGCAAATTGTTGAACAAATCAGACGAACGCAAACGAACACATATAAATTGCAATAATCATCATCCGCAATATCCATCGAGTTCAAGTACGAAAACACTAAAGCACAAAACCATAAAATTACATACCGAAGCAAGGATAGAACTCGATCAACGAAGCAGCCAAAGTGAGCAACAAGGAAAAGATCGATTAAAGCTACTCACGAATTATCCACGCAATCGATCAACATAAGTCAGGCTCTTCGCGAAACCTTAATTTGGAATCAAAGGACGAAGCCCTAATTTAGTTGCAAGAGGAACAACCGCCATCTTCATATAAACGAACGAAAGTGGAACGTGTTAAATTATAAAAGAGGGCCGGCCTGTTTTTTAAAGAGTTTTTTCTTTTAAGGGTTTTTTAATTTTTTAAATAGGGTTATTTTATTTTAAATTGTTTTTAATTTGTAATTTATTTTCAAACCGTTTAAATTTCTAGTCGTGTGACTAGGGGACAAACTACGTGGCGTAGTTTGAAAATTTGCAACTCAGTGGCTGAGTTGTGGCAGGGTTTTGAGCGTAGAGTTAGGTTTAGTCGATAGCGGGTGTCGCGAGTTTACGTGTGTAAGCGTCTGACTATCTAATTTCTAGTAGAAACCTTGGGGGCAGCACGTAGGCAGGGTTTTGCCGAAGCTGGGTAAATTCTGTGTCGTTCTATTTCTGCATTTATTATTCTGCTATTATCTGTGCTCCTATTGTTCTGTGATCTGTGTTGAAATTATTTTAAAAAGCTTCCACGGTTAATTTTTATAATTAATAGTATCACCCTATTCACCCCCCTCTAGGGTGAAATCGATCCTACAATTACAAGTGTACAGAATAAATATATTGATACATTCATGAGTCTTGAACTGCTTTATTTAGATCTTCAGCAATTAAAGGGTCCATGATATGATGGATGCGAAGAACCTCTTTTAGTTTCTTCTCTTTCTTCCTTATTTTTTCTTCATCATCGATAGTCTCGATAGTCTCGATAAGTATTTTCCCTTTCAGCAACGCACTTTAAGAGAAAATACTTATCATGCTCCAGCTTTTGAATCCTAGCTGCGTATTCAATTATACGATTCAAATATCTTGCTTTTTGTTGTTCGTCAAAATACATCATTATCTCAAATTAAACTTTCCTACACCACTCGCCCACTACCCTCTCGTCTAAGCTGGGAGGAGGATTAGTTGTAGTGGGGAATTTTTGGACAGCGAGGGAAGTAGCCCTTGTAAATTTAGCAATAGATGAAGTAATAGGAGGAACTGGTAAATCAATACTTGAGATATTATTCCCCATAATAAATTCCAACGATTCACATTGATCCTGACTATCCTTTCATCTCATCTCTAAATCACTTACCTATTGGAAAAGCTTCGATATTTTGTGGTCAAAGTCAATTAAAGAATTTTCCTTAACTTGACGCTTCAATACAAAACTCGCTTTATTTTAACTATTAACATATGCTCCTAAATTGGCAATTTGATCCTTAAGATTTCTAACAATTGTTTTCTAAAGTAAGAAACTATTATGCCATCTAATGCTTGGGTATAGCATTGAAAACGAGCAAGTAAAGTATCATCAAGTAGTTTTCTCTTTTCGAGATCCGCTAACAGCTTATCTTTAAGACTGATAAAGCTAGATGCTGAATCTAATGAGAGAGCCACCGCGGATAGCTGTAAATCTTATTTAAATAAAAAAGAATGAAGTCAATACCAGAATGATCAATCTCTTTATTATTGCAATAAAAATTACAACTCTAGTGACAATGAAACTAAAAGGTACAATAAACACTTGTTTTATATCTAAAGATGAGAAATAGCTTTTCTAACTTTATTCAATGAATTGGCAGAAAGAATAACCGTAGAGTCAAAAGGAATGTTAAGTCCTTCCATGGTATCACCGGGGGATATTTCCCATTCACCGCCAGGAGGACTATCACGACCGCGAATTAGTTTAGTATGGCATGCCTAAATCTCCTTAAGTATCTTTTCTTTCTCTTCGCCAAGGGAATCGAAGCGGAGACGAAGATGTTCCATGTAAAGTTTTTGCAAATCTCTAAGAAAACAATATCTTGCTAATTTTGAAGATTTCAAAATTGATGCCTTTTCGAGATAAAATCTTCTTAATTTAACATATTGGCCTAGGTAATCTCTAGAGACAAGATTGCATGAGGAACATTCTCTCTGTGATAACATAATAAAATGCAACTAAGCATAAAAGAAAAATAAAAACAAAAATTTGAAACTCAATATTATTACATATTCATGGTTGTTCATTCGGTTCGTACAAAATTGACTTCGTAAATAATTATGAGATAAAATTTTCCTTCTAATACTTGAGTTTTTCAGGAGGTAGATCTTGGGGAATTGATCTGACTCGTGGCAAGTTCCAACATGCTCCAGGATGCGAATCAGATCCAAATTCGTCCAAGTATCTTTCGTGCAAACGCCTAAGTAGACCCCCACTAAAATCACCTAAATATGAAAAATCAACAGTTGGGTGTCTACAATTGGCCTTGTATAAGAAATCAACCAAAATGTCTCTCTTTGATCAACATCCAAAAGAGGGTAATTGATTCCCGTTTTCCTTCAAAAGAGCATTATATCAAAGGCGTGCTCTCCTCAACCCTGGGGCAACTTATTGATGCTTAAAGGATGCTAACACTGCTGCACTTCTATTGAGTGTATGATATTTATCAGAAAGAATGTTATGCTCCTTCAATTGTTTGTTCAACTCCCTATATAGACTATTTATCTCCGCTTGTTTTCTTTCAAGCTTGGATAGGGGTGGACAGATTTCTTTCTTATCTAAATATATGATTTACATTATTATTATCCTCGAAGTGAAAGATGTTTAAAGAGAGAATCCCGTACCTTAGATACCGGGACTGATGCTTGGGGAACCTTCTCCTTTTCTTTTGGCACTTCAACATCAATAAAAGCAGGCTCTTCTTGTGGGCCGGAAGGAACATGAATTTCAGGCGTGTTTGCTTCATGAGGAGACATATTCTTTTTGGAAATCCTTGTATGGTCATTCCAATCTTTTTTAGAAGACTCAGTTTGGCTGCCTCTATCGCCGCCTAAACCTTGACCACCATTGATGTTATCATCATTATCGTCATCATTGTCATCATCATCATCATTGTCGTCGTCTTCACCCTCTTCTTCGACGACCTTATCTTTATCACCTTCATCTTCAGAGTCTGATTCGACTTCGAAGGAAGGAACTTCAAAAGTGAGAATTTTAGAGGCATCAATCTCCTCTCTTTTAGCAATTTCAATTTCCCGCTCCATGTATTTGATCTTGCCCATAACCCAACCAACAAAAGTAGGGTTAAGCGAGGGAAAGTTTAATTCAGGGCATTTGTCAACGCTATCAGCTAGGTGAGCATCAATGCATCCTTAAAAGAATTCATCACAATATCTTCAAGAGAGTTGGCAAGAAATTGTGACACTTGTTGCTTTGCATCAAAAATAGCATCGACTGCCAATTTTATGGAAGCTTTGTTCATTTTCAACTTCTCCTTTAGAGAGGCTTGTTTATTCACCATTTGGATCTTTTCCTCATCAACTTCTTTTAAGTCATTTTCATTGCTAAATTCTCATCGGCGAGGAGTTGGCGGGCTTTCTTTTCCTCATAAATAACAGACTCTGACTGAGAAAGAGAAGCTCTCAATCGCTCCAGTTTAGTCATAGCATCATTCTTCTTTGTGGATAAAGTGGAGACTTGATTCTTTAAGTCAAAAATCTCCTCCTGAAGTTTAGAAGATTATGCAGAAGATTTAGATGTATGTTCCTGCAAGGAGAGCCAACTCTTGGAAATCTGAAAGATGAAGTATGACATAAGTCAAAAATTTAAGAAGAATAGTAACTATAAAGTCAAATGGAGAGAAACTTATTGAGAGTTATTGTTCTATTAAAGAACGATAGTCACCCGCCAAGTCAGGAACAGAGGAAGGCGGGTGCATGGAGGCAAAAGATGAAACACTCAAAATAGATCAGACCATCCCTTCAATATTATTTAAGGTGTAAGAGATGATGACCCAAAAGGAATAAGCTTTCGAGAAAGGGTTGAAATCCCCAAAGCCTACCACATCTGCTTAATCACACTTAGAAAGCTCGAGAAGACAGAAAACGAGGTGGGAAAGTGGATCAATCGCCGTGGGAGTCTTTTTGGGTTGATCGAGAGGACCTTCAACAGTCGGACTCTCCAAAGCTTTATCAATGTTTAAGGACTCCTATTCCTCTTGCGGTGGAGAATCAGGAACTTCCACTATTTTTGCAATCTTTAGAGGTGGTTTCACTACATATGATTCGACCAATTTTCTCTTGACGACCATCTTTGTCTTAGCGAGGGCGTAAGAAAAGGATGGCGCATGAGAAGTCAAAGAGGGAAGAGCAAGACCAATGATGGGTTTTCCACCTGGGGAGCATTTGATGAGAATTCAAATAAATTATAAGTCAGCAGAATAATTTGAAAAGCAACATAGAAATAGATAACAAGCACAACATTTAAACTTACCGGAGTGGTCAGGACATATAGATGACGATGGGGAAAAGTTTGACGAGTCTCCCAAAGAGAGAAATCGTTTGCTTCAGGATGAATGTTAGACCAAAGGAGGTTGGCCAAGTATCCTTTGTCCTGTAGGCAAGAAGGAGTGCTTTCCTAAATTTGTTGGGTTCAGAGCTTCAATCTATTCCTAATTTTGCTTGAAGCTGCAACCAGCGACTCGACCGATTTCTTGTCTTCTTCCCTTAACTCTTTAGCAGGAGCACCTGACAAAAAGCATAGATCAGCAAAGAAAAGTAACAAGATAGAAGGATAATAACCTACAATCTAAGCTTACGTGGAGAAGAGAAGGTCTCATAAATGTTGGAGAAGCATCTAAGCAAAAAGAACCGATTCTCCCAATCTCTGAATGAGTTTACTCCTTCGGATATTAGTTTCTTGGAAGGATTATCCCTAAAGATTTGGTTGTTTAAGTTACTGAACTTAACTAACCAGACAAGGTGATTCAGAACTTTAGCATTTGAAGAGGTAATGCCGGACTCCAGCACCATCGACCCTAAAGGTAAGAGATATGTGTATACGTTGGAAGATAGCTGAATCGAAGAAATTCCAAGATAAGCTAAGGACGTGGATAAGAATTTCGAAAAAGGAAGGAATTCTCCGTGCTAGATATGTATTGCGGTGTAGGTGAAGTACCCTTCAGGAGGGCTGTAGATGGTGTCATTTTCGGCGGGGGAATGACTTCTACCCTAGAAATTCCAAAGTCACTAAGGATCGTGTCCACTATGTCCCGAGTGGATATCAAGGAATGCTTGGAGGTGGCTTCAACTTTATTGGGAGAATTCATAATTCTACCACGTGAAAACATTTCAAGTAGAAATTACAGTTTGTTATGAAATTAACATTCTTTCAAGGATTACTAGAAACTTATCACAATAATTTGAACATCATAAAAACATAAAACTACATATTCTTGAAAGAATGTTAAGGTTAAATAATGAGATTTACTGAGCTTTTGAGAGATTCGAAAGGGAAATAGCAGTTAACACTTAACAACCACCCTTCAACAATGTCGAAAGCCCAGGTATAAACATCTACCGAGCTTTCAATAGGGTTGAAAGGGAGGAAAGAAATATATGTCCGACCAATCCTCTTCAGCAATGTCGGATGTTCAATAGAAGCTTTGATATTAAAGAGGAATGCTTAAAACATGCACAACAAATTGGAACAAAGTATACACTACCAATATTTAATAAACAAGGAAAAAGACCCTTCGACATCGTCGAAATCCATGACCTTAGTTTTTCTAAGGGTATATGAATGTTGTAGAAACCTTAAATACAAATTAAGTTGAAAGTTTTGAGTTGGAGTCATATTGATAAAAAAATAAGAGGGCTTGAAACGCTTCAACGATATTAGAGAAAGATGATGATTAAAACCTAGTTAGTTATTGAAGGTTTCGACTCATTAATTACAAAGGTTTCAACAGAGTCAAAAGGAGTGCATGGTTTCGAAAGCATATCAATGACTAAATTTCAATTAATACAACAGGTTTCGACTAAGTCGAAATGTTTAACTTGATTTATGACTTTTACAAAGTATGCTTTCTCCAACCGAATGCATAAAATATATCTATATTTAACAAATTGAAAGTAAGTTTGTACTAAAGGTTGTGAAACCTATGGAACAAAATTTATGCTTTCGAAAATGTGAATTATGTGATTATTTAGTAAGATGTAATAATCAACATCTTCGAAAGATATCACGG
Source organism: Allium cepa (assembly GCA_030765085.1). Lineage (NCBI taxonomy): Eukaryota > Viridiplantae > Streptophyta > Magnoliopsida > Asparagales > Amaryllidaceae > Allium > Allium cepa. The sequence continues at coordinate 937,197,701 of CM060935.1, forward strand.
TCAAAAGCATAAAATTACTTTCAAGAGGTTGGCTTCGTATGAACTAAACAACCTTTCGACAAGGTCAATTCAATAAAGCCCTAGTTTGCCTAACCCATCGAAAGGGGCTGAAAAACCAAAACAGTAAAATACCGCCTTAATCCCTTTTAAAGGGGTAGAAAGGTAAAATTCTATTGCCAAATTTTTGATTCATACAACTCAAAACTTCGGGGCGAAGTAAACTGAAGATTCCTCCTTCCCCAAACCCAATTTCAACCCAAAAACTTAAAAATTAATAATCAAGAAGATTCAAATGCGAATCAACTACTTAAAACTTTGGAATCTTTGAGATGAAAAATTCAAATTCCATAAAAACAATGACAATAATAGAACCTGAAAGTGGGAAGGATCAAAGTGAAGATTAACAAGAAAAGTAAATCGAATCGAACCATGAAACTAAATCAAAAGATGCTCTCAAGTGAATGAAAGCTTAAACAGTTTCAAGTAAATTAAAATAAAGATTTGAAAATCCCAACTGTAAAAGTTTGAGAAACTGAAATTTGCTGTAAAACAAAAGGAGAAAAGAAGATTTGAGAAGCAGGAAAATATCGATTTAGTTTACAACTAGATTTTAAGATAAAAGTTATTTGAAAATGTTTAAGAAATTTGATTTTGTTCAAAGTAAATTCTGAATGCGGATGAATGAAAGAGAAGAAGAGGAGAACGTGGTTTATAAGAAAAGTCACCAAAGATGGTAAACCGTTCTATTTGATTTAAATGAATGGCCTTGATTCACACTGGAATACCAAAGGCAGAAATATTTAGGGTTTCAAGATGATTGGCTTAGAAAGTCTAGGGCATCCCTTCGTAAGGGGAAGGGGCAAATGTTTTCACCAAATATCCTTTCGACCTTGTCGAAACTCGATTGGCTAAAAGACAAAGAAGAACAAGAGGAAGAAACTCCAGCAAGACCTTTTGAAGGAGTCGAAGTGATGCTACAGCTAAAGTCCAGAAGTGTCACGACCTAGGGTCGAAAGCACCCTTCCACTTCAGTGACCGCCTTTCGAAGCAGGTGCTCCCGCGTGCATGAAGACCTCTCGAATGAGTTAAAGAAACACCTTTCGAAGACAAGGAATGACAACTCTCCACATGTGCACCAAACCTTTCGAAATCAAAGGTTTCGCCTTCATTCAAACCACTCAGAAACATGCCTTTGTCAAAACAACCCTTTCGAAAGCCTAGACAAGCCTTTCGAACTGGTCGAAGCCATTAATATCCAGGGAAGGTTTCGCAACAAATCATAAACAAAAGTTTGGAAGCTATTAACAGCGTTGAAACCATTAGCATTTCAACACCTTCGAAACCCCTTTGAGGAAGCCTATCGATAGAGTTGAATGCTCCTGCAAGCAACATAAAGGAGAAAGGCATAGACGGAAGCATTCAAGCCTTTTCAGAAGAATTTCAAAGGGATGCGCAAGTGTTAAAGGAATCGAAAGAATTCTAAAGACAATCCTGAAGCCACCTTTCTACCAGGTCGAAAGCATTAGGTTGAAAGGTGCTTACCTGCATCCATAGATAAGACCCAAGGGGTCTTGTTTAGGGGATCCGAACTTGTGCATTTTATACTTGTATTTTCTTAATTCTGAAAGTTGTAACCCTAATTTGTAAATCAAATTGGGGAAATTGTTCTGCAAAGTCATCGTTAGATCAGTGAAAGCTCCATTGAATTAATAAAGGGAAGATCTCAGCATTCTTGATTACTTAGTTGTTTCAAAATCTTTTATTAGATCGAACCGTATTTTTCTGATTTCGACCACATCGAAAGGCCTCTTCCTACCTAGTCGAAACCCTTGCATATTCAAGTAATCTCAGATATTTACTCTAGGCCATCTTTCACTAGACCTCTACCTCCTATTGGATCAAAACCATAACTAAAGCCAGTTTTACCTTTAATTCCAGGTCCAAACCCAAGTCACTTAAAATTCCAGCTTTCGATAAGGTCGAAACCATTCTGAACAAATCATACCCTTGAACTTTAGAGCCATTCTTTAGGCTTCCACAATTGCTTCGAAAGGGCTGTTTCGAAGGGATGATCATCCTACTCTATTTAGCTCAAAAGACCAAAAAAGGAGTATTCAAACCTTTTGACCAAGTCGAAAGGTCAGTAAAAAGAAAGTTTCACAATAAGGACTGATTTAAAAGATAATTTAAGGAAGGCATTCACATCCTAGCACACTCCAAAAAATCAAAAGAGGCCAAAAAGGACTCAATTTTTCTATTAAATCAACTTTGGGGTGTTGACAAGTTTTCTTGTTAAAATATTGGATATGTAAATGTTTTTGTATGTGACAGTGAATGTTGCTTAGTTATAATTTAAATACTTGTTGTTGGTTTTATTGCTACATTAAAATTCCGTCTTGTTTTTAGCGGTTTACCACTTGTTTTCTATTATGTTATGAAATGATTTTGTTTTCAAACCTTTAGAAAAGGTATTAAAGTGTTTTAAATATAAAAATAAATTTGGTTTAATAGTTATTTTATTTATAAAAATAAGTTTTGAAAGTTACGGTCCATATAGCAATAGTTGCTATGGATGCAGTTTTGGAAATCTTTGATTTTTTTAAAATAAAAGAAGTTATCTATTTGAGGTATTTTGAAAAGTCTTTTAAAATGTATTTATAAGTATTTAAAAAGGAAGTAAAATTGGAAAGGAAGTTAATTTCTAACACTCTATCATTATTTAATAATTTTTTTACTTTTATGAAAGGGAAGATATTTTAAAGTGATTTGGAATTCATCGATTAAAAGGTGGTTATTTTTATAAAGGAAAGAGGTTGCCTTTCATGTCAAATTTTGATTTAAATAAGTGATTTTTGAAAATGTTTTCGATTACAAGTATGTGGAGCTCTTGATTCTATTTTCTAGGCTTCAAGAGACGGAAACTTGCTTCTATGCTGAAAGTTAGAAGTAAATGTCGAGTCAAGGTTTAAGAGGTAATAATGCCCCAACTTAAACGGTTTCATTTCTTACTGATGAAAAGTACTAGTTGAAATCGAAGACTGAAAATAAGTTTTGGAAAGGGTATTCAAATTTGTTTTGAAATGACTTTCTTTTATGCTAGGGATTTCTTTGTCAGTTTCATTAGTAGCCAAAAAAATATGATAAAGTAGTGCTGAAATTTTTATATGTTTATGGAAATTAAATCGTCTTATATTTAGCACTAAAAGCCAAGATCTAGAATCCAAGTGTTTCAACCAAGGTAAGACCGAATGTAATCAATTTACCTAACTTACTCAACTTAGATTCTAGGCAAGGGATAAAGAAGTTGAAACATCAAAAACATGATAAGTATAAGAGGGTTAATTTCTATAAATAGGTCATGATTAATTAAGTACATGGAAAGTATTTCATCATATACTTGACACCAAATTTCGAGGTATGGAAACTCATCTCTATATTGAGAATTAAAAATGTATGCTGAGGCAATGATAGTTTTTCTAACTTGTCTGATTTCATTATTGATCGACGGATGGTACTATTTGAAGACAGATGGTACTATTTGGAATCGGATAGTGTTGAAAGTATATGATGTCTGATTATTTTACACCAGACAGTGTTTTGACCACTATCGATAACTTGGCCTATTTTGACTTGGGAAGTGTATGAAAGCTTCGCGATTTCATTCGGTTTGAGATTCCCTTGGGAGAACTCGTTTCGATAAAATGTCTCTCACTTTAAGGGGTATATTAGCGATCCCTTTGGGATTCTTATGTAGTCCATTTATTTTTGAAAGAACCAAGATTGAGTTAATCGAAAACTATCGATTGTTAGTTCGGGGAGACTGAGATCAAATAAGCATGAGTCATCCAAGAACCACTTCAAACCAGCATAAGCGTTCGAATAGAAGACATCTTGAAGATGATGGAACCGAAGACGAAGTTCTTCAAAGTGCAATGGCGTCTTTCTACTAATCCTAAAGATGTGTAGAAATAGTGCCTTCGGTTTGTTCATGTCCTGAACGACTTATATGAATGCTAATGTTGCATTGTAGCCTGGAGGGCAGTGTCAGCATTTCAAGTGGGACATGCCGAAAGGGTAAACTGTAGCCTCAAGCCTCACATCCGATAATGACTAAAATAGGGGATATGCTTCAGGGCTATATGGTTCTTACCCATTAGGGTATGGTCATCACCTGATCTAAATCGATATTTATGGATTTATGTATACTTAGGACTCAGTATGGTTGTTGGCCGCAACCGTGGCAATGACATATTCAGTGTCATCCCGAAAAGGGTACGCTAATCCTGATTCGTAGGGGGTCCAAGTGAGGCCATCGGCACTTTTTTCTAGAGATGTATTGTGGCAAGCGGTACCCCAGTAACCTTGTCATTATATGGAATCTATTTTCCAATATGTGCATTTATAGACTTAACTGTATGTTTAATATGATGGAATGTAATTAATGTAACCATTTCAGCTGTAATTCAATATTTTTTTAAACCTTAGATATTACTATAATATCACTGGACTTCCTGCTAGAAATAGTTTGGTTACCGTAAGGTAAAAATACGTCCGGTTTATGTGCGACGTGGTCTTACGAGATATCTTTATTTTTGAAAGTGTTTTTAAATATAACAATCAATGATTGAGTTTTTCATGCTGGCTTACCTGACTGATTCTGTGACGACCCGGAATTTTCAAGCATTTAAAATCGAAAAATTTAATTGATTTTAAATATTCAATAGAGTAATTTTAACTTGAATTACGAATATCATAATTTATTTGATAATTGAATTAAACAATTTGAAGCTGAGTAAAATATTGAATCTGGAATTTGGAGCCGGTTAAAAATATTCTGAAGGCTTATAAAATTTATATTGATGATTTGAAGATAGTAAAAGTGTTAAAATTGAATTTAACACTGATTTGTTCAGTTATGAAATTTATATCGTTTAAATTGAATTTAAAAATAGCCTTTCGAGGCACAGTCTCGGAATCCTACGAAACCAGTTCCATTGGATCTGTAATATTGAACTATTATCGGATTTCAAATTTCGTAGTGATTGGAGTTGTTGTGTGAGCGTGTGATATATAAACACACTGAAATTTTAATTGATAATAATCAGATGAAATTAGTTTAATTTAGTCAAGCTTCTTGTATACGCCACTACCCTTATCATAAAAATCATGTTTCCTTGTCCTCTTTTAAAATTGGAAAAAAAAATTATAATAAACAAATTTTATTACTCGCGTCTTCCTTCTGAAGAAAGCCAAGCTGAAACCTTTTATAACAATCATGCGACCTAAATCCTAAATAAAAGTCAACAGAAATCAATTTTTTTTATAATGGCGACCGCGCCCAAAATCCAAATCACGTCTTCTTTTTCGTTCTCTTCTCTATTCGATTCGATTCGAAATCAACGCAGGACGAACCCTAGTTAGTCGATCGAGTTTCATGTAATCGCGTGAGCAGCAAATCGCGACAACGAATGAGGAAGGCGACTCGAATCGAGGTTGGGGTTTCAGTTCATATGCGTGCATGGAGGTGGAGCCGCGCCGCACAATTAGGGTTTGGATCTTTGGATATTTCGAGCAAGCGAAGAAGACGTGCTCGCGTGCGCGAGTATCTAAGGATCAAAGTTAGGTTTTGGGGACTGGTCCTATTGCGATGTCAGAGATCGGAGGCGCGGTGATGTGAATCACGAGCCTGGCTATTTGAGGTATTCTTTTGTTTGATCTTTAACTGAAGAAATAAAATGTTTATACACATTTTAAGTTTAGTATATACAAATAGATGCTTATAGGAAGAAATACATTTGTGGACAGAAGTATATGTATTGATCTATACAGTAAATATATATATATATATATATATAGGTGCAGTTTCAATTTTAATTTATATACGCGAGTATTTTAATTTGATTATATATATGTAAGTCAGAAAAAAATTTAGATACGGATAAGATTGTGAAAATATATATGTATATGAGATTTTAAAATGTTGAAAACATTATGTAAAATTTAATTCTGAAACTATGTAAATTAATTTTATAATTGTATGAGTTTCAAAGACAAATAAATATATATATATTAAGATTTAAAAGCAGGAAACTACCTGGTTTGAAGAAGAAAAGAAAAAAATAATCAAAGTATAGTATAAAAACAATTTCGTTTTTAATTCAAATTAATAAATAGAAATTAGTCATTTGGCTGTTTCAAATAATAATAAACCGTGAATTGTTATACAAGGTTTAAAAATCAAGGAAACAAGTCAGTTTGGAATGGATTGCGAACAGCAAAGCAAAGGTGAGTCAATCTCACTCAGTTAAATAAATTTAAATGATTAAATTTAAATAATTGTTTGAAATGGTTGAATTTATTTATGTGCTGTAGTGTGGTATATATTTGGAATTGGCATTTTATATTGTGCTAACATTTGTGGATGCAGGGAAACAGGTTGGAGGGATCCAACTGGATCCCTCAACATTTATTTAAATTATTTAATACCCTCAGTTGTGATTATATTGATATTCTATGATGAATTATAGTGGAATATTGAATGCTATGGTTCGATCGGATATAATTGGATATAATGAATCACCATAAAAATATATAAATTGAATTTTGGAAAGAAAATAAAAGATGTGAATTGTAAGTTAAATAATTATAGAATAATTTTAAAGAATGAATTTGGAAAAGAAATAAGTGACTTGAAAAATTCTAATAAACAAATCTTAGATACGGAAAGGGAAAATTTGAATTAACTGAGAGTTAATGAATTTTAAATCTTCAGTGTTATTTTTAAAAGAACAAACCATTTATTTAAAAGTTAAGATTTAAATTATTGGGAAAAATCTGAAATTTGTGTATTTCAGTTAACAGCTTAGAATCAAATGAAAAATAATAACAACAACAATAATTAAGCCCATACTTAATGAATTTTTGCAATGAATTAAGTAGTTAAAGAAATTTATTTCAAATGGGATAAGTTTGAAATCAGTTTGGGGAAAAATTGATTTAAGTGATTGAAGTTGGATCTTCTCCCTGGATAACCAAGTACGTTTTCAAAGTAAGTTTTTAAATATAAGTTAAAAGTTGATTTTAAAAGCAATTTTGGGAAATCTATTATTTCTAAATATTTGAATTTTAAAGTAAGTCTTACCTTTTTAACCTATTTTAGTATTAATTATTTAAAGAATGACTTAGTAGTTTGTTTAGAATTAAAAATTTAGTTATCTTTTATAAAGAACCTAATTTTCAAATATTTATATGGTATGTATTTTTAACAAATCATTGAAGTAGTTTAACTTAAATGTTTTAAAAGTATTTTAAAGTAAAGTGTTTTAAATTATTTTAAAAATCTAATTTTGTGCTTGGTGATTTCAGTGGAGATAGAAAATATTTGGGAAAGCTTATTCTGGAAAGAGAAAGATGGTTTGAAACTGTTTTCAAAAGGATTGAAAATAGAAAATATATCTTGTGAAGATATTTTGAGGTTAATAAATAATTTGAGAAATTATTTATTGGTTGATGGTTGTTTGTGAATATAAATTGATAGTTAAATCACCGACTATCAATATTGGACAAATGCGTTGATCGTTTCGAAGAGACCGGGATCGAGATTAATTGCTCGAAAACCACTTCGATCCGGTTTGTACGTTTCGTGTAAACGATTTTGGATTCGAAGATGGAGCAGTGAAGTGCAAGGGCTGGTCGCTACTAATCCTGAGGATATTTCCAAAATGGATGTAGTAGGAATAGTGCCTTCGGTTCTGTTCGAACCCGGGACGGACTTGTATGGATGAATGCTTGCGAAACATCGTCAGGTGGACGATGTGCATTCTAAGGGATATGTTCTATAAAGGTAACGCTTAGCCTCAAGCCTCATCAAATGGGAATGACTGAAAATCAGGGGTTATGCAGCAAGGCTAGGTGGGTAGCACCCAAGCAGGGTGAGGTCATTCCAGTCTAGATGTCCCTTTTTATTTCGGCTTAGTGGGCGGTTGCTGATCCCAACCGCGGGGTGATCTCACTCGGGATTATCCAGTGAGGGGTAGTCCCGGCCTTGTATTGCAGGGGAGCGGGCGTACCCCTCGGTACGGTGATCTAGGCCCCGTACTGTGACAGGTGGTACCCTAGTGCCTAGTCATTAGTTGGAAATCCATTCTCCCTACGAGCCTTGTATGAGTTTTGTTTGTATTACCCACTCTATGGCTAGTAGCTGGAATTTAATAAATGTAACAATTTTGGCTATTTTATAAGTATTTGTATATAGACCCTATTATAATATCAGAGTATTTCTATAAAAATTGTTTTAGCTATCGTAAGGTAAAAACCCGACATGTTTATTTGTGGCGTGGTCTTTCGAGATGCTTTTATTTTCAAAGGATTTTAGAAAACTTTAATAATCAATTGGGTGTGATTTTCTCACGCTGGTTTTCCAGACTGACTCGGGTGTTATTTAACTGTAATGCTCGGGTGAGACCGAGTATTATAGGATACAGGAGGTGATGCTGTGGAGCTCAGGAGACGAGCAGGATGACAATACGTACTCTCGTATTTATATATCTATATATTTTTTGCTGTGATTGAGTTTCTGTGTATCCATTTGTATGTTGTTGTTGAGATGAGTGATGTGCTCTGATGATGTAATATATAAACATGTATATCTGATTTGTTTTGTGTAAAGATAATTTATTATCTATTATATTTTATTCCGCTGCGATGGTTAGATTCTGATGTTGTTTTCTATTTTCTTCTTCTACCTCTCTTCTTCTTTAACCAAATGGTTCATATTCTGTGCAACTTGAGTTGATTGTTGTAGAATAGCGTTGACTCAAGGGGTACAGATTTGCGGGCTGTTACAGATTCAGGTGTTATTTTCTTATAATACTCCAGTCAAACCCGAGTATTTTTTTAGAGTTAGCTTTGGATGATTTGGAGCTTCAAGAGACGAGATGGATACCTCTAAGACATATTTTTGTACTTTCATTTTTCATCTGCATTACTTGTTTGTGTTTATCAGCATTTGTAAGGATATGTTGTTATAACTATCCAGACCGAGAAAAGGTTAGTTACTCTGATTTGTTTTATGAATATTACAGTTTTCTTTGCAAAGATCATTTAGATATTATATATTACTTGTCATGATGTGAGACTATGTTCTGTCTTTTCTTTTCTTTCACCCCTACAATCTATATTTCCGACACTTGGATATTCAGCACGTGAATACTGTGGATGTATTAGTGTCGACTTTTGAGGGATGAAAAGATAGGTCATTAAATTTTGAAACATTTTTGAGAAATGAAATAATAAAAATGAGTGAATGAAAGGTGATGGAAAAAAGAATGATAATACATGCTAAATAACCCTTCTATACTTAAAAGAGCGGACGACACTAAATGGGGGAAAATATCTCTTTCCCTTTTTTAATTTAAAGGCCTTACATACTTTTTGTCCCACTTTAATTTTCTTAATTATACTTTAGTTTAATTGATCTTTTTCATTAATATAAGATGTTTTAAGAAGGTTGTAATATTATTAATATGCGTCTATTGAAGTTTAAAATTTTTTGGAATAACTTTTAGTGGCTTAAAATTTGATTTTCGATAAAACATTTTTCTACATTTTTAGTTTTCCATCGAACTACATATTTATATAAACCAAAATCAATAATGAATTGCCTGTCATGATTTATTAATTAAAAGAGGGCAGTTTGACTATAAAAAACCATTAATGGAATATTTAAAATTAATTAAATATTCACAAATCAAAGCGATAAAATTCCGGGTCGTTACGTTCTTCCCTCTTAAAAGAATTTCGACCTTGAAATTTCATCCCAACCAAAACAGAAGAAAACAAACCAACGCATCAAAACTTAGATTATTCATGTGCCTGTACGATTACATAGATCCTCCATATGCAATATCTAATTTGACCACTTACTCAAATACATAATTTCTCTTTCGAAATAGTATCACTTACTCGACTTCCTTAGTGCAGACTCCGATTGGGCCTCTTGATTAAAAACCTCATTTCTCCTTACATAGCCATATACTTTGACAGAAAACCTTGGTTCCGTATCAAAAACCTTCACCAAGTGTTCACCGTTAAGAATCAAGTGATAAATCCTTATCCGGGTAGGTGTGATTCACCTTAAAGTTATGTACTTGAATCTTGGATCAAGAATCATGTGAAGAAATGATTCCCATATAACCCGCGTACTTAGTCTTATTGGTTCCTACCAATACCAATTTCTTTTTACTTTCCAAAATTATTTATGAAATCATTTCATAAAAACATAACTTAAGTTTTAAACTTGTGTAATATCCTACTACATCCTCGGAGAATATACAACTATTTGATTTAACCTTTATCTTTAAATTCAGATTTAGGCCCAAAATAAATTTGTGTCTTAAAACTAAATTGGTCTCTTCAACCTCTTTACCCATCCAGTCTGGTATGTAGCTAAGAAGAGTAGGATACTAGTACCATACTCAGTCCTAGAGTCTACTTTTCCTTAGACACTTCTAAGGTAAAGATGCTTATTAGTCGGCCCAAAAAAATCAAATAGTCTTTCACAACTTAGATGTTAAAACAAAAGATACGATTTTAATAAAACCAAGTTTACTAAAACTTTCTTATTAAATTTAACCAGTTAAAACTTGTTTTAAATTATTTCTTCTATAACTAAGAGTGATATAAACCCATATTTAAAATTCATTCATCAACACACTTTTTTATTTTGAATTCATTTTCCTTAAAGAAACTTGATAAAACCCAGGTTTATATTTCTAAACCTCTTTAAAATGATACTATATTTTTTTATCCATAAAATACACACACACAGATTGAGTAACCCCAAAATAATGCCAAGGAACTAGGTCCTACAAAATAATGTCATATATCCCCGATCAAGAAGGATAATACTTAAGAGAAGTGTTTACCATTTGAACACATCTCCTGCGCATTTTTAGTCTGTTTCGAGCCACTCGAACTATTTAACATAAAAATACTTCTTATTTTCGGATCCCATTTTGAAACATTTCGGTATATATTTCAATACAATTAGTTTTAACAAAATATCTATTACTAACTTGCTTTGGGCTTGTTCGGGTTTGAACTCGTTTCGACCGCACAATGATAAAAGGAATAATTTATTAAGTGTGCTACAACGTTTGCCTAAGCAAACATCTGATTATCACTTAGAAGATTATTCAAATCACCACAAAACTAATCCTCGAATTATCTAAAGAAAAGGTATCTTACATAAAATTTTCTTTCCAGAATATTTATACTTACACAAACTTCCAAGTAATACTATTATTAATTTTTCCAAAAATCATTTAAAATCCTTTCAAGCAACACCGGGGTTTAAATTCTAAAAAATGCTTTAATTTATAAAACACATTTTATAAACCAAATTTATAAAACCATTCCTCCTTGCCTCAGAATAATCTTAATAACAATAATACTGCTGCACACCGTGTAGTCAAATTTGTGAAACTTAATTCACAAGGTTTTCATATTTAATCTAAACAAAACAATAAATGCTTATAAAATGGCCGATCATAGATAACCAATCATAAAACAATAGTCAATGCTTCTAAACTGGATGGGCATGACTAATCAACCAATAAATGATAATAATATTTAAATATTATCATTTCCTAACAAACAAGCGTATCATAAATAATTATACGATTTTTTGAAAATTACTCTTCTCATATATGAAATAAATCTTAAGTAAAATTATTTTATTTACCAATTTAAAATAATAACTATGTCGGTTGGCCTTGTTCAAGTGTTTAGAAACCCATACCAACAACATTTATCAGGTGCATTGACAGGATTCATAAATCACTCAATAGACCAATCAACACAATATAAAACATTTTTATAACACCAACAAATACACATTCTTATATATAATACACTAAAACTCATTCTAGGGTTTTACTAACCCTATCTTTAATAAGTTTACCCCACTAAGGCCTAGCTGTTTGCTCATCTTAAGATCTGATACCATGTGTGACGACCTGCCCTTTTGAACCTCAACGTCATCGCTAGTACATCCACGGTATTCACATGCCGAGCATTTGAGTGTCGGAAAGACAGATTATTAGGGTGAAAGAAAGAAAAGAAAAGGCATAACCTCACTTCGTGATGAGTAATGTATAATATATAAATGATCTTTTCAAAACATATAACTTTAATGTACATAAAACAATCAAAGTAACTAATCTATCATCAGCCTGGATAGTTATAACAGTCTGTCCTTATAATTGTTGATAAATACAAAGAAGAAGAAAATAGCCAAAATAAAATACGTGAATATGTATTGGAGGCATCCATCTCGTCTCCTAAAAGCTTCAAAGCATCCATATCTAAATCTGGAAAAGGACTGGGGTCTATCTCGAGCATTATAAGAAAATAACACCTAGATCAGTCTAGTAAACCAGTGTGATAAATTCAATTCATATGGATTTTTATATTTATAAAACCACTTAAAAATAAAGGTACCTCGTAAGACCACACCACAATAAATACGGATGGGTTTTTACCTTATAATAACCAAACCATTTTTATAGAAATTCCAATGATATTATAATAATATCTAGGATTTAAACTAAATATATAACATATCTGGAATGGTTACCCAAAATTACATTCAATGGTTTAAGGTTCTACATATAAAATAGTAAGGCATGTATTGGAGATTGGATTCCATATAATGACAAAGCATTGGTGTAGCACTTATCACAGTACATCTCTAGAAAATGTAACGAGGTTGCAAACCTTGCAACCCCCGCAAACACAGAGCCGGTTGCCCCTTTAAAATGGCATACTATATTAAATCATTTTTGTAGAAAATCCAATGATATTATAATAATGTCTTGGGCTTAAAATAAATATATGATATATTTGGAATGGTTACCCAAAATTACATTCAATAGTATTAGGTTCTATAAATAAAATCGTAAGGCATGTATTAAAGATTGGATTCCATACAATGACAAGGCATCGCGGTACCACCTATCACAGTACATCTCTAGAAAATGTGCCGAGGTTGCAAATTTTGCAACCCCTGCAAACATAGAACCGGCTGCCCCTTTAATATGGCATGCTGGATTACATCATCCCTCGGGCACCAAGGATGCAAATATTCCACCCGACCTCACCCTTTTCCATGCGCATGCATACCAAAATCCCTAAATATCAATCTTGATCTAAGGAACGATGCTCCTAATGGTAGCGACAACATAGCTCTTCTACATCCCCGGATTTTAATCATTACGAAGTTGTGGGGCTTGTGAGGCCACGATTACCTTTTCCTCTTAGAAAATCCCACTTGGAATGCTAACAATGCCCTCCAAGCAACAATTCAATGCCAGTATTCATCTATATAAGTTGTTCATGATATGAACAAACCAAAGGCACTACTTCTACTACATTTTTAGGATTAGTAGCAAGTATCCCTTACATTTCAAAGAGCTCTGTCTTCGATTCCATTATCTTCAAGATGTCTCAAATACGAATACTTATGCCGGTTCGAAGTTTTTTTGGATAACATACCAGATCCTGGTCTCTTCGAATCGACAATCAATGGTTTCAAAATAGGCCAAGATTTGATAGTCGGTTATTTAACTATCAAATAAACAACAATCAAATCGGGGTTTAATTCATACGAAACCAAGCACAATTAAGCGTGTGACGATCCAGATTTTCAGACCAGTCAAAATCACCGAAAATCCATCCATTCTAAAACTATGAATGAAGACTACCACGTTAACATGACGTAAGCTAATAAATATACAACACAGCTAAATGTGTAGGATGCAATTTTAAAAATACAACTTATCAGATTTCAAATTATTTATTTTACAAGGTGTGCTTTGATACATATCATACTCAAATACTATAAATTTACCATTGCACAACTCTGATGAGAGAGATAAAAATAACCGTTCCTGTAAACTCAATAAACATATCAATGCGGAATAAAATGATAAGCATGAAAGATACAACATCACATGATAAATAGCAAATGATAAAATGATGGCCTACATACTCCTATCAATTGGGTACCCAATTAGATACATGATCAAGTCAATTTAATTCTCGTATTAATAAACAGGACTCAAGGAGCCTACGATTAACAAACAAACAAATATATAATTCCCAAACTACCCATTTTGGCTTAATCTTCACATTTAGATTTATGAAATCTAATTAACTTTATCATTTTCAAAATATAATCCTTTAGGAAATAATCTCTTCGAACTAAATTCCCGGTTTCATTTCAAATCCTTTTAAAATAAAAGTATATACATCTTTTTTTATCAAATCTTACTTTTTTTCATGACTTAAGTCTTTTCGAAATCGGTATCAATTACTCTGTATAATAATATAGTGGTGTATTTGATATATTTATTTGGAAATCCAAAAATACTCTACTACAAAAGCAAATCAAAATATATGCAACGAGATCGAGAGGTTTCTCCCAATGACAAGGTGATTAGGTCCCAGCCTTAACACGATAAATAAACAAAGTATATCTCAGTATACCGAGGGTTAAACCACGTTTTTTCCCACTTTTTAGTTACGAGTTACCCAAATCGTCGGTAACATAACAAACCATTTTTTTCCCCGAAGTGACAAATCATTTTGCACTAATAATCGCAATTACTTTCAATCACAGTATTGTTTATTTTTCCAAAATCTTTTCGAAATCAATTTTAAACCATTAGGATTTAAGTTCTCGAAATTCTCTTTATTTATAGAACACATTTTGTAAATACGTTTATATAAATCACTTTTATATAAAATCACTTCAAAATATTTACTCACTTAAAAAAATATTTATTTTCAAATATTTCCATTTCTTTTCAAATAAACCATTTAATTTAAAGGATAAACATCTTTAAAAATTATAATAAACATCTTTTATTATAATAATTTCTTAATCAAATATTTTCATCCAACATCTTACAGTCAAACTGTGAAATTCTAATCAAAAGGTATTCGTATCTACCCAACCCATGCATATGAAAATTAATTACTCATAAACTGGTTGAGAATAATCCAAATAGTCAAACAAACAATAACAACACATTATTATCAATAATTCAACCATTTGAATAATAACACATAAAATCAGAATTAATTGGTATATATAAATAAATGTCTAAATTTGTATAATAGCAGAACGAGGATTTATACTAATTTTCGATATTTCAACTTATACTATTCCTCACCCAAGGGTGAAGCCAGGTAAGTTAGAGCACTGGTTGCATCAGTGTCTTGCCTAAATACTTCATTCTTGAATCTTAGAAATAAATAAGTCTACTTGTTAGTTTTTAATGTTAAGCAAAGTTATTTACCTTTTCAAAACTTATATAATTATTAGAAATATATTTAAATTTGTAACTAATTTTGAAAAACTCTTTTATAAAAAGATTAGAGAAAATATTAAACTTAAATATCATTTTTAAACAATTTATAGTTCAAAATAGAAAAGATAGGATTTCTAGAGATGCTATCTAAAGTTTTGTTACCATTGTCAATTTTGTTTTGCTACAACTTTGAGCCTAGATTTCAACACTTAAACAGATGATTTTAGATGCATTCTTTTTTTGGGATGTGAAAACTATGAAGAATTATTTTAAAGAATATCTTTTAATTATTTTAGAGAATTTCCCAAAAATAGGGTATTTTATCGAACTGCACTTATAGCGACTATTTCGCTATAACTTTTTACATTTCGTTCACCTAGCTATCAAATGAATTAGGCTCAAAAATTTACAAATAAGAATAATATATTATTTTCTTGATTAATTGCTAAAGAAACCTCTAAGAATCTTTCCACAAAAATATGCGTTATTTTCAAAGACGGATTATTTTTAAAAGTGTCACTATGGCGACCTTTTTACTTCAATCTTTTGTTACAATGGTTTACTTCTTCTATAACTTTTCAAAACATATTCTTTGCTTTTATAAACACTTAGAGAAGTGTAGACAAAAACCAAAAAATTTATTATTAAGATATGTTATTAAAGCGCCATTTTCACAGGTTATAGTTTAAGGGATTCAAAGTGCATTTATAGCGACAAGCGCTATATGGACCATTCCTTGTTCAATCAAATACTTGATGTCATGTTATTTTATACGCATATATGATTCCAAATTCCAACCATAATACTATTAAACATGTATTACCAAATATACACATCAATATATCCATTTTAAATGTTCAAATCAAAATATCATAATTCAATGGTTTAGTAAGAAACTACTTTTATAATTTATATACTTTTTAAAGTGTATAATCAAGGGTTTAACTTTAAGTGGTTAATGTATATTGTTGTTAATATAGGGAAAGCATATTAACATGTTATTTAACAACAATTATTAAGAGATTAAACAAGAAAATATCAAGCAATATTTTCAAGTTAACTTGCAACAAATTTATAGTGTAATCAAGGTGAGATTAACTCATTTTTATTTCAAACCAAATGCTTCCTACCAACATTCAATCAAACACAGTACACCTCCTTTCTTCAACACACAAGCCAAGAACAAGCACAAACAAGAGGAGAGGGGGATAAGAAGTAAACGGCCAAGCCCTGGACCTCTCTATTTGGGTACGACTTTGGTGGGTTCAAGGGAAATGGCTTATATTCTTTTGGTTTTAAGGTGGTAGAATGATGTTTTATGGTATATTAAGATGATGACATGAGTTTGGATTTGTTTGGATTTGTTTAGAATTGTTTTGATTTAAGAACTTTGTGTTGAGAAAGAGAGCGAAAGAGTAGAGTTTTTTAAGAGTTAGGAATTGTGAGAATGAAGAGAGCCTCCATGTGCTTATATAGGCTTAGGAAATAAGTGGAAAACATTACTAAAACCCCTCCTTGGACATGAAGTAAAGAGGATTAAAGCATGTAAGGCCGTACCCTTACATAAGCATGCTTTCCTTGATTTGTGCCTTGATTTAAGGGTCCTTTTAATCCTTATGTTTCCTCTTACTTTTGCTAATTAATACTTTAGTTTAGTTAACTTTTAGCTTAGGAAAAGATGTATTTAATTCTTATCATATGTTTACACATGATAACTATTCAAGTTGCAGTATATTTACACAACTTTTATTGAATAAAAAGTTGATTTTTAACAAAACGTTTTCCCGTCACATTTTCAGTATTTATCCAAAGTGTATATTTTTGCAAACAGATTTCAAAAATACGATTTATAACATTAGTTATTAACTAAAAAGTGTTTATTAAGGTTATAAAATCATATTTAATCGCATTAAATCTTAAATACAAATATTTAATAATTCAGATATTTAAATACGAAGTAGTTGAAGTTTT
This sequence comes from Allium cepa, assembly GCA_030765085.1. Lineage (NCBI taxonomy): Eukaryota > Viridiplantae > Streptophyta > Magnoliopsida > Asparagales > Amaryllidaceae > Allium > Allium cepa. The sequence goes on from CM060935.1 coordinate 937,215,046, forward strand.
GGGTCGTTACAAAGCGCATAAGCAACCACTAAGCCTCTTTGATTAACCCATTCATTAATTAAAACCACTTTGTAGATACTTGTATCAAAATACTTTTGCAAAGATATAAATTTTTATACTACTTATTCATTGTTCATTTATACTCTTTTAATGCTTTAAAAAATATCCAGATACTTATCTCATCGGTATAAGTATATTCATAAAACATTCCACTTTTAGTACCTAGATATCCATATACAATCTCAACTATATGAATATATATTCTAAAATCTTAAGAAAGATTTCATATTTTTCCAAACCATAGTAATTGGGTCAAAAAAAACTGTCATTTAAAAACATTGTTTACTATAAACGCAAACCATTTTTCTTTTTGGCGTAACAAAATAGATCATATGGAAATTAGATCAAATATATTTACCATAACTTTCTGATTTAAAACAGCACCATCCTTCGGTTAATAATGAAATCAGACAAGTTAGAAAACTATCATTGTCTCGACATACATTCTTAATTCTCAAGATAGAGATGAGTTTCTATAACACCCCTAATTTTTGATAAGATTATTCAGGAGATTTAATTAAATAGAATAATAGAGTGATAAGGAGATTGAGGTTGATTAATAAACTAAGTGGCCGTGCCTATTTAAAATGGATGAACTTATATATGGTTAAGTGCTAACTAAAAATAAGCCTAAGGGAATTAGGGTAATAGCAACCCATATTTCCCACCCTTATACCATTACCTATAAGCCATACACGTTCATTTATCATAAGAAATTTTCATAAAACATAAGAGGAAAAGGAGTCGGCCATTAGGAAGAAGTGAAGAAGGAAAAATCAAATCTAAATCTTAGGTTCAAGTTAGAAGAAATCAATCTCAATCAATCTCTAATTTCCTTATCTAAGATAAGGTGAATAATAATCACTACCTCTCTATTTTTGATTATATAATAGTGTGCTTTCAGATTTAAGGGTAAATTCGTTTTTATGATATATTGAATGATGATATGCTTGATTTATAATTTGTTTGGATTAAACAAAATGGTTTCAAGGGAGATATGCACGGTTTTAGGGTAAAACCGAGGTTAAGTGATTATCAAAAGCCATGGAAAAATTATATGTTATGAGAAACATGATTTTAGAGTTGGGTTTTATTTTTTATAATTTTCCAAGCCATGGAGAATTAGTTATGTATTTCAAAGGAAAATATGGATATTTGAGTTTATAAATTTATTTCGAAAATTATATTAAGAATTTGGATCTGAAATTTTGATATGTTAGGAAATGTAATTAAAGTGAATTACTGGAATTTTTGGGGATTTTTACTAAGTGATTTAGTACGAAAATTAAATTATTTTGAAAGGAGGACCTAAATGATTTAATTGCTTTATTACTTGGAAGGGCTTATGTGTTAATTATTAATGGGTTTTAGATCTGAGAATATGCGGGTAATATTAGCTAAATTATTTGAAAGATTATGGTAGCCAGTCATGTGTTTACAAATGGGCAAGTTTGTTATAAAAAGTTTACTTTGTTTAGTAAAAACAGCCTTTTTCTCATAAAAGTAGGTTCCGCCTTCTTTAGATGGACCTTTCGACCCAGAGCTTTTGCCTCCCACTAATCGAAACCTTCTAGGTCAAAACCAGTAAACCAATACATATGGTATCAGTTAGCCGGTACGTAGTGGATTGGATAAAGGTGGAAGGTAGGGTGTTATCCAAAGGGGTTGGTTCCTTTATTTTGTTTGTTTTAAAAAATAAGCACTTGCCTGTTTATAAAAGGGCTTTGAAGTAGTCGAAACTAATGGTTTCGAAAGGGTATTTATAAAGAGGCTTTTGAAGGAGAGGTTCCGCCTTTTTTTTAAGATAGTAGCTCCTAAAGGAGTTACTTAATTTTTAATTAAAGCTTTTGGAAGGGGTAGTTTTGACCAAGTCAAGACCCTTCTGTGTGTTGATGCCTTCTGATGGTATTGAAGACATCAATGTTGTCAAAAGGTGTTGTTTGTTTTTACAAATATAATCCACTTCCAACTGCTTTCGAAAGGGGTTAGGGGATTCGAAGGAAATGGTTTCAGAACGGGTTTCAAAGCCAACCTTTAATTGTTTTACCCAAGTGTTTTAATGCTTTCAAAAGGATGGTTTCAACACCATCAAGCTTCCCCAATACTTTTTGACATAAAGAATGGTTTTAAAGAGATTCTTTTGCTTATGTTCACTTTGACCAAAAATTGTTATTTCAAATATAAACCCAATGCCTTTGAAAGGTACAGGTTTCGAAGGGTAATCTTCAATGATTTCGAAAGGGGGATTTTCAATGGTTTTGAAGGGTGACCTTCAATGATTTCAAAAGGGAGACCTTCAATGGTTTCGAAGGGTAACCATCAATGGTTTTGAAAGGAGTGTTTTTGAATGGTTTCGAAGCTATTCTTCTATACTTAGATAATACTTTAACAAGGTTGAAAGGTTTCGAAAGTGATGTTTTAAAGATAGAATTTAATGCTTTCGAAGGAGGTTGTCCAATGAAGTCGAAAGTAAGGTTTCGAAGGTGTCCAAAGGATTTTTAAAACCTAAATTCATTTTTAAAAGGAAAAACCCATTGCTAAATAAAGGAGTTATGAAAGGATTTCAAGTATGTAAATTTGAAGAAGTACTTGATTGAACTATAGGTTAAAGGGTTAATCATGTTATATATGTAAATGCTTTCAAGGACCTTAAACCCACAGGAGCGATATTGTTAAGTTGTTATGTTTGCTTCTTCAAATATGAATATACTCACATGATAAAGGACCCATAAATGTATTTTGGGGATAAAGGTGTAGAAAAACCAGATAGGTTAATCAAATAGTGAATATAAGTTGATTAAACTTCTTAATGAGTAGAATTGCATCCAGGGAGTCAGGGAGGCTAAAGTATAGGATGCTTAACCCTTGAAGTTGTCCAGGAGATAGGTTCATAGTAAACCAATGAAAACTATGATTAGGAAGTTATTGGGAGTAACTAACAGGTTCATAGTAAACCCATGAAAACTATGTATAAAGGATGGTTGGCAGTGGCCAATTGGTTTATAATGAACCCATGGAAACTATATCCGGATCAAGAATTGACATGAGTCAAAGGTTCCTATTCAACCTATGAAAACTAGGACAAGAAAGAAGTTAGAGGGAATCAATAGGTTCCTAGTCAACCCATGAAAACTAAGGTAAGAATGGAGTTACTGAAGTAATCCATAGGGTCCTAGTCAACCCATTAAAACTAGGATATAAGATGAGTTATTGAAACAACCAATAGGTTTATAGGAACCCATAAATTGATTAAGTTAAATGGCAGGGCCTATAAGTTCTTAATGATCCTATGAAAACTTTGAAATAGGATAATGTGTCCATGAATTATAAAAAGGTTATTAGTAAACCCATAAAAACTAATAGGGTAAGTGACCCTAGAAACTATAAATATGGCAGGGAGTCAATTAGACTGGGGATGGGATATCCAAAAAATTTATATATGAATGTCATCATATTTTTGAAATGCTATGTTTTTAACATATGTGGATGCAGGAGCACATTATATGGTTTTGAGAAGGTTTTAGGATACTAGTGAGGGAGAAAACCGTTTCGCTAAGCGGCGTGGTCTCACTAGATATCTAAATGGATGGAGATGTTAGATTATTACTCATACCAGGCATTATGTCTGACTTGAAGTTTTTGTTTTCCCCTTAAACTCTCAGGTACTTAATTGATTTTGAGTAGTTTGAGGTTTAGGGTTTCCAGGTTCTCTTCTTAAATGAATAAAGCTTCCAGAGGCGTGCAGAAGGCAGCTAGTTATTTAGAGTTATCTTTTTCTATTGTGTATCTTTGATGTAAAGGCAGACTTATTAGCCTTACTATGTACTCTGATCAACCAAGGGGGGATCTACATATGTTGCTCTTGTCATATTATGTAATAATTATATTTTTCCGAACGTGGTTAACGTTTGTAGGATTATGTAATAAACATGGAATGTTTTGAATGGAATGTGGAAATGTATTTTTAATTTGTTAAATTTTTTCTATATTCTTGTGAACTGGGTATCAATGTATATAATACCGTCGTATTTGGTCGTCGAGAATTAATAACTGCAGATGAGTGCAGCATCCGTAGCCATTAGTTTTGGGCCTCCAAAAAGAGGGATGCTACAGTTTCCATACATCGTAATTTGGTGTTAAATATGAAAAGAATACTTTCCATACCACCATAGTTATAAAGATCATTTATAGAAATCAAATCGCCTACACTTGTCATGTTTTCAATATTCTCGACTTACTCCATCCCTCAATTAGAATTAAAGCTAGGTAAGTCAAAGCCTGGTTGCATATCAAATACTTACATTCGGCATTTCAATTCTAGATCTAACAAATAGTGGATCAATCTACTCATCAATTTTTAGTTCCAGGTATCAGACTACTTAATTTCTATAAATAACCCAATTCATATATGGAAATAATACTTTGTTTACTAAACATCAATCTTTGATTTCAAACTTAATGTCAAGTATAAAATTTCATAAATTCCATATACCATTTCATTTAAAACCAAGAGATTTATAAACAAAACTCCCTTTTTTGCTTTCCAAAATCTTTGCTAAAATTCGAATATTGGTTTCTTTAAAAATTTCACTTAAACCCTTATAAATCACTTGAAAATCTCCATATAAATCTCACTTGAAAACCTTTGTTTAAAACCACACTTTTTTGAATGATAAGATCCTTTTCTTCATAAAGTACCACTAATTTTATTACATCAAATAATCCTTTAAATCAAATATATACATTTCCAACCTCTTTTAAAACATTTTAATAAAGTTTAGACTTCCATCCAAATCATAACATAAAATCATCACCTTTAAAAGAGAATTCAAAAAGGAATTTCCATTATATAAACAACTTGTTTAAATATTTAAAATAAATCTTTTAAATCTCACATCCTTTTTAAACCTTCTACTTTTCAAAAGTATATTTTAAAATACAAAAAATATTGTTCAAAACTCTTGTACAAACATTACTCTAAAATCAATTACTTAATTTTAAAACTATTTTCCAAAAATTAACAAGTTTTAATTATATAATAAGAACCTTTATTTTAAAATTATTAAATAACCATTTAAAATATATTTAGAAATCCAAATTATTTTTTTGTAAAATACTTTATAACTTTTTTACAACACATTTGAATTTTTTTTACCAAATATCTGAAATAGAGAACCTTTTATACTTTATCTAACCATAGATTTCCAAAACTACATCCATAGTGACTATCGCTATAAGGACCATAACTTTCAAAACTTGGTTTATAAATCAAGTAGCCTTTAAACTCCATTTCTTTCTATATTTTATACAATTATAAGTATAGAAAACGTTTTACTTTAAAATAAAAGTCAAAATTTTTAAGTTTTGTTAGTTTGAAAACTTTGAAACATTTTTGAGAAATGAAATAATAAAAAGAAGTGAGTGAAATGTGATGGGAAAATGAATGATAATACATGCTAAATGATCCTTCTATTGTCAAAAGAGTGGATGACATTAAAAGGGGGAAAATATCTCTTACCGTTCTTTAATTTAAGGGTCCTTATGAACTTTTTGTTCCACTTTACTTTCCTTAATTATACTTTAGTTTAGTTAAACTTTTCATTAGTATAAAATGTTTTAAGAAGGTTGTAATTGTGGTCATATGCGACTATTCAAGTTCCAAAATGTTTTGAACAACTTTTTAGTGACTAAAAGTGGATTTTCGATAAAATGTTTATGGTCACATTTTTCATTTTTTATCGAATCACTTATTTATGCTAACCAAATTCAACAAAGAATTTCCTATCATTAGTTATTAATTAAAAGAGGAATATTTAACTATTAAAACCATTAATTTAATAATTAAAATTTACTAAATATTCAAAAATCAAAGCGATAAGATTCTTGATCGTTACGTACATGTCCAAGCCCACTATCGCCAAATTATAAGCGACTCGCTACTAAGGAACAAGATGCCTCAGCCACTTTTCCCCAATCGTGAGCGACACTCTAACGAGGAACAAAATGTCTCAGCCTACTATTTCCGTACCAAACAACATATAGTGAATCTACTAAAGCAATAAAAAAATTTGAAGTGTCCAAAATTATAGCAAACAATATACAAAACTATTCCTCATCTCACCATGATTCTGAAGCCGCGAACTACGCGTGAAATGGAGGTTGCATGTGAAAGTTAAAAGCTATAAAGTTAAAGTGTATTTTTGTAATTATTAAATATATTTATAACTTTTTCCCTTCCTTTGGCTTTGCTATAGTGACTCCAAAGTCACGATGATGACCCCAACCACAACTTTCATCGCCGTTGCGGTGCACTACCGGCCATATTCTGACCATGCGACACCAGCGGCCACTTCCCAACACCAAGTCGTGCCTGCCGCCACCAGTGCCACCACCTTTGACGACCCCATAACACAGTTTGCCACTGCCACTTTTATCGACTATTGTGGCATATTATGACCATCTTCGATCGATCCAAGAACACCATAATCACCTACTCGACCTCCTTTTTACACTCCCTATTCTCGATCGTCGTACCATTATCATTTCACTGTATATACTGATACAGGTGGCTATAGGATATATCAGAACAAAATACAACAACTCAAATGTATAACACATCACAGAACATCAAACAGATATATATATACATATATATACTGATACTTCCAAATACAATACAAATAATACATCATACGTTGTATGACGACCACAATATACACACGAGTCAAAACAATATACATATTAGAGCAGCGACAAAAAGACTACAATAAAAGGGCTAGCAGATAAGTCCATGCAGAAGCATAATAGGCAAAGTCCATAAGGGTACCTAACCTGAAACACCTCAGTCTGACCTGAGTATAAAATACATGGGTCAGTCTAGCAAAACAAATCAGTTTATAAGGATAAGTGATAATATGAGCATAAGGTAAAGGGTAAGATATCCTCTCGAATGAGAAGAAAAAATAATAAGAGCATGCCTCTACTTCAAATAATGTAATTACACTAAGTATGTGTCCTCCAAATAGGTAAACTCACCAAATAATACTAAGTATAATAAATTCCTCATATTATCGGCGAAATCCCAAAAGCCACTAACATGGTTTCTATGACCATATCTCCAAAATAGGAGAATCCCAAATCTAAAACTCAAAACTCGCTATAAATGGCAGTCACAAAAATATTCTCTAAATATATATAAGTCTCAAACACAAAATATGCCAAAAATGGCAATCTCATATATCTCCAAATAGGAGAGTATAAATCTCAAATAAACGCCAAGTGTTGTCAAACCCAAATCTCTAATATAGAACTCAATAAGGAGTTCAATTTTCAAAGATGTAATCGCCATATATAATATCTCGAACGGCTCAAATGGCCAATAATGTAAAGAGGTGATACACTTGGAAAATCACAAGGAAATCAATGAAATCATCTTAAAGATATAGCATGTGCTTATGGATGAAGCGCGCCAAGTATTGTTCTCACAAAGTAAGGCGCCACATCTCTTAGAAAAACGTCCCAAAGGACAAATAAATACGTCTCTTAGACAAATATCCCGAAGGACAAATATGTTGCGGTGACAAACATCTCCTAGACAAACATCCTGAAGGACAAACGACCCGAAGGTCTAGTACTGGCAAATATGTCTCTTAGACAAATGTGTCACAAACTCTCGAATAGGAACCCGAACTTGTTAATGTTTGTCCCATACCACACGTTCGCACTAAACGGTTTACTAACCGCTAGTAAATTTCACACTCAAAGCAGTAAAAAGTTTACGTCATCTCATCGGTAAACTCGACCCATAGGTCAAAACGATCAAACGAACAAGTTAGGAATTAACCGATAAGATAAACGCATGTGCCCCATACCAAATGTTTTACCAAACCATTTAATTCTCCTTCTCATTCGCTTGAAAGTGCAAAAACATGCATTTATATATAAAATAATTTACTTGAGAAAATAAGCTTTTAATACCAATTTTAAAAGCCATATTTGAAAATTCCCTTATTATCGAGAATAAATAGATTCTATATTTGAAAATACTTTAAAAATATCTTATAATAATAGTTTAAAATGCCTATTTATTTTTAAAATTATTTCAAAAATGTTTGGGAAAATCCATGCTCGAAAACGAATAAAAACCCAAAAAATCACTCAAATCGATATTCGAATTCAATTCAAATTTAATCCAAAATTTGAATTTTGAAATCTTTAAAATTTGGCTAGTCTACCAATAGACATCATGGCCTCAAAATATTTCAGAAATATCATAAAAACATGAAGTAGACATCAAAAGTTGGATGGAAAAAGAACATAAAAATGCATCGACAACACAATACCCAGGTCTGAAATCTTCTCTGAGTTCAAATTTTTGGACATGAAACAGATGGCCAAATAAAATTTGATTGAACTAAAAATTGGTGTGCACAAAGTCGAAAACTACATCTTTTAAAAAAAGGAATCGACGAATTTTGTCTAAAAATGAAAACGTTACGCTATCTCAAACATGGGCAGGCCATGTTTGCAACAGTTCAAAAACAAAAATATGCCCATGCCTGAAAACCATCTTGTGTCCAACTTGCAGGCCTGATACAGAGGAACAAACTAATTCATATTGAGTTGAAAATTGGTATGTACATAGTAGAAAACTTCATCTTTCAAACCAAAAAAGAATCAATAAACTCCAACTAGAAATGAAAAGGTCACACCGTCTCAAACATGGACTCAATACATGTTTGCAACAGTTCAAAAAAACCAAAAATGTACAGGCCTGAAAACCATCTCGAGTTCAACTTTTAGGCATGAAACAAAGGACCAAATTATCTCGAATTAAGCTGAAAATGGTATGCCTTTATTAGAAAACTTTTTCTTTCAATAAAAAGAATCGATGAATTTCAGTAAGAATGAAAGAGTTATGCTATCTCAAACATGGACTCGGACCATGTTTGCAGCAACTCAACTATCTCTATAGGCAAAAAATCTACGTTTGAGTTGATTTTCCACCACTGATTTGAACATCCAAATGACAATATTTTTCAACCAAAATTTGTAGAGATGAAGTTCAACATGCAAACCACCAAATATAAGAAATCCATCTACTTTTCGTTGCCGAAATCAAAAGTTACAGGCTTTCAAAGTAGCAATATGAAACTGATTTTGAACAGAAAAACAACAACAATAATGTACAAACATAGCTAAGATTTTACAATTTCTTGCAATTTTGACTTGGGTTAGCTAGGATTTGTGCGTATTACAACTCACCTTGCTGTATGGAGGCAAATACCCGGATTTTGGTTGCAAATTGGTAGCTTTATGCTTGATTATAAGCTTGTAGAGCCTGTGGAGCAAGAGAACAATGCATGCAAAAGAGAGTTTTACTGCAATTAGAAAATCACTTTCACAAATTCAAAATTTTGATGAAATTGTGATTTTTGGAGTTAGAATACCTGAGATTTATTCTCTAGATTGAAAAAATAGCAATTTGATGAACTTAATTGAAGAAATTTGCTTGGATTTTAATTTAATGGAGGTGGGTTTACCGTATTTTTCTTTTAGGAGAGGAAGAAGAGAAGTAAGCAAAAAGAACATACAGCTACATTTTTTTCTCAGTTTCTCAGGACAAAATAAAAGATAATGGGCTAATGGAACCAATAAAAAAAATTAGCATGGCCTAAGAAATTAATCAACACAAAACAATATATGTGCATATATCACATATATACAAACAAAAATGCATTTTTCTCCCAAGTTTTACAAAAGAAAATTTTGAAAAATTGTATACATATAAAATAAAACATTTTCTATCATATAAAAAGATAAATTTATATTTTTAAACATTTTTATTATTAAATTCCCTTATTTCACAAAAATACACTATTTTTGCAATAAAAATGAAAAAGTCAATATTTTTGACTTTTAAAATTTAACAAAAATACTTTTCTCACTTAGAAAAATATTTCAAACCATTTCCAAACTTAATTTATAGCCAAAATGTAATATCCCGCCTTTTTGTACGCTTTAAATCGACGATAAACCACCCACGTCAAACTCAAACCGCACAAAAGGGCGGATTGTTATTGGGGTGAATAAGAAAAACAGAGAAAGAAAGAAAAAAACAAAACAGAATCTCGCAGTGGAATGACAAAATATAATAATCAGATAACAGTTCATGAAGTTGTTTTACAAAACAATTGACTATACTTATACAACACGTATCAGAGTTACACATACCAGGGAATAATAAATAATGCAGCGAAATAGTATGAATGTAGTGGAATAATATAATAAATAATAGTAATACAATCTTCATCTTCGTCCTCCTGAAATAAAGTCTTCGAATCCTGAAATGCTCAGACTAACCCGAGCGAATTGAAAAGACAAAACACTCGAGTCAGAACTAAAAGATCTTATGTAAGTTAAATCAATGGTAAACAATATGAGTGGAACGGCGTCAGAGATGTTTACGGAATTTGACATCTACTATCCAGTGTCAAATGTGAGTGCAGTAACTTAAGAGATGTTCAGGATTTACATCTCCTAAGGATCTGTTAAACTATTTACTTTGTAGCAATATACGCTATTATAATAATGTCTAATAGTAAAATAAACTTACTTTAAAATAGCGTTAAGGCTGTATATTTTCCACCTTAACACATAAATAGTTCTAATAGTCTATACAACACCTGCATACCTCTTGATCGGGAGGCTACGAGAAGATGCTCCATAGGTATGACACAAATCAAACTCGTACAAGGCTCGCTAGGGCAGGTGACACGACACAACTAGGCAATGCCAGGGTAGATATACCAATTACGCTTCCGGACCTGTGGTAACGCATAGCAGCTATTACCACCCACCTCGAGCCACACCCCCAAATCAAAAGGGCCCCAATTAATCACAAAGTAATAGAATGGCATCGAAGGAGTGTGTCCGATAAAAGGTGCTACCTTCTTAGCCCGTCAATCGCTCCTGTTTTAGCCACCTTATGCCAACTCACGGGAGTCGGGTCCATGTATATACCTCAAAGGAAACGCCGCCACCATCCTACTTCATTCCGGAATCTCCACTGCGTACACAGTTGTTAAAGTGGTTTTCGAAGTTGGCAGAGTGTATGACACTTCTAATCCCGGTCTCTTTAACAACCAAACGTTATTATTACACCGTGGTCATTTCAAAAATAATTTATACTTTAAAGCGAAATATCATTGCCATTTCAAAACCATATCAATACGATATCATTTCTAATTCAAAACCAAATAAGATATCATTTCCAAAATCATAGCATTTTCAAGTTTATAGCACTTTCGAAAACGACATATGAAAATATAACATTTTCAACCATAATACTTTGAAATTCATGGCTTCGAAACCCTAACTTTCCCCACTTAAATGGTTTAAATATTTAAAATATTGTATATAATAAAATAGCTTCTTCAATTTTAAAAATCAATTTCCAAAACAACTCGAATTTCTAAATTTAAATTTAACCAAATCCCAAATCATAAATTTTAATTTAATTCAGTTTCCAAATAAACCATTGCAAATTACATCGATTTCAAAACAGATTTGATCCACATGATAAACCATTCCAAATTTAATATATTTCAAACTTTAAGTATTTAACAATTTCAAAACTAAGTTTGATAATTTTAGATATATATCAAATTCAATTTTCTATTATTTAGTTTTGAAATATTTTACTTAATAAATCCATTATCATTTAAATAAATCCCAAATTACAAATAACTAAGTATTTCCTTCAATACATTTATACTCGAAATACTCATTTAATTCACCTTAATTTTATTTAAATCATTATAACTCTATATTAAAATATAACATAAATATTTAACCCTATTATCTTCAATAAAAATCAAACTTATTATTAAGCTTATCCTATATTAAAACAAATTATACATTGCTTAAAATCAAGGATAAAATAACATTTATATAATATCTATAATATATATTTATCTAAAACCATATATTTCTTTACAAAACCATAGAAATCATTTCAAAATATTTTTATATATAGACCACGGTGTCTGTATATAATTTTCTATCCTATGGTCAAGTGATACAGATATTTATCACTTCAATTCGTAATTTAAAATATAAATACGGTTATATATCATTTCAAACCGCAATCCCAAGGGAAATAAAAATCCATAACAGCTTGTAGTTTATAACAATATAAAATACAACATCCATTCATCCAATATCAATCATCAAACATTTGCCACAATCATCATCCAATTCAATCAATAACATCAATATAGAACAGATAATAAATAACAGGTATTTACTGGTAGTTTATGTTCCATAATAAATCAAATAACTATTTTATCCAAATAAATTCAAATAAACTGAGATGATGATTTAAAATATGCCAAACAGACATAAATAAATTTCTAATCACATCATAAATCAAATTAACAAACATAAGAAATTTTAGAAGTTGTGAGTGGGTTAAAACACTCACATTTTGAATTTAAATTGAATTTAAATCCAATTTAAATCCAAAATTTTAACAGTCTCAGAATTCATCCAAACCAACGCTAAAATGTACGGAATTTTAACACGATCCTAGCGGAAGAAATCGCGCGTAAATCGGACCTCGTTTGCAAAAGTTACGACGGTTAGAAGATTTGAATTCAAATTTAACTAAAACAAAGTAAAAAAAAGAAAAAGGGTTAACTACTACAGCCACGTCACTACATATAGCAAACTCCAGGCATGAGAAATACCAAAACGTATTAGAATGAAGGCCACCTCCATCGATGATCGCACGTCGCCCAACGCCTCCGCCTCAGGGCCAGCCGCGGCCACGTCGCCGCTGCTAGAGGCCATGCCGACGTCGCCTATACCCCTCTGATCGCCTGCCGATCGACGAAAACAAGTAGCCACTATTTGCATATAAAACTTTAATTGAATTAAAATGCCAAATTTAGCCATTGAATCGACGAACCAAACACACCAATGGACAACGCAGAGCACTCTCCACAACCCTGTATCGTCGATTTGACAATCCGTTGTAGTTGATCACGATGAAATTGAAAGGCTGAGATTTGTTCTTCAATTTTCGGACAGACAAAGCTTCAAATCAAAAAACAAATTTCAAATCTGAGATGCGCTCGTCGAGGGCTTCAGATCAATATATGATTTGATGTTATTAGAGGAGTTTGAATTTTTGAAGTGGAATTTTGAATTGAAACTGGATTGTGAATTTTAGGGTTTGTCTGTCATTGAGAAAGAGGAGCAACAGAAATTTCTGTATGTACAGAATTTAGAAATAGAAAGGCTGCTAGGGTTTATAACGATATATACATATAGGCAAAATAAAATAGAAACAATTGGCTTGATTGGTTTGGAAAATTGAACGGTAATGACCCGAAAAGCCCGTTCTGACTCCGGAATGAAAAAAAGTCAACCCATATATCAAAATAGATGTTTCTATATATTTTAAACGCAATGGAACAAGTTTCTAGTCCAAATTCCATCGTATAAAGAAATTATGCTAAAATCAAGTTATTTCAAATTGATTTCAAGGCGTTTCGAGTCCATACGATCAAACAACAAGTCCGATCTCTACGAAACTTGAAATCCTACTATACGGATCCGATGAAACTGGTTTCGTCGAAATCCGAGTCAGTGGCCAAAATGGCTATTTTCCAGTTAATTGAATAATTTAATATTAAATTAATTAATCACTTCTTTAATTCAAATTTAATTATTTACCATTTCTATCATTTTTGATTACATATAAACTTCTAATTTATTAACTAAAATTTCCATATCAATCAAATAAGGATCTATTGCAAAATTTATATTGTTTACCTTCAATTTAAGTAAATTCAAATAAATTATATTTTTAATTTCAATTAAATTAATACAATTTGTATTCAATCTCTTTATTCAATCACCTCGCATCTTATGTATAAATTTAACATTAGCATATATCCAATTACCCTAATATTTTTACAGTCATCAACCAAATTCATATTAACGTAGATTTTATTTACGTTTAATTGCAATGGATCTAGATCTAATTCAATAGATTAAATAAATGGGTAAACAATTAATGATTATCACCATTTGCCTAATTTAACCCCCTTCATACTTTAATATCAAATAACAAATATTATAATTACTTATCTAATCATTGATTCTATCAAATTACAATTTATTATGTATTATTTCATCAATTAATATAACTTTGAATTTATTTCCCAATTTACTAATTACATTCAATTATAACCTTACAATTGGTTTCAATTTATTGGGATTGCACTAAATTAATTATTTATTAACTTGCATTAACATTATTACCTTAATTTACGTTCAATTACTGTTAACAATGTGTTATTTCAAAAATAAATTCAGTACTTGCTGTTATTTTCTCATATTCAATTTATAACCAGGTATAACACTTTCACTACTTCATTTATTAGAATTTTACTCAAATTGATAATAATTAGTTTTAATTACCACTGCTACATTTCATTTTAGCGTTCATTTCATATTACATTATAAAGTTTTTACTTCTTTCCAAATTAAATTACGAAATCTTGTTAAATTAACCAATTCAATTATCGAAATTTACGGTCGTTACACAAAACATATTTTTAAACCAATTTCCACCTTTTTATTTAAATAAAACACCTTAAAAATCAAATACTTCTTTTAAAACTATTAAAAGAAGCGATTGGGCAATAATTATTAAATTATTGCATTTTCTCTAAAATAAATTCATTTTCTTTATTTAAAGCCCATATTCCATTTATTATTACTCCAAACAAAATAAAATAGTGTTCTAAGCTTTATTTCCATAATTTAATTCAAATTTTATTGTTTATTCCAAATAAACAATTTAATTTCTCCAATTTTATTTTAATTTACAATATTAAATTATAATTACTATTATAAATAAGTATTAATAAGTAATCTCCAAACCAGGGTTATTACAGACTCACCCCTTAACAAAATTGCATCCACGCAATTTTTAGAGAAGAGTTTATGTTCAACATATTAATTTCATCAATCAAAATAAAGATAGACAAGCTCGAGTTTAAAAATTCTCTCGCTCTCAAAATAGAATGGTAGAAAACCAAGAAAAGGCTTGCTCAATTAGTTATGTGGTTTCAAAAGTGCTAATATTGGAATTAGCGAACCATTGAATCTTTCGAGCAACACACAAGATTTCGAAGGCATCTCATCTTCGAATGAGAACACAATAAGATGCTACACAAAGGATCAATCGAACGAGATTGGTTTCTCATAAGCTCCTTGATTAGGGTTGGGATTTAGTACAACACCAACCCGAATTCTAACAAACAAAATGATTATTGATATGATTTTCCGTATGACACTACAGAAGGAACTATATCGATACAAGATAGACACAAAGAGGCAAGATAGATAAACCAAAAGGTGGTTTCTTCTAAGGCCACCATACTCAAACGACCACATAAATGCATGTCGTTGGAAAATAACATGAGAGTAAGATAAACACAAGGAACTAAAATATATGTATAAACTCTCAATCAAAAACTCTTAGAGTTTCAAAATTCAATATTTTTATAATTATAGCCGCAACACTTGAAAAATTCCAAAACTTCTTACTTAGATTTTAAATTTAATTTCATTACTCTTCAATAAAGTAAATAAAGTTTAAGTTGTTTATTCTCTAATTGTTCCATAGGTATTCTCTAGTTTGCAACGTATATTATTATTTTTCCAATTTTTTTCTCAAATTTTCTAAGTGTTAGAAATTTTTGCAAAAATCGATGGAGTCTCCTTTGTATGGAGGACTGTATACAATATTAAAAAAATGATTTATATAATCTACATCGAACATTAGTTCGAAAACACAACATATACATCATTTAACACTTTAAAAATTTAATCTGAAAACATGCCTTCCTTTTTAGCCTTTTAAAGTGAGTTTGCACAAACTTACATACATTCTTTTTTCGCAGAATATATAGTCCAACTGTCCTCTTTCAACTGTACATAACTCAAATAGATGATAATAGTTCATATTCATAAATAAGAAGCACTACACTTAACTATTAAGGGAAATAGATCAATTTTATTTCATACTTGTTGTAAAGAAGATATGTTTTGTCCCATCAAACAACAAAATATGAATTTTTTTATAAAACGAAAGTTATTCTACTCAGTCTAAGCTTTCTAGTAATATAAAGATCATCATAATCGGATTTACGGTTTGAAAGTTATGTTAAATTTACATCTAGCTTAAATCCTAGAGAATTTTGTAATAGGGCAGAACTGCCTGTCCACTTTCAAATCCATTTTAGAATCAGTAAAAAAAATCTTTTAAAGTGGTAAAACGAATATTTTTAGCTTACTGAAAGCCCTTTCATTTACAATAAATTGAATTCATTTGGAGTTATAAATCTTAAGTTATCGCTGTTTTAGTACAACACTTTTCCAACCAAAATTTCAGGTTTTATATCAATTTAACATTTGAAATTTTCCCATACCATTTTAATCTCAAACTACATTTTCAAACAAGATTTTTGCTTTATCATTTATTAAATGATCTTCTTTTTTCCCAGAAAGCTAAGACATACAAAATTATGGTTAACTTTATTTAATCATCATAAAGCATTTTATTGAGTGGAAATATCTCCATTCCTTTCCAAAATCGACTTTAAAACAATTAACTTGAAACTCATTTTGGAAGAGAAACTAATCTCTTTCATTATTAAGTGATAATTATTGATTATCCCCCAGAATAAATTTTTGGGATATATACATAAAGTTTAAAATTATTCTCACAATTTAAAATGATTATACTAAATGAATTGTTCATTTATCAAAACAATCCAAATTCACATTTCCACTTGTCACAAAAATTAAATTTCCATCTAATTATCATCAAAAACTAATTAAAGTTGATAATTAATTCAAACTTGTTTTCAAAAAAAAGTGCAATTTCAAACCTACAAGTTTTAATACTATTTAGGTTTAAAACAAAAACTAGCTCAAAAATTTATATTAAATGTCAAAACAAATTTTATAGCCATCGTTAATAACTTGTACCAAAACATTCAATTAATATCTTAATTTTCAAACCAAAGTATTCCTTCACCTTAAATACATCATTTTATTAATCAAAGCATCAAAAGCTATTTTCTTCTAATTAAGACATCCCCTTAATTAGAATTATTCACTTTTACGTACCAAAATTACGTATTCAATTTCTCAAATTTTAAACAATGTAAGGGCATTGCCTCACCATTGATTTTATAGCGAATGGCCATATCGATTGGCTGCAAAGTTGATCAAAACTGCCTCGCCACTCATCCAACACTCACTATGGTTCAATGGTTTCATTAGACATTTAAAATAAGAACTAATACTCCATCATATTAATTATTTTCAAACTTTACTTATTAAAACTTGATTTACCGTGTCTGACTGTCTCATCATAGCATTTAGGAAATTCCTATCGATAACGTTGGCCAAATGCATCGACCAGAATTCTTAAAGCACTAGATGGACAACCCAACACAAAATCATTTTTTTAAATAAATACCTTATATATAATACCCAAAATATTCTTTGTTTTTCCCAAAAACAAAATCCATTTTCTTTTAGAAACATATCTTTAATTTTAAAAAAAATTGAAAATGCAATTTACTACTTATTCTCAAAATCAAGGAACACAAATAGAGCTCATGAAGATATTCCTAGAATACTCGATCCTCAAGATTGATGGAATAGACTAGAGTGTTCATTATTACGAACGGTATAACGAACCACTCACAAGACTCATAACGAGTGCAAAATGCGGTAAGAGTAACGATATCCTCCGCAACTCGTAGCTCATGAAAAATCGGTGTAAGGTCAAGCTGAGGAATGACCCTAGCACCACACAATAGATTAAAAATAAAGAAATAAGATATAAAAGCAAGGGTAAATATCTTCTCAATTGAGGAGAAGTAACATTAACAACAAATCATTACTTCGAGTGAAGTAATGCCACAAAGTATATCAACAATTGAGTATCCAAAGAGGATATCTCAAAAGGAGGCAAGAACAACAATATCAAATAAATTCAATAAATCACCTCATTTCCCTAGTTCCACATAGGAGGATGACCGAAAGGCTAATTGGGAATGAAGTTAATACAATATTCTACTGCCCGATTAGGTGTCATGCCCATAACGGACTCATAGAAATCAACAAAGTCACATGATTGGAATTCGAGATATATCATCAACATCTCGAAACTCAAGAGTGAATACAGAAACTTCAGAATCATAATTAACATTCCGAAGAACAAGAAACAATGAATCAACCAAATTAGGATACCTAAATATAGGATCCTTCAAATCACATAATGTGGCTTGATAATATGCAAGCCACTCCATCTCAAACCATTGCAAACTCTAGATAGAAAAATAGTGTGCTAATTCACACAAAAAGATAAGTTACATTCCAAAATCCTTAACCATCATACCCAATATTGCTGATCCCCTCAATAGGATTCGCAATCCTCAAGGAAATCACAAGATAAGAACATCAAAAAGCATCAACAAATTCCCCCGATGTGGATGAGTGTCAAGCACCCATATCAAAGAGGACTCGAATAAAACAATCACGATTAGGGTTACTCTTAAGATAAGATATAATAAATTCAATTATGGAATACTACGAAATAAAATAATTCCTAGACATATCCCAAACTTCTATCTCAAAGGACACGATAAGATAAACGATACGATAATTAACGAATTTATAACACTTGTGTTATACTTGGATGTACCGTGATATATGTTCCTGTTCTGTGTTTATCATATTTTGTTCTGAACTCAGCTCTGATACCAAGCTATGACACCCCCACCCCGAGAACCACATTAACAAAGAGTATTACTGGGTAATATTGTCTGCTAATGTGGAGAATATGGCTGGTTTGGGGCGACCATCTATAGTTTTGTCTTAAATATCTATTGAATACATCGATTAGTGCTCTATTTTTTCCTTTCTTAAGTGGATCGACATATCCAATAAATGCTTAATACAAAACTATAGGTGGCTATAGGATCTATTAGAACAAAATGCAACAACTCAAATGTGTAACACATCACAGAACAACAAACAGATATATATACATATATATACCGTTACATCCCAATACAATACAAATAATACATCATATGTGGTATAACAATCACAATATACATATCAGAGCCGCGATAAAAATACTACAAAAAAGGGCTAGCGAATAAGTCTATGAAGAAGCATAATAGGCGAAGTCCATAAGGGTACCTAATCTGAAACACCTTGGTCTGACCCAAGTATAAAATACACGGGCCAGCCTAGCTAAATAAATCGGTTTATAAGGATAAGTGATAATATGAGCGTAAGGTAAAGGGTAAGATATCCTCTCAAATGAGAAGAAACAATAATGAGAGCATGCCTCTATTTCAAAAAATGTAATTACACTAAGTGTATGTCCTCAAAATAGGTAAACTCACAATATAACACTAAGTATAATAGATGCCTCATATCATCGGTGAAATCCCAAAAGCCACTAAAATGGTTTCTGTGACCATATCTCCAAAATAGAAGAATCCCAAATCTTAAACTCAAAACTCGCCATAAATGGAAATCACAAAAATATTCTCTAAATAGAGAAGTCTCAAACACAAAATACACAAAAAATGGCAATCTCATATATCTCCAAATAGGATAGTATAAATCTTAAATAAACGCCAAGTGTCGGCAAACCCAAATCTCAAATATAGACTCTTTAATGAGTTCAATTTCCAAAGATGTAATCACCATATATAATATCTCAAATGGCCGAAAATGTAAAGAGGTGATACACTTGGAAAACCATAAGGAAATTAATGAAATCATCTCAAAGATATAGCATGTGCTTATGGCCGAAGCTCGCCATGTATTGTTCTCCCAAAATAAGGCACCACGTCTCTTAGAAAAACGTCGTAAAGGAAAAATAAATACGTGTCTTAGACAAACGTCGCGAAGAAAAAATAAATACGTCTCTTAGACAAACATCCTGAAGGACAAATACGTCGCAGTGACAAACATCTCTTAGACAAACATCCCCAAGGACAAATGAACCGAAGGTCCAGTACTGGCAACTACGTCGCTTAGACAAATGTGTCACAAACTCTCGGATAGGAAACTGAACAGTGTTAACGTGTGTCCCATACCACACGTTCGCACTAAATAGTTTACTAACCGCTAGTAAATTTCACACTCAAAGCAGTAAATTTTTTACCTCATCTCATCGGTAAACTCGACCCGTAGGTCAAAACGATCAAACGAACAAGTCAAGAATTAATCGATAAGATAAACGCACGTGTCCCATATCACGTGTTTTACTAAACAATTTAATTCTCCTTCTCATTCGCTTGAATAGTGCAAAAACGTGTATTTTATATATAAAATAATTTACTTGAGAAAACAAGCTTTTAATACTAATTTTGATAGCCATATTTGAAAACTCCCTTATTATCGAGAATAAATAGATTCTATATTTGAAAACACTTTAAAAATATCCTATCATAATAATTTAAAATGCCCGTTTATTTTAAACATTATTTCAAAAAGATGTGGAAAAATCCGTGCTCGAAAACGAATAAAAACCCAAAAAAAATCACTCAAATCGATATTCATATTCAATTTAAATGAAATTCAAATTTAATCCAAAATTTGGATTTTAAAATCTTTAAAATTTGGTTAGTTTGCCGATAGACGTCATGGCCTCAAAATATTTCAGAAATATCACAAAAACATGAATAAAAAGTCAAAAGTCGGACGGAAAAAGAACATAAAAATGCATCGGCATCACAATACCCAAGTCTGAAATCTTCTCTAGGTTCAACTTTTGGACATGAAATAGGTGGCCAAATAAATTTGATTGGACTAAAAATAGGTGTCCACAAAGTAGAAAACTTTTCTTTCAAACAAAAAAAAGAATCGATAAATTCCGAATAGAAATGAAAAAGTTATTATGTCTCAAACATGGACTCAGGCCATGTTTGCAACATTTCAAAAACAAAAATATGCCCAAGCCTGAAAACCATCTTGGGTCAAACTTACAGGCCTGAAACAAAGAACCAAATATGCGCATAGTAGAAAACTTCGATTTTCAAACCAAAAAAGAATCAATGAATTCTGAATGGAAATGAAAATTTTACACTATCTCAAAAATGGACTCAAGACATGTTTGCAACAGTTTAAAAAACCAAAAATGTACAGGCTTGAAAATCATCTCAGATTCAACTTCTAGGCGTGAAATAGAGGACCAAATTACCTCGGATTGAGCTGAAAATTGATATTCCTACAGTAGAAAACTTTTTCTTTCAAAAAAAGAATCGACGAGTTTTAGTAAGAAATGAAAGAGTTATGCTATTTCAAACATGGACTCAAACCATGTCTGCAACAACACAAAAATAATTTCTACAAACAAAAATCTGCATTTGAGTTGATTTTTTACCACTGTTTTGAACATCCAAATGACGTTATTTTTCAATTAAAATTTGCAAAGATGAAGTTCAACATGCATGCTACCAAATATAAGAAATCCGGTAGCATTTCATTGCCGAAATGAAAAGTTACAGGCTTCCAAAGTAGCAATATGAAACTGATTTTGAAGAGAAAAACAACGGCAATAATGTACGAACATAGCTTAATTTTTACAGTTTCTTGCAATTTTGAGCTTAGCTCAGCTAGGATTTGTGAGTATTATAACTCATCTTGCTATATGGAGCCGAATACCCGGATTTTGGTTGTAAGTTGGAAGCTTTATGCTTGATTATAAGCTTGTAGAGCCTGTAGAATAAGAGAACAATGCATGCGAAGGAGAGTTTTACTGTAATTAGAAAATCACTTTCACAAATCAGAAATTTTGATGAAATTGTGATGTTTGCAGATTACCTGGGATTTATTCTCTAGATTGAAAAGATAGCAATTTGATGAATTTAATTGAATTAGTTTGCTTGGATTTTAAGTTGATAGAGGTGGGTTTACTGTATTTTTTCTTTCAAGAGAGGTGGAAGAAGAAGAGTAGTAAGAAAAAAGAACGTAAAACTATCTTTTTTTTTCTCACTTTCTCAGGCCAGACTAAAAGATAATGGGCTAATGGATGCAAAAATAAAAATAAATTAGCATGGTCTAGGAAATTAATCAACACAAAACAATATATGTGCATATACCACATATATACAAACAAAAATGCATTTTATTCTCAAGTTTTACAATTTTTTTTGAAATATTGTATACATATAAAATAAAACATTTTCTATCATATAGAAAGATAATTTTTTATTTTTAAAACATTTTTATTATTAAATTCTATTATTTCACAAAAATGCACTATTTTTGCAATAAAATGCAAAAGTCTATATTTTTTACTAGAAAATTTAACAAAAATACTTTCTGACTTAGAAAAATATTTCAAACCATTTCCAAACTTAATATATGGCTAAAACATATTTTTAAACCAATTTCCACCTTTTTATTTAAATAAAACACCTTAAAAATCAAATACTTCTTTTAAAAACTATTAAAAGAAATGATTGGGCAATAATTATTAAATTATTGCATTTTCTTTAAAATAAAGCCATTTTCTTTATGTAAAGCCTATATTCCATTTATTATCACTCCAAACAAAATAAAATAGAGTTTTAAGCTTTAATTTCATAGTTTAATTCCAATTTTATTGTTTATTCCAAATAAACAATTTAATTTCTCCAATTTTATTTTAATGTACAATATTAAATTATAATTACCATTATAATTTAGTATTGATAGGTAATCTCCAAACCAGGGTTGTTACATCAACTCCATATCTAAAGATACTCATCGATTGTTGGCCAACAGGTGTTGATGATATTTGGTTCACGTTGTTCACATTTATGTTTGGATGTCGGGTCACTTGTGTTTACGTTATAGTATATTTTATCTAGATATACGGTACTCGAAAGGTGGTTTGTAGTCCTTATGCATGGAGTTCGGATCAGCTTCGACGAAGAGATCTCCGTGGAAAATCCATTATGCAAACGTTCCTTATCAATCTTGATTATACCTTCTAACATTCTGTTGAATGTAACCAATGTAACCATTCCAGCTATGTTATAATATTTATATTCTACACCTTAGACATTATCTAATATATCACCTTATGTACCTATTAGATGGAAGTTCTTTTGAGGGGATAACCGTTGTGGCATTCAACGTGGTCCCAAAACTACTGTTGTATGTTGATCACATATTTCTTAGTTTCTCATACCAAGATTATGTCTTACATATGGCTTTTATTTTCCTTAAATTCCTCATGTGCTTTTTCGAGTAGTTCCAGAAAGGCACGTTCATGTCGATGTTCATTAGAGCTCATGAAGATGAGCAGGATGTTTCACCTACCGTAGTATTCTGATTTCCCCTGCATTACTATTGTGTGTGTGTGTGTGTGTGTGTGTGTGTATATATATCATCATTTGTGAGGATAGGTTGTTACAACTACCTAGGCTGAGGTTTTGTAACTACGAAAATTATATGTCGAAGTAAACCTTTGTACTATTCTTTGATATTATATATTATTGTTCGACTGTGAGATTCTAATATCGCATTCTCTTCTTTCTTGTTCTATTTCTTTTTATTTTACCCTAACCATTTGACTTTATAACACCCTGCATTTTTAGATAATTGAATAATCAAATAATTATAAACAGTGAAAATAAGCATTTTTTTAATTGTTATAATATGTCCTTGAAACTTATACCATTGTTTTCTTGGCGATTTTCTGATCAATTTTGATATATAACCTGTCAAAATCCGAGTTAATATGACAAAGTTACGAGGAGAATAAGAAATCAAAATTTAATGGAAAAAATGAAGAAGTAAGACCCTACAGGTTGACCCATAGGTTGACCTACAAAACACGAGGGTCAACACACGTGTAGCCTTAGATGAGAAATCGTCCAGGGACGGGGCAAAGTCCCGTTAATATGATTTTTGTGCAATCTTAGGCGTTGTTATCTGGATCCAACGATTCGCAGCGAGCCGATAACGTGGTGGCACCATATTCAATCCAAAAATCCGATGGTCTGAGATCACCAAACTCCACATAAACAGAACCCTAGGCTAGCTATTTTCTCACAATCAGAGATTCTCCCCCATTGGGTTCATTGCCTGAGGCTGAACCCTAAATAGAAATTCTTTCTAGGGATAATATCTTTTTAATAAAAATATTAGACGCCTTATAAGGGGATCCAGGAAGGCCATGGAGTAAAGCAAAGGATGACAGGTGAGTGTATTTAAATTATATCTTTTTTATGTTTATGATATATAATATCATTAAATTCCCGTTAAATATTTAATTCAGCATTTATTTCTGAAATTAGTTCTACTAGTCAGTTATGTTGAAATTGTAAATTTTATAAGAAGTGCATTTATATTTAATGTTATTTATATGGAAAAGGAAAGAAATCCAATTATATATAAGTAATTTTAGGCTTAAAAGTTGTAGAGAAAGGCATAAGCCTAAAAGTGAGAAATTTACAGTAAATTATGTTAAAATGGAAGTATTGAATTAAAAAGGGAAAATGTCTAATAAAACTTGATTTGAAAGTTAGTGATAGATTAGTTGGTTGGTTTTGAATAGGGAATACATCTTCAAAGTTTAATATTGTAAGAATAACAATAAACGTAATTGCTAGAATAAAAGAAAGAAAAATAAAATCAGTGCAAAATAGAGACATTACTATATTTCGCATTACCCAATAATTAAAGAAATAATAAAAGAAATATCTTGCAGTTACGAGTTACTGTTTATAGCATTATTTGGTATTAAAATATGGAAATGGATTTTTAGCGTAGTTTTCGTAACCAACGAAATAGAATAGAACTACTTCTTAGAATAAAAGAGAATAACGTGAATCGTTAAAGAAATAAAAGAAGAGGAAATAATCAAGTTAAATATTTGACAAGACTAGAAATAATAAATAGAAAATGCGACTAGAAATAATAATCAGAAAATGTGACCAGATCTGCATTTACTACATAGATAGTAGAATAAAAAGTAAAGTAGTTATTATGAAAAGTAATTTGTGATAGTTGGACATAGTCTCAAGCTAAGACTGTCATATAATATAAGAACTAATGAAAATTTAGTATCATAATAAAAGAAGGCTGACTAGAATAAGAAAAGAAACACTTGCAATTACATTAATAATATATAGGTTATAAAAGTAAGAAAATAATATAAAAATGACAATTCCAAGTATAATTGAAACAAATAGGTTATAATTAAAAAGAAAGAAATAGAAGAGGCTTATTTTATCAAACTTAGATCTTGGATTAAGTTAATAAGCAAAATAATAGAAGTGGCCCATACCTTCAGCATTCCCTTTCAGGTCTAGGACTGATGGTCTCACACCTGGTTGGGGCTGGGCATGTTGATTAGGTTAAATAAGTAGCCAACAGAATAAGAGAAGTAAACTAAATGCAAAGTAAAAGATTAAACGTAAGGTCTTATAAAATGGTAAGGCATGTTTGGAGCAGCTCGAAAGAGAATCTAGATAAAGAGCCTAACGAAGCAGCTCATCGCAAATTTTTAGTACAGAAAGAGCACGTCCAACTTAGTTATTTTGGGCTAGAAGGAAGTACGAGACTTCAACAGGACGTGAGGATACTCTAGGGGGGCCTTCTGAGGTAGGCCTAACGAAGCTGCACCCCTGGAGGCAGGTCCATAGGAGTTCCATCAAGAGAGTATGCCTTGGCTGCTTTTATATTACAGGCCTGACGAAGCGGACCTTTATAGACGGCCAAAATGTTGATGATGGAGTAGGATATTCGTATGGCACCGTACTCTTATTTGCAAGTAGGTTATAGTAGGCAGGACCTAAAAGGATAGTCGCATCGGAGATCAGCCATCATCAGTCAGAGCGAGTTCGAAAAAGACTAGAGTTAAACCAACAGGTCAATGATTCTTTCACTATCGAGACATTGGATGAGGGGCACAACCAATTGGATATTTAGATTGTTTGCAGTAGGGCACAACCACTAAGTTCTAGAAAGGTTTTTCGATTAGCTGAGGGGGTGGGCTGCAAGGGGACGTAGCCACGATGAGGAAAAAAACAGACCAAGTAGAATATTTGTATTATAGGCCTAACGAACCGGACCTTTACAGATATAGAAATTCCCGATCGAGTTTCGTACAAGGTAGACCTTGTTGGCGGAATTCAGGGGGTAGGCAGAATGATTTCGTGTAGTCCCCATAGTAGACCCCGGGTGGTACATTGTGGATGTCTGAGCACTCATATAAGCTAGTGCGGATGTAGTTTCGCATTTTCATAGTAGACGACAGTACATCTACATTGTAGGCCTCATGAAGTTGTCCTTTACAGATGTAGTTACAGTACGCTCTAGTAGCAAGACGATGGAGTCCTTTTCAAGGAGGGTACGGAAGGTACTATGGGTAGTACCTAGGACCGATGTAGTCTTTTGGCATGTAGCTATATATATATATATATTAGTTATTAGGTCTTAGTCTACTAAGGAGTAGATTCGTACGATTCATGCACAGAGGAAAGAGTATTATAAACCCAATACACCTAATATAACAGAAAATGGAAATAGAATGGTACATGTAGAATTATGCTTAGAAGTGTATAATTTGTCCATTCACAAGAACTTTAGTTCTCACCCCCTCCTCATATCATCCCACAGGTTAGATAGATGGCAGAGATTTTCTAGCTTTGAGATACTTGTTAAAAAAGTGCTATTACCTTGGTGAGTATCTATTTACTATATATTTTAGTCAGTTCCGCCATGAGATATTTATTTGAGCTCTAATATATTTATGTTTTCCTATTTACAGGATACCAGATACCCAACTCGGGATTCAATGGGCTTGGGTGAAAAATCCAAACCCATTGGAATTCGGTTGCTACATTTGGTATCAAAGCTTAGGTTAGTAGATCCCAAGTAAATTTGGAATTTTGTGTGAACATATTTGTATTTTTGAATAAAATATAACTATATTACGAACTAAAATCCAAATAGTCCCCATTTATAGATTTTAACGTATGGAATGTTTTTAGAAGTATATTTATGCATAGTTTGCTAGTCAGGTTTAGGATGACCCAAGGGTGTTGAGCCCTGTGTTATTGCTAATTTATACTGTATAATAAGCTATTGTTTGAGAGAAGATTGGTATCATATGTTATAGGAAGTAAGAAAGCTCCCTAAGGATAGTGGGGAGTGTATTTTTATTATGGAAAGAATAAAAGATTTTAGTAAGGAAATGAGATTTCCAAGGTTTAGGAAGGGTATTCCTAGGTTAGTAAGAAGTAAATCCACTTTATGTCTAGCCCAATAAAATGAAACTTTTGGAATTAAAAATTTGAAAAATATAATAGTTAATATGTTTGAGGAAGTAAATATTTGGTATTTGAAAAAAAACATGGTATGAAATTTAAATTGGTTTTTATATGACGTAAATTTTGTTAAAAGTGAAATTCTTTTTGAAGAATTATAGAGCATGTATAGCTTGCTAGTTTCTTTGTAGGCAAACAAAGATTTTAAATACAAAAACCTAGAGTGTGTTAAGTATTGAAAATGTAGGTTACAACATTTATTGTTGTAATGGATATTTTCGTGAAAAACAAAGGAAGCATAGACTATCATACTATTGTTATAGTAGGCGACTCCTAGAGAAAATGTTTTTACATAGCATATGAGATTTATTAATATTTATTTTAATTGAATCCATATACTAGTATTTTTTGGTTGCAGTAACGGTGTTTTACGCAACATCTGTTTTGACCCAAATAAAAATGTGTTTTGAAGATAATTTCTAAGTATAGAAATAAAGTGGTTGGTAAGTACACTTATTATTTAAATAAGCATATGTAAATGTTTTCTAATAATGAAAATATTAAATAGTTTCGAAAATGAGTTCTTCTGGAAAAAAGATGTAAGTTAAATATTAGGAAATTAATAAATTTCGTAGGAAATATCTATTGTAAGTGAATATAGATTAAAAATACTTTAATCAATTGGAATGAAATAAAATGAATAATGATATAATTTTCTATGAAACTAAATACAAATAAAGATGTTTTGTGCAAGTTAGAAGGAATACATGAAAGTGATATATAAGGTATGGAAAGCATCATATTTTGTACAACCTATTTTGATAAAATATAAAATAAGTTCCTTGTAATTTCACATAAACGTGAAATTCTCTTTTAAAGGATTCATAGAAGGTTTTAGTGTTAACTATTTCTCATAAGAGAAAGTAGTTCCAATACATTAAGGAATAAAACCATTAGGTGTAATAAGAAGTGTAATAATTAGAGACACTGTTAGTTAGGAGAGATATTATAGAGAGCCTTAGTAGGAAAGCTAAGCAATATAAATTTCATATTTTTCCATTGATTATGTGCATTGGTTGCTTGCCTTTGTAGAAAGTCCCCATTTGTAGTAAGTTATAAACTCCTCCAAGGCTAGGTAATTGGAAGAGTAGGAAAGTTAAGGGATTTTTGATAAAATAATTGTTCTTATCTACTCCAGTTTTTATAAATATGAAAATCTATGAAAATAAGATGTTTTGAAAACATGTAAGGACATTTTTGGAAGTCAAGAAAAAATTTTGTTTGGAGGACAAGAAAGGGATGCTTTAAAGAAAAATGGTGTGGTGAAAAAGTAAATAATTTTTTGGAAGATAAAAACATAGTAAATAGTTAAATTTAAAAATCCAATTATTTTTATGGAAAGCTGTAAAGGTCTTTAAAAGGAAAAGAGGAATAAGTTTTGAACTTAGAATTTGTATGTTTTCTCCTCTAGGTCTGGGGAATAATTTAAATTCAAAGAGCTGCAAAGAGGCAAGTCTAGAAAGATGAAATGTTAAGTAACCAAGTATCTTTGAATTTAATAGAAACATCAAAGTAACACTTTTAAAGGCAAGAATTTTGAGATTTGATGTTTTAAAAATTTAGAAGCTTCAATTTTTGAAATGAAAAGAAAACGACCAAACCAACTTTTAAATATGGAGTAGATATGAATCATTTCCTAGGTGTGACGGGAAAAGTGTAAGGCTATTAGGAGATAGTAGTGATTACTTTTAGTAGTAATAATAAAAGTTCCCATAAAGTAAATAGGACACTAGTAAGAACTGTTTGCACCAAAATTGGTCACAACACTCTTCGGGAGTCATTGAAGAGATAATAATGAAGAATATGAATTCAAAACAGATATTATCTAACAAAAACTCCAATCAACAGTAAGGTAAATGCGTAGACAAGCGATTTATAGTGGTTCGGCTTGTTGCCTACGTCCACTGTGAAGTTTTTTGATGTTTTATTGATTCTCTTTCAATAATTACAAGTTGTTACAGCGATCAACAACAAGTTATAACTGGAAATTCAAAATCAACAGCAAAATTATGATGTAGGATGATGGAGATCCCGATCCGGCAGAGTCTGGGCGCTTTAGAGTCGAAAGATCCTTTTTCTATTGGCTCTGGGGCTCTATTTATAGGTGTAGGTTGCTGATATTTCGCTGAAAACTCGGGAGACCACTTCTGGCACGTGAGAGGGCCCACGCGCCCGGTCTTAGGAAATTTCGGCCCACTTTGGCATCGATTCGAACTCCATCTGAATCGATCATAAATTCACCCAATCGAGGTGAAATTTGGTGTGGATATTCTTTAACATGTATGCAAGCTTCTGTGAAAATTTCATGGCATTTGGATCGGTAGATTGAGAGATATGATGGATACGAAAAAGGATTCATTGCGCGGTTGTGTGGTTCAAAACCGTCCCTTCGAACCGATAGGGGCACGCACCTTCGTGATGACGTGGAGCGCAAACCTCGAACCGATCCGGTCTTCACTCAGAGTTGACCGCTTCGACTCCATGTATCTCAGCGCATTCGAACCGATGGATGACACGTCATCGTGGCTAGTTGACTTGGTGGATTCGAACGAAGCTTCATTGATGGATTCGAACAAGGCTTCATGGATGGGTTCGAACAATGTTCCAATGATGGGTTCGAACAAGGATTCATTGATGGAGTCGAATGACCGGTGCTTGATGGATACGAACTTGTGTTTCCCTGATGGATACGAGCTTTGCAGCTTCTCCATGGATACGAGGCCCATCGATACGAGATCGATGGATTCGAAGTTGATGGAGTCGAACCGAGGCAGTCCGATGGGTTCGAAGCTAATCGATACGAAGGTGATCGGTTCGAACGGTGTTCTGTGATGGGTTCGAAGACACCTACCATGATGGATTCGAATCCAGTGTTTTTCCCTTCAAGTTGAATCGATCATAACTTGAGCGTATGAACTCGGATCGACTTGAAATTTGAGATGCTGACTCCTATGATCTTTCTTATCATGTCCTACCAATTGTAGCTCAATCTGGACTCAGACAAAATTCAGTGATATCCATAGCGAAACGAAGTATGATCAATCTCTGAGACGAACTGTTCTCCGTTTTTGATCGATCTTTTGGTATCGCGGCTTTGCCAAAAAGCGGGATAACATTTTGCCCCCTAAAGTACGTCTTGTGGGAACATGACGTGCTTTGAATAACTGCGATTTCTCTCTGAACAATCATTTCTCTCTTTTTTGTTGAGACTCGTATTCCGTATTGCTGTATAATAGCACATAGCCGTTGGCTGTCGCATTTGTAACAAGATGAGTATTCGATCCATGTAAATGTTTAAAATCGAATGTTAGCTCGACATATATGCGCATATGTAGTTTGACCCTTGTTAACGTCGTGCGTCCATGAGTCGTTGTCAGTTTGGTTTGCTATTGAATTTCGTATCGATTCTCTCTTGAACCGATTTGGAAACTTTAGTTGAGACAACGCATGATGGTTGTTTTGAAAAGTCCCTTCGTATCGATCCTCTCCTGAACTGATATAGAACGTCGAAGGAAACGACTTTGGGTTGCCCGAATGTAATATTTCGAACCGATGTGTTGGAGCATTGATGGGTTTGAAATCTACATTCGTATGGATGGACTACGCTTGTGCTGTGATGGGTACGAAACTGACATTCGAACCGATGTGAAAGGATGGATTCGAAATAGTAGTTCGTTTCGGTAGGTTGTGGATAGAGCTATGAACAGGGGCTTCGGATTGATGTGCCCACTGCGCGTTTCGCATCGATGCAACTCGTTGCCCTGCTGTGTGTTTCGTATCGATGAAGTGTGAGGTTAACTTCGAATCGATAGGGCCTTAGGCAGATGGATTCGAAGGCTGACTTCGAATCGAGCTGGTAATTGACCGGTTGTGACCGGTTGAGTTAACTGGGATGCGAAAAGGCCCGGACACTTCCTAGGCTTCATATAAATAGCTGAGGGTTTCACTTTTTTTTTCACTTTTTACTTTTTTACTTTTGCCTTGTGTTTATTGTGTTCTGCATCGCTTCGAAGCTCCAGAGAGAAAACACTGCATCACGTCACCGAATCAATCAAGATCCAAGTCTTTAATTCCTCGAATCCATCATTCAAACTAGGTAATTAGCCTCGGATCCAAACGGCAAAGCTATTTCGAACCTACCTCTTCTTCATCGATTGGCCACTCTGGTGATTGGTAAAACCAGATCTGGTTTGGGAGAGCTTCGAATCGATTCGTGGACTCGAGTCCGAATCGATGATGGCGGCGTCATTTTTCCTTGGATTTCGCATCGATCCCAGGAGTGACTTTATGGGGGTGACTCAGTTCGCACCGATTGACTACCTTTGATGGGTCTATTCGAATCGATGGATTCGAATCCATCGGCTATCGGTTCGAAGTTCTCAACTTTATATCGATGCGAAGGGTATCGATTCAAACGTGATCGATGTTAAGTTGAGGGTTTCCTGATCGGTACGAACTAGTCAACCAAAGATCGATTCGAAGTCATCCTTCATTGATCGATTCGAACTTGACACCTGATTATCGATTCGAAGCGCGCCTTTCTGCATCGATTCGAAGTGATGTTAGGATGGGTTCGAATGAGTTCCCTGTGACCGGTTCGAACCCTCTATGATGGATACCAAAGTTTGACATTTTCTAAGCATAGTTCCGACGAGCTTCATTCCTGCATATTTGGACATATTAAACTGCATACTTGACCACCTTTCGAAGCTCATCGATGGAACGATAACAACTTCTATTCGAATCAATTTCCATCATATAAACGGTGTAGTGATGACGGTCAGCGATGACGGTCATTATAACTGGACTCCGTAGCTTTGTCGTTTGCATATTTCCTTTAACTCTGCGACATTTATTCAAGTTATGCATGGCACTGTACAACATACATTCATACACTTTACACTAGGGAAGTGCACGGGTCCTTTGTCGTCTAACGATGGTTTCTCATGAGTTAGATAGTTATGGAACCTTCAAGTTCACAGCAGCAGGAGATGCAAGGTACAGTCACTCCGAGACTAGAGGTTCCGGATATTGAACCTGAGATCATCGGTCCAGCCCCGGACGAATTCCCCAATGCGTCGTTCATTGCCAATCCATCGGATTCCGTTCAATCCAATATTTCTGAAGATATGTTGGGGAGAATATGCTTGAGGCACGGCCTGTCACTGGATGATGTGTTACTGCCGGGGCCGAATGATAGACCACACAATCCGCCGGAAGGATATACAGCATTCAATCGCCATGCATGCGTGGCCGGGACACTTCCCCCGTTCAACGAGTACATAAGGGAAGTACTGTCTTTTTTGAGGATCGCCCGTCTCAACTACACCCTAACGGATACGCCTCCGTGAACATCTTGTTCATCGTTTTCATGGAGTATCTCCATAGACCACCGATCCCGACCGAGATCAGATATCTATTGAATTTCAAAACCCGAGGTGATTATCCCTCCTTCACATTCCTGGAAGCGGTGAGGAATTGTCAAGTGGTTACTGGATCCTGGACCAGGTTGAGTTATTACAGGACGGAATGGTTTTATGTCAGATTTCCTCTAGGATTTGCCCGGCGATGGTTATTCAGACGTGAGTATAGCTGAGTTCTTAAGTAATTACTATGACAATTGCAGCCGAAGTGGAACTTATATTTTTTTCTTTTTTACAGCAACGATTCAGCGACCCAAAGGCGAACAATTTAAGGAAATAGTCTGAATACTCCGGGGAGTCCCGAGTGAAGATAGGGATATCGAGTCGCTTTTGACCGATAGGAATCTCCGGACTTACGGGTTGATTGAACGAGGGCAGAGCATAAATTTTGATGGGGCATTAAGGACCGTTTCGAAGAAGCGAGTCAAGCACAAGAAGCCCAAAGTTATTATAGCCGAGGAGGCTGATTCTGAAAGAACTCATACTAACGACGAGCCGTTGTTGGAGCCTACAGACGTGGTTCAGGATGTCGCAGAGCAAAGAAAAGGCAAGGCAGCCGTCGTCACGTCAACTAAGAAGGGGAGATGGAAATCGGTTGTCACGGCCCGATCCTCTCCCGGAGTTAGAATTTCGGAGATGTCTCCTCCGAGAATTGAAAGTCTTTATGAAGGGCTCGCCGATATTCCAATTCCGGACGATGTATCCCTGCAGCATGATGCCGGATTGGAAGAACTTTCAGAAACTTTAGTTTCGAGCGAGTCTTTTCCCACTGGTGTGGCAGACACATCCGGTTGGTCGGGGGGTTGCACATTCGTTCATATTTCACAACACTGCATAACCTTTGACTGTAAACTACCTATTTTGAAAGGTGATTAATTTTACTTTATTTTGCTCTATAGATACTATGTCTAGGCGAGGTTCAATGTTAGGGAGTCTCCGACATGTCCGCAAGTCTTCATATCATAATTCATGCAGACGAGAAGGGGACAGAGATTATGACCAGGGATGCTCTGGGTATTCTAGTCGGGAGAGATATGATACAGATAGAGGCTATAAGTGTCGGTCTCGATCGCGTACTCCTCCTCCCCCCAGGGATCCCATACAACCTCCTGCTTATGTCTCTCGTCCCTCCGAGTCTTCGCACTACCAGTCGGCTTCTCAATCTTCTAGGCATGAATCCCGCCATTCCAGAAGCAAGACAATAACGGCTGTCGTTACAGAACAGCCCCCCGTGGAAATTTCAGGGGAAGGAGCAATCAAGCTTGCTCAGCTAAAGAAAGATTTTCCAAACATTTGCTTTGACAACTATATCTTTCCTCCACATTTAAAGAAGAACCCGGAGGAAGCTGAGCAGTTGGTACACGACTACGTGCACGATTTCTATTCCCAGTACAAAGCGTGGTCGAAAGCGGCGGACAAAGCGTCGGCATTGGCCTTTGAGTGTGGGGCCACTATCGAGAGGTTGCAGGCTGAGTTAGCTCAAAAGAGCCATATTATTGAGGTGCTAAACATTGAAGCCGAATCCTCTCGAAAATCTGAAATGGAGGCTGTCAAAAAAACCGACGAAGCCCAAGCAATGATGGATAGGATGAAACGTGAACATTATGCCACGGTAGAGGATATGGGCCATCGAAACACCATGGTTACTGCCGAGAGGGACGCATCCCTAAAGGAGCTAAACGAGCTTAAGTCCAAATTTCCTGAAATAGCCAAGGATAGGGATGACGCGAACATCGCAGCCCAGGAGGCGTGTGAGCAAGCCGTGATGCTTCGGACTGAGCAGGATGCGGCAGTAGCCAAGGTCCAGGCGGTCGAGACGGAGGTTGAGGAGAAAGTTCAACAAGCGGAGGCCAGGCTGGAGGCCGATATTGAAGATCTGCTCATCACTTACAACGCCAATGTGTTGAGACACAGAAATTTAGCCTGGCTTCAGGATTACCCGATACACCTCCGTAGCGCTTGGGGTCGATTGGTTGAGGAGGAAGAGGAAGCGCATCTGGATGAATCGGTTGACCGATTTGAACTCGAAAACCGGTTGCTGACAGATGATGAGAAGAAGATCCTCCATGACGCTATTATTGCTCATGAGAAGGAGATGATTGGTGGTCAACCTCTAGAGGTTGGAAAGGGATCAGGTGTTGAGCATCACGCTACTGTTCTTGAAATCACCACTCCACCTCCGTTAGAGCCTGTATCTGTGGTTTATTCACAATCCGTTCCTGCTTACGACCCAGAACAGCCGTGGTTATCTCCTATTCAGGAGCGTACTTCTGAGGCCGCTCAGTCGCCCGCAAGCCAAACTGGGGAAGGTATTCCGAACTTATCTCAAGTGTTTTCCAAATAGAGAGTTTGTTCTGAAGCAGTTACTAATAACTTCTTCTTATCTTTGCTTAGTGACTGGAGTTGCTCTGATTGCCGCGACCCAAGAATCAAGCAAAGGGGATAAGGCCATCACCACCGAGACTACTGTCGTAACAGCAGTATCAACTGAGGCGGCGCAGGGGAGCGGATTATCTCTTGATGAACAAATGGTGAGCGAGCTGCTCGGTGTGCAGGGTGGCTTCTCCACAGACCTGTCGTTCATCATTAGTGACCTCCCGCCAACCTCTAGCTCTTCAATGCAGACTGCGGATGCCCCCAGCCAGGCCCAAGTGACTCGTGATGAGGAAATTCTGGCCGAGATCAACGCCGAAATAGAGGCTGCGGGCCAAAGCGGTAGTATTGGTGGCAGCACGGCGGCGCAGAGTCCAGCACCTGTAAGGGTAGTATCATCAGGTGGCACTATCCCACCTTCCGTTGCGGGTCCAGTCCCTTCAACTCCTCCGGCAGGAAGCCTTCATTTAAGTTCAAGTTCTGAGAGGACGTGGACATTATGCCCCCAGCCGAAGAGCGGCTACCGGAGAGGAGACCCTCCAAACGAAGGATTTCTGTTCCTAGTTGGAGTTGGCCGCTGAATGGTCAGTCACATCTATTTGGGCTTTTTAGGAATCCGTTCACACTCTAGGAACGATGGATTTGACGTTTATACTCCAATTCACTCTCTGGGAAGTTGGAGTCCGTTCACACTCCGGGAACGAGTTATTGAATGTTTATACTCCAATTCACGCTCTGGGAAGTTGGAGTCCGTTCGTGCTCTGGGAATGAGTTATTGGATGTTTATACTCCAATTCACGCTCTGGGAAGCTGGAGTCCGTTCGCACTCCGGGAACGAATTGTTGAATGTTTATACTCCAATTCACGCTCTGGGAAGTTGGAGTCCGTTCGCACTCCGGGAACGAATTGTTGAATGTTTATACTCCAATTCACACTCTGGGAAGTTGGAGTCCGTTCGCGCTCTGGGAACGAGTTATTGAATGTTTATACTCCAATTCACGCTCTGGGAAGTTGGAGTCCATTCGCACTCCGGGAACGAATTGTTGAATGTTTATACTCCAATTCACACTCTGGGAAGTTGGAGTCCGTTCGCGCTCTGGGAACGAGTTATCGAATGTTTATACTTCAATTCACGCTCTGAGAAGTTGGAGTCCGTTTGCACTCCGGGAACGAATTGTTGAATGTTTATACTCCAATTCACACTCTGGGAAGTTGGAGTCCGTTCGCGCTCTGGGAACGAGTTATTGAATGTTTATACTCCAACTGGGAAGTTGGAGTCCGTTCGCGCTCTGGGAACGAGTTATTGAATGTTTATACTCCAAATCACGCTTTGGGAAGTTGGAGTTAGTTGTAGGACTGTCGTGGGTTGGTCCAGTTTAGCCTTTGACGTGATGGCTTGCCCCCGAGCCGGGGTTTCACTTAGTGAGTGTCCGGTCGTATCACAGTCACTCGCTATTTGAATAAATTCCATCGTTTGATGGAACTTAGCTCTTCGTGTGTCGTGATTCTTGAATGTTGTATTCGGTGAATCACAGCTCTAGCTTGAAGAGATAGTATTTTATTGTTGAAATAAGAAAATATGGAAAAGTCAGTGCCTTAATACAAAATCAAATTTCGGAATGTAAAGGAAATTGCAAAGTATTCATAGATTGAATGAGCCTGTCATGTGTGACAGTGACGAGGATCTTCGTCGCTCCAGGCTCCTGAGTAAGTTGGTCCGCCATTGATGGCGTTTATCACCAATCTTCCACGGGGACAAGTCGAGTCCTCCTGTCTCGGTCGATCGGGTTCATTGTTTTGATTTGATGGGCTTGCTTCTCTAGGCTGCGGCGTCCGCACAAACTGTTCCAGCTTCCTTTCTCTGATCAGTTTTTTAACGAGATCCTGTAAGTGACGAAACTCATTCGTATTGTGCCCGTAGCTTTCATGGAACCTGCAAAACTTTCCCATCTGGATTTGTCTCTCGGACGACGGTCTTGGTGCAGGTTTTTGGTACCGAATTGTATCACGGGTTTGTAAGTACAAGTCCTCTAGTGATGTATTCAGAGGGGTGTAACTGTCAAACATTGGATTCTTGCGCTGCGGGCCAAGATTTTGATCTCTTTTTCTGGTTTGATTCACACTCTCTCTTCGTCGAGCTTGTTTGTTTTTAACGTTCAACTGAACTTTTTCGGAGCTCTCGCCGGACTGTTTGATTGCAACATTACTTTGGATCCCTTCTGTACTTGGTCCTGCATCAGTTTGCTTCCTAGACTGTTTCGCATCTTCCCATCTCAGGAATTGAGCCGCCTTGGCGTGGAAACGGTCCAATGATGCAGGTGGTTTTCCAGCTAGCCAGTTGCCAAATTCAGAATCGGGGTCGATCCCCTTAGTCAACACCATAAGGATAGAGTTATCGTTTGGATTACTAATCTCCGTGCATGCAGTATGGAATCTCTCTAAGTAGCATCTGAGCATTTCCCCAGGAGCTTGAGTGACGCTAGACAGAGTGTTGACATCTTTGGGCCTTGCGACGTGCATGCGGAATTTTTCAACGAATTTTGTGGCCAACTGGTCGAATGAAGAGATGGATCGAGGTGGCAGTCGAGTGAACCACATGGTAGCGATGCCCCCCAAGGATATGGGGAAACTACGACATTTCACTGCATCGTCAGCTCTGGCAGCGGTCATTGACCATTCATATTTCAAAATGTGTTGATTGGGGTCGGAGTTTCCTTCGTACATGGGTAGAGTTGGCATTCTGAATCGCCGTGGAGGTTCAGCAGTAAGGATATCGTCTGTAAAAGGAGTGTGACTTCGGGAGACTCCCCAATCATCATTTGTGAACCCCTGGCTCTCACGGATCATCCGACGTATCATAGTTGAAAGATCCGGCATTTGCGCCGGAGTGTGATTACGTTCCATACTTTGGGTTTGAACCGGATGTCGTCGATGGTCCAAGTCTTGCCTTCTTGGCTCATAGTCCTCTGGGACGTATGGTTCAGGAGTACATCCGCTATAACGACGGTCCAGGTCCGACTGATCTTGGACGTCGACCCCCGGTTCAGCCGCAACGTTAGTAGTGCAGTATTCTGTAGTGTGGTGAGGGATGGCGCCTCCTCGGGAGGAAGGTCCGGTTTGGAAACTGGCCGATGGACCAACTCTCAGTTGTCCAACGGTCAGCGTGGGTTGCTCTCCGGCAGCTGGCATGCGACTCCCATCTAGTCGGGGTCGTGGAGATCGATTGTGATAATCAGAAGATGAAGAACTTTCGCTGGATGAGAGAGAAGCATAGTCTCTCTTGGATCTCTTTCGCTTCTGACGATCCAGTTGGTTGATCAGCTCGGCGTTAGCGCGTAGTTGTTCTGTTAATTGTTGCCGACTCTGGGTAAGCTCTTGGAGTAGCAACTGTAACTTTTGTCGGGTAACCGGACCCGACGGTTCCGAGTGTCCAGTAGCATCTTGATTAGATAGAGGTAGTGGAACAGGATCCTGTCTATCCTGTCTTTCTTGATCGATGGCGTTAGAGGTGGTTCTCGTACTAACCATCTTGAAAGTCGAATTCCTTTCCTAGACTTTATGCAAATCTGAATACATGGGAAGGAACTTGGATTTGTTAATCTGGATCTCTCTCTTAGATTTATTCAATCCGGTATCGATGACAGATCCAAAAAGCATGAGAAAATCTGGGTTTTCTCAGTGAAAGCACCAAAGTGTTTGCACCAAAATTGGTCACAACACTCTTCGGGAGTCGTTGAAGAGATAATAATGAAGAATATGAATTCAAAACAGATATTATCTAACAAAAACTCCAATCAACAGTAAGGTAGATGCGTACACAAGCGATTTATAGTGGTTCGGCGTGTTGCCTACGTCCACTGTGAAGTTTTTTGATGTTTTATTGATTCTCTTTCAATGATTACAAGTTGTTACAGCGATCAACAACAAGTTACAACTGGAAATTCAAAATCAACAGCAAAATTATGATGTAGGATGATGGAGATCCCGATCCGGCAGAGTCTGGGCGCTTTAGAGTCGAAAGATCCTTTTTCTGTTGGCTCTGGGGCTCTATTTATAGGTGTAGGTTGCTGATATTTCACTGAAAACTCGGGAGACCACTTCTGGCACGTGAGGGGGCCCACGCGCCCGGTCTCAGGAAATTTGGGACCACTTTGGCATCGATTCGAACTCCATCCGAATCGATCATAAATTCACCCAATCGAGGTGAAATTTGGTGTGGATATTCTTCAACATGTATGCAAGCTTCTGTGAAAATTTCATGGCATTTGGATCGGTAGATTGAGAGATATGATGGATACGAAAAAGGATTCATTGCGCGGCTGTGTGGTTCGAAACCATCCCTTCGAACCGATGGGGGCACGCGCCTTCGTGATGACGTGGAGCGCAAACCTCGAACCGATCCGGTCTTCACTCAGAGTTGACCGCTTCGACTCCATGTATCTCGGCGCATTCGAACCGATGGATGACACGTCATCGTGGCTAGTTGACTTGGTGGATTCAAACGAAGCTTCATTGATGGATTCGAACAAGGCTTCATGGATGGGTTCGAACAATGTTCCAATGATGGGTTCGAACAAGGATTCATTGATGGAGTCGAATGACCGGTGCTTGATGGATACGAACTTGTGTTTCCCTGATGGATACGAGCTTTGCAACTTCTCCATGGATACGAGGCCCATCGATACGAACTTGATGGATTCGAAGTTGATGGAGTCGAACCGAGGCAGTCCGATGGGTTCTAAGCTAATCAATACGAAGATGATCGGTTCGAACGGTGTTCTGTGATGGGTTCGAAGACACCTACCATGATGGATTCGAATCCAGTGTTTTTCCCTTCAAGTTGAATCGATCATAACTTGAGCGTATGAACTCGGATCGACTTGAAATTTGAGGTGCTGACTCCTGTGATCTTTCTTGTCATGTCCTACCAATTGTAGCTCAATCTGGACTCGGACAAAATTCAGTGATATCCATAGCGAAACGAAGTATGACCAATCTCTGAGACGAACTGTTCTCCGTTTTCAATCGATCTTTTGGTATCGCGGCTTTGCCAAAAAGCGGGATAACAAGAACCTAGGATGTTTCTTCATATGTGTAGACTATAGAAGAATAGTGAAGTGATATTAGTAAGATAGTAAGACACACGTGGATGGGATAGATAGACCTTGGTTGGGGAAAAATGAGTGGTAAAGGTAAAGAGAAAATTTCCCCAAGCTTGGTTGCCTTTTCAAATAAAGAATGTATAGATTAAAGTCTTTATTCGTTATAGTAAATGAGACGTGATTATTCCATCTTGAGTATGGAATGGAAAAGTTGAATAGATCTTATTCAACATGAGTAATATAGGGTAAGTTAGTAACGAGTAATAGGCGGTAGGAGGAGCATATGAGTTACTTGGATTCCTATAGTAGGACCTTTCTGTGTCAGGGTGGACACGGTCCTAGGCCTCCTAGCCCTTGATGATAGCTATATTTAGCTGCTATGTTTACCTATCTAGTATTACTTTATAGTAGGACTTGTTTTGTCTTTTAGTTATAAGACTGTACTCCTATGTAAGCATTTAGTTCCTATTGTAGTAAATCAGTGATTATAAGTATGATGCTTTCTCTTTGTGTTTTTGTGATGTTCACAAGAAGAGAATAAGGACACAGGACATAAATAATAAAAGAAGAGTAAAAGAAGATAAAAGTTACTAAATGAAAAACAACAAATTTAAAGAAAGCGACAAAAATGACAATAGAAAAAATAAAAAAGAAAAATTTTCTTATGTGAACCGTGCTTAGGAAAGAAAATAAAGATTTTTATAGAATAGCGACATAAGTTCCAAGTATGGAGAAAGAGGTGCACAAAAGTAAAATAGTAAATGTGAGGTTTTCCATTTTCTACAATCGTTCTAACATAAGAAACTGAGTTTGGAAGAAATTAGATTTTTTTTGAAATTCGATTGTGTGGTAGGGTTTGGATGTAAAAAATGTTGAACTATGCCCCTATTAAGTACGAGTGTGGGGAAAATTGGATGAAATATGTTTTGAGTT
The DNA here is from genome assembly GCA_030765085.1 of Allium cepa. NCBI lineage: Eukaryota > Viridiplantae > Streptophyta > Magnoliopsida > Asparagales > Amaryllidaceae > Allium > Allium cepa. The sequence goes on from CM060935.1 coordinate 937,256,380, forward strand.
TTCAAAAGATTGTATTCATATAAAAATTGCAAGTATATTTAGAATGTGTGCATCATATTTTAAAAAGGAGTTTTATAGAAGAAAAGCATTCATATAGAAGTTACCGCTTAGAAATTCAAGTACATGCATATATTTTATGCTGAGTGACACTTTATACAAGGACACGGATGGTCGTAAAATTGGATGTAGACAAAATGGATGCGATTGATGCGAGGAATTACATAGTTTTATCCTTGTCGAATTTCGAGGAAGAAATTTCCTAAAGGATGGAAGAATGTAACATCCTGCATTTTTAGATAATTAAATAATCAAATAATTATAAATAGTAAAAATAAGTATTTTTGTAGTTGTCGGAATATGGCCTCAAAACTTATATCATTGTGTTTGTGGCGATTTTCTGATCAATTTCCATATATAACATGTCGACATCTGAGTTAATATGAAGAAGTTACGAGAAGAATAAAAAATCAAAATTTAATGAAAAAAAGAAGTAAGAACCTACGGGTCAACCCGTATGTAGCCCTGGACGAGAAATCGTCCAGGGTCGTGCTGATGTCTTGTAATCTAATTTTTTGCGATCTGAGGCGTTGTTTTCTAGATCCAACGATTCGCGGCGAGCCTGTGACTTGGTGGCATCAGATTAAATCTAAAAATCTGATGGTCTGAGATCTCCAAACTCCATATAAATAGAACCCTACGCTTAGCTATTTTCTCACAATCAGATTTTCTTCCAATTGGGTTCATTGACTGAGGCTGAACCCTAAATATAAAATATTTCTAGGGAGAATATCGTTTTAATAAAAATATTAGACGCCTTAGAAGGGGATCTAGGAATGCCATGTAGTAAAGCTAAGGATGACAGGTGAGTGGATTTAAATTATATCACACTTATATTTATGATATATAATATCGTTAAATTCTCATTAAATATTTAATTCGGCATTTATTTCAGTAATTAGTTCTACTAGTTAATTATGTTAAAACTGTAAATTTTATAAGAGAAGTGTACTTATATTTAAGTGTTATTTGTATGAAAAAAGAAAGGAATCCAATTAAATATAAGTAATATTAGGCTTAAAAGTTGTAGAGAAAAGCATAAGCCTAAAGTGAGAAATTTACAGTAAATTATGTTAAGATGAGAGAAATGAATCAAAAAGGGCAAAAATCTAATAACTTGATTTGGAAGTTAGTGATAGATTAGTTGGTTGGTTTTGAAAAGGAAATACATTTCCATAGTTTAATATTATAAGAATAATGATAAATGTAATTGCAAGAATAAAAGCTAGAAAAATGGAATTAGTGCAAAATAGAGACATTACTATATTTTGCATTACCCAATAATCAAAGAAATAATAAAAGAAATATCTTGCAGTTACAAGTTATTGTTTATAGCATTATTTAATATTAAAATATGGAAATAGATTTTTAGTACAGTTTTTGTAACCAACCAAATAGAATAGAACTATTACTTAGAATAAAAGAGAATAACGTGAAGAGTTGAAGAAATAAAAGAAGAGGAAATAATCAAGTTAAATATTTGACAAGACTAGAAATAATAAACAGAAAATGCAACTAGATCTGCATTTACTGCACATATAGTAGAATAAAGAGTAAAGTGGTTATTATAATAAGTAATTTATGACACTTGGACGTAGTGCCAGGCTAAGATTGTCATATAATATAAGAACTAAAGAAAATTTAGTATCATAATAAAAGAAGGTAGACTACAATAAGAAAAGAGACCCTTGTAATTAAATTTATAACATGTAGGTTATAAAAGAAAGAAAAGAATATAAAAGTGAAAATTGCAAGTATAATTGTAACAAGTAAGTTATAATTAAAAAGAAATAAATTGAAGAGGCATATTTTATCATACTTAGATCTTTGATTAAGTTAATAAGCAAAATAATAGAAGTGGCTCGTACCGGTAGCATTCCCTTTTGGTCTAGGACAGATGGTCTTACACATGGGTGGGGATGGGCATTGCTGATTAGGGTAAATAAGTAGCCAACAGAATAAAAGAAGTAAACTAAATGCACAGTAAAAGATTAGACGTAGGGTCTAATAAAATGGTAAGGTACATTTGGAGTAGCCCGAAAGAGAATCTGGATAAAGAGCCTAACGAAGAAGTTCATCGTAGATTTTTAGTATAGAAAGAGTACATCCTACTCAGTTATTTTGGGCGAGAAGGAAGTACGAGACTTCAACGAGATGTGAGGATACTCTAGGATAGCCCTCTGGGATAGGCCTAATGAAGCTGCACCCTCGGAGACAGGTCTGTAGGTGTTCAATCAAGAGAGTATGCCTTAACTGCTTTTGCATTGCAGGCCTAATGAAGCGGACCTTTGTAGGCAGTCAAAAGGTTGAGGATGGAGTAGGATATTCGTATGACACCATACTCTAGTTTGCGAGTAGGTTACAGTGGGATGGACCCAAAAGGATAGTCGCATTCGGAGATCAGCCATCATCAGTCAGAGCGAGTTCGGGTAAGACAAGAGTTAAATTAACAGGCCAATTATTCTTTCACTATCGAAACATTGGATGAGGTGCACAGCCAATTGGATGTTTAGATTGTTCGCAGTAGGGCACAACCACTTAGCTCTTGAAAGGTCTTTTGATTAGTTGAGGGGGAAGGGGGTTGCGTGGGGACATAGCCATGACTAGAAAAGAGACAAACCAAGTAGAATATCTGTATTGTAGGCCTGACGAAATTGACCTTTAAAGATATAGAAAATCCCCGACTGAGTTCCACACTAGGTAGACCTTATTGGTGGAATTCAAGGGGGAGGCAGAACGATTATGTGTAGTCCTCAAGGTACGTACTGGGTGGTTTATGGTGGATATTCGAGCACTAGTATAAGAAAGTGCAGATGCAGTTTCACGTTTTCATAGTGGACGATGGAACATCTATATTGTAGGCCTCGCGAAGTTGTTCTTTACAGATGTAGTTACAGTACGCTCTAGTAGCAAGACGACGAAGTCCTTTTCGAGGAGGATACGGAATGTAATATGGGTAGTACCTAGGACCGATGCGGTCTTTTAGCCTGTAGATACATATGTATTGGTTATTAGGTCTTAATCTACTAGGGAGTAGATGCGTACGATTCACGCACAAAGGCGAGAGTATCATAAACCCAATAAACCTAATATAACGGAAAATGAAAATAGAATGGTATATGTAGAATTATGATTAGAAGTGTATAATTTGTCCATTCACCAGAAATTTAGTTCTGACTCCCTTCTCATATCATCCCATACGTTAGATAGATGACGGATATTTTCCAGCTTTGAGACACTTGTTTACAAAGTGTTATTACCTTGGTGAGTATTTACATACTATTATATTTTAGTCAATTCCGCTATGAGATATTGACAGCATTGTTTGGAAACCACCTTGGGAATAGTTCTTAAATGACGGGGTCTACCTCAATTAAGGTTTTAAATGACAGAGTTTGCCTATTTCTCTTAGAAGTATTATAGATGCCCGCTTCATATTTAGAAGTATTAAGTGGCTAATGGGTTTCGAAGTATTGGGTGATTATATGGCTTCATTAGTATTTCGTACCTTAGGAAGGGGTAAGTATGTCATTGTGCGTGCAATGCAAGGTTATATTGGAATTTCTAACCTTAATGGACATAACAATTAAATGGAAACCTATCGATATAAGTTAATATTATGGACAATTTATATTTTTTTTCAATCACCAGAGCATTGTTCTGACCCCTCCTCATTACAAGCCACAATGATAGTTTTATAGGAACATGTCATTGGAGCTGGATGTGCTTTGTTGTCTGAAAGTCGTCTTTCTCTCATGTTGGATGTCGATGTGACAATATTCTATTCAAGGAATATCCTTAGTAAGGTAGTAGTCATATATTCTTATCATATTGTTGTTTCCGCTGTGAGTTTAGATTTCTATCAATCTATGATGATGCTCACGAGGAACCAAATCCAACGATCTATGCTTTGATGGACTTGGGTTTCGATTTTTGTTGAAATTTAGGCCATTAAGGTATGGGTTGTTACAGTATATGACTATGTATGGATAATGAAGGATTCTAATCAAGGAACCTGATCGGTGTCCGTACGAGAGAAGTCAAGTGATATGTGCAAGTTGGAAAGTGAAATTTATGTGATCAAGCAGTGATCAGATTTGATATTGTGACGGATGGTCCATGTATATCGTACGGGATTTAGTATATTTCTATTGGCCTATGGAGAGTTTAGGTGATGACTTTCTTTTTCGTTACGAGGTATTATGAATCGTCGACTAAGCAATAACCTAAGGCTGTTAAGCATAAGGTATGCATAGTAGATTCTTTATCATCCTTGTACGATGAGAAGGTTTTAAACTTGAGCAAACTAGAGCAAACCATAAGTTTTGTTTGCTAGTGATTGAATGATGGCAAGTATTGCTATATGATTGTTTTTTTGGTTACTTGTGTTGGAATTTTGAGGATGAAATATTCTAAGTGGGGGAGAATTTCACGACCTAGAATTTCAGACACTTCATATTTAAATATGTGAATTATTTAAATATTTTAATCTTGGTGTTAACGCTTAAATTTGAACGCTAACACCCCGGTGTGTGAAGTGTATTTGTGAAAGCACCACCCGATAGATCGGGAAAGAATTATAAGTAAGGAGATTGCAGAAAAGCAGTAAAAACACAAGTTTTATAGTGGTTCGGCCCAAAATCAGGCCTACGTCCACTTAGATTCTCTTTATTGCTGATATGAGTACAATTTATATCACTTTCTTCAATTACAATTAACTTCAGACAAATAGTTCAAACTCCCATGAAGAATAATCTTTCGAATTCATCTTGAATGATTGTGATTCTTCTTTGAAGTGTGTAATAGCGTCCTTGGAGTTTGGAGTGCTTGGAGTGCTGCTTGAGTTGAGAAAATGGCAGAGTAACGGTGCTTCGAGAATTAGCCCAAAAGAGTCCTTTGCTAGTTGGAGCTAGGGGCGTATTTATAGGCTTTGCTCGGAGTTAGGTCGTAGGTCGCGACCGACCTAAGCAAGGTCGTAGGTCGTAGGCGCCCTAAGAAGCACTGGCTCCTCCCCCTTCTTTCATAAGAATGCACGAGCTCGTTTCGACAAGTCCTAGGTCGTAAGCGACCTTATTGGTGGCAGTATAGAAAAGGCGGCCTTCTGATACACTGTCCCTAGGTCGGGAACGACCTACCTTAGGTTGTGGGCGACCTATCTTAGGTCGAGCCATTCTGTTAGGTCGCGGCCTCTTTAGGCTGATATGATCTTTAGGTCGCTCTGGCTTTTTGATCGCTGAGTAATGAAGGCGCTAGGTCGCTGAAGACTTTAGGTTGCTGAGTCCCCTTAGGTCGTTGGTTGGTTAGAGTGAGTCTTCCTTTAGGTCGCAACTACCTGTAGGTCGCTAACCTCCGCTACTTTAGGTCGCTTGCTTCGTTAAACCGCTAAGTTGCTCTATCCTCTAGGTCGTTAAACTTTTAGGTCGCTAGGTTGCGTTGTCCTTTAGGTCGTGCCGTCTTTTAGGTCGCAGCTTTTTGATCTATAGGTCGTTTGCAGAAGGGAGTTAACATTTGCCCCTCGAAGTATACGACTAAACCATAGGTCGTGTGCTTCGACTTTCTTAACTCGTGCTCTGAAGGATTGCTAGGTCGCATCCGACCTAAGGAAGAGGTTAGGTCCGTGGCACCGGTTCGTGTTTTGTTACTCTGGAATATAAATAACCTAGGTCGCTCCTTCTTCTCACTATCTGCTTTAGCCTCCATTCCGCCATTAACAAACCTTTGAGCCTTCAAATACAACTCCAACAACTTCATCATCAATTATCCTATCACCAGATTACGTAAGTGAACCTTATCATAACTCGATTACCATCAAATCGCAGGCGTTGCATTCTTTGTTCCTAATGCAATTTCATGCACTGTTTTTTCTCAACAAACTATGATTAGATCAATTTTTATTGAGTTTTTTGCCGCGATCCCTGTGAATATGCTAGCGCGTCAGGTTTATGATGAATTTGGGGTGTTTTGGATTGGATTTTTGGATAATTCGTGATGATGTAGGAGGATAATGGGGAATTGCAGTACTTCGAACCGGCCGACTTACAACTGGGGAAGAAATGAAGAAGGCTTTGAGGTGCTAGCGGGTTAATGGGTTACCAGGGAGGATGGTGTGGTAGCACGTGAGTGATAACGGGTTAATGGGTTAAGGGGGAAGAAAGTGCAGAGGGAAGCGAGTTTTTTAAGTTTGATCTGGAACTTGCTTAAAATCATGCCCGAACTAACCCATGAACCTGTGCGACCTATAAAACCTTGCTACCTAGGGCTTTTGCGACCTAGGACTTAAGCGAAAGCGCATTGCTTTAAGTTTGAACTGCTGGGTTGGTTTGGCTGCGGCCGACCTAGGACTTAAATTCCTGTGGCATAGAAGTTAGGTCGTTGCCGACCTAGCACTTGGATGGTTTGCACTTGGATAGGTCGCTGCCGAGTTTGAACTTTGAACAGATTTGCATTGCTATGGACCTTTTAGCTTGCATAGTGCGACCTAATAAGAGCTTCGACCTATACTAGGTCGTTGGGCGACCTAGGACTTGTAAAAATTTCCATAAAAAATTTGACTAAGTTGCATGGATATGAATTTTGTTGTACTTCTTTGCAGATTATTTTAACCTTTGAACCTGTCAACTTGTTAAATACAGTATTTGCAGAAAAATGGGACGAATATACTGTCGTTGACTGCCCACATCAAACGACAGATTAGTAAACAAGAAACAATTAGCTTACATGAATTTATGTGAATGAAATGTTGTGAATTAACAAGTTCAAGTGAAGTATTAAAGCAGTGTTAAAGTAATCAACTAAAGCTGACTTATTTGCCTCAATACTGTACTTGCCCTTATAATAACAAGTTCTGAAGCTCTATAATTGACATTCATCAATTAGTTTGATTTCAGTTATATTTACTTGTTATTTTATTAGTTGCTACACAACACTTCATACTTTTAGGAAACGTGCACCTTCACATTTGAATATCCAGTTCCTTGTGTAGAATGACTTCTCAACTAGAAGAAGCAGGACAAACTGGGGAGATTTTTCCAGTTGCTAACCAATTGATCGATCCTCCAGAGAGAATGCCAACCACTCTGAACCACAAGGCTTTTCGCCAATTATGCATCCAGTTTGGCATCGCCGAAGCAGATGCTCTACTTCCCGGACCTAATGACTTTGCTGACCAACCACCTCACGGTTTTGTTGCTGTTAATCGCCAAATGTGCTCAAGCGGAGCGATTCCTCCTTTTAACGAATTTCTTCGACAAACCCTTCTTCGGTTAACTATATCTCCCTTTCAACTGCACCCCAATGGTTATGCCATCTTGATGGGGTTGGGCGTGCTATTCAGGAAGACGCTTGATCGCCTCCCTAGCTTTGAGGAAATCTGCTATTTATGCACATTTGCGAAAAATAAAGACCATCCTTCTATCATTCTTGTGAGAGGTGCGAGAAATCGCAAACTCATTTTAGATTTGCCCGAGAGTGCACACGGGTTTTTGACTCAGTTCTTTTATGCTCGTTGCCCTCCAGGTTTTTATGCCATCTGGAGAATAGGAAGTAAGACTAGTGTTTCCATTTTTTCGTTTTTGAAACTTTTTCCGAGATCCGAACTTTCAGTTGCTAACTTCATTCTTTGCTCTTTTCAGCACTTCCTCTCCCTTCTAGAGATCCGATTCATAAACAAGTTTTCGAGAGGTTGAGTGCCGTGGCTGCGGAAGAAAGGAGCATAAAATTTCTGCTGAAGGATGAATTTTTACACCAATACGGGCTTCTACATGCTTCTCGTTCTACGCATGCTCATGAAGTTCCAACAGAAGTTCCCGATTCTCCGACGAAAACTCCTGACGCCCCGGTTACTGTCGAACAACTCGCATCAAAAGAGTCTAATATTGAAGCTTCTTTGGTGAAGTGTTCCACTTCTACCGACATTATGGGGTCATCCAGTAAGACGGTGCTTACCCCGATCGAGGAAGAAGAAGAACCTTCACGGCCTCTCGGGGGGTTAGCTGATGTAGGAATTGAGAAAACAAGTCCCACCAAGCGTGATGGTGACGATGTTTACGAGGGGTTGAGCGACATAATAGTGACTTCGCAGGAGCTTTTTAGAGATGACGTATCTAAAACTATCTCTCCTGTAATTGAGGCGACGTCTCTTCTTCGACAAACACCAACACAAACACCAACTCCTCATACCCAAGCTTTCATCACCTCTGCACCAAAGAGTGGTTTGTAGCTTAATGCGTGTAGCTTGCACATCACACAACACTTAGGATTTTCCAGCACATTTATGCACTTATCTTCTTATACTTTAAAGATTTCTGAAGCTCCTCTTTTCTTATTTCAGATTCTTTAATGACACGCGGCGGATCATATTATCAGGATTTCCAACGCTACGGGGGGCGTGGTCAATATGATTATCGGCGTTACTTTCCCTCCTATAGAGAGTCTGACGAAGAGAGGGCTGCTCGAAAGGCTCGTGAAAGGAGGGATGCAGAAGAGCGTTATGACAGAAGGGATAGGGATGAGCACCATGATTCTCTGCAGAGGAGTGATGACTCGCACAAAAGGAAATCTCACGACGACCGAGGAAAAGGTCATGTAGCTGAAGATTCAGGCAAACGAGCTCGACATGGTGAGAGACATGCTTCCGCTATTCCCGAAAAGCCTACTGCCCCTGCCCCTCTTGACATTACTTCTGACTCTCCTGCTCTTGGGAAGGAGGACATCCAGACAATAATAAGTAGGCCTAAATTTCAAGTGGGACCGGGCCTAGCCACTTTACAAAGTCGTTTTCCGCAGTGGTGTTTAAAGGGTGTGAGGTTCGATCTCGACCTAGTCCCTATTGACAAGCCTGCTATGCTACGAAATCTTGATGCCGTTAAACTTGATATCGAGAGGATGTCAAACTGGCAGAAGCTTGTTGATGAGCTTCAACGAGTTAACCGCGCCAACTTAGAGGCTATGCTCACCATGGAAAACGATAAGGCTGAGTGGCAAAAGGTCCTTGAGCAGCATGATACCGAGATGAGAAGTATAACTTCCTACAACGAGGAGCTCGAAGCAAAGGTTGAGAAGTTGAAAGATGAGCTTGCTGCTTCCTCTACTTCATACTCTCAAAAAGAAGAAGTGCTTCTCAGACAAGTTAGAGATGCTCATGCCAGTCAGAGAGACGCTGAGGACAGGCTTGAAGTACAAAAAAGAATCAGTGACGGCTATGTCTCTGATATTGCCGAGCTTCGAAAGAAAAACAACTCCCAGGAGGCGGAGATACAAATGCTCAAGCTTCAGCTTGCCAGAACTGAAAGGGAGCGCGATGAGGCTGTCGCCGGCAAAATCGCAGCCGAAGAATCTCATGAGGCGACCAAAAACAGCTTCGGCTCAACATTATTCGACTTCTACTTGCATAGCGTCTTGGGGCGTGGAAGCCTCGCCTTTCTTGGTCCCAAGTATGAGATCACTTTAGCTGAAGTGTGGGAGGCCGCCCTCGATATGCTTGGTGCTGAAGGTGCTGGTTATGATGAGTCAGCCCTGGAAAGGCATTATTTTGATGAAGACGCTCGCGCTGCTCTCGCCAGGGGAAAGGAACAACTTGCCAAACTAAGAACCGAAGTGACGGAAGGGGATCAGCTGGGGAAAACCACTTCAACTACTCTAGTCCAGCCACCTTCTTCGTCTGAAGTCGACATTATTGGTTCCAGTTCCCATCTCGCTTCTCCCACCAAAGTTACCGCTGATATTACAAGCACACAAGGTGGAGACGAGGGTGAAGAGAGCGCTGATACGCAAGCTTATGAAGTCGATATCAGGAAACCAGCTTCTTCAGGTAACTTCACTGTTAATTTCGCTACTGTCAATTCTGCTCAAGCTGGTTACTCGCTTATTTCACATGAGTTTCACGAGCTCCTTGGCTATTTTCTCAACCTTGACGAGCCTTCATCTCCTCTCTTTACTGACTTTAACCTTTTTTCTTCTGTAGAGAGAGTACCAAGCACTGCTCAAACTTCTACTCCTCCGGTCATCCTTCCTTCGTCTCTTCCGGCGGTGCCTCCTTCTGCCTCGCAACCTGGATCACAGGAGGAACAAATAGAGGCTCTTCACGGCTTGGATGATCCCATCGCTTCGCAAGAGCAGAAAGATGAGAGACCTGAGGGAGGTGACATTTCCCCGGAACGGACTCCTTCTGACGACATTGTTCTATCAAAACTTGTCACTCCGGGGAGTGAGTCTTCCTCACAGAGGAGAGAGAAGCGTGGGACATCAAAGAGGAGGGGGAAGAAAATCACCGCCACTGAAGAGGAGCCGGAAGTTGGACCGGTTACACCTGCCTCTCCCACTTCCCTTATACCCACTGGCCGTCCTGAAAAGCTGCTTATTCGACCGAGTAAAGGGTCCAAAGGAGGGAAGAAGAAGTGAAGATTTTAGCTTTTTGCCTTTTGTATGAACTGGCCGAGAGTTGTGCGGGTACCGGCCCCCGCTTTTATTTTGAAAACCTGTATCTGCATTATAATTGAATAAAATGATTCTTCGTTTGTACAAACTTCTGTTTGAATTTGAGAATGCATTTACTATTTATTTTATTTCTTGCACAAGTTTATTTACACGATATTGCAGCGGGCTTATGGTATGTTGTTTGAGTATTACTTTACTGATGCAGCTATGCTACTATACCATGTTGCCCCCATACCTTAAGCTTGCTACAATATTTTATACTTCGAGGGGACTTGCACTCTTATTTGTTAAAGAATAATTATTTTATTCTTTAAAGAAAATTTTTATAGAGTACAACTCCCTTCGTATAAGTTTTTACGCTTTGTCGTACGAAGAAATCACTTTTTTCTTTTGCTTATGTGCATATTTTACCAAGTGAATTCCTCTATGTGGTAAAGCGGACCTCTGAAGGGTACTTTAACTTCCTCTTTTTTTTTTTTTTTTTTTTACGATCATTTTCCATAGTAGGCAAATTACTTTTCCTTTGAAAGTTAAAGTACGCTTTTGATGAGGATTTTTTTTATATATATAGAAAGTTGTACCTCTGAGGAGGGATTTTTCACGTTTCAACACTTGGAAGTTTTATTTCAATCTCGGTGAAACGTGTACCTCCAAAGAGTTATGCTTTAGAAATCCTTTTCACGTTTCAACACTTGGAAGTTTTATTTCAATCTCGGTGAAACGTGGGTTTCCAAAGAGGTCTTTCTTCTTAATTGTGTTCCCGGGAGGGGGTTGTACCTCTGAGGAGGGATTTCTCACGTTCCAACACTTGGAAGTTTTATTTCAATCTTGGTGAAACGTGTACCCCCAAAGAGTTGTGCCTTTGAAGAAAGCCTTTTCACGTTTCAACACTTGGAAGTTTTATTTCAATCTCGGTGAAACGTGTGCTTTCAAGAAGGTCTTTGTTTTTGCATTTCAACTTTGGTGAAGTGAAATTCCGAAGAGCGGTTGCTACACTTCAACTCCTGGCGAAATGTGCCTCCGAAGAGGGCTTTTATTTTGTTTACATTTCAACTCTGGTGAAGTGAAATCCCGAAGAGCGGTTATAACACTTCAACTCCTGGTGAAATGGGCCTCCGAAGAGGGCTTTTATTTTGTTTACATTTCAACTCTGGTGAAGTGAAATCCCGAAGAGCGGTTATAACACTTCAACTCCTGGTGAAATGGGCCTCCGAAGAGGGCTTTTATTTTGTTTACATTTCAACTCTGGTGAAGTGAAATCCCGAAGAGCGGTTATAACACTTCAACTCCTGGTGAAATGTGCCTCAGAGAGGGTTTTCATCGCCTGGAAGTTACTCTCTCATGGTTGGAGGGTCATGACTCCTCCAATCTTTTTTGTTGAGTAGAGAACTTTCTTTTTTGTGGCGTATGACCCATTAGAGGTCTTTTATCCTCCGAAGAGTTGCGCCTCCGAAGAGGACTTGTGCCGCTGATGGTAGCTTTGGTTGTTCCTCTGTTCACTTGCTTATGCCTTTTCAGCGATCCTCTTTTTTTTTTTTTTTTTTCAAGTTTTCATTCCCCTTTCTCTCACAAGTGGCTTGTTTAATCCAAGGAAGTGTACTTCATTGCCAGGCAAGTTCGTGAGAACGGGCACTAGCTTCCTAATTGGATGTTTGTTTGTTCAAACGATCTCAATTTATCAGCAAGGGCTCGTTTCTATCGAAATCATTAGCCGTTCAATTGAAGTATTTCCTATCTAGGATTTGAATTCGGGGTCTTTGTGACTTGAAATTTGTTTGTTGAATGATGGTGAGAATCGCTCAGTCTTATTATGCGCAAGTTTTATTTCCATGGTCTGCAAAAATTTAAATTGACATTTTAGCAATACATCTTATGTATTTTTATATCGAAAACAAAGCAAACATATAATGATAATAAGGAACACAAGATTTATAGTGGTTCGGCCATGAAATTGGGCCTACATCCACTTTATATTTTTTTTCATTATTTACTTGCATCAGTTTCACAATTGCTTTCAATTACAAGAATCATACATCCATAATTCTTTTTACAATTTTTCAACAAAATTTTCAAGTAAAGTATGGACGCAAGTGGTTGCTGTTCCATGCCCTTGGAATTTGCTCTCCATCAACAGTGGTGAGCTTGAATGTGCCGTCAAGAAGCTTCTGACCTACTACATATGGTCCTTCCCAATTTGGCCCAAACACACCTGTCGCGGTCATAATTCTTTTCAGGACTAGATCTCCAATTTCAAAGCTGCGTTGACGAACTTTGGAATTGAAATGTCTGGCTATCCTTTGCTGATGAGCTGCAACTCTGAGGTTAGCTTCATCTCTTTTTTCATCAAGGAAATCCAGCGCTTCAAGTTGCAGCTTTTCATTTTCCGCTTGATTGAAATGGATTCTTCTGTGTGAAGGGACCTCTGTTTCAACCGGGATCATTGCTTCCGACCCGTATGCTAACGAAAAAGGAGTATGCCCAGTTGCAGTTTTGTGAGTAGTTCTGTATGCCCATAGTGCAAGTGGTAGTTTATCGACCCAACCACCTTTTGCTTTTTCGAGTTGCTTTTTGATGGTTGATTTGATGATCTTGTTCACTGCTTCCACTTGCCCGTTTGCCTGCGGATGAGCTACTGCCGAAAAGCTTTTCTGGATTTTGAATCGTTTACAAAAATCCTGGAATTCCTCGCTTTCAAACTGAGTACCATTGTCTGTGATTATTTTCTGAGGCACACCGTATCTGCAAATGATATTCTTGGTCACAAAGCTTATCATTTTCTTAGAAGTGATAGTAGCCGATGGTTCAGCTTCAGCCCACTTAGTAAAATAATCAACTGCAACAATAGTATATTTAATCCCTGATTTAGCAGTTGGTAGCGGCCCGATGAGATCCATTCCCCAAATTGCAAATGGCCATGGACTGACCATCTGTGTGAGTTCGGTAGAAGGTGCTCTAGGAATTTTGGCATATCTTTGGCACTTGTCACATTTTTGGGAGTAATCTGTGGCATCCCGATTAATTTCTGGCCAAAAATATCCGTATCGGAGAATTTTCTTTGCTAGTGTTTGACCACCTGAATGATCACCGCATTCTCCTCCATGCACTTCAGCTAGGATTGTTTTGGACTCTTCCCGGGATACACATCGAAGCAATGGCATTGAGAATCCCCGTCTGTATAATCGGCCATCCTGAATTACATAGCGAGAGGCCTTTCTTAGAAGCTTTCGTCTTTCTATCGAGTTTTCTGGCAGAGAACCCCTGAGTAGGTAATCCAGTATTGGAGTCATCCATGACTCTTGTTCTTGAGATACATTCACAATCCAGTCTATATCCATCTCGTCTATACTTGGCGCTGAAAGGACTTCTACAGGGACCAATCCCAATAGTTGAGCTTCACCAGAACTTGAATACTTTGCGAGGGAATCTGCCTTCATATTCTCTTCCCGAGGAATGTGGCTTATTGAATAGTGACCGAGTTCACATAGGAGTTCCCAAGCCTTTGACAAGTAGGAAGGAAAATTTCCACCTTTTGCTTGAAATTCTTTCTTGACTTGGCATACAATAAGCTGAGAATCACTGAAAATTTGTAATGCTTGAATGTTCAGCTCTTTAGCGATTTTCAGACCTGCAATAAGAGCTTCATATTCTGCTTCATTGTTTGTTGAAGGGAATTCCAGTCTTAGTGCATAACATAATGATCGACCTTCAGGAGTTTCAAGTACCACTCCGGCTCCAGAACAGTTGTCATTTCTTGCGCCATCAACATACATCTTCCACTGGATTGGAGAATCATTGACCGCTTTTTCCTCACCATTATCTTTCTCTGTGAATTCTGCAATGAAATCAGCTAAAGCTTGTCCGTTGATTGCTTTTCGGGGGTGATAGGTGATGTCATATTGACTAAGTTCAATGTTCCATTTTAGAAGACGACCCGAAGTTTCAGGGCGAAATAGGACTTGCTTTAGAGGCTGATCAGTGAGTACTTTGATAGGATGAGCTTGGAAATATTGCCTCAGTTTCCTCGATGCAACTAGTAGGCAATAGGCGAGTTTTTCCAACTTGGAGTAATTCAGCTCTGCCCCAGTGAGTCTTTTGCTGATATAGTAAACTGGATGTTGAATCCTTTTGTCTTCCCGTATCAGCGCTGCACTTAGAGCATGAGATGATACTGCCAAGTATATAAGAAGATCCTCACCATCGCCTGGCCTAGAAAGTATCGGAGGCGTTTCCATATGACGGATCAACTCTTCAAAAGCTTTTTGGCATTCGGGAGTCCATTCAAAGTTCTTCTTTCCTTTTTTCAGGGCATCGAAGAACGGGATGCATTTATCAGTAGCTTTGGAAATGAACCGATTCAAAGCGGCGACCTTTCCGTTGAGACTTTGCAATTCCTTCTTCGTTCTAGGAGCTTTAACTTCTTTTAAGGCGGTAATTTGAGCTGGGCTAGCCTCTATGCCCCTAGCACTGACAATAAAACCTAAGAACTTTCCGGATTCGACCCCAAATGTACATTTCAGAGGGTTAAGTTTCATTCTGTATTTCCGGAGGACTGCGAACATTTCTGCTAAGTGTTCAATGTGATCCACTGCTTTCCTGGACTTCACTAACATGTCGTCGACGTAGACTTCCATAGTTTTGCCCAATTGCGGTTTGAACATAGCATTAACAAGTCTTTGGTAGGTTGCCCCTGCGTTTTTCAATCCGAAGGGCATAACTCTGTAGCAATAAAGTCCAACATCTGTGATAAAGCTTGTATCCTCTTGATCCGGCTCATGCATCATGATTTGGTTATAACCGGAGTAGGCATCCATGAAGGATAACAATTCATGTCCCGCAGTTCCGTCTACCAGTTGATCGATCCTGGGTAATGGGAAGCAATCTTTGGGGCAAGCCTTGTTTAGATCAGAAAAGTCGATGCATACTCTCCATTTTCCATTAGCTTTCTTGACCAACACAGGATTTGAAACCCAATTCGGATACGTAGATTCTTTGATGAAGTTATTTTCCATGAGTCGATCAACTTCTTCTTTTAATGCTGCTGACCTTTCTGGACCTTGGGTTCTTCTTTTCTGTTTAACTGGCGTAAACTTTGGGTCAATATTCAGAGCGTGTACTGCAACTTCTGGGGATATCCCACACATATCGGCATGAGTCCAAGCAAAGACATCCAGATTTGCTTTCAGGAAAGATATCAAGACATTCTGAATTGACACATTAAGCTGCGAACCCACATTCAACACCTTATTTGGGTCCTTCGGGTCAACAGGTACCGGAATTGTCGTTTCCACCGGTACTACTCTATTCTCCCCTGTACTGGCTTTTCTGGGATCCATTTCTTTCCGTGCCCCGCTGTGCTCGCCAGTGCAGGGTCCGCTCTGTAATTGCTACGAAGCTGGTTCCTTGATGCGGACTGGAGTTGCCGCATCCTTTCCCATTTCTCTTTTTCTTGACTCTCGCAGCTCTGTCCAATAACATTCTCGCGCAGCATTTTGATCCCCTTTTATAACTCCTACTCCATTGTCAGTAGGGAATTTAATAGTGAGGCACCACGGGGCTAGGATAGCTTTGAATGCTGCGAGTGTCGGACGGCCAAGAAAAGCATTATAGGCAGAAAACTCATCGACAATCACAAATGTTTGCTTTCGGGCCACTTTCCTTTCTCCTTCCCCAAGTTCTACAAACAAATCGATGGTTCCTACTGGTTGCTTTGGCTCCCCTGTGAAGCCCACGATTTTCTGTGATGAGGCTTGCACATCGATCATAGGGATTTTCATCTGGTCAAATGTCTTCTTGAAGAGAATATTGCATGATGCTCCGCAGTCAATGAGGACTCTTCTGACAATGGCTGGTCCAATACCAGCCGAGATGACCAAGGGATCTAAAGTAGGAGCTTCAATACCTGTAGAATCTCTGGCTCTGAAAATAATATCGTCACTGAAAGTTTTCTGTTGTTTAAGGGGCGTAGTGTCTTCTAGAACAAAGACGTTTTCTTCGGCTGGAGCATATTTCAAAGCCCTGGAATATCTCTCCATCTCACCCCAACTTTTACCAGCTGGGTGAGGTCCTCCTGAAATGACATTGATAACGGGCCTTCCAGATTCGTGCCCCGTAGCTTTCTCTCCTGCCCCAGGCTGATGAACAGGGGCCCGCTGCCCCTGACTCGACGATGCAGGATTGTTGCTATTCTTTTTTACGAATTGCTGCAACTTGTTTTCTCTTAGCAACTCTTCAATCAGATTTTTCAGCTGGCGGCATTCATCAGTTTCATGACCTGGTTGATTGTGGAAGCGGCAGAATTTCCCACTTTGTATGGCTTTTCTCCCAGTTCTCAACGGGATAGGTTTAGGGAAATCGACGGAATCTTTAGTGGCGAGGTAGATGTGCTCCGGTGTATGTGATAATGGAGTATATTCTGATGGCTTGAAGGATCGGGGCTTCTTCAGATTACCCTGTTTCTTCCCATTACTATTCTCCCTTTTTTCCCCCACCGATTCATTCTTGCATGGAGCGACAGTGTTGTCTTCTGCTTTTTCTAACACTGTCTTTACTGGTAAAGGACGGCTTTCCAAGCGAATGAACTCGTCTGCTTTTTTGTAGAACTTTTCGAGAGAGGTTGGCTCCTTCATATTTAACCATTTCCCAAATTCGCTTGACTTATCGATAGCCCTCATCAGATAAGTCAATATCATTCGTGGTTCAGCATTGTCCACCTCAGCCAGTGCTATATTGAAGCGGTTCAAGAAGGATCTGATAGATTCACCAGGATTCTGCTCTAAACTCGATAGTGACATAATATCCTTGGCCTTCGAAGCATATAGTCTAAACTGCTCCTTGAATTTTCTGGTCAAGTCTGAAAACTGATCGATAGATCGGACTGGTAACTTGGTGAACCACAATAAAGCCACGCCTTCCAGGTATACGGGGAAATATCGGCACTTTATTTCGTCGGAGGCCCTGGCACCTGTCATGTGCCAGTCATATTTATACAGGAACTCATTCGGATCACTCGTCCCTTTGTAAGCTGGAATAGTCGGAGAGACAAACTTCCTTGGAAATTCCGCCTTCAAGATTTTTTCAGTAAACGGAGTTTTACTTGGAGCGAAACCCCATTCCTTCTCATCTTCAATCCTTTGCATACTTTCTTTCATGATCTGCCGGACCATTCCAGAAAGATATTCCTCATCATGTCGAGTTCTAGATCCACCGGCGTCAGGTACTGCCTGCTCAAAGGGACTAGTAGGCCTTTCAGGAGCATTCCTTTCATTAACATCATGAATGTTGCCAGCATAGTTCCTTTCATTACCAGCCGGTTCATTGTTTGCCCCAAGTAAGCCGTTCAACTTATTCAGAATCAGAGCATTCTGGGCACTTTGAGCCTCTAGTTGTGCATTTTGGGCGTTTATCTGCTGGTTTAGCCCTAGAATCACAGCATCCAATTCCGCTTTTGTAACTCCAACAGACGGAGTGGGTAGATTAGGCACAGGGGAAGCGGAGGTTCCCTCTTGAATGTTCCCAGATCTGATAGATCTGCTTTTCCTTCCAGGAGCCATAATCTCAGATATACTTCTGGTTTTTAAGGAAATTCTTTCTTCAAATCTCTGCGAAGCAATGATGACAGCTGTCCTGAGTTCAATTCTCAGTGAAAGCACCAAAAATGTTAACGCTTAAATTTGAACGCTAACACCCCGGTGTGTGAAGTGTATTTGTGAAAGCACCACCCGATAGATCGGGAAAGAATTATAAGTAAGGAGATTGCAGAAAAGCAGTAAAAACACAAGTTTTATAGTGGTTCGGCCCAAAATCAGGCCTACGTCCACTTAGATTCTCTTTATTGCTGATATGAGTACAATTTATATCACTTTCTTCAATTACAATTAACTTCAGACAAATAGTTCAAACTCCCATGAAGAATAATCTTTCGAATTCATCTTGAATGATTGTGATTCTTCTTTGAAGTGTGTAATAGCGTCCTTGGAGTTTGGAGTGCTTGGAGTGCTGCTTGAGTTGAGAAAATGGCAGAGTAACGGTGCTTCGAGAATTAGCCCAAAAGGGTCCTTTGCTAGTTGGAGCTAGGGGCGTATTTATAGGCTTTGCTCGGAGTTAGGTCGTAGGTCGCGACCGACCTAAGCAAGGTCGTAGGTCGTAGGCGCCCTAAGAAGCACTGGCTCCTCCCCCTTCTTTCATAAGAATGCACGAGCTCGTTTCGACAAGTCCTAGGTCGTAAGCGACCTTATTGGTGGCAGTATAGAAAAGGCGGCCTTCTGATACACTGTCCCTAGGTCGGGAACGACCTACCTTAGGTTGTGGGCGACCTATCTTAGGTCGAGCCATTCTGTTAGGTCGCGGCCTCTTTAGGCTGATATGATCTTTAGGTCGCTCTGGCTTTTTGATCGCTGAGTAATGAAGGCGCTAGGTCGCTGAAGACTTTAGGTTGCTGAGTCCCCTTAGGTCGTTGGTTGGTTAGAGTGAGTCTTCCTTTAGGTCGCAACTACCTGTAGGTCGCTAACCTCCGCTACTTTAGGTCGCTTGCTTCGTTAAACCGCTAAGTTGCTCTATCCTCTAGGTCGTTAAACTTTTAGGTCGCTAGGTTGCGTTGTCCTTTAGGTCGTGCCGTCTTTTAGGTCGCAGCTTTTTGATCTATAGGTCGTTTGCAGAAGGGAGTTAACACTTGGATTAAATGTCACCAAAATGATTTAATAAGCTTTTTAATCCCTTTTAAATCATAAGTAATGCTGGTAAACTTGTTTTGAAAAAAGTTTACAAAAATAAATACTTTGAAAAAAATATCGATAATGTGACCGAAAATCTTTTTATCGATAAACATGTTTTTTCTTAACTAAAGTTGTTCAACCTTTTGTACATTTCTAATTTATCATTATGGTGATAATTATCAACTACAAATATTTTCATGTTTATGGATAGCTAAATGTGATGTCATACACTGTCTTGCATGACATGAAAATGGGATGAGAACAAGCTTATAATATACCATTTAAAGCTTATAAATGGAGGGGCACGCCCTTGTTGAATAATCATAAATTCACAAAATCTTGGAATAAAATATGAGAATAAAAATGGTGGAAGTGCTTAAGCACCAATCCACTAATTTTTCTCTAGCTTTATCTTAACCAAATCATCTCCAATCTCTTCTAAACTTTGAATACGGGCCTAAAACATTATGGAAAGCATGATTAGTAAGTAATAAGTAGGAGAAGGTGAGAGGGAGAGGGGGATCTTGGTGGGGGTAATGAGCAACGAGAGGAAACAGAGAGGTGCGGCCTTGGTTTGAAAGTGCTAAAGGTTGGATTTAGCCTTTTGATGGTGGAAGGAGGTAGTTCTTTGATTCTTGTGGATTTGTGCTTGTCTTTATCTTGTATCTAAGTGATTTATCTCACTATATTAGAAGTATATATTGTGTATATATATGTCATGTGTAAAGTATAAAGTTAAAGTGACAATAGCTAGTTAAAGTTTTAAAATTTGGACCCCACTTACCTTTGAAAGCAAATGATAACTTTATTGTATAAAATCACTTGTATATTAAAGTTAAGTAAGTTTGAAAGTGTATGAAGCGAGAATAGTCGTTGTAAGTGCGCTTCTAAATCCCTTGTTTTCGGGGATTTCTATAAAAAAAATTAGAAGACATCGTTAGGAATTTATTTCCATGATTTTTAATTACCCTAAGGAAAGTACTTAGTATAAAAATTTTAAGTCTTAAATTATTTATTAAAGTGGTTAAAAATAGACGCTAAGGTTATTTTTTTTCAATGTTATTTTTAACAAGGACTTTTAATAGCATTTATAAATGCTGTTGTAAGTTGCTTATGGTTTTAAGAGTTCAAAAAGGATATTTAATTTTTTTTATCTAATCTTTTTATAGAAATTTTCTAACCTATTTTTAAGTATTCTAAAGTTGGTTTAAAGTTTAAATATATTTTCAATAATTATATGTAAACTTTGAAGAAGTAAAGAAGAGGTTTAACATTAAAAGTCGATGCAGTAAGCTTATCTATTTATAAGAGTTAAGATTGATGACAAGTAGAGACAAAGCAATATAGCTCTAACCTATTGGTTTTCCTCTTGGCTGAGGAATAATTAAGTTGGGATTGTTCGAAACATGTTAATTTTGTTGTTTACTTACTTATTTGTTTAAAAAGTAATCAACTTTGCTTAATGCTAAAAGCCGACGAAGTAGCCATAACTATTTATGAGAGTTAAGATTTATGTTGAGTAGGGATGGAAAAATAAAGCTCTAACCTACTAGTTTCCCTCTTGGTCGAGGGATAGTTAAGTTGGGAATGTCGAAAATGGGTTAATCATGTTATTTGTTACTTTTTTATGGAAATCATTAATACTATACTTAACACTAAAAATCAACGAGTAGACTTATCTATTTGTAAGATTCAAGAATGAAGTGTCTAACCAAGTGCAACGACCCAAAATTTTGGTCATTAGATTTTAAATGTTTAATTAATTTTAAACATTTAAAATAATTGAATTTTGGAATTTAACAATTTATAATTCAAATATAGGAAATAATTAAATATTTGAATTGTGAATTAAATGTCAATTAAATGGATTTAATAAAAAAATTAACTCCATTTAACCAATAAATAATATTGGTGAATCCAATTTGTAAATTTATATACAAACATAAATAAATTGGATTTAAATATCAATAATTAAATATTTAAATCTACGAAATTAGCCTTTCGGGGCACAGTCTCGGATTTCGAAGAAATAGTGAATTATATTACGCCGACGAATTTTGTAGCAGTCAGACGCATTGTTTGGTCGTGCGAGATCGAAATGCGTTGAAATTAATATCGAAATTTAATATAAAAACTATGTCCAAAAACCTATCTTCTGCATACGATCGAATTAGGTCTCGAAACAAGTTCCATTATGTTCGGAATAGGGGTAAAACATTAGGAACGCCAAGTGGCACATCTTGTTTGGAGGTCGAAATTTTTGAGCATGGTTTGCTAAATAATTTAAAATTAAAATCAACACTTAACATCAACCAAAAATATTTCATTTCAAAAAAAACACATAGTACACAACAACGCATAAACATGTTACTATGTTTCCTGGTTTTGTGTTTGAAAAACATGACCATTTTGTCTAATTTAATTAGGTTATGGAATGAAATTAAATCATTAGCTAACTCGTTTTCACTCTAACACTCCTTCCTCTCTTTCTTTCTTGTTCTAGTTAATAAGAACTATGGACACATATATTAAAAATCAAAATCAAATCATATACACCATTAAAAAACTCAAAACAACTATCTTGGAGTTTGTTTACACCTAGGCTTCGATCCATACTAGTTTGGCGATGATCGGTCATGAATAGGGGTGATCGACATATGGGTTTAGAATAGGGTTAACGATTTTGGTTGTTTTAGTCATCGATTTAGGTTTTAGATGTTGGATTAGGGTTTGTCTTGTCGAAAGCCACCTTGTCGTCGAATTTGGGGTGGTGCGGTCGAGTATGGAAACTCGAGACCTAGTGGCGTGACGAGGGAAGTCGGGCGCATGCGCGTTTTCGACCTGGGCGTGGTGGAGTTTGTCCGAGATGTTGGTTTGGTCAAGCTCGGGGAGAGAGAGCCATTAGCAAAGTCAGTTTGCAAAACAATGCGCCGTAGCTCCATGTCAGTGAAATATCATGCACGACAATCTCTTGAGTGCACTGTACATGCACAAGGAGTTGAGAGTGAGGGGGACGATGAATAGTAGATAGGGTAATCTTGTAATTATTTTAAAGTTATTTAATTTCGATTTTAATTTTAAATTGTTGATAAGTTACAAAATGTATATCTCGCTCATATGAGGTTGGAATCGAATGCTATTTTTTGCATTGGGTTCCTATCGTCGAGAGCTTCAAGATAGAATCAGTTTGGTTGGATTTGGAGCAAGTGAAATTTTAGGCTAAAATCGAACGTCTGTTCGGTTTTAGTCCGAAATCGGGCCAATTCGGCGGAAATGATACACATTAAATTTTATTATATTATATCAATGATGTTATAAATATTTATTGATTGTTTGGATGTTTGTTAAAATTGTTTAATTGCTTATTTGGCAGAATTTCTGTTCGGAAAACGATGACATATTAATTCGATTGTTAGAAAACTCATATGATCATCTATATAGTATCGATAACCATTATTTTGCAGGGAAAATCTGAAGAGAGACCAAAGCGGGGTTTCTCGGCCAAAAATTATTTATTTACTCCCATATGTTGTTATTGATAGTTTATTGAAATTGATTACTAATATTCCCTTTTATAATTTAAATGTCGTTATAGCGATTTTTGCTATATCGTCATTTATTAAATTTCAACCCAAAACCCCGTCCTATGAACTTGAGCTTGTATTTTCGCTAAAAAGAATATTAAAATTATTAATCATTTTGATTAATGATAGTTTAAAGTAATTAGTCTTTTAAATTAATTAATTTGAGATTAGTTAACCAATTTAATAAATAATGATTAAAAATGGTTTATCTTTAGATTTAATTAATCATTTTTGCTAATGATGTTTTTATACTTAATGAATCATTTTAATTAATGATTATTTGAGTTTAATTAATTATTTTAAGTCATGATAATGGAGTCTGATTAATTTATTGAACTTAATTAATTATTTCAATTAGTGATAATTAAAATTAATAATCATTTTAGTTAATGATATTTAAAAGTAAAAAATCATTTTAAATAATGATTTTTGAATTTGATTAATCATTCTAATAAATGATTTTTTTTTAAATTTGATTAATTGTTTTAACTAATGGTTTTTGGAACTTAGTTAAATAATTTTAACTAATGATGTTTTTTAATTAAATAAAGTGTAATGACCCGGAAATTTTCAATAATTAAAATTGTTAAATTAAAAATATTTTCGTAAATAAATTTGGAAGAAATAAAAACTTTGTAATTTAATAGAGAAGTGGATGTAAAAACGTGAAATTTAAGACAATGTATAGAAGATGTTAAATTGAGTATATTAAGTTAAACCAAATGTTAACTAAGTTTATGGGGTAATAATGACTTAATAAAAAATATTGGAATTGAATCAAATCAAAAGATTGGAGGTAATTATAAATAATTGGAATTCAATCTATAACAAACGGATTTATGGTAAGTAAATGAAATTGAACACTATGTTAATTATAATTAGGATGAAATGGGAAATATTAATGTAATAAATATAACCAATGTTAATTATACCCACAAGATGATAATTGACTAAATAACAAGATTTAAAATCAAATCAATGGTTTTGTTAGAATTTCAATTGATAAATAATGAATTTACTGAAATTGAAGTTAAACACTGTATTTTGTGAATTAATTAACTTTGAATGGATATAGAATTTATTATAAAGGATTTTAAATTACTAAGTAATCCAAAGTGATAGAAATTGGAAACAATGATAATTGAATGGAAAAGTGATTTAATTTAATTTAATATTAATTTATTTAATTAACTGGAAAATAGCCATTTTGGCCACTGACTCGGATTTCGATGAAACCAGTATCATCGGATCCGTAATGGTGAATTATTGTAGGATTTCAAGTTTTGTAGCGATCGGAGTTGTCGTTTGATCGTACGGGCTCGAAACGCCTAAAAATCAATTTAATTAAAATCAATTGAAATCAATTTGAGATAATATGATTTTAGCATAACTTCTTCATATGATGGAATTTGGACTGGAAAACTGTTGCATTGATTTTAGAGTATTTTAAAACATCTATTTCGATATATGGGTTGACCCATTTTCGTTCTGGAGTCGAAACGGGTTTTCGGGTCATTATCGTTCAATTTTCCAAATCTATCAAACCCATTTTTTTCTATTTTGGTTCTACCTATATATATGTCATGATAAACCCTAGCAACCTTTCTATTTCTCATTTCTGTACATACAAATTTTTTATTGCTCCTCTTCTTCAATGGCTAAAAACCATATATTCCGCAATTCAATTCCAATTCAAAATCCAACAACAAAAATTCAAACTCCTCATAAAACATCAAATGATATATCAATCTGAAGCCCTCGGAAAACGCATCTCAGGTCCGAAATTCGTTTTCCAATTCGAATCATCGTTTGACTATAAATTTATGATCAATTCTTGGCCTTCCATTTCATCGTAATCAACTGCATCGGATCGTCAAATCGATGATGCCATGGCGTGGAGGAGACCTTGCGGAGTTCATAGGTATGTTTGGTCCATCGATTCAACGGTTGGATGTGGCGAATTAATTCAATTAGGGTTCTAAAAACCCTAGATTTCAGCAGAGGCTGGAAGTGTCGTAGCGTTCGAGTGCCACGTGGGCGAACGAGGCTGAGGAGAGCGGCCGGTGAGGCTCGTGCGACGGCGAGGAAGGACCCGGGTGCGACGGCGAGGAAGGACCCGGGCACGTTGATCGATCGCCTCTGGCGTTCGTTGACATGGTGACGGCTCTATCTTCGTTCGCGTGCGTTAGGGCTTGCTGTAGAAGGAGGTTGTTGATGTGGCACTTGAGGGTAGATTGGTGTTATTTTGTTTTCTTTTATTTTAATTTTCAATTTCATTCGTTCTGATCGTAATAAATTTTGCATGGAGGTCCAATTTACGCATGGTTTTCTCCGCTGGGGTCATGTTGGAATTCCAGACATTCTGACACTAGTTTGGACAAATTCTGAGACTGTTCAAATTTTGGGTTTAAATTGGATTTATCAATATAAATTCAAAAGGTGAGTGTTTTAACCCACTCACAACTTCTAAAATTTCTTATGTTTGTTAAATTAATTTATGATATGATTAGAAATTTATTTATGACTGTTTGGCATATGTTGAATCATCATCTCAGTTTATTTGAATTTATTTGGATAAAATAGTTAATTAATTTATTTTTTAATATAAACTGCCAGTAAATACCTGTTATTTATTATCTATTCTATATTGACGTTATTGATTGAATTGGATGATGATTGTGATAAATGTTTGATGATTGATATTGGATGAATGGATATTGTATTTATATTGTTATAAACTGCAAGTTGTTATGGATTTTTATTTCATTCGGGATTGCGGTTTGAAATGATATATGACCGTATATATATGTATATATTTTAATTTATGGATTGAAATGATAAATATCAGTATCACTTGACCATTGGATAGAAAATTATATACAGACACCGTGGGCTATATATAAAAATATTTTGAAATGAGTTCTATGGTTTTGTAAAGATATATATGGTTTTAGATAAATATTGATTTTAGATATTATATAAATGTTATTTTATCCTTGATGTTAAGTTATGTATAAGCTTGTTTTAATATTGAATAAGTTCGATTTTTATTAAAGATAATACGGTTAAGTATTTAAATTATATTTTAATATAGAGTTTATAATGGTTTAAATAAATTAAGGTTGGAAGATAAATTTGATATTTATTTGAAATTGAATTTATTTAAGAATTAAACTCAAATAAGTTTGATGTGAAATTTATTAAATTTAAAATTTTAGAAGGTATGATTTTTATAACTTGATTTTGGTTTAGGGTGAATTGAATGAATATTTCAAATATAAATAAATTGAAGGAAATATGTAGTTATTCGTAATTTGATTTTTATTTAAATGATAATGGATTTATTAAGTAAAATATTTCAAAACTAAAAAAATAGGAAATTGAATTTGTTGAATTGTAATTACCAAACTTAGTTTTGAAATCGTCGAATACTTAATGCTTGAAATATGTTGAATTTGAAACGGTTTATTCTGTGGATCAAATCTGTTTTGAACTAAATATAATTTGAAATGGCTTATTTGAAAATTGAATTGAATTGAAATTTATGATTTGAGATTTGGTAAAATCTAGAATTCTAGAATTCGAATTGTTTTGGAATTGATTTGTGAAATTGAAGAAGCTATTTATTATATAAAGTATTTTAATATGTAAACCATTTAAGTGGTGGAAGTTATGTTTTAAAGTTACGAGTTTCAAAGTATTATGATTTGAAAGTGTTATAACCTCAAGGGTTTTTGTTTCAAAGTGTAGAATTTGAAAGTGCTATGATTTTTGGAAAGGATATATTTGAGATAAAAATGATATCGTATTGATTTAGTTTTGAAATGGCAATGATATTTCGGTTTAAAGTATAAATTATTTTAAAATGACCGCGGTGTAATAATAACGTTGGGTTGTTAAAAAGACTGGGATCGGAAGTTGTCATACTCTCTGCCAACTCTGAAAACCACTTTAACAACCGTGTACGCGGTGGAGATTCCAGAATGAAGTAGGATGGTGGCGACGTCTTTGAGGTATGAACGGGGACCCGACTCTCGTGAGTTGACTAAAGGTGGCAAAAACAGGAGCAATCTCGGGCCAGTGAGGTAGCCCCTCTTATCAAGCACACTCCATCGATATTATTCTAACTTTGAGATTAATTTGGTGGCCACTTTTGACTTTTGATTTTTGGGGATATGGCTCGAGGTGGGTGGTAGCTGCGCGCTATACGTCACCACCAGCCCATGTGCGTAATTGGTATATCTACCCTGGCATTGCCTAGTGTGCCGTGTCACCTACCATAGCGTGCCTTGTACGAGTTTGGATTTCTCCCGTAGCCCGTGGAATATTTAGGGTAATCTCCCAATCTGAAGATGTGCTGGTAATGGATGAACTATTGGGACTATTACGTGTTAAGGTGGAAAATGTAAAGCCTTAACGCTATTTAAAAGTAAGTTTATTTTACTATAGACATTATTATAATAGCAGAATATTACTACATAGTAAATAGTTTAACGGATCCTTAGGAGATGTGAATCCCGAGCATCTCTTAAGTTACTGCACTCACGTTAGACACTGGATAGAAGATGTCAAATCCCGTAAACATCTTTGACGCTGTTCCACTCATACTACTTACAGTTGATTTAACTTACATAAGATCTTTTAGTTCTGACTCGAGTGTTTTGTCTTTTCGATTCACTCGGGTCAGTCTGAGCATTTCAGGATTTGAAGACCTTATTTCTGGAGGACGAAGACGAAGATTGTCTTACTATTATTATTTATATTATTCCACTACATTCATACTGTTCCGCTGCATCATTATTTGTTATTCTCTGGTATGTGTAACTTTGATATGTGTTGTATAAGTATAATCAAATGTTTTGTAAAACAGCTTCATGAAATGTTATTTGATTATTATATTTTGTCATTTCGCTGCAAGATTCTGTTTTGTTTTTTTCTTTCTCTGTTTTTCTTATTTACCCCCAATGACAATCCGCCCTTCTGTATGGTTTGAGTCTGACATGTGTGGTTTATCGTCGATTAAAAACGTACAAAAAGGTGGGCTATTACATTTTGTATCAAAACTTTGGCTTAGCGATAAACCTTAGCTTTGTGGGGTCTGACTCTTTATTAATAGGGTAGTATTACCTTATGATGAGTCACTGAGCGTATATATATGAGAGAGTGTATTTGTTAGTGTTAAAAAAAGGTTTTGATATTGTGTTAATTTGTTCCGTTTTATAAATTCTGGTTGGTGCATAGGACGCTATGACATCAATAGGGATTTTTAAACACTTAATAGGACAGACGGACACAATATTTGTTTTGAAATATTGGTAAATGAAATAATTTTGCCTATTATATTTTCTGTATATAAAGTAATAAATTTTATAAATGTTATATTTGGTTGTAATATATTGATTGTTAGGTAGTGAAACTTATAAATATTGGTTGGAAATAAGATTTACAATAAAAATAACCGATATTGGAAATTTAGAACCTAAGTTTCGGGATTTTTGGAAATTTCTTTCGAATGATTTTGAAATGTAATAATAATATTATTTAGAAGTATTTTATGATATAAATATTTCAATATAATTTGAAAGAATTGTTTTAAAGAAACTTTGAAAAGAAATAAGTTTTGTACTCCCCTCTCTGTCGCTGAAAAATAATTTCGATGATGAGTGCACACATCATCGACATTCATTTTCGAGTTTCGAAGTGGGAAGGCCACTGTAGTAGTTTTACTACCAATTTATTTTGATAAACAAATATAAATTTCAAATTGTTTTAAATATAATTGGATATATAAATGGTAAGTGTATACATCTATCTATTATTTTAAATGATTTGAAACTTAACCCGGTATTTATTTCTTAAGTTTCCGCTAATTAATAGTTTCAATTATTGTAGTGAAATGGAATGTAACTAATTAATAATTGAAACCTCTAAATGAAATAAGAGATTAAATGCTAAGTTACGAATGAAACTATAAGAAGGTTGAAATTGTAACCTATAAAACAAAAGATATGATTATTGAACGTTTAATTTATTAAAAGAAATAAGATGAACTTGTATAATTTTCAATTACATCCTTAAAAAGCATATATACATATATAACTTACCGAATATTAAAAGTTCTAATGTTTAATAGGGAAATGTAATAGGATATTATACTAGTAAACTTGAAGTAATGAGAAGTATTCAATGAAATTCTTTAACAAATAAGAATTTGATGTTGTAGTTGCAAAAACTTATGTTTATTGCTATAATAAATTGTGATAGAAAGTAAGTACTATAAAAAAGTAATAAAAAACTTAAGTAGATGAATTGATATGCTAAGAAATTGAATTGAACATAAATACTATAAATAAATGAATGTAAATAAAAGAAGTTATGTAATAATGAATAAATAAATATAATTCAATAAAAAGAAACTGACATAACCTGAATAAATGAAAATGGATAATTGTAAGTAATAAATGAAAATAAATGAAATAAATACTAAATGAGTGAATGGAAATAAAAGTGTAAGAAATAAATGTAAATTAAAGGATGAATCATTATATGAATGAAAAGGAGTTATGCAACAAATGCTTTTTAATGGAATTAATAAGAATGAACTTGATCTATTGTTTGAAATGGTTGTTTTTTTTTTGTTTATGAGTTGTTTGGGTAAAGGATACTTTTAATTGCTTAGATGTATGTGTTTGTGCCAAAAATGGTCACAAACCCCAAATACTGTGAAAGCACCTGTGTATGAACATAAATCAGCAATATTCAAGCACAAATATCAGATCTTAGCAAATAACAAACAGCAATTCAGAGATTATAATCAAAAACACAGGATTTATAGTGGTTCGGCTATCTCCGGCCTACGTCCACTTCAAAGTTTTATCTTTTATTGATTATCCTTGCTGGTTACAGATGATTGCAGTAGTTACAAGAAGTAATTTGAGTATAATAGCGATGATATGCTGTAGAATTGAATCCATTAGAGTCTAAACGTCCAATAGCCAAAAAGATCCCCCTTCTTGTAGGCTTCAGAGGGCTATTTATAGGCGTAGGAGGCTGAGATCTCACTCAAACTTCGGGAGACTTCTTCTGGCACATGAGTGGGCCCACGCGACCGACCCCACCAAATTTTGGCTCGATCTGTGATCGATACGAATCCATTTCGTATCCATCAAAAAATGATCCAATCGGGACAAGAACATTCTTTACCTTGTATGCAAGCTGCTGTGAAAATTTCATTGCTTTTGGATCTGTGGTTTGGGAGATATGATCGATACGAGTTATGATGTTTTGGCAGGCCGTGTAGTTCGAATCGATTGATTCACACCGATACCTTCGAATCGATCGAAGCACGTGAGCATGCGATGACGTGTTACGAAATTCTTGGATCGCTCCCCCTTTTTTGCCACGTTGATCGATTCGTTCCGTAGCTTTCGCCACGTTTGCATCGACACGTTTGCAACGGTAATTTCATATCGATGACATATGATGTTTCGTATCGGTCAGGGTGCACTATTCGTATTGATCATCTATGGGGATCGATTCGAATAGCGAGTGTGGGACCGATGCGAACCGGATCGTCCTGAACAGTGTGAGTGGAGTGCAAATAGTATCAATGCAAACAGAGACAAAGTGATGATTCCGGATCGATTCGAACATACGGATACGGACAACCAAACATGCATGAACCCGATCAATACAGACCGAGGGATTCGAATTATACAAAACCCGATGGATTCGAATAGATCGATGCGGGGTCATTCCGGTGGATACGAATCCAATCGACTCGAATAAGTCAATGCATGATTTCCTGATGGATGCGAATGATGGACTCGAACAACACTGAACTCGATGGATATGAACAATGCCTCACCTGCCCACCTACCTGATCGATGCGAAATCATTGAGCCGAGTCCATGCTGATCGATACGAAACCATTGAGCTGAGTCCATGCTGATCGATACGAACGATATCGATTCGAAGTCCACCACTATGATCTTCCTTGATCGACACGAACGTATTGTTCGTATCCATGAGTATCGATACGAAACAGATGGATACGAACAATATATTCCTTCTACCTTGTATCGATCATATCTCCTCCATACGAACTCCGATCGACCTGAAATTTGAAATGTAGCTTTCCTTAACCTTGATCATCATCTCCAATCGATTCCGTCCTGATCGGAGCTCGGCCAAATTTTAACAACATCGATTGTAGCCTTGTTTCCAATAGATTTCCAATCCCGATATCCATCCTTCCTTGCCAATTTTGTTGATATTCCAGCTTTGACCGAAAGGTGGGATAACATTTTCCCCCCAAAACATGCCTTGTGATAAGAAGGCGTGTTTTGAATAGTTCCGAATCCAATATCCAAAGCCCATAGCCATATCATCAGAGTATGTCATCCTTGACTGCTCAAAGTCGATGCCCAATTCCAAATCCAATAACCAAAGCCTTAGCCAATTCCATATCCATTCGAACTCGATAACCGAGTCCTAATCCATCCTTATCCGATAGCCAATAACCGAATCCACGACCTCTCCGGGTCGATATCCAAATCCATAACCTCTCCGGGCTCTTGCCAAGCGCAATCCACACCTGACAACCGTGGTCCAGTGTCCCTGGACCTTGAGCTAAGCTCTCCGGGTTCTTGCCATGCACAATCCACACTTGACGACCGTGGTCCCGTGTCCCTGGACGTTGAGCTAAACTCTCCGGGTTCTTGCCAAGCGCAATCCACACTAGACGACCGTGGTTCAGTGTCCCTGAACATTGTACAATGCCATGGCTTAAGTCCTAAGCCAAATCCGGGTCTCTCCGGACCCTTGTTGAGCATAATCCATACTCAACAACCTGAAACAATAATCGATAGTATGGGGCCTAAGTCCTAGGCCGAATCCTGGTCACTCCGGACCCTTGTTGAGCATAGTCCACACTCAACGACCTGAATAAGCCAATTCGCCACATGCAGACGAAGAGACTTACCCTTTGCCAGGTATAATCCATACCTGACGACCATTTACCAAAAACCAGATAAAAATCCAATCAAACCAGAAAATCAAAAATCCAAACCAACATCCAAAATAGAAAACAATCATCCAAACGAAAATCCAAACCAGAAAGCAAACAAAACCAGGAGTTCAAACCAAACTCCAAAACCAAACCAGAAAAATCAGTGTCCAATCCGAAAGCAAAAGACAAATTTCACAAACCATAGCATCACGGTTTATCATCATTCAGAGCATGCCTAGGGGCTATCTCTGTCCCCATACATGTGTAAATGAATTTGCCGTTTTCCAGTAGCTTGTTACTTATTTCATATTATCCTGGTCAATGGATAATCAATCGACCATCATCCCAGGGCCTCACACCGTCATTGCTCGAGGCAGGCGGTGGTTGCTCCTGCTCCACCGCTGCATTCCGAGTTCCGACATATTGTCGCAACTGTCCATTCCTTACATGCTTCTCGATTATATTCTTTAAGTGCCTGTAGCTGTTGGTGTCATGCCCATCAAAATCATGGAATAGGCAGTGCCTTCCTGATACCCTCTCTCGTTCAGAAGGCTCTCCCCTAGCTGGCCTTCGGTAGGGAAGGCGATTCCGGGTTTCCAAGTATATCCGCTCCAGCGTATTGTTCAATCCTGTGTATGTGGAAAACTTTGGATCCTTCCATCGCTTCCTAGCTTTTCCAGAATCATCGTCCAACTTTCTTTTTCCTTTATCTTTATCCGAACCTCTACTGGATGGTCCTTCACCCTTAGTCGCATTTACTTCCTTCATCTTTAAGTCTGCACATGCATCCTCTTGTCGGAGGAATCTCTCAGCTTCGTGAAAGAATTCCCTGAGATCCAGTGGTGGGTCTCGTATTAAAGATACCTTGAAATCCGAATCCTCCTTGACCCCTGACACTGCCGCCATTAAAACCATTGATGGATCCACCGACGCAACTGCCGCATTGAATCGAGTGAGAAAAGCTCTAAGTAATTCATCCGTCCTTTGCTTTACCGATGTTAGCGTCATCACGTTCTTGGGCCTCTTAATATGAACCCGAAATTGCCGTAGAAACCTATCCACCAGCTCCGTCCATGTTCTGATAGACCCTTCTTCCAACTACCTGAACCACATAGCAGCTATGTCCGTTAAGAATAAAGGGAAGCATCGAGCCATAACTTCTTCCGATGCCCCTAGCACCTCCATGTGTCTTGTATATCTCATCAAGTGATCTATTGGATCGACTTTGCCATTTACATTTCCACGTTAGGTAGCTTGAAATCTGGAGGATTCTGAGCTATCCTGATTTCATGAGTGAACGGACTCTTGTTCACCCCTTCCAAATCTCTGTTGGTCAGACCTCCACGCATAGTTCTCCTGATAATCTCAGCCAATCCAGCATTGTCTGTCAAAGGTTGCCCCCCATGCCCCTGAGGGAATTCCGGTACATACTCCTCATGCGGTTCACTGATGTTTGCGCTCGCTCTAACCTGTTGAGCTCCATCCATAGGCCTTCCAGTATCAGATCCTGCGGGCCTGCCCCCAAGCCTTTGTCGATTGCCATCTAGTTCTGTATTCTGTCCTCCATCGGGTTCCGCGACCCTAGTTCCTTGTCCAGCACTTGTAGCCACCGTAGTTGGTCTAAGGTTTTGCGTTCCTGCAGCTCTCATCTGTTCGAAGAAAGTCTGCATCATTTCCTGTTGACTTTTCAATAATCTCTCTTACAATGAATTGGCCATAGCCTCCATTTCATCCCTGGTTATGTAGATTGAAGCTTATCCTTCCCCAGCTTCGGAGGATGCTTCTTGACTTCCTTCCTGTTGGCTTTTCTCAGCTCTTTGTCTCCTGCTTGCCTGACGAGTCATTGTCTTTCAAATCTAAACTCTTCACTCTTTTCAAATCCAAACTTCAATCAGATGTAGCGGGTGTTAGTCCTTCTCAGTGAAAACACCAAAGTATTTGCGCCAAAAATGGTCACAAACCCCAAATACTGTGAAAGCACCAGTGTATGAACACAAATCAGCAATATTCAAGCACAAATATCAGATCTCAGCAAATAACAAACAGCAATTCATAGATTATAATCAGAAACACAGGATTTATAGTGGTTCGGCTATCTCCGGCCTACGTCCACTTCAAAGTTTTATCTTTTATTGATTATCCTTGCTGGTTACAGATGATTGCAGCAGTTACAATGAAGTAATTTGAGTGTAACAGCGATGATATGGTGTAGAATTGAATCCGGCAAAGTCTGGACGTCCAATAGCCAAAAAGATCCCCCTTCCTGTAGGCTTCAGAGGGCTATTTATGGGCGTAGGAGGCTGAGATCTCGCTCAAACTTCGGGAGACTTCTTCTGGCACGTGAGTTTGCCCACGCAACCGACCCCACCAAGTTTCGGCTCGATCTGTGATCGATACGAATCTATTTCGTATCCATCAAAAAATGATCCAATCGGGATGAAACTTGGTAGGAACATTCTTTACCTTGTATGCAAGCTGCTGTGAAAATTTCATTGCATTTGGATCTGTGGTTTGGGAGATATGATCGATATTATGATGTTTTGGTAGGCCATGTATTTGAATCGATTGATTCGCATTGATACCTTCGAATCGATCGAAGCACGTGAGCATGCAATGACATGTTACGAAATTCTTAGATCACTCCCCCTTTTTTGCCATGTTGATCGATTCGTTCCGTAGCTTTCGCCACGTTTGCATCGACACATTCGCAACGGT
Source organism: Allium cepa (assembly GCA_030765085.1). Classification (NCBI taxonomy): domain Eukaryota; kingdom Viridiplantae; phylum Streptophyta; class Magnoliopsida; order Asparagales; family Amaryllidaceae; genus Allium; species Allium cepa. The sequence continues at coordinate 937,290,891 of CM060935.1, forward strand.
AATTTCATATCGATGACATATGTTGTTTCGTATCGGTCAGGGTGCACTATTCGTATTGATCAATCTATGGGGATCGATTCGAATAGCGAGTTTGGGACCGATGGGAACCAGATCGTCCTGAACAGTGTGAGTGGAGTGCAAACAGTATCGATGCAAACAGAGACAAAGTGATGATTCCGGATCGATTCGAACATACGGATATGGACAACCAAACATGCATGAACCCGATCAATACGGACCGAGGGATTCGAATTATACAAAACCCGATGGATTCGAATAGATCGATGCGGGGTCATTTCAGTGGATATGAAACCAATCGACTCGAATAAGCCAATGCATGATTTCCTGATGGATGCGAATGATGGACTCGAACAGCACTGAACTCGATGGATACGAACAATGCCTCACCTGCCCGCCTACCTGATCGATGCGAAATCCTTGAGCCGAGTCCATGCTGATCGATACGAAACCATTGAGCCGAGTCCATGCTGATCGATACGAATGATATCGATTCGAAGTCCACCACTATGATCTTCCTTGATCGACACGAACGCAATGTTTGTATCCATGGGTATCAAACGAAACAGATGGATACGAACAATATATTCCTTCTACCTTGTATCGATCATATCTCCTCCATACGAACTCCGATCGACCTGAAATTTGAAATGTAGCTTTCCTTAACCTTGATCATCATCTCCAATCGATTCCGTCCTGATCGGAGCTCCGCCAAATTTATCAGCATCGATTGCAGCCTTGTTTCCAATAGATTTCCAATCCCGATATCCATCCTTCCTTGCCAATTTTGTTGATATTCCAGCTTTGACCAAAAGGTGGGATAGTAGTATGAATAATCTATTGAGTTTTATCTAAGACTGTTGAGTAAATGGAATACCTCATAGTTATTTGTCATTCTATGTGATTTAAAGTGTCTTAACCCGAACAAACCAATTGTTTTGTTTTGCGTGAATGGTTGATTTGTGTTGATTTTATGTAATGGTTGTATGCTTTGTTGCAAGTGATTGTTGTTTATATTGATTTGTTTTATAGTGGTTGAAACAAGTTTAAATATTTTAGTTTTATATAATTGTTAACCTTTTGGATTATGTAAGTGAAATACAGGTTATGGAAGCAATTGCTACTACTTTTGGTTCCACAAAGTAAGCGTTCATTGCCCGACAAATAAGTACGTTTTCATATTACGGTTTTATAGCGCTATTATATTATTTTTCTCGTGCTGGGATATATTATTTTGGAAGATATATGTTATATATTGTTATATTCGATATTATATTTGCTCCCGAGCCTCTCCGTACAAAGGAGACTCTGCCGAAATTTTCCGTAAATTTTGGACTTAGAAAATTTTTAAAAATTGTTTTCCAAAATTTATTAATTTGAATATAAAAGGATTTAATTATTTATAAATCTATACATTTTATTTAAATTATCTTATTCTGTAAATTTATTGTTTATGAATATAATGTTTTGAATAATATATATTGATTTATAAATTCCTCTTTTCTCTTCTTTTCCTTTTCGGGGACGAAAAGTTTTGAGTGGGAGAGAGTGTAACATCCCGAAAATTTTCAATAATTAAAATTTTTAGATTAATAAGATTTTCGTAAATAAATTTGGAAGAAATAAAAACTTTGTAATTTAATAGAGAAGTGGATGTAAAAATGTGAAATGTAAGACAATGTTTAGAAGATGTTAAATTGAGTATATTAAGTTAAACCAAAGGTTAACAGTTTATGGGGTAATAACGACTTAATAAAAAGGATTGGAATTGAATCAAATCAAAAGATTGGAAGTAATTATAAATAATTGGAATTCAATCTATAACAAATGGATTTATGGTAAGTAAATGAAATTGAACACTATGTTAATTATAATTAGGGTGAAATAGGAAATATTAATGTAATAAATATAACCAATGTTAATTATAACCACAAGATGATAATTAACTAAATAACAAGATTTAAAATCAAATCAATGGATTTATTTGAATTTCAATTGATAAATAATGAATTTACTGAAATTGAAGTTAAACACTGTAATTTGTGAATTAATTAATTTTGAATGGATATAAAAATTTATTATAAAGGATTTTAAATTACTAAGTTATCTAAAGTGATAGAAATTGGAAATAATGATAATCGAACGGAAAAGTGATTTAATTTAATATTAGTTTATTTAATTAACTGGAAAATAGCCATTTCGGCCACTGACTCGGATTTCGACGAAACAAGTTTCATCGGATCCGCAACGGTGAATTACTATAGGATTTCAAGTTTTGTAGCGATCGGACTTTTCGTTTGATCATACGGGCTCGAAACGCCTAGAAATCAATTTAATTGAAATCAATTTGAAATTATTTGATTTTAGCATAACTTCTTTATATGAAGGAATTTGGACTAGAAGCCTATTCCATTGATTTTAGAATATTTTGAAACATCTATTTTGATATATGGGTTGATCCATTTTCGTTCCAGAGTCGAAACGGGCTTTTCGGGTCGTTATCGTTCAATTTTTCCAAACCTATCAAACCCATTTGTTTCTATTTTGGTTATGCCTATATGATCGAGCAGATAGCTCCTTAGTTATCTAGTTGTTTATTTCCACTGTATAGTTATGTATGTGTGTTTTATATCCAAAAATGAAAAGTCAGAATGTATAGTTGCAAATTTGTTAGATGTGGTGCTTTTTTTATAACTCTGATAACTTCTTATAGGTGGTAACCTTTTGTAGTATATCATTTTATATTATATGTAACCATTTCGATGTGAGATTTATCTAGTTTGTCTTGTTCTGTTCTTTATTTTACCCTAATACAACTTATATTTCGGATGCTTGGGCAATGACACACGAAAACCGAGGATGTATTAAGCGTTGTTTCTAGGGATCAGAAAAGTGGGTCGTCACACCAAAGATAGGATATGTAATGAACCGCCTTTCTTACTTCAAAAAATGAGTCATTAAGTGTAGAAGAAAACAAAAGATAAGAAAAACTTCATAATCACAGAATCTCATAGCGGAACGAAACAACATATATTAATCAACATAAGATTTTACAGAGATACTGCCATAATAGTACAAGTTCCAAATGGGACATTTTAACTACCTATCCTTACATTACTAATACAAAATACATACATATACACACAGCGGAATAAGATAGTAGCTAGCTAACGTTGAAGCAACCTACTCCAGCTCCTCCAAAATGCAATAGTTAGAAACCTAGATCACGTGGCTACTCATAAAAATTTGAGTACCACAAGTTTTAGGGAAAGAAAATAAAACTCCGGGTCAGATATGGGCCTGGTGTGAGTAAACTCAAACAACTGAAATATTACCTTTTATAAAACGCATTTCAAAATCAAAGGTATCACGTAAGACCACGCCGCACATAAACACGGACATGTTTTTACCTTACGATAACCAAAACATGTTTTACAGAAAATCAAGTGATATTATCGCAATGTCTAGGGTTATAAAGTAAATAATTAACATACCCAAAATTGTTTAATTCCAACGTAATAAGTATACAACTAAGAACGAAGGTGCTTATTGGAAAATGTATTCCATATAATGACCGGGCTATTGGGGTATACCACCCATCATGGTGCATTTCTAGATAAAATAACACCGAGGACCTTGCCTGGATCCCCTACCAATACACGACCGTCCTATCCCTTATTGGATGGTACTGAATAAGATCACCCCTCGATTGGAACCAGCAAACATACCGAAGAATACATGAGTTAAAGTTAGGGACTCTAAATAGAAGTAACCTTACCCTAATGGGAGAGATCCACTTAGCCTTGCTGCATCTCCTCTGTTTTAGTCATTTCTAGTTAATGAGGCCTGAGGCTACGTGTACCTTTATTATAGCATTGCCACTTGAGCTGCCAACATTTCCTTTCAGATGTTTACACAATGTCAGTATTCATCCATACAAGTCGTTCAAAAGATGAACGAACCAAAGGCACTACTTCCACTACATCTGTTTTGGAATCACCCACAAGGTTAGTAGTAAATAGTCCATGCACTTTAAAGTCTTCATCTTAGGTCATGCCTTTACTATTTCCAATTCGAACATTTACATTGGTTCGGATTGGTTTTTGGATAACAACAAATATCCGATCCCGATCTCTCCAAACCAACATTCGATACTTTTAAAAGGTCAAGTTGTTTATAGTGGACTATCCCACTGTCAGGGTGTACAGATATACACATGGACATATGTTCGATATGCTTAGATTATCATGACATGCATATCGAAATTAACCACCTTATATTCATCACGTTCCCAAAGTGTGGTATTTGTGATAAGTACAAGCCGAATTACTTTTTATAAAACGTGTAACTGTTTTATTACAACTACTTTAATTCATTTTGCTACTTAATAGCATGGACAAAAGATCCTTGGTTTTAAAATAATTCAATGAGAGAAGAAAGTTAATTTATGATAAAGAACTATTGGAGTTTAAAATAACTTAAAAAAATCATCATTAAATCATAAATTTAAACTTAATCAATCCTTAACTAATTGTACTTTAAAATTTAGACCTTCGATATCGTAGTTAAGTCTTAATTAATTACTAATAATTACCCTTTATTAATCAAAATAAATCAAATGATTAAGCTCTAGTTAAATAGTAATTAAACCCTAAGTAGTTAAAAATAAATAGGTATTAAACGTTATTTAATAAACATCTATCATAAATTAAACCCTAATTAATTAAATAAATAACTCTTAATTAAATAATAATTATTAAATAATTAAATAACAATGAAATAATCGATTTAAAATAATTAACTTGATTAAATAAATTAACTAAAATAATTATCTCTTAACTTAATTAATCATTAATTAAAATTTTCTTAATTAACTATAAATGATTGACTTTATTAATTCTTTTTTTAGCAAAGCTAGCGAGGTTGGCTAGTCCCCTACCAGATTTTATTGAACGAAAAAGGAAAAACTACTCAAAACATGCTTTGAGTAGGAAATAACAGAAGATAAAAAAGTGCTAAAAGACAAAGGACATATTACAAAAGCATCTCTGGTACCACACGTTCCCGAAGATAAAAGACCAAGTAAAAAGGATAAGAGCACAGGGAGTACACGAAGATGAAGGCAGCAAAGGAAGAGAACAACCTGAAGTAAACCCCGAAGCCGCCGAGAAACAACCATGGATGCAATGACTCGAAGAACCACCGGTCGCTATGGAGAAGATCCCCGAAGCCAGCAAATGAATATGACCTACCAATCCCGAAGAAGAGGAAGAAGAACAGAATTACAATCCAGTAACTCATTCATGATGGAATGTTTTAAGACTAACCATAATTGAAGTTGGGACTGCTCAATATTATTAAAGCATCTCTGGTTCCTCTCATTCCAAATTGATTGAACATATTTCTTGAGACAGAAACTAAGGAGATCACTAGCATCATCCTTCTTTTGAGTTACTTTTAGAATCAAGTCCCACTGACAAGAGGATTGAACAGGCAAACTGGACCTTCCAAGCTTGTCCATCAACCTCTCCCAATTTTGATGCAAATAACTGCATTCAAAGAACAGATGCTTATTGCTCTTAATTTCGAGTTTGCAAAAGACACACAGATGATCAGAAACAGTAGTGTACCATGTCATCCTGTCTTTAGTCATGATAGCATTCGTTATAACTTTCCATAACAAAAGATTGTCAGAGGGAGTGGATTGCTTATTCCAAACAACTTTATGCCATGGGAACATCGGTTTATTTCGAGTATTAGATAGTAGGTGATAGACATGATTTATAGAGTGAGTCTTACCATCCCAGCAGAGCAAATCAGTTTCAGGGAAAGCATTATGATAATTACTAAAACTAGCCCAAAAAACTCTCATGTTGTGATTGTTAGTATACGGAAGGGATAATTTGTTGTCCACAATGAAGTCAAAAGCATTTGCAATAGTACTAATGCCAGATTGATAAATTTGCTATGAAGTTAAAGTGGCAGAAAGGATGAGACCCTTACTTAACCAAGGATCATTCCAAAAATTCTTATTGCTTTGACGTGAGAGAGAGAGAGAATTGGAGATAGGGCAGGAAAACTGAATGCAAAGAAAGAATCTTACGCCATATCCAGCTGCAACCGCTAGGGGGATCAAAATACCAAATGCTTCTATTTCTTAAGTTATGTGTAACTGTCCATTGAACCCAAAGCTATTTTTGTTTGAGAGTAACGAGTCAAATTGATGACTGATTACAGCAACATTCCAACGCTCAATATTTAAAATTCCCAAGCCACCACACGACCATGGTTGTTCAATGCTATCAAATGAGATTGGAATAGACTTCCTATTGTGAATGCTACCGGTCCAGAAGAACCGGGGCATAGCACGTCTGACAAGTCGGAGCAGTTTTTTGGGTAAAAGATAAGTTCTAGCCCAATAAACAATAATGGAAAAGCACATAGATTTAATCAAGACGAGTCTACCGGCCTGAGAAAGAAATCGATTGGCCCAATTAGCAAGCATTCTAGTGATTTTAGTGTAGAGCGTATGGCAGTTGGAAAAAGTGACTCTAGATGTGCAAAGAGGGATGCCAAGGTAGACCATGTCACTTTGCATGGGAAGAAGACCAGAATAAGCAGTCATCGCAGAAGGTACCGAGGGAGGAATACCACCGAACAAGATAGATGATTTAGAAAGATTGAGCTTAAGACCAGTGCAGGAATAAAAGATGTCAAGGGTTTGTTTACTATTATCTATGGATTCATGAGTAGGGGTGGTGAAAATCATTGTGTCATCTGCAAAGAGAAGGGAAGTGATCAGAGGTTGTTTACATTTAGGGTGAAATTTTATCTCTTTAGCTCGATAACTAGCATTTAGCATTCTAGTTAAAATTTCCATGATGAGGAGGAAAATGTAAGATGATAATGGATCACCTTGGCGAATGCCTTGTTTACTTTTAAAATACCTAGCAACTTTACCATTATAATTTAGAGAGAAGGAAGGAGTGGATATGCAGGTGTAGATCCATGCAACAAATGATTTCGGGAATCCCATCTATGCCATAACTCTAACAATTGAAGACCATTGGACAGAGTCATAGGCCTTGGAGAGATCAAGTTTTAGTATAGCTCTCGGGGATGAATTAGTACGACCATATCCCTTTAAAAGTTCATGTGCAATCATCACGTTATCTAAGGAATTTCTTCCAGGCAGGAAAGCATCCTGATTAGATGATATGAGATCAGGCAACACAGATTTAAGTCTGGAGCTATAATCTTAGCTATGCATTTGTAAAGCACATTACAGCAGGCTATGGGTCTCAATGAAGAGACATCGGTAGGAGGTAGAGTTTTGGGAATGAGAACCAAATTAGTTGCATTGACTTCATTAAGGAGCTTGAATTTGGAAAAGAAGTTGTGAATAGCTTGGCAAAAATCAGATTTGATTATTTCCTAGTTATGAGTGAAGAACTGAACATTGAATCCATCTAGTCCCCTGCTAGATTTCTTATTCATACTAAAGGGAGTGAGTTTTATTTCATCATCAGAGACAATAGATATAAGGTAATCAGCTTGAGACCGATTAATGGATGGAAGGTCAGTGCTATCAATGTGGTGGAGATTAGCCGAAAATTTATCGAAATTTTCGAGAAGGCAAAAGAAGTATCTAATCAGGGCATTATCAATGTCAAGAGGAGTGGAAAGCATATCACCATTGACATCCTGAATTCGATAAATCTGCTCGTGAACTTGCTTAGCCTTTATCGCTGCATGGAAATAAGCAGTATTGTTGTCACTCTCAGTCATCCATTTATTATGAAATTTTTGACTCCTCATAGAGCATTCCATCCTTAAAGCATCAAAAAGGATAAAAATAGGACACTTTCGTATGCCGCAATATCGTCGTCGTTTGGATTATTCTGCATTTGAATTTGAATTTCTACAAGTTGCTTCTTAATAGTCTCTGACTTCAAAGTACCATTACCAAAGTTGCTCTTGGACCAACTTCTAAGAGAGTGTTTGACATGCTTTAATTTCCTGCAAAATTTAAAAGTGGGATTACCAAAACAAGAGGTGGACCAAGCTTCTTTAATAATATCAGTATACCCTGGTTCATTAGCCTAGATATTACAGTATTTGAAACTTCTTTTCTCATACACAGCGGGGGGGGCAGTGGATAGGATGATGGGGGAATGGTCAGGCAGGACAGGTAAAGGGAGGTGGGCAGAAAGAGAAGGCCAAAAGGATAATGATTTGAAATTACAAAAGGAGTGATCAATGGTGGACATAATTCTATGCCCAGATCGACTATGGTTGTTCCAAGAATATTTCGAACTGGATTTGTTTATTGAGATCAGATTGGTTTCCTCAATGGCAGAGTTAAGGGGTTGAATATCTTTAGGAGTTAGAGGTACACCACCTACTTTGTCATTAAGGTTCAGACCACAGTTGAAATCACCAAGAATTAACTAGGGATGGGATTCTTGCCTGAAAACAGGTATCTGACGAAGGAAGGACTGTCTACTGGAGGGTAGGTTTGAAGCGTAGACTATGGTGAGATAGAAGGATATGAAATCAGGAATGAAAGTAGCATGGAAATGAATGCATTGAGGGGAGATAAGGATAGGAGAAAGAGAGAATTTTTAGGGGTTGGAGATAACCATGATTCTCCTATACGGGGATTCAAGAAGATTGTGATGCAAAGCCCAGTTATTGTTGATGTAATTGCTAGCTGATATGGTAAGTTGCAGATTAAGCTTGGTTTCTAGTATTGCTACTAAGTCCAGATTGTGTTTTTGAATAAGGGATTTGATGTGATCCAGTTTTTCCTTGCGATGAGCTCCGCGAATATTTCAGGAAGCTAAATGATGGGAATTCATTAAAGATTAAGAGAGACATGAATTGTTCCTTGCTTGCTCCTTGTCGAAGGAGAACCTTTAGATAATCTTTCGTCGATGAAGTTGGGGCCAATTTGAATGGAAGATGGATTAGGATTAACAGTGGTTGTGGAGCACGAGGTAGTTACTGGATTTGATAGTTTATCTTTCCACCCAGGAAGCTTACCAGCAGAAATGTAGGGAGAAGGAATCAGTTACAATAGATCAGAGAATGAGTTGACAGGTGGTGGAGCGGAGGAGGAAGAAGAAGAGGATTTGAAAATGGGTGCAATGGGGGGAACAGTGGGGGAAGTAATGGGGAGAGAGGATGGGACATGCACAGTGTCAGTGTGCACGTGCACACCGATTGTTTTTTAAGACTGTAGCAAATTAGCTGCATTGGGAGATCCATTGTGAATGTTCACATGGGAGTTAGAAATAGGAGATGCACTTTCATGAGTTTTACATTCTTCATTAGCACCAAATTCATTTGCAGAACATTTGAGACCACTTTTCTCATTGTGTTGTTTCCTTTCCTGATCACCATCAATAATGTTTACCTCTGTAGCTTTTAATAAATCATCAGGGAGAGGGGATACTTCATTACCAATATCACTACAAGCAACAACTGCTGGGGTATCAATTACTTGATCAACATTTTCACCGGTATGAGGCAATTCATACCCATCAGAAGAAACACCAATAGTACCAGGGGATTTATCACTGTCTTGAACCATAACATCAACACATTCAAGAGCAATTTCTCCTTCCTCAAATGTTTCCTGTATTAGATTGTTACCAAGTTCTTCAATAACTGTGTCATTCATATCAGAAAGAATGAAAACTTATTATTGGTATCTGAATCCACCATGTCAAGCAAGGGTTGCTGATTGATAAGTGAGCTACTCTTTTCTGCGCCAACAATATCATTAACAGTTTTATTCATTGAACAAGCAGGATGCTTCCCAATAATTTCTTTTGCTTTAGAATTCTTAATTTTTTGCCAACTACTTCTCTGATTTGCTACTCCTTTAATATTGACCTTTAGGGCAGGAATTTTACTTTTTTCAGAGGGAACAATACTCATTTTATCAGCTGGCACAAATTCTTTATGCTGCTGCCTCGAACAACTAGTGCAATCATGACCAAATTCTTTGCAAATGGAGCAAATTGAGGGCTTCCAGAGGTAACTCACTTTGACATATTGAATGCTCCCATCCAACATACGAACAGGAAATTCATCAGGAAGACATTGGTCAGGGGATACTTCAACCATGCATTTTGCAAACCCAATTCTCTGCATTTTTTAAGTTGACTCATCAAGGCAAAGAAATTTTCTAATTCTGGAAGATAGCCAATTAATCCCAATATGTGACCAAGCAAACATTGGAATATTAGATAGTTTTAACCAAATGGGAACGACCTTAATTATGCTACAACTATTCCCAATCATGGGTCCCAAGGCTTCACGATGAGCAACTTGTTCCGGATTATCAAGGGGTCTGCCTCAATAATTTTCCTTCTATCGTCCGCTGACGAAAGATTGAAAAGGAACAGGGTTCCGTCAGATTTAACAGTGATGGAGCCTTTAAGTTTCCATACTTTTTTCAAGTGCATGATGACAGTGGTGTATGATAAGGGTTTGTCAAGAAAAAACCCCACCAAATGCTCTCCCCAAACCACGTTGCCGGCGTGGATGACTTTAGGAGGAGGGACAAGAACATCACCCTCAAACGAAACAAGAATGAGAGTTGGAACATAACTGCCGGCATTTCTTGGTTTAGATTTAAAGAGCGAGTTCCAGAGAGGAAGGGAGGGTGGAGATAATGTTGGTGCAGCGGGAGGAGAAGGACGACAATGGAGATCGGGGGGAACTGGAGGAGGTGGATCGGGAGAAGGCAGGAGCAAGGGATGGGACATGGTCTACAAGGATGGAATAGTGGAAGGTATAGGGGTAGGTAAGATGGGAAGAAGTGAGACTAGACAGGGGTCGACTGCCATGAGAAAAAAAAGTAAAATACTTGAGGGTTTTGAAAATTATTAATTAATTCTTAAACCCTATTTACTAAACTTAATTACTTAATTAATTGATAATTATTTTTAATAACTAAATTTATTATTTTTAATAAATAAATTAATTATTTAACTCATAAATTAAAAGTTAATTAAGTTTTATAATCCCTAATTAAGTTTGAAATGGTTTTCAAAACAATTTTAAAAGAAAACTTGAAAATCGTAATTTCCGAATTACATCCATAGCGACTATTGCTATGGGTGCGGTAACTTAGAATTACTTATCTATGTTACCATCCGAACTTCATCCTTTTTTCACATTTTTCTTCTTTTTACACATAAAAAGAAAGGATTTTTAAATCTTGGAACAAGGTTAGAAACTAAAATGGAAACACTTTACACACCAAACTATTAAACAATTTGATTTTTGAAAATGGATCTCAAGTCCATTTTTAACATTTCAAGTTCTGACTTCCAAATCATTTAACCCTCGTACAAGGATAAATACATAAAAAAATCATAATATTGCCATAGCATCATATAACACCACAAGATCTTAACTTTACAACTGAACATACTACTTGAACTTCCGATCAAAATCTAATGCTAAACCATATGTTAACACATACATATACATCCAAATAAAACCATAATTAAATATCAACATCATATGTGAATAATCACATAACCCACATAAATACAAAGGTGAAATCTTTCCAAAAGAAGTCATAAGTTTACTCACCGAATTCAATGAAATCTTTTTAAACCTTTTGCAAAATGCTTAGGATTTCTGAATCTTATGTTAAAGACTTAATCTTGCTTTGAAACTTTGAAAATGTGCCTAGACAATAATGGGTAAAGACTTGACTACTTAAGGTGAAGATGTGCTTGATTTAGGAAGATGAAGTGAAGTATTGAATGTAGAGGTGTTCATACAAGTTTTGGAAGCGATTTCAGTAGAAGTTATGATTTTTGCAACTTAGAAAATGAGGTAGGAAGCCATGGGAAATAATTAAAAGCTTTAGGAGGTTTTGGAAAATGAAGATGAGAAAAATGAACATAACATTTGTAAATTTGCTTTTATATACAGTTACATGTCAAATTACCAATATACCCCTTGTACTTTTGCCCTCTCTTATTACGCCACCTCAACCAATTCTTCCTCTCACCTAAATTTTGCCTCCTTCTTGACTTCCCCCTCCATCATGTCACCAAAAACATGCTTTGTACTCCCTTGTACTTAATGTCTAAAGTGGAATCTTTATATTATATAATATTTTAATTTTTAAAAAAAATCTTATCTTATATATTTATATACATATACATGCATCCTTATGTTGTACATACATATACACAACTATTCAAACATGACTAAATTGATTTGTAAGTCTATGTATGTGTTAAAAAGTGTTACGATATTTTCAATAACTTTTAGCTGAAAAAAATTCGAAAATTCGAAAAATGACTTCCACTCACATTTTCAATCTTTCTTCGAACTAATTGTTTATGTAAAAAATTGAAAATGATTTCACTATCATTTGTTATTATTTAAAAGGAGGTTATTTTATTTATAAAATCCATTAATTAATTATTAGAATTACGCTTAAATACTCATACTTAAAGTGATCGAATTCTGGGTTGTTACACTCTCCCCCTTAAAAGAATTTCGTCCCAGAAATTAACGCTTAAGATAAGTCAAATACTTGAAAATATATATATTCATATCATAAGGCACATACAAAAGACATACACTAAGCCTATACCAAGCAATGCTTAAACTATACATACAAACAACAACTAGCTATCCTAACATTAACTCAGGATAGGCCTCCTTTATACGGTTTACAGTCTCTCACATGCGGTATCTAGGATCCTCACTCCACTGAATTGTAAATAACTGCACTACCTTATTGTGCAACCGCTTCTCATCTTGATCAACAATATAGACTAAATGTCTAACCACTATAAAGTCCGGCTCTACTTCTAGATCCTCCTGCTCAGACGGCTCTACAATCAAGGTTAGATCATGCACAAATTTCCTTAAATGCGGACACTTGGAATACATTATGAACGCCTGCCAATATCTTTGGCAACTCAACCTTATAAGCAAGAGACCCAATCCTTTCAAGAATACGGTAAGGTACAATATACCTTAGAGATAACTTTCCAGCTTTCCCAAATCTAATAGCTCCTCTAGTTGGTGAAATCTTAACAAACACAAGGTCTCCACCATCAAATTCCAAATCTCTTTGCCTCCTATCAGCATAATTTTTCTAGCGATCTTGGGTTGCCTTCATTCTTTTCTTAATTATTACAACTTCCCCTGTTGCCCCTCGATTCAAATCTGGACCAAGAAATAAACATTCTCCTAACTCTACCCAATAGGCTAGTGATTTGCATGGCCTTCCATAGAGAACTTCATAAGATGTCATACCAATGCTTGTTAGGAAACTGGTATTGTAAGAGAATTCCACTAGACGTAGATGATCTTCATAAGACCCTCCGAAGTCCAAGATGCAGGCCCTCAACGTATCCTCTAAGATGTAGTTACCCTCTCAGTTTGTCCATCGGTTTGAGGGTAGTAGGCAGTGCTTAAACTTGGCTTTATTCCCAATGCAACTTGCAAGGCTTCTCAGAACTGACTTGTAAAGATAGGATCTCGATTGCTTACTATAGTCATTGGGACTCCATGTAGTCGAACTATCTCCCCATGCAAATCTCTACTAATGAAGCTACGGTCTAGTTGGCTTGACCGAAATAAAATGAGCACTCTTAGTTAACTGATCCACAATAACCCATATTCCTTCATTTTCTTTTCTGGTTTTGGGTAAACCATTGATAAAATCCATTGATATCATTACCCATTTCCAATTAGGTATTTCCAAGGATTGTAACAATCCGGTTGTCTTATGATGATCACCTTTGATTTGTTGACAACACGAACACCTACTAACAAAGATAGGGATATCTCTCTTCATTCCCTTCCATCAAAACATTTTCTTCATGTCCCTATGCATTTTAAGACACCTGGATGGATACTCAACTTAGAATGATGGCATTCTGACAAAACTTCCTTCCTAAGACCATTGACGTTCGGTACACAGATTCGTCCATTTATCTTCAAAACTCCTCGGTTATCAATCTTAAAACTTGTACATTGTCCCTCCTCAACCTTTCTGATGATCTCCATTAATCTTCTATCCACTCTTTGCTTGTTTTCTATTCGTTCTAGAAGAGTCCGGGTAACCTCCAAAAGAGCCAAGACTAAATTCCTACTTAAAGCATCTGCTACCACATTGGCCTTCCCTAGCGTATAGAGAATATCCAAGTCATAGGACGCTGGAAACTCCAACCACCTTTGTTGTCTCAGGTTTAGATCCTTCTGAGTAAAATGATACTTCAGGGATTTATGATCTATGAAGAGTTCGAATTTTTCACCTAATTTAAGAAAGAAATTTACACCTAGAATCTTTAAAGATTAGAAATAAATTAAACAAAGGATAGAAGGATCCTTACCCAACAAGTAGTGCTTCCACATTTTTAATGAAAAGACAACAGCCAGCAACTCCAGGTCATGCGTAGCATAGTTCTTCTCATGAGTCTTCAATTTCTTGCTTGCATACGCAATCACCCTACCACGCTGCATCAAAACAGTGCCTAGTCCCACTCCACAAGCATCTGTGTAAACCATGAATCCACTATTTTCATCTGGAACAGCCAAAACTGGTGCACTAGTCAATCTCTTCTTCAATTCCAAAATTGCTTCTTCACACTTTGGAGCCCATACAAACCTTTCCCCCTTCTTAGCCAGTTTAGTCAAATGGGAGGAAGTCTTAGAATAATCTTGAATAAACCTCCTATAGTATCTTTCCAAACCTAAGAAACTGCAAACCTGGTACGAGTCTACGGTTTCTTTCATTCCTGAGCAGCTGCCACTTTTACTGGGTCCACCAAAATGCCATCTCCCGATACAATATGCCCTAGAAACCTTACCTCTGATTGCTAAAAATGTCGCTTTGAAAACTTCGCTTTTAGGACATGTCTCCTCAATGTTTCCAACACCACTTCCAAATGATGTTTATGCTCCTCCTCAAATTTAGAGTAGATAAGAATGTCGTCATTGAAAACTAGCAAGAACTTGTTAAGAACATCTCTGAAAACACGATTCATTAGATCAAAATAATAAGCTGGAGCATTGGTTAGCCCAAAAGGCATATCCAACCACTCAAAGAAACATTTAGGGCCCCTAAACACAGTTAAGGGTATACTATCTGCAGCAACCCTTAACTGATGAAATCCAAAGCTAGATCTATCTAAGAAAATAAAGTAGCTCCATGAAGTTGATCAAAAAGATCATCGATGCGGGGTAAGGGATACTTGTTCCTAATAGTTAGCATGTTCAACTCCCTATAATCCACACACAACCTTAAAGATCCATTAAACTTAGCCGCAAACACCACAATAGACCCCCAACTCGAACGATTGGGTTTAACCATTCCTCTCCTTAACAGGTCCTGGGTTTGACTTACAAACTCCTCTCTCTCCCTCAGAGCCATCCTTCGCTTAGGTTGAACCACTGGCTTTGCACTAGGGACTAAATCAATGCGTAACTCTATCTCTCGGTGTGGGGGTAAACTTTTAATCTCTTTGAATACATCGGGAAAATTCTTAACAACTTCAAAAGATCCTAAATTTTATTGGGATAATTCCAGGGCATGCAAGAAACTACATATATGGATACCTAGTTCCTTACATGATATTTTAGCAATTCTTTCCAAATTGGTTACTAATGATACAGTCCTTTCATTACAATATAGAACAGTTTCATGTTTCGATAACTAATCCATAACATGAATAATGTCAAGTCCTGTAAAGTCCAAAACATACAGATCGTAAGAAAAGTGATGAGAAAGATAGGAAATTGGCATATTCTCACAAATAATATTCAAATGTGTTACTAATCATATTCAAATGTGCTACCATGTCTATGGGGTTAGACATGCACATAGGGTTTCCTAAAATACTCGAAATAAGATGACATTTATCTACTATTTCTAAGGAGATAAAACTACGAGAGGCACCAGTATCAAATAATGCTTGAACAAAAATACCATTAATCAGTAAGGTACCTTCAATGACATCATTCCCCTTCATATTTCTTGAAGTTAATGGTTCATTCTAAGTAGCGTATACCTTGGGCTGGCGCACCTTCTTCATGAGTGGGCGGTCCTTCACCATATGGCCGAGCTGATGACAATTAAAATAGAGAGTCTTTTGGATATTTGGAGAGATAGGTCCACTTTGCAGCTTTGGAACTTTACGATACGGACAATACTTGGCAATATGTCTTTTTTTTCTTGCAAATAAAACAACCACTACCCTTAGGCTTGCCTCCTTGACCTTCTCCTTGTTTCCCTTTTCCTTGCTTCTTCCAATTTGGATTAAGCTTTCTTTTATTTGGATTAATAGTATCGCCACTGGATGCTGCTACTACTGATGGCTTCTTCTTCAAAAGCACTTCATATCTTAAGGCCATGATTACAAGATCCACAAACGATTTCTTTATACAGGTAGTCATCATTTAATGGAACTCTTCTCTCAAACCCAATACGAATATCTCATTCTCCTTTAGCAGGGTGTTAATAAGTCCAGGATCGAAACAAGATAACTCGTTAAACTTTGTTTCATATTCAGCCACCAACAAGTCCTCCTGTTTGAGATCCATGAAACTTTTATATAATCGAGTTTAGCCCACAGTTGGCATGAATTGTTCTTTGAATACTTCTTTGAATCTATCCTATGATAATTCATCTTCTAGAACATTTTCAGTGACAGAATACCATCAAGCAGTTGCGCCATCTTGCAGTTGCTAGGATGCCAAGAATCGTTTCTGATCATCAAAAATGTCCAAACCTTTGAAAATCTTCTCACATAAGCGGAGCCAAACTTGCACTTCAGTGACCGATTCAGTACCCTTGAAAGGTTTTCCCCGAGGTTTTGAAGTCCTTGCAGAGAGTTGCGAAGTTTACTTGAGGTTGTACTAGAGCTACAACCTCAACAGTTATTCCACCACTTCTAACATTCGGGGTTCTTCCATTTATGGTTGTTGTGCTACTGTTTTCCCTTCCTCGACCCCTTCTCGAACTCATGTCTTACTACCTAGACATAGTAAGATAACTCTTAGAATATCTAAAGTAGATAATCTTAAAGGAATGGCACCAACTAAAACTATCAGAGCTACTCTAGGTTTCTGGAATATATATATATATATATATATATATATATATATAAGTATACGAATAAAAAATTTACAAATACACTCTCTCGAAGTTAACCCTTACCCAAAGCCTAGGTGTTCGTTCAACCCACGCTCTGATACCAAATATAACGAACCGCCTTTCTTACTTCGAAAAATGAGTCATTAAAGGTAGAAGAAAAAGAAAAATAAGAAGAAACTTCACAATCATAGAATCTCATAGCAGAATGAAACGACATTATTAATCAATATAAGATTTTACAGAGATACTGCTATAATAGTACATTTGAGTCATAATAGTACAAGTTCCAAATGGGACGGCTATAACTACCTATCCTTACATCACTAATACAAAATACATACATATACACAAAGCGGAATAAGATAGTAACTAGCTAACGTCGAAGCCACCTGCTCCAGCTCCTCCAAAATGCAATCATTAGAAACCTAGATCACTTGATTGCACATAAAATTTTTAGTACCCGAGAGTTTTAGGGAAAGAAAATAAAACACCAGGTTAAACATGGGTCTGGTGTTAGTAAACTCAAACAACTGAAATATTACTTTAAAAAAACACTTTTTCTCGTAAGACCATTCCGCACATAAACACGGACGGATTTTTACCTTACGATAATCAAAACTCTTTTTATAGAAAATCTAGTGATATTATCATAACTTCTAGGGTTTTCAAGTAAATAATTAACATAATCGAAATTGTTACATTAATTAAATTCCAGCATAATAGGTATATAACTAAGACCGAAGGCGCTTATTGAAAAATGGATTCGATACAGTGAACGAGCTAATGGGGTACCGTCCATCACGGTGCATCTCTAGATAAAATAACACCGAGGACCTTGCTTGGATCCCTTGTCAACACAAGACCGGCCTACCCCTTGCTATATAGTACGGAATAAGATCACACCTCGGTTGGGATCAACAATCGTATCGAAGCGTACATGAGTAAATAATATGGACTCTAAATAGGGGTAACCTTACCCTAATGGGAGCGACCCGCCTAGCCTTGCTACATCTCCCCTATTTTAGTCATTTCCGGTTGATGAAGCCTGAGGCTAAGTTTACCTTTATTATATCATTGCCACTTGAAATGCTAACATTGCCTTCCAGATGTTGACAAAATGTCAGTACTCATCCATACAAGTCATTTAAGAGATGAACGAACCAAAGGCACTACTTCCACTACACCTGTTTTTGAATCACCCTTAGGATTAGTAGCAAATATCCCTTGCACTTCAAAGTCTTCATCTTGGATCTTGCCTTTACTATTTCCAATTCGAACGTTTACATTGATTCGGAGTAGTTTTCGATACTAACTAATATCCAATTCGATCTCTCCAAACCAACATTCGATGATTTTAAAAGGTCAAGTTATTTATATTGGACTATCCCACTGTCGTGGTGTAAAGATTTACACATGGACATATGTCCCATATACTTAGAGTATCATGACCTACTTATCGAAATTAACCCCTTTGTATTCATCATGTTTCCAAAGTGCGGTATTTGTGATAAGTACATGCCGACTTACTTTCAATAAAAGGTGTCACCATTTTATTACAGCTACATTAATTCATTTGGCTACTTAATAGCATGAACAAGAGATCCTTGGTTCTAAAACAATTCAGTGAGAGAAGAAAGTTAATTTAAAATAAAGAACTATTGCCCGGAGTGTGTTGATCAAGTATGGTTTGCCTTGTTGCCCGGAGTGTGTATTTTGTGAGTTAAATGAGGAGACCACTGATCACCTATATTTTGAATGCTAGGCTCTTAAATTCATGATGTTTAGAATTAGCTCCATTACTGGGTACACCTTGTCCTCTGCTATTTCTAGCTCTGTTTGGAGTATTATCTACAAAGCTACAAGATGGAGGAATGATAGAGCCAGAGTGTTGGCTATATGTTTGAAAATATATTTGACTGCTGTTTGGAGAGAAAGGAATGCCATAATATTTAAAAAACAGAGAAAGAATCTTGAAGAGATTTGGTATGAAGTTAGGTCTGGTACATTCAGGCAATTGATGAATTGTATTAGACCAATACCTGATGATTTGATTATCGGTTGGGCTTGCTAGTTGTTGTTTTTCTCCTTTTGTTTTTTCTTTGTTTTTCCCTGTATCCTTCTTGCTTGTTTCAAGCTTGTTTGTTCCTTTTTATTGTGTTGCAATAAAACTGGTAGGGGCCCAATCAACCCCGTTGGCTTTGCCAAAAAAAAAGAACTATTGGAGTTTAAAATAACTTAAAAAAATAAATCATCATTAAATCATAAATTTAAAAATTAATTAATCCTTAATTGATTGTACTTAAACTAAAATTAAAATCTTCGTTATCTGAGCTAGGTCTTAATTAATTACTAATAATTACCCGTTATTAATCAAAATAAATTAAATAATCAAACTCTAGTTAAATAATAATTAAACCCTAAGTAGTTAAAAACAAATAGATATTAAACTTTATTTAATAAACTCTATTATAAATTAAACCCTAATTAATTTTAAATAAATAAATTCTTTTCAAAAACAAATTAAGTCAATAAATAACTCTTAATTAAATAATAATCAATTAAACAATTAAATGCTTATTAAATAATTGATTTAAAAATAATTAACTCGGTTAAATAAATAAAATAAAATAATTATCTTTTAACTTAATTAATCATTAATTAAAAATTTATTAATTAACTAAAATGATTAACTTTATTTATTAATTCTTAAACACTAATTACTTAACTTAACTTAATTAATTAATTAATTAATAATTATTTTTAATATATAAAGTAATTATTTTTAACAAATTAATTAATAATTTAACTCATAAATTAAAATTTAATTAAGTTTTATAATCACCAATTAAGTTTGAAATGGCTTTCAAAACAATTTTAAAAGAAAACTTAAAAACTTGAAAATCGTAAATTTTCGAACTGCATCCACAGCGACTATCACTATGGATGTAGTAACTTAGAATTACTTATCTATTTGCCATCCAAATTTCATCCTTTTTTAACCTTTTTCTTCTTTTTACGCATAAAAAGAAAGGATTTTGAAATTTTAAAACAAGGTTAGAAACTAAAATGGAAACACCTTACACATCAAACTAGTAAACCATTTGATTTTGGGAAATGGATCTCAAGTCCCTTTTTAAAATTTCAAGTTCTAACTTCCAAACCATTTAACCCTCATCCAATCATAATACATAAAATATATCTTAATATTGTCGTAGCATCACTTCAACATCATAATATCTTAACTTTACAACCAAACATATTACTTTAACTTCCAATCTAAAGTCTAATGCTAAACCATATATTAACACATACATATACATCCAAATCATACCACAATTAAACATCAACATCATATGTGAACAATCAGATAACCTACGTAAATACAAAGGTGAAATCTTTCCAAAAGAAGTTATAAGTTTACTCACCGAATTCAATGGAATCTTTTTAAACCTTTTGCAAAACGATTAGGATTTTTGAATCTTATGTAAAAGACTTGATCTTGCTTTGAAACTTTGAAAATGTACTTAGCCTAAGCACAAAATGGTTTGTCCTAGATAATAATGGGCACAGGTTTGACTACTTAAGGTGAAGATGTGCTTGATTGCAGAAGATGAAGTGAAGTAGTGAATGTAGAGGTGTTCAAACAAGTTTTGGAAGTGATTTCAAAGTAAAAGTTATGATTTTTGCAACTTAAAAAATAAAGTACGAAGCTATGAGAAAGAATTAAAAGCTTTAAGAGGTTTTTAAAAATGAAGATGAGAATGAGAAAAATGAACATAACATTTGTAAATTTTCTTTTATATAAAGTTACATGTCAAATTACCAAAATACCCCTAGTACTTTTGCCCTCTCTTCCTGTACCACCTCACCCCCTCCTTCCTCTCACCTAAATTTTGCTACCTTCTTGTCTTCTCCCTCCATCATGTCACCAATAACATGTTTTGCACTCCCTTGTACTTAATGTCTAAAGTGGAATCATTATATTTTTTAATATTTTAAATTTTTAAACAAAATCTTATCTTATATCTATATACATGCATCCTTAAGTGTACATACATGTACAAAACTATTCAAACATGACTAAATTGATTTATAAATGTGTGTCTTTGTGTTAAAAAGTGTTAAGAAAATTTCGATAACTTTTAGGCGACGAAAAATTGAAAATTCGAAAAATGACTTTCGGTCACATTTTCAATCTTTCTTCGAACTAATTATTTATGTAACAAAATTGAAAATGATTCCACTATCATTTTTTATTATTTAAAAGGATTTCATTTTATTTATAAATCAATTAATTATTATTATTATATTTAAATACCCATACTTAAAGTGATCAAATTATGGGTCGTTATAGGATATGTGTTCTAGTTACCTAATTCAAATTCCATAGTTACCTAAGTCAAATTCCATTATGTATTTCTCACTACTTAAGTCAAATTCAAGATGTGTAATGGGTGTTATTGCTACATAGTTTAAAGCCAACACGTGATTAGTGAAAATGTGTACGAGGTATAGGATTGGATGTAGGATTGAGAATCTAAACCGGTGTAAAATTATTGATGTCTCCTTTACTTTACTTTTACTGCATTTACACATTTTTCTCTGATTAATCTATGATTATATTATTTACCTGTGTTAAAAGTTTCCGTGATAAAATTTGAAATCTACAGGTATATTGTTGCAAAGTTTAAATACTTTATTCAACCCCCTTTAGTGTAAAATTACCATAACACATTCCACTATAGTATAGATTACGTTATATCACCCCCTCACATTTGGTATTAGCGAATACGGTTTTCAAAAATTCGTAATCTA
This sequence comes from Allium cepa, assembly GCA_030765085.1. Lineage (NCBI taxonomy): Eukaryota > Viridiplantae > Streptophyta > Magnoliopsida > Asparagales > Amaryllidaceae > Allium > Allium cepa. The sequence goes on from CM060935.1 coordinate 937,312,873, forward strand.
ATTATGAAATTTTTTGAATGGAATTACACTAATTACACACAATTTAACACATTTGTAGAAGAGTAATCAACTGCTTGACCCCCACTTTTTAACGGAAGTAATTATTCATATTGGTGGTCGTATAGAAAAAAATTTAACTACAATCTAATGGCGTTGAAATTTGAAATATTACCCTAAGTGAAAATAACGAACCGAAGACTATATTCGCTCAATGCAAAAACGACCAAAAGGCACTGACACTTAGTAGCCCAAAAGCTATGAATACAATATTCTGTTCACTAGATAAAAATGAATTTAATATAATCTCTATATACGTTTGCTTAAGAAATATGGAGAACATTGCAAGTTACACACAAAGGCATTGGTAAGGCCAAACAAACCAAGATTTCTATGTTGATCAACCAATTTTAGTTATTTAAAATGAAACCAAATGAATCAGTTTCTAATATGTATTCTAGATTTCAAAACACTACATGCTTTAATTTCATCAGAAAAAGATTATATCGAAAAAATTCAAGTTCAAAATATTCTTAATTCACTTATAAGTGAATGGGATCAGAAGATCTGGCTATAGATGAAGCCAATGATATTTGTATAATCAAAGTAGACGAATTAATAGGTAATTTAATGTCATATGAAATACTACTGCAGGGCAGAAAGGAAAGGTAGTCAGGTGAGAAGAAAACACTAGCATTCAATGCTATTCATGAAAATTAAGGAACAAGTTCAGATTGATCGATGGAAACCAAAACTATCAAGGAGTGAAGGTACTATCAAATGCGTCGGATGCAACAAAACTAGATATTTTCAAAGGGACTGTCCAAACCAGAAGAAATCGAAGTTCTCTCCTAACAAAGACACTTTCAACAAATGAAGAAACAAGCTTACAATGTAATATAGGACGATTAGGACTCCACACCAAGCAGTGGTGAATCAAAGACAAAAAATGCAGATTTGTGCTTCCTAACAGAAGTTAAACAGACACTAGTTGATCTCAAATTAAAAAAACACGGACATTGAAGAAAAGAAGGAGTGATCCAAAAAAGTCGATAATTTTTAGTTTGTTTATTGATTGCAATAGAATTCATTAATCTAGATGTTAAACTCACAAATATATAATATATGTTCCAGATTTTATTAGTCCTTTTACAACATTTATTTAAAACAGAAAAAGAACGTTTCAAATTAATAGACTTTATATTTACATACAAATCTCATATAATTTGAAAAATAAGTATTTAAAAATATTATATAATATGTATAAATAACAGATACAAATTTACAAATATTAAAATAATAAAATATACAATACATAAATAATTATATATTTTAATAAAGAATAAACTTAATAATATTGTGGCACTGATAATAATTAATAATAAGATGAAACTGTTTTATAAAAATGAGTATATTTTATAAATTTCAAAAAAATTAAGTTAGAAGCCACGTCCCAGATATATTTGTGGACATATACATATATTCTGTGTCAACATATATTGACAAAGCTTTAGATGCAATTTTCTTTTCAAATTTTGAATTTTTAAAATTCCCTCTCTTTTTGTGATGACCCGTCTTTCTAAGCACAGAAAGACGCATCATCGATAAAGAAAGAAAGGGATAGAAGAAGAAAAGATAGAAAAGAAGAAACTCAACAACATTAGAATCTCACAGCGGAACGAATGAAATATAATATATCACATAAAATATTACATAGTATCATATACATCAGAGTACACAACTTATACTTCACAAATTAGACATTTATAATTTCTTTCTATCATACAACTCAAGTATATCAATACAATAAAAACAGAAACACAAGCACAATGGAACCATAATATATCTACACGCTGAAGCCTCCTGCTCCAAATCTCCTTCAGATTTCTTCAAAGCTAACCTGAATCCCTTGGCTACTCACAAAAATTTGAGTACCCAAGAGTTTAATAAAACAGAAAATAAACACTTAGGTCATACATGGGTCTGGTGTGAGTAAACGGGTTAAAGCTGCTTAACTTTATAAATCCTTTGAAAAGAAAGGTATCACGTAAGACTTCCCACACATAAACATGGAAAAGTTTTACCTTACGCTAACCAAAACATTGATAGGAAATCCAGAGATATTATAATAGTGTCTAGGGTTTTCAAGTAAATAAGAAATAACTTAAATTGTTACATGATTAAATTCCAGCATACTAGCCACAGAGTGGATTATACAATCAAAACCGTAAAGGGCACGTAGGAAGAATGAGTTTCCATTAATGGCAAGGCTACTGGGGTACCGCCCGTCATAGTATGGGGCCTAGATCACCGTACCGAGGATTACTCCCAGTCCCCTACAACACAAGGCCAGAACCATCCCTTACAGGATAGTCCCGAATAAGACCACCCCGTGGTTGGCGTGACCAACCACACACTAAGCTGAAATAAAAAAGGACCTCTAGACAAGGGTAAATCTCGTCCTACTTGGGTGCTACCCACATAGCCTTGCTGCATCTCCCCTGTTTTAGCCATTCCCGGTTGATGAGGCTTGAGGCTACGATTACCTTTATAGAACACATCTATCTTAGAATGCTCATCATCCACCTGACGATGTTCTGAAAGCATTCAATCCATACAAGTTCATTCCGGGTTCGAACAAAACTGAAGGCATTATCTCGTTACACTCATTTTGAAATCACCCACAGAGTTAACGACCAAAGCCCTTGCACTCTGAATCTCGATCTTGAACTTGAAAGTACTATCTTCGTCAAACTCATCTCGGAATCACCCTCAGAGTTTTAACGATGAAAATTTCTTACACTTCGAGTCTTCATCTTGATCTTCACTTGGATTCACGACCTAACGTTTAATTTGGATCGATGTGGTTTTAGATAACAAATTTGGAAATTCGATCCCGGTCTCACCGAAATCCAAAATGCCATTTTAATGTCCAATTTTTTTAAAGGTTTAAACAATTTAACTTATATTCAGAATAACATATACAGATAGATGATTCACATTATCACAGATAGATAATCCATATTATCTAATTAAACTAAACGTCTCACATCACAAGCAGCACATATGACATATCAGAGATATCACATCCAAATCATCCAATATCATTCAATCATCCATAAGCAGGTTTGATTCACTCTTAATCAATTTAATTAACCTCTAATTAAATTAATTACTAACTTTTTAAACTTGGATTACCTCAATCCTGCTTACTTATCATTAATTACCAATTAATTAATTAATCTTCTCTTAACGTTCTTCCTTGATTAATCTTCCTTGATTAATTACCCTTTAATTACATTAAGTAATTATCCCTTTAATTAATTACACAAATTAATTGTCCTTAACCATTTACAGTAATTAACCTTTAATTACTATCATTAATTACATTAATTAATGATCCTCCATTTACTTCCATTAATTAACTAACTATAATTAATTACACTGATCCTTAATTAATTACAATTAATTAATTATACTTTAATTAATAACTTCCATTAATCAATCTTGATTAATTTCATTAATTATATTAATTAATGATCCTCTAATTACTTCATTAATTAATTAACCTTTTAATTAATTAAATAATTAATTAACCTTTTAATTAATTAAATAAATAATTAACCTTTTAATTAACCTTTTAATTAATTTTTAATTAACTACGCTCATTAATTAGTCTTAATTAATCATAAAAAGTAATTAACCATCTTGTAATTACTCACCTTAACTAATTAACTCCTTAATTAATTATATTAATCCTTTGATTAATTACACTAATTAATTAATCCTTAATTACTTCACTAAGTAATTATTAATTAATTACATTAATTAATAGTTCCTAATTAATTACTTTCATTAGATAATTACATTTTTAATTAATTACATTTAGTAATTAATCTTAAATTAATCACATTCATTAATTAATTAATCACATTAATTAATTAATTAATCACATTCATTAATTAATTAATCACATTAATTAATTAACTAAATTAATTACACTAAGTAATTAATCCTTAATTACTTTTATTAAGTAATTATCCTCTATTTACCTTCATAAGTAATTCTTCTTAAATTAATTATATTCAGTAGTTATTCATTAATTACTCCACTAAGTAATTGTACTTAATTACTTAATAAGTGATTATCTTTAATTATTTAGACTAATTAATTAATCTAAAATTAATTAATCAATTAATCATCACTTAATCTCTAGTTAATTCATTAACTATCACCAATTACTTCATTAAGTAATTATTCTTAATTACAAATAGTAATTAACTTTTAATTTATTTTACTAATTAACTATCCTTAATTAATCTCAACCTTTTCTAATTAAGGATAATCTCTTTAATTATATTAAATACTAATTTCTATCATTAATTCCATTTGAAACCATTTTAGAAATCAATTATATTTGAAAATATATAAATTTACTTAAGAACAAAACAATTTAAATTTGATATTTTGAAATCTTTGAAAACCCCTTTTCAAACTTGCTTAAATAAATTTTATCTTCGGAAACTTGATTATCATAACCTTTAAACTTATCCATTTAAATAAAATTTTGAAAACTTAGTTTTTAAACATTACTTTATAATTACTTTGAATGTAACTTTATAACTTGAAACATTCTTATTTAAAACTTGTTTGAATTACTTAAAAACTTTGATTTAATATCTTAAATTGGAAACACCTTTGAATTAAAATTCAAAATTAATTTAGTTAATTACTTTTAAAATCAACTATCTTAAACATTTTAATTTTTGAAAATATATTCAATTAAACACTCTTGAAAAATTGATTAACATTTATTTTGAAAAGAACTAGCTTTTAAATTTGTAAACTTGATTTCCTTTTACAAAATTTTGCCTTTAGTTAAAACCAGATCATCACTTGCATAACTCGAGACAAACCCCGCTACCTGAGCCTATCCCTAGAAAACCATCAAACTCGTCTGCTTCGAGTCATCTCCGCCATCAACCCGAGTACCTCAACTTCCAGAAACGACGTGCACGTACACCAGCGCTTCCGACCATCGATGATCATCACGGCGACTCTCGATAACCACTCCTACCCACGTAAACACTCACGTGAACCCAGATCGAACGAAACGAAAATGAGCCGATATCGACCGAAACTGAAACCACCACTGCCGGAAATTCGCTTCTTCCCGTCGCTTCCGGCTTCGAGATCACCTGCCCCTTTCACCGAAGCTTCGTCACACCTTCCAGCACCATATTTCCCCATCGCGAACCACTTCGGTCCTTTCCCCAAGCCGAAATTCTCTTGACAACCACGACGGGCAAAACACCCACCTAAACCCTAGTTCGCCTCAGCATGACCACCACGGCCATCGTTAAATACCACCAGTATTTTTCCTAAGACCCCCATGCCTCAGACCACCTTCGACCCAAACATCGACCACCCAGGAACCTCCGACCATCGGCAATCACCAAAAATGCCCAAAACGATCATCTCGAAAATTCCCATAAATTAACAATCTAAAAATCATGAAATGTATACTAAAATTCGTGATTTTCAATCACGAACAAATTCATTCAATTCAAAACAAAAATTGAATTGGTTGATTTTAACACACACACACACACACACACATTTCCACTGTTATTTCATTTTTAAAAATAATTTTTTGAATTTTAAACCCTGAAACTAGTTTTATAATCATCATCATACATTAGCAGACAACTTTCATTTAGCTATCAAAGTCTAATATTGTCTCGATTGAGAGATTTGAATTTTAGAAGGCAAATCAGAGACTGTGAACAACAGAGAACTGGATCTTGAATATATATAAACAGACATACTCACACAACATACATATAAATTTTCAAATGATTTCAGGCTGAAGCACTTTCATACAACCAAATATCATCACATGCATTAAAATTAATCCAAATCAAACTATTTTTAAAAAAGTTTAATCACCATTTTTTTATAAGCAGAGAATAGATTTTCTTGTTTCCAGCTTGCTGATGTTTGATTTTGAATTTCTTGTATTTTGGTGAATTTGAATTGTTTTGCTGTTGAATCTGAAATCTTTGCATGCTTGCTGTTGCATTACTTGTTGAATTTGAAATTATACTTGCTGAGTTGATTCTTTGATTTGCTTGCTGTTTTCATTGATTCCCAGATTTTAAGATTTTCTTCTTCTTTAAATTCTGGTTTTGCATTTGATTTTCCAGTATTTCAGTTTTTTTTTTTGAAAAGATGAATAGAAAAGAAGATGGAGGAAGAAGATATTTGAATTGAAAATAAAATAGTCAAGTGATTTCTTTAAAACATTAGACTTATTTTTCATTTGAAAGAGAATTTTGCCACTTGTTTTACTTTATTACAAATTTCCAAACTTGTTTTATTATGCTTACAAATGTATTACTCATTTATTACTAAGTTGACAAGTGTTAAGACTAATTTATATATATATATATATAGATATATATATATATATATATATTAATTTTAATGTTTTACACAAATATGTTTGTATCTTTTAATTCATGTTCATTTATACATTCAAATTAATGTTAAAATCAAAAGGAAAGAATATTAAAACAAAACAAATAAATATTTAAATAAATCTTTATTTTAAACTTAAGCAAATATATATATATTTTAAATAAATAAGAAATTAGCTTTGTTGTTAATAAATAAAAGGTTAAAATTTCAAATACCTTTTTGAAAAGTATTATATTAAATTCAATCATAACTTCCAAGTTAAAATATATATATACATATATTAACATTTGAAATACTTTTATTCAATTCAAACCAAAACTTTCCCATTTTCAATATACCAATAATATTCATTTTAAATATAAAATATTTTTAACATTAGTTTTTAGAATTATTATATTGAGTTTTAAAAACAAATTCAAATCATAATGTATACATACATATATATTAAAATTTGAAAACACATCTTTTATTAAACAAAAGATTTCCTATTCACAATATATATATACACCAAAATATATATTATAAATAGAATATATTTTTATTAGCTTTGAAAGATAAATCTTACAATTTTAAATTGTTAGAAAAGATATAAATATTGCCAAATTAAATATTTATTAACTTTTAAAAGATTAAATTTACCAATTTAAAATAAAATTATAAAGGAAAATTATCAATCCAATTTAATTATTAATAAAGATTATTAAATTGATATTGCCTAAAATTCTGGGTCATCACATTCCTCCCCCCTTAAAAGAATTTCGTCCCCCAAATTTAAAAGCAAAGATAATTTAATAATCTAGCAAAGATTTCAATCTCAAACAGCAAAGAATACCTATCATCCAGTTGCCAACAACCAATCAAACAATCAAACCTAACTAACTATCCTAACACAAATCAGGATAGATTTTCATAATTCTATCTAGAGTTTCCTAGATATAAATTACAGGAATACTCGATCTACTGAATCCAAACAATCTATACTACTATGATCCAGAGCTCCCTCTCCTCTAGATCCATCAATCTGAACAGAATATCAGACCATACTCAAGTCCCAAATCCTTCTGAACTATAGATTCTACAACCAGAGATAGATCATACACGTACTCTATGAGAGATTCATGGAATACAATGAATTCCAACTATCCAAACTGGCCATTCAATCCTGTAGATCAAAGAACTAATCCTCTTGAGAACACATGAAGATTCAAAATACTTCGGAGCTAGCTTCCCAGTCTTACCCTATCTTATAGCTCCTATAATTGGAGAAAAATTAAACAATTTCCAATCTCCAATTTCGAATTCCAAACTCCTTGTCTCATATCAGCATAACTCATTAGACGATCCTGGGATATCACATCTTTTCCTTAAACAGCTCAACCTTTGTTGATGCTTATCTAAACAAACTGGACCAAGAACAAACCAATTTCTGGATCCTATTCAACAGAAAGGTCTCCCAAGATCCGTCGATATTCAGAACACAAGCTCTACTTCCCAAACATTAGAAGACTGAACTTACTTCTCCCATCTGGAATAGCCAAAACAGGTGTACATGCCAGTCTGACCTTCAGATCCCGAAAACTTCCTGTAGAAACCCTTTAATCCAAAACATTGCAATTTCCGGATGCTTTCTCGCTAGAACAGCTGCCACCTTGCTTCCGCTGCACAACTCTGATTCTAGAATAGATGAGAATGCAGTTGATAAACTTATCCAACATATCCTGGAAACTCGGTTTATCAGATCCACAAAATCTTAGTGACCCATCTGACTCGGTCACACAACCTTACAGTAGAGTCCAAACTTGAAAACTAGATCTGACCAATCTATTTCCAAATATTCCTGAGCTGCTACACCAACTCTTCTCTCTCTAAGAACCATCTTACTACCAGGCTAGCCACCTGTATCGCTTCTAGAACTAAGTCGATACAGAACTAAATCTCCAGATGCAGATAAACTTCTGACTTCCTCGATGACCTCCAAAAAATCTTTGACCACTTCAATAGCTCCTACTTCCACATGAGAAGCCTCGGTCTCAAACAAAAGATTACCCAAGATGAACTTCCAGACTAATCGCAAATCGATTCTACCTAGTTCGAATTCCAAAGAAACTGTTCTCTCTTTACCAATTAGAGCGGCTTTAAGCTTTTCCAAACATGGTTAACCCTTCAAGAAAGCCTTCACCATCAGCTCGGACTGCTGATAGAAGAACTACAAATATTTGTGAATCATCGAAGAAACGGGCCACTCTGCTGCTTCCAAATCCATCTCGATGATACTGCTAACCTAGAAGACCTTCTTGTCGGCACACAAAACACCTCTAAGCTGCACTGCTACCACATTTAACCAAAAAATTCTTTATCTAGGCTCCTCGAACCTCAAAAGTCATTAACTAACTTCACAAAAGACCCTACGAGATGGGCAGACATCCCCAAAAGAAAGTCGGGCTCCAAACCAAGCATCAACAACTAGCTCTCCTTAAGGGGTGAAAATGAGACCATTCCGTAGCGAAGCGACTTATAGACCTCAATCTCATATTCCAAAACAGTCAACCTCCTTGCTTGAGATCCAGAGAAATCCTACCCAGCCGAGTCTTCCTTGCAGTAGGCATCAACTGCTCCAAGAGAAAATACCTTCATGAACACCCATAGTTACTGCATCTCACCATGCAGCTGCTTCTTCGTGAAGTTGCCAAGATACCATCATTCGCCTCAGCACATCCGACAGATCCAAACTCTTGAAAATCCGCTCATCCGAGCGCAACCAAACTTACACTTCAAAGATAGGCTCCGAACCTTTAAAAGGTTTCCTTCAGAGATCAGAGAAAAAATCCTTACTCCAAGCTACAAAGCTCACTTGAGACAGCATTAGGTCTTCAGTCTCGACAGATACTCTTTCAACCTAAACATATGGACCTCTTCCATTAGTGGTAGTCGTGTTACACACACCACTACTTCATCTACCTTTAGAACTTATGTGGAAAAACTCGGACAGGTAACCCAACAAATTAGGAAGATACATAAATATATGTATATATATATAAATACTAGTACACTCTCTCAAGAAAGATAGATATCACTCCAAAGCCTAGGTATTCACTCAACCTAGCGCTCTGATACCAACTGTGATGACCCATCTTCCTAATCCCAGAAAGACGCATCATCAATTAAGAAAGAAAGGGATAGAAGAAGAAGAAAAGATAGAAAAGAAGAAACTCAACAACATTAGAATCTCACAGCGGAACGAATGAAATATAATATATCACATAAAATGTTACATAGTATCATATGGATCAAAGTACACAACTTATACTTCACAAATTAGACAGTTATAAATTTCTATCTATCATATAACTCAAGTACATCAATACAATACAAACACAAACACTAGCACAACGGAACCATAATATATCTACGCGCTGAAGCCTCCTGCTCCAAATGTCCTCCAGATTTCGTCAAAGCTTACCTGAATCCCTTGGCTACTCACAAAAATTTGAGTACCCAAGATTTTAATAAAACAGAAAATAAACACTTGGGTCAGACATGGGTCTGGTGTGAGTAAACGGGTTAAAGCTGCTTAACTTTATAAATCCTTTGAAAAGAAAGGTATCACGTAAGACTTCCCACACATAAACATGGAAAAGTTTTACCTTACGCTAACCAAAACATAGATAGGAAATCCAATGATATTATAATGGTGGCTAGGGTTTTCAAGTAAATAAGAAATAGCTTAAATTGTTACATGATTAAATTCCAGCATACTAGCCATAGAGTGGATTATACAATCAAAACCGTAAAGGGCACATAGGAAGAATGATTTTCCATCAATGGCAAGGCTACTGGGGTACCGCCCGTCATAATACGGGGCCTAGATCACCGTACTCCCAATCCACTGTAACATAAGGCTGGAACCATCCTTTATTAGATAGTCCGAACAAGACCACCCCATGGTTGGCGCGACCAACCATACACTAAGCCGAAATAAAAAAGGACCTCTAGACAGGGGTAAATCTCGTCCTACTTGGGTGCTACCCACTTAGCCTTGCTGCACCTCCCCTGTTTTAGCCATTCCCGGTTGATGAGGCTTGAGGCTACGATTACCTTTATAGAACACATCTATCTTAGAATGCTCATCATCCACCCGACGATGTTCTGAAAGCATTCAATCCATACAAGTTCGTTCTGTGTTCGAACGAAACCGAAGGCACTATGTCATTACACCCATTTTGGAATCACCCTCAGAGTTAACGACCACAGTCCTTGCACTCTGAATCCCCATCTCGAACCTGAAAGTACTATCTTCGTCAAACTCATCTCGGAATCACCCTCACAATTCTAACGATGAATAGTTCTTATACTTCGAGTCTTCATCTTGATCTTCACTTGGATTCATGACCTAACGTTTAATTTGGATCGATGTGGTTTTCGGATATCCAAATTTAGAAATCCGATCCCGGTCTCACCGAAATCCAAAACACCATTTTAATGTCCAAGTTGTTTAAAGGTTTAAACAATTTAACTTATATTTAGAATAACATATCAGATAGATGGTTCACATTATCACGGATAGATAATCCAATTAAACCAAACATCTCACATCACAAGCAGCACATATCACATATCAGAGATATCACATCCAAATCATCCAATATCATTCAATCATTCATAAGCAGGTTTGATTCACTCTTAATCAATTTAATTAACCTCTAATTAAATTAATTACAAACTTTTAATCACTTGGATTAGCTTAATCCTGCTTACTTATCATTAATTAATTACCAATTAATTAATTAATCATCTCTTAATGATTTTCCTCAATTAATCTTCCTTGATTAATTATCCTTTAATTACAATAAGCAATTATCCCTTTAATTAATTACACAAATTAATTTTCCTTAACCATTTACAGTAATTAACCTTTAATTACAATCATTAATTACATTAATTAATGATCCTCTATTTACTTCCATTAATTAATTAACTATAATTAATTACACTTATCCTTAATTAATTACAATTAATTAATTATACTTTAATTAATAACTTCCATTAATCAATCTTGATTAATTTCATTAATTATATTAACTAATGATCCTATAATTACTTCATTAATTAGTTAACCTTTTAATTAATTAAATAATTAATTAACCTTTTAATTATTTAAATAATTAATTTTTAATTAACCATATTCATTGATTAGTCTTAATTAGTCATAAACACTAATTAACCATCTTGTAATTACTTACCTTAACTAATTAACTCCTTAATTAATTATATTAATCCTTCGATTAATTACACTAATTAATTCATCATTAATTACTTCATTAAGTAATTATTAATTAATTACATTAATTAATAATCCTTAATTAATTACTTTCATTAGTTAGTTACATTTTTAATTAATTACATTTAGTAATTAATCTTAAATTAATCACATTCATTAATTAATTAATCACATTAATTAATTAACTAAATTAATTAACTAAATTAATTACACTAAGTAATTAATCCTTAATTACTTTCATTAAGTAATTCTCCTCTATTTACCTTCACAAGTAATTCTTCTTAAATTAATTATATTCAGTAATTATTCATTAATTACTTCACTAAGTATTTGTACTTGATTACTTAATAAGTGATTATCTTTAATTATTTAGATTAATTTAGTTAATCTAAAATTAATTAATTAATCAATTAATCATCACTTAATCTCTAGTTAATTCATTATCTATCACCAATTACTTCATTAAGTAATTATTTTTAATTACAAATAGTAATTAACTTTTAATTTATTTTACTAATTAACTATCCTTAATTAATCTCAACCTTTTCTAATTAAGGATAATCTCTTAAATTATATTAAATACTAATCATTAATTCCATTTGAAACCATTTTAGAAATCAATTATATTTGAAAATGTATAAATTTACTTAAGAACAAAATAATTTAAATTTGATATTTTGAAATCTTTGAAAACCCCTTTTCAAACTTGCTTAAATAAATTTTATCTTCGGAACTTGATTATCATAACCTTTAAACTTATCCATTTAAACAAAATTTTGAAAACTTAGTTTTTAAACATTACTTTATAATTACTTTGAATGTAACTTTATAACTTGGAACATTCTTATTTAAAACTTGTTTGAATTACTTAAAAACTTTGATTTAATATCTTAAATTGGAAACACCTTTGAATTAAAATTCAAAATTAATTTAGTTAATTACTTTTGAAATCAACTATCTTAAACATTTCAATTTTTGAAAATATATTCAATTAAACACTCTTGAAAAATTGGTTAACATTTATTTTGAAAAGAACTAGCTTTTAAATTTGTAAACTTGATTTCCTTTTACAAAATTTTGCCTTTAGTTAAAACCAGATCATCACTTGCACAACTCGAGTCATCTCCGCCATCAACCCGAGTACCTCAACTTCCAGATACGACGTACACGTGGTGCACGTGCACCAGCGCTTCCGACCATCGATGATCGTCGCGGCGACTCTCGACAACGACTCCTACCCACGCAAACACTCACATGAACCCAGATCAAACGTAACTCCGTCAAAACGAAAACGAGCAATCTCGACCAAAACTGAAACCATCACTGCCGGAAATTCGCTTCTCCCCGTCGCCTCCGACCTCGAGATCACCTGCCCCCTTCACCGAAGATTCATCACACCTTCTTGCACTATTTTTCCCCATCGCGAACCACTCCGGTGCTTTGCCCACGTCGAAATTCTCTTGACAACCACGACGAGCAAAACACCCACCTAAACCCTAGTTCGCCTCAGCACGACTACCACGGCCATCGTTAAATACCAGCAGTATTTTTCCTGAGACCCCCATGCCTCAGACCACCTTTGGCCCAAACATCGACCACCCAGACACCTCCGACCATCGGCAATCACCAAAAATGCCCAAAACGATCATCTTAAAAATTCCCATAAATTAACAAAAAATCATGAAATGTATACTAAAATTCATGATTTTCAATCACGAACACATTCATGCAATTCAAAACAAAAATTGAGTTGGTTGATTTTAACATATGTACATACATTTCCACTATTATTTCATTTTTAAAAATAATTTGTAGAATTTTAAACCCTGAAACTATTTTTATAATCATCATCATAGATTAACAAACAACTTTTATATAGATATCAAAGTCTAATATTGTCTCGATTGAGAGATTTGAATTTCAGAAGGCAAATCAGAGACTGTGAACAACAGAGAACTGGATCTTGAATATACATAAACAGACATACTCACACAACATACATATAAATTTTCAAATGATTTCAGGCTGATGCACTTCCATACAACCAATTATCATCACATACATTAAAATTAATTCAAATCAAACTATTTTTAAAAAAGTTCACTCGCTATTTTTTTATAAGCAGAGAACATATTTCCTTGTTTCCAGCTTGCTGATGTTTGATTTTGAAGTTCTTTTGTTTTGGTGAATTTGAATTGTCTTGCTGTTGAATCTGAAATCTTTGCATGCTTGTTGTTGCATTACTTGTTGAATTTGAAATTATACTTGCTGAGATGATTCTTTGATTTGCTTGCTGCTTGCATTGATTCCCGGATTTTCAGATTTTCTTCTTCTTTAAATTCTGGTTTTGTATTTGATTTTCCAGTATTTCAGTTCTTTTTTTTTGAATAGATGAATAGAAAAGAAATGGAGGAAGAAGAGATTTGAACTGAAAATAAAACAGTCAAGTGATTTCTCTAAAACATTATATTTATTTTTCATTTAAAAGAGAATTTTGCCACTTGTTTTACTTCATTACAAATGTCCAAACTTGTTTTATTATGCTTATAAATGTATTACTCATTTATTACTAAGTTGACAAGTGTTAACACTAATTTATATATATATATATATATATATATATTAATTTTTATGTTTTACACATATATGTTTATATCTTTTAATTCACGTTCATTTATATAAATTAATGTTAAAATCAAAAGGAAAGAATATTAAAACAAAAGAAATAAATCTTTAATTAAATCTTTATTTTAAACTTAAGCAAATATATATATTTTAAATAAATAAGAAATTATCTTTGTTGTTAAGAAATAAAAGGTTAAAATTTCAAATACCCTTTTGAAAAGTATTATATTAAATTCAATCATAACTTCTAAGTTAAAATATATATATATATATATATATATATATTAAAATTTGAAATACTTTTATTAAACTCAGACCAAAACTTTCCCATTTTCAATATACCAATATATATTCATTTTAAATAGAAAATATTTTTAACATTAGTTTTGAGAATTATTATATTGAGTTTTAAAAACAAATTCAAATCATAATATATACATACATATATATATTACAATTTGAAAACACATCTTTTATTAAACAAAAGATTTCCTATTCCCAGTATATATATATAGACACCAAAATATATATTATTAATAGAATATATTTTTATTAGCTTTGAAAGATAAATCTTACAACTTTAAATTGTCAGAAAAGATATAAATATTTCCAAATTAAATATTTATTAACTTTTAAAAGATTAAATGTACCAATTTAAAATAAAATTATAAAGGAAAATTATCAATCCAATTTAATTATTAATAAAGATTATTAAATTGATATTGCCTAAGATTACGGGTCATCACACTTTTCATACTATTCGAAATTCAAAATGGCAAAGAATAGGCCGTCACATGGCTATTGGTTCCTTATTTATTCACTTTACATTCTCTCTTTTTCTTTACCAAACTTTCATTTTCAGATTAAGACACTTTTTCAACTTACTTTCTCTCTTCAAAATTTTAACGGCTTCTTCTTCAATTCTCCAAGATTTTTTGAAAAAATAATGACTATCTTTCCAATGATAAGGATTCAATTGAAGCCTATCTTGAATATGCTAATGTGGCTAAAGTATTTTCTGAAAGATATGTCAAATTTATTTATTTTTCTTCTCATGATTTGGAAATATTAGCACATGAAAATAATATTTTTGGTCTTATCACTTTTTTCAAAAATGGTTATGATTGTCTTCTTGAGCTTGTTAAAATGTTTTATGCAAATTTGGATGGAAAGTTTTATGTTGGGAAAGAGGATGAAATTTTGAGTAGTGTAAAAGAGGATGAAAATTTGAATGCTGAAATGCTCAAAACAATACTTGGATGTAGTTTTGTAGGAGAAGATTTTAATTCTTTTAAACTAAGTGAAAACCAGCGTGTTTTACATGACCTATCCAGGGATGATACAGAAATGGAGTTAAGTAGCAAAAATCTTAAGCCAGAGCAAGACATTTTAGCCTCATCTTGCAGTAGCTCCAGGAACGAGCAATTATAATCATCTTATGAATAAAGTTTATAATGCTCTTTATGCAATTTTGCAAGAAGTAAGGTTAATTGGCCAAGTGCCGTTATATCTGATTTTGTGCCTAAGAAAATCACGAAGCATAAAATACGCTTTACTATGGAGTGTATTAAACTAGATTTTTTCACTATCTTGCGGTTGATTTAAGTGGTGAAACTACCACTTATGAAAATGTATTTAAATAAAAGAACCTTTCGCTTATGCAAATTACACATGATCTTATGAAACTCTTATGGAAAAAGAGCAAATTTTGGCTAGAGAAGAGCAAGAGGAACATAAAGAGAAGAAATACTAGTAGAGGAAGGAGATAAGAGGAAAAAGAAGATACATCGGTCAAGAGCTTTGATGTAAGGAGTGGACACACTCAAAGAGACTTGCATTGGAATCAAGAAAGGCTTTAAAATAATCAAAAGAAGTTTGAGAGATCCTTTAGCAAGAAATTCGCAAAGCTTTCCAACAAAGTTGATGACTTCTTTGGAAAGATTATGGATAAACTTAGAGGAGGCTCATCTTCTTCACACTCCTTTTAAATCTACTCTTATTTACTTGTATTTCCTTCAAGCATTTTTTATTTTATGAATATATTGTGTTTTATTTTATAATACAAGTTATTAAAAAAAAAATTATGCCTGCTAGTTAACTTTCTAGAACTATTAATTACTGTAGAATTCATAAAATAATAAATACTTAATCAAAATAAAATTCAAAAACTTCTTAACAAAAACTCGTATGTCGATATATAGAAATAGATATCGAAAGTCTCAATGACTATAAGGAAAATTATGTTGAAGGAATCTTTTTCCCAGACAAGGTAAATGTTCCATCAAAAAAACCATCAAGTCTAAAAAAATAGCTTATGTATCTTTTATCTTTTCTTTTGCTATGTTATTTATATTTTTGTTTCTTAAATTAATTAAATGTACTTATATCGTTGTTATAAATACACACACACACATATATGTATATATGTATGTATGTATGTATATAAATATATTAATAAAATTAATAATTTATTGATTTTTGATGACTTTATAGAATGATACCTCACTCATACAAAGATATAGTTATAAGTACTTGTGTATAATCTATATAATCATATATGCAAATATTCATTATTTAGATTAGAAACATAATAACTCCTTATATATTATTTATTTACACAACTTGTTCGTCCATTTCTGTTGATAGCAAAGGAGGAGAAGTTGTATAAAATATATTAAGCAAAAAAGACAGAGGGAATTGCATAGCACATATTCAAGGGGGTTAAAGGGGAGTTTTACTTAAACATCTTTATTTCTAATAAAAATATATTTGATGGTGGTCATCATCATAAAAGTGGAGATTGTTAATACTCAATTATTGATTTTGATGATGACAACCATATAAATATTGTTAATTATGTTTTCTTGAGTTATATAGTATATTATGCAAGTTATCAGAAATATTTAACAGGTTTACGTAAAGTGCTTATTGAATAAAAGTTGGAAGAACTGATCAGTATAAAGAATTCAAGATTTGATCAAGATGTATTTGAAGGCTCGTTAATTTTGAAGAATTCAAGATAAAAGCATGAAAAGCTCAAGAAATACATGTCAGTTTTTATTGAGTCTCGGTTTAAATGTTAAAGACTTGAGTAGTATAACATCTTTGGTTGTATTTACTTCGAAAATTATTATTTAACACTCAAAATGTTTTTTTGAACATGGTTCATTAATGCCAACAAGTGTCGATCTCGAGGATCAAACTCTTGACCTATGATCTTATAGTCTGAACTACCAACCAAAATGTTTTTATGAAAAGAATATATTTAATTTAGTGAATATTAGTCACGCATCCCTAAAACTAAAGTTAATTCAAACAACATCCTCCGTAAACAAAGTTGTAAAGTGGGTCTCTATAATTATTTTACTGTAGCAGCATGTATTTTTCATGTTTTTTTGCGCCGGTGCTTAAAAAAATTAAAAATTACAAATATTATAACTAGATTTCTGAAAGAAAAAGAAAAAGAAATTGCAGACATATCTCCAATTATTCCATATAATTGCAGATATGTCTGCAATTATTCATCGAATAATTACATTCGATAAACATCTGAATAATTGCAAATATGTATGCAATTATTCCATATAACTGTAGACATATGCGCAATTATTCACTGAATAACTTCTTAAATAAAAATCTATATAATTGTAGACATGTTTGCAATTATTCCATATATTTACAAACATGTATGCAATTATTCACTAAATAACCGCACCTTAATTTAAAAAATATGATATTTACGTAAATATCTACACTTATTCCTTAAAATTGCAGACATATCCAAAGGCATGCTATCCGGAATAAGTGAAGACATGTCTGCAATTATTCTCTAAAATTGCATAAATGTCTACAAGTATTCCTTAAACATACCGTGTGTCATTTTTTTCCTTTTCATCCTTATTTTTTGATTTTTTTGACATGAATACGAAGATAAATATTAATTGAAATAAGTTTTAAAATGCGAAAGTTTTTCTTATATGTTTTTTGATGAATTTTGAAAAACAAGGACCTAATTTAAATACTTTTTTCCACTGAGGTTTTTGTGAACTTTGAGCCCTATCAAGGACATGTGCCAAAAGTACCATTTAATTTATATATTGAAACCAATTTTAACAGATTTTTCATTAAACTATTTATTTTGAAACATATTTAAAGTGTTTCTAAAAATATACAAATTATAATGTATATATCGACATATAAATATATGAATGTTGACATAGTGACTATTAGTCAATTTTATAAAAATAGAAATATAATGACCTAGAATTTAATCTATATTTAAATGGATATTTAATTAGTTATTGAAAATTAGTCACAATGGCCTCTTTAGCAAGTGCAATAAGTTTCTAAGACACACAACTCAAATAATTACTTTTAAGGACAAAATGCAAAATAATTAGTTTCCAAGGCCTAAAAACCTATGAAATTATGTCCTTGAAAGAAATTGGACTGCTAACTTTGTCCTTAAAAGTAATTATTCTGCTGACTTTGGCCTTAAAATCAATTTCTGTGGATGTGTGTCCTAGAAACTAATTGGACCGTAAAATTCGTCCTTCTAGTGAAATGCCCCTATTTAATTATGTTTTTAAATAATTAATAAATGAATTTTTATTAACAAATAAAACTATGTTAAATATAACTAATGGTAATAGAATCATTTTCAAAGTTTGTTTACCAATATATATAGTTCATAGAGAAATAGAAAATGTGATCGGAAATTATTTTTCAAAATATCGGTTTTTCATTGGTTAAAGGTTATTCGAAATACCACAACACTATTGTAAACACACATGTACATAGTATAAACCATTTTAACAGGGCATGTACATATGCATGTACATATTTGCTAATTAAACATACAAACATATAAGTTAAAATAAGATTTTATTTCATAAAAATATATATACAAAACATATACAAAATGCTCATTTTCAACATATGGTACAAGAGCATGGAATGAATAGTGCATGAGATGGAGGAAGTACACGTGAGGACAGATATGAGGGGGGGGTATGGAGAGGCATGCACACACATATATTTAAATAAAAACACTTATACATTTTAGATAATTTCCTATTCCTATATATACCCCCTAACTTTTATTTTTCTTATTTTACAATCTCCTTCTAAATTCCTAAGAGCTTAAGCAAAACATTCATGGCTTCCTCCTCATAATTTTAAAAAATAGAAAAATCACTTCTTTTGATTAAAATCTCCTTTTTAATCCACAAAATCACTTCTACATCTTCTACAACATGTATCTTCCAAACTACAAGCAACCATTCACCTTGTAACAACATAGCCATGCCCAACAAGGCCTAGGCCAAGCCTAAACTTCCATTGGCCGAGCCTATTTCAAGTGTTCGAGCAACTATAGTTTCTATTATTGCAAGTTTCGAAAGTATTTTCAAGTTTCGGCGAAAGTTCATCTTGAATTTAAAAAAAATTGGTGAGTAAAAATTTTGTTTTTGGAAAAGAAAAATACTTGATTTTAATGAATTATATATTGTGAAAATGTAGTGGTTGTTGTGATGAATTAACATGTTGATGATGGTATATGATTATATGTTTATGGTTGAGCTTGGATTTGTGATTTGGTTGTTAAAATAATATGTTTGGATATGGATATGTGATTGATTGGTTATAATATGATGGTAGCATGTTTATGAAATAAAACTAAGTGTATGTGATGTAAATATTGCGAAGTTAGCACCTTGAAAAGTCGCAAAGGACTCAGGATTCTATTGAAAACGAAAAGTTCTTTTTCTAGTTTTGGATTTTGAAAATGTTTTCCAAGTTTTCACCTTTTTTTTAAGTTTTCAAAACTTTTACATTTGTGTTTTCAAATATGTTAGCTGTAGTTAAAGTGAAGTTTTCGTCTAGAACTCAATTCTAGCGAACTGTGTTTACGGCAATAGTCGCTATGGATGCAGTTCGGAGAAATTATCGATTTCACATTTTAAAGTGTTTTCTTTTGGATTATTTTTGAAAATTCATTTCAAATTTATTAAGTAAGTCAAAAGTTTAAGTTTTAATTATTTAATTAACTTATTAATTAAGGTAATCATTATTTAATTAATTAATTAAGTAATTAGGTTAAGTAATTAGAGTTTAAGAAATTATTAACTAAGTTAAATATTTCTAATCGAGTAAGTTTCAAATAATGATTAATTAGGATAAAAGAAAATTAATTTTATTTAATCAAACTTAATTGCTTTAATTAATTATTTAATTAGAGTTAGTTAATTAATTATTAGTTAATTAAAGGCTAATTATCCACTTAAATTGGGTGTAATTCTTAAATAAATGTTATTTAATTAAAGTTTAATTTAAGTTAATTATGTATAAATTCTAAATTAATTAAGCTTGAAATTATGATTTTTCATTTAAATAAGACTGATTAAAGTTTGATTAAATATTAACTTATGATTTAATTAAAGTTTATTTATTTTAAAGTTCCTTTTAAACTCTATCGGTTATTTATTTTTAACCAATTTTCTTGTTTTTAAGTAAATTATTTTTAAACCAAGGATCTCTTGTCCATGCTATTAAGTAGCCAAATGAATTAAAGTAGTTGTTATAAAACGTTGATGCATTTTATTGAAAGTAAGTTGACTTGTACTTATCACGAATGTCGCACTTTAGGAACGTGATGAATACAAAGGGATAATTTCGATAAGCGGGTCATGATAATTTAAGCATATGGAACGAATGTTCATATGTAAATGTTTACACCCTGATAGTCGAATAGTCCACTACAAACAGACCCCTTAAAATTAGCGAACGTTGGTTTGGAGTGATCGGGATCAGGTATTATTTGTTATCCAAAACCCACTTTAAACAAACGTAAACATTTTAATTAGAAATAGTAAAGGCAAGGTCCAAAATGAAGACTTTGAATTGTAAGGGCTATTTGCTACTAACCCTTAGGGTGATTCCAAAATGGGTGTAGTGGATATAGTGCCTTCGATTTGTTCATCTCCTGAACGACTTGTATGGATGAACGCTAATATTATGTCAACAGCTGGAAGACAATGTTAGCAATCTAAGTGGCAATGCTATAGAAAAGGTAAAGATGTAGCCTCAAGCCTCATCAACTGTGAATGACTAAAATAAGGGAGATGTAGTAAGGCTAAGTGGGTCGCTCCCATTAGGGTAAGGTCTTCCCTATCTAGAGTCTCTACCATCAACTCATGTATGCTTCGGTACGGTTGCTGATCCTAACCAAGGGGTGATCATATTCGGTACTATCAAGCAAGGGGTAGGCCAGTCTTGTGTTCGTAGGGGATCCAGGCAAGGTCCTCGATGCTATTTTATCTAGAGATGCACCGTGATGGGCAGTAGCCTAGTAGCCTAGTCATTATATGGAATCCAATTTCCTAATAAGTATCTTCGGTCTTAGTTGTACATTTATTATGTTGGAATTTTATTAACGTAACAATTTCGGCTACGAGAATTATTTACTTGAAAACCCTAGACATTATGATAATATCACTGGATTTCTATATAGAATGTTTTGGTTATCGTAAGGTAAAAACCCATATGTGTTTATGTGCGGCGTGGTCTTATGAGATACCCTTGATTTTCAAAGTGTCTTATAAAACGAAAAATTAAGTTGTCTTGAGTTTACTCACACCGGACCCATGTCTGACCTAGAATTTTCTTTTCTTTTCCTAAAACTCTTGGGTACTCAAATTTGTATGAGTAGCCAAGTGATCCAGGTCTCTTATGAAAGCATTTTGAAGGATCTAGACCATGTGGCTTTACTGTTAGGTAATTATTATCTTATTCTGTTGTGTTTTATGTATGACCTATGTATTTTTGTATGGACATGTAATTATAACTGTCCAGTTGACGGTTGTAATATAATGACTTTGATGTATTACTATTATGGAAATGACAATGTAATACCTATGTTATCTATTATATATTGTTCTGATTCATGGTGAGATTATTTAATTGTTCGGTTTCTTCTTATCTTCCTTATTCTTCTACCCTTAATGGCTCGTCTTTCGATGTACGAAAGGTGGTCATTACAAGAAAAGAGGCAATTTTCGGTGTCACCTGTTATCCCACCTTTAGGCAAAGCTGAGATACCCAAAAATTAACTGAAAATCGATAATAATAAGTCATGAATATCAACTATACATTGCAGGATAACCATGGATATCGATAAATTTTGTCCGAGTCCGGATTGAGCTATAATTGATAAGACACGGCTAGCAAGGCCAAGAGAGCCAACATTCTGTGTTTCAAGTCAATCAGAGTTCGTATGCTCAAGCTATGGCCAATACAATTTGATGGGAAAAGCTCCGCCTTCGCATCCATCATCGAACTCCGGTTCGAATCGATCACGTTCGTATCGATCAGGGGTCCAACGACTTCGTATCCATCGAAGAGCCTCAGTTTGTGTCGATCAAGTTCGAATCCATCGGGAAGCCTCGGTTCGACTCGATCTCGTTCGTACCCATCAGCTCCTCCTTCTTCGAATCCATTGGCATCTCCCTACTTCGTATCCATCTGCAGATAGTCTACTTCGCATCCATCAACTAAGGCAACGGTTACTGCTTCATATCCATCGTGGAAGCCTCTCTTCGAATCCATCTGGGCAGAGAAATTCGTATCCATTAGGTTACCTTACTTCGTATCCATCAAAGGACTCCGGTTCGCATCGATTGACTTCGTGTCCATTAAGGAGCTGTGTGGCTCGCATCCATCGAGTAAAGGCATGTTCGTAACCATCGACCTTCGTTAGCTCGTATCCATCAACGTAACTGTTGTTTGAATCCATGGCTGATGACTACTTCGGATCCATCGAGTCAACAAGCCTGGGTGACGTTTCAAATTCGATACGAACAAGGCGAAAATAATGGAGTCGACACGGTCAATGCAACGACCCAGAATTTCTGTCATTTGAAATTCAGATATTTAATTGATTTTAAATATCAAAAGGTAATATTTGTAAGTCAAATAATTTATTTTTCGAATATTTAGATTTAATTTGATAATTAAATCGATAATTTAATATTTGAAATTGCGTAAACAATTGAAAATTGGGTTTAATGTGATTAAAAATGATTTATAAAGTTATATTAAATCATATTGGAGTTAGAACAATGTTTGTGAACTTTTAAAATTGAACTAAAAGTTGATTTGTGAAAATTGAATATTTTAATATTTAATCGACTAGTGAAAATGGTCATTTTTCAAACAGTCTCGGATTTCGACGGAACTAGTTTCATCGGATCTGTAATGTTAAATTTTTGCATGATTTCAAATTTCGTGTCAATCGGATTTACCGTTTGTCCGGGGCAAGCTAAAACGCATAAAAATTTGGTTAACCGATTTAATTTAAATTTGATCGTTTATTTCCGTAACTCGCACAGATGATCGAATTGGCTCCTGAAACCTATTCCATTGTGTCCGGAACGCGGGGTAAACCCTAGAAACGCCAGTCACCGTGCGAGATTTGGAGTTCGGAAAATCGAGTGAATAGTGTTTTTCGTTGAAATTCTATAAAAGAACCCTACATCATCTCATTTGCAAAACCCTCTCTTCCAAGCTGCAGCCGGCCCTAATTTTTTAATGGCCAAAAACGTTCAATCCTTCTCCTCTAATTATCTTCCAATCTATCGACATTTATCACAATCTTTCAACTAGAGAAATGTAGATTGTCATGAGATCTTCACATCCAACGGTGGATTTGCGTTGAAGTGGCTTGGATTCGCCAAAATCAGGCGCTGAAGGGCGCGCGTTCAAGTGGTGTTTTCATGACAATGGGGCGACTGAGCTCTAAGCTATTCAATGTGGTGGTGTGTCTCGCGTCGGCGCACGACGTGGAGGTCGACGATCAACCTCCGGTCGTCGATAGGGGGAGCGGCATTCAATTGGGGTCGTGCGTTTATGGGCTTCTCGAATGCGATATTAGCCTGGGGGAGATGAAGCGTGCATGCTGCCTGATGTTGATTAAAGGAAGCGAACGGCCCGATTTAATTCTAGGTTAAAATAATAAAAGAAATTTGTAAATTTATATATTTTAAATTCGTGTAAACTTTAAAATGTGATATCTTTTTGCTACGAGGTCGAAAACGCACGAAACAACTTGCGTTGCAATCGTTTTATCGAACACTACGTAATGGAGCTGGATTGGAGTCGTTTGGAGCTAGTGATAATTTCGGGTAAAATTAAATGCACGTTTAATTTTATTCGAAATAAAACGCTACAACTGTTATCGGAAACTCAAGGCGAGAACTTCTCGCTCAATCGAAATTGTTTCGATTTAAATTTTAAATAGTTAGATTTAAAATTGCTTGATTGTGTGGTTGGATGATAATTATTATCTGTTGTATTGAAATAGACCCTACACGCCGTATATTAAGCGGAGGTTATTTATTAAACACATATACCGCGATAATTCCAATTTGATATGGAATTGGTATTATATATGTACTTGGAGTTGATTTCCCGCATTATATAGCGGACGAGACCCTATTGCACCGCATAATAGCGGATAGTATTTTATAAATCCCATATACCGCAATATTCCGTCTAGAAGCGGAATTGGTATTGTGCTAACATCTTTGGATGCAGGGAAACATGTTGGAGGGATCCAACTGGATTCCTCAAATGATTGAATTGGTTTCAATGTTGTGTGTTGATCTATTTATAATATGCGTGATTATATTTGTGATTGAAATCGTTAAAGGCTAAATTTTAGCCGAATATATTTTTGGTATCGTTAGATGCCGAAAATAAATAAAATTTGACTTTTGAAAATTTAAGTTGAGAATTCATAATAAAATTTAATTTTTGAAATTGATTCATTTTAAATAAATAAACGTTGTGATGTTTATGTTATAAAATTATGATTTTTGTGAAGTATAACTGAAATATGATTTTTGAAATAAGCAGTTGATTAATTTATAAAATGGTTTAAATTGGCATTTTTTAATTATTATAAATGATTTATATAAAAGATTTATAAAATTGATATTTATAAATTAAAAATATTGGAATTATAAAACGAGTTTTTATAAGTGTTAAAATAAAGTATAAATGGATTTCATAAGTGGATGAAATCTATAGATTTATAAATTGTGAAGTTATAAAATGAATGGATTTTTTGTAAAATAAAAGATTTATAAGTAATTTACTTATAAATTGGATTTTGGCATGTAAATGGGATATGGACAGAATTTGTTAATAAAGTGATTTTATAAGTGAAGTTGTTATAAAGTGTAAATGGAATTTATAAACGTTGTTTTATAAATCCGAAATCGACTTATTTTAATAAGTTAAATTATTATAGCTTATTAAAGGAGATATATCCACGATTTTGGGACAGTGGATAATCCTTTAAATAAAATATGTAGAAATTGAATTTGGTTAACGAAGTATATTCGCGATTTTGGACGGTGAATAATATATTAAAGAAATATTTTAGAAAAGTGATATTTTAAATAGAATTAAAACAATTCAAAAATGTTTTCAAATGTATTAAGTATCGAAACCATAGATTTCAACATTTATTGTTGAAATAGACGTTTTCGAGAAATAGAAGGAAATGGTGGACTATAACACTGTTGTTATAGTAAATGATTTTCGAAAGGAAATGTTTTATATAGTATTGGGATGTATATATCTATCTTAATTTTGGATCCCTATACTAGTGATTTTGGGTTGTCGTAACGATGTTTTACGCAACATTCGCTTTGACCCAAATAAATGTGTTTAAGAGGATGTTTTCCTTAAAGAATAAAATATATACTTAATTGGGATTTAAGTATATTGAATATTTTCTAAATATTGAAAATAAATGGATTTGTGAATTACTTATTATTGAATAAGCATGGAAATGTTTTCCAATATGCAGTGAATGTTTTGAGATTATATCTTTTAAAGATAAATTGAAAGTGAATAATTGAAATCGATTTGAAAAATCGTATAAAAAGGTGAATATTTGGAAATGTAAATTCACAATGGAAGTTTATAAGGGAAATTTGTTTTAAAAATAAACATTGATTTATTTTTGAAGTGTGGAAATAAATTTACGAATTTGGAACGTAAATTTAATAAATCGGTAAGGATTTATTTGATTGGTTTAAATGAACCATTTTGAAATGAAAGTTGTAAAGGTGAAATTTGATTTGAAATTTGTTTTCAAATGGTTGAAGTGTGGAAATTATATCTTGTGGAGATATTTTTGAAAATAAATAATCTGGAAAATTATTTGAAATCGGGTTATGTTGTGAATATTGATTGATAGTTAAATAACCGACTATCAATATTGACCCTTAACTGGCTATTTGTTGTGAATTGGTTGAAATTGAATGCTACACTTATTTTTAAATTATTGCGCTCGTTATTGGGATTACCCATTCCGAATAGTGATACGACGTAGTGGATAGCATTGAAGACAGGTGGTGAAGACCGGGTATTTGTGAAACGATAGGATGACCTATCGATTGTCTCTGCATCGTTAGCTACGGTATGGAGATTTCCTTTGTGATGGGAAATTCGATCGGGATTGTGAATACCCGGATTGCAAGGGCTTCTTTTGAAGTGCCTTCGGTTCTGTTCGAACCCGGAACAGACTTGTATGGTTACGTGTCTGACATTACATTTTGAGATATAAAGCAGATTTCTTTCAAATACATTTCTGTTGGTGTCGGAGAATTTATTCTCTTAGCTTAGCACCCTTCTCTGAGACGTACGAGCTCAGAGGTTTTGTAGTTGAAGGTTATCAGCGATATACTCCCAATTTGGTAATGTGGCATGCTGAGTGTTGTTGTGTGATGATTATTCATTGATCATTTGTTGATCAAAGCGTGGCTTTGTGAAAAAGCGTAGCTTTGTGGACGAGACTTCGTCAGACCTCACACCCCAGAAATGGTCGAAACAGGAATATGCGGCAAGGTTATGAGGGTCGCTCCCTTTAGGGTATGTCATTTCCTTCTGGAAAAGGGTGGTGTCAGGTATGGATCCCTGATGCTTAACCTATGTGGTTGCTCCAATCTCATTTTCTGTGTGATTGTTGCTTGGTGATTGAGGGCCCTCGGATAAAGGTCCCAAAGGACTAAGGAGTGGCATACTCGAGTAGTAGTTACCTAGTTACCGAGGTAAGCCGGCCTTGTGTTGGCAGAGATCCGGTTAGGTTCTCGGGACGTCCCGCCAGAGGCGATCCCATGTGGCAGTAGGAAGTTCCTTAGCCTGACCATTTGTTGGAAATCCAAAGAAACAATACGAGCCTTATACGGTTTTAGTTGTATAACCTGCCATGGAATGTGGCGGTAACCTGCTATTGAACATGGTAGCTATAGTGGGCATACGATAATGGTCGTATGTTGGCTAAGATTTATATTCTATTTTCGAAATGCTTTCATCACTATGCACTAATAATAATATCAAAAAAATGATTTGTTTTTGCGTAGTAAGCATCTTTGACTATCATAAGGAGAAATCTCCTCCAATTCTGTGTTTGCATTGTGTGTGTGCGGGGAGGCCTTATGGTAGTTTCATTTTCCAAAAGCATTGCGAATATTTTCCACTTCCCTTGTTGTTGTTGTTTTAAAGATAAATAACTGTTTTGAGTTCTCACACCAGTTCCATGACTGCCCTGGAGTTTGTTGTTCTCTTCCTAAACTCTGGGTGTCCATAATTTTCCACACGGGCAGTCTAGAGTCAGGTTATCGGGTCATTCTGGATTCAGAAGTGCTATGGAGCTCCGGATGGCGAGCTGGATGGCGAGACGTATTACTTGTATATGATATTATCTTTCCGCTGTGTATCCACTTGTAAGGACATGTTTGTATAACTGTCCATTGTTTGTTGAGTTGTATATTGTTTTTGTATACTCTGATGTAATGTGATGTAATAACTGAGATAGTCTTTGTTCTAAAGATTATTCATTTATCTATTATATGTTGTTCCGCTGCGACTGTGAGATTCTGATATTGTTTTTGTTCTGTTTCCTTACTTCTTCTATCTTTTTCTTCTACCTCTTCTTTTTAACCATAACAGTTCGGTTTTCCGGCATTCGATTATGCGGCATTTGATACAGTGGACGTAAGAATGCCGACCTTCGGATCCCGACAAAATCGCATTCGTTACAGTTGGTATCAGAGCATATGGTTAAGTGACAACCTTGGCTCTGTTGGAGATTACTCATTAGAGATAGAGTCAGCAGTACTCTAGAATGAGTTGAGTGTAATAATAGATATGAAAGCGTATTTGTTAGTGAATATGAAATTGTTTTGTATTGTGTTGACTTATCAGTTGATTGTTTATAGATTCCGGTCGGTGCAGTCTAGCTAACTGTCATCGATAGGGGTTTCTAAACTCTTAAACGAGATAAACCGACATAATATCATTTTAAATTGGGTAAATGAAATAATTTTACCTCGATTATATTTTATATATATAAAGGAATAATTTTTTAGGATTATCAAAGTGTACGTAAAAATTTAATTGTTTGATTATTGAAAATGTAAGAAAATATATAAGTGAATCAAAGTTGTTCGAATAATCTGAATAAAAAAACAAAAATTGTGGAAGAATAAATTATATAAGAGTAACAATTGTATAAGTATAGAATTATAATTGAAATGATTTACAATAGTGGAATAATCTTGTATAAGTAAAGGGAAAATAATGAAATTATATAAGAAAGGATTTATAAATGAGATTTATAAATAAAAGAAAATTTTGAAAGAATTTAAAGCATTGGATTCACTACTGTTGCTGGGAAATAATGAGGGTGATGACTGCAGCATCATCAGTATCATTTTCGAGTTTCTATGCGATGGATTTGCTACCATAGTAAATTGAAATTGAATTTTGTTGTGATAAACAAATTTGAAATTAAAATCCAAGTTGAAATTGATGAATATAAGTTATCAAGTTTTGAACTTATAATATGTAATAATAAAGAATTTTAGCTTTGGTAAATTTGAAATAAATTTGAATTAGTATGATAAAATATATAATGTGAAATTTAACTAAAGAAAGTTAGATAAATTAAATCAGATTTGGAAGTTGAATAATAAGTTGTATAACTTATTAAATGTGAAATGTAAGTAAAACCAATTATTAAGATGGTTAAACAACTTTGTTAAGCAAAACGAGGTATGAATCTGAATAAGTAATAAATTTGACTTTGGTAAAAGTTAAATAGAATTTACTTTGGAGTTGGAATTTGAATTGGATTATAACTGGATTAGATATGTTGTTGAAATGGAAATTTAAGTTAAGTTAAACAAATGATGTTTAAAAGGAATATAACTTAAGTGATGCTGAATGAAGTTGATTTTGGTATCGAAGCAAATTAATAAAGTGAATAAAATGAATGTGAACTTGAGTTATATAAATGAAATTCAACTTTAGTGGTTAAGTGAATTAGAGATTGAATTAATAAATGGATTGGATGTTAATCAATCTAATGTAAAAGAATTGATATGAAATAATGGGTGTAAGTGTAAATTCATTAAAAGCTAATGTAACTGAAAATGAATAATTGAATGGAAGTCAATTTAATATTAAACCAAATTGAATACAAACGTAGTGAATTAAATTAATTTGGTTGTAATGGATATACATTGGTTGTTAGATTATTGGTAATTGATTGAATAGAAATTCATATGCAATTGAATGAATAAAATTGAAAGCTAAAGCAATTAAATTCAAATTGGAAGTTAAGTAAATATAAATTGAATAGAAATTGATTTGAATTTAAAGTGAACGAATGTGAATGTAAATTAGTGAATGTAAACTAATGGACAATGAATAATTAAATGTCATGTATATGAATTGGTTGTAAACAATTACAAGTAATGTCGAAAACATATAAGTTGCTTATAAACCTAGTTTAGTATGCATTTCTTTTAATATGCATGTGTTGTAGTTGTTTAAAAGAGTAAAATGTTAATAATTTCTTATATATGTCACTTACGTGTTTATATTGAGTAAGTACAGGTACTGGGGCTATTGTTTGGCTGGTTTTGGTTGCACAAAATGCTAAATAAATAACTGCTTTGCTTAAAAATGCTAAAAAGGTACACCTACGCAATAAAAATAGGAAATATGAACTGTTTTTCTGTTTTCCGACCGCGTGGTTCGATGTATATATATTTATCTCTATTGTGGTATTGTAAAAGCTCCTCCGTACAAAGGAGGTTACGGCGAAATTTTTTAAAAATTTAAGGCGTTAGAAAATTTTCGGGAAATTTTGGAAAAAAAATTTGAAAACTAAAAGTTTAATTTTTGAGTTATAAAAGTTAAACGATATAGTTGATTTTGAAAAGATAACTATATATGGATTTGAAGATATTAGTGAAGTTTTGTAAGAAGTTTAACTATTGAATTTTTGGAAAAGTTAAACACTTAGGAGATTTGTAAATCAAATTTGAACGGTTTGTTTTGAAAAGTTAATGGATTTCAAAACTCTTTTTTACTTGGCAATTTCAAGGACGAAACTCTTTTAAGGGGGAAATTTGTAACGACCCAGAATTTCTGTCATTTGAAATTCAGATATTTAATTGATTTTAAATATCAATAAGTAAAATTTATAAGTCAAATAATTTATTTTTGGAACATTTAGATTTAATTGGATAATTAAATCGACAATTTAATATTTGAAATTGCGTAAACAATTGGAAATTGGGTTTAATGTGATTAAAAATGATTTATAAAGTTATATTAAATCATATTGGAGTTAGAACAATGTTTGTGAACTTTTAAAATTGAATTAAAAGTTGATTTGTGAAAATTGAATATTTTAATATTTAATCGACTAGTGAAAATAGTCATTTTTCAAACAGTCTCGGATTTCGACGAAACCAGTTTCATCGGATCCGTAATGTTAAATTTTTACATGGTTTCAAATTTCGTGTCAATCGGATTTACCGTTTGTCCAGAGCAAGCTAAAACGCATAGAAATTTGGTTAACCGATTTAATATAAATTTGATCGTTTATTTCCGTAACTCACACAGATGATCAAATTGGCTCCCAAAACCTATTCCATTGTGTCCGGAACGCGGGGTAAACCCTAGAAACGCCAGTCACCGCGCGAGATTTGGAGTTTGGAAAATCGAGTGAATAGTGTTTTTCGTTGAAATTCTATAAAAGAACCCTACATCATCTCATTTGCAAAACCCTCTATTCCAAGCTGCAGCCGGCCCTAATTTTTCAATGGAAAAAAACGTTCAATCCTTCTCCTCCAATTATCTTCCAATCTATCGACATTTATCACAATCTTTCAACTAGAGAAATGTAGATCGTCATGAGATCTTCACATCCAACGGTGGATTTGCGTTGAAGTGACTTGGATTCGCCAAAATCAGGCGCTGAAGGGCACGCGTTCAAGTGGGGTTTTCACGACAATGGGGCGACCGAGTTCCAAGCTATTCAGTGTGGTGGTGTGTCTCGCGTCGGCGCATGACGTGGAGGTCGGCGATCAACCTCCGGTCGTCGATAGGGGGAGCGACATTCAATTGGGGTCGTGCGTTTATGGGTTTCTCGAATGCGATATTAGCCTGGGGGAGATGAAGCGTGTGTGCTGCCAGATGTTGATTAAAGGAAGCGAACGGCCCGATTTAATTCTAGGTTAAAATAATAAAAGA
Source organism: Allium cepa (assembly GCA_030765085.1). Taxonomy (NCBI): domain Eukaryota; kingdom Viridiplantae; phylum Streptophyta; class Magnoliopsida; order Asparagales; family Amaryllidaceae; genus Allium; species Allium cepa. The sequence goes on from CM060935.1 coordinate 937,344,869, forward strand.
AATTTGTAAATTTATATATTTTAAATTCGTGTAAACTTTAAAATGTGATATCGTTTTGCTACGAAGTCGAAAACGCACGAAACAACTTGCGTTGCAATCGTTTTGTCGAACACTACGCAATGGAGCTGGATTGGAGTCGTTTGGAGCTAGTGATAATTTCGGGTAAAATTAAACGCACGTTTAATTTTATTCGAAATAAAACGCTACAACTGTTATCGGAAACTCAAGGCGAGAACTTCTCGCTCAATCGAAATTGTTTCGATTTAAATTTTAAATAGTTAGATTTAAAATTGCTTGATTGTGTGGTTGGATGATAATTATTATCTGTTGTATTGAAATAGACCCTACACGCCGTATATTAAGCGGAGGTTATTTATTAAACACATATACCGCGATAATTCCAATTTGATATGGAATTGGTATTATATATGTACTTGGAGTTGATTTCCCGCATTATATAGCGGACGAGACCCTATTGCGCCGCATAATAGCGGATAGTATTTTATAAATCCCATATACCGCAATATTCCGTCTAGAAGCGGAATTGGTATTGTGCTAACATCTTTGGATGCAGGGAAACATGTTGGAGGGATCCAACTGGATTCCTCAAATGATTGAATTGGTTTCAATGTTGTGTGTTGATCTATTTATAATATGCGTGATTATCTTTGTGATTGAAATCGTTAAAGGCTAAATTTTAGCCGAATATATTTTTGGTATCGTTAGATGCCGAAAATAAATAAAATTTGACTTTTGAAAATTTAAGTTGAGAATTCATAATAAAATTTAATTTTTGAAATTGATTCATTTTAAATAAATAAACGTTGTGATGTTTATGTTATAAAATTATGATTTTTGTGAAGTATAACTGAAATATGATTTTTGAAATAAGCAGTTGATTAATTTATAAAATGGTTTAAATTGGCATTTTTTAATTATTATAAATGATTTATATAAAAGATTTATAAAATTGATATTTATAAATTAAAAATATTGGAATTATAAAACGAGTTTTTATAAGTGTTAAAATAAAGTATAAATGGATTTCATAAGTGGATGAAATTTATAGATTTATAAATTGTGAAGTTATAAAATGAATGGATTTTTTGTAAAACAAAAGGTTTATAAGTAATTAACTTATAAATTGGATTTTGGCATGTAAATGGGATATGGATAGAATTTGTTAATAAAGTGATTTTATAAGTGAAGTTGTTATAAAGTATAAATGGAATTTATAAACGTTGTTTTATAAATCCGAAATCGACTTATTTTAATAAGTTTAATTATTATAGCTTAATAAAGGAGATATATCCACAATTTTGGGATAGTGGATAATCCTTTAAATAAAATATGTAGAAATTGAATTTGGTTAACGAATTATATTCGCGATTTTGGACGGTGAATAATATATTAAAGAAATATTTTGGAAAAGTGATATTTTAAATAGAATTAAAACGGTTCTAAAATGTTTTAAAATGTATTAAGTATCGAAACCATAGATTTCAACATTTATTGTTGAAATAGACGTTTTCGAGAAATAGAAGGAAATGGTGGACTATAACACTGTTGTTATAGTAAACGATTTCCGAAAGGAAATGTTTTATATAGTCTTGGGATTTATATATATATCTTAATTTCAGATCCCTATACTAGTGATTTTGGGTTATCGTAACGATGTTTTACGCAACATTCATTTTGACCCAAATAAATGTGTTTAAGAGGATGTTTTCCTTAAAGAATAAAATATATACTTAATTGGGATTTAAGTATATTGAATATTTTCCAAATATTGAAAATAAATGGATTTGTGAATTACTTATTATTGAATAAGTATGGAAATGTTTTCCAATATGAAGTGAATGTTTTGAGATTATATCTTTTAAAGATAAATTGAAAGTGAATAATTGAAATCGATTTGAAAAATCGTATAAAAAGGTGAATATTTGGAAATGTAAATTCACAATGGAAATTTATAAGGGAAATTTGTTTTAAAAATAAACATTGATTTATTTTTAAAGTGTGGAAATAAATTTATGAATTTGGAACGTAAATTTAATAAATCGGTAAGGATTTATTTGATTGGTTTAAATGAACCATTTTGAAATGAAAGTTGTAAAGGTGAAATTTGATTTGAATTTTTTTTTCAAATGGTTGAAGTGTGGAAATTATATCTTGTGGAGATATTTTTGAAAATAAATAATCTGGGAAATTATTTGAAATGGGGTTATGTTGTGAATATTGATTGATAGTTAAATAACCGACTATCAATATTGACCCTTAAATGGCTATTTGTTGTGAATTGGTTGAAATTAAATGCTACACTTATTTTTAAATTATTGCGCTTGTTATTGGGATTACCCATTCCGAATAGTGACGACGTAATGGATAACATTGAAGACCGGTGGTGAAGACCGGGTATTTGTGAAAACGATAGCATGACCTATCGATTGTCTCTGCATCGTTAGCCACGGTATGGAGATTTCCTTTGTGATGGGAAATTCGATCGGGATTGTGAATACCCGGATTGCAAGGGCTTCTTTTGAAGTGCCTTCGGTTCTGTTCGAACCCGGGACAGACTTGTATGGTTACGTGTCTGACATTACATTTTGAGATATAAAGCAGATTTCTTTCAAATACATTTCTGTTGGTGGCGGAGAATTTATTCTCTTAGCTTAGCACCCTTCTCTGAGACGTACGAGCTCAGAGGTTTTGTAGTTGAAGGTTATCAGCGATATACTCCCAATTTGGTAATGTGGCATGCTGAGTGTCACTGTGTGATGATTATTTATTGATCAAAGCGTGGCTTTGTGAAAAAGCGTAGCTTTGTGGACGAGACTTCGTCAGACCTCACACCCCGGAAATGGTCGAAACAGGAATATGCGGCAAGGTGATGAGGGTCGCTCCCTTTAGGGTATGTCATTTCCCTCTGGAAAAGGGTGGTGTCAGGTATGGAGCCCTGATGCTTAACCTATGTGGTTGCTCCAATCTCATTTTCTGTGTGGTTGTTGCTTGGTGATTGAGGGCCCTCGGATAAAGGTCCCAAAGGACCGGGGAGTGGCATACTCGAGTAGTAGTTACCTAGTTACAGAGGTAACCCGTCCTTGTGTTGGCAGAGATCCGATTAGGTTCTTGGGACGTCCCGCCAGAGGCGATCCCATGTGGCAGTTGGAAGTTCCTTAGCGTGACCATTTGTTGGAAATCCAAAGAAACAATACGAGCCTTGTACGGTTTTAGTTGTATAACCTGCCATGGAATGTGGCAGTAACCTGCTATTGAACATGGTAGCTATAGTGGGCATACGATAATGGTCGTATGTTGGCTAAGATTTATATTCTATTTTCGAAATGCTTTCATCACTATGCACTAATAATAATATCAAAAAAAATGATTTGTTTTTGCGTAGTAAGCATCTTTGACTATCATAAGGAGAAATCTCCTCCAATTCTGCGTTTGCATTGTGTGTGTGCGGGGAGGCCTTATGGTAGTTTCATTTTCCAAAAGCATTGCGGATATTTTCCACTTCCCTTGTTTTTGTTGTTTTAAAGATAAATAACTGTTTTGAGTTCTCACACCAGTCTCATGACTGACCTGGAGTTTATTGTTCTCTTCCTAAACTCTGGGTGCCCATAATTTTCCACACGGGCAGTCTAGAGTCAGGTTATCAGGTCATTCTGGATTCAGAAGTGCTATGGAGCTCCGGATGGCGAGCTGGATGGGGAGACGTATTACTTGTATATGATATTATCTTTCCATTGTGTATCCACTTGTAAGGATACTTTTGTATAACTGTCCATTGTTTGTTGAGTTGTATATTGTTGTTGTATACTCTGATGTAATGTGATGTAATAACTGAGATAGTTCTTTGTTCTAAAGATTATTCATTTATCTATTATATGTTGTTCCGCTGCGACTGTGAGATTCTGATATTGTTTCTGTTCTGTTTCCTTACTTCTTCTATCTTTTTCTTCTACCTCTTCTTTTAACCATAATAGTTTGATTTTCCGGCATTCAACTATGCGGCATTTGATACAGTGGACGTAAGAATGCCGACCTTCGGATCCCGACAAAATCGCATTCGTTACAGTCAACTAGGAGTGAAACTCGGATCGAGGCGAAGGGTATGTGCCACGTCATCAGAGAACCACATGAGAAGATCGATTCGAATGTATCGATTCGAAGTGATGGGTTCGAACCAAACAGCCACCGAGAAATTCCATTTCGTATCGACTATATCTCACGAACCACTGATCCAAATGTAATGAAATTTTCACAGCAGCTTGCATACATGCTAAAGAACCATCCTGCCAAGTTTCAGCTCGATTGGAGCACTTTTTGATCGATACGAAATAGTTTCGTATCGATCACAGAACGAGCCGAAACTTGGTGGGGCGGTCGCGTGGGCCCACTCACATGCCATAAGAAGTCTCCCGAAGTTTGAGCGCGATCTCAGCCTCCTACACCTATAAATAGCTCCCTGAAGCCTACAGAAAGAGGATCTTTTGGCCATTCAACGTCCAAACTCTGCGGATTCGATCCTATACCTTACTACTGCTGTTATACTCGAAATTCTCCATTGTAGTTGCTGTAATCACTTGTAATCAGCAAAGAACATCAATATAAGATAAAATTTTAAAGTGGACGTAGGCCGGAGACAACCGAACCACTATAAATCCTGTGTCACTATTCATTATTTCCATATTGTTGTTTGTTATTTGCTGAGATCTGAGATTTGTGCTTGAATATTACTGATTTGTGTTCATACACTGGTGCTTTCACGATACTTGGGGTTTGTGACCAATTTTGGCGCAAACACCACCCTTTCAGCAATAGATACATCTATTTAAACTTTATTTAATGATTTCCAAACTTGAATTTTAAACAATAATTTTCATTGCTTTCTTTACCTCCTTTTTATCTTTGATTCTCTTTAATACTTCAATGAAGTTCTATCAAATTCTAGAAAAATTCTCACTCTCTCTCCGTATTACTCAAAAGATCAAAGAAGACTCACTTCTATTCTACACCATTAGCTCTCCGAACTTCACTCTTTATACTCAAAAGCAATGATATTCCACTACTAAGGGTTTATAGGAAATTGGATCAATAAATTACTTGAAATCATGATCGAAAGATTCGATTATCGATAGTCCACTGCTACTACTACTTGATAGGGTGATCTTAACCATTCAAGTGAAAGTTAAGATGATTTTGTAAAGGGTGTTTTCCTGCCTCCAGAGTCAAAGATAGGATATGTGTTCTGGTTGCCTGAGTCAAGTTCCAGAGGTTATGTTGGTTATCCGAGTCAAATTCCAGTAGGTGTTTCTTGCCACCTGAGTCAAAGTTAAGATGTGTAAATGGTGTCCTTGCCACCTATTTAAAGTCAAGACATGATTATTGAAATTCTTTATAGGGTACAGGACTAGATGTAGGATCGAGAATTTGAACCATTATAAAATTCTTGGTGTCTTCTTTACGTTTACTTTTACTACATTTACTTATTATTCTCTTATTGATCTATGATTATATTATTTACCCGTGTTAAAATTTTATGCGATGAAGTTTGAAATCTGCATGTATGTTATTAAAAAATTTAAATACATTATTCACCCCCACCCTATATGTAAAACAGCCTTAAGATCCATTCTGTTGTATTGTAGATTAGGTAATATCACTTCTTCACATTGATTCCATATATCCTAAAGTGATATAGTGTTAACAAAGATAACATGTGTAAGTTATTGTGGCTACTATTATTGCTTAAAGTAATGTAAAACATGATTTTACTTAAAAGATATGTAAGCGATGGATTCGGCTAAATTGTCACACCATTAGTAATGATGACATGTGAATATTAATATTTGAATTGTTCGATATTAATCGCTGATTGAATTTACAATTCTGAGTTTCATAATCTTATTTGTGAATTCCTCGAAAAGTAACCCATTTAATTAGTTTATAAAGTATTATTAATTAATTAAATTAAATATTAATTACAAAATATTATTTACAAATATATTTGATGTTTGGGGCATATTAGTAGTGGGATAGTTCCTAGAAATGTTCTAGGTACTATTAGCAATTATTTGGATCTATAAATAATAAAAATTATATATGCACGTATCAATATTGATATATATTTAAACAAGCGTTAATATATTTAAATACTCAAATAGGCATTGGAATTTTTGGTCCATATATGATGCATGCAAGCAGACAGACCATACAGAGGAAAAAATGGTCTAAATATACGATTTAGATTAATAGAGAATTAAAGGAAAGTTTTTAAAGAGAGGAACGAGAAAGGTTTTCATTTTCTCCATAAAAAAATCCTCCTCATTAATTAAATTAGTTCTCTCCTCTCATTCATAGCAAACACCTCCTTCATCCCTTCCTTTAGGGGTGGCAATTAGACCCGATCTATTGGACTCAAACCCGACCTGACAATCCTCGATTCTAAGTAGATAGGGTTTTGTCAGGTCAAAACTATACATTTTAAAACCTAAACCTGAACCGACCCGAGATTCATTTCAAGTATGGTTGGGTAATAACACTAAAATGAATATATTTCAATGTTTTCTGGTCAAGTCCTTCGGGTCGGTTCGGGTTGGGTTTGATCGGGTCTTTATTGTATTTTTCATTATCTGAACCCCGACCCGAGATTTTTCGGGATCAGTTTAGGTTCGGGACTTCTCGGGTTGGTTCCGTTTGGGTTTGATCGATTCTAATTTCCAATCTTACTTTACATGGTTGAAATCAATTTTTACCCAAATTAACATCAAAAATCAAAATGAAGTGGTTCATTTGATCTTTGCAACGTCGAGTGGTGATTCAAGTAACCTAAGAAGCAATTGACATGTCAAAGTGTCATAATTGTACTAGATCTTTAAGATATGATTTCATATCCCATTTTCACATGTGTCCCCTAATCCCTGATATATATTTATATTACCAAATATATGTTTGTATTATTTCCATTTAACAATTGAAATTTGGATTCAATTTTTTGTTTTGCGTCAAATCATAAACCATTGCAATTGTAAATAAACAAATATCTATATAAGTAATGTTTAAATTTGACCATAATATTTCATGCAGGTTTAGATTTAAATTTATTTCATTTCCAATTTGAATGGATGATAGACAATTGACATGTGGTGGAGTTGATGGTTTCAAAGTTGGTGAAATTGTTTTAGGAGGTAGAAAGGTTGACATTGGTAGGAATGAAGATGGTGGAGTTGTTGTTTATGAGGGTTTTGTCATTGTTGATAGTGAGGAGGGTATGTGGTTGGGGATTGGTAAGGATGTCGTTGTTGCATGGAATTTGGGCCATTTTCTTGTGGGTCAGTTGTTCACAACACAAAGGACGATCCTGTTATGGAATCGGTTTCTTTAGGCTAGGATGGTTCCGGGTCAGCTTTGTTCGACTCTCGTTTAGACCGATCGAGCAATGTTTCCAAGGTCACTATCTCCTCTAGGAATACTTGTAGAGACAAGAACAAGGTGGTTTCCAGTGATGCAGTTAGGAGAAGCGTGAATTGAGTGGTTATAGATATCTTTCTACTTCCGTCTTCGTGGGCTTCCCCTGCTCGGGTGTTAAATGCAGCAACCTAGGAAAACTCATATATGGACCCTCTCTTAGGTAGCATCTAAAATCTTTGTGCCATAAGTACATTATTTACACATGATTTGCGTCACTTAGCTACTAGTGTGGTTTTCTATTTGATGACTTTCATATTGACTCTACATTCATTAAGAGTAGGAAACTTGAGAGGGCACTATCTTTTAGACTAGGAGATACATCAGTTAGAATGTTAAGGGTATTCACGTTTTAGACAAACGTAATAAAATTAGGACGTTCTTAAAGAAAACAACATTAACATCGTGCTAATACAAGAAAATTAAATTAAAAATCCTAGTTATCATTTTTATAGGAGTCTAGAAGGTTTTCATTTCAGTCACTAGGTTTGTCTTCCATCTAGGGGTAGCCCAGGGGAGGGGCGGTTTATTAGTGGGTTGGTGTGTCGCGTTCATCTTTTCTAGCATATTATTAATGTCCATTCATTGCATCTTATCTTTTTAGATCTTTCTGATAATTCGATCCCCATTGTTTTTAATGTCTATGGGCTCTATAGGACTCACTCCAATGTCGAGCGATGAACCTATAATAACCCTCACAAGGATACCCAAAAATGAAGGCCAATGATGCTGTAATCATCACCAGAATTATTTTTGAGCGACCAAGAGTGTGTTCCGTATTATTCAAAATAGTCTAAGTAGATAAAACAATAAACGATTTTCATTTCATCAAGTTTGCCTTAATATTTACTACATACATATTCAAAGTTAACACCAAATCATACCCTTGCAGGGGCTAAAATATATCACAATAATACATAAAAGAGTGTCGGGTCAACATATGAAGATGTCACCTAAACACTTGTAGCAACGGAATTAGCATACATTAACAAATAACTAGGCCTTAGCAGCGTCTTCGATCTTCAGCCTACTCCCAAAATAACCTATCTATCCCATAAACTGAAGCTACTCATATATGTCTCTGCTGTAGTGTGGGACTATATGTGGCTAATTCCTAAAAAAGCATGTAAAAATCTAGAATTAAAACAACATGGAGCTTCCAGTGGTTTTCTGGTTCCTCCAAATACAACAATTAGAGTGAACAGTTATAATTTCTTTCCCAAAAATTTTCAAAATCACATTCCCAAAAGCACCAAACAATAATTCAAAAACCATGGTTTATAAATTTTAACTTTATAAACTATATATAAGATCACATAATCAATCAACCAAATTCAATTAAATCAAATAAATCAAATTCCATAAAGGAAAATTTAACACTCAACATTATTTAAAATGCCGAATGACTAACAAACAAATCTTAACTTAGGTTCAAAACTTTCTTGATTGCCTAAGAATATAAATAATTTTCTAAGTGTATCAATTTTCTTATCAGCCTTTAGTTATTGCTTAGAGGATTATCTATGCTCCTTTAGACAAAATTAAAAGTGATACTCTACAATTATTGGTTTCTTAACTATGCCAATATTTGCAAATCGCTTAAATTTGCATTTAGTATTTTATTCAGTAACAAAATTGTTTATGAATTATTTCAAAGATTTTATCCTAAGTTTAAAAATATTTTATAAAGTCATTTCTTTATAAAACATCAAATAATAACTTATTCCACTCTATTTACTTATACGATACCCTTCTAAATTTTAAGGGTATATACAAAAAATCAAAATTATTTTGATTTTCACAATTTAGGTGAAGATCTAATTAAAATTTAGGTCTTTTAAAACCGAGTCAACCTCTTGACCTCTTTAACTTAGAGTGTTAAAATGGACGATGTTCACGGTTGAGCCAAAACAACAAATAGCTAGCACGACTTACATGTTTTAAACAAAAGCTATGATTTTAATAAAATAATATATATTAAAACCTTCCTACCCTTTTTACCTTAAGGTGTTATAATAAATGATATTTATGGATTAGACCAATAACATCAATTAGTTTACATTGCTTAGATGTTTAAATAAAATCTATTTTTTGATAAAATAATGTTATCAGAACCTTCCTATGTAATCAAACCCATTTAAATTATTGTTAAATAATTCCTTATCTTATCAAAGGGTAAAAATTCGTTTATCAACCCAATCTCTTATCATAATTACTTTTTATTTTGAAATCAATTCCCTACTAAGGGAACTTAAAAATGAAACACCAAACTCATCTTTGAAAGCATACTGCATATATTTCTTTTATGAGATAACTTCAAACAATTTTACTTACTAAAACTCACTTTGGGTTCATTCGAATTTTGACTCATTTTGATCGCGGAATGATAAAGAGAATAATTTACTAAATACTCCACAATGTTTGTCTAAGCAAACATCCGATCGCCACTTAGAAGATTATTCAGATTACCAAAAAACTAACTGAAATGTTTTTCCCTGAACTATCCCAAAGAAAATGCATTCCATTTAAAATTTCTTTTCCAAAATATTTATATTTTAGAAATATTTTCAAATAATTCCACTATTACTTTTCTCAAAATATTTTGAAATAATTTCAGAAAAATCCAAGATCTAAATTTTTCCAAAAAATCCTTGAAATGTTCTTTTAAAAGACAAACTTATAACACTAAGTGTATTAAAACAAGGGTAAAAAGCAAATGTCATTAAAACATCGTTTATTATAAACCAAAACAATTTACACTTAGCTTTATTTTTAACCAATTCTCTTTTAAATGATTTTATCGTTTATAAATTTAAAACAATATTTATTATCCCAAAAGATAATAGAACAATTCAAATACCTTTATAAATTCAAAATAGTGTTAATCATCATGGGGGATGATTTATAATACTCTTTTTAAAACTTTATATCCACATAAATTTTCTCAAAGAAAATAAATTAAATTTAAAATCTTTTATTAGATAATTGATTATCCCGGAAGATAATTAATCACATTTGTAATATCTTATATAAATCTAAAACAATATTAATTATTCCGAAAGATAATTAATCAAATTTATAATTTCCTTTAATAAACAAATCAATTATCTTTAAATAAAATAGTTAATTACCTTTAAAACACTTTCATTGAATCGGTTAATTTACTTTTAAAACGTTATTGAAATCAACTGATTCACTTTAACACTAAATCAATTTATTAACTTAAAATATCATTTGTTAAACGATTTATCAAATCCAAATAGTCATTAATTAAAATGGGTAATTAATCTCAACTAAAATGATTTATAAAATTTACATACTGTTAACAAAAACAATTAATTAGATTCAAAATGATCGTTAGCTAAAATGATTAATTACGTTTCAAATATCATTAATTAAAATGATTTAGTTAAATTCAAACATCATTAATTAAAATGATTAACTAAATTTCATAAAACTATTAGTTAAAACAATTAATTACCTTTAACCATTCATTAACTAAAATGGTTAATTAAAGTTCAATATCAATTATTAAATTAATCTAATTAAATTCAAATGTCGTTAATCAAAATAATTAATTAATTTTAAACATAATTAGTTAAAATGATTAATTAATTTAAAATATCATTAATCAAAATGATTAATGAATTTTAAACATCTAATTTTGTGAAAATACAAGCTCAAGTCCAAACACACATACAAAGGATTAGGGGATGATATTTAATAAATGAGGGTTCGGAAATTACTATAACAATACTTAAACAGTTTAAATGGAATTTCCAGATTAATTTCAATCAAACAAATCTAACTATCATCCAAGAAATCAATAAAAGTTTATAGCATAACAAATATGATATAGTAAATTTGGTTGTGAGTTAAACTCATATTTAAATAAATGTCCTTTGTTACTATATTTTCTCGTATATTTATCCTCTAAATGTATTATCCTACCATTCAGATTATATTAAACAACTTTTTATTAAAAGTTTACTTTGAGCTTAACACTATTAAAAGATAACTTTTAACTTAACTCTTTCACAAACACCTTACAGTCAAACTGTGAAACTAAATTCACAAGGGATTCATTCCCAATGTTCCTTAATTTCTATTTACCTACACCTTACTAAGGAAAATCTCTTATGAATTGTTCAACAATAGTTAATGCTCAAACTAGATGAGCATAACTAAACAAATCCTGAATGATAATAATAAAATATTATCATCTCCTAATAATCAACTCATCAATACAACTATATTAATTTTGAAAATCATTCTTGCATATATATATATATAAAATATATTCCTAGGTAAATTTATTTCATTTACCATTTTAAAACACTATTGTATCGACATGTTTGTTTAAGTGTTTAGGAATTCCTATCGATAACGCTAATTAGACGCATCGACTAGAATTCATATACCACTCAATGGATCAAACAACACAACATAAAACATTTTTATAACACTAAAAAATACGCACTCAATATATATATATATATATATATATATTCATACTCTAAGATTTATCCTAGGTATTACTAATCCTATCCTTAAAGAGTTTAGCACATCAAGGCTTAGGGGTTCGTTAAACCTAAGCTCTGATACCATCTGTGACGACCCACCTTTCTAACCCTTCAGAACGACGCTTAAGACATCCTAGGTATTCGTGTGCCTTTCCCAAGCATCCACAAGATAAGTTGTCATAGGGTAAAATAAAGAAGAGAACAAGACAGTAGAGAAATCTCACAACGGAATGATTACATATAATATAAAATGATATAGTACAAAAGGTTACTCCTTACATGGAGCAATCGAAGTTAAAAAGCACTACATCTAACAGATTTGCAGCTATACATTCTGACTTTTCATTTTAGATACAAAACACATATACACAATCATACAACGAAATAAATAACTAGATAACTAGGGAGCCACTTACTCGATCACCGTCTTCAAAGAGCTCCAAAGAGGAACCTACTATTCTCGAACTACTCATATATAATTGAGTACTCGAGAGTTTAGGGAAAATAAACAACCCGGGTCAGATAATATGTTTGGTATGAGTAAAACTCTAAAACAATAGGGAGTGTATTTAACAATAATATGTGGGACCATGCCACTAACGCGGAATGGGTTTTCTCCCATATAAACAACAACAAAATATAAGAATGGAAAAAAAACAATAGGAAACAATCCAAACATAGATAATGGGCCAAAATAGTATAAAGATCCAGACTTGAAAGAAGAGAAATAGTCTAAACAAAATCTAAACTGAACAGAATGGATAAAACAAGATAACAGTCCAAACTGATAGACTGGACAAAACCTATAACTAAACATCGTGAAGAGTGGTTGACTCTTCCTGTTGCAATTATAGAAAAAAATTCGAAGTTTTGAATCAAATAAGGAAAGGAAATTTTCTAACAATGACTAGGAGGGTGCACCCCCTTGAAGTATACCTCTAGTAATATACTTCTGAGAAGCTCATTTACTCTGTGAAACTTCTCAGAACCCTCCAAGCCGAAACCCGCCAAACCTTATCAAGTATCCGAATATTTCACATCTAATAGTGCTACCGAATCCAATTTAGATGAGATATGAAAGTATCCTAATGGAAGCAACCCCATATAGCTTGGCATCTTCTCGCACTTTGGTTTTAGTCATTTCACAAAAAGGATATCAATGCTCAAAGAGTAATAAATCATCTTAGAATGATGATAATAAAGAAGCTAAAGTAACCGATAGCCAAGAAACCAACTATCGAGGATATAAAATGATCATATATGGAAATTAAGTCCTATATACTTACTAGCACTCATTGAATTCAAACTTGTACTATTTCTTAGTTAACAATAATACCGAATGGGTCAAGGAAGTGTTACCTCAAAGTCATGTCTCATGATTATTCTTAACTTTCGAAATAGCAACAGATCTACTTATTCTACGTTTAGTGCTAATTATACAAATAAATCATTTCCATATAAGTGAATCGTTTTATGAAAATTAATTCATTTCCATAATTGAATCAAACTTTTTCTTTCTAAAATCGAATTCGTGATTGACTTAACATTACAAGTATTAGCTTTAAAACACTTTGTTAAAAGAGTTTACTAACTTTGAAACATCGTTATAAAAAGGATTTAATACTTAAACATATCCTAATTATATTGATTAATTAACTTTAAATTTTCGTTAATTTAATTGATGAATTAGCTTTAATAGCCTTTAATCGAAAAGAAGTTAATCACTTTTAAACACCATTAATTTATTTTAATTAATTAAATCAAGTAAATAATTTATTATCATTAATTAAAATGAATAACAAAGTCAAAACAACCTTTTAACTTTGATAAATTCACTTTGAAACTTCATTAAATAAGTTGATAAATTAACTTCAAATGCCTTTAATTGACAAGGGTAAACCACCTTTAAAACATCATTAATTCAATTAATTAGTAATATTTAAATACAATTAATTAAATTAATTAATAAATAATTAAGTATCATTATTTAAAATGATCAACAACTTTAAAACATCATTAAAGGAAAGATTACTTCAAGTTAAAACAAATAGATTTACTTTAAAAATCATTAATTAAAAAAATTAACTAATTTAAAAAAATCATTAGAAAATTGATTAATCAACTTTAATCCATCATTATTGAATGATTAATTATCCTTAAACATCATTAAATAAAATGATTAATTAATTTAAAACAATCATTAACCAAGTACTTAATTAAATTTAAAATACATCATTAACTAAGTAATTAGTTAACCTTAATCCTTATTAATTAAATAATTAAATAATCATTATTTAAATGGTTAATTACTCTTGAAAAAATCGTTAATCAAAATCTTGCTTAACTTGTAAAAGAATTCCAAGCACGAGGATGAAACCAAAAGGTTTCGAGAAAAAGTGATTTTTCCAAAAAAGCTGATGTAACGACTATCGCTATACGGGCAAGTTTATGGCATCATCATTCAACAAACATTACATAGTAAGGGTATGAATATATATACATGGTAATTTCTATGATACAACATGTAGTAAATATGAACCAACATTATAAGCAACTTTTACTTACTAACTTTACAAGTTACTAAACTATGATCAAGATGTCAACTTTTCAAAGCATTAATCAAACCAACAACTAGCACACTACCAAATACATACAACAAGCATTCAATAGCAACAAATACGAATATGAGTATGGTTTTAAAACTTTTGGTTTAAAGGTGAAGTTTTACTCACCATAAAGCTTCCAAACTAACTCCGACCTTTACGAACTCTAGCCATCAACCTAGATCCAAGTTCTACTTGCTAGTGACTCGACTTAGAGGGCTGAGATGGAACTTTTTGGGCCTTGGAGGGTCTGTTTTGGTTCAATCTAGGGCTTAATGGGCTCGATCACGATGACTTAAGGGATGTGGGACTTTGTTTTGGATGTAAGTTGATGTGGAATGGTTTAACTTGGTTTTAGGAATATAGAAACCAGTTTTAAGGTAGATGGACTAACTTTTTGACATAGGAATTTTCCTAAGAAGCCATTAATGAAGATAAGAAGCTAGGGAATGGAGATGAAGAAACAGAAATGTAAAGTGAAAAATGAGTGGAGGGGGAGATATTTATAGAAAAATGAGAAGGGTATTTTAGTAAAATGACTTAAGGAATAAAATGTATTAAACTTATCATGGCATAAGGTGCTCCATCCCCTCCCATACCCTAGTACACGTCCTCCCCATCCCTCTTTCACGCCTTAACTCATGCAAATTCTTCCGTATGTCTGCGCTTGAAGTATGGTGATACATGAGAATTCATTTTATATTTTATTATTTCCTTTTCGTTTTCCTTTAAATCTAATGTGTCACAACATGTTTATATTTGAAGTGAGCATGGTTTATTACTACTAATACCTTAATTAACTTACTATATGACATGTATATGTGTGTGCATGTTGATAGAAATGTGCACGACGTTTCCAACGACTTTCCAATACCGAAAAGTCGAAATTTCGGAAAACGTTTTTTGTTCACATTTTCTATTTTTATTTGAACTAACTAATTTTAGTAAACACGCTTTGAAAAGGATTTTAACATCATTATTTATTATTTAAAAGATGTTTATTTGGTTATTAAAATCCATTGTTTAAATATTAAACATGATTTAAATATTCAAATACCAATCGATTAATTTATGGGTCATTACACACACATACACATATATACATATATGTACTTGTTTGCACCAAAATTGGTCACAAACATCCAACTGCAAATGAAAGCACCAATTCACATTTATAGATCACAGATTGAATATATGACAAGGATATAAATGTGAAGAAGAACAAAAATAAAAATAAAAAGCAGTAAAGACGAGATTTATAGTGGTTCGGCATTGTAGCCTTTGTCCACTTTGAAGAGTTTGCTGTTTATTGATGATTCTCAACTGATTTACAATAGTACAATCAATAGGACTCAAGTTACAATGAAGTTTCAGCAGAGTAACAGCATAGAAAGCCCAAAGTCCTTTTTATGTAGACGTAGGGGTGTTATTTATAGGTGTAGATCTGGAATTATTTCCCTTAAAGCTCGGAATACTTCTTCTCACACATGGGTGGGCCCACCAGATTGATTTGGGGTTGTTTGGGATAGATCATGATCGATCCCTACTCTCTTCGTACCGATCAAGATTTGGTCCAATGAAGGTGCGATCGATCATGGTGGTTCTTCAGTGCATAAGAAAGCTTCTACACAAATTTCCTACCATTTCGACTAGTAGTTTTTGAGTTATAATCGATCCAAGATTGGATTTGCAAGTTGGTGGATCGATGCATATCGATACGTGCGTATCGATCCATTTCGTATCGATGACGTGGAGCGAGAATCCTGAGGAAATCCACATTTCACGCTTGTAGACCGCTTCCCTTTAGTTTGAACTATTCCATCATATCCATCGGTTGCCAAGCTCTTCATATCGATCCCTGACTCCTTCCTTCGTATTGATGCTTCTCATATGGTTTCGTGTCGATGCCAAAGTCTTCCCTTCATATCGATACTTGGTTTGCAGTTTCGTATCGACGCTTGGCTCCTTGCTTCATATTGATCGATTAGCTGATCGATACGAAATCAGCAGAGGTATGATCGATATGAAATGGGCTGCTGTTGAGCAAATGAACTGTGATCGATCCGAGAGATGTTGTTGCTTGATAGATACGAAGAGGATAGATGTTAAGTTGATGGATATGAAGGTGATGGATCGAAGTAGAAGGATACGAACTAGATGGATATGTGAAATTGATGGATACAAAATTGATATGGACCATATCGACATTGATCGATCCATGACTGTGACCCAAAGTAAATGTGTTGCCGATCCAAAGAAAACCCAGTACTGACCCCAAACAATGCCGACCTGAGTTATTCCTTGTCGACCTGCAGCGCCATCAACATTGACTCGAAGTAAAACTTCTTCTAACCCAAAGCAAGCCTTAAGGTGACTCGAGGAAAACTCCAAGTGTGAAGACCCGCAAATCCGTACTCCTTGAATATACACTAATCTCCATAGATTAATTCAAGATGAACAGAAATACGAATTCTCAATGTTTAAGAAAAAGAAAAGGACAGAAGAAGAGAGAAAAGAGATAGAAAATAGGGAGGAAAGAAAATAGAAAATAGAACAGATAGAAAATAACAGAACAACATCAGAATCTCACAATTCGCAGCGGAACAACATATAATAATAAATGAATAATCTTTAAACAAAGAACTATATCAGTTATTACATTTTATACATTTCATTACATTACATCAGAGTGTACAACAACAACAACAACAAATAGTGCAGCGGAAAAAAGAATACTATATAGTAGTAATACGCCATGTCATCCAGCTTGCCTCCAGCAACTCCAGAATATCCAGAATATCCTGATAAACCTTACTCTTGACTGCCCGTGTGGAAATTGGTGGGCACCCAGAGTTTAGGAAGGAAAACAATAAACTCCGAGTCAGTCATGTGACTGGTGTGGGAACTCAAAACAGTTTATTTATCTTTAAAAATCAAAACAGAGGAATATTTTTAAAGTCAATTCACAATGCTTTTAAAAATGAGACTACCATAAGGCCTCCCGCACACACACACAATGCAAACGCAGAATCGGAGGAGATTTCTCCTTATGATAGTCAAAGATGCTTGATACGCATTTAAAAAGAACATTTGATATTATTATTAGTGCATAGTGTAGGAAAAATTCATTTCGAAAGTAGAATATAAATCTTAGCCAGCATAGACATTCCGAACTATGCCTACTATAGCTAACTATGTTCAATAGCAGGTTACCGCCACATTCCATAGCAGGTTATACAACTAAAACCGTACAAGTCTCGTATTGTTTCTTTGGATTTCCAACGAATGATCAGGCCAAGGAACTTCCCATTGCCACATGAGAATGCCTCTGGATGGACATCCCCGAGAACCAAACCAGATCTCTACCAACACAAGGCCGGGTTACCCCTAACTGAGTAACAACTGACCGAATATGCCATCCCCCGGTCCTTTGGGACCTTTCAACCGAGCGCTCGCAATCAATTCACACAATCATAAAGTGTTTTCAACATGAGTAAGTATCTGGGCTCCATACCATGATACCACCCTTTTCCAGAAGGAAATGCACATATCCTAAAGGGCGCTACCCCTCATAACCTTGCTGCATCTTTCCTGTTTTGACCATTCACGGGGTGTGAGGCTCGACGAAGTCACGTCCACAAAAACATACTTTATACAAAAGCCATGCTTTGGGTTAACAAATGATCATAGAAATGATCACCAAGATAGACGATCAAATAAACGATCCTATCACAAATAATCAACACAATGATCATTTCACAGCAACACTCAGCATGTCTCATTACCAAGTTGGGAATATATCGCTGATAACCTTCAACTACATAACCTCTGAGCTCGTACGTCTCAGAAAAGGGTGTTAAGCTAAAAGAATAAATTCTCCGCCACCAACAGAAATATATTTGAAAGAAATCTGCTTTATATCTCAATTTGTAATGTCAGACATACAATCCATACAAGTCTGTTCCGGGCTCGAACAAAACCGAAGGCACTTACAAAGAAGTCCTTGCAATCCGGGTATTCACAATCCCGATCGAATTTTCCATCACTTAGGAAATCTCTATAACAGGAGCTACCCAGTGCAGAGACAATCGATAGGTCATCCTATCGCTTTCGCAAATACTCGGTCTTCAACACCGGTCATCAAATGCAATTCATAACGACGTATCACATATTCGGAATGGGTTATACGACCCCATGGTCCTTTCCCGGTTAACCCGAATAGTGAGCGCTTATTCAAAAATAAGTGTGGCATCCAAATTCAAACAAATCACATCAATTACCCATTCAAAGGGAAATATTGATAGTCGGTTATTGAACTGTCAATTGATATGCACACATCACCAGATTCCAAATAATTTTCCAAATTATTTATTTTCCAAAATATCTTTACAAGATATATAATTTCAATATCTCAAAAATAAATCAATATTTATTTTTTTAAACAAATTCCCCATTCTTTTATAAATTCCATAGTGAATTTTCATTCCAAAATATCCATGCATATCGATCTCAATTATTCATTTCAATTTACCTTCAAAAAGATAAATTCTCTAATATTCACTTTATATTGGAAAACATTTCCATACTTATTTATTAATAAGTAATTCACAAATCCATTTATTTTCAACACTTGGAAAATATTCAAATATACTTAAATCGAAATTAAGTATATATTTCATTCTTTAAGGAAATCATTCTCTTAAACATATTTATTTGGGCCAAAACGAATGTTGCGTAAAACATCGTTACGACGTCCCAAAATCACTAGTATAGGGATTCGAAATTAAAATAGATATATAAATCCCAATACTATACAAAACATTTCCTTTCGGAAATCATTTACTACAACAACAGTGTTATAGTCCACCATTTCCTTCTATTTCTCGAAAACGTCTATTTCAACAATGAATGTTGAAATCTATGGTTTCGAATCTCAACACATTTTAAAACATCATTAGATCGTTTTAATTCTATTTAAAACATCAAATCTAAACATTTTCTTTAACATATTATTCACTATTCAAAAACGTGAATATACTATGTTAACAAATTTCATCCTTTTATTCATTTCATTTTAAAGGATTATTCACAGTTAAAAACGTGAATATAACTCCATTAATAGGTTTCAACAATTTACTTATCAAAATAAGTCGTTTACGAATTTATGAAACAACGTTTATAAATTCCTTTATTAACCTATATTCAATTCATAACCCAATTATAAACCAAAAGTTCACGTTATAAGTTAAATACTTATAATTTATTTGTTTGCAAAAATCGTTCCTTTGAACTTCATAATTATAAATCTTATAACTTATAAGATTCAATTATTTATCCAAATCTATTCTTTTAATAACTTTATAAATTTTATAAACCTACTGCTTATAAAATTCCATTTATAACTTCACCGTTTATAATTCTATAAATTTCATTCATTTATGAAATTCATTCACAATTCATTCTAACACTTATAAAACTCGTTTTATAATTCAAATGTTTTAATTTATAAATATCAATTTATAAATCCTTTATAAAATCAATTTATACTATTATTTTAAAACATCTATAATCTCCTTTATAATTTCACCATTCTCTTGATTTATAAGATAATCAAATTTTATAAATCCTATTTTTAAACTTTTTATAATAATTCAAATTCCCAATTTTAATTATTTTATAAAAACATTAACCCATATGTTCTCAAAAATCAATCTTTAACCCATATTTTCTCAAAATCATAATTTTATATAACTTTTAAAAGTATAACGTTTATTTATTTATAATGGATCAATTCCAAAAATATTTCATAACTTATACTTTCAAAAATCTCTTTAAAAACATTTTAAAATTCCAAAATTTGGTCCAATGATGCTACACACCAAATAGTCAATCACGACAACAACGATATCATATATCGATATGATAATCCATCAAATATCAAAATATCTGAATTCAAATAAAAACTGTTGAGAAATCCAGTTGGATCCCTCCAACCTGTTTTCCTGCATCCACAAACATTAGCACAATACCAATTTCGCTCCAGTACGAAATTATCGCGGTATATGGGATTTAAATATTATCCGCTTAATAGACGGCGCAATAGGGTCTCATCCGCTATACAAATGCGGGAAATCAATAACTCCAATATATACATATGCCAATATATATATATTGCTATTATATATAATACCAATTTCACTATTTATGAAATATTCACGGTATATGTTTTTAATAAATAACATCCGCTTACTAACGGCGCATAATGTCTATTTTAACAATCAATAGATAACAATCATCATTCAAACATGCATTCAAATATTTTAAATCTAACTATTTAAAATAAAATCGAAACTGATTCCATTGAGTGAGAAGTTCTCACCTTGATTTCAATTTCGTTTTAGCGATTTATTTCGAATAAAATTAAACGGACGTTTAATTTTACCCGAAATTTTCACTAACTCCAAACGACTCCAATCCAACTCCATCGCGTAGTGCTCGTCCATACGATTCCAACGCAACTGGTTTCGCGCGTTTTCGACCTCGTATGAAAAAAATATCAATTTTACAAGTTTGTACACGATTTAAACTATATAATTTACAACTTTTATAATTAATTTTTTTTTACATACCCCCATCATCACCCTCCATTCCCAAATCCAACGGCTCTCCCCCCTTCTTCCTAACACACGCACGCAACACCATATACAGGCCGCGCAAAACCCATTCAACAAGAAATTAGGGTTCCAAATCGCAACCCACTCGACGATCTATAGCACGATCAGGTAGCGCCAAATCGAAGGCGTACGCAAGAATTATGCTCGGCCAGAAGGGCACAGAGCTCGGCCACCATATGATGCTCGAATCTCGAGGCCGAACGGCCACGCGCGCAGCCACCTCCCCACCTCCACGTGACGCCAAACCCCATCATCACCGTATGAATTTAAAGATCTCATCTCACTCTTCAATTTTGTAGTTGATCATTTCGCGTGAATGTTTATGGATTGGGAGAGATTAAGGAATGAAAATTGGAGATTTCTGGCCGTATAAAACAACACAGGCGGCGGCTAGGGTTTGTTATATATATATTTTTTTTATTTATGAAGGGGGGTGTTGGTCTATTTATAGGAAACGAACGAAACACTATTCATTTCGGAAATTCCGAACTCCGATTTACGCGCCGTAACCAGCGTTTCTAGGGTTTACCCCACGTTCCGGACACAATGGAACAGGTTTCGAAAGCTAATTCGGTCATATGTGCGAGTTATGGCAACAAACGTTCAATTTGAATTAAACCGATTTAAACGATTTTCTAGGCGTTTTAATTTGTACCGGACAAACGGTAAATCCAATTGACACGAAATTTGAAACCATATAATAATATCACATTACGGATCTGATGAAACTGGTTTCGTCGAAATCCGAGACTGTTTGAAAAATGGCTATTTTAACTCGCCAAATTAAAATTAAAAACAATTCGATGCGTTTCGAGCTGCCACGCTCAAACGATAACTCCGATTGATACGAAAATTGAAATCCGGTAATAACTAACTATTACGGATCCAATGGAACTGGTTTCGTTCAATTCTGAGACTGTTCAAAAATTGACTATTTTCACTAGTCGATTTAATATTAAAATATTCAATTTTCACAAATTAACTTTTAATTCGATTTTAAAAGTTCTAAAATATCATGCTAACTTCAATATGATAAAATAAAATTTTACAAATCATTTTCAATCATATTTAACCCAAATTTCAATTATTTCCATAATTTAACGTATTAAATTATCGATTTAATTATTCAATTAAATCCAATTATTCGAAATAAAATTTATTCGACTTATAAATTTCACTTATTAATATTTAAAATTAATTAAATATTCAAATTTTAAATTAATAAAATTCTGGGTCGTTACAATCTTCCCCCCTTAAAAGAATTTCGTCCTCGAAATTAACAAGTAAGAAAAAATACAGAACCTATTAATTTTCTCAAAATCCATAGTTAAACTTCTTACAATATTTTACTAAGTTTTCCAATCATACTTAGTTATCCTTTTCAAAAACAACTATCTTGTTTGACTTTCAATTCCAAAATCAAAGTTAAGTTTTCAAAATTTTCCAAATTTTTCTCAAATTTTTCTAACGCCTTAAATTTTCGGAAAAATTCGCCATAGTCTCCTTTGCGCGGCTCGATCCGAAAAAAAATGACAGTATATATATCACAAATATACATCTCATCAAGCAATGAGGCATCCCGAAGGGAAAAAGTATAAAAGTACGGTATGTAATCCGAGATATGTACCTTATATTTTTTTAGCAAGCATATACGGCTAATATAGCGCGAAAGCGAGCTCCAAATGCGAAGCAAACGCGATCCACACCTACTAATTACTCAACAAACAACATGAGAACATGCATGTAGACAATAGTATCGATATACAACATATAGCAACATAATAACTATATATGTCAACATAGCAAATGCAGTAAAAGCAATATATTCAACCATCAACCAACTATCATCCAACAAATTCATAACCAATATATATTCATTCATATTCTCATTAATATTCAATGAAATGGTTTTCAAATTAATCACATATGATTCATTAACAGTGGATGTTTTTACTAACATTCATTTTCAATTAGTTCATATTCACTAATTCATATTCAAGTTGGTTCACTTCCAATTCAAATTCAATTCTATTTAAGATTCACTTAACTTCCAATTGAATTTCAATTACTTTAGCTTCCAATTTCATTAACTCAATTTCATTAACACTTAATGAATTATATACAATCAACTAACAATCATATATCAACCAAAGTATATTCTTTACAACCAAATTACTTTGCTTTCAATTGGTTTCAATATTCCTTTTCAATTTGGTTTAATTAAATTGATTTTCATTCAAACTTTCAACTTCTAATAACATTAGATTTTAATGAATTAACACTTACATTCATTATTCCATATCAACTTTATTCACATTCAATTGATTAAACATTTAATCCATTAATTCAATTCAATTACAAAAGTTGAATTTCATTTATATAACTTAAGTTCCAACTTATAAATCAATTCAGATTCCAATTCTAAAGTAAATTTCCATTTAACTTTAAATTCATCTTTTATTTACAACTCATATTCATAAATATATTCATATAGTTTCACTTCTTATATATATATATAGGTTTATTTCACAATTGTAAATCACTTTAATTATAATTCAATTCTTATAATTCTTTTGCTTATACAATTATTCTTTTATTTAGATTATTCAAACATCTAAACAATCAACTTATATACACTTTAATAATTTTTAAAAATTATTCCTTTATATATAAAATATACTCAAGGTAAAATTATTTCATTTACCCAATTTAAAACAATATTGTGTCGAATTGTTCTGTAGAAGTGTTTAGAGATCCCTATCAACAACGTTAATTACTCGTATTAACCAGAATCTATATACCACTCAACAAACCAATCATCACAATATAAAACAATTTCATATTCACTAACAAATACGCTCTCATAGCTATTATTACACTCAAACTCATTCTAGAGTACTGCTGACTCTATCTCTAATGAGTAATACCCAACAGAACCATGGTTGTCGCTTAACCATATGCTCTGATACCACCTGTGAAGACCCGCAAATCCGTACTCCTTGAATATACACTAATCTCCATAGATTAATTCAAGATGAACAGAAATACGAATTCTCAATGTTTAAGAAAAAGAAAAGGACAGAAGAAGAGAGAAAAGAGATAGAAAATAGGGAGGAAAGAAAATAGAAAATAGAACAGATAGAAAATAACAGAACAACATCAGAATCTCACAATTCGCAGCGGAACAACATATAATAATAAATGAATAATCTTTAAACAAAGAACTATATCAGTTATTACATTTTATACATTTCATTACATTACATCAGAGTGTACAACAACAACAACAAATAGTGCAG
The DNA here is from genome assembly GCA_030765085.1 of Allium cepa. Taxonomy (NCBI): domain Eukaryota; kingdom Viridiplantae; phylum Streptophyta; class Magnoliopsida; order Asparagales; family Amaryllidaceae; genus Allium; species Allium cepa. The sequence goes on from CM060935.1 coordinate 937,369,444, forward strand.
CGGAAAAAAGATACTATATAGTAGTAATACGCCATGTTATCCAGCTTCCCTCCAGCAACTCCAGAATATCCTGATAAACCTTACTCTTGACTGCCCGTGTGGAAATTGGTGGGCACCCAGAGTTTAGGAAGGAAAACAATAAACTCCGAGTCAGTCATGTGACTGGTGTGGGAACTCAAAACAGTTTATTTATCTTTTAAAATCAAAACAGAGGAATATTTTTAAAGTCAATTCACAATGCTTTTAAAAATGAGACTACCATAAGGCCTCCCGCACACACACACAATGCAAACGCAGAATCGGAGGAGATTTCTCCTTATGATAGTCAAAGATGCTTGATACGCATTTAAAAAGAACATTTGATATTATTATTAGTGCATAGTGTAGGAAAAATTCATTTCGAAAGTAGAATATAAATCTTAGCCAGCATAGACATTCCGAACTATGCCTACTATAGCTAACTATGTTCAATAGCAGGTTACCGCCACATTCCATAGCAGGTTATACAACTAAAACCGTACAAGTCTCGTATTGTTTCTTTGGATTTCCAACGAATGATCAGGCCAAGGAACTTCCCATTGCCACATGAGAATGCCTCTGGATGGACATCCCCGAGAACCAAACCGGATCTCTACCAACACAAGGCCGGGTTACCCCTAACTGAGTAACAACTGACCGAATATGCCATCCCCCGGTCCTTTGGGACCTTTCAACCGAGCGCTCGCAATCAATTCACACAATCATAAAGTGTTTTCAACATGAGTAAGTATCTGGGCTCCATACCATGATACCACCCTTTTCCAGAAGGAAATGCACATATCCTAAAGGGCGCTACCCCTCATAACCTTGCTGCATCTTTCCTGTTTTGACCATTCACGGGGTGTGAGGCTCGACGAAGTCACGTCCACAAAAACATACTTTCTACAAAAGCCATGCTTTGGGTCAACAAATGATCATAGAAATGATCACCAAGATAGACGATCAAATAAACGATCCTATCATAAATAATCAACACAATGATCATTTCACAGCAACACTCAGCATGTCTCATTACCAAGTTGGGAATATATCGCTGATAACCTTCAACTACATAACCTCTGAGCTCGTACGTCTCAGAAAAGGGTGTTAAGCTAAAAGAATAAATTCTCCGCCACCAACAGAAATATATTTGAAAGAAATCTGCTTTATATCTCAATTTGTAATGTCAGACATACAATCCATACAAGTCTGTTCCGGGCTCGAACAAAACCGAAGGCACTTACAAAGAAGTCCTTGCAATCCGGGTATTCACAATCCCGATCGAATTTCCCATCACTTAGGAAATCTCTATACCAGGAGCTACCCAGTGCAGAGACAATCGATAGGTCATCCTATCGCTTTCGCAAATACTCGGTCTTCAACACCGGTCATCAAATGCAATTCATAACGACGTATCACATATTCGGAATGGGTTATACGACCCCATGGTCCTTTCCCGGTTAACCCGAATAGTGAGCGCTTATTCAAAAATAAGTGTGGCATTCAAATTCAAACAAATCACATCAATTACCCATTCAAAGGGAAATATTGATAGTCGGTTATTGAACTATCAATTGATATGCACACATCACCAGATTCCAAATAATTTTCCAAATTATTTATTTTCCAAAATATCTTTACAAGATATATAATTTCAATATCTCAAAAATAAATCAATATTTATTTTTTAAACAAATTCCGCATTCTTTTATAAATTCCATAGTGAATTTTCATTCCAAAATATCCATGCATATCGATTTCAATTATTCATTTCAATTTATCTTCAAAAAGATAAATTCTCTAATATTCACTTTATATTGGAAAACATTTCCATACTTATTTATTAATAAGTAATTCACAAATCCATTTATTTTCAACACTTGGAAAATATTCAAATATACTTAAATCGAAATTAAGTATATATTTCATTCTTTAAGGAAATCATTCTCTTAAACATATTTATTTGGGCCAAAACGAATGTTGCGTAAAACATCGTTACGACGTCCCAAAATCACTAGTATAGGGATTCGAAATTAAAATAGATATATAAATCCCAATACTATACAAAACATTTCCTTTCGGAAATCATTTACTACAACAACAGTGTTATAGTCCACCATTTCCTTCTATTTCTCGAAAACGTCTATTTCAACAATGAATGTTGAAATCTATGGTTTCGAATCTCAACACATTTTAAAACATCGTTAGATCGTTTTAATTCTATTTAAAATATCAAATCTAAACATTTTCTTTAACATATTATTCACTATTCAAAAACGTGAATATACTATGTTAACAAATTTCATCCTTTTATTCATTTCATTTTAAAGGATTATTCACAGTTAAAAACGTGAATATAACTCCATTAATAGGTTTCAACAATTTACTTATCAAAATAAGTCGTTTACGAATTTATGAAACAACGTTTATAAATTCCTTTATTAACCTATATTCAATTCATAACCCAATTATAAACCAAAAGTTCACGTTATAAGTTAAATACTTATAATTTATTTGTTTGCAAAAATCGTTCCTTTGAACTTCATAATTATAAATCTTATAACTTATAAGATTCAATTATTTATCCAAATCTATTCTTTTAATAACTTTATAAATTTTATAAACCTACTGCTTATAAAATTCCATTTATAACTTCACCGTTTATAATTCTATAAATTTCATTCATTTATGAAATTCATTCACAATTCATTCTAACACTTATAAAACTCGTTTTATAATTCAAATGTTTTAATTTATAAATATCAATTTATAAATCCTTTATAAAATCAATTTATACTATTATTTTAAAACATCTATAATCTCCTTTATAATTTCACCATTCTCTTGATTTATAAAATAATCAAATTTTATAAATCCTATTTTTAAACTTTTTATAATAATTCAAATTCCCAATTTTAATTATTTTATAAAAACATTAACCCATATGTTCTCAAAAATCAATCTTTAACCCATATTTTCTCAAAATCATAATTTTATATAACTTTTAAAAGTATAACGTTTATTTATTTATAATGGATCAATTCCAAAAATATTTCATAACTTATACTTTCAAAAATCTCTTTAAAAACATTTTAAAATTCCAAAATTTGGTCCAATGATGCTACACACCAAATAGTCAATCACGACAACAACGATATCATATATCGATATGATAATCCATCAAATATCAAAATATCTGAATTCAAATAAAAACTGTTGAGGAATCCAGTTGGATCCCTCCAACCTGTTTTCCTGCATCCACAAACATTAGCACAATACCAATTTCGCTCCAGTACGAAATTATCGCGGTATATGGGATTTAAATATTATCCGCTTAATAGACGGCGCAATAGGGTCTCATCCGCTATACAAATGCGGGAAATCAATAACTCCAATATATACATATGCCAATATATATATTGCTATTATATATAATACCAATTTCACTGTTTATGAAATATTCGCGGTATATGTTCTTAATAAATAACATCCGCTTACTAACGGCGCATAATGTCTATTTTAACAATCAATAGATAACAATCATCATTCAAACATGAATTCAAATATTTTAAATCTAACTATTTAAAATAAAATCGAAACTGATTCGATTGAGTGAGAAGTTCTCACCTTGATTTCAATTTCGTTTTAGCGATTTATTTCGAATAAAATTAAACGGACGTTTAATTTTACCCGAAATTTTCACTAACTCCAAATGACTCCAATCCAACTCCATCGCGTAGTGCTCGTCCATACGATTCCAACGCAACTGGTTTCGCGCGTTTTCGACCTCGTATGAAAAAATTATCAATTTTACAAGTTTGTACACGATTTAAACTATATAATTTACAACTTTTATAATTAATTTTTTTTACATACCCCCATCATCGCCCTCCATTCCCAAATCCAACGGCTCTCCCCTCTTCTTCCTAACACACGCACGCAACACCATATACAGGCCGCGCAAAACCCATTCAACAAGAAATTAGGGTTCCAAATCGCAACCCACTCAACGATCTATAGCACGATCAGGTAGCGCCAAATCGAAGGCGTACACAAGAACTATGCTCGGCCAGAAGGGCACAGAGCTCGGCCACCATATGATGCTCGAATCTCGAGGCCGAACGGCCACGCACGCAGCCACCTCCCCACCTCCACGTGACGCCAAACCCCATCATCACCGTATGAATTTAAAGATCTCATCTCACTCTTCAATTTTGTAGTTGATCATTTCGCGTGAATGTTTATGGATTGGGAGAGATTAAGGAATGAAAATTGGAGATTTCTGGCCGTATAAAACAACACAGGCGGTGGCTAGGGTTTGTTATATTTTTTTTTTAATTTATGAAGGGGGGTGTTGGTCTATTTATAGGAAACGAACGAAACACTATTCATTCCGGAAATTCCGAACTCCGATTTACGCGCCGTAACCAGCGTTTCTAGGGTTTACCCCGCGTTCCGGACACAATGGAACAGGTTTCGAAAGCTAATTCGGTCATATGTGCGAGTTATGGCAACAAACGTTCAATTTGAATTAAACCAATTTAAACGATTTTCTAGGCGTTTTAATTTGTACCGGACAAACGGTAAATCCAATTGACACGAAATTTGAAACCATATAATAATATCACATTACGGATCCGATGAAACTGGTTTCGTCGAAATCCGAGACTGTTTGAAAATTGGCTATTTTAACTCGTCAAATTAAAATTAAAAACAATTCGATGCGTTTCGAGCTGCCACGCTCAAACGATAACTCCGATTGACACGAAAATTGAAATCCGATAATAAATAACTATTACGGATCCAATGGAACTAGTTTCGTTCAATTCTGAGACTGTTCAAAAATTGACTATTTTCACTAGTCGATTTAATATTAAAATATTCAATTTTCACAAATTAACTTTTAATTCGATTTTAAAAGTTCTAAAATATCATGCTAACTTCAATATGATAAAATAAAATTTTACAAATCATTTTCAATCATATTTAACCCAAATTTCAATTATTTCCATAATTTAACGTATTAAATTATTGATTTAATTATTCAATTAAATCCAATTATTCGAAATAAAATTTATTCGACTTATAAATTTCACTTATTAATATTTAAAATTAATTAAATATTCAAATTTTAAATTAATAAAATTCTGGGTCGTTACACCAAGCAACCCTAAGCGACTCAACATTTGTCAAAAACCCATATTGAAGTGTCCAGTACTGATTTTCCATCCATTCACTCAAATCAGAACCAACTTTCTGACAATCTAGCTTCAATCACTATGTAGTTGATTGGGTTAAATCCGCATGTATGTTGCTTTGCCAAAAGGCGGGTTAACACTTTGCCCCCCAAAACATGCCTTGCGATAGGATGGTGTGTTTTGTAGCGCCATAAGCCTGATGTTCGGAGCCTGTTGATAACCTGTGACGAGGTCGATGATCTTACCTGATTGTAAATAGCGATTGTTCGAGATCGTACGCCGCTCGAGGCAATATATGTGACTGTTCATGGACGGGTGCCGTTCGAGGCGAATTGCGATCGCTCGAGGTCAGGTGTCATTCAAGGCGAATTGTGACTGTTCGAGGCGGGTGCCATTCGAGGCAAATTGTGATCGTTCGAGGTCAGGTGTCGTTCGAGGCGAATTGTGACCGTTCGAGGTCGGGTGCTATTTGAGGCGAATGGTGACCGTTCGAGGTTGGGTGCTATTTGAGGCGAATTGTGATCGTTTGAGGTAGGGTGTTGTTCAAGGCAAATTGTAAAATATCATATTTTTATATTCAGATGAATCTTATAATTGAAATATCCAACTAATAAAAGCAAGTCCAGATGTAAAGAAGAGAAACAAAAGCAAACTAAAACATCGAAGAGCTAGCATCTCCACTGTAGCTGTTTATAGTCATCTCAAAGCATGCCTGAGGACCGTTCGTGATACTCTACATGTGTAAGTGACTTAACCGTTTTATTATGGAGTTTAATAATCATTCTTCATTATCCCGATTGGTTGATGATAAGCTGATGCTTTAATCTGGGGCCATCTTCATTTGATGCAGATGATGGTCGCTTCTGTTCCACCGTCGATGTTCGCTTCTTTACGTACTGTAACAGCATGATGTTTCAGATATGTCTTTCAATCTCATCCCTCAAGTGCCTGCAAACGTTTGTACTATGTCCACCTAGCTCGTGCAATAGGCAGCATCTGTCTGATTTCTTTTTATTATTGGTTGGGTTCCTCCCGATTGGCCTTCGGTAAGGAACCAGCTCCCTAATGTCTTGGTATATTCGTTCTAAAATCTCACTCAACTCCGTATAAGAGGTGAACCTCGGTTTTTTTATGGAAGCTTCGGTTCATCAGAGCCATTCTTTGCTTTTCGCTTCCCTTTGTCCTTGTTCGAATCTTTCCCAGGCGGATCCCCACCTTTGACCGCATAAACATCAAATTCTTCGCCTTCTTCTTTTTCAGCCTTTGCGTCTTCCTATTGCAGAAACCTTTCTACCTCAAGGTAAAAATCTCCTACATCCATTGGTTGATCCATTATCAATGAATTCTTGAATTACGTGCCATCAGCTATGCCAGATACAACTGCCATTAAAACCATGGACGGATCTGGACAATCCACCGATGTTGTCGCTGCATTAAATTGCGTTAAAAAATTCCGTAGAGACTTTTTGGTCCTCTATTTCAGTGTCGTCAAACTCATCACGTTTTTAGATCTCGAGATATAAACTCTAAATTACCTTATAAACCTTTCAATCAATTCGGTCCACGTTCTAACAGAGCCGCTTTCCAGTTGCCTGAACTATAGTGCTGCTATGTCTATCAAATACAAAGGGAAACACCAGGCCATGACCTCTTTCGATGCCCCCAGTACTTCCATGTGCCTCATACACCTTGTCAGATGAACAATAGGATCTGTCCTTCCATCATATGTCTCTAGTGTTGGTAGCTTGAATTCAGGTGGATTCCTAACCTGCCTAATTGTAGGAGCGAAGGGGCTTCTGTTCACATCCTCCAAATCTTTATTCACCAATCCTCCTCTCGTAGCCCGTCTGACCATTTCTGCCAAGCTGTCATTGTCATCAAGCGGTAGTCTTTGTTCGTTGCCTCTAACCTGCCCCCGAGTTCTCGAGGGAATCTTGAAATCTTCTCTCCTAGATGAGCATTCATTTCTCTATCGATGCCAAATTGAAATCTGCCTCTAACCATGACTCTGATTCTGGACTTCCTTTGCTCCTGCTACACCGTCTTCACGATCCACATTTCATTCCCTGCAACTATGTTCTCTTGATTTTGCACTCTAGCTTGTCCAACCTGTCGGAGTAGGTACTGCATCATTTCCTCTTGCCTTTATAGCATTCCTTCCTGCATAACACCCATCGTCATATCCACCTCATCTCTGGCGATGAAAATTAAGGTCTGATTGGCTCCCGAGGAAGCCTTCTGACTTCCTTCATGATGGCTTCTCTCAATTCTCTGTCTCCTTGTTGATTGGTTAGCTATGGCTTCCCAGATCCAAATTTCTAAGCCTTCAAATTCGAAATACAAGCTTCAGAATCCCTAAACATTATCTTTCTCAGTGAAAGCACCAAAATGTTTGCGCTAAAATTGGTCACAAACATCCAATTGCAAATGAAAGCACCAACTCACAATTTTAGATCATGGATAGAATATATAAAGAGGATATGAATGTGAAGAACAACAAAAATTAAAAAGAAAGTGGTAAAAAGATGAGATATAGTGGTTCGACATTGTAGCCTACGTCCACTTTGAAGAATTTGTTGTTTAGTGATGATTCTCAACTGATTTACAATAGTACAATCAACAGGACTCAAGTGACAATGAAGTTTCAACAGAGTAACATCATAAAAGAGCCCAAAGTCCTTTTTCTGTAGGCGTAGGGGTGCTATTTATAGGTGTAGATCTGGAAATATCTCCCTTAATGCTCGGAATACTTTTTCTCACACATGGGTAGGCCCACCAAATCGATCTAGGGTTGTTTGGGATCGATCCTAATCGAACCTTACTCTTTTTGTATCGATCAAGATTTGGTCCAATGAAGGTGCAATCGATCATGATGGTTCTTCAGTGGATAAGAAAGCTTCTATGAATATTTAATACCATTTGGACTTGTAGTTTTTGAGTTATGATCGATCCAAGATTGGATTTGCAAGTTGATTTATGGATGCATATCGATACGTGTGTATCGATCCATTTCGTAAAGATGACGTGGAGCGAGAATCCTGGGGAGATCCACATTTCACGCTTACAGACCGCTTCCCTTTGGTTTGAACTATTCCTTCGTATCAATCGGTTGCCAAACTCTTTGTAATGATCCATGGCTCCTTCCTTCGTATCGGTGCTTCTCATATGGTTTCGTATTGATGCTAAAGTCTTCCCTTCGTATCGATACTTGGTTTTTGGTTTCGTATCGATGCTTGGCCCCTTGCTTCATATTGATCGATTGGCTGATCGATACAAAATGCGTAGAGGTATGATCGATACGAAATGGGCTGTTGTTGAGCAAATGAACTATCGATCCAAGAGATGTTATTGCTTGATGGATACGAAGAGGATGGATGTGAAGTTGATGAATACAAAGGTGATGGATTCGAAGTAGATGGATACAAACTAGATGGATACGAACTTGATGGATACGAAATTGATGTGGCCCATATGGACATTGATCGATCCATGACTCTAACCCGAAATAAATATGTTGCCGACCCGAAGAAAACCCAGTACTGACCCCAAGCAATGCCGACCTGAGTTATCCCTTGCCTACCCAGAGTGCGATCAACATTGACTCAAAGTAAAACCTCTTCTAACCCGAAGAAAGCCTTAAGATGAGTCGAAGCAAACTCCAAACAACCCTAAGCGACTCAACTTTTGTCAAAAACCAATATTTAATTGTCCAGTACTGTTTGTCCATCCATTCACTCAAATAAGAATCAACTTTTTGACAATCCAACTTCGATCACTATGTAGTTGATTGGGTTAAATCCGCCTGTATGTTGCCTTGTCAAAAGACGGGTTAACAGTATTTATTAAATCATCCATTAAACCAAAATTAATATTATATTTGTGTATGTTTCAAAATAAATTTAGATCAAGATTACTTAAGAGTTTGTAAAAGAGATAAGTATAACTAGGGAATTATATTACCATTTTTATCTAGAGACTGGATCTGTATTTGACTAGGAATTTATAAAAGAGGAAGGTGGAATTATTCAAACATATTCACTTTTCTTCTTTAATTACCAAATCTTCCATATATATTCAAGATATCAAATTTAATTATATATATTTATTTTGAAATTATATATATGTAAATAAACAAATGGAAATATAATATATATATATGTCTAAACTATATATATATATGGCATAATTAATATGTATATATGAACCATATACATATATATTATAGTATATTTAGACACATGTACATACTTATGTAGCTATATGCCTGATATGCATATGAATTTGTCGTATGTATATATAAGTATAATATATATGTATATAGAATAAATATAAATCCAAATATCTATATGCATATTTTTCCAATTTATTATTATTGTTGTTGTTGTTGTTGTTGTTATATGTTATTGTATGAATATATTACATATATTCAAGATAAATATTAAATAAATTTAATTAATACAATTAATTAGATAAATACAAAATACATCAAAGTGAAACATGATTTTATTTTAATAATAGATTGAATCTGATGCTAGTTAATAGATTATATATTCCCATGAAGATCAAAATAAAGATTTTTTTTGAGTTTACTCATTTCACCCACAGCCAACACGGGATTGACCCAATAGTCATATACTCTTGCAAAAGCTTATATGTATATCATTGACATTATCAAAACACGTATTCTAACATGAAGAATAAAACTAAACATATTCAAATTCACAATAACTATCATAGGATAAGTGAGAATGGAAAATGAAAGGATATTGATTTTTTCTTCTTCAAATTAGCATGGAACATCTTAGGATCAAACTCAAACTATTAACTGGGGAAAATTTATATGGAACATGGCTCGTTGTCTTAAAATGTATATGTGTTTAATAAAGCCATGTATGGACTACTACCCAAAAAAGATGAATAGATAAATAAATGTTTAGTGTTGATCCCACATGTATATTATGTGACAAATTTTCAGAATCCCACTCCTATTTAATTTTTGAATGTGGCTATTCTATTTAAGTATGACATTGGTGCATAATTGAACTATGCATAATCAAACTACACGTACAATTTACACAAGTTCAACAGTTACAACATGAAACTACATATATCTCAAATAGGTTTAAAGAAAGAAATAATCAAAGATTTAGCGATGAAAATTCTTTCTACTTGTGTATGACATCCTTGGAAAGAGTTGTATGCAACAATAGATGATTCTAATATTATAATCTTAAAATCGTCTAGAATTTCATCATACCTTAATTCTGATGCATTTCTATTAAATGATTAATGCATTCATGTTTGCCATAATCTTAATTTGTTAGTCCATGAGATGATGGTTTTGATGACAACAACCTTAGAATAGATTATAAAATATAAATACTAACATTATAAGTTTAGATATATATGTATATGCAGGATTTAATCATGCAGGTATCAAGAATGAAGACTGTACAGTATAGAGATTCAAGATATCGAGATAGAAGACTCATGAGTATCAATATTATCAAGAGTTCAAGATTTCAAACATAAGTATTTTTATTAGGAATTTTTGTTTAAACTCGTAGAAAAGCACTGGCATCTTAAAATCCAATTTATTCATGGAATGGAATCCGCTTCGAGCCTGTTAAAGGGATGAAACCCTAAGTAGGATCGAACCTACGAAAATCTAGTGGAACATTGTTTTGTATCCACTAATTTTAATTCAAATGATTTTACAAAATTATCTTGTTTTCAAAATGATTTCAAAACTTTCCTTTTAAAAACATCAAAACTCTCTATCTTGATTTTAAATAAATTTTAGCCTCAAAATTATCTTTAATTTCGAAGTCAAATTACTCCTGATTTTAAACTATCTTTTTAAATTATATATTTAACTTTTATACTTAGATTTAAATATAAAATTATAGTTAAAATCTATATATATTATTCTCTATATTTACTTATGAATTTTAACTATAGTCAAGTATATTTGTAATGTTTAAAATAATTTTAATATAAGATAAAAGTTATTTTCAAAGAAAATCAAATCACCAAAAATTGCTTTGGGATGTCGACATGCCTAGGGTAACCATGTCAACATGGTGTTAGCTGAATTCAAAATTTAAATTTCAGAAGAAGTGTCTATTCGCCATAACTCTTCATGAATGGACATGGATGTTGTTCTTCTATAAATAGGGGTTAGTTTCAACGAATTTTATATCAGATTTTCTGGTTTTTCACTCCTCTTCTTCTTCCACATTTCTTAATACATATTCTTACCATTACTCTGTCGAAATCAACATTGAGTAGAACTCAATTACTTCTAGTTTGATTCTCTATCACTATCTCTACAAGGTTCTCAGTGCTATTCAGAGTTATAGACTTCTTTGTAATCTATTAAGCGAGAAAATGTGTGATCGTAGCCTTGGAATCAATCAAGAGAGAAAAGGTGTGATTATAGCCTTGGTAAATCAATTGGGTTAACTTATGGCCTGGAAATCAAGTATCTCTACCCAGAGGATAGAAATTCTGGAGGGTGTACCTCGTAGCCTTGAAACCGAGAGTGTAATTGTACAATTGCTTTTGAAAGGAAATCCGTACTTGTGTTGCTGGACTGGATGTAGGGTAACTCCGAACCAGTTTAAAATCCGGTGTGTTCTTTCCTTTACTGCTTTTATTTTATTTCTACATCTGTGTTTGTTTCTATGATCATATCTGTGTCTATATATTGCATACATCGGTGTCTAAATTAACATAAATTCAAAAAGATATAGTAATTCTTTATTAACACTATTCACCCCCTCTAGTGTTAATCCTAGCCTTAAGATCTGTAATCCGCATTTCTCACAATTGGTACCAGAGCAAGGTTTTCAAAGTTTCATAATCTAATTTTTGAAAATGTTTTTAAAATGACTATATTTGTTAATACTAGTTTAGAAGTATTCAAACCATCATTTTTTCTTGAGTCTGCATATAATCAATATTCAAATTCAAGTTGTATACCAAGATTGTTTGATGTGCAGGAATCATGCTTTATGGGTGTTGAGGAATCAATCCACAACGGACTAATTGTGCAGATCAGAAAGAACAAATGGATACTTGATAGTGGATGTCCTAGACACATGACTGGCAATCCAGATATACTGAATGATATAATATACAAAGACGGAGGACTGGTTAACTTTGGAGACAATTCTAAAGGATATGTAATTGGCATCGTCAAAGTCGGTAATTCTGAAACTCCTACTATTACTAATGTTTTGCTAATTAAGAGTCTGAAACATAATCTGCTAAGTATAAGTCAACTGTGTGATAAAGGATATAAAATTAAATTTGAAAAAGATAAATGTCACATTGAAGATAATAATTCAACCATTATATTTGAGGGAGTCAGGAAAAAGAATATTTATATTCTTAGTATGAAAGTTTCAAATGATAACCTATGTCTGTTGGCAAATACAAGTGACCCTTGGATTTGGCATGAGAGATTTGGGCATTTGAATTTCAAACTCTTATCTAGACTGTCAAAACATGATCTAGTAAGAGGTCTCCCTAAAATGAATTTTAAAGTAGATAGTTTATGTGATGCTTGTCAATTAGGAAAACTTAGAAAAAGTTCCTTCAAGTTAAAAGATATGTTTTCAACTTCAAAACCTCTTGAATTATTTCATCTTGATTTATTTGGTCCATCTCAAATTCTTTCAATAAATCATAGTAAATATGTTTTTGTAACTATAGATGATTAGTCTAGATTTACATGGACAATATTTTTGAAACATAAAAGTGATAATTTTGAATGTTTTAAGACATTTTCAAAAAGAATTCAAAATCAATTTTCTCTAAAAATTATAACTATTCGAAGTGATCACAGTGGTGAATTTGAAAATGAAAAGTTTGAGGAATTCTGCAATAAAAAGGGAATAACTCATAATTTTTCATTTCCAAGAACTCCACAACAAAATGGAGTAGTAGAACGTAAAAATAGGACGATTCAAGAGTGTGCGAGAATCATGCTTATAGATAGTAATTTACCAAGGAATTTTTGGGCAGAAGCAGTTGCTACCACCTGTTATATTTTAAATAAAATTTTAATTAAACTTCTAACTGATAAGACATCTTATGAACTTCTTTATTCAAAGAAACCTAAGGTATCTTATTTCAGAATTTTTGGAAGTAAATGTTTTATTTTAAATACAAAAGATAATTTAGATAAATTTGATCCTAAATCCGACAAAGGTATCTTTATCGGATATTCTAATAGAAGTAAAGCATACAGAGTGTTCAATTTAAAATTAATTCCATTGAAGAAACATTGCATGTTTCATTTGATGAAAATTTTAAAATTTTTGAAGATACAGATGATGAAGAGGATTTAATCACTCAAAATCAAGAATCAATTGAAACTAATAATGAAATTAATCATCCTAATAAGAGGACAAAACTTTTAAAAGATCATCCTATAGAAAATATACCGGGAGATATGCAATCTGTTGTTAAAACTAGAAATCAACTAAGTCAAATGAGTAATGTAGCTTTTATATCAACTATTGAACCCAAAAATCCAAAAGAAGCATCAACTTATGATTCATGGATTTTGGCTATGCAAGAAGAATTAAATCAATTTACTAGAAATGATGTTTGGGAACTTGTTCCTAGACTAGAAAATAAAACTATAATTGGAACTAAATGGGTTTATAAAAATAAAATGAATGAACAAAGAGAGGTAGTTAGAAATAAAGCTCGATTAGTCTCTCAAGGTTATTTTCAAGAAGAAGGAATAGATTTTGATGAAACCTTTGCTCCCGTAGCAAGATTAGAAGCCATTAGGATTCTACTTGCTTTCGCAAATCATAATAATTTCAGATTATTTCAAATGGATGTTAAAAGTGCCTTTTTAAATGGATCTGTAAAAGAAGAAGTATATGTTGAACAACCACCACTTTTTGAAAATGATAAATTACCAAATCATGTTTACAAACGTAAGAAAGCATTATATGGTCTAAAACAAGCTCCTAGAGCCTGGTATGATAGACTAAGATCTTATTTATTGCAATCTAATTTTGAAATTGGTAAAGTAGATAATACTTTTTTTATTAAAAGAAATAAAAATGATATTCAACTAGTACAAGTTTACGTAGATGATATCATTTTTGGTTCAACTAATTTTGAAATGAATAAAGAATTTTCTGAAATAATGACAAAAGAGTTTGAGATGAGTCATATGGGTGAATTAAATTTCTTTTTAGGATTACAATAAAACAATTAGATAATGGTATCTTTATTATCCAAGAAAAATATGCTAAAGACCTAATTAGTAAATTTGGTTTGACTACTGCGAGTGGAAAACCCACTCCCATGGCAACCAATGAGTACCTTAGTAAAGAAGATCTCTCGAAAGATGTAGATCAAAAACTATATAAAGGAATGATTGGATCACTACTCTATATTATTGCCAGTAGACCTGATATCATGCATAGTGTTTGCCTCTGTGCCAGATATCAATCCCAACCTAAAGAGACCTACTTAAAAGCCGTAAAACGAATCATAAGATATGTTAAATACACATCTGATTATGATTTATTCTACCCTAAAAATGATTCTTTTGACTTAATATCTTACTGTGATGCTGACTATGCTGGTTGTACATCAGACCAAAAAAGTACAAGTGGGACTTGTCACTTTTTGGGGCATTCTCTGGTTTCTTGGCTTAGTAAAAAGCAAAACACAGTTTCTTTATCAACAACTGAAGCAGAATATATTTCTGCTGCTTTGGCTTGTTCTCAAGTAATATATATGCAACAAACCATAAAAGATTTTGGTTTAAAATTTTCAAAATCACCAATTTATTATGACAATACGAGTGCGATAAATTTATCCAAAAATACTACTTAACATGCTCGAACTAAACATATTGATATCATACATCATTTTTTTAGAGATAATATAAGTAAGGAAGTAGTTACTCTCGATTATATCAATTCTGAAAATCAAATTGCTGATATTTTAACAAAACCCTTGAATGAATCATTTTTTTCTAAATTAAGAAGAGAATGAGGTATTTGTTGTATAACTGAAATATAAAATATAAATAACAAGTATAGTTAATAATTAATATTAAAATCAAATAGTAAAAATAAAAAGGACCATGTCGACATCCCCAATATATGAAAAAAGTTATGCGGTAAGATCGTATAATATAGAATGGTGGATGGTATAGGTAAATAACAATAAGCAATAAGTAAAGTAGACACTAGGATTTTATACTGGTTCGGACCTCTAGTCCTACGTCCAGTCCGTAAGCTTCACTTAGGAATTCTACTAACTAAAACCCTCTCTTAACCAGGAGGAATAGGTTTACAACTTACCCGAACAACCGAACGGGATTTCTTGCCTCAACTACCGAAGAGGACTTCAACTCAATTACTAAAAACAATTATTCGACTTGTTGTGTTCTTGTCAACACTAATGAGTCCAATGTAGTACAATATTCTTATAATCTTATCCTCGAGAGTATGCTATGTGTTTATGAATGTTTAGGAAATGTGAATTGCTATGAATCAAAAGAATGTTATAAACAAAGCAGAGATTCAAGCAATAATTGGTGATTGCTTTGAAAACTTTTAGAGAATATAAAATATGTTCAAGAAAGTAGTGAGATTAAAGCATAAAAAATTGGTAAATTGAAGATGTTAGAACCATGTATATATAGATGTAGAAGAGATGCATTCGTTGGCTAGAGATGCAGACAAGAGATGCTTCCATTTCCATTGGAGAATGGTTGCAACTCTTGGGAGGAAGAAGGTGTCCATTCAGAGAAAATTCGCAGGTTTAAATTCAGTCGATTGAGCAGGGATTTCAGTCGACTGGACATGTAAAGAAATTTTTTTCAGGAATAGATTCAGTCGACTGAGCATGTTGTTTCAGTCGACTGGAACTGTGCATGTTTGTATATGTGTAACAGGTTCAGTCGACTGGGCTTACCTGTTCAGTCGACTGAACTATTGGTTTTTGCACGGTGAATGTTTATCTAGAAAATGAAGTTTATAAAACGTATTCTAGTGTTTGTGCAAGCCTCTTGAGGATAGATTTTGATAATAAATCTAAACTAAGACCTATATTTAAATTATGCTCATGCTATCCTCGGTCTTCCTTTAGCTTTGCACACATCTCTTCCTTTTTGTTGAAGCACATTGTCATTGATCAAAATATAGCGTATCAACATTCTCCCCCTTTTTGATTGATGACAATACTTGTAACGTCAGCGGATTTTCGACTCTCGAAAATTCGACATCGACACTCACTTTATCGACTGCCGAGAAATCAAAGGCCAAAAACCGAGATGTTATGGGTTTTAAAAAGAAAAGAAAAAAAAGAAAGAAGAAAAAAGAAGATAAGAAGATAGGAAATAGAGAAAGAAAACAGAAAATTTGAAAAAGAACGGGACAGAAGAAACAAAACAGAACAACATCAGAATCTCACATTTCGCAGCGGAACAACATATAATAATAAATGAATAATCTTTAAACAAAGAACTATATCAGTTATTACATTACATTTCACTTCATTACATCATATCATCAGAGTGTACAACATCATACAACAATTAACAGTGCAGCGGAAAAAAGAAATACTATATAAACTAGTAATACGCCATGCCATCCAGCTTGCCTCCAGCAACTCCTGAATATCCAGAATATCCTGATAAACCTTAACTCTTGACTGCCCGTGTAGAAATTGGTGGGCACCCAGAGTTTAGGAATGAAAACAATAAACTCCGAGTCAGTCATGTGACTGGTGTGAGAACTCAAAACAGTTTATTTATCTTTTTTTTTTAATCAAAAGAGGAATATTTTTAAATCAATTCGCAATGCTTTTAAAAATGTAACTACCATAAGACCTCCCACCACACACACAATGCAAACGCAGACTTGGAGGAGATTTCTTCTTATGTTAGTCAAAGATGCTTCTACGCAAAAATCAAATCAATTTTGATATTATTATTAGTGCATAGTGTAGAACAAATCCTTTCGAAAGTAAAGATATAAATCATAGCCAGCATAGGTACCATTATATTATGCCTACTATAGCTACCTCCTGAGGAAGCAGGTTCTACAACTAAAACCGTACAAGTCTCGTATTGTTTCTTTGGATTTCCAACGAATGGTCAGGCTAAGGAACTTCCTACTGCCACATGGAATCGCCTCTGGCTGGACGTCCCGAGAACTTAACCAGCTCTCTGCCAACACAAGGCCGGGTTACCTTTATCACTAGGTAACTACTACACGAATATGGCATCCCCCGGTCCCATCGGACCTTTAACCGAGCGCTCGTCACCAACAACACCACACAGAAATAGATATAGTGTGTCAACATGAGTAAGTATCTGGGCTCCATACCATGATACCACCCTTTCCAGAAGGAAATGCACATACCCTAAAGGGAGCTACCCCTCATAACCTTGCCGCATCTTTCCTGTTTTGCCATTAACGGGATGTGAGGCTCGATGAATTCACGTCCACAAAAACACACTTTGTACAAAAAGCCGTGCTTTGGGTCAACAAATGATCAACACAATGATCACTAAGATAGACGATCAAATAAATGATCCTATCACAAATAATCAACACAATGATCATTTCAGCATCACTCAGCATGTCACATTACCAAAATGGGATATATCGCTGATAACTTCAACTATATAACCTTTGAGCTCGTACGTCTCAAAGAAGGGTGTTAAGCAAAGAATAAATTCTCCGCCACCAACAGAAATATATTTGAAAGAAATCGGCTTTATATCTCAACTTGTAATGTCAGGCATACAATCCATACAAGTCTGTTCCGGGATCGAACAGAACCGAAGGCACTTACAAAGAAGTCCTTGCAATCCGGATATTCACAATCCTGATCGGATTTCCCATCACTTATGGAATCTCTATACCAGGAGCGACCCAGTGCAGAGACAATCGATAGGTCATCCTATCGCTCTCGCAAATACCGGTCTTCAACACCGATCTTCAAATGCAATTCACAACGACGTATCACATATTCGGAATGGGTTATACGACCCCATGGTCCTTTCCCGGTTAACCCGAATAGTGAGCGCTTATTCAAAAATAAGTGTGCATTCAAATTCAACAATTCACATCAAATACCCATTCAAAGGGAAATACTGATAGTCGGCTATTGAACTATCAATGGATATGCATACATCACCAGATTCCAAATAATTTTCCAAATTATTTATTTTCCAAAATATCTTTACAAGATATATAATTTCATCACTTCAAAAATAAATCAATATTTATTTTTAACCAAATTCCACTTTCACATATAAATTCCAAAATGAATTTATATTTCAAAATATCATGCATAGACGATTTCAACTATCCATTTCAATTTATCTTTAAAAAGATAAATTCTCTATATTCACTTTATATTGGAAAAACAATCCCATACTTATTAAATAAGTAATTCACAATCTTTTATTTTCAACACTTAGAAAATATTCAATATACTTAAATCGAATTAAGTATATAATTCATTCTTTAAGGAAATCATTCACTTAAACATATTTACTTGGGCCAAAACGAATGTTGCGTAAAACATCGTTACGACAACCCAAAATCACTAGTATAGGGATTCGAAATTAAAATAGATATATAAATCCCAATACTATTCAAAACATTTCCTTTCGGAAATAATTTACTATAACAACAGTGTTATAGTCCACCATTTCCTTTTATTTCTCGAAACATCTATTTCAACAATAAATGTTGAAATCTATTGTTTCGAATCTCAACACATTTTAAAACATCATTAGATCGTTTTAATTCTATTTAAACATCTCATTCAAAACAATTTCTTTAACATATCATTCACTATTCAAAAACGTGAATATACTTCTTTAACAAATTCCATCCTTTTATTCATTTTAATTCAAAGAATTATTCACTGTCTAAAAACGTGAATATAACTCTATTTCTAAGTTATAACAATTAACTTATCAAAATAAGTCGTTTGTGAATTTATAAAACAACGTTTATAAATTCCATTTCGATTTATTTATAAAAACTTCCTTTTTATAAATTCCTTTATTAACATATTCCAGTTTATAACTAAATTATAAACTAAACGTTCATATTATAAGTTAACTACTTATAAACGATTATTTCACAAAATCGTTCCTTAGAATTTCATAATTATAAATCTTATAACCTATAAGATTCATTTATTTATCCAAAACTATTATTTTAACAACATAATAAATTTTATAAACCTACTGCTTATAAAATTCCATTTATGACTTCACCGTATAAAATTCTATAAATTTCATTCTATTTATGAAATTCATTCACAATTTATTCTTACACTTATAAAAGCTCGTTTTATAATTCCTTCGTTCTAATTTATAAATTATCAATTTATAAATCTTTAATATAAATCAATTTATATTTTTCTTTTAAAACGTCTTTAAATTCCTTTATAATTTCATCATTTCGATTTATAAAATAATCAAATTTTATAACTCCTATATTTAAACTTTTATCATATATTCAAAAATCCAATCTAAATTATTTTATAAAATCATTAGTTCATATTTCTCAAAAATCGACTTTTAATCGTATTTCTAAAAATCAGCTTTTTAACTATATTTCACAAAAACCATAATTTTTATAACTTTAAAAATTATAACGTTCATTTATTTATAATGGATCAATACAAAAAATATTTTATCTTTTCAAAAATCACCTTAAAAATCATTTTAAAATCCCAAAATTTGGGTCCAATGATGCTACACACCAAATAGTCAATCACGACAACAACGATATCATATATCAATATGAAAATCCATCAAATATCAAAATATCTGAAATTAAATAAAAACTGTTGAGGAATCCAGTTGGATCCCTCCAACCTGTTTTTCCTGCATCCAAAAACATTAGCACAATACCAATTTCGCTCCAGTACGAAATTATCGCGGTACATGTTTTTAATAAATATTATCCGCTTACTAACGGCGTAATAGGGTCTCATCCGCTAAACAAAAATGCGGGAAATCAATCAACTGCAATATATACATATGCCAATATATATATATATATTGATATTATATATAATACCAATTTCACTGTTTATGAAATATTCGCGGTATATGTTTATATTAAATAACATCCGCTTACTAACGGCGCATAATGTCTATTTTAACAATCAATAATTTACAGTCATCATTCAAACATGCATTCAAATATTTTAAATCTAACTATTTAAAATAAAATCGAAATCTATTCGATTGAGTGAGAAATTCTCACCTTGGTTTTAATTTCCGTTTTAGCTTTTATTTCGAATAAAATTAAACGCGCGTTTAATTTTACCCAAAATTCTCACTAACTCCAAACGACTCCAAACCAACTCCATCGCGTAGTGCTCGTCCATACGATTCCAACGCAACTGGTTTCGCGCAGTTTCGACCTCGTATGAAAAGGTTATGATTTTTTAAAGATCGTACACGATTTTTATAACTTAATTTACAACATAACGTATTATTTTGTACCCAAAGCAATTCTGGGCCTTAGGATCTTGCTCCAACCTCATCACCACCGCACCCTACCTTCTTCCTCTCCACGTTCTATTTGCAGATCCAAGAATACACGGCCGAACCCAATTATAGAAATTAGGGTTAAAGAGCTCGGCCACCACACACCACTAAATCCCATCACACCTCCACCATTTCGAAGCCCACGAGCCTAGCTATGTTCGGCCCCAAGCATATAGAACTCGGCCTCCCCCTCCTCCTGGAAATGCGTGCGCAAGTTGCAAGCTTCTAGCTCGATTTGCCGCCAATCCGAAGCTCCAAACACGATCTCCACCGTTGAATCTCTAGCTCGTGTTGTGCTCTTCATCTTTGTAGTTGAGCACTTCGCGTGAATGTCGACGGATTGGAAGATCTAGAGGGATGAAGTTGATGATTTTCTGGCCATTGAATTTGGTGGAGGCGGCTGCAGTTATTGGATTAGGGTTTTGGTTTTATTTTATTTTTATTTGTGAATGGTGCTATTTATAAGAACGAGCAAGCGTAAACACTATTCATCCCGGGAATTCCGAACTCCGATTTAGACGCCGTAACCAGCGTACCTAGGGTTTATCCCGCGTTCCGGACACAATGGAACAGGTTTCGGAAGCTAATTCGGAAGTATGTGCGAGTTATGGCTGAAAACGCTCAATTTAAATTAAACCGATTTAAACCGATTTCTAGGCGTTTTAATTTGTACCGGACAAACGGTAAATCCAATTGACTTGAAATTTGAAACCTTACAATAATATCACATTACGGATCCGATGAAACTGGTTTCGTCGAATTCCGAGACTTTTTGAAAAATGGCTATTTTGACTCGCCAAATTTAAATTAAAAACAATTCAATGCGTTTCGAGCTGCCACGAACAAACGATAACTGCCCATCGCAAGGGAAACGAAAACCGAGATTTGCTGGAAGCAAGCGGACTGGCCTTGCCAGTAGAATGGTCCGATTGACACGAAAATTGAAATCCGGTAATAACTAACTATTACGGATCCAATGAAACTGGTTTCGTTCAATTCTGAGACTGTTCAAAAATTGGCTATTTTACAGTCGATTATTAAATATTAAAATATTCAATTTTCACAAATTAACTTCTAATTCGATTTTAAAAGTTCTAAAATATCATTCTAACTTCAACATGATAAAATAAAATTTTACAAATTATTTTCTATCATATTTAACTCAATTTTCAATTATTTTCATAATTTAACGTATTAAATTATCGATTTAATTATCCAATTAAATCCTAAAATTCAAATAAAAATTTATTCGACTTATAAATTCACTTATTAATATCTAAAATTAATTAAATATTCAAATTTTAATTAATAAAAATTCTGGGTCGTTACAATACTGAAACGTGTAGAGATGTAATTATTTCCTCCCCCGAATATATGCACTGTCTTTCCTACAAAACAATTTTAGTAACATAGATTTCTCCCCCTTTGTCATCGACAAAAGGGAAGTAATAATTGCAGAAGTATATTATCAAAACAATCACTGATATTCATAACTATAGTTTCAAAAACTTAGAATGTAGCATAAATAAATGAAACATAGAAGGCTATTTATAGAAGCCTTTTGAATAATGTTTTTTTTTGAAATAGAAAATCAAACCATAAGAAAGTTATTCATCTTTATCCCAATCATATGAGCCTTCTCTCCCTCCCTCCGGTTCGCGAATAACGGGTCCACCGGTGGGTGGTCTATAAGCTCTTCCACCTTGACCACCACTATTCCCACTTGTGCTGCTGCTTGGATTTTCTTCGGATGACGTCCATGTGAAAGTTGGTGCCGGACGCTTGCCATGGGAGGTTGAAGCAGTATGGAGCTCGTGCATGAGATGGCATCCCATAATTTGTTGAAAAACCCTTTAATTCTATCAAGTTTATGATCTACCTTCTTGAGGCGATTATCAAGAATTTGTTGATTTCTTGATAGAATTCCTAATGATTGATTGGCAGTAAAACTTGGTTCAACGATACGAATTTCATCATCTTGATCAAAAGGTTCTTCATGTTGGGCTTGAGGAGGTTGTTGCGGTTCTTGATGTCTAGCTTCCCATTCGGCAAGAGATATGATGCGAGAAGGTCTAGTCGGAAGTTGCATAAGGCTTATAGTCTGATGGTTAATTTGATGAACCATTGTATTTTCGGACTCTGGTAATGGCATATCAACGTTGAGGAGTAGTCGCATGATATACTCGCCAAATATATTGTTCGCATTTTGCCATTATTGAAAGTAAGAAATTCATCAAGAATTAGTTTGACCCAATTAACTTGAATATTGCCCCAAATAGCATATAGTGCTCTATAATTGTTTGGGTATACAATTTCATATGAGCCCGTTCGAGGAGTGATGGTTCGCATAAGAGCTTTGTGGAGAAGCCTTGCTCTTGGTCTTAAGGAAGTTGATTTAATATCCCAGATGTTGCTGATTTATGTTGTCTCGAATATGTGAATTAAAATCGATTTCTTCAAGCTTCCTTCCCATTTTAGGAGATCCTAAAATGTGTGCAATTCGGTCTAGGGAAAACCATACCTTTTTGCCGCACACCATACTCCAAACACTATCGTTTGGATTTCTTGGAGTTTGGTGTCCAAGGTTAAGATTTGCATAGAACAATTTTACCATAATATGGTTGATTGCATGGCCATTTCGTTTTATGTCTAAAAGAGATGTTAAACCTGCTTAACCCGTCAAAGCTTGTACGTTGTACGTTTGGAGACTCTGAAAATAAACGAAGGAGTGTTCAAAGATCCGAGAATTCTTCATTTTGTTCCACCTTGTGACCGCCACTCCATCGTGAAGCCATTGAGCAATTTGAGCGTCAATTGGCTCGGAGGATGTTGAAGTTGAAGCCCTTGATCTTTTTGGAGCCATTGTTGTGAGAGTTTTGAGAGGGATTTGAAAAAAAAAAATGAAGATTGGGGGTTAGGGTTTTGAAGAACAATGGTGAAGTAGGAGCTTTTGGAATGATAAAAGTAAAGAGTAAAGGTAGAAATTGGTGGTAAAGAGGAAAAAAGTAGCCTGGGAAACGACGTTCAGTCGACTGAATAGTCTGCTCAGTCGACTGAATTGATGGCCGAAAATTTTCTATGTTAAATTCAGTCGACTGGACAGTGTTTTTAGTCGACTGAACTATTGTCCGAAAGTTTCTGTGGTAAATTTAGTTGACTGTGTAGAGCAATTAGTTGACTGAGTTATTGGAAATTGTTTTCTGCCTTATGTTCAGTCGACTGAGCAGTAAGGTTCAGTCGACTGAGCCTTGTGTTTTTGGTGTTCTAAATTTTTAAAGCAAAAGATTTTGATTAAAGAAACGATTGCAATTGTATAGACATATTACAATATAACAATATGATTTGACCAAAAATAAAAAATAAAAAATAATCATTTCTTTGGAGATGGACTATTTTTCTTTTGCGGTTTATTTTCTTCATTCGCCATATAGTTTTTGTCCCATGAATTTGGACTATATTGAAGAGTTTTTGGCGACATCCAAGGATTCAATGGATCGGCTGGTGTACGGTATGACGAAGATGGATCATACGAACTAACTGGTCGAGGTAGGGGCTCAGTCACATCGTTTTTCTTCGAACTACAAAAATGTAAACCGATTTGCTCAAGAAAGCTTAGTCGTCTAGCCGTTACATTTTTTTCTAAATATAATTCATGTTGAAGGTCAATTTGTTGCTGTTGAAAATGATGAATTTCATCAATCTTTCTTTTCGTATCAAGAGAGATAAAAAGTCCACATTTTGCCTTCTTCGAATCCGGTGTGTAGCCAATTCGATAGTTTTCCCATTTATAAACTGGCTCATGCTTTGGTGTAGGCGTAGGAAGTTGTGGTGATGTAGGTGAGTTATCGACTGAGGAGGTAATGTTGATTGGAGAGTATGAACTGTTGGAAGACATTTTTATATTGGATTTTCAAACTTTGTAATTTTTTTTGAAAATAACATATGTATAGATGTATACATATATAGTATGAAAGTTCCAAAAAGAATGTTGTGTTAAATCATTAAGAATTTATAACCAGAAATTAAATTAATGGTTAATATTTTCTTTGAAAATGGATGGTTATGTAATATTAGCTAATGGATGGTTAATATTTTCTTTGAAAATGGTTAATATAGGTTTAGTGTATAAAATATTAGCTACTTCAAAATATCTTTGAAAGATATTATTCCTAATTCTCGTCATAATTTTATGAATGAGTTTTCTAGTAATGGTTTAGTAAATATATCGGCAATTTGATTTTTGGTAGAGATATATTCTAAATTTATGATTCCTTTTTTGATATTGTCACGTAGAAAATGATGACGAATATCAATATGTTTTGTACGAGAATGATTTACTGGATTTTTAGATAAATTTATTGTACTTGTATTATCACAATATATTGTAGAATTTGTTAAATTTATATTAAAATCTTTAAGTGTTTGTTGCATATAGATGACTTGGGTACAAGCTAAAGCGGCCGATATATATTCCGCTTCACACGTGGAAAGCGAAACACAATTTTGTTTCTTACTAATCCAAGATACAAGTGATTTTCCAATGAAATGGCACGTACCACTTGTATTTTTTCTATCTGTTCGAGATCCACCAAAATCAGCATCACTAAACGATACTAACTCGAATGGACACTCTTTTGGATAGAAAAGACCAAAATCTTTAGTATAGCTAAGATATGCATAATTCGTTTAACAGCTCTTAAATGTGATTCTTTAAGGTTGGATTGAAAATGTACACATAGACATACACTCATCAGTATGTCTGGTCTACTAGCGGTTAAATAAAGTAAGGAGCCTATCATACTTCTAAACAATTTTTGGTCTACACTTTTGCCATTTTCATCTTAATCAAGATGATTAGTAGTACTCATAGGAGTAGGTTTAACAGAAGTGTTTTCCATTCCAAAACATTTAGTTAGATTAGCACAATATTTTTCCTGGTTTATGAAAATTCTATTTGTTAATTGTTTAATTTGAAGTCCGAGAAAATAGGATAACTCTCCCATATGAGACATTTCGAAATCCTTAGTCATTATGTTTGAAAATTCTTTACATAAGTTTTCATTTGTCGAACCAAATATAATATCATCTACATATATTTGAATTATTATAATATCTTTAGTAGTATTTTTAATGAAAAGAATTTGATCTACTTTTCCAATTTGAAATCCCGAATCTAGTAGATAGCTCTTAAGTCTCTCATACCAAGCACGAGGTGCTTGTTTAAGACCATATAAGGCTTTCTTTAATTTATATACATGATTCGGATATTTTTCATGAGAGAATAAAGGGGGTTGTTCTACATATACATTTTCTTTTATAAAATCATTTAAAAATGCACTTTTAACATCCATTTGATAAAGTTTAAAATTGTGAAAACATGCGAAGGCTAATAGAATACATATTGCTTCAAGTCCTGCAACGGGAGCAAAAGTTTCTTCAAAATCAATACTTTCTTCCTTATTATATCCTTGTGCTACTAGCCTAGCTTTATTCCTAATTATATTACCTTGTTCGTCTACTTTATTTTTGTAGACCCATTTTGTTCCTATAACTGATTGATTATTAGGACGGGGAACTAACTCCCAAACATCGTTACGCTCAAATTGATTTAATTCTTCTTGCATAGCAACAATCCAGTAATCGTCTGTTGATGCTTCTTTAGGATTTTTAAGTTCTATTGTTGAAATGAAAGCAACATGTCCCATTTGATTTAGTTGACTTCTTGTCTTAACTTGAGAATTCATTTCACCTATTATATTTTGTGCTAGGTGATCTCGTAATATTCTTGGTGGAGATCTTAGTTCATTATTACAATTTTCAAGGTTTGTATTTCCTATATTTATAAATTCTTCATCATCTTTTATACTCAAATTTTTATTAAAATTTTCATCAAAAGATATATGTAAAGTTTCTTCAATTATGTTTGTTCGTCTATTAAATACTCGATACGCCTTACTTCGTTCTGAGTATCTTACAAAAATTCCTTCATCAGCTTTTAGGTCAAATTTTCCAAGTTGATCTTTTGTATTTAAAATAAAACATTTTGATCCAAATATTTTAAAATAAGATATATTTGGCTTTTTGTTATTAAATAGTTCATATGAAGTATTTTTAGTTAATGGTCTAATTGATATACGATTTAATACATAACATGCAGTAGCTACGGCTTCTGCCCAAAAATGTTTTGGTAGAAAACTTTCATTTAATAATGTTCTTGCACATTCTGTAATGTTATATTCTTTCTTTCTACTACTCCATTTTGTTGAGGAGTTCTAGGAAATGAAAAATTATAATTTATTCCTTTCTTTTTACAAAAAGATTCAAAAGCTCCATTTTCGAATTTGCCTCCATGATCGCTTCGTATATTTTTAATCTTCAAATCTTTAGTATTTTGAATTTTTCTGACAAATGTTTTAAAATGCTCAAAAGTATCACTTTTATTTTTCATAAAAATAGTCCATGTATATCTTGAGAAATCATCAACTATTACAAATACATATCGATTATGATTAATGGATTGAACCTGTGTTGGTCTGAATAGATCCATATGAAGTAATTCTAGTGGTTGTAAAGTAGAAATATTTTTCTTAGATTTGAAAGACGACTTTGTTAATTTTCCTTTTTGACAATCAATACAAAGATTTTTTATTTTAAAGTTTATCTTGGGTAAACCTCTTACTAATTCATTTTCAGAAAGTTTTCTAATAGTTTTAAAATTAATATGACAAAATCTTTTGTGCCATAACCAAGGATCATTATCTTTGGCTAGTAAACACATATTTGTATTATGATTAATTTTCATATTTAGAACATAAATATTCCTATCTCTATTTCCCTCAAAAACAAGATTTTGGCTTTGATAAAAAATACTACATTTATTTTCCGAAAAAGTTATTTTAAAACCCTTGTCACAAAGTTAACTTATGCGTAGTAGATTATGTTTTAGATTTCCAACTAATGAAACATTTTTATAAAAGGTAAATTTGATGTACCGTAATTGCTCACATCTCCTTTTCCAATGATATAACCTTTTGAATTATCTCCGAAGGTAACCGAGCCACCATCAAAGTATGTGATGTTTGTAAGCATATCTTTATCGCCGGTCATGTGTTTTGAGTAACCACTGTCTAGTATCCATTTCTTCTTTTTAAGTGGGACCTAAAAATAAATATGAAATTATTGGTACCCACTTTTTAATAGGGTCCTAAAAGTTAGAGCTTAGGAAACCAAACCCAATTCCGTTCAGTATCCTTTTTATAAATATAGTTTTTATTATTATGAACACTATCCATAAATGTTTTAATATATTTATTCCTAATTAAAATATTGTTAGTTTT
Organism: Allium cepa; assembly: GCA_030765085.1. NCBI lineage: Eukaryota > Viridiplantae > Streptophyta > Magnoliopsida > Asparagales > Amaryllidaceae > Allium > Allium cepa. The sequence goes on from CM060935.1 coordinate 937,397,574, forward strand.
TGGAACCTAAATTTTGACTATTTTGGCTTCTACTTTTGTTTTAATAGGTTCTCTTAATAACATTTGTTGTTTTGAATCAATATACCTCTTAAAATTTGTATTTTTTTGGGAATTTTTGACTCCTTTTTATATCCTGATCCATGTTTATTTGAAGAAATTTGAGAATTTTCTAAAATCTTAGATAAATTTTCTCTTCCTTTGTTAAAGTTAGAAACATTTTTAATGATGTTATCTAATCTAGCTTGAAGATCGTTATTTTCTAACTCAACTTGTCTAATCTTAGTTTTTAACTCATGATTTTCAGAAACAATTATATCATTCTTTGTCTTTTGAGTTTCAATTTCTTGACTTAAAAGTGATAATTGAGTTTCCGAATTTGAATGAGATTCTTGAACTTTTTCAAGTTCTTCTTCTAGAATTTTCTTTTCATCTTTTGACATATCCCTTTCAAATTCAGCTTTGTTTTGATTTTCACGAGTTTCCTTGAGTTTCTTTTTAAGAGTTTTTATTGTGCTCAAAAGTTCAATGTTTACTTCAATTAAATCATCGAAAGTTAAATTACTAACCTCATATTCTTGAGCCATAAAGCATACATTCGCCTGTTCATTGTCGCTATCATTTTCACTTTCAGATGAAGAAGAATCTGAATCGTCCCATGTTATAGAGAATGCCTTCTTTTTGAATTTCTCTCTCTTGTTTTTATTATTGAGAGCTTTCTGATTATGCTTCTTTTGCTCTGGACAATCCTTGTGCATGTGACCTTTCTTGTGACAGTTGAAACATTCTATATTCGAGGATGTAGGTTTGTTCAAGAAATTCTTATTGAATCCGTTTTTATTTCCTTTTTTATATCTTAAGATTTTCTTGAAATTTTTGGCTATAAATGCTAAATCCTCATCTTCAGGCTCTGATTCTTCCTTTTCCGCATGAAAAGCTACATTCTTTCTTTCTTGAGCTTGATCTTTCTTAGCTTGCATGTTTACTTCATACGACATAAGGTTTCCAATTAATTCCTCTGGTTTCATTGTAAATAGATCATTTGCTTCCTCGATTGCTAGTACTTTTCTCTCCCATTCATCAGTGAGTGAATTTAGAACTTTAGACACAATGTCATAGTCCGTGTATTTTTCTCCTAGTCCTATTAAGGCATGATGAATGTCTTGAAATCTCGAGTACATGTCATTGATGGATTCATTTTGTCGCATTATAAAGTTTTGGAATTGGTTCTTCAGCATGGATATCTTTGTTTGTTTGACCTTGTTTGTGCCTTCATGTATGACTCTAAGTGTTTCCCATATCTAATATGCAGTAGTACATATGCTAACACGATTGAATTCATTTCTATCCAGGGAGCAAAATAGCATATTCATAGCTTTGGCATTTGCACTAGCTTCATTCTTCTGAGTTTGTGTCCATGTAGGATAATCAGTCGTGGGTACAACGAACTCTGCTTGAGTGGCATTCCAGGCTTCGAAACTTGTTGCTTGCATATAAATCCTCATCCTTGTAGCCCAATAGTTATAGTTTAGTCCATTGAATAGGAGGGTCTTTGGGTAGATTGTCCTTCCGCAAATGTAGAACTATAGGAAGATGTTGTGCTTGTACTTACGTTATTTTCCATATTATCAATATGTCTAATAATGGTGTTATGGTTATAGGACGGCCTCGCTCTGATACCAATTGAAAGAAGCTATGCGGTAGGATCGTATAATATGGAATAGTCGATGATATAGGTAAATAACAATAAGCAATAAGTAAAGTAGACGCCAAGATTTTATACTGGTTCGGACCTCTAGTCCTACGTCCAGTCCCTAAGCTTCACTTAGGAATTCTACTAACTAAAACCCTCTCTTAACCCGGAGGAATAGGTTTACAACTTACCAAAACAACCGAACGGGATTTCTTGCCTCAACTACCGAAGAGGACTTCAACTCAATTACTAAAAATAATTATTCGACTTGTTGTGTTCTTGTCAACACTAATAAGTCCAATGTAGTACAATATTCCTATAATCTTATCCTCGAGAGTATGCAATGTGTTTATGAAGATTTAGGAAATGTGAATTGCTATGAATCAAAAGAATGTTATAAACAAAGCAGAGATTCAAGCAATAGATTGGTGATTGCTTTGAAAACTTTTAGAGAATATAAAATATGTTCAAGAAAGTAGTGAGATTAAAGCATAAAAAATTGGTAAATTGAAGATGTTAGAACCATGTATATATAGGTGTAGAAGAGATGCATTCGTTGGCTAGAGATGCAGACAAGAGATGCTTCCATTTCCATTGGAGAATGGTTGCAACTCTTGGGAGGAAGAAGGTGTCCATTCAGAGAAAATTCGCATGTTTAAATTCAGTCGACTGAGCAGGGATTTCAGTCCATGTAAAGAAAAAAATTTCAGGAATAGATTCAGTCGACTGAGCAGGTTGTTTCAGTCGACTGAAACTGTGCATGTTTGTATATGTGTAACAGGTTCAGTCGCTTGGGCTTACTTGTTCAGTCGACTGAACTATTGGTTTTTGCACAGTGAATGTTTATCTAGAAAATGAAGTTTATAAAACATGTTCTAGTGTTTGTGCAAGCCTCTTGAGGATAGATTTTAATAATAAATCTAAACTAAGACCTATATTTAAATTATACTCATGCTATCCTCGGTCTTCATCGTTCTTCCTTTAGCTTTGCACATATCTCTTCCTTTTTGTTGAAGCACATTTTCATTGATCAAAATATAGCGTATCAACAATATACCCATGTCAACATGCAACGTTTTAAAATTTTAAAATTTTTCCCACCAAAATTCAAAATAATTAGTTATAAATTCTTCACATTTTCGAAATTTTATTCAACCTTTCTGTTATCTCTCTGTTCTTCTCTTTGAAATCAAATAATCAATGGCCTCCTCTTCCAAATCAAACATAAAATCAACCTTTTCATTCCCCTCTCCTACGTCCGGTCCATTTCAACATACTACTCTCGTTCGTGTGACTAAAATAGAGGACTCTCTGAAGGATGCACTTCAGATGATGACTGAAATTCAAGTGACTCAACTTCGTATGCCAAAGGAACAAGAGAGGCAGGCCAAGATTCTTAGGAATTTGCAAAAATTCCTAATGGATAACCAGGCCAATCCTATCTTGATTGATGAAGACTTTTCACTCAATCAGGAACAAGAGGCCAGCGAAGAAGAAGAAGAAGAACCCATGGAAGAACCGCACGAGGAGGATGATGACCAAGTCGTGTGTGTTGGAGAAGTGTGTTTTGACAAGAATGAGAATCTTGTCGAACAACGTGGAAATTTCTGTTTCCACTATCCAAACTATTCGATTCATAGATCTCCTATGTTTAAAAACACACAATAGTTTCTTTTCTTTCTTCTCCATTGTTGTTTGTGTTTCTTTATGTTTTCTAAACGCTCGTGTATATACAACTTCATACATAATAAATAACTCGTGTTCTTATATGAGTTTTAATTATAAGTACTATCGTGAATTCTTAGATAGGATAGTTAATAGTTTAGGACTATGTTTTAGTATTAGATTTAAGTGATGATTACTTATGATAACACAATCATTATAATCACATGTCATAGAGTGTTAGTTTTAGGGGGAGTTATATAGTTTGGAGTGAGTTTTTTGTTGATGACAAAGGGGGAGAAATATAAAATAGGGTATTTAGGCATTAATTAAGGGGGAGTTATTAGTTTTAGGGGGGTTATTAGGATAGTTTTAGGGGGAGTTATTAGGATAGAAATAATATTTTATAAACAAAAGTTGTCATCATCAAAAAGGGGGAGATTGTTAGTCCGTGAGATGATGGTTTTGATGACAACAACCTTAGAATAGATTATAAAATATAAATACTAACATTATAAGTTTAGATATATATGTATATGCAGGATTTAACCATGCAGGTATCAAAAATGAAGACTGTACAGTATAGAGATTTAAGATATCAAGATAGAAGACTCATGAGTATCAAGAATATCAAAAGTTCAAGATTCCAAACATAAGTATTTTTATTAGGAATTTTTGTTAAAACTCGTAGAAAAGCACTGGCATCTTAAAATCCAATTTATTCGTGGAATGGAATCCACTTCGAGCCTGTTAAAGGGATGGAACCCTAAGTAGGATGGAACCTACGAAAATCTAGTGGAACATTGTTTTGTATTCACTAATTTTAATTCAAATGATTTTACAAAATTATCTTGTTTTCAAAATGATTTCAAAACTTTCCTTTTAAAAACATCAAAACTCTCTATCCTGGTTTTAAATAAATTTTAGCCACAAAATTATCTTTAATTTCAAAGTCAAATTACTCCTGATTTTAAACTATCTTTTTAAATTATATATTTAACTTTTATACTTAGATTTAAATATAAAATTATAGTTAAAATCTATATATATTATTCTCTATATTTACTTATGAATTTTAACTATAGTCAAGTATATTTGTAAAGTTTAAAATAGTTTTAATATAAGATAAATGTTATTTTCAAAGAAAATTAAATCACCAAAAATTGCTTTGGGATATCGACATGCCTAGGGTAACCATGTCGACATGGTGTCAGTTGAATTCAAAATTTAAATTTCAAAAGAAGTGTCTATTCGCCATAACTCTTCATGAATGGACATGATTGTTGTTCTTCTATAAATAGGGGTTAGTTTCAACGAATTTTATATCAGATTTTCTGGTTTTTCACTCCTCTTCTTATCCACATTTCTTAATACATATTTTTACCATTACTCTGCCGAAATCAACATTGAATCGAACTCGATTACTTCTAGTTTGATTCTCTATCACTATCTCTACAAGGTTCTCAGTGCTATTCAGAGTTATAGACTTCTTTGTAATCTATTAAGCGAGAAAATGTGTGATTGTAGCCTTGGAAATCAATCAAGAGAGAAAATGTGTGATTGTAGCCTTGGTAAATCAATTGGGTAAACTTGTGGCCCGAAAATCAAGTATCTCTACCCAGAGGATAGAAATTCTGGAGGGTGTACCTCGTAGCCTTGAAACCGAGGGTGTAATTGTACAATTGCTTTTGAAAGGAAATCCGTACTTGTGTTGCGGGACTGGATGTAGGGTATCTCCGAACAAGTATAAAATTCAGTGTGTTCTTTCTTTTACTGCTTTTATTTTATTTCTGCATCTGTGTTTGTTTCTGTGATCATATCTGTGTCTGTATATTGCATACATCAGTGTCTAAATTAACATAAATTCAAAAAGATTTAGTAATTATTTATTAACACTATTCACCCTCCTCTAGTGTTAATCATAGCCTTAAGATCCGTAATCCGCATTTCTCACATAATTATGTTACTTCTCACGTGTTGCCATAAATTTCCTATATTGTTTACTTGTCTTGCTATTTCTCTATATTATTTTAGTGCAAACTCATCTTTTAATTTATTCCCTATTGTTAAAGTATTTTAGTACTAATGTTATCTACTATTGTAAATAGAGTTTGCTTTCAGATTACCTCCCTCAAATAGTAATTCTGAAGCTAAGAATTTTTGATTCCAACGCCAAATTTTTGATAGTTTCTCTTCGCTTTGAGAGGCCCATCGTTGGAGTTGCTTATTAGCTACTAGAAGGAGAAGATCCAATAGTGAAATTGATATGAAGCAAAACAATGAAAGAAATTTGGAAGGCCGAGGAACACTAAGGAACATGTCACCACTATTTTCGTCAGATCTAGGGTTAGAATTTGATATATAACAATAGTAGTTCTTTTTAGGGTGTGACTATCTATAGGCATCAAATATACATCTATCGCTCATTTTTCTTCACATTTACTAAATTATTCTACACACCTATCAATTTAATTTATATTTCGTCCTCTCACATTTGCTCTTCCAAACAAAAATAAAATGCACTAATTTATTCACCACTTTTCCCTTTGAATTTAAAAACAATAAATTTTTATCATGTACAATCTTAAAAAAAACTACAATAATTTCAACCTCGAGTTTAATGATATCATAATACGCATAAATACATTACATGGTTTGAATAGTAATAGAAATAATTATCAATTCATACAATGATTTGTCTAAAAACAATAAAATAAGTCTTACTTACATTACTAATTTCAATATGCTTGGCTATCATTGATAGGGAAAGCTATTGATGTGTTTTATAATTAGGGTTTTGCTTTTGCATTTATCGGATATGTAAAACCGTATGCATATTTTTCACTTAGTTTTGCATAATTAGGCGAAGTGGGATTTCGCAGTATTTTGTCCCAATTAATTTTAATATCTATTTAAGTGACATTAAAGATAGTTTAGATATGTGTCGACAGTAACACCTTTCTTTTATGACTTACAATATATAAATATGTGCAGTGGGCTTTCAAGCCATGCTTTATATGGTTGTAAAATCATTTATAAAGAATTTAATAAAATAACATTATTTTAGAAAAACAATTATTAAAAAGAAATCACATATAACTCTCACAAATCATTTATATGTTTTAATGTTTAAAGACCATCTAAAAGATTGTAAAATTTTCTAGAAGGAATATAACAGAATGTCCATATTAAAAAAGCCTCATTTAACTTTTAAAGATAACAAGTATCTGTTTTGAAGATCGAACCATACACCGAAGGAACATGGGTAGCACAGTTGGTCAGGATATGCGGCGCTCACATTTCAGGTCGATGATTCGGCAAGCACCATTATCCAAGTGGTTAAGTGATTCGACTTTGGTGCAGGAGGTCACAAGTTCGAAACTTGCGTAGCATGATTCGAACGTTTATTGACATGTGATATATTGTTCCAGTGGAATGTTGTATACAAAGTACAATTTCAAAAAAAAAGTCGATAATTCATTTCTCGTTAACTACATATACTTATGGAAATAAACAAAGTTCCAAAAACCATTATGATTCAATTCTCGTTAACTACATTTAAAATGCAACTTATAATAACATATGTCATAAGTGTACTAGATGTCATATTAGTTAATGCGCAACATACCATAAATTTTATATATCATATTACTTCATAATTCACACACACTAATTCTCTAAATAATAAGCAATTAACCGAGCAATATAGAAAATGCGATCCTTAAGTTGGACGTTAAAATATACGTCGATATCAATTTAGCCATCAATCTCAATTGTATTTTACAATTTGCTGCACTAAACTGAAAACTTGCTATTATTAACTTCGATTGCCAGTAAACTAAGTATTAATATCAACCGAGCGATGAACGAAATTTATTACATATGATGTTTTTCTTCGAATGGTGTGTGGAAGTGCTTGTGATTGGCCGGTATGGTGATGATTTAGGGCTAGGGTTTTGGAGTTTGAAAGGAAAGCTAAGTTGAGAAGAGAGAAACAACAATGATGTTGCATTTTGGACCGAGAGAAAAAGTAAATTTTGTGGTCCATTTGGTTTAAATGCACGGTCCAATCACCGGTTCAAAGGTTCAACCACGGCTTTTGCATGGAAAATGTCCGATTGAGCTTTAAACTCGTGGTTCACGAACCCAACCGGTGCCCTTAAAACTGGAATGGTTGAAAAAACACCAAACTGCAAACTCTAACATAACCAGTTTCAATCGACTGTATACGCCGTAGATAACATTTGTATTTTTCCACGATACCATGCCTGCTAAACATAAGTATCATTAAGTATAACCTTTTGTGACCTAAGCGGCGCACTATGCAATTATAACTCTCATCCAAGCTTAGTCTTAATTAATAAGAACGCGGGTAAATTCCCAGTGGGTGATTGATTACTGGAAGAGGGGGCAAAGCGATCCCAAAGATCGTGTTCATTTTCTGTTAATAAATCCTCACTCTAAATCTCTACTGATTTCAAGCAACAAAAGATAATACCCATTCTTCAAAAGTTCGACGTAAAATAATGGGATGGGGATGGAAGATCTACGAATCAACTATAGTGATCGGATCGTTATCGTTGCTTGGTTGGACAGGTTTATGGTTCTTGAATCGAAGACTATATAAAGAGTATGAAGAGAAGAGAGCTCTTGTTCAGATCTTATTTAGCGCTGTTTTTGCTTTTTCTTGCAATCTGTTTCAGCTCGTTCTGTTTGAGATTCTTCCCGTCCTTTCCAAAGAGTAATAATCTATATTTGATAATTTCTTTTTGTGTGGCTACAATTAGTGTTGGGTTCGATGTTTCGCTGGTGATTTGTGATGTATTACGATAGGTTGGTTGTTTTTATTTTACTGGGGTTGCTTGAAATTTGAATTATTGCGTTAAATCAATCTGCTAGCTTTACTTAATCGAATATCCATTTTTTGAATTTGATTGTTCTGTGTAGCAAGGTGATGTATTCTCATGTTTGGGGCAGCAGATAGAAATTAGGCCACGTTTTATTACTGGAATAGATCTTAAATTTATTTTAGAAGTCTGATATTATACAGTTGCGATTTGGAAAATTTGGACTTTGGAGTATTTTAGGAATCTCAAATACGTGGATGAGTTATTTTCATATATTATCAAAGCAAATTTGATAGCATTGTAATGAGTAATGATTATGCATTCATTTGATCATTACTTAAGAATTATTATTTTTATTGCACAGTGCAAGGTGGATTAACTGGAAAGTGGACATGTTCTGCTTGATTTTGCTGCTGGTGTTCATATTGCCTTATTATCATTGCTATTTGTTGCTCCGCAACAGTGGTATGTTATTTATATAATTCTTTATCAAGTTTTGTATTATTTATAGGTTGTATATACCTTTAAGTAGCATCAAGGACGGAGCTATGTGTGAGAGACCCTGGGCTATAGCCCAGGTAGGATTTGTAAACATGCATTATGTACAGTGATAACCCCATATTATAATCTCGGCTCAATTATACTTTTAGTATGCATTCATTCAGTAAAACAAGTGTATCGTTTATTCTTGGATTAAGTCCATCGTTGAGATTTTATATTCAAATTCTCTACTCTCTTTTATATTTCATAAAAAATAATAAAAACATAATGACATGTGAGGAAAATCCAAAGAAAAATAAGAAATCAGAAGTAATCCATTATCAAATTTTATAATTCCTGTTTCTACGTAAAGTACCTCTGTTTGCATTTTCACATTCGCCTGAAATCTTTTAATAATTATATCTTTCTATTATCTATACACTTAATTATTAAAGAACTGCCATTATATCAATAATCAACAAATACATTATTAATATCATTTTTTGCAGTTTTTACATTCAATGTCATTTCGATTAAGTAAAATCCTTGCCGGGACGATATAAAATCTTGGCTCCGTCCCCGAGTAGCATGGAATCACATTGTCACTTTCATCAGATGAATCTCTATAGATATTGCACATATGTACTGGTATGTTACATGTATACGTTTTTGGAGGTTGTCAACTTTTGTGTGCGTATTCATCAAGTCTTGAGCTACAAACTGAAACTTTAAGTAAGAAGTACAACTCAATAAACTTATGCACTGTTCAATAATATTCATCATATCGTCACAAAATAAACGTAATCCAAAATAACTTGTTTTTGACATTCCTTTACCATTACACTCTATCCTTGTCCGCAAGTGCAAATCAATTGTTTATGGGTTACGCGAACATAAAAATGGGGTTTTAGAGCTTACTAACTTGCTGTAGGATGATACCCATTTTTTATTTAAAGCAAAGGTGTAAAGAGTCCTTAGAAGCCTACCAACTTATTTTGAGCTATAAGTTTCAAAAGTTTGAAGCAAGATAACTCCTATTTTCCATCAAGTTGATGTGACCACCAACTTCTTGTAGGTTTAACCAAGGCTTCTAGTTTTTACTCTTTCTCTTAAAAGGGTACTGGAGAAGCTGAAAGTAAAAAATCTGATTGAAACCAACTTAAATGAGCTAAGACATGAATGCTTTTGAAATAGTTCGAGCAGAATTTGTCTTATTCGTGTTGATGATTTAGGCTAACATACGTATTAACAGTTCAAACCTTTCTCCATGACAACCAAAATTCTACTAGTTGGCTTAAACTTGCAGCTGTAACATCGATATCTTGTTGAGTCTAGAAACCTAGACAGTGATATTTATTATGCAGCGTTATTAAGTCGTGTGCCTAGGTGCCCTAAGGTGCGTAAAGACTCAATTGCAACAGTTTCATCTTTTGAAAGCTAAGGCACTCGAGCTATTCGAGACTCTCAAAAAGCATGCCTTTTGCTAAGGCGGCTAAGCCTCAAGACGCCTAAAAAGCGTGCCTCAATTAGGGTTTGATTCTCTACCATAAATTAAGTCGAAACTTAAGCGACTTCAACTTTGAAAGCAGTAAAAAAAAAAACTCATCACAAATCGAGCTCAAAGCCACCGTCACCGCCGCCGTCACGCTTGTAGCTCCCTCCGCCTCGTCTTCTCAAATTAGATACTGTTTTTTTTCCTTATGTATTTAACTAAGTCAAGTGAAATTTAAGTTAGTATTTTAAAATTAACCAGTGTTTAAAAATTAAATTAAATTTAAGTTACATAAAAGTTAAGTTAAATTTAAAAATCTTTAATTAAAGTTTAGGTAATGTTAATTTGATTTTAATTTTAACTAATTTTAGTTTGAATTTAAAGTGAATTTAAAGTTCAGTTAAATTAAAATTGGATACTAGTGATTAAAAGTGAATTAAATTTCAAATGTTATGTTGAGAACACTTAAACTTCAACATCTTTATGCTTTCCATCTTTTTATTGTGATTTCTATATTTTCGATGCTATAGACTTGAATTTGACATCGTTTTGGTCAAGGTTATCATTTGTGATTTCGTATCTAGTAGCTAGTGTTTTATTATTTGCAAAAAGATTGTTTGCAAACATGTTTTAGCACTAAAATTATCATTTTTAATGTTAATTTATAGTGCTGCTTTTTTAGAGCTGAAAAGGCACAAAGTTGTGTAAATGTCGCACCAAAGGCCCAAGGCGCAAAAAGGCCCAAGGCACAAGCTTGACGTCTCACTTGGTATCAAATGCACGTAAATGAAAATGTTAAAAAATAAAATCATGCATAAAGTTCAATACAAGAGTGTTTTTTGCAGTATAAATAGTAAAAAACATAAGCTGACATTGAAAATAATTTCTCGCTGATTGTATGACCTGTAAAATTAAATCGAAACCTTTTCATACTTGACTGGCAAAGAAACCAATTTTCTTGAATGCTTGTAATGGTGAGCATGCGTCAGCACTTTCGGTTGAGCTTATATAACTATTATATAATATATGCAAGTCAATGTGTTGTAGTCCCAATAATCTAGTGGCACAATAGTTCTTCTGTGTATATCATAAACATTGTCTTGCTTTTTGAAGTCAAGCAATACGTTTAAGAGCATTGACGATTATATTTAAAGATGCAAAAAATTTATTATCAAGAAGATTACATACATACGCATGCATGCATGGTCCATTTTCGGACTCGATCTCTTCAAGTTAAAAATGGTCATTGAGAATAAATGCGAGTGCGTACACATAGCATATGCAAATCAGCTGCTGTCATACGTGTAATGTATGTGAATCCCAACATTCATATTTGTTATCTTGATTTTAATCCATTTCCAATCGAATATCTAAAGTTTTGTTAAGTACCCTACATTTACTACTCAAATTTGGATACGATTTGAATTCGATATCCATGTATATGTACTTAATAGAAGTCTTAAGTTGCATTTCCCCTATCTTTTTTTTTTTTTGTAATTCAAATGATTTTAGATGAAATTGTTTTCAAATATTCTCGAATTCAAGGAAAGATTAGTGGTATTGTTGCTGAATCTGAGTAAAACACAAATATCGAGCAGTGGAAAGTGTTATAGATTCATTTTCCTCTTATACTTTATTTGTGCTTAACAAAAATTGAAAGACTTTTAAGTCGTTTTCAAAATAAGTGTTTATAGGAAGAAAAAAAAATCAAATTTGTCCAAAAAACATCATCGTTGAGATAATGAAATGTGAAACATGTATACATACACTTGAGTTGTCCATTAGGAATGGACTTTCTGTTGAGTTTTGCGTTCAAGAAAATATGTTGTTATATCTGTATAGATAACAAGGAAACTTACATGAAAACAAGATTCAAGCAAAAACTAAACTAGTTACTCCCAAAAAAAGTGCGCGGATCCACGATGTTAGTTATAGTTAGTAAGAGATTTCAGACACTGACCTTTGAAATTGGACCTTTTTTCTTTGTACAATGTTACTTGTAGATAGAACACTTTTGTTCACCATCATTTAACGGAGGTTCAAAATAATATTTGATTACTATGGGAACCTTATGAAAGGTGGGCATGGCGCAAGCTACAGCATGGCACGACGGTTGCACGTCACTTGCACCTTTTGGTCCCATGGCATGACGTGACAGACACGTGAAAGCGCAGTAACTGATGCATACGTCGCAGATGCTCACATAACGCAAGGTGTAAAAATGACGTGTCGTTTCTTTCATGATCCAAAAATCACTTGAAAATTAGTATACATCATATGATTGTGTTTACAAATTAATTTGTTTTTTTGATTCTAAAGGATGACTTTTCTTCTTCTTATTTCTCTTTGCCTAAGACAAACACATATAGTTATTGATACGATAAATTATCTTTATGTAATATATAATATGTATATGTATATGTATGTATGTATATCTCTTTGTGTGTGTGTATAGTACATTAAACATCATTATCAGTTTATGCATAAAGAAAGTGTAATATAATATTGACCATTTATGCATAAACTGATAATGATGTTTAATGTACTACACACACTCTCTTATGTTGGATATGTGCAACCGTTTGGCAATTGGGGAATCATTTTTGCAACACTTATTCGTCTTCTATTAATTGAAATTAGATTTACTCAAAAATTTAATTTTTTAATGTCTTTCCATCGTATGATTAGCATTAGCATTTCAGCTTGCCAAAATGGACATAAGTTATCTTATTTTCATGTTCATATCATGGTTCTAAATTTTGGCGTAATTTTGGCTATTCCCGAAATTCGGGTCATTCCAGTAATTCTGTTTTGATTAGAGTGATAACCATGGGGAAATCCTATCAAAATTTCAGATTTGCTCTTCGAGCGCTGAAAATAGTCAATATAGAAAACCGAGAAAAGTCAAATAAACTAATGAAAAAAATGGACAAATAATCAAATAGTTTAAGAAATAATACATTAGTCAATTCCGATCGAATTAAACAGAAATAACATGAAAAAACAGTAAAATCAATAATTGAATCAATCTTTTTATATATAATATATATTTTATTTTCGCAGATACAATTATGCGCCGCCTATCTATGTATTTCTATAGAAAGAAAATACCAAAATCCAAAGTGGAATCATAATTGTAATTTGGAAAATCTAAAATGAACGAAAGGAAACTGGTAATTGGGATTTTAAACCTTGTTTTGAACAAGCATTTTCACAGGTTTATAAGTAAAGGAGTTATTTCTCATCTCTTCAACAGGTATATGCTTTATATATTGCTTTTGTTTACATCCTAGAATATGCATGCCTTTACGTTTTCTCTTCCTCCCTAATGCAGGGAGCATAAACTGCATTATTGACATAATTCTTTACAATTGGTTTGTACATTATTTTTGGATATTATTTGTATGTGAATATACTGTAGTTTGCAGTTTCCATTTATGGTAATAAATCACATAACTTTCTGTTTACCTAGGTTTGCGCAGAGAACGAGCTATTCTTGGAGCAAATATATTTTTGTTGGTGTTTCTATATGGTTTTTGGCGGCTGGGGGTTCATTTTCCTATGCCTTCTGGAGATAAAGGTTTTTTTATATTTGTCTTTTTATAGTTGACATATCTTATTAGGTCTGCTGTATTGACATTTATGAGCATTCATCATACTTATGGAATTTTTTGTATTATGTATTTATCTTTTCACATATGCTTTCTTCCCTTGGGACATTATTAAAACCCTTTTGACTTTTATATTCACTTTCAGCTGTTTGACAAATATTAAAGTCTTGTTTGTTTTTGTTTCAATGAGAGGAAAAATTGTTGAAAAATCTTCCCATTTTATATTACCAGATCTACATGTTTTAGCTTTGCATTTTGATGACAGCAAATCTTTGTTTATAAGTGGTCAATGGTGTAGTATTTTGGTATCATAGAATAGTTTAATTATATTAGTACCATGAAGCTTATTTATTCCTTTTGAACTACTAGTTACAGATTCAATATAGAAAGATGAGTGCTCTATATATGTATCACCACATTCCAAATTCTTCATTTAATCGTTGATCCTCCAGTATTTTCGTTCCAGCATCTCTCATTAATTTCTGTATCTATTAAAAGTACAATTATTTACCATCTCAGACTTCCATTTAGGTTTCTTCACCATCACTCAACTTGTCAGTAGAATTGGTGTTATTGGTGTGACTGTGATGGCAGTACTATCGGGCTTTGGAGCTGTTAATCTTCCGTACAGCTATTTATCTCTTTTCATAAGGTACTTATATTTTGGTATCTTTAGTGGTTTTTTGCCCATGGCTATGCACTATTTAGGTCAATAATATATACATTCTGTTGTTATTCTTATGAAATCGAGACCGACCTACATCTGTTATCAAAATTGGAGACGGTAGTAGCGCTTTGCGGAAGCTTGTATTAATGGATCTTTGTCACCCAGATTATAAAGAGATACTTGGATTGAAAACAAGACGAAATTGAAAACAAGACGCAATAACACAAGATATTCCATCCAACCACCCACTTTATTGATTCACCAAAATTTGTACAATGAATAGAACAAAACTAAAATAAACAAAATACAATTGAATTGATAACTAAATTGAGAGAGGGAGCGAATATCTATATGACTAAAATTGTTAGAGAAGAAGAACAATGAAGAACGGAGGCTAACCCTAATCTGGATACCAAATCTGATTGATTTGTCTCACACACCACGTTATTTAGGAAGATGATTTAGAGGCCTTATATAGATGATCTAATTAGTCTAAGTCTTCGGATCATCCCAAAAGAATCGGAGCCATTGAATAAGAAGAGCCAAGCATTGAAGTTCCAGAATAGCCCAACAAAGAAGCCGTCGCCCGATCTAGAAAAAACATAAAATTTTCAAATCTCGTCGTCACAGACGTTTGTGGAAAAACTCACAGACGTCTGTGGGAATTCTCGGGAAACAGATTCATGAGACCACAAACATCTGTGAGAATTCCATAGACGTCTGTGGCATGTGCTGAAGCACATCCACTTTTCATCTTCGTTGCAACTCTTTCCTCCTATCTCCGATTGACCTCCCGACTCTTCGACAGCATAACACACGTAGCCCGCTTCAATGCATATGTGATTTAATATCTCAATCTCAACACGCCACCTTGATATAAAATCACATCGAAACACTCCAACACCACAAATATGTCATCTCTAGATTTCTCACAAATCCTCATATCTCAACCATACTAAATTACAAATCTTCACCAACACCTGCAAGTGATGCATCTTCTATATGAGGTGCACCACACAAATCGGTCCGAAAAACGTTTGTAATACCACAAAGATCTCCATCTTGTCTTTGTGGATTTTGCATCTCGACACTCGTCTATCACTCAATCTAAGCTCATTATCTGATCATTATCGATCCCTCAAGCATCATTAACATGAAGACCTCTGTCTGAAATACGATTCTCAATGCTAGAATCATAAGCAGTGACCACATTAACCTCTCCACCTTGCTGTGGACTAGGTCCTTCAACCGTCATTCGCTTTCCATAATCGACTACATAATCAACCAAGCTATGAAGGTTTTCTTCTTTCAATATTTCTCTCATCCTTACACGATCACCTTTCTCCACTCTCAAAACTCCACCTTGAGTCTCATAAGTGCAACCACGACGATTCAATTTACCGAGATAAATAAAATTATGCGAACAAGTAGGTATATGTCTCACTCCAGAGACTTCTCTAACCACATCGTCATGCATATGAAACTGGATAGATCCAATACCGTAAATCGGTAGCTCTTCTCCATTGGCTGTCCTAATCATGCCGACACTCTTCTCATAAGAAGAAAAACAATTCACATCTCTACAAATGTGAAAACTGGTTCACGAATCCATCTTCCAAGGCTTATTTTTACTAAAGAGGACATCACAAGAAGTATCACTATCGGTACCTTCAGCAAAACCT
The DNA here is from genome assembly GCA_030765085.1 of Allium cepa. Taxonomy (NCBI): domain Eukaryota; kingdom Viridiplantae; phylum Streptophyta; class Magnoliopsida; order Asparagales; family Amaryllidaceae; genus Allium; species Allium cepa. Next base: position 937,413,705 of record CM060935.1, read on the forward strand.
GCATGTGCATCACTACTACTATCACCGTGCACAGCCTTTTTCTGATCTTTTTAGAAGCATAACACTTGCTGCGTATGTGACCTTTCTTATTACAATAATGACAAGTAATAACACCTTTACCATTAGCGTTTTTCTTCTTTCAAACTGTATCTTTCTTTGAGTCTCTTGCCACCATCGCCTCACTTTGAACGGATTTCATACCTGACCCTTTTCTTCGAAGATCCTTATTCAAAAGACTGTTTCGAACAGTTACCAAAGAGATAGTTCCATTAGCATTGGAATTGTTCAATGAAACAACTAAAGTTTTCCAACTTTTTGAAAGCGAACTCATCAATAAAAGAGCATGTAACTCATCATCAAAATTGACCTTCATATTTGCCAATTGATTTATTACATCTTGAAATTCATTCAAATGCTCTGCAACAGACTTTTCTTTATCTAATCTCAGTTGTACCAACTTTCGAATCAGAAAAGCCTTACTAGTAGCATTCTTTGACTCATGCAAAGATACAAACTTATCCCACAAATCCTTCGCTGATTCACAACTAGCCACAAGATGGAAGACTGAATCATCAAGATACTGGCGAATCAAAGCAATCACCTTCTTATCCATATTCTTCCATTTTCGCTCATCTACATCAGAGAGTTTTTTTCATCTCCATCTATCGAAACATGAAGATCGTTAAGGTACATAACATTCTCCATCTTAGGCTTCCGTACCCTAATTTTTTCCATCCAAAATAGCCATCTTCGAAAACGAAATTATATCCGACATCAATAATTTTTCAAACCAAAAATTACTCTAAGCTTTGCGATGATCCGTGCTCCGATACCAACTGTTATGAAAATTGAAGGCGGTAGCAGCGGTTTGCGGAAGCTTGTATCAATGAATTTTTGTTATCCAAATCACAAAGGATAACTTGAATTGAAAACAAGACGGAATTGAAATCAAAACGCAATAACACAAGATATTCTACCCAGCCATCCACTTTATTGATTCACCAAAATTTTGTTTACAATTAATAAAACAAAACTAAAATAAGCAAAATACAATTGAATCAATAACCAAATTGAGGAAGGGAGCGAATATCTATATCGTTAAAGTTGTTGAATAGAAGAACAATGAAAAATGGAGGCTAACCCTAATCTGAATAACAAATCTGATTGATTTATCTCACACACCACGTTATTTAGGAAGATGATATAGAGGCCTTATATAGATGATCTAATTAGTCTACACCTTCGGATCATCCCAAAAGAATCAAAACTATTGAACAAGAAGAGTCAAGCATTGAAGTTTCAAGAAAGCCCAACAAAGAAGCCGTCGTCCGATCTAGAAAAAACAGAATTTTTTCAAATCTCGTCGTCACAGACGTATGTGGAACCCACATACGTCTGTGAGAATTATCGGAATACAGATTCCTGAGATCATAGACGTCTGTGAGAATTCCACAAACGTACGTGGTAACCACTGAAGCACATCCACTTTTCATCTTTATTGCAACTCTTTCCTCCTATCTCTGATTAACCTCCCGACTCTTCCATATCATAACACACGTAGCCTGCTTCAATGGATATGTGATTTAATATCAAAATCTCAACAACATCTATGTAAATGCAACTTTGAAGTTATTGCGCCAGGACACAACATGCTTTCTGTAGGAGGCAATTCTTTGTAGCTATCTAATCATGCTTGCCTATTCTTGATGAAATTTTGATTAGGTCACCTTTTAAGGGAAAAGAGTTTCTTACGCTATTATGAATGATAAACTGAAATGTGGAGATAGTATCAGAAGCGAAAGAAAACTTTCCTGTGCATTATACATGCAAATATAAATGTCCTTGACCATTGGATATACTGGATTACAAAAAGATGAACCTGTTGTAGCAGCACAGTTGAAATGATCTGACTCAGTCGCTGACTAGGTCGTTCTTTTTAAAACGTTTCGCTACTGTAGGTGCAAGGTAAACTAGCAACCTCGCCGTTCCTAGGATAAAACGGCCATACGAAGTAATTCGATTTTTGTTTGCACCGAAGAAATCCGATCTCAACACCCTAACTTTATTTGTGAAAAATTTGTATTGCTCGAGTTTGAATTTTAAATGAAAGTTTTAAAGGAAGAAAATACGTAAATTAAAAGATGATGTGTTCTTCTATATGCCCGTCTATTTATTAATGAAAAATAAATGAGAAGAACATGTTGCTGTGTTGTGAGAGATCTTTGGATATTGCAAAAAGTAAAAAAGAAAAGGTATACGAGCTTTACCGTTTAGATCAACACATTTTCAAAAAAGTACCTTTTACAAATTTTATACCAAAAATATAGCATGCTACCCCACCCCGGTTCGATCAGACAGATGGCGCGCGCGTCTGCGGTGGTCACGAATGACTCTGCTCTTTAACTCAAATGAAAAAATATTGGGTGTTCAAAGGGCTCAACAAAGGGGCTGAGAAATCTATAATATATTGATTTCTTCTCAAATTTCTCAATATATGGGGTTAAAGAACCTCTCAATGCACATTTCAAAACAAATTCACCCCACTTAAATTTTAAAAATATTTTCTCGAGCAATTAGCGAACTTATAAGATTGTGCATAAACAAAGGTATTTTTGATTTGAATCTTTGCATAGTAAGATTCATATTATACTAGAGTGACATGTAGTCTTGAATTTTATTGTTGGTATCAAACCATATACAATTTTTTTAGGGTGCAATCAATAACCAACGCATTAAATGCCATGCAGGTCTATCCAATTTAGTGAACGTTTTAGGAATTTTGCTCAAAATTTCATAGACAACCATATTTCCACATTCACACAGATGAATCTATCAAGAGCACTCCTATAATTTGGTACTCTACTCCACATAGAGTATAGATTTCATTTGGAGTTGCTATCAACTCATCCTCTTATCACTTCAGGAATACATGCTTCTATATTAAGAAAATAACATGTTGAACTTGTATCACATTATAATTTGTTATTTTCCATCAAACCCGGTTTTTGGGATCTCCAGTTTTTAGGTCGAGTTATACCATTATGAGTGACTCATAATTTTAAGGGCTTTCTTTGTGGTCGATCCTTTTAGATGTTGTAAAGACTTTCTTCGTGGCCGATCCTTTCATCCAAGGATTTCTGTACATGATACACTCTTACAACTTTTGAAGATAGTGCTCAATACTAGGTCTACTAGTAGAACTGCATAATAATCCCATAACATAGGCTACGTTAGGTCTACAATGACATACCGAAGGGTGTTAGTATCACTCGCATAGCCAGACCGTCTTATACCATTACCAGTGTTTTTAAATCGTTTTACACTAGGATCATACGGTACCGGCAGGTTTATTGTCAGATTAATTGTATCTCTTTAGCATCTTTTTGATATATTGAGATTGATCTAAAGAAATTCCCCTTTTAGGCTTTAGCAATCTTAATATCAAGGATTACACTCGCTTCTTCAAAATCTTTCATAACAATGTTACCACATAGTATGGATTTAACAAAATTCATAGCATGAATATTTGAACCAAATGTAATTAAGTCATCCATATACAAACATATAATAGTGCAAATGTTGTTCTCAAATTTATGATAAATACATTTGTCGTTTTCATTTGCTTTAAAAGCGTATGATAGTGCAAATAGGTTTACAGTCAAAATAATTGTGTTTCTTTAATGTTCTCTCAATATAACATGATTGGTCCAAAGAAATTTCTTTTTAGACCTAGCAATCTCTATGCCAAGGATTACATTTACTTCTTCGAGATCTTTCATATCGAAGTTAGCGCATGGTATGAATTTAATAGAATTCATAGCATGAATATTTGGATCAAATATAAGTAAATTATTTACATATAGACATACGATAGTGCAAACGTTACTTTTAAATTTGTAATAAATACATTTGTCGCTTTGATATACTTTTAATCATGTGATATAACTAAATTATCAAAATTTTCATGTCATTGTTTAAGCGTTTGTTTAAGATCATACATAAATTTATTTTAATTTGCAAACTTTACGTTATTGACCATTGATAACAAAATCTTCAAGTTGGTCTATGTAAATTTCTTTTTCTAATCCACCATTAAATAAAACAGTTTTAACCAAGGTTCGAGAACTCGGTTTCGGTCATTCGAAATTTCTTTGATTTTCGTCAATTTTGAAAATTTCGGAAGTTTCGGTTTCCGTCCTGATATCGCATTTTTGTATTTTTTAATGAAGTGTAATGATAAAATATTGCAAATAAAATATAAAATATAGTCTATAAAGAGATAATAATAGAACATACAGAACTATTAAATAAATAAACACATATGAACATTTGATTTTGCCTAAACAACCCTAAATTAAAAATAAGTTAAGCCTAACTTAAAAATAAGTGAATCCTAATATAAATTACTAGTCCAATATCAATTACCATTCTTTTAAACTTATAAAATAAAGGCCCAAACTAAATCCCCAAGCCCATTATCATTCACCTCATTCTAACCCTACCCAGATGCTACCACATCGACTATTCATCCTCGAAGCCCAAAAAAATTACGAAAGAAAGAAAGCAAAATCGTGCTCGAAGTCGAGATTGATGATCGAAATCGAGTCATAGCATCACACAAATTTTTGGGTTAGATTCTCAAGTGTCGAAGTCGAAGTCGAAAGATGCTCAAATATCGAAGTCGAATCGATTATGAGGTAAGTCAATTTTTTTAAGGCTAGATTCGATCCTTTGTTTTTCGTGTTGTATACTCCATTTTCACTCTAGTGCAGCAATCGAGAACTTTTGATTTTGTTTTTCTGATTTTCTTTAATCGACAAGTAGCGAGACGACATTTTGACCTAATCGCATCCCGCCTCCGGCCGGAACCGAATGGAGATGGCCGGAATCTCGTGGTTTCGGTCGGAATCTGATACCTTGGTTTTAACATCCATTTGTGAATTAATAATCATAAATTAAAACAATAGAAACTAATATTAGAATAGATGTTATTTTAGTAACATGTGTAAAGTATCAAAAAAGTCAAAATTTTCTTTTTGCCTAAATCTCTTGGCTACAAAACGAGCCCTTTTATTTATCAATGGTACCATCAAGTTTTAATTTTTAAGTATTTACTTACAACTTATAGGTTTACAATCTGGAGGTAAATCAATTAAGTGTCATGTTTTATTAGACTGGAGAGTTTCTATTTCATCACACTTCTTGCTAAAGGTTTGAATCTAAAGAAGACAAAGCTTCTTTAAGATTAGCAGAATCCTCTTCTAACGTATAAACATAAAATTATGGATCATAATCTTTAGTTATTTAAGCTCTTTTACTTCTTCTTGTTTCAGTTTTTATTTCCTCGTTATGTTCATTACTTCTAATTACTAGAATGCTAGCAGTAGATGTGCCTCAACTATTTCTCAATTTAGAAGGAAATTTATGTTCAAAGAAATCAACATTATTTTGTTCGACAATAACATTAGCATTCAAATCATAAAACCTACCTGCTTTGCTGTTAATTGCATATCCAATAAAAAAATTCATATGCTAGCTAATTTATTTCTTAGGATCGGGATACGAACATATCCATAACAATCATAGGTTCGAAAGTAAGATAAATTAGATTAATGATTTCTAGATTCTCAAAAGGTGAAATTTTGTTCTTAGATTTAGAAACCTTATTTAATACATAACAAACAGTTCACAAAATTCTTCCACCAATGTGATGCAACAACAGAATTCAACGAAACAACTAATACAGATTCGATAAACATGTTATTTTTTTTCATCTTTGACATTCATTTCAGGTGAATAAGGTGCAAATTTTTCATGGGTTATGCCATGTGCATTTTAAAATTCAATAAACAAGCTAGATTCATATTTTATCTCTGTGAAATCTTTTAATTTTCTTATTAAACTGATGTTCAATTTCAGTGATAAATAACTTAAACATATCTAGTGCATCACTTTTATTTTTCATGAGATACGTAAGTGAAGTAAGAACAATCATCGGTAAAATGTAAAAAGTAGCATTTACCATCCCTAATTAATGTACCATCAAATTCACATATACCAGAATGGATTAAGTCTAAAGGTTTTGATTCTTTAAATATAGATTTACGTAGTCTTGGTTATTTAGATGGACTACAAAAATCACATTTTTAAGAATATTTATTGATACTTTAGGGACAAATCCTAAATTGCTCGTGATATGAATAAGTTGCTTATTAATATGACAGAGTTTAGCATACAAATTATTAAGATCGCATAACATATAAGCAGAACTACCAACTTTACTAGAATGAAGATTCAACTTTAACATTTCATCTACATCATAACTTTTACCAACAAAACACCATTGTTAGCGATGGTTTATAAATCAGACCTTACAGTTTGAGTAAAACAAGCTTTATTTAATAAGGAACCAGACTTTAAATTCTTTTTCATTTTTAGAGTATGCATTACATCTTTCATCAATTTGGTCTTTCTAAAGGTAAACTTTAGCTTTACATTACCAGTTTCAGCAGCAGTGGTGGTGTGAGAGTCTTCCAACACTTCTATATTATGATTTGAGCATATCACAATCATAGTAGGCACAGACATGGTAAGAAACACCAGTATCTGCCCACCATCGTTATGATCTACCAATTAAGTTGATCTCAGAAACTATATGTACTAAGGCCTCTTCAGTCATCTTAGTCTGTGGTGTATGATTTGGCTTGTTTCGACACTTGTATACCATATGGTCTGGTTTGCCTTAGTTATAACATAAGAACAACTATCTAGAGCCATATTTAGGGGGTTGTTTGCTGTTTGTTCCGATTTTGACGAGGCTGATTGTTGCAGTTTCGATTCTTTTGTAGTTACGATTTTTGAAAGTTTTCGGAGTGAGTTTTAGAGTTGCTTTTGTGGATTTCTTAGTGTTACTAATTAGTACCTCATCTTTCTGGTCATGTTTTTCACCATCCTCCTAAATACGGAGGCTGGTGATCAAACTTTACAAGAAAAAATCCTTAGTCTTTATGTCCGAAAATGTTTTTAATCTTTCCAATTGGGGGATAGTTTATTTATTAATACGACAGCTTGAAACTGTTCATCGAAAGTCATACCTTCAAAGATGATTTTGTATGCAATTGTTTTGAAGCTCGTGTGATTGCGCCTCCCATGATTTATCCTCTGTCATCTGGTATTTGAGGGCTGACCGCATGCTATTTTGCTCCAGATTTTTCAGTATCATAGTTCTTCTACAAAACATCCCATATTTTCTTAGTCGATTCGTCCGAGTTGTAGTAGCTATGACGACCCGTCTTTCCGATCCTTGAAAATCGACACTAATACATCATCGGTATTCACGTGCCGCAGATCCAAGCGCCGGAGAGGCGGATGGTCAAGGGTAGAAAGAAGAAAATAATAGAACAGAATCTTACACGAATGAAATAACATATATTATTTCAACATATAATCTTTACAGCGGAAAAGTTTAAATACATTTATCAGAGTTTAACTTGACATTAACATGGACAATTATAAATATCCATTCTTTATAAATGCAGAATACAATAGCACACGAGTCTGGTGGAAATGGATAACAATCTTCAGAAGAATCTTCTAACTCCATGCTCCGAGCTCTTTCAAAATTATGTACATGCTAATTTTGAAACTTTAAAAATCAATTTTTGATTTCAATTGAACCTTTAAAAAAAAGAATTAGCAAGGAAGAAGGAATAAAATAAACGAATTACTGTTTTTCTACTGCTTGTCCAAGTTTTTTACTATAAAGAAGTTGATGCTGTGTTTGTACGCGTATACACTACACACAATAAATGATGTACAAGCTAATTTTATTTAAATGAAATGTTTTTTTATTCAATTGATTGTGTTTAGTTTAAACTTCTTAGAATGTTTAGTGCTTCTTATTTTAATGTCAATGTTTATTATTCTATATATTCAATTCTTTGACGTTTATATTGTATAATGTTTCTTCGGAAAACTCATGCCTCAATGACTCAAGGCTTACGTATCACCTCGGGAGCACAAAAACACATTGTGTATGTCTTCACTTTTTGAAACTTTGACACACGCATATATCTGTGTGTGTAATATGTGCACACGCGCTTGTGTGTAGGGAGGGAGGGAGGGAGGGAGGGATGTTACTTCTAAATTTAATGGTCTAGTATCAACGCAATGCTTGTGCATTTCCAGTTAACATTGAATTTGTAAACACTTTGTTTTGGAGCGTTTTCTACATAAAATCTGTTGTGTTTGTAATATTTAAGGTTCAGATTAACATATACTAAAATTTGCTGGCATTTTTCTTGTCGTTTTATCCATTATAGAGAGATTGAGGATTCAGATATTAAAGCTTTGGAAAGACAGTTGATGCAGTCTATCGAGACTGGTATCACAAAAAAGAAGAAAATCATCCTGGCACAGATAGAAATGGACAGAATTCAAGGATCAGATGAGGTAATGATTAAATTGTTCAGTTGTAAATTATAGCAATGATATCCTTAAAAAAAATTCGAAAATAATTTAAATTCCTGTTTTTTTTCCTTCGTTCACCTATGTTATTTGTTCCTAGAATTTTGAACTCTTTTGTATTCTGTGTTGGTATCTTGCTGGGGTTGAAACTTGTAATTAATGTGTCAACAGTATTATCGAGTACAGTACAGTAAGATGTCTTTTATGGGGAAATGACACTGTTAGTACATTTTCGCTTCTGAGTTATCTGTTCTAATTTTTGGCTCACAACCAATATTCTGTATCTAAATATGTGCTTGTTTCTGCCCTTTGAAAATAAAAACAAAAATAAATAAATAAGCTTGTTAAGTCAGATTCATATTCCCTGGTTAACGATTTCACTCATCTTCTTTTGCTTTCCCCGATATGGAACATAAAATAGCAATGCGACTTGCATTACTGATGTCTTTGTACTTGTCAGAAGCTGAAGGGTAGTTCTTTTCTGAAACGTATTGTGGGAACAGTAGTTCGTTCTGTACAGGAAGACCAAAACGAACAAGGTAAATTTCAGTTCTATTCTTATTTTCTTTTATGGTCTACGTCATTATACAATCCATATTCCAAATAGTTCTCTCTAACTTTAGAAATATAATGTTAACCCCATCTTCATAATCATCACCCCAGACCAAGCACAAATAAAAGTAGAAAAGCACTCAAATCCAAAACACACACATGAAGGTATTATCTCTTAATGTATAAGATCTGGTCCATAGAGGCCCATCATGATCTACTCCCTCCAGCTTATTGCAACCCTTATTTTTTTGTGAATGAATATTATGCAATATATTTTATACTTTGTATGTTACTGGTTGATATCCCTAAGTTGCATCCAAAAAACAATTCTTGCAACCTTCGTGATTTTGCACAAAGACATATCTTCTTTTTTGTTTGTCTTTGTTCTTTTGTAGTATAATGTGAATGTTTCCTGTTTTAAAGATATCAAGACCATGGAAGCAGAGGTACAAGCTTTGGAAGAACTATCAAAGCAGTTGTTTCTTGAGGTTTATGAACTTCGTCAAGCCAAGGTATTCTTTGTAGGGTAATATTGCCACTTCGTCATTATGTACATGATAATAAGGACATCCAATGCATGATTACATATTCCTATATTCATGATTACATATTCCTATACATCGGTAAATGTATGCTGTGTGCTTGTTGCTACCATGTTGACCTATGCATAGGTAAATGAAATCAAGCATTTTTTGAGTTTTTTATTTTTTATTTTTTTATTGTCCATGGGCACATGTTAACACTAACATTCTTCTTAATATCATTTCATGGCTAAATGAAGTTTGCATAATTTAGTTTATATCTAGGTTTTGCAGTCAAATATTTATTTTCCCATCCATTAGTTTGTAATATTGAATTTTGCATGCCCCGTTTTGTTATTCGGTCCAAAATTTCAGGAAGCTGCTGCATTTTCTAGGACATGGAGGGGGCACTTGCAAAATTTGCTTGGATATGCTTTGTCAGTTTATTGTGTGTATAAAATGATAAAGGTATCATCTGACTATTATGCAGTTTTAATTTCTGTCATAACATATAATTTTTTTTATTATTTTCATGCTCAATTTTTATTTATTTTTTCAGCTCTTAGTATTGCTGATTTACACTCTTCGAAATACCCAGCCGCTAAAAACATTAAAATTATAATAGATTTACACTTCCAAATACTCAGCTTGTTAGAGAATACATTACGGTATGAATTAAAGGCATTTAACAAAACATTGTTCGATGAATTATAGGTTCCTTGGTAAATACATTACCGAACAATATGTTTTTTTTTCTTGTTCGACAATATAAAGGCAGCACGTCGCCAAAATTTTTTTTGTTACGTTTTGGTATATTTTAGAATACATTTCAAATGAAATTGGGTATTTTGAAGCAGGAAATGCAGATCAATATTTTCAATGGAAAAAGACAATTAACATGACATGTAATTTGGATGTAATTCTGTTACAATACAACTCCAACCTATTAATTGAAAATAATTTTCTGTATATCTTAGAGCATTTTAAGTCTTCTCCAAGAAAAGGTACTGATATTTTTCTTTTTCTTTTTGCAGTCTCTGCAGAGTGTGGTTTTCAAGGAAGTATGGTTTTGTCTACTATCCTTGATGAATAATCATATTTTACCTTGTTTGAGAATAAATGCTTGAAAAATCCTCTTGATCCTCTCACCTAAGAATTAGATCAATTTTTTATGCTGCTCTTGTTTGTTTACTGTTCTATTTATCATTCTTATTTTCTACTTTTGTATCAGACTGGCTCTGTCGACCCGGTTACATTGACGATCAAGTTATTTTTACAGTTTTTCGACATAGGCATTGATGCTCAACTCTTGTCTCAGGTATATTTTTTCCTTCTCCTTTTAATTTGGAATTATAATTCTTTACTGGAGCAAACATTTGGCCCGCATTAGAAAACACTCCACTTATCATCCGACAAATAGTTTTGTACATTTAGATGGATGATATTTACATATTGAAATCTATAACAGTATGATAGTTGTTCGTCCAATGGTGCAGACCATAAGGCCAACAAGTTGTCAACTTATCAATAGTTCATATAAGAAAGGGAACCACAATTGTGTTTTTACTCAAGATTAGTGAGCAGTCTGGATATTTCTTTTTTCAAGTGTATAGTGTTCACCTTCTATAATTTTTCTGAACTTTTGTACCTGCGATAAGATGTAAATATTTCTGAAAATTATGGGCCTTCTAGTGAATAAATCATCCTAAGAATGGACATATATGTATGTTTCCACTTTCCATGTTCTCTTTTACAGAGATGTATAGTTTCGATTTCAATATGTCCCCATTTCTTTTAACATAAAAAACCAACATTTTGACTTTGTTTCCTTTCTTGTGACAGTATATATCACTCATATTCATAGGCATGCTGATTGTCGTATCAGTTAGGGGCTTCTTGACAAATCTCATGAAGGTAATCCTCTAAGAGGCACTGTAGACATTCTCATCATAGGAGTTATTGAACTGGCTTTTTATGATTAATACACATTCTCTTTGCACAGTTCTTCTTTGCAGTTTCAAGAGTTGCTAGTGGGTCATCTACCAACGTTGTACTTTTCTTGTCAGAGATTATGGGAATGTACTTTGTTTCATCCATCCTTTTAATAAGAAAGAGTTTAGCTACTGAATACAGGCAAGTTCTAATCATTTTGGGCGATGCCTATAGGTGTCAATGATGATATTAGGGCGATCTTGAATATGCTCATTATGCATAAAATATTCAACCATGACAATGCATGGTTAATGTTTTACCTATGTATTTAATAAAATTCAATTGAATTTTTGTTGCAGGATTATTATTACAGATGTACTGGGCGGTGAAATTCAATTTGATTTCTACCACCGATGGTTTGATGCAATATTTGTGGCAAGCGCGTTTCTTTCTTTGCTATTGCTTTCTGCACAACATACTTCTAGACAAGCAGATAAGCATCCCATTGATTGAATTTTGCGTGTATAGGTAGGTTTGTTTTCACATTTTTACAACCATTTTAAACAAACAACTTCCGAGTAACACCAAATTGAATCACATATTTTCTTTTATACAGTACATGTGTAATTGAGCTAACTATTCATATTAGAAGTCACCAACCTTGGTGAAGGAGTAACTATATTCCAGTGTGTGGAAAGCTAGATGTGTATCTACTCAAGAAGAAAGCTGTATCTTACCTGGTGTTTATTCCATATTGGACATGGGTGCTATCTCATGTGATGTATTCTATAGATCGTTGATAATAATATTAATTTTGTTCTTCAACGGAAGTACTAATATTCTTTTACATGCTATATATCAAGTCATAAGTTGATCTTTTGATTGTTATCTAGCTATAGTATTATGTAATATTGTTTTATCTTTTTTCCAGTATGAGTTTTGTTTCTCCTGTTTCAAGTTTAGTAAATGCACTGTTGCTTTTTGATGAATTCATTCTATGTTTGCAATGCTCAATGGCCATTTCAAAGTTTGACTATAATGACCTTGTTGTGCATATGCATTGTTTGATTAAATCGTTGAATCGTTGGATAATAGGGTTTCAAAGATTTCAATCCTTCTTTTAATGTGTTACCAAAATTTCGTAAATGAAGATCCAGTTTGTTCTTAAGAGAAGCAGAATAGTAGAAAAATACGAATCCGTTTTATTGGATGAAATCTTACATGATATTTTCAGTGATCAAATAACAAGGTGTAAACATAAAACGATCAACGTATGCATAAAATTTTCAATATAAAGAGCAAGGAAACTTAATCAAAGAATGGATTTGAGGCATAGATAAACCTTAATGATATGTAATGTCGTAATGATCTATTTTGAGTCTATGGTTTAAGATTTAAAACTTTCTTTGATTTGAATTAACTTTACTGCATATTTTGGAATACAGGTAAATAGCCACAAGGAAAAAGTTACAAAAAAATTTAGTCTCAGAGACAACAAGTTTACATTTTAGTCTGAAGGATATTTTTTAGTATAAACCGAAAATGATAGTTACAGCTATCATTCTGTGATTTACACTAAAAAGTGTCCTTCAGTCTAAAAAACAAACTTCTTGTCCTTGAAACTAAATTTTTCTTTAACTTTTTCCTTAAGCCTAAAACCCCCTATCCGAAAAGCGGATAATTATCCGATATCCGAAAAAGCGGATGCGGATATCCGATATACGAAACATATTTCAGATACGGATATGGCTATATCCGTATCCGATAAATATCCGTTCGGTTCGAGACTATTTTATTATTATTTTAATATGTTATTTTATATCCATAATAAATATCCATCCATCCAATTCCTTTCCATTTAAATTTCCAAATAAACAAGCCTGATTGTATTTTGGCCCATAACTATACCGCATACCATACCTGTATTAAAACAAAACTCTAACAGCTAAAAGCCAGTATACAACCGCATTTCCATTTTGAAGTAATTCACTCGCGATTCCACACAGTCGACAATCGACATCGCCTTCATTGCCGCGCCGCTCCGCTGCTCCTCATCGCGCCGCTCTGCTGCTCCTCATCCCGCCGCTCCGCTCTCGAACTCGACAGTGCTCCTCATCGCGCCATTGCTCTCGAACTCGCGACTCCACTCGAAGCCCTAGTTTCGACGCTGAAGCAGCTGGAAGCTCTAACTGAGATCTAACCGCTGAACCAAACACAAAATCGCAATTTTCAACCACGTCGAGCTGTGCTTTTCACTATTTAGGAGAAAGTAAAACAGACGATGTTGGTTCTTTCTTCCATCGCGATAACTTTAGCCCAAAACCGCGGAACCCTAGATTATAAACTTTCCAATCAATGGCCAACCACTCATCAGCAAATGCGACCGAGAGATCCAATGTCAGAAAACATGCTCGCTACCACTTACAGCCTACAGGTTCGAATATTAAATTTAAAATATTTTTATGAAGTTATTTATTTTTTAGCTGTGCCTTGTTGTGCAATTGGGTTTACTCTTGCTGTTTATTTTGATTTTGAGTTTACTTACTATGCTGTGTTTAATGATATGCGTTAATAAATTATTTCTTACACATGATTGTAAACTTCATGTTGTGAAAGAATATCGTGTTTGATGCTCAACTGAAGGTGAAACTTTTATTACCTGTACAATTGCGTTTGTTAGTTTTGTTTAATTACTCAATTATGCATTACATTTTGAAGTTTGAATGCGAATATTTTCGGATATTTCAATATCCGAAAATATCCGTATTCGTTAAGCCGGATACGGATATTTTCGTATCCGCGGATACGGATACGGATATTATTTAATAGATATTCACGGATATCGGATACGGATTCAGATACAAATTTTTATTTTCGGATACGGATACAACACTATCCGTATCTGATTGCATCCGTTTATAGGCCTAACATGGATGATTATGTTCTTCAAACTTGAAATGCAGTAGTTTTAGGATAGGTTGAAATGTAACATTGCTTCTTTGTACAAATGCTACAAAAAGTATTACTAGGTAATATTGTTTGATAATACGAAGAATGATGCAACAGTGGACAATTGCACGTGAACATTCCCTAAAGCTAACACTGGTACGTATTTCAACATTAAATATACCATCATTTATGTACTCAGTCCCAGCTCCAGGACATATTCACATGCGATCATCCACCATCGTCTCATTCGCTATATTATTAGATAGTATTACTTAGTAGTACCCTTTGATGGTATGAGTATAGAGGCGAGGTGTTCATTTTTGGTATCAGAGCAAAACTCATTTGCATAATCATTATTTATCTCCACCCACAACCACCACAACTATGATTTTTTAGGGGTTGCATGGTAGGATTATCAGCTACATGTGTTGAATTTTGGATGATATATTAATATATATCTATGCTATGTTTGAAAATAATGAGTATGCTATTGAATTTTATTTTGATGGATCCTATAATAAATGAATTGATGCATTTGGTGAATACATGTTGTAGTATAGATGGAAGCATGTCAAGAAGAGTCGTCAGAATCGACAATAGGTGGTCGAAGGTTGCGGTTTCGTCTAGATCGAAGGTTGCTGTTTGGTCTAGAGCAAACTGCTACATTATCAGTCACAACCGGTCGACTGGTTGTACCCAATCAGTTGACCGGTTGTTCCATAGCTTGAGCAGTTTGCCCCAGTCACGAAATGCGTGCTAGATTTAAAAAATTAGAATGTAAAATAAAATCATTCTAAAATTTAAAATAAAAATCAAACTTTTAGAAAATCTTATTTGAAATTTATTTTAGAGCAAATATATCAATATACTTATTTTAATTATCTTTTTATAAATTGATTTGGTTATAGTTATTCGTTTGAATTTAAATACAAAATGGTGTTCTTTTATTTTTAAAAATATTTTAAAATATGAAATAAATTTAAGTTTAAATATTTTGAGAGATTATTATCTTATAATCTCCCAGTTTATTTTTTTCTAAGTAAAATGAGTGATCTTCTCAAGGAGGAAAACATTCATGTACGCTTAAAGTGGTGCCACCAACAACCTTGCTAGGTAGTAAAACCCCTTGTATAGAAAGAAAAAAAAATAAAAAACTCTCCCAAAGAAAAAAGGGAATACAAATACCATTGACCAAAATTAGATATAACAAAAACCATAGTCGAACAAAGTCAAAGAGTGATTGTCCAACCGAAAGAGGGCAAAATCTATGACATCAGCTCTGCAGCCAACCTCCCACTTGCGTCAGCACCATAGCCCAGACTATCCAAATCATGTAACCTACTATACCTGAAAAAACTCAACAAAAGATGTAAGTCCAGCACATATATATATGTATATAAAAAGTTTATAAACATATATACGTAGAAGATAAAAAAAGGCTAAAAAGATATGCAATTAAACTTATTTATCTAGTAGATAAAAAGAGTTCGAATAGTTATACTCATCAAATGAATTAATTATGATAGTGCTTAAGGCCATATTATGTCTCCCACTATTACGCTCTAAGTTTAGTTTTAAGTTGTAAATGTAGCTTTTTTCCCTTCTAAGAAATTCTTTGAACAATATATTTGAGGCCATTTTGTAACTAGGATTTGCAATCCAGTTGTAGGTAGAAAACGTAATAGCGTAAGTTAGGTTATTAGATGGGGTGTTAGTACTATTAAACATTTTTTGGTTCATTTCAAAACATAAATACCAGCCAGCGATTATGAAGATGGTATCAAATAAGGTACTATAACATTTGGTGTATTGAGGTCTAATGATAGTCAAATAGTGGTCGCAGTTAAAATCAGAATTGTTCATATTAAACTTGAAAACACGGACTCTATTTACTAGTATACAATTAGTTAGGGGATAAAAATGAAAGAATATTAAAATTAATAATTTTTTTTATTAGTATTTTATTAATTAGTATTAAGTAGTATTTTTAATTAAATTAAGTAGTATTTTTAATTAAGTAGTATTTTGAATTTTGAGTCTTTTTTCTTAATTTAGTTAATTATTTAACTGGAAAAAGGCACATACAGATATTAAATAATATAATATAAAAAATGAAACACACATATGTTATAACATATATAACATAACTCTTTTATTTGTTCAAGGGACATTGAACATTTAAGATCCAATTAATCCGAGTTCAAATTCAAAAATAGGTCAGTTGAAGGGAAAGTAAAAAAAAAAAAAAGAGGAATTCGTCGTGGTTATAGCCCAGCTTCAATAATTCCTTCAATTTTGGACTGTCAGTAATGACTTATAACAAGTGAAAAATGAGACTTTTTGCTTTATTCTAACTTTATTATAATTTGGTTATTTTAAAAAACTTTCTGTACTTCGATGTCAAGTACCCCTGGTTAAATGTACCATCTTTTAAGTTTGAGTCACAAAAAACTCATTTTGTTCTATAAACATATGTTTTTCTCTAAAAATTCCATTGTATTTAATTTCTTGTGTAGAATTAGCCACATATGCAGCCTTGCTTTTTTTTAGAGGGGGGGGGGGGTGCATTGGCTTCCCAAATGTATTTGAACTTCTTTGCTTAGCCTCAGATAATTTTAAAAATTTATAAACTAAGGTTGACGAATATATTTTGTTTTTTTCCAACACAACTCTTCGTACATTTTCGTCATCTGGGTTATACAACTCTAGCTTAGTACGAAGTGTTATAAATTGAGTTAAGGTATTACCTTCAAGTGCACGGTTGAAACTAAAGTTCTACTGAAATCATTATCTGGATTAGATATCTCTAAAATTAATGCATTTTTGAAGTTACAAATGTAACAACCCGCATATTTTACGATTGAATATTTAAATATTTCATCGTTAGTCGGATTATTGTCGGAAAAGCAACTTTTTGCAAACGGTCAAATTAGGACTCGAGACCACCCCCATTGAGTTCATAATGACGTTTGCGACCTTTTTGAGTATAAACATCATATGTTTGGAGTTAGTAGAATTTTGCTACTTTATCACTTTGGGCTTTGGTTTGGGTTTCAGCCCTATATCCTAACACAAGCCCTTGCTCCGCCCCCACTTATCTTCATTCACTTCATTTTCCTAACACTCTCAAGCTCTAGATAAAAATGGTGGAGGAGAAAAAGAATTAGGAAATCCTAAACCTAGTTCCATTTGCAAAATCCAAGCTTTAACTCCAAATTCAAAGAAGAAGCTTTGGTAAGCCTTCTCTTCATCTTCTCCAACTCTTTCTCTTTTCAATCTTAGAAATTCCTAAACCTAATTTAGGAAATGTTCTCTTTTAAGCTTAGATTCAAGCTTGTTGGGTTGGAATTGAAGAGTGATTGTCCTTTCCATTGCTCTATAGCTTTTTCTTCATTTGTTTTGGGTTTAAAGGTGAGATTTTTATCTCACATATATGTCTATATCTATCCGTGTTGTTAGGTATGAATTCCTAACACTTATTCAAGTGCAATTGCTTTTGATTTGGATTGCTTTGGTGTATATTTCAATTTTTGGTGTTTTGAAAGCAAAATTTATGAAATTATTTTATGGATATTTGAACATTGATATTCGAGGCGTATCGAAGAGCCTTTAAGGCTGGGTTGTCGCTTGGCATAAATCCTTAGTCGTTGTTGCTCGTCCGATCGCTTCCGATAATCGTTTTGGCCATCATTGGCCTTTAAGGAAAATGAGGAGATGCGCAAACAATTATCCGAATTGGAGACGAAACAATTTATTCGTTCTAGTTCCTCTCCTTGGGGAGCTTCTGCTTTTTGTGAGGAAATCCGATGGTACACTTAGGCTTTGCGTTGACTACCGCAAGCTTAATGATCTCACTATTAAGAATAAATATCCTTTACCTCGGATTGATGATTTATTTGATCAGCTTAGTGGTGCTAGAGTTTTTTCACAGTTAGACTTAGCAACCGGTTTTCATCAGCTTCGTATTGCAGAGGATAGCATTCCTTTGACATCATTCCGTACTCATTATGGGTCGTATGAATGGCTTGTTATGCCATTTGGTTTAATAAATGCTCTGGCTTATTTCGTTGACCTTATGAATCGAGTTTTCAAAGACTTCCTCAATTGATTTGTTCTCATCTTTATGGATGATATTCTTGTGTATTCTAAAACCGAGGAAGAGCATGAAATGCATCTTCGGATTGTGTTGGAAACTCTTAGGAGCAATCAATTGAAAGCAAAATTTTCTAAATGCCACTTTTGGAAATCTCGTGTGAAGTTTCTCGGTCATATCATTTTCGAATCCGGAATTTCCGTGGATCCTTCAAAGGTTGAAGCGATTCAAAATTGGAAGAGACTGGAGAGTGCGATGGAGATCCGTAGTTTTCTTGGATTGGCAGGCTATTACCGCCGTTTCATAAAAGACTTTTCTAAAATTTCCGTGCCTCTTACTAGCTTAACAAAGAAAGGAGTTAAATACATTTGGTCGGACAAATGTGAAGCTTCTTTTCAAAAATTAAAAGAACTCCTTTCCAATGCTCCTATTCTTGTTATTCCCGAAGGGAATCAAGATTTTATTGTTTATGCCGATGCTAGTCGTGTTGGTTTGGGAGCCGTTCTCATGCAAAGAGAACGTGTTATTGCTTATGCTTCTAGGCATTTGAAGCCAACCGAGACTAGATATGCCACTCATGATTTAGAGCTTGCGGCTATTGTTTTCGCCTTTCGGATTTGGCGTCATTATCTTTTGGGAGAAAATTTATTCTTTACACTGATCATAAATCTTTGAAGTATTTATTTTCTCAAAAGGAACTTAATTTGCGTCAACAACGTTGGCTCGAGTTCCTCGCATCATATGATCTTGATATTCTTTATACTCCCGGAAAGGGGAATCGATTTGCCGATGCACTTAGTCGTAAGCAACAAGCGGTTGTTTCCATGATGATATCCGAATGGAACGTTCTCTAGACTTTATCCACTTGTGAGATTAGAGATGGTGTATCCGATTTATGTTCATCTCTTGTTTTATGTAGCCTTGAGGCTCATCCTTCTCTTTTAGACCGCATTTTTGAAGCTCAAAAGCTAGATCCCGAATTGGCTCTTCTTAGCCAAAGTTGTAGGGATAAAATTGATATTGATGGTTTGAAAGACTTTGATATTGATTCTCGTGATGGTATTCGAAAATTCGGTAGACTTATTGTGCCAAATATTAGCGATCTTCGTAAAGATATTTTAGAAGATTCTCATCGTTCTAAATTTACCATTCATCCCGGTAGTAGCAAAATGTACGCGGATATGAAGCGACTTTATTATTGGGATGGTATGAAATATGATATTGCTAACTTTGTTAAGCATTGCATGACTTGCCAATTTGTCAAGGCCGAGCATCAAAGTCCCGGTGGGTTATTGCAACCTTTATAAATTTCAATTTGAAAGTGGGATCAAATTTCCATGGACTTTATTGACGGCCTTCCCCGTTCTCGTTCGGGTCATGATAGCTTATGAGTGATAGTTGATAGACTTACTAAATCTGCCCATTTTATTCCCGTTCGGTCCAATCGGATCGTACCTCTTTTGGCCGAACTTTTTATTAAAGAGTTTGTTAAATTGCATGGAGTTCCTACTTCTATTGTTAGCGATCATGATCCATTGTTTACTAGCGGATTTTGGAAAAGTCTTCAAAAACTTTAGGAACGAAGCTTAATTTTAGCACCGCTTATCATCCACAGTCCGATGGACAAACCGAGCGTGTGTATCAAACTCTTGAAGATCTTCTTCGTGCATGTGTTCTTGATTTTGGTGGAAGTTGGGAAGATCATATTTCTCTTGTTGAGTTTTCCTATAATAATAGCTTCTAATCTAGTATTGGTATGGCACCTTTTGAGGCACTTTATGGAAGGCCATGCCAATCTCCTTCTTGTTGGCTTGAGGCCGGTGAGAAGCTGGTTTTAGGTCCAGATTTTATTCGAGATTCCACAGAAAAGATTGATCTTATCCGCCATAGGATGAAAGAAGCTCAAAGTAGGCAAAAATCCTATGCCGATAACTGAAGAAGGAAGTTATAATTTTCTGTGGGAGATTTTGTATTTATTCGTGTTTCACCTATGAAGGGTGTTGTGCGTTTTAGTCGATCGGAAAAATTAGCACCTCGATATATTGGTCCATTTTCCATCACCGAACGTATTGGTTCCGTGGCTTACCGGCTCAGTTTTCTGCTATTCATGACACGTTTCACGTTTCTCAACTACGGAAATGCCTTCGAGATTCCGATTCTATTCTTGAGCCCGGTATTGTAGAAGAAATTGAGGTTTCACCTAATTTGACTTATGAGCAACATCCTATTCGTATCATTGCTTTGGAGATTAAACGCCTTCAAAATAAAGGTGTTCCTCTTGTGAAAGTTCAATGGTCCTCAAATCCTAAGGATTGTTCTTGGAAATCCAGAGAATTCATCGAGCGAACACATCCGGACTTACTTTCTCGTGCTCTTTGAGGTGAAATCTTATTCCAAATTTCTTCTTTTGTGTTGATATGCTTTTATGGTTGTTACTTTTTGTTCATTTATTTCTTAAGATTGCGATGACGCAATTTCTTTAAGGAGGGGAGTCTGTAACAATCCGTATATTTTACGATTGAATATTTAAATATTTTATTTAAATATTTCATCGTTATTCGAATTATTGTCTGAAAAGCTACTTTTTGCAAACGGTCGAATTAGGACTCGAGATCACCCCCATGGAGTTCATAATGACATTTGCGACCTTTTTGAGTATAAACATCGATATGTTTGGAGTTAGTAGAATTTTGCTACTTTATCACTTTGGGCGTTGGTTTGGGTTTCAGCCCTATATCCTAACACAAGCCCTTGCTCCGCCCCCACTTATCTTCATTCACTTCATTTTCCTAACACTCTCAAGCTCTAGATAAAAATGGTGGAGGAGAAAAAGAATTAGGAAATCCTAAACCTAGTTCCATTTGCAAAATCCAAGCTTTAACTCCAAATTCAAAGAAGAAGCTTTGGTAAGCCTTCTCTTCATCTTCTCCAACTATTTCTCTTTTCAATCTCCGAAATTCCTAAACCTAATTTAGGAAGTGTTTCTCTTTTAAGCTTAGATTCAAGCTTGTTGGGTGGGAATTGAAGAGCGATTGTGCTTGCCATTGCTCTATAGCTTCTTCTTCATTTGTTTTGGGTTTAAAGGTGAGATTTTTATCTCACATATATGTCTATATCTATCCGTGTTGTTAGGTATGAATTCCTAACACTTATTCAAGTGCAATTGCTTTTGATTTGGATTGCTTTGGTGTATATTCCAATTTTTGGTGTTTTGAAAGAAAAATTTATGAAATCCTTTTATGGATATTTGGACATTGATATTCGGGGCGTATCGAAGAGCCTTTAAGGCTGGGTTGTTGCTTGACATAAATCCTTAGTCGTTATTGCTCGTCTGATCGCTTCCGATAATCGTTTTGGCCATCATTGGCTAAGGAAGAAAGTGCCAAAAGCTTCAGTTTCAGACGTATGAAATTATTGATTCAGACGTCTGAATCTGGTTTGGGCAAAATTTTATTCCCTAGGTCAGACGTCTGAATTATAATTTCAGACGTCTGAATTTTCTCAAATCCAACCCGAGAGCAAATAGGCTAAAATTAGCCATTTCCAGGCGTCTGGAATAAATGGTTCAGATGTCTGAATAGGGCTCTGGAAAATATTCATTTTCTAGATTCAGACGTCTGAACCATCTATTTCAGACGTCTGAATCTGTTGGCTTTGACCAATTTTCCCTATGTGTTTGGGTTTCCCGTTTTAAATCGATTCGTGTTTATCCGACTTATGGTTATCATTTATTATTGACTTTGATAACTTTTCCTATTTTTGGGATATTAGAGAGTATCCATTTGATGGATACGATATCGATTTATATGGATTTGATTCATGGCTTCGAATGTGAATTTTGGTAATTGATTGTTTCTACAATCATTTCTGTGATTTGTCACTTTAAAAACATAAAGGTTTTCTATACTAGTTGTAAATATCAAAACTCTTTTATCAAAACGATTTCAACACTATTTTACTATAAAGCTCATTTCTTAAACCGTTTTCCAATCTACTGGCATATACAAACCTTTACCTCACTCGTATGAGAAATCTAATTAAACGGCTTAGTAAAACAAGTGGTATGAAACGCTTGCGTTTACCTTGTCGGTTAATTCTTGGACTTGTTCGACTGATCCTCTTGTGACAATTTTCGAGTGGAGATCTACAATTTGTTCGTAAATACTTAAGTTGCAAGTGGTTATGAGGCATGAAGCTAAACTCATTTATTTACTAGCTTGGTGTAGTTGACACTTCTTGATGATCATTGATGATCATTTATGCGATTTAGACTAGCGATATGCTATGTTTCTTTGTCCACGTAGGGGACGGTACCTCGTTTTACTGAGTTTCGTTTCATTTCTTTTATAGGCTAACGACCTATATATTATTTGGAGTTTCGACTCAATTTTTATGGGCTAGTGACCCATGTTCTTTTATGGAGTTCGGTCCATCGGACGTACCTTTGTACTACGTTGTTGCACCAGCTTATCAGGATCATCGGGCGTACCGTTGTACTACGTCATTGTTCCAAATTATTCGAGTTTCAGGTTCCTCGGGCGTACCGATATTGTACTACGTCGTTGCACCGGCTCTATGGTTAGCGACCAAGGGACAGCGTCCCGTTTGTGATACACGTGTTGGTGAGTTTTCATGCTCCCGTTTTGTGATAGGCCTCCCCCTTTTTTTGTGATTTATGGATTTATATTGATGATTTCTAGAATTTGTGTTTCACCAATTTTTGTGACTACATTGATAAGTTCTATCAATATTTATGCATTGGTGAATTTGTGTTTCACTAACTTTTGTGAATTTGTGTTTCATCAACTTTTACGAATGGCATTGTGATGTTTGCCAATATTTATGGTTTTGTGAATAAAAATAAGGAGTATGATATTCTTTTGATCTTTGAGAAGATTCTTGTGATA
The DNA here is from genome assembly GCA_030765085.1 of Allium cepa. Lineage (NCBI taxonomy): Eukaryota > Viridiplantae > Streptophyta > Magnoliopsida > Asparagales > Amaryllidaceae > Allium > Allium cepa. Next base: position 937,437,125 of record CM060935.1, read on the forward strand.
TTAATTAATCTCAGGTTGATTTTCAATTGCATACTTATTACAGTATGGCTTTATGGTTATCATACTTTTTTGTCATATCTCTTATTCTATATCATTTTATCTGATATTTATAGCTAGACTGATCCGTTTATTATTTTCTTATTAAATAATACTCGGGTCAGACCGAGATGTTACAGGTGCTTCTACTTGACTCCTCATCTGGGATTATTATCCTGACTTTTGGCTAACTACTTAGATTAGTAGTTTTTGGTTGTATACATTTGAGATATAAACTCCTTGATGTATACTTATACTTTTGTCCAGCACTTGTATCTATTCTTTTGGGATATTGTGGATCTTGTTTGACCACTACTCTGATAAACACTTCTTAGTGTTATATTCATATCTGTTTCTGCCTTTGTGATATGGATATCTGTGACTGATTTATGTTATGCTTATTTCTATATTTGTATCCGAAGATATTACAGCCACTGTGTAGTAGTTTTGAGTTTGAATCGGTATGTCGGATTTCCACTCAAGATGAAATGCATGTTATTCTATCTGACATATCGGTTCTCGCGCAAAACCATTACACGGATGGTCGCTCCTCAACAGCCTTATTCTTCGTGCTAGTTGACGGCATTACTCTGTAGTGTCCTTGGCTAGCGTGAGTATAGAGGTGGGGCGTCACAACAGATGTCAAAAAAATTCTTTAAATTCCACTTTTAAAGGAATAGCCAAAATCCATCTATCGTGCCAAAAGACTGTGTTGTTACCAAAGTGAACTATTTTATTAATACCAAATTAAAAATATTAAAGCATTTTAAAATGGATTTCCAAAAGAGGGACATGTTATTGGAGTTAGGAGAAACATGCTGGAGGTTATAGATTCTATCACAGAATTGAATTAAAATCATATTTTTTAAAATAAGGTTTTCATCAGTGGTATTAATTTTTCAAAAACATTTTCCTAATAAAGATGCACTGAGGTTATGAAGATTTATAATTCCTAGGTCCGCTTCTGCTTTGGATTTGCATATTGTTTCCCGATTAATAAGACAGTTGATAATAGAGCAGGAATGCTCACCATTCCAAAGGAAGTTTCTTCTAATATTATCTATTATATCAATTTTCCATTTTGAAAAAAGATAACAAAACATCTAATAGATCGGAAGGGCCGACATGATGGAGTTAATTAAGATGATTTTGCTAGTTCTAGATAGAAGCCTACTGTTCCAATATGACAGTTCCATATTAAACTTATCAATTATTACTTGCCAATCCTCTTTTCTTAATTCAGTTGGCCTAATAAAAATATCCTAAATATTCTGTTGGGAATTTCATTTATAGTTGATAGCCTCCTAGTTTATTATCTTAATCGGTAGAAAATGTTTGAAATAAATACTTTGTTTCATAAAGTGAATTTTTAGATGTGTAAATTTCTTAAAGGTGCATATTTCTTTAGACAATGATAAAGGAGTTTAAATCGAGTAACTGGATTGAAAATGGAATTTCAGGTGATTTAAATTCATTAGATGCATATAAATCCTTTTAAAATTTATTTAGTGGTTTCAACATGTATTTTGAGGATGTAACAAGGATTTGAAGAAAATGTAGAATATTTGGCTTTAAACCTTTGGGAAAAATTTACATAGATTATTTAGAAATTCTAAAAGAGGTTTCAAAATGTATATTTTAAAGGGAATTCCAAATGTGTGTGTGTGTGTGTATTAAAAATCACCTATGAAGAAAAATTGTTCGAATTGGATATATATGTGTATTGTATAATAATAATTCTGAATAATTGAAGAAATATCACTAAAATTATAACGCCCCTAGTTTATATGTTTTTACTGTGGCTTTTCAGTCTACCATCTAGTTTACATATAGATGTACGATACCATGATAACATCTCTTAAGAGATGACTATCTGTAAGGCTAGGAGCCAAAATGATTATTTTGAGGACATATACATAATAGGACTATGTGATGTATATGATGTTTTTATCCGCCTTATATTATGGGATGTATATGTGTTAGTTTCCTATCATATATATATTTTGGGATGTAGATCTTTGATTCGTATTTTGTAGACCTACTCGATTATGTATATTTTGATTACTATATTTTCCTATTGCGTATTTGATATGGCTTAGTAAACTTTGCGATATGTGTATTGTTCAGTCCTAGAATCCATGTACTTATTGCTTTTGTGTTGAGACTGAGTATGTATATGACCGTACTATCTAATGTTGGAATATGTACCACTGTTAGCTTAAGGAAATATCCACGTGTAATCACCCATCATCATCTCATTCTCCGTATTATCAGACAATATTATTTAGTATACTCTTTGGTAACATGGGTATAAATGCACGACATTATATTTTTGGTATCTAAGTGAAATTATAATACCAAGTGATATGAGAGGCTCTGTGATATTTCTATGTTTATTCCTTTGATTCGTTATACAGAATGTACACACATATACATCCAATCTATCAATTTTTCTTCAAAGGCAATTTTTGATATAGATACATATTTAAAATCGTCTTTGAAAATATACATATCAAAACCTTGTTTCAAATTTCTAAATAGCCCATATAAAATTTTATAAAAGTTTAAATCCAAATATTCATTCTTTTCTTCAAATTCTTGTTTTATTCTCAAAATACGCATTTAACCCACTAAATAAATTTTATAAAAAAACTATACACTTTAAATGAATTTAAAACACCTGAAATTTCGATTTCTATCAAGTTACACAATTTAAACCTTATCATTGTTTAAAGAAACATACATCTTTATGAAATATACATACCCAAAAATTCACTTTACAAAAACAAATATTTATTTTAAAAGTTTTATATTCATTAAAATAATAATTCGGCTAGGAGATTATGTGATAATAACCTCTCAAAATCTTTAAACCTCCCTTCTCGGATTTATTTAAATTTATTTCAGATTTTAAAATATTTTTTAGAATAAACAACATTTGTATTTAAATTCAAATTAATAAATCTAACCATATATAATTAAAATAAGTATGTTGGTATATTTTCTCTAAAATACATTTCAAATAAGATTTTTAAAATTTTGATTTTTTAAAATTTTTTAAATATTTTTTTAGTTGTTAAAACATATTTAAATACACAGTTCCTGCTTGAGGCAAATTGCTCAGGCTATGGACCAACCGGATGACCAATTATCCTTTGTTATTGATTTCCTCTTATACTGTTGAATTGTGTGTTTAACCTCCTCTAATAGAACAGGCTTAGGAGTAATGTAGGATATCGGATCCTTTAACACCACTCTCTCGGCTAATGCCAAATATAACTTAGAAACTTGCATGCTAAATACAACCATTATGCTTTCTGGATACTTATTGCACAATACACATGTTTCAGTTATGTGCATGCTTTGGTATATTAACGAGGGCTTCCAACAATAGTCACGTACAAGCAACTGTGGCATATACTTAAGCATTGATTGACAAATGCTATTAATTTATTTTTTAATGAAATTATTGTGGATCCCAACATCAATAGATAATCCAATAATATAATGGAGTATAAGTCGCATTCGCCATCCTGTGAATGTTAGTAGAAAAATCCTATTAGCTAATCTATGGTTGGCAATCTGTTAATTAGGGGCCTAGACAGACTTATAGTACTTTATTTGATTAGTTAACTTATTTTATAGTACTTTGCACCAATTTACTTTCTTCATCTTTTGTCTAATTTGCTTCTTAGAAGCTTTAAGTTCTAGGATATATTATGGGACAACAATTTTGGATCCAGCTCCAAGCTTAGAGCCCATTAAAAGAAGGTTTCATTCATGAAATAGTGTATGAAAGTGTAGTTTATTCTTATATTATAGTTGGTAAGAGTATCTCGCAGAGCAGTGTAGGTTCTCAAACATGCTAGTGGCTTCATTTTCATCGTAATTTTCTTTATACTTAACTGCATATTCTGCAATATTTGGATTGTGGAATAATAAGTTGCAAAAAACTACCAACTCAATATCACATAAATTTTCTATCTCAAATTGCTAATTCTTGAGCACTAAGATAAGATTCTTATTGATTATTATTTTGATTCATCGGTGGAGTGAACGAACCATGTTCTTGATACCGAGAGTCTTTTGATATTGTTAAGGTGCGATATAACGACAATATTATGGAGCAGTATGATAATATTGATGTCGTGGAGGTAGGTTTCTTGAAGCGATAGTTTTGAAGCACCCACCTCTATATCCATACTATCCAAGAGTATTAAAGAGTAATACTGTCGGATAATACGGAGATTGAGGCTATATGGAGTACACACGTGAATATTCCCTTGAACTAGCATTGGTATTATTTAAACATCAAATAAATATTTCACCCATACGTACGCAGTTTCAGTACAAAGCTATAAACATGTGTGCCTCGAGGATACAACAATACATAATATATAATAAACAATAGAGTGCACCGAGTCAGAATCGCAATGATAACATAACACACACAGACACACACACACAAAAGGAACGTTCAATAGCACCTTAAATAGTGCATCACCCCTATGGCTTCTTGATTTCCACTACATAATCCAAATCAAATAATATGGCTTACTCTCTTTACCCACTAACCATCTTTACTACTAATAAAGAAATTTGGTTGAACTACTCGGTGTCCTTTTGAAATTCCAAAATTGCCCTTACTTTCCGTTTACATGTTTTTACTCAAACAAAATATCAATGTATACAACAATACAAACAGGTCGTGTGCGAAGCACGGGTCCACACTAGTATTATTTAATTTAAATTGTGTAGTGGAACTCAGGGGGCTACGGAGGTGTTGCAAAACATGGGTGCCATCGAGCACTTATACATATAAGTTTGTATGGATACATAACATCTCAAATGTCAACTAGCCTAATGAAATACAACAAATAAACAATATGAAACTCAGTATTATATATATATATATATATGTATATGTATATGTATATGTATATAGACACATGTAGACATAGAGTGAATTAAAGTCATGCAAATATCATACAACAATCCTAATATAAGTCTCCTCTAAGCCAACTAAAACACCTACTGGTCATATTTTCCATGTACCTGAATGTCAATCCGAGTATCACATAAATAATACATAGGTCAAACTATGTCTAAATCAAAGATTTATAAATATAGCCGACGTAATATAAACTAGAAATAATAATATTATAACACTGCCAAAGGAACTCAAGTCACAGTAAGGATATCAATATCAATATATATATATATATATAGGTATGGAAACATATGCATGGAATCTAAATATAAGGCCATAGATAATCATCAAAACATCACATCACATAGATAGCTCAAAACCATGCATAAAGATGTTATAACGCATATAAAAACACATCAAATTAGAAACCATAGAATCAATACGAATGGGTGAATAAAACATATCTAGAAGTTGTCAATTAAATCTTGAAAACATCGATAAATGAGATATCATCTAATATAATTAGGCTAGCATATAGCATTGCCCAAATATATCTCTTAATCTCTATAAATAGAACATCATCATTAATATATGCAGAATAAGATAAGCTGCCTATTGGTATAATAAAAGATACGAGAATCCCCTACACTATGGACATCTGTCATAGGTATAATCTCATCTCCTCATATATGAACTATCATAATATATCATGATGGGAAATGATTGTACGACACGATTTCCAAGTAGAGCTATATAAATACATCAATATATGGATAATCTAATCCATACCTATACTAAAATGAGGTGTATCAATAGTATATGCCATACTACTGCTCCGATAGTACCAAAAGGAAGACTGATGGTAGGAAGTAAGCTTCAAATACATGGAGTCTTTATATTCTTAGTTACCTTCATGGTATCGTGACACGTATCCACCGGTGTGTTCGTCAATGCGAGGACTCAAAAGCCATGACCCGATTCTAGCCTCTATGCGTGACAACAAGGAATTTTTGGATATTTGAAATCAGAATATTTAATTGATTTTAAATATTCAAAAGTTAATCTTCAACTTGAATTTCAAATATCATTATTTGGTTGACAAATAAACTATTGAATTAAACAATTGGAAATCAAGTAAAATATGAATTCTGGGATTTCGAGTCTGTTAAAAATAATTTGAAGGTTTATAATATTTATATTGATAATACTGGAGATAATATAACTGTTAAAATTGAATTTAAAACTGTTTTTTTTCAGTTTTAAAAATATATAGTTTAAATTGATATTTAAAAATAGCCTTCCGAGGCACAGTCTCGGAATTTGACGAAACCAGTTCCATTAGATCCGTAATAGTGTATTATTACCGGTTTCAATTTTTGTAGTGTTTGGAGTTGTCGTGTGAGCGTACAGTTTGTAAACGCGCTGAAATCTATATCGAAATTCAATTAAATAACTTGGTTCAAAAACTATCTCCTCCATACGATCGAATTGTCCATTATGTTCGTAAGAGGGGTATAACATTATAAACACCTGGCGGCATGCCTCGATAGGATGTAAAAAATTTAAGCTTCGAATTAAAGGCAATTTAATTTTGAATTTAAATATAAATATAAATAATGTAATTACACTGAGTACTGTAGCAAGCACAGACACGTACAAAATTTTAAACACGTGTTTCCTTTCTTCTATTTAATTTCACAAGCATCTTTTATTTTTCAAAAAAAAAATCATAGTCGAGCTTTGTAAATGTACAAATCAAATTTATTTGCAAAACGAAGGCCATTTTCGTTCAAAAATCGAATCCACATCAGAAATAATAATAACGGCTTCCTTAAATTCTTCAAATCGAATGCTCCTCTTCCTCTCAATTTATTCTCGAATCGGAGTTCCTACCGAGGCCGATCTTTTCGTCCCCAGTACGAGTCGAAGTTGAGTTCGGAATCATCCCTAATTAGTTAGGTCGAGCAAGGTCACAAAGCCGGGTTTGGTGTTTGAGGTCGGGAAGAGGCACATGCCTGCTCGAAGCTAGAGGCGGCTGTGATAACTCGGATTTTCGGACATCAGATAATTGGATAATTATCTGATTTAATTATTGAAAATACTAATTTATAGATTGAACAAATAAATGTGATAATCTCCTTTATAAATTATTTAAATATAGATATAAATAGATTTTAAAGTAGAATTATTACTTACAAATTTAATATGTTATATATATGTATATATATAAGTTGTTTTTAAATTGATTTTTTATATTTGAATTTGAATTTGGACTTAATTTTGAAATTCAAAAGATAGATATTTTAAAATCTTTTGGATTAATATATATATATATATGCATATATATAATTGGTTTTATTTTCTTTAAAGAAGTTTACACACACACACACACATATATATATTTAGATAGGTAATTATGAAATTAAGTAAAAGCTTTTATTTAACATTAAGATAAGTAAGAATTACTTAAATGACATGTGTAAATACATGAAAGCTTGTTTAAAACAAGTGTTAAATGATAAGCTATAATAAATGACAAACGTTGAATCTTTAACAAGTGTCCTTCATAATTTTCATTTTTTATTCTTCTTTTTATTAAAATCACAAATTAACTTATATAAACATATGCTTCCTTATTTTCATTTCTTTTTCTATTCTCTTCAATTCAAAGATAAGAGAACTTCAGCCTGAAAAATAACTCAAAACAATCTATAATCAATACTTCCTCATACCAAAAACAAAATCAATAAACTGTACATTTTCAATATCAAGAACAAAGCCTGCATGCAAACCTGAGATAAATCAAAGCAGATCATCTTTTTTTCAAAACTAAGCCATCTCTTCAACAAGTTCCTGTAACAAGCAATTTCAGTTTATAAATCAAAGAAGCAATTTTAGCATGCAGTTTTCAAAAGCTTTGATCATCTCAGTTTTAAAGATCAAGTTTTCTGTTTCAAATGCAAAGATTTCAAGTTTCAACAGCAAGCTTCTAACAAAGTTCCAGATTTAAACTTAAAACCCAGTGACCTGTCCTCTGTTCTTTTAAAAGGTGAGTAACTCTTTTCCAAAGTATGTTTTTTATATCTGAATTCTCTGTGTGTATATAGATGTATGATTGTGTGTATGCCTGTTGTATCTGTGACTTCACTGTTTTTAGTTTCAAACTAAGATTTTCAACAAAAAATTCATGTTCTCTTGATCTAATCTCTGATCGGTCTTGGACTTTAAACAAAATTTGTTTGTTTAATCATAAAGAAGGTTTTAAAATTTTATTTAAGTTAAAATTTATTTGAAATCTTACTGGAAATCAAAAAGAACGGGCTGACTAGAGTTATGCTAAAATTCAAACTTCTTAATTCATTAATTCAGGTTTATAATATGAAATCTTATCTATAAGCTTGATTTTTAGAAGTGAAATCAAGATTTTTAGTTTGGTAATCTCTGGGCTAATCGGAATTGGAGGTTTTTGGGTTTATTTCTAATTCACGGTGATCGGCGAGCTGATCAGAGTAGAGATTTTGGTTGGAGTTAGTTTGTAAGAGGATGGTTCCAGGAAAAATGTTGGTAAATTTTTCTGATGGACGTTGTGGCCAGGGGGTGGCGATTTTGGGTTCGAAGGGGTGTTCTAGGTCGAGCGTTTTGGAAACTTCGTGCGGCGTTGAACGATCACCGGAAGCAATCGCGATAGGGAATTTTGGTTCGTCTGAGAATGGGGTAGCTTCAGGTGGGTCCGCAGGCGTTCTAGTGATCTGAGGTGGTGGTTTGGGGTGACATTGTTCGATCGGATTTGCTCATGCTTAGGGACGAAGTGTTCGTTTTCGATTTCGCTGATGAATCGAGGAAGTTGGGGTTTGGATAGTCAGAGGATGAAGTCGCCGACTTGGGGTAGGTCGCGACGTTGACTATAGGAGGTCGGAGCCACCGTGCATGTGCACGGTGCATTTCTGGGTGTCAGGAATTTGAAGTGGGTTTGGGAAGTAGTTGTTCCTCAAGGTTGTTTCATGTAGCCTGAGGGTTTTCTCGAAGTAGTTACGCGAGTGATTCGAGTAGAAGGAAGTGAATGGTTCTCAGTTTTTTTCTAAAAGTTCTTTTTTTTTTAAAAAATAAGACATGATTCTGAATTTGAATTACTTTGTTTTTTTTTAAAACTCTTATAAATTTCTTTTATATAAGAAAAGTGTTTCTTAATATTTTATTTAAAGGGTTTGTAAATTTGATTAAATTTTGTTAAAGTTAAATTTGTTAATCGATTTTAAATATGAAATTTGAAAATGAAATTTAAAGTAAAATTTAAAGGTGTAATGTTTTAAATGAACACGTTAATGACAATTTAGTCATTAATAAGGAAAATATTTTATCTTAAAGTTAATAGAGATTTAATGATTGAGATTCATTAAATTGGTAAGGAAATAAAAGGGTAGTTAATTAATTTAATTAATTAATGATCTAGTGTTAATTAATTAAGTAATTTAAGGGTTAATTAATTTGTAATTGATGATCACTAATTAGATAAGTAAGATTTTTAATTAATGATTAGAAATTAATTAATTAAAGATTAATTAAGTTATAGTTAAACACTTAATTAATTGAGTAATTAGAGATGGATTGACAGGTAATTAAGAATTAATTACCTTGTAATTAATAATGGTTAATTCAAAGCTTAATAACTTAGAGAAGTAATTAGAGAATTGTTAATAGTTAATGAAGATCATTAACTATGGATTATGAAATGATTAATTAATATGATTAATTAAAGATAATTAATTAGATTAATTAATTAAGGATAATCATTGTGGAATTGGTTAAGTGTAATTAATTAATGAAAGTAATTAAAGGGATTAATTACTCAATATAATTAATTAAATTAATGTGATTAGTTTAAGTTAATTAATTAGGTTAATTAATTTAAGATAATCACAGGATGATTGGTTAAGTATAATTGTTAAATGTGACTAATAGAGTACAATTACTTAGTGAAGTAGTTGATGAGTAATTACTGAACATGATTAATCGAATATTGGAAGTAATTTTGGTGTAATTAAAAAGAAGGATAATCACTTAATGGAAGTAATTAAGGATTAATTACTTAGTGTAATTAATTTAAGGATTAGTTGATTAAGAAAACTAACCAAGTGTTAGTTAATTAATGAGTATGATTAATTATAGGATAATCAATCAATGTAAGTGATTATAGGGTAATTAATTTGCGTAATTAATTAAGAGTTAATTACTTATTTTAATTAAAGGTTAATTAATCAAGTTTGATTAATTAAGATGGATAATTAAAGGACGATTAATTAATTTGTTTGTAATTAGTTAATGTTAAGAAAGGATAATCTAAGTGATTAAAGGTTAGTAATTAATTTAATTAGAGATAAATTAAATTAATTTTGGAAGTGATCAATCTTGATTATGAATGATTGAATGATGTAATGCCTTGAATCGGTTAATATCTCTAATATGAAATGTTTTGTGATATGATATGACTTGGTGACAGTGATAATGTAGTTATTTATCGATAATAAATTGTTATGCATAAGTGATATCTTATTTAAAGTTGAATTGTATTTCACTTGAATAACTTGGGTTAAGATGACATTGGATTCGAAGAGACCGAAGTCGGGTATTAGTAAATACCCGAAACCACTTCGATTCTTAATAGATTAATATGTGGTATTAAACAGGCTAGAATGGAATGAATTGTGTAATATGGATTTATGACTTAAAATTATTGTGTCATAAATGTTGACTAAGAGAACACGAAAAAGGGTACTAGTTACCTTGATATCCTCATGTGTTATGGTTTGGTATTTCATATTATGTGGGTTTACTCATGTTGGTTTCCAGCCTGACCAGAGTATTACTTTGATGTAATGCTTGGGTCAGACCGAGTATTACAGATTTTCAGGTAAGGACGTTCTAGAGCTCAGGAGGCACGCTGGATGGCAGGAACGTATGGAGCGTATTCCGCTGTATATATTATAGTTTATCTAGGACATGTTTGTTTAAACTATCCAGTGTTGTGTATTGGTTGTAACTCTGATGTATAAAATGTAAGTGTACCGATTCATCTCTTCTTTTATAAACTGTTATTTATGTGATATTGTATTTTGATCTGCTGCGAATGTGAGGTTTCTGTGACTTGTTCCTATTTCTTCTTCTTTCTCTTTTCTTTTTTTCCTAACTATCTGGAATTTTCGGGACCGAAAATTCCGGGTCGTTACATTTGGTATCAGAGCGAAGATTAAGTGAGAACTTTGGCTCTGGTGGGTATACTCATTAAGGATAGGGTCAATGGTACCCTAGAATGAGTTGAGTGTGCCTGCGTGTGTGTGTGTGTGTGTGTCTATATATATATATATATATATATATATATATATAAGAGCGTACTTGTTATTTTCTTATATAAAGGTTTTAAAATGGTTTCAAAAGTAAATGAATCTTATATAAGTTTATTAAGCAATAGTTTTTCTATTATATTAAGGAAATTGGTTGTTGTATTAATTGAATTAAAAGAAATAATAAGACTTAAGTGGTAATAGAAATACAACCATATTTAAATTGAAATTTGAAATGGATTCAAACTGGAATTTAAATCTTGAATTTTAAAGAAGAGTTTCAGAATAAGATAATAATGAATTAGTTTCCAGATATGATAATTGTAACATCCTCGGAATTTAACCCAGATTAATTTGATAAATGAATTAATTTTTTAAATTAATTTGTGGATTTAATAGAGTTTTTCAAAATAAATATTAGTTGTTTATAGATGTTAATTTTAAATATAATTTGAAAATGTGAAATAGAAATTCAAATGTTAACATATTGAAAATATATTTGGACTTACAGAAATTTTATTTGAAACAAAAATATAATAAGTATGATTACTTAAGTTTGAGATGAAAATTTTAAAATAAGTATTTGTTAATAAGTTTAATATCTTAAGTTTAAAAATATAAATGTATTAAAAATTGTATTAACTAACATATAAATATTAATTTGTAATGAATAACTTTTCAAATCATTTGTTATAAATAAGAATTTAATTTAAACATTTAAATTTGATTTAATACTTTTAAAAATGATATTTGAGATTTAAATTTTAATAACAAAGATAACTTCTTATTTAATATAGATATACATATTTTAAATTTAAGTTTTAGATAAGATTTAAATTTAAGAGTTCAATTGTTTTAATATTCTTTCAATTTAAAAAAAAATTAACATAAGATAAGCTTGTTTTAAAATTTTATATGAAGAGTTAAATTAAAATAGATATCTCAAGCATATAAACATTAAATTGAATCAAAAATATAAGTTACATATAAATGTTTACGTGAATTCACTTTTGAATATTTATTAAAATCTAAAGCATGTTTATTAAAAGATAAGTACATTTTATAATCATATAAATATTACATAATTACATTCATAGCTTAATTAAATTATTAAAAGGGAAAATAACATTTGTAAATCATTAATTAAACATTTAAAACACTTGTAAGTATATTATATATGTAAATTAAATTGAATAAAAGGTTTAAACAAAAATTTATAAATTAATTAAAATGTAGGGCTTTAACATAAAAACACATATCATAACAAGTGTTAACACAAGTGTACAAGTGTAGGTTTACTTTAAACAAGTGGCAATGGTTTTATTTATTTTTGAAAACATTTTTTATTAGAAATATATTAAGTAGAAACTTGGAAATTCATAATTGTTCAACACATTATCTTCAAAATGAAAATCTAAAATCAGATTATAAGAGAAATTCAAAACCAAATATAATTCATGTTCAAAAAATTCTGCTGAGTCTTCAAATCTGTAATCTATTTAAAGAGTAATTCAAACTCTAAGCAAAGAATTGGGGGTCCGCATGAAGTTTAAAATCAACTACTACAGTAAGTAATTCAGTAATCAAAATTGGAAGTAAATACCTGATTCAATTAGCAAATTTGTTCCAGGAAAATGAAATGCAACAGTTTGTCCTCTGCCTTCATTAACAAGGTGAGCAAACTCAACTTAAATTATATCTAAATGATATGTGAATTGATTTAAGTATGAAGATAATGATGTTTTTGTGTTTATATATGGTTAAAATCCTGTGTGCTTTTGAAATAGGATATCTGCATGTTATATAACCTGTAAAACACCTCTGTTCCCATTTCAAACTCAATATTTGATGTAAAATACTCTATCTCTTAAATCCAGTCATTATTAAGATTTAGAATTTAAACAGAATAGGTTTGTTATGTCATGGATTGAAGTTTAAAGATTTATTCTTGTTAAAAGTATTTTGTATTGACCCTGGAAATCAAGAACAGCAGAGGAAATTCAATATAAGTCAAAATCCAAAACTTTGTAAATCATGATTCAGGATTATAAAATGATTTCTAAATCAAAAACTAGATTTTTAAAACTAAAATCAAGATATTTAGTTTGGATTTGATGATGTATATCTGGTTTGAACTTAATTTGAGTTTTTAAGTAATTCTGGAAATCTCGAAGATTTGGAAGGCTGTGACTTGCTGTGGTGATGCAAGAATGTTTGAGAAGTTAGGGAAAAATGTTTGATAGTGGAGCAGATCAACGTGGCGATGGTGGTTGATCGAGTTTGTTAATAGCCCTAGTTTTGGGTGTTTAGGAAATTTTTATCGGTATAATTCCTATGGTGGATCGAGTGCTGTAAAACTTCAAGAAAAGGTAGCTTGAATGTGGATGAAGCCGTGGCCAAAGGTGGAGGCACTCCGATGGTCGGAATTTGAAGTGTGGCGAAGTTCCAGGTTTTAGGTTTTGGGGTGTAGTCTGGTTTCCAGGTTTTAGATCAGTTAACTCGAATTCGATTTCGAGTGGCTGTGAAGTTTCTAATGATGGTGATCGTTTCTGGTGGTGGTCATTGATGTGTGAAGGCTGTCGAGGTGGCTGGAGTTGGTCGGAGGCACGGTGCACGTGCGCCATGCACTTTTGGTTTCTGTTGTTTGCCTGGGTGGAAGCGGAGTAATGGACTCGAGAATTACTCAAGTAGTTGTTGTGTTTTGCTCGAAGTTTTTAGCCTGTTAACTCGAAGCAGGAATTAGGTTGCCTCGGGTTGGTTCTGAGTTGTTACAGTTTTCTGTAACCTGTCTATAATTTAAATTTAAATCAAATTTAAATGAATTTCAAAGTTGAGATGATAGATTTAAACAAGTTTAAATCTAGTATGAAGTATAAATTCAAATGGCTTTGAATCTTAAAGGTTTTGAAATATTTAAAGTGGGTTTTCAGTTTTAAAAACCTGACAGTTTCTAAATTTTCAATTTTAAGTTAAAATCTGAAACATATTTAAACAGTAGTTTAAATTCAAAGGCTAAGTTCAGTCTTCAAATAGCTTTTGAATTTTTAAGTTTAAAATGAAATTTGGATTTTAAATAAAGAGTTTTAAATCAAGGTTTAAAACAAGTTTAGATCAAGTTTAAAAATCTAATGTTTTAAATAAAAAATGGATTCAAGTTTCTTGAATTCAAATCTGGGTATTTGAATATGTTTTTAAAATTCTGAATGTTTTCAAAACGAGTTTAAATTAAAATAGCTTGTTAAAAGTAAATTTGTTTTCAAACAAATATTTAAACTTGATTTTTTTAATGAAGTTCTTTATAAAAGGTTTATAAATGGAAGTTAAATGATTTGTTAACTTCAAATTCAAGTTAATAGTAATGTACTTAAAAACTTAATTTTAAATAAAATTAAATAACTTAGTTTAAAGGCTTATCTTATATAAGTTTTCAAATGTAAGTAATAAATGTTATTTACATTTATTTAAAGGATTATAAATTGAATTTAAATTTGGTTAATGTTTAAATAAATAATCATTTTGAATCTTAAATTCAAAATGGAATTTTAATTTTAATTTAAAAGTGTAATGTTTAAAATACACTTGAATGTTAATGAAATCATTAATAAAGAAATTAATTATCTTAGAGATAATTAAGGTAATAAAATGATTTAATTAATAAGTTAATTAAAGAATGATTTAATTAATTTATAAATAAATAATTGAGATTAATTTGTAATTAGAAATGATTAATAATGAATTAATCTAAGATAATTTCTTAGGAAAGTAATTAAAGAAATGTTATTAGTTAATGAAGATAATTTAACTAGGGATTATTAAGTAATTAAATTAATGTGATTGATTTTGATAATTAATTAGATTAATTAATTTAGATAATCAATTATACATTTTTGAATGTAATTACTTAATGAAAGTAATTAAGGGATTAATTACTTATTGTAATTAATTTTGGTAATGGGATTAATTTAAGTTAATTAATTAATTTAGTTTAATTAATTTAAGAAAATCATTTGATAATTAGATAGGTGTAATTACTTGGTGTAATTTATAGAAATAATTACTTAGGGAAGTAATAAATGATAATTAGTGGGAGGTAATTAGTGAATATGATTTATCAATGAAGTAATTTGGGTAATTACTTTTGTTAGTAATCAAGGATGATTAATAATTGTGTTTAATTAAATAAATTTAAATAAAATAATTTAATTTAAATATAATTAGACATCATTAATTAATATAATTAATGATGTAATTTATAATGGACTAATTAAGGAATAATTAATAATGAGGTGATTAATTGATGTAATTAATTAAGGTGATTGATTAATTAATTTATATTAAATGATTTGTAATTAATTAATCAAGATTGGATAATTAATTCATAAGTAATTAATTTAATTGGAAATTAATTGAATTAATTAGGATTAAATGATTAATTAATCCTACCTATAAATGATTATTGAATGCTTGACCTTGCTTATAAATGTTTGTCTTGTATGAATTGCCTTGAATTGATTGATCTGTGATATTCTGTTCTGTGAATTGAGCTATGTGTAATTTATTTATTTATTTATTTATTCATCTGTGATACATTTATCTGTGAATCTGTAAATGAAGATAAGCGTTATAGATTATACCGCTTGTCGATATTTCTGTGTTTTGATATGTGATGATTGAATAATGTTACACTATTGTGTTAAACCCCTGGGCTACACCATACACACACAAATATGGATTTCACAAGGAAATCGGTTAAGTCATAGATATTTGAATTTAATATTTTGAAATGGTTTTAAAGTTTGAATTTTGAATTCAGATAACTTTAGAAATGGAATTGGGTTTTTCGAAACGGAAGTAAGTGGTTTCAAATAATAATAGCTTTTATATAAGAAAAGAATTTCCAAATTATGATGAAAAGATTTCAAATTTTAAATGGAATGTCTTTGAAAGCTATAATTGAATCTTTGTGGAAAATAGTTGAACCCTATTTTGAAATCGAAGAGGATTTTAAATGGTGTATCTTTTATATATAAAAGATTTAAACGGGAATTGTTTTGAAACTTATGAATGAATCTTTGGGAATTATTTTGAAAGCTATGAAATGAGTCTTTAATTTAAAGACTGGATGAGTTAATCCAATTTGAAATGAAATTGTTTTGGAAGGCTATGAATGAAGCTTGTTTAAAAGATTGGTAGATCTTGTTTTAAATTGAAAAGGGTCTTACAAGTGAATCTTTTGTTTAAAAATTTAAATGTGAAAATTGTTTAAACCATTAAAGGTTTCTGAAAAAGAATCTTTTTATTTAAAAGATTGGGAATGGTAATTTGTTTTAACCATTTGAAAGGAAAGATTTGTATTTTTAAAGTTGTGACTTAACTGAAATCCCATATCCATATGGTTTTGAAATATTGCGCTCACTATTCGGTTTAGCTGGGAGAGGACTTTGTGTCATATGACCCATTCCGAATATGTGATATGTCGTAAATGGATAGCAATTGAAGACGGTGGTGAAGACCGGGTGCCTTTGAGAATGATAGGATAACCTGTAGAATGACTCTGCATTGAGTTGCTCCGGTATAGAGATCTCCATATGTGATGGGGAGTCCGATCGGGATTGAGGATGCCCGGATTGCAAGGATTTCTTTGGAAGTGCCTTCGGTTCTGTTCGAACCCAAAACAGACTTGTATGGATGTGTGTCTGACATTACACTTTGAGATGTAAAACCGATTTCTGTCAAATACATTTCTGTTTGGTGGCGGAGATTTATTCTCTTAGCTTAACACCCTTCTCTGCGACATACGAGCTCAGAGGTTATGTAGTTGATGGTTATCAGTGATACATTCCCAATCTGGTAATGTGGCATACGAAGTGCTGCCGATCATTTGTTGATCAAAGCATGGCTTTTGCGAAAAGCGTAGCTTTGTTAACGAGACTTCGTCGAACTTCACAACCTGGAATGGTAGAAACAGGAAGAATGCGGCAAGGTTATTTGGGGGTAGCGCCCCCTAAGGGTATGTACATTTCCTTCTAGATAGAGCTGATATCATGGTATGGAGCCCAGATATTTAACCTATGTGGTTACTGCAAATACATTACTTTGTGGTTGTTGGTATCGAGCGCTCGGATAAAGGTTGGTTACGACCGGGGGATGGCATACTCGTGTAGTAGTTACCTAGTTACAGAGGTAACCCGGCCTTGTGTTGGCAGAGATCCGGTTAGGTTCTCGGGGCGTCCCTCCAGAGGCATACCCATGTGGCCCAGGAAGTTCCTTAGCCTGACTATTTGTTGGAAATCCATTCTCCAATACGCGCCTTGTACGGTTTAGTTGTAGAACCTGCCATCTAACATGGTAGCTATAGTAGACATACTATAATGGTATGTATGCTGGCTAAGATTAATATTATACTTTCGAAATGTTTTTCACTATGCACTAATAATAATATCAAATGGTTTTCGCGTATCAAGCATATTTGACTATCATAAGGAGAAATCTTCCCCAAGTCTGCGTTTGCATTGTGTGTGTGGCGGGAGGCCTTATGGTAGTTTCATTTTTTAAAAAGCGTTGCGGATTTCAATTTTTAATTCTTTTGTTTGTTTTTATAGATAAAACTGTTTTTTGTTTGCTCATACCATTCTTTCTTGTCTTAGTGAAATGTGATAGGGGGTTCTCGCTTCGCATTAGGTGGCAAACGGAAGATTCTTACCCCTACATGTCCTCTTTACGGGGTTGGTTAGCCGGTTAGGCGTGACAGTCGAAAGGCTGGCCGTAAAAGCAAGGCTGGGGTACCAGTGAAAGCCACGGTGGGGCTGGGATGGTTGAAAAGCCTACCAGTCGAGAGTGGCCGCTGTCAAACGGTCGAAGACCCGAGATTATCACATTTGGTATCAGAGCTGAAGGTTGAAACTTTAGCTTAGGAGTATAACACATTAAGTAACTCATTAGAGATAGGGTGAAGTATACCCTGGAATGAGTAATCCCTAAGATATCTGTTCGAATGCCTCAGTAAATTCTCTTACTATCCACTGATAGTGAGTATGAGTGCGAGAAGAGGACGAGATAAGGGACAAGGGAGTACCACTACAAATGGTCAGTACCCTGCAATAGAGGAAACAAACTTTCTCTATCAATCTCCTTTGATTCGTCTTTTTCAATTCTTTGATGATTTTTGGCTGCTCCAGGAAGAAGCTTTGATTTTGCATGGGAAATAAACTCCAGATGGGTCAGAATTGTTTGTTTGGATGAATTGTTTGCTTTGGTTGTTATGGTTGATAGGTATATTTTGATTATTTAAACTAAAATTTTGGATTGCATCCATATATCTGGTTATTCTTTTGGGTCTCGATATATTCTACGAGGGGTTAGTCATCCTTTGAACTAACCAATACCCCTGTATATTCGTAAATCTGGTGACCCAGTATCTTGATTTGTTCTTGTATCCATTATTGATATTCTGATTTGATAAGACAAATGCAGAATAAATATTCAATTTTATCGGAAAGATATTTCTCTGTCTTTCATCTGTTCTTTGTTGTCTCCCTACTTTCAAATTTCGAGGACGAAATTTTCTTAGGGAAGGAATCTGTAACATCCTCGGATTTTAACCCAGTTTAATTTGATAATTGAATTAATTTTTGAAATTAATTTGTGGATTTAATAGAGTTTTTCAAAATAAATTTTAGTTGTTTATAGATGTTAATTTTAAATATAATTTGAAAATGTGAAATTGAAATTCAAATGTTAACATATTGAAAATTTATTTGGATTTAAAGAAATTTTATTTGAAACAAAAATATAATAAGTATAATTACTTAAGTTTGAGGTGAAAATTTTAAAATATGTATTTGTTAATAAGTTTAATATCTTAAGTTTAAAAATATAAATGTATTAAAATTTTTATTAACTAACATATAAATATTTATTTGTAATGAATAACTTTTCAAATCATATGTTATAAATAAGAATTTAATTTAAACATTTAAATTTGATTTAATACTTTTAAAAATGATATTTGAGATTTAAATTTTAATAACGAAGATAACTGCTTATTTAATATAGATATACATATTTTAAATTTGAGTTTTAGATAAGATTTAAATTTGAGTTTTAGATAAATTTTAAATTTAAGAGTTCAATTGTTTTAATATTCTTTCAATTTTAAAAAAAATTAACATAAGATAAGCTTGTTTTAAAATTTTATATGAAGAGTTAAATTAAAATAGATATCTCAAGCATATAAACATTAAATTGAATCAAAAATATAAGTTACTTATAAATGTTTACATGAATTCACTTTTGAATATTTATTAAAATCTAAAGCTTGTTTATTAAAAGATAAGTACATTTTATAATCATATAAATATTACATAATTACATTCATAGCTTAATTAAATTATTAAAAAGGGAAAATAACATTTGTAAATCATTAATTAAACATTGAAAACACTTGAATGTATATTAATATATGTAAATTAAATTGAATAAAAGGTTTAAACAAAAATTTATAAATTAATTAAAATTAAGGGCTTTAACACAAAAACACATATCATAACAAGTGTTAACACAAGTGTACAAGTGTAGGTTTACTTTAAACAAGTGGCAATGGTTTTATTTATTTTTGAAAACATTTTTTATTAAAAATATATTAAGTAGAAACTTGGAAATTCATAATTGTTCAACACATTATCTTCAAAAAGAAAATCTGGAATCGGATTATAAGAGAAATTCAAAACCAAATATAACTCATGTTCAAAAAATTCTGCTGAATCTTCAAATCTGTAATCTGTTTAAAGAGCAATTCAAATCTAAGCAAAGATTTGGGGGTCAGCATGCAGTTTAAAATCAACTACCACAGCAAGTAATTCAGTAATCAAAATTGGAAGTAAACACCTGATTCAACTAGCAAATTTGTTCCAGGAAAATGAAATGCAACAGTTTGTCCTCTGCCTTCATTAACAAGGTGAGCAAACTCAACTTAAAATATATCTAAATGATATGTGAATTGATTTAAGTATGAAGATAATGATGTTTTTGTGTTTATATATGGTTAAAATCCTGTGTGCTTGTGAAATAGGATATCCGCATGTTATATAACCTATAAAACACCTCTGTTCCCATTTCAAACTCAATATTTGATGTAAAATACTCTATCTCTTAAATCCAGTCATTATTAAGATTTAGAATTTAAACAGAATAGGTTTGTTATGTCATGGATTGAAGTTTAAAGATTTATTCATGTTAAAAGTATTTTGTATTGACCTTGGAAATCAAGAACAGCAGAGGAAATTCAATATAAGTCAAAATCCAAAACTTTGTAAATCATGATTCAGGATTATAAAATGATTTCTAAATCAAAAACTATATTTTTAAAACTAAAATCAAGATATTTAGTTTGGATTTGATGATGTATATCTGGGTTGAACTCAATTTGAGTTTTTGAGTAATTCTGGAAATCTCCAAGATTTGGAAGGCTGTGACTTGTCGTGGTGATGCAAGAATGTTTGAGAAGTTAGGGAAAAATGTTTGATAGTGGAGCAGATCAACTGGCGATGGTGGTTGATCGAGTTTGTTAATAACTCTAGTTTTGGGTGTTCTGGAAATTTTTATCGGTATAATTCCTATGGTGGATCGAGTGCTGTAAAACTTCGGGAAAAGGTAGCTTGAATGTGGATGAAGCCGTGGCCAAAGGTGGAGGCACTCCGGTGGTCGGAATTTGAAGTATGGCGAAGTTCCAGGTTTTGGGGTGTAGTCCGGTTTCCAGGTTTTAGATTAGTTAAATCGAATTCGATTTCGAGTGGCTGTGAAGTTTCTGATGATGGTGATCGTTTCTGGTGGTGGTCATTGATGTGTGCATGCTGCCGGAGGTGGCTGGAGTTGGTCGGAGGCACGGTGCACGTGCACCGTGCACTTTTGGTTTCTGTTGTTTGCCTAGGTGGAAGCAGAGTAGTGGACTTGAGAATTACTCGAGTAGTTGCTGTGTTTCGCTCGAAGTTTTTAGCCTATTAACTCGAAGCAGGAATTAGGTTGCCTCGGGTTGGTTCTGAGTTGTTACAGTTTTCTGTAACCTGTCTATAATTTAAATTTAAATCAAATTTATTTCGAAGTTGAGATGATAGATTTAAACAAGTTTAAATCTAGTATGAAGTATAAATTCAAATGGCTTTGAATCTTAAAAGTTTTGAAATATTTAAAGTGGGTTTTCAGTTTTAAAAACCTGCCAGTTTCTAAATTTTGAATTTTAAGTTAAAATCTGAAACATAAACAGTAGTTTAAATCCGAAGGCTAAGTTCAGTCTTCAAATAGCTTTTGAATTTTTAAGTTTAAAATGAAATTTGGATTTTAAATAATGAGTTTTAAATCAAGGTTTAAAACAAGTTTAAAAATCTAATGTTTTAAATAAAAAATGTATTCAATTTTCTTGAATTCAAATCTGGGTATTTGAATAAATTTTTAAAATTCCGAATGTTTTCAAAACAAGTTTAAATTAAAATAGCTTGTTAAAAGTAAATTTGTTTTCAAACAAATATGTAAACTTGATTTTTTTATTGAAGTTCTTTATAAAAGGTTTATAAATGGAAGTTAAATGGTTTGTTAACTTGAATTGCAAGTTAATAGTAATTTACTTAAAAACTTAATTTTAAATAAAATTAAGTAAATTAGTTTAAAGGCTTATCTTATATAATTTTTCAAATGTAAGTAATAAATGTTATTTAAGTTTATTTAAAGGATTATAAATTGAATTTAAATTTGGTTAATGTTTAAATAAATAATCATTTTGAATCTTAAATTCAAAATGGAATTTAAATTTAAATTCAAAAGTGTAATGTTTAAAATACACTCAAATGTTAATGAAATCATTAATAAAGAAACTAATTATCTTAGAGATAATTAAGGTAATAAAATGATTTAATTAATAAGTTAATTAAAGAATGATTTATTGAATTTATAAATAAATAATTTAGATTAATTTATAATTAGAAACGATTAATAATGAATTAATCTAAGATAATTTCTTAAGAAAGTAATTAAAGAAATGTTATTAGTTAATGAAGATAATTTAACTAGGGATTATTAAGTAATTAAATTAATGTGATTGATTTTGATAATTAATTAGATTAATTAATTTAGATAATCAATTACACATTTTTGAATGTAATTACTTAATGAAAGTAATTAAGGATTAATTACTTATTGTAATTAATTTTGGTAATGGGATTAATTTAAGTTAATTAATTAATTTAGTTTAATTAATTTAAGAAAATCATTTGATAATTAGATAGGTGTAATTACTTGGTGTAATTTATAGAAATAATTACTTAGGGAAGTAATAAATGATAATTACTGGGAGGTAATTAGTGAATATGATTTATAAATGAAGTAAATTTAGGTAATTACTTTTGTTATTAATCAAGGATGATTAATAATTATGTTTAATTAAATAAATTTAAATAAAATAATTTAATTTATATATAATTAGAGATCATTAATTAATATAATTAATGATGTAATTTATAATGGACTAATTAAGGAATAATTAATAATGAGGTGATTAATCGATGTAATTAATTAAGGTGATTGATTAATTAATTTATATTAAATGATTTGTAATTAATTAATCAGGATTGGATAATTAATTCATAAGTAATTAATTTAATTGGAAATTAATTGAATTAATTAGGATTAAACGATTAATTAATCCTACCTATAAATGATTATTGAATGCTTGACCTTGCTTATAAATGTTTGCCTTGTATGAATTGCGTTGAATTGATTGATCTGTGATATTCTGTTCTGTGAATTGAGCTGTGTGTAATTTATTTATTTATTTATTTATTCATCTGTGATACATTTATCTGTGAATCTGTAAATGAAGATAAGCGTTATAGATTATACCGCTTGTCGATATTTCTGTGTTTTGATCTGTGATGATTGAATAATGTTACACTATTGTGTTAAACCCCTGGACTATACCATACACACACAAATATGGATTTCACGAGGAAATCAGTTAAGTTATAGATATTTGAATTTAATATTTTGAAATGGTTTTAAAGTTTGAATTTTGAATTCAGATAAGTTTAAAAATGGAATTTGGGTTTTCCGAAACGGAAGTAAGTGGTTTCAAATAATAATAGCTTTTGTATAAGAAAAGAATTTCCAAATTACGATGAAAAGATTTCAAATTTTAAATGGAATGGCTTTGAAAGCTATAATTGAATCTTTGTGGAAAATAGTTGAACCCTATTTTGAAATCGAAGAGGATTTTAAATGGTGTATCTTTTATATATAAAAGATTTAAACGGGAATTGTTTTGAAAGTTATGAATGAATCTTTGGAAATTATTTTGAAAGCTATGAAATGAGTCTTTTATTTAAAGACCGGATGAGTTAATCCAATTTGAAATGAAATTGTTTTGGAAGGCTATGAATGAATCTTGTCTAAAAGATTGGTGGATCTTGTTTTAAATTGAAAGGGGTCTTAGAAGTGAATCTTTTGTTTAAAAATTTAAATGTGAAAATTGTTTATACCATTGAAGGTTTCTGAAAAAGAATCTTTTGTTTAAAAGATAGGGAATGGTAATTTGTTTTAACCATTTGGAAGGAAAGCTTTGGATTTTTAAAGTTGTGACTTAACTGAAATCCCATATCCATATGGTTTTTAAATATTGGCCGGGAGAGGACCTTTGTGTCATATAATCCATTTCGAATATGTGATATGTCGTAAATGGATAGCAATTGAAGACGGTGGTGACGACCGGGTGTCTTTGATAACGATATGATAACCTGTCGAATGACTCTGCACTGAGTTGCTCCGGTATAGAGATCTCCATATGTGATGGGGAGTCCGATCGGGAGTGAGGATGCCCGGATTGCAAGGACTTCTTTGGAAGTGCCTTCAGTTCTGTTCGAACTCGGAACAGACTTGTATGGATGTGTGTCTGACATTACACTTTGAGATGTAAAACCGGTTTCTATCAAATACATTTATGTTTGGTGGTGGAGATTTATTCTCTTAGCTTAACACCCTTCTCTGAGACATACGAGCTCAGAGGTAATGTAGTTGATGGTTACCAGTGATACATTCCCAATTTGGTAATGTGGCATACGAAGTGCTGCTGATCATTTGTTGATCAAAGCATGGCTTTTGTGAAAAGCGTAGCTTTGTAGACGAGACTTCTTTGAACTTCACAACCCGAAATGGTCGAAAAGGAAGAATGCGATAAGGTTATTTGGGGGTAGCACCCCTTGAGGGTATGTTCATTTCCTTCTGGATAGAGGTGATATCTTGGTATGGAGCCCAGATATTTAACCTATGTGGTTACTTGTAACGACCCAGGATTTTTATTAATTAAAATTTAAATATTTAATTAATTTTAAATATTAATGAGTGAATTTATAAGTCGAATAAATTTTATTTTGAATAATTGGATTTAATTGAATAATTAAATCAATAATTTAATATGTGAAATTATGGAAATAATTGAAAATTGGGTTAAATATGATTGAAAATGATTTGTAAAATTTTATTTTATCATATTGAAGTTAGAACGATATTTTAGAACTTTTAAAATCGAATTAAAAGTTAATTTGTGAAAATTGAATATTTTAATATTTAATTATCGACTGTAAAATAGCCAATTTTTGAACAGTCTCAGAATTGAACGAAACCAGTTCCATTGGATCCGTAATAGTTAGTTATTACCGTATTTAAATTTTCGTGTCAATCGGAGTTATCGTTTGATCGTGGCAGCTCGAAATGCATCGAATTATTTTTAATTTTAATTTGGCGAGTTAAAATAGCCATTTTTCAAAAAGTCTCGGATTTCGACGAAACCAGTTTCATCGGATCCGTAATGTGATATTATTGTAAGGTTTCAAATTTCGTGTCAATCGGATTTACCGTTTGTCCGGTACAAATTAAAACGCCTAGAAATCGATTTAAATCGGTTTAATTTAAATTGAACGTTTACAGCCATAACTCGCACAGATGACCGAATTAGCTTCCAAAACCTGTTCCATTGTGTCCGGAACGCGGGGTAAACCCTAGAAACGCTGGTTACGACGCGTAAATCGGAGTTCGGAATTCCCGGATGAATAGTGTCGTTTAATTCCTATAAATAGACCAACATTTCAAGAAAAAAATAAATAAATAAAGCTAGGGTTTCAAAGTAAGCTGCAGCCGCCTCCTATGGTGCGAACGGCCAGAAATTCGTTTCAATCCTCCTCATTTTTCATCCAATCTACAAGTTATTACGCCTCGACCTCAACAGCAATGTTGTAGAGCTCCGCGAGCTCTACAAGTTCAACGGTCACGATCGCGTTTCGAGCGATGGATCAACGGCAAATTGGAGATGAAGTGCACGCGTTGCGCACGCAAATCGAGAGAGGAGGAGGGACCGTACTTCAAGCCACTTGGGCCGAGCATGGAGTGGAGAGAGGCGCATCTGTTGGTGGCTCTTGATCGAGGTATATGTCGATGTGGTGATGGCGGCTATTAACCCTAGAAAATGAAAATGGGTTCGGCCGTGCTTTCATCACCTGGAGCAGTTGCGTGAACGTGAGTGAGGAAGGAGGGGGCGCGCACGGCTACGATGGAGAGGGGTGAGATCCTACGGCCCGGATAAGTTTAGGTTAAAAATTTATAAAATTATGTTGTAAATAGTTTATATAAAATTCGTGAAAACTTGTAAAATGTATAACTTTTTCATACGAGGTCGAAAACGTGCGAAACCAGTTGCGTTGGAATCGTATGGACGAGCACTACGCGATGGAGTTGGATTGGAGTCGTTTGGAGTTAGTGAAAATTTCGTGTAAAATTAAACGTCCGTTTAATTTTATTCGAAATAAATCGCTAAAACGAAAATAAAATCAAGGTGAGAACTTCTCACTCAATCGAATCGGTTTCGATTTTATTTTAAATAGTTAGATTTAAAATATTTGAATGCATGTTTGAATGATGATTGATATCTATTGATTGTTAAAATAGACATTATGCGCCGTTAGTAAGCGGATATTATTTATTAAAAACATATACCGCGAATATTTCATAAACAGTGAAATTGGTATTATATATAATAGCAATATATATATATTGGCATATGTATATATTGGAGTTATTGATTTCCCGCATTTGTTTAGCGGATGAGACCCTATTGCGCCGTCTATTAAGCGGATAATATTTTAAATTCCATATACCGCGATAATTTCGTACTGGAGCGAAATTGGTATTGTGCTAATGTTTTTGGATGCAGGAAAACAGGTTGGAGGGATCCAACTGGATTCCTCAACAGTATTTATTTGATTATGGATATTTTGATATTCGTTGATTATCATATCGATATATGATGTCGTTGTTGTCGTGATTGACTATTTGGTGTGTAGCATCATTGGACCAAATTTGGAACTTTAAAATGATTTTTAAAGTGATTTTTGAAAATATAAAATATTTTTGGAATTGATCCATTTTAAATAAATAAACGTATAATTTTTAATGTTATAAAAATTATGATTTTTGAGAAATATAGTTAAAAGTTGATTTTTGAAAATATAGGGTTAATGATTTTATAAAATAGTTTAATCGGGATTTTTGAAATTATTATAAAGAGTTGAAAATATAGGATTTATCAAATTTGATTATTTTATAAATCAAAATGGTGAAATTATAAAGGAGATTAAAGATGTTTTAAAATAATAGTATAAATTGATTTTATAAAGGATTTATAAATTAAAATATTTGAATTATAAAACGAGTTTTTATAAGTGTTAGAATGAATTGTGAATGAATTTCATAAATGAATGAAATTCATAGAATTATAAACGGTGAAGTTAGAAATGGAATTTTATAAGCAGTAGGTTTATAAAATTTATAAAGTTATTGAAAGAATATATTTGGATAAATAATTGAATCTTATAAGTTATAAGATTTATAATTATGAAGTTTAAAGGAACGATTGTGCAAACAAATAAATTATAGGTGTTTAACTTATAATATGAATTTTGTTTTATAATTGAGTTATAAATTGAATAGGTTAATAAAGGAATTTATAAACATTGTTTTATAAATTCGCAATGACTTATTTTGATAAGTAAAATTGATGTAACCTATTTATGGAATTATATTCACGTTTTTGACTGTGAATAATCCTTTAAAAGGAAATGTATAAAAGGATGAAATGTGT
The DNA here is from genome assembly GCA_030765085.1 of Allium cepa. Taxonomy (NCBI): domain Eukaryota; kingdom Viridiplantae; phylum Streptophyta; class Magnoliopsida; order Asparagales; family Amaryllidaceae; genus Allium; species Allium cepa. The sequence continues at coordinate 937,464,603 of CM060935.1, forward strand.
TAACGTAGTATATTCACGTTTTTGAATAGTGAATAATATGTTAAAGAAAATGTTTAGATTTGATGTTTTAAATAGAATTAAAACTATCTAACGATGTTTTAAAATGTGTTGAGATTCGAAACCATAGATTTCAACATTTATTGTTGAAATAGACGTTTTGGAGAAATAAAAGGAAATAATGGACTATAACACTGTTGTTATAGTAAATGATTTCCGAAAGGAAATGTTTTGTATAGTATTGGGATTTATATATCTATTTTAATTTCGAATCCCTATACTAGTGATTTTGGGACGTTGTAACGATGTTTTACACAACATTCGTTTTGGCCCAAATAAATATGTTTAAGAGAATGATTTCCTTAAAGAATGAAATATATACTTAATTTCGATTTAAGTATATTGAATATTTTCCAAGTGTTGAAAATAAACAAAATTTGTGAATTACTTATGAATAAATAAGTATGGAAATGTTTTTCCAATATAAAGTGAATATTTTGAGAATTTATCTTTTTGAAGATAAATTAAAATGATAAATTGAAATCGTATATGCATGGATATTTGGAATATAAATTCACTAAGGAATTTATAAAAGAAAGTGGAATTTGTCTAAAAATAAATATTGATTTATTTTTGAAGTGTGAAATTATATATCTAGTAAAGATATTTTTGGAAAATAAATAATTGGAAAATTATTTGGAAACTGGTGATGTGTGCATATCCATTGATAGTTCAATAACCGACTATCAATATTTCCCTTTGAATGGGTAATTGATGTGATTTGTTTGAATTTGAATGCCACACTTATTTTTGAATAAGCGCTCACTATTCGGGTTAACCGGGAAAGGACCATAGGGTCGTATAACCCATTCCGAATATGTGATACGTCGTTATGATAGCATTGATGACCGGTGTTGAAGACCGGGTATTTGCGAAAGCGATAGGATGACCTATCGATTGTCTCTGCACTGGGTCGCTCCTGGTATAGAGATTTCCTAAGTGATGGGAAATTCGATCGGGATTGTGAATACCCGGATTGCAAGGGCTTCGTGAGAAGTGCCTTCGGTTTTGTTCGAGCCCGGAACAGACTTGTATGGATTGTATGTCTGACATCACAAATTGAGATATAAAGCAGATTTCTTTCAAATATATTTCTGTTGGTGGCGAAGAATTTATTCTTTTAGCTTAACACCCTTCTCTGAGACGTACGAGCTCAGAGGTTATGTAGTTGAAGGTTATCAGCGATATATTCCCAATTTGGTAATGTGACATGCTGAGTGTTGCTGTGAAATGATCATTGTGTTGATTATTTGTGATAGGATCGTTTATTTGATCTTCTATCTTTGTGATCATTTCTATGATCATTTGTTGACCCAAAGCATGGCTTTTGTATAAAGTATGTTTTTGTGGACGTGACTTCATCGAGCCTCACACCCCGTGAATGGTCAAAACAGGAAAGATGCGGCAAGGTTATGAGGGGTAGCGCCCTTTAGGATGTGTGCATTTCCTTCTGGAAAAGGGTGGTATCATGGTATGGAGCCCAGATACTTACTCATGTTGAAAACACTTTATGATTGTGTGAATTGATTGCGAGCGCTCGGTGAAAGGTCCCAAAGGACCGGGGGATGGCATATTCGGTCAGTTGTTACTCAGTTAGGGGTAACCCGGCCTTGTGTTGGTAGAGATCCGGTTTGGTTCTCGGGGATGTCCATCCAGAGGCATTCTCATGTGGCAATGGGAAGTTCCTTGGCCTGATCATTCGTTGGAAATCCAAAGAAACAATACGTGACTTGTACGGTTTTAGTTGTAGAACCTGCCATCTAATATGGTAGCTATTAGTAGGCATAATATAATGGTACCTATGCCGGCTAAGATTTATATTCTACTTTCGAAATGAATTTTTCCTACACTATGCACTAGTAATAATATCAAATGTTTCTTTTTAATGCGTATCAAGCATCTTTGACTATCATAAGGAGAAATCTCCTCCAAGTCTGCGTTTGCATTGTGTGTGTGGCGGGAGGTCTTATGGTAGTCTCATTTTTAAAAGCATTGCGAATTGAATTTAAAAATATTCCTCTATTTTGTTTTCAAAGATAAATAAACTGTTTTGAGTCCTCACACCAGTCACATGACTGACTCGGAGTTTATTGTTTTCCTTCCTAAACTTTGGATGCCCACCAATTTCCACACGGGTAGTCAAGAGTTAAGGTTTATCAGGATATTCTGGATATTCTGGAGTTGCTGGAGGCAAGATGGATGGCATGGCGTATTATTATGTATAGTATTTCTTTTTCCGCTGCACTGTTTGTTGTTGTACACTTTGATGATATGATGTAATGAAATGTAATGTATAAAATGTAATAACTGATATAGTTCTTTGTTTAAAGATTATTCATTTATTATTATATGTTGTTCCGCTGCGAATTGTGAGATTCTGATATTGACATGTTGTTTTTCTGTTCCGTTCCGTTCTATTTTCTATTTCCTTTTTCTCTCTATTTTTCTATCTTCTTATCTCTTCTTTCTCTCTTATTCTACCTTTTTTTCTTTTTCTTAAACCCATAACATTTCGGTTTTTCGGCAACGAAAATCGCAAACGTTACATCTGGTATCGGAGCTGTTGGTTAAGCGACAACCATGGTTCTGTTGGGTATTACTCATTAGAGATAGAGTCAGTAGTACTCTAGAATGAGTTTGAGTGTAATAATAGCTATGAGAGCGTATTTGTTAGTGAATATAAATTGTTTTGTATTGTGTTGACTTATCGGTTGATTGTTTATAGATTTCGGTCGATGTAGTCTAGCTAACTATCGTAGAAAGGGGTTTCTAAACTCTTAAACAAGATAAACCGACACGATATTGTTTTAAATTGGGTAAATGAAATAATTTTACCTTGATTATATTTTATATATAAAAGAATAATTTTTCAGAATTATTAAAGTGTATATAAGTTGATTGTTTAGTTGTTTGAATAATCTAAGTAAAAGAATTATTGTATAAGTAAAAAGAATTATAAGAATTGAATTATAACTAAAGTGAATTACAATTATGAAATAGACTTATATATATAAGAAGTGAAACTATATGAATATATTTATGAATATGAGTTGTAAATAAAAAAATGAATTTAAAATTAAATGGAAATTTACTTTAGAATTGGAAATTGAATTGAATGAATGGATTGAATGTTAATCAATTGAATGTGAATAAATTGGAATGGAGTAATGAATGCAAGTGTTAATTCATTAAAAATCTAATGTTATTGGAAGTTGAAAGATTGAATGAAAATCAATTTAATTAAACCAATTGAAAGCAAAGGGATTTGGTTGTGATTAATATACATTGGTTGTTATATGGTTGTTAGATGATTGTATATAATTCATTAAGTTAATGGAATTGGAAGCTAAAGTAATTAAAATCCAATTGGAAGTTAAATGAATCTTGAATAAAATTGAATTTGATTTGGAAGTGAACCAACTTGAATATGAATTAGTGAAAGCAAACTAATTGGAAATGAATGTTAGTAAAAATATCCACTGTTAATGAATCAAATGTGATTAAATTGAAAAAACCTATTTCATTGAATATTAATGAAAATATGAATGAATATTTATTGGTTATGGATGTTAGATGAATAATAGTTGGTTGATGTTTGCATTTGTTGTTTGTTTACATTTTCTAAGTTGACATATATAGTTATTATGTTGCTATATGTTGTGTATTGATGCTATTTTCATATATACATGTTCTCATGTTGTTTGTTGAGTGTTTAGTAGGTGCGGATCGCGTTTGCTTCGCATTTGGAGCTCGCTTTCGCGCTATATTAGCCGTATATGCTCGCTAATAATATAATAAGGTACATATCTCGGATTACATACCGTACTTTTATACTTTTTCCCTTCGGGATGCCTCATTACTTGATGAGATGTATATTTGTGATATATATACTGTCATTTTTTTTTTGGATCGAGCCGCGCAAAGGAGACTATGGCGAATTTTTCCGAAAATTTAAGGCGTTAGAAAAATTTGAGAAAATTGAAAAAATTTGAAAACTTTAATTTTGATTTGGAATTGAAAGTTAAACAATAGTAATTGTTTTGAAAAGACAACTAAGTATGATTTGAAAACTTAGTAAGTTATTATAAGAAATTTAACTATGAATTTTGGGAAAGTTAATAGATTCTATAACTTTTCTTACTTGTAATTTCGAGGACGAAATTCTTTTAAGGGGGGAAGATTGTAACGACCCAGGATTTTTATTAATTAAAATTTGAATATTTAATTAATTTTAAATATTAATGAGTGAATTTATAAGTCGAATAAATTTTATTTTGAATAATTGGATTTAATTGAATAATTAAATCAATAATTTAATATGTGAAATTATGGAAATAATTGAAAATTGGGTTAAATATGACTGAAAATGATTTGTAAAATTTTATTTTATCATATTGAAGTTAGAACGATATTTTAGAACTTTTAAAATCGAATTAAAAGTTAATTTGTAAAAATTGAATATTTTAATATTTAATTATCGACTGTAAAATAGCCAATTTTTGAACAGTCTCAGAATTGAACGAAACCAGTTCCATTGGATCCGTAATAGTTAGTTATTACCAGATTTCAATTTTCGTGTCAACCGGAGTTATCGTTTGATCGTGGCAGCTCGAAACGCATCGAATTATTTTTAATTTTAATTTGGCGAGTTAAAATAGCCATTTTTCAAAAAGTCTCGGATTTCGACGAAACCAGTTTCATCGGATCCGTAATATGATATTATTGTAAGGTTTCAAATTTCGTGTCAATGGGATTTACCGTTTGTCCGGTACAAATTAAAACGCCTAGAAATCGATTTAAATCGGTTTAATTTAAATTGAACGTTTACAGCTATAACTCGCACAGATGACCGAATTAGCTTCCAAAACCTGTTCCATTGTGTCCAGAACGTGGGGTAAACCCTAGAAACGCTGGTTACGGCGCGTAAATCGGAGTTCGGAATTCCCGGATGAATAGTGTCGTTTAATTCCTATAAATAGACCAACATTTCAAGAAAAAAATAAATAAATAAAGCTAGGGTTTCAAAGTAAACTGCAGCCGCCTCCTATGGTGCGAACGGCCAGAAATTCGTTTCAATCCTCCTCATTTTTCATCCAATCTACAAGTTATTACGCCTCGACCTCAACAGCAATGTTGTAGAGCTCCGCGAGCTCTACAAGTTCAACGGTCACGATCGCGTTTCGAGCGATGGATCAACGGCAAATTGGAGATGAAGTGCACGCGTTGCACACGCAAATCGAGAGAGGAGGAGGGACCGGACTTCAAGCCACTTGGGCCGAGCATGGAGTGGAGAGAGGCGCATCTGTTGGTGGCTCTTGATCGAGGTATATGTCGATGTGGTGATGGCGGTTATTAACCCTAGAAAATGAAAATGGGTTCGGCCGTGCTTTCATCACCTGGAGCAGTTGCGTGAACGTGAGTGAGGAAGGAGGGGGCGCGCACGGCTACGATGGAGAGAGGTGAGATCCTACGGCCCAGATAAGTTTAGGTTAAAAATTTATAAAATTATGTTGTAAATAGTTTATATAAAATTCGTGAAAACTTGTAAAATGTATAACTTTTTCATACGAGGTCAAAAACGCGCGAAACCAGTTGCGTTGGAATTGTATGGACGAGCACTACGCGATGGATTTGGATTGGAGTCGTTTGGAGTTAGTGAAAATTTCGTGTAAAATTAAACGTCCGTTTAATTTTATTCGAAATAAATCGCTAAAACGAAAATAAAATCAAGGTGAGAACTTCTCACTCAATCGAATCGGTTTCGATTTTATTTTAAATAGTTAGATTTAAAATATTTGAATGCATGTTTGAATGATGATTGATATCTATTGATTGTTAAAATAGACATTATGCGCCGTTAGTAAGCGGATGTTATTTATTAAAAACATATACCGCGAATATTTCATAAACAGTGAAATTGGTATTATATATAATAGCAATATATATATATATATATATTGGCATATGTATATATTGGAGTTATTGATTTCCCGCATTTGTTTAGCGGATGAGACCCTATTGCGCCGTCTATTAAGCGGATAATATTTTAAATCCCATATACCGCGATAATTTCGTACTGGAGCGAAATTGGTATTGTGCTAATGTTTTTGGATGCAGGAAAACAGGTTGGAGGGATCCAACTGGATTTCTCAACAGTATTTATTTGATTATGGATATTTTGATATTCGTTGATTATCATATCGATATATGATGTCATTGTTGTCGTGATTGACTATTTGGTGTGTAGCATCATTGGACCAAATTTGGAACTTTAAAATGATTTTTAAAGTGATTTTTGAAAATATAAAATATTTTTGGAATTGATCCATTTTAAATAAATAAACGTATAATTTTTAATGTTATAAAAATTATGATTTTTGAGAAATATAGTTAAAAGTTGATTTTTGAAAATATGGGGTTAATGATTTTATAAAATAGTTTAATCGGGATTTTTGAAATTATTATAAAGAGTTGAAAATATAGGATTTATCAAATTTGATTATTTTATAAATCAAAATGGTGAAATTATAAAGGAGATTAAAGATGTTTTAAAATAATAGTATAAATTGATTTTATAAAGGATTTATAAATTAAAATATTTGAATTATAAAACGAGTTTTTATAAGTGTTAGAATGAATTGTGAATGAATTTCATAAATGAATGAAATTCATAGAATTATAAACGGTGAAGTTAGAAATGGAATTTTATAAGCAGTAGGTTTATAAAATTTATAAAGTTATTGAAAGAATATATTTGGATAAATAATTGAATCTTATAAGTTATAAGATTTATAATTATGAAGTTTAAAGGAACGATTGTGCAAACAAATAAATTATAGGTGTTTAACTTATAATATGAATTTTGTTTTATAATTGAGTTATAAATTGAATAGGTTAATAAAGGAATTTATAAACGTTGTTTTATAAATTCGCAATGACTTATTTTGATAAGTAAAATTGTTGTAACCTATTTATGGAATTATATTCACGTTTTTGACTGTGAATAATCCTTTAAAAGGAAATGTATAAAAGGATGAAATGTGTTAACGTAGTATATTCACGTTTTTGAATAGTGAATAATATGTTAAAGAAAATGTTTAGATTTGATGTTTTAAATAGAATTAAAACTATCTAACGATGTTTTAAAATGTGTTGAGATTCGAAACCATAGATTTCAACATTTATTGTTGAAATAGACGTTTTCGAGAAATAAAAGGAAATAATGGACTATAACACTGTTGTTATAGTAAATGATTTCCGAAAGGAAATGTTTTGTATAGTATTGGGATTTATATATCTATTTTAATTTCGAATCCCTATACTAGTGATTTTGGGACGTTGTAACGATGTTTTACGCAACATTCGTTTTGGCCCAAATAAATATGTTTAAGAGAATGATTTCCTTAAAGAATGAAATATATACTTAATTTCGATTTAAGTATATTGAATATTTTCCAAGTGTTGAAAATAAATAAAATTTGTGAATTACTTATGAATAAATAAGTATGGAAATGTTTTTCCAATATAAAGTGAATATTTTGAGAATTTATCTTTTTGAAGATAAATTAAAATGATAAATTGAAATCGTATATGCATGGATATTTGGAATATAAATTCACTAAGGAATTTATAAAAGAAAGTGGAATTTGTCTAAAAATAAATATTGATTTATTTTTGAAGTGTGAAATTATATATCTAGTAAAGATATTTTTGGAAAATAAATAATTGGAAAATTATTTGGAAACTGGTGATGTGTGCATATCCATTGATAGTTCAATAACCGACTATCAATATTTCCCTTTGAATGGGTAATTGATGTGATTTGTTTGAATTTGAATGCCACACTTATTTTTGAATAAGCGCTCACTATTCGGGTTAACCGGAAAGGACCATGGGGTCGTATAACCCATTCCGAATATGTGATACATCGTTATGATAGCATTGATGACCGGTGTTGAAGACCGGGTATTTGCGAAAGCGATAGGATGACCTATCGATTGTCTCTGCACTGGGTCGCTCCTGGTATAGAGATTTCCTAAGTGATGGAAAATTCGATCGGGATTGTGAATACCCGGATTGCAAGGGCTTCGTGAGAAGTGCCTTCGGTTTTGTTCGAGCCCGGAACAGACTTGTATGGATTGTATGTCTGACATCACAAATTGAGACATAAAGCAGATTTCTTTCAAATATATTTCTGTTGGTGGCGAAGAATTTATTCTTTTAGCTTAACACCCTTCTCTGAGACGTACGAGCTCAGAGGTTATGTAGTTGAAGGTTATCAGCGATATATTCCCAATTTGGTAATGTGACATGCTGAGTGTTGCTGTGAAATGATCATTGTGTTGATTATTTGTGATAGGATCGTTTATTTGATCGTCTATCTTTGTGATCATTTCTATGATCATTTGTTGACCCAAAGCATGGCTTTTGTATAAAGTATGTTTTTGTGGACGTGACTTCGTCGAGCCTCACACCCCGTGAATGGTCAAAACAGGAAAGATGCGGCAAGGTTATGAGGGGTAGCGCCCTTTAGGATGTGTGCATTTCCTTCTGGAAAAGGGTGGTATCATGGTATGGAGCCCAGATACTTACTCATGTTGAAAACACTTTATGATTGTGTGAATTGATTGCGAGCGCTCGGTGAAAGGTCCCAAAGGACCGGGGGATGGCATATTCGGTCAGTTGTTACTCAGTTAGGGGTAACCCGGCCTTGTGTTGGTAGAGATCCGGTTTGGTTCTCGGGGATGTCCATCCAGAGGCATTCTCATGTGGCAATGGGAAGTTCCTTGGCCTGATCATTCGTTGGAAATCCAAAGAAACAATACGTGACTTGTACGATTTTAGTTGTAGAACCTGCCATCTAATATGGTAGCTATTAGTAGGCATAATATAATGGTACCTATGCCGGCTAAGATTTATATTCTACTTTCAAAATGAATTTTTCCTACACTATGCACTAATAATAATATCAAATGTTTCTTTTTAATGCGTATCAAGCATCTTTGACTATCATAAGGAGAAATCTCCTCCAAGTCTGCGTTTGCATTGTGTGTGTGGCGGGAGGTCTTATGGTAGTCTCATTTTTAAAAGCATTGCGAATTGAATTTAAAAATATTCCTCTATTTTGTTTTCAAAGATAAATAAACTGTTTTGAGTTCTCACACCAGTCACATGACTGACTCGGAGTTTATTGTTTTCCTTCCTAAACTTTGGGTGCCCACCAATTTCCACACGGGTAGTCAAGAGTTAAGGTTTATCAGGATATTCTGGATATTCTGGAGTTGCTGGAGGCAAGATGGATGGCATGGCGTATTATTATGTATAGTATTTCTTTTTCCGCTGCACTGTTTGTTGTTGTACACTCTGATGATATGATGTAATGAAATGTAATGTATAAAATGTAATAACTGATATAGTTCTTTGTTTAAAGATTATTCATTTATTATTATATGTTGTTCCGCTGCGAATTGTGAAATTCTAATATTGTCATGTTGTTTTTCTGTTCTGTTCCGTTCTATTTTCTATTTCCTTTTTCTCTCTATTTTTCTATCTTCTTATCTCTTCTTTCTCTCTTATTCTACCTCCTTTTCTTTTTCTTAAACCCATAACATTTCGGTTTTTCGGCAACGAAAAATCGCAAACGTTACATTACTGCAAATACATTACTTTGTGGTTGTTGGTATCGAGCGCTCGGATAAAGGTTGGTTACGACCGGGGGATGGCATACTCGTGTCGTAGTTACCTAGTTACAAAGGTGACCCGACCTTGTGTTGGCAGAGATCCAGTTAGATTCTCGGGGCGTCCCTCCAGAGGCGTACCCATGTGGCCCAGGAAGTTGACTATTTTTTGGAAATCCATTCTCCAATACGCGCCTTGTACGGTTTTAGTTGTAGAATCTGCCATCTAACATGGTAGCTATAGTAGGCATACTATAAGGGTACGTATGTTGGCTAAGATTAATATTATACTTTCGAAATGTTTTCCACTATGCACTAATAATAATATCAAATGGTTTTCGCGTATCAAGCATATTTGACTATCATAAGGAGAAATCTTCCCCAAGTCTGCGTTTGCATTGTGTGTGTGGCGGGAGGCCTTATGGTAGTTTCATTTTTTTAAAAGAATTGCGGATTTCAATTTTTAATTCTTTTGTTTGTTTTTAAAGATAAAACCGTTTTTTGTTTGCTCATACCAGTCCCATGAATGACCCGTAGTTTATTATTCCCTTCCTAAACTCTGGGTGCCCACTATTTTCCACACGGGCAGTCTAGAGTTGGGTTTTCCGATATAGATATCGATTCGGTAGCTTCAGCTTTCTCTTTGGAATTCTTTGGAGTCTTCGGATTCATGGACTGGGCTTTCTTAGCTTGGTGAAATGTGATGGTGGTTCGAGCTTGTGGTTTGGAGTTATAGCTTTGAAGCATTGGATTGGAGTTATCTCTTGGCTATTTGTTTTCCGCTGCTATATCATATTGTTATTTCTGCTGTAGCATTGTTATCTTGTATCTCTGATATTGATTCATATCGTATCATTGTTGTATCGAATGTTGTATATCAATGATATTCATTTCTTTTTCTTCCGCTGTTTTGTTTTACTTAATTGTGTTATAAGCTCCGACGAACCAGATTCGACATTTGAATCTGCGGCATTGGAATACGAGTGTCGTATTCGGTGGCGATTTTCAAAGGTCGAGTTAGGGTCCGTCACAATAATCTTGGTTATTATTCTAAAATGATGAAATATTTGTTAATGATTAAGCAAAAATAAATGTTTTAAGGAAGTAACCATGTGATGAGAATAACTTGTAAATTAGAAAGGATGTAAATTTAAGTGGGTTTCAAACTGTGAAGTTCTGAATTCTAAATTTAAACATTTGAAAAAAAAAATCAAAATGTTAAAGGGAATAATATTATTCAAACTATTTTGAATGTAATCTTATTCTAGAATAAGAAGTTTTTCGTAAATTTTAAAAGAATTTGTTTGAATTAAAACCAAGGGTGGTTTAAATTTTAAAATTTGGCTTGGTGGGCCAAGAAGTAAATATGTATATATGTGTGGATATACATAATATCAAAGATGGTTTGAAATAAGCTCTAAATGTTGGGTTTTAAATTTGGAATGTGATGTAAAACCCAAAGTGATAAGTTTTTTTGAACTTATAAGTGGGAAGATTATTAATGTGAAGTTAAATAAGTTTGAATGATCAACCTGATTTGGAAATTTCAAGATGAAATTAAGATTTAACTTGGGAAGTTAAATGGTTGATTTGAATTGGGAGTTTGAGTGATCTCAAAATGGGTTTGAGATTCGAAAATTGGAAATGGATGGATGTTTTAAAATAAAATGGAATCATTTTGGACTTAAGATGAAAGTTTAAGATAAAAATTCAAAGGTTTGGTTTCAAAATTTAAATTTGATGTTGAATTGAATTTCAAAGATGTAGTTGTTTAAAAAGGATTTGAATTATTTGAACTTTGAAATAAGTTAAAATGGAATTTGAATTCTGAATTAAATGGTTTAAAGATATAAGTTGATTTGATTTAAAAGATTAAATCAACAATTAAAATTTAACTCGAAGTTATATAATTCAGGATGATTTAAATTTGAAATTTGAATTGAATTAGTTCAAATTGAATTTGATTTGAATTATGTGGAATTGTGATTGAAGATGGATAAGTTTAAAATGTAAATGGGAAAATTTGAATTGGATTGATTTGAAATGAAATTGAAGTTGAACAAGTTCAAATTCAAATGGAAAATGGGATTAATTCAAATAGGAATTGAAATGATTTGAAATTGAAGTGGGTTCAATTTGAAATTAGTCCAAATTGATTTGACTAATTTGGAATTGTAATTAAAGTTAAATGCTTTAAAATTCAAATGGAATTTGATTTGAATTTGGAAAAAAATTGAGGTTAATTCAACTTGAATTGGGGTTAAATCAATTTCAATTGAAATTGAAGTTATTTAAATTGGAATTGAGTCAATTTAAATGGAAGTGGAAATTTAAATTGAATTGATTGGAAATGGAGGTTGGGAATTGAACAGTTTTGACTCTGGACTATTTTCAAAATAAATTGTTTTAATATAAATTTCTTTTTTTCCAAACTATTTACTATACAACTTTTCTATTTAAACCTAAAACTATCTTATACTTGTTTTACTATTATTTTTGGAACTATTTAACATTTTTTCAACTGTTTTGTAAACTAATTATTGTTTTTCAACTACTTTATAACTAATTACTATTTTATAGCTATTTTGCAATCATTTAAAATTTCTATAATTATTTGACTATTTTCCAACTATTTTTACAATTACTTAACTATTTTACAGTTATTTTACAAACTAATAATTATTTTTCAAATACTTTTTTAAATTTTCAAGCTATTTTCTAATTTTAAAATGGTCAGAGTGCGAACTGTTTATAATTAAATATCTATTTGGGATAAGAATTGAGGTGATAGTTCAAATGAGGATTTAAGCAATTGTGAGTAAGTGAATGCTAATTAAAGTGAATGTGAATAGAAAAAAAAAGAATTGATTTGGTTAAAAATCAATAAAAATAAATACGTAGGGTGTACGTATATTATTCTATTCGCATAGTGATTTGATCCAGATTCGAGCATAGAATTTCGAGATAGCTATATCGATCCGAGTTGGGATATTTCACTCGATTTTCGACGGCGAACCTGGATATGGATTGTTGATTGGTTCTGGATATTCTCTATCATAGTTATGGCTATGCAAGGAGAATGACGGTTTCTGATCAAGAAACCAGATCTTAGTCCGCACTGGGAAGTCGGGTGGACGATGCTAGTTCGGAAGTGAAATTGTGTGATCGAGTGAGCGATCAGATTGGTATAGCGTACGGATGATATGTGTACATCGTACTGGTTTGAATGAAATTAATACTGGGAATTTGTCGATAAGAAATGTGAAATGTTTTTTTAAAATGAAAGGTATATTTTGTGAAATATATGATGAAATAAAGTGGAAATTGGGTATATCAATGGTAGAAATTTACTTTATGGAAGTAAGTAATTTGGTAAGTGACTTTATAGAGTAATCAAATTTGAATATTTGATTTGGGATAAACAAAGTTATGTATCTTTGTTAGATATAAGATAAATCTCCCCTTGTTGAATCTATAGCCAGAAGAAAGGGGGTTTTGATAGTTTTTGAAGTATAAAAGGGGTTTTATACAAGTTTGAAGAGATCCAAAGTTTTAAGAAGTTATATATATATATCTGTATATATACGTATAAAGGATCTTATGAGAATGATTTTGGAAAAGGTTTTGGGAACCTATGAATTTGGAAAAGGCTTTTTGATTTTGGGCAAAATCAATTTTGGTATTTGGAAAGCCTAGTTTGAGAATTATCGATTTTGGGATGATCGATTTTGAGAAAGGAGATTTATATGAGATTCATACTAGGTATATGATTTGGAAGATACTATATGTGTATAGTATAAAGTGTTTTGAAAATGGCTCTAGAGAAAAATGCGCTTCCTTGTGATGAACTTCTCAGGAGTACCATAGGTTGGTACTACCTTGAGCCTCTAAGGGGGAGGTTCTAAAGTTGATCCTGTGAGGAGTCCGGACAAACTAGTTCCCGAGGATTATTGGGTAGCGAAAGTCGAGGGCGCTGATGCCTACAGAGACATTTGGGTTATGCTGTGACGACGGTGTAACTCAATGTCGCTGCGATCTACTGTGTGGACCATAGCGAAAATCGTGTGGAGGTGAGTGTCAACGGTCTACGCTTGATTTTGCCGGGAAGGCAACGTAACATCGGTAGGCTGCGATCTATGGTCAAGTGGAGTGGAGAAGTTTCATTCTTTTGGCAGCAGAATTCGAGGGCGCTGAGGCCTACAGTTATATGGGTTTTTGTTGTGATAGCAACGTAACCTTAGTTGTAGCTGTGATCTGTAGCGGGTTCCATGGTGTAATCGAGGGGCGCAGAGGCCTATAATTATCTATGCATTTTGTTGGGATGGCAACGTACCATCGAGTTAACTGCGACCATGGATGGGGGTGATGATTTCCAGAGCATTCTCACCAAAAGATATTCTCTCTATTTTCAAAAATGATTTCTATATTTCAATAAAATTATTTTCCAAGTATTTTCACTGGGTGTTGAAAATGGGTCTGCTAAGTACTTATAGATTTTCAGTCGTACGCCTGATCAACGTATTACCAAATTTCTGTGAGAACAAGGATGAACCGGTTGAAACATCGAGTTATAAAAAGTATTTTCATAAAAACTATTTTATAATATTATGTATATTTTAAAAGTGTTTCAAAGAATAGTTTTTCTAATAATAAGCATTTTATTAAATTCTGTTTTCGTTCCTTTTCGAGGACGAAAAGATTCAAAGGGGGAGGAATGTGATAACTCGGATTTTCGGACATCAGATAATTGGATAATTATCTGATTTAATTATTGAAAATACTGATTTATAGATTGAACAAATAAATGTGATAATCTCCTTTATAAATTATTTAAATATAGATATAAATAGATTTTAAAATAGAATTATTACTTACAAATTTAATATGCTATATATATGTATATATATAAGTTGATTTTAAATTGATTTTTTTATTTGAATTTGAATTTGGACTTAATTTTGGAGTTTAAAAGATAGATATTTTAAAATCTTTTGGATTAAATATATATATATATATATATATATATATATATATAAGCTTTTATTTATATATAATTGGTTTTATTTTCTTTAAAGAAGTTTACATATATATATATATTTAGATAGGTAATTATAAAATTAAGTAAAAGCTTTTGTTTAACATTAAGATAAGTAAGAATTACTTAAATGACATGTGTAAATACATGAAAGCTTGTTTAAAACAAGTGTTAAATGATAAGCTATAATAAATGACAAACGGTGAATCTTTAACAAGTGTCCTTCATAATTTTCATTTTTTATTCTTCTTTTTATTAAAATCACAAATTAACTTATATAAACATATGCTTCCTTATTTTCATTTCTCTTTCTATTCTCTTCAATTCAATGATAAGAGAACTTCAGCCTGAAAAATAACTCAAAACAATCTATAATCAATACTTCCTCATACGAGAAACAAAATCAATAAACTGTACATTTTCAATATCAAAAAACAAAGCCTGCATGCAAACCTGAGATAAATCAAAGCAGATCGTCTTTGTTTCAAAACTAAGCCATCTCTTCAACAAGTTCCTCTAACAAGCAATTTCAGTTTATAAATCAAAGTAGCAATTTTAGCATGCAGTTTTCAAAAGTTTTGATCATCTTAGTTTTAAAGATCAAGTTTTCTGTTTCAAATGCAAAGATTTCAAGTTTCAACAGCAAGCTTCTAACAAAGTTCCAGATTTAAACTTAAAACCCAATGACCTAACCTCTGTTCTTTTAAAAGGTGAGTAACTCTTTTCCAAAGTATGTTTTATATATCTAAATTCTTTGTGTATATATAGATGTATGATTGTGTGTATGCCTGTTGTATCTGTGACTTCACTGTTTTTAGTTTCAAACTAAGATTTTCAACAAAAAGTTCATGTTCTCTTGATCTAATCTCTGATAGGTCTTGGACTTTAAACAAAATTTGTTTGTTTAATCATAAAGAAGGTTTTAAAATTTTATTTAAGTTAAAATTTATTTGAAATCTTACTGGAAATCAAAAAGAACAGGCTGACTAGAGTTATGCAAAAATTCAAACTTCTTAATTCATTAATTTAGGTTTATAATCTGAAATCTTATCTATAAGCTTGATTTTTAGAAGTGAAATCAAGATTTTTAGTTTGGTAATCTCTGGGCTAATCGAAATTGGAGGTTTTTGGGTTTATTTCCAATTCACGATGCTCGGCGAGTTGATCAGAGTAGAGATTTTGGTCGGAGTTAGTTTGTAAGAGGATGGTTCCAGGAAAAATGTTGGTAAATTTTTCTGATGGACATTGTGGCCAGGGGGTGGCGATTTAGGGTTCGAAGGGGTGTTCTAGGTCGAGCGTTTTGGAAACTTCGTGCGGCGTTGAACGATCACCGAAAGCAATCACGATAGGGAATTTTGGTTCGTCTGAGCATGGGGTAGCTTCAGGTGGGTCGGCAGGCGTTCTAGTGATCTGCGGTGGTGGTTTGGGGTGACATTGTTCGATCAGATTTGCTCCTGCTTAGGGTCGAAGTGATCGTTTTTGATTTCGTTGATGAATCGAGGAAGTTGGGGTTTGGATAGTCAGAGGATGGAGTCGCCGACTTGGGGTAGTTCGCGACGTTGACTATAGGAGGTCGGAGCCACCGTGCATGTGCACGGTGTATTTCTGGGTGTCAGGAATTTGAAGTCGATTTGGGAAGAAGTTGTTCCTCAGGGTTGTTTCGTGTAGCCTGAGGGTTTTCTCGAAGCAGTTACGCGAGTGACTCGAGTAGAAGGAAGTGAATGGTTCTCGGTTTTTTTTCTAAAAGTTCTTTTTTTTTAAAATAAGACATGATTCTGAATTTGAATTACTTTGTTTTTTTAAAAAAACTCTTATAAATTTCTTTTATATAAGAAAAGTGTTTCTTAATATTTTATTTAAAGGGTTTGTAAATTTGATTAAATTTTGTTAAAGTTAAATTTGTTAATCGTTTTTAAATTTGAAATTTGAAAATGAAATTTAAAGTAAAATTTAAAGGTGTAATGTTTTAAATGAACACGCTAATGACAATTTAGTCATTAATAAGGAAAATATTTTATCTTAAAGCTAATAGAGATTTAATGATTGAGATTCATTAAATTGGTAAGGAAATAAAAGGGTAATTAATTAATTTAATTAATTAATGATCTAGTGTTAATTAATTAAGTAATTTAAGGGTTAATTAATTTGTAATTGATGATCATTAATTAGATAGGTAAGATTTTTAATTAATGATTAGAAATTAATTAATTAAAGATTAATTAAGTTATAGTTAAACACTTAATTAATTGAGTAATTAGAGATGGATTGACCGGTAATTAAGAATTAATTACCTTGTAATTAATAATGGTTAATTTAAAGCTTAATAACTTAGAGAAGTAATTAGAGAATTGTTAATAGTTAATGAAGATCATTAAATAAGGATTATGAACTGATTAATTAATGTGATTAATTAAAGATAATTAATTAGATTAATTAATTAAGGATAATCATTGTGGAGTTGGTTAAGTGTAATAACTTAATGAAAGTAATTAAAGGGATTAATTACTTAATATAATTAATTAAATTAATGTGATTAGTTTAAATTAATTAATTAGGTTAATTAATTAAGATAATCACAGGATGATTGGTTGAGTATAATTGCTAAATGTGATTAATAGAGTACAATTACTGAGTGAAGTAATTGATGAGTAATTACTGAACGTGATTAATCGAATATTAGAAGTAATTTTGGTGTAATTAAAAAGAAGGATAATCACTTAATGGAAGTAATTAAGGATTAATTACTTAGTGTAATTAATTTAAGGATTAGTTGATTAAGAAAACTAACCAAGTGTTAGTTAATTAATGAGTCTGATTAATTATAGGACAATCAATCAATGTAAGTGATTATAGGGTAATTAATTTGCGTAATTAGTTAAGAGTTAATTACTTATTTTAATTAAAGGTTAATTAATCAAGTTTGATTAATTAAGATAGATAATTAAAGGACGATTAATTAATTTGTTTGTAATTAGTTAATGTTAAGAAAGGATAATCTAAGTGATTAAAGGTTAGTAATTAATTTAATTAGAGATAAATTAAATTAATTTTGGAAGTGATCAATCTTGCTTATGAATGATTGAATGATGTAATGCCTGGAATCGGTTAATATCTCTGATATGAAATGTTTTGTGATATGATATGACTTGGTGACAGTGATAATGTAGTTATTTATCGATAATAAATTTCTATGCATAAGTGACATCTTATTTAAAGTTGAATTATATCTCACTTGTATAACTTGGGTTAAGATGACTTTGTATTCGAAGAGACCGGAGTCGGGTACTAGTAAATACCCGAAACCACTTCGATTCTTTATAGACTAATATGTGGTATTAAACAGGTTAGAAAGGAATGAATTGTGTAACATGGATTTATGACTTAAAATTATTATGTCATAAATGTTGACTAAGAGAACACGAAAAAGGTACGTGTTACCTTGATATCCTCATGTGTTATGGTTTGGTATTTCATATTATGTGGGTTTACTCACGCTGGTTTTCAGCCTGACCCGGGTGTTACTTTGATGTAATGCTCGGGTCAGACCGAGTATTATAGATTTTCAGGTAAGGACGTTCTAGAGCTCAAGAGGCGCGCTGAATGGCAGGAACGTATGGAGCGTATTCCGCTGTATATATTATAGTTTATCTAGGACATGTTTGTTTAAACTGTCCAGTGTTGTGTATTGGTTGTAACTCTGATGTATAAAATGTAAGTGTACTGGTACAGCTCTTTTTTTATAAATTGTTATTTATGTGATATTGTATTTTGATCTGCTGCGAATGTGAGGTTTCTGTGACTTATTCCTGTCTCTTCTTCTTTCTCTTTTCTTTTTTTCCTAACTATCTGGAATTTTCGGGATCGAAAATTTTGGGTCGTTACAGCGGTGGTCGATGCGTGCGATGTTCTGGAAGGCTCAAGGGTTGGGGTTTGTTATCGCAGGTTGGTGGTCGATTGTGAGACGATAGGGTAACGTCATGGCTAGTGTTTGGTCGGTCGAAAGTTGTGGAGGAGCAGGCAACGAAGTCGCGATCCATTTTAGGGCGCGGTCGATCGATGTGATTTTTTATATTAATTTATTTATCTGTATTGCAGTAAGAATAGGATTGTGTTTTTAATTAGGTTTATATGTATATATAGGTTAGGGAATTTAATTTACAGTGAAGGTATATATATGTTATTCTTGTTTAAATTCTATATTTATGTAGGCTAGAAAATTAACAGAAAAAAGAAAAGGATATTTTACAGTAAAATAATTCTGTTTAAATTTAATACAAATACATATTTATATATATATTGGATAAAACAGTAAACATACATATATAAGATTTTTGAAAAAAATTATAATAAGAGTTTATATAAAGATAAGATTTTTATTAAAAACCTATATAGCTTATTTTTATATGCAGTTTGAAAAAATGGAAAATGAAAACAAAATACAATTTACTAATTTATTTAGTTAAGTTATGTAATTATCTTGGTAACTAGAAAATATTTTACTAAATGGAATTAGTTAAAACTAATTATTAGTCAAATTAATTTAATAAATGCCAATTAATTATTCGATTATTTAAATGTTAATACACCACATAATGTTTATTCAAGGTTTGAAATCTGAAAGGATGCAAGCCGGGTTGGAAATGGGTTGCATGCATAGTAAAGGTGAGTTAATCTCACTCGTCTGGATTATTATTTAAATTTAAATAGTTAAATTTAAACATTTGGTTGAATGATTGAATTGATTGGATGTAGTATATTATATATAGTAGTATATATATTGGAGTGATTGATTTCCCGCATTATATAGCGGATGAGACCCTATGCGCCCCGCATAATAGCGGATGACCCCATATACCGCGATATCCCGCCTTGAAGTGGGATTGGTATTTTTATATTGTGATAACATCTGTGAATGCAGGGAAACAGGTTGGAGAGATCCAACTGGATACCTCAAAATTATTTAGATTGTTTTAATATTCTGTGATATGGTTTATTTGATAATCTGTGATAAATTATATTGGTAATTGAAAATATTGGATGCTATGGTTTGATTGAATTTATTTGGATATACCGAGTTATCAAATATATAGATTGGGTTTTTTGAAGAGAAATAAAAGAGAATTCTTGAGTAAATAATTATAGAGGTTTGGATAAATGAATTGGAAAAGGATAAAAGTGGACTTTTTTTAATCCTAATAAATAAATTCCAAGTATGGGAAAAGAGATTTTTGAATAAATGAATTTTTAAACTTAAGTAATATTATTTAAAGAAATAAATGATTTATTTTTAAAATTCACGATTTAAAATGGTGGGAGAAATAAAGGAAGAATTTTAAAATTTAGCATGAAATTAATATTTTAGATTTAAATAAGATTTTAAATCTAAATAAAGGAGTGAATACGGAATTAATGGGTTTTGGAATAAATTTGGATAAGTTAAGGAATTTTTTTTTTGGAGTAAATTTTGAAAATCGATTTGGAAATTGATTTAGTATTTGAAACTGTGTTTTAAAAGGAGAATGAGACTATGAAATTTATAAACTGGGTTTATAAAGTGAAAAAGATATCAGTGGATATTTGGAAGTATAAATTCACGGTGGAAATTTATAAAGAAATGGGTAATTTGTGTTAAAAAATAAATAGTGGTTTATTTTTAAAGGTGTGAAAGAAAAATGTATTTCCCTAAAAAGCCAAGTACGTTTTCAAACAGATTTTTAAGTATAAATTAAAAGTTTTAAAGTGGTTTTTAAAGAATGATTTTGAGAATTATTATTTAAGTTGTTTAAAATTTTAAAGGTAAATATTTATTAAATTAGTTATAATAGTAATTATTTTAAAACGTTAATTGGTATTATGATTTAAGAAGACAATTTTTAATATTTATATTTTATAAAGTAGTTTTATTTTAAAGATAGTTTGGCTAAAGTTTTATTTGAAAACTTGTATAGAATTTCGTAACTTTTATTTTAAATTTATTTTGGCTTAAGTTTTACATGAAAAATTATTATGAAATTTCATAACTGCTAATTTAAATAAAGTCTTTTAAATGGTTTTTATTTTAAATATTTTAAAGTATATATATTATTGGATAAAGCGATTTTAACTTATTTTCAATCTAAAGTATTTAGACTTGGTAATTTTCAGTGGAAATAAACAATATTTGAGAATTTATTCCGCAAGAGGAAAATGATTTGAAAACTATTTTAAAGGGTTGAAGTATAGAAAATAGCTTGCGAAGATATTTTGGAATAAATAATTTGGAAAATTATTTAAAGTCTAATGGTTGTTTGTGAATGTTAATTGATAATTAAATAACCAACTATCAATATTGGCCAATGCGCCGATCATTTCGAAGAGATTGGGATCGGGATTAATTTCCCGAAAACCATTTGATCCAGTTTGAACGTTTTCGTGAGGAAGACAAGAGCTTGAAGTCGAAGATGGAGCAGTGAAGTGCAATGGCTAATTGCTACTAATCCTAAGAGTGATTCCAAAATGGATGTTGTAGGGGTAGTGCCTTCGGCTCCGTTCGAACCCGGAACGGATTTGTATGGATGAATGCTATCAGAACATCGTCAAGACGACGATGAGCATTCTAAGTGAATGTGTGCTAAAAGGGTAACGCTTAACCTCGAGCCTCATCAACCGGGAATGGCAAAAACAAGGGAGGTGCACACAAGGCTAAGTGGCTAGCAACCAATTAGGGTAAGGTCATCCCTCTCTAGAGGTCCCTTTTATTCGGCTATGTGGGCGGTTGCCGATCCCAACCTCGGGGTGATCTTATTCGGACTATCCAGTAAGGTAAAGCTTTGGTCTTGTGATGCAGATGATTAGGGTGGATCCTCGATACGGCGATCTAGACCACGTACCGTGATGGGCGGTACCCCAGTAGCCCTTCCATTGTATGGAATCCAATCTCCGGTAAGCGCCTGTACGGTTTTGATTGCGCCCAACTATTGCTGAAACGTGAGATGCAAGCATTTCAGCTAGATTCTATTTTACTTTCTATAGAAACTTTTATAATATCAGACGGATTTGATAAAAATATTTTGCTTATCGCAAGGTAAAAACCCGGCATGTTTATTTGTGGCGTGGTCTTACGAGATACCTTTGATTTCAAAGGATTTTGGAAACTTTAATAATCCAATTGAGTGTGTTTTCTCACTCTGGTATTCCAGGCTGATTTGAGTGTTATTTTTCTATAATGCTCAGGTCAGACCGAGTATTATAGAATACAGATTCTGGATGGACTGCTATGGGCTTAGGAGACGAGCTGGATGTCGAGACATATCACACGTAATTGATAAATATTCTGCTGTGTATGATTAATTGTATAGTCAGATTTGTGAGGATAGGTTATGATAATTGTCCAGTTGTGTGATATAGATGTTGTTGTACTCTGATGTTGTAATGTATGAACATACATAGTTCTTTTGTTTAAAGATTAGTCATTTATCTATTATATATTGTTCCGCTGCGATTTTGAGATTCTGATATTGTTTCTATTTCTTTTTCTACCTCCTTCTTCTTTTACCATACCGGTTCGATTTTTGGCATTTGATTGTTCGGCATTTGATACAGTGGACGTATTGATGTCGATTTTCGAGCATCGAAAAATCGGGTCATTACAGTTAGTATCAGAGCAAGGTTAAGCGAGAACCTTGGCTCTGGTAGGGAATACTCATTGAAATAGAGTCCGTAGTACTCTAGAATGAGTTGAGTATATTAATAGATATGAGCGCGTATTTGTTAGTGAATATAAAAATTGTTTTATATTGTATTGATTTATCGGTTGAGTGTTTACAAATTCTGGTCGGTGCAGTCTGGCCAACTGTATTGATAGGAGTTTCTAAACTCTTAAACAAGATAAACCAACACAGTATTGTTTTAAAATAGGGTAAATGAAATAATTTTATCTAAATTATTTTTGTATATAAAAGAAATATATTTTTTGTAAATTATTATAGTATATGGTTGCTTGGTTGTTAGGAAGTGATAATATTAAAATATTGTCATTGTTGTACGAAAATTGAATAAGAAATTGAAATCATAACCAATAGACTAGGAAATAAATTCATATAATAAAATAAGATTTGTAAATGTGAATTATAAATGAAATTAATAATTGTAAATGAAATAAAAATTCTAGAGTAACGTTTGAATATGAATTAAAAGGATTTGAAATTTGAAAATTTAGGAAATTTAAATTCCTTTGAATTTGAAAATGGTTTTCAAAGGTTTTGGAGAAATAATAGTGATATTATTTCAGAAATATTTTTGAATTGGATTTGAAATCTATTGAGGTTTAGTATTTAAAAATATTTGGAAAATGTTTTTGAAAGGATAAAAGCATTGAACTCACTTCGTTCGTTGGAAAATGACTTCGATGATGACTGCAGCATCATCGATGTTCATTTTCGAGTTTCCAAGGGAGGAATTGCTGCCTGGAGATTTTGAATTGGGGTTGGTTTTGAAATTCAAAGAGAGAATTGAATTTATCGAAGGATTTTGGATATAATTGATTTCAAAAAGGATTTTGAAATACTTAAGTGATTATTGAAAACTCTGGAGTCGGTTTAAAATATTTTGGAATGTTTAAGCAATTACTTAAAACTCTAGAAGTAAATTGGAAATGCTTAAGGAACAAATTTAGGAACTTATAAAAGTTTGAAATTTGTTTAGAATAGAAATTTAACTTAAGAAGAGTTAAATTAAAATACGTAGGAAAGCTTATAAAAGTTAAAAATTTGAATTGAAATGGAGCATGACTAAATCTAGTTAAATAAAAAGGTGAATTTGAGGAAAAGTCTAAGTGGACTAAGTGAAATGGTTACTTAAATAAATTTGTGAATAAATAAACGAATTTACAATTGCAAGTAAATGAAATTGAAATTGAATGTTGAAATTCATTTTGAATTCGTAAATAAATGGAAAATTAGTCAAGTTGGACTAAATAAAACAAAGGATCGAAAATAAAATTAGTAAGTAAACTAATGAATTTAAATGGGTGAGAAAATGAATTGAAAAGGAATATTGGGATGATATTAAAATATGTGTAAAGTAAAGTGAAGTTAAAGGATTAATTCAAAGTGAACTAAAATAATAAAAGTTTACAAATAAAAATTGTTTGAGATTTAAAATAAATTAGTTAGTGGAACTAGTAAAAATGAATATAAGAAGTGTATAAAATATTTATATTGGACTTAAGAAATGGATGGTGAAATTCTTAAGTAAAATTTGATATTGGGAGAATGTTTTAAGTTAATGAAAGAAGGTTTAATAAGGGTGTGTGAAATGATAATTGTGAATAAGTGAACAAAAATCAATATAAATGTGAATAAAAGAGAATTGATATAGCTAATAATCAATTGGTGCAAAATACGTGGGTTGTACGTATATTACTTTATTCGCATAGCGATTTGATCCAGATCCGAGCATAGAATTTCGAGATAGTTTTATCGATCCGAGTTGGGATTTTTCACTTTTTCGACGGCGAACCCTGGATATGGATTTTTGATTGATTCTGGATATTCTCTATCATAGTTTACGGCTATGCAAGGAGAATGACGGGTTTTGATCAAGAAACCAGATCTGAGTCCGCACTAGAGAGTCGGGTAGACGATACTAGTTCGGAAGTGAAATTGTGTGATCGAGTGAGAGATCAGATTTGGTATTGCATATGAATGATATGTGTGCATCGTACAACTTAAGTAAGGCAATATTTAAATTTTGAAAGAAATGTGTAAAATGATTTTGAATGTTGTAATTGAACATTATAGCTAAGTAGGATATACAGGTGTTTAAAAGCAAAAGTGAATTAGGATTTTTGATTTCAGAAGATAAATGAAATTTGCTCGACAAAGGTATGTATTTAAATTTATGTATAAAATTTGATGATTTTCTAATCTAGCCACTTGGACTTTTGTTTTCTTTTGAAATCTGAGGGCCCTTAGAGGCATTTTGTAGTTGTACCAATCTAGCCAAGTAAAGGAGAAGCTGGCGAAATTTTTCGAAAATTTCGGGAGTTAGAAAAATTTTGAGAAATTTTGAAAATTAAAAATTTGGTTCTGAATTATAATTTGAAATGATTGAGTCAATAATATGGATTGTAATCTATGGATGAGTTTGTAAAGTTAGTAAGAGGATTAGAGTCTTTAATAAAAAGATTGTTTTGGGTATTGTTAAAAACTGTTTGGTTTTGGGGAGTTGTTAAAACTAGTTGTTTGGGAAATAGTAAACGGGTATTGGACCATTCTTCTTAACTAGTAATTTCGGGGATGAAATTCTTTTATGGGGGGAGGAATGCGACAACCCAAATTTTTGGATATTTGAAATCGGAATATTTAATTGATTTTAAATATTCAAACGTTAATCTTCAACTTGAATTTCAAATATCACTATTTGGTTGACAAATAAACTATTGAATTAAACAACTGGAAATCAAGTAATATATGAATTTTGGGATTTCAAGTCTGTTAAAAATATTTTGAAGGTTTATAAAATGTATATTGATAATACTGGAGGTAATAGAACTTTTAAAATTGAATTTAAAACTGTTTTGTTCAGTTTAAAAATATATAGTTTAAACTGATATTTAAAAATAGCCTTTCGAGCCACAGTCTTGGAATTTGATGAAACCAGTTCCATTGGATCCGTAATAGTGTATTATTATCGAACTTAAATTTTTATAGTGTTTGGAGTTGTCGTGTGAGCGTACGGTTTGTAAACGCGCTGAAATCAATATCAAAATTCAATTAAATAACTTGGTCCAAAAAGCTATCTCCTCCATACAATCGAATTAGAACTCGAAATCTTTTCCATTGTGCTCGTAAGAGAGGTATAACATTATAAATGCCTGGCAGCATGCCTCGATAGGATGTAAAAATTTTGAGCTTTGATTTCAAGGCAATTTAAATTTGAATTTAAATTTAAATTTAAATATAAATAATGTAATTACACTAAGTACTGCAGAAAGCACAGACATGCACAAAATTTTAAACACATGTTTCCTTTCTTCTGTTTAATTTCACATGCGCCTTTCTAAAAAAAATCATAGAATGTACAAATCAAATTTATTTGCAAAACGAAGGCCATTTTCGTTCAAAAATCGAATCCACATCAGAAATAATAATGGCTTCCTTAAATTCTTCAAATCGAATGCTCCTCTTCCTCTCAATTTATTCTCGAATCGGAATTCCTACCGAGGCTGATCTCTTCATCCCCAAACGAGTCGAAGTCGAGTTCGGAATCATCCCTAATTAGTTAGGTTGAGCAAGGTCACGAATCTGGGTTTGGCGTTCGAGGTCGAGAAGAGGCACATGCATGCTCGCAGCTAGAGGCGGTGGTCGACGCACGCGATGCTCTTGAAGGCTCAAGGGTTGGGGTTTGTTATCGTAGGTGGGTGGGCGATTGCGAGACGATAGGGTGACGTCGTGGCTAGTGTTTGGTCGGTCGAAAGTTGTGGAGGAACAGGTGACGAAGTCGCGATCCATTTAGGGCGCGGTCGATGTGAGTTTTCTTTTTTTTTATTTTTATTAATTTACTTATCTGTATTACAGTAAGGGAATAGATTGTGTTTTTAATTAGGTTTTGTATGTACATATAGGTTAGGGAATTTAATTTACAATGAAGGTATATATATGTTGTTCTTACTTAAATTCTATATTTATGTAGGCTAGAAAATTAACAGAAAACAGAAAAGGATATTTTACAGTAAAATAATTCTGTTTAAATTTAGTACACATACATATTTAAACATACATACATACATACATACATACATACATACATACATACATATATATATATATAGATAAAACATTAAATATACGTATATAAGATTTTGGAAATTTTTTTATAATAAGAGTTTATATAAAGATAAGATTTTTATTAAAACCCACATAGCTTATTTTTATATGCAGTTTGAAAAAAATGGAAAATAAAAACAAAATTCAATTTACTAATTTATTTCGGTGGTTAATTTTTTTAGTTAAATTATGTAATTATTTTGGTAACTAGAAAATATTTTATTAAAAGGAATTAATTAAAACTAGTTATTAGTTAAATTATTAATAAATGGCAATTAATTGTCCGATTATTTAAATGTTAATACACCACATAATGTTTATTCCAGGTATGAAATCTGAAAGGAAGCAAGCCGGATTGGAAATGGGTTACATGCATAGTAAAGGTGAGTTAATCTCACTCATTTGGATTTTTATTTAAATTTAAATAGTTAAATTTAAATATTTGGTTGAACGATCGAATTGATTGGATGTAGTTAATGATATATAGTAGTATATATTGGAGTGATTGATTTCCTGCATTATATAGCGGATGAGACCCTATGCGCCCCGCATAATTGCGGATGACCCCATATACCGCGATATCCCACCTTTAAGTGAGATTAGTATTTTTATATTGTGCTAACATCTGTGGATGTAGGGAAACAAGTTGGAGGGATCCAACTGGATTCCTCAAAATTATTTAGATTGTTTTAATATTCTGTGATATGGTTTATTTGATAATCTGCAGTAAATTATATTGGTAATTGAAAATATTGGATGTTATGGTTTGATTGAACATATTTGGATACACTGAGTTATCAAATATATAGATTGGATTTTTGAAGAGAAATAAAAGAGAATTTTTGAGTAAATAATTATAGAGGTTTGGATAAATGAATTGGAAAAGGATAAAAGTGTACCTTTTTTAATTCTAACAAATAAATTCCAAGTATGGGAAAAGAGATTTTTGAATAAATGGAAATAAATGAATTTTTAAACTTAAGTAATATTATTTAAAGGAATAAAGGATTAATTTTTAAAATTCAGGATTTAAAATGGTATGAGAAATAAAGGGAGAATTTTAAATTTTAGTATGAAATAATATTTCAGATTTTAAATAAGATATTAAATCTAAATAAAGGAGTGAATATGGAATTAATGGGTTTTGGAATAAATTTGGATAAGTAAAGGAATTTTTTTTAAAATGGAGCAAATTTTGGAAATCGATTTGGAAATCGATTTAGTATTTGAATCTATGTTTTAAAAGGAGAATGAAACTATGGAGTTTATAAACTGGGTTTATAAAGTGAAAAAGATATCAGTGGATATTTGAAAGTATAAATTCACGGTGGGAATTTTTAAAGAAATGGGTAATTTGTTTTAAAAAATAAATAGTGGTTTATTTTTAAAGGTGTGAAAGAAAAGTTTATTTCCTTGAAAAGCCAAGTACGTTTTCAAGCAGATTTTTAAGTATAAGTTAAAAGTTTTAAAGTGGTCTTTAAAGAATGATTTTGAGAATTATTATTTAAGTTGTTTAAAATTTTAAAGGTAAATATTTATTAAATTAGTTATAATAGTAATTATTTAAAAAGGTTAATTGGTATTATGATTTAAAAAGATTATTTTTTATATTTATATTTTATAAAGTAGTTTTATTTTAAAGATAGTTTGGTTAAAGTTTTATTTGAAAACTTGTATAGAATTTCGTAACTTCTATTTTAAATTGGTTTTGGCTTAAGTTTTACATGAAAAGTTATTATAAAATTTCATAACTAGTAATTTAAAAAAGTCTTTTAAATAGTTTTTATTTTAAATATTTTAAAGTATATATATATTTTTGGGTAAAGCGTTTTTAAATTATTTTAAATCGAAAGTATTTAGACTTGATAATTTTCAGTGGAAATAAATAATATTTGGGAATTTATTCTGCAAGAGGAAAGTGGTTTGAAAACTGTTTTAAAGGGTTGAAGTATAGAAAAAAGCGTGCGAAGATATTTTGGAGTAAATAATTTGGTTAATTAATTAAAGTCTGATGGTTGTTTGTGAATGTTAATTGATAGTTAAATAACCAACTATCAATATTGACTAATGCGCCGATCGTTTCGAAGAGACGGGGATTGGGATTAATTTCTCGAAAACCACTTTGATCCAGTTTGAACGTTTTTGTGAGGAAGACAAGAGCTTGGAGGCGAAGATGGAGCAGTAAAGTGCAAGGGCTAATCGCTACTAATCCTGAGGGTGATTCCAAAACGGATTTAGTAGGAATAGTGCTTTTGGTTCCTTTCAAACCCAGAATGGACTTGTACGGACGAATGCTATCAGAACATCGTCAGGACGATGATGAGCATTCTAAGTGAATGTGTGATAAAAAGGTAACGCTTAACCTCGAGCCTCATCAACCGGGAATGGCTAAAACAGGGGAGGTGCACACAAGGCTAAGTGGCTAGCAACCAATTAGGGTAAGGTCATCCCTGTCTAGAGGTCCCTTTTATTCGCTTGTGTGGGCGGTTGCTGATCCCAACCGCGGGATGATCTTATTTGGACTATCCAGTAAGGGGTAGCTTCGTCTTATGATGCAGGGGATGAGGGTGGATCCTCAGTACGGTGATCTAGACCACGTACTACAACTGGCGGTATCCCAGTAGCTCTGCCATTGTATGGAATCCAATCTCTAATAAGCGCCTATATGGTTTTGATTGTGCGCAACTATTGGTGAAACATGAGATGCAAGCATTTCAGCTAGATTCTATTTTACTTTCTATAGACACTATTATAATATCAGACGGGTTTGATAAAAATGTTTTGGTTATCGTAAGGTAAAAACCCGGCATGGTTATTTATGGCGTGGTCTTATGGGATACCTTTGATTTCAAAGGATTTTGGGAACTTTAATAAACCAATTGAGTGTGTTTTCTCACTCTGGTATTCTAGACAGACTCGGGTGTTATTTCGCTATAATGTTCGAGTCAGACCGAGTATTATAGAATACAGATTTTGGATGGACTGCTATGGAGCTCAGGAGACGAGCTGGATGGCAAGACGTATCACATGTATTTGATAAATATTTTGCTATGTATGGTTAACTGTATAGTCAGATTTGTGAGGACAGGTTATGATAACTGTCCAGTTGTGTGCTATAGATGTTGTTGTACTCTGATGTTGTAATGTATAAACAGATGAGTTCTTTTGTTTAAAGATTAGTCATTTATTTATTATATATTGTTCCGTTGCGATTGTGAGATTCTGATATTGTTTCTATTTCTTCTTCTACCTCCTTCTTCTTTAACCCTAGCGGTTCGATATTTTGGTATTCGATTGTTCGGCATTTGTTAAGTGGACTTATTGATGTCGATTTTTGGGCGTCGAAAAATCGGATCGTTACACTATGGGTAACAGACTGCTAGCTTATGTGACACAAGGGCGAACACACGTAGCGAAAGTACGTAGCTATATAAATATAGGGTGTCACAGATCTAGAGCTTGACCCCACGATCTGGCCGCTATGGTGGATTCTAGTCATCTGGTTCTCTCTAACGTCAATAAAAGGAGTACACTATAAAAGTGTCATATGAAACTAATACATATAGACACGAAGTCATGCTTATCGTTGGGCACATAACCGTACTTGTTGAATATAGGCATGAAGCCATACACAGCACTACGTGTATTACCTCGCATTCTTGACTTTATTCCCATCACATGGTTGTCATCTACTTACAATGAATAACCAAGTAAATATCACAACACCGTCCCATACTACTACATGATACTCAGACGTTTATTCACTGCTAATAAATTACACTTGAACTCCATAATATTCTATTAATGAGTCCAAAGAATAAATGGAGGAAATACCCCATCCCAAATGGCCCGTTTATTCAGATTTCTCATCATACAGAATTAAATATCATGAAATCAAATAGGAGGATGTCATCACTATATCATATGAAATTACTAGTCAAATCAACATCAACAATGAATCACTCATATATCTAAAATCAATACCAAGAAAAGAATGATCAGAAAACCAATATAAAGCAAACTATTCAAAAATTAAAACACACACACACACACAGATATATATATATATATATATATATATATATATATATATAACAAATCAATATTAATAATGAATCATTCTCAACCAATAATCTTATATAACAAAAATAAATACTTATAATTGGATCATATATATATATATATTCTAGAATTAACTAGATAATTGTCTAAATCCAAATTCAATATATTCTTTACAATAAATGACCAATTTCTCAATATTTTATAAAATCAAATTAATAATTAAATACTCACCAATTACATTACAAAACTCATTTCTTTCTCTTGAAATCCTAAAATAAAGTTTGTAAAGCTAAATATTGCATATAAGAATTATTTCATAATTTTATATAGTTACATACTATTTTTAAATAATTTTAAAACATTCAAATGAATTTAATATATTCATAATCAAATAAATACCTTTCCAAAGCTTGATTGTATATTAAAATTTCACAAGATATTCTTTGGTAACTCTTAATTATCAATTTGAAATAATTTATATATTTCTAGAATATTATAATATTTTTATAAATTTATTAAAATAAAAAACTGAATTATTCATTATATAATCAATGTCTAAATTAAATAAATAATTAATAATTTTAAATAGAATTTTTTTCATGAAAATAATTTCATATTTGCAGTGCATCAAACCTTTACTTTTAAAACATATTTTATATATTGGATTTTTCTTTAATTTTAAAATATAAATAAAATTTCTTTTATCATGTTAAAAGGTGGAAGGGTATCGACCTCAAAGTTTCGACCATTTCACTTGAATGGTCGACCATTAGGTTTTAGTGGTCGACCATAGGGGTCGACCATTGCTAGAGAGGGGTGAACCTATCAAGTGAAACTCGGAGTATTTTGCTCCATAGTTTTCCCCTCTGATCATCATTCTTCCACCGACTCTTCTCCAATTTGATGCACGGACTTTGTAATCAATCAAACAACACCTCAAAAATATCAAATACAGGGAATTTGATGATTAAACAAAGATTTGTGTGTGCGTTCACTCACCTGTACACGTGCTCTTTCTTCCTTTTATTCCTCTCTGAACGCGCACACACACATCACAACATTGTAGCAACAAAACTTGATTTCCTTCTCGCCATAGATGCAAATGGGTATCGAAATGCGTATATGTAGATTTGGTAATTTATAATAATTTATAAGATTTATTATTGAACTTAGAGGAAGTGAATTATTGAGAAGGTAGTATCAGGTAGAAGTAAATCGACTGAGGGATGAACACGTAATGTAAAAATTAGTGAACGAAGAAAAATCTCAAGACAATGAACTTTGTAAATGGCTTAGGCTTAGGGTATTTGGGCTTAGGACAAGAAGATAAAAAAATAAGTAAATATTATATTTAATTTTTTATATACAAAACTAAATTCTATTTAATTTAAATAAATACAAATTTTCATTTCAAAATTACCTCTTTTCCAAACTAGTATTATCAATTACATCACTCTTATATAAAAAAATTATCTTCACCTTTCAACTTTTTTAAATTTAAATATTTTTTTTCACAATCTAAATCCATTTATTCAATAATTTCTACATCAATTTATTAAATAAAAACCCAAATTCCAATTTAATTAATTAAATTACTAACATTAACTTCAATTAATTATGATCTAAAATTTGGGTTGTTGCCGCTTTATAATGTGGAAGAGGATGATCATTATGTAGGCTTGTTACAATAATAGTGTATGAGAAAACCGTTACCATGCAGATACTATTGATAAGTCAAAAATGACTACCGATACTTTACTATTATCATTGGTAAAATGATCATTAATATATTGATAAAACGGTGAACCGTTAATTGGTAAGGGCAATTTACATGTACATAAATCATTAAAATGTTATCACATTAAAATTTTAATATGATAAAAAAGTAAATATTTTGTACCTGGGTTTAACTCTATAAATAAATATTTATGTCAAAATTTTGACTTATTTTAGTCAAGATATAAAATTTATTAATTCATCACAAATTAATTACAATAATACAAAATAATAACTTTCCAAATCATACATTTTGAACCAAATAAAACTTAAAAAGAAACATCGTCATAAATAATACTATACATATCTATTTAAATATTCATATACCTTCAAAAGTTTGTGGTTATCATTAATTAATTTAAATAGCGAGAAAACAAAATTAATATGACTGGTATTTTTTTATTTTTTTCTAGAAGACGATACTTTATTAACTATAATAAAAGGAGTTGAATACATTTGTTAACACTTCCACCCTAATAAGACAACCAACATAGAATAACTAGTAAAACATATCAAAACTTTCATTTGTATGGGGGGATGTATGTTTATTCCTAGCCAATTTAACAAATGATGCATCTATTCTTCATCTAATTTTATGCAAATTATTCGCGGCTTCATTTAATGGTGGCGAGAAAAGGGGAAAAAACCCTAGATCTGGTAAAACCATAATTCCACCATCAATCGAAGTCATGCCACTCTCCGTCATATGCTGAAGATCTTCATGAGTTCAAGGCGGCCTGAAAGATGTGCCGACGGTCGTCAATCTATCACTTGTTGCGAATATTTGATGTAGCACCATCATGATAAGTCTCTTTTCACTTGCTTCAATTTTGTTATGTTTGCATTTATTGAGTATAATATTGAATCCAAAATGATTGATTTTAATCCTATTACCACTGGGATTCATTTACACTAAAAACTCTATTGTTCATCTCTTGCCAAATATGTCAAGTAGAAATGGTTACTACTATGTCCATGATGTCTTTGTTAATGTTTGAATGTAGATCATAGTTTGTTATTTGCTCCATGATTCTTTCAGCTCGTATATGTAGCTATTACTGAATTGTTTTTTTTATACATTTCATAATTTGATTCAATATGAATTTCAAAAAATAAGTTTGCAAATGATTCAGTGTCTAGATTGCACAATCGATAACTCATATCAGTAATATGTTGAATATGAAAGTATATGATTTTTGTTTGATGATAATAAACATATATATATATATATATATATTCATTCAAATGTATTTGTTAATGTACTATTTTATTTTTTCACATAATCAAATAAATATTTGCTGAATAAAATAAATAACACGAAATTTAAATTCAAACGGATATTTTATTCAAACAAATATTTATTACAATTTTGAATAGTACAAGTTTAAGCTCTCACTATGTATACAATTTTCAATTACAATTTCAATCACATTTTTCACTATACATTTGCACCTCACTACATATCACTTGTTCACTCATAATTATCTTCAAGTCTATTCCAGACTGAATCCAGCATCTGAACAATCTCCAAAATAAACGCTAATGCAGTAAAATTGTAAAGAAAATATTTTGGAGTCTAAAATAAAATGTTATTTTGAAAATTGTATTTGCCTTAGTTATTTGGGTTGTTCGTCATCATTTATTTTGAGATCATCATACAAGAACATTTTGTGACATGCACAGTGTATCACTGTACATGCCACAAGGCCGTGCACACCAATATACACTTGATAAATCTGTAGGGACAGGTGAGCACAATCTCAAACCCAAACCAAAAGCTAGGTTCAACTCAAGTGAAATCACGATACGAGCACAAGGTCAAACCCGAGCTTTAAGCTGGATTCAACATAGGTGCAGTCCAAAAATATAAGTACAATAAAATGATCAAAACGGATGGACATGAACATTTGCAACAGAAGAAGGCCACACAAGCAACCAAACTACACATTCAAGTACAAACCAAAGTACATAAAATAGACTCAAAGCCATATGAGTACCAGATTGCAAATATCATAGTGAAGAATGAATGCAACAAAACAACTTGACTAGTTCAATATGCTATGCACAAGAAACCAAGGGCAAGACCAATGAACTTAAATACCAAATGTACAGGTTCAAATGGTCAAGATAGTAAAATTCAAATGCAAACTGACTTGAAGGAACAAGCACATGAAACAACATATATGCAGTGTGAATAAGACTGCAATATCATAGTATATCACACATAACTTCAAGCATCAGGTCCAAATCTACCAGTGCAACAAGATAACAATAACACAATGAAGCAGTTCAATATCCAACCGAACTAAAAACTTGAACGAACAGTGACAAGAAGCATCAACCAACATTTCAGTGGCAACAATACACATGAAACAAACCGAAGTTATGCCAGAAAACATACAAAATGCAAACCCAGACCAACATATACAAGCACATAGCACCTATGGTCAGGAACCAGTTTTGGCAGCATATAAATGTCAAACTACAAAATAGCAATGTAACTACCAGACCAGTAATCAATGCAATCAACTGAGAGATGTGTGGATATACACAATGCAACAACAGGTTCAGGTAGATCACAAAGACAACTACAGTTCAATATCAAAGTAACCAAAGTCAACAGAGGTGATATCATATACATGAGGATAAAAATGCATATATATATATATACAGCATGAACCAAAATGACAAGTGAACAGCAGGTGGTACGAGACTTAACTCGATGAATGCAACTGAATTCAAGTAAATGGCAACAACAAGTGTTGCATTAGTGAAACAACTCAATATGTAAACAATATATGCAGTGCACGGTGCAAACAACCGGAGTCAATATCAAAACAACACCGCACACTTACGTGGAGTAATACAACATCTGGAAGCAGGTTTTACAATTCAAATCAAGTGGACGAAGTCAAAGGGAACAAAGATAAATCAACATCGTCACAGCAAAGATCAAAACCGTGATAGCCAAGAAAACGAACCAAGTCAGAAATTAACACCGTGTTAATCAAGCAAACAAAATATATGAATTGACCAAGTCAGAAAAATCATCGGCATTCAAGTAAAATCAAGTGGCCAAGAAAAATCATCGGACAAATTCGTATGAAATATACGAACGAAAATATAGGAATTCGAATCCTATAAAACGCAATCATCATCGGCAGTAAGAAGTATTCGAGTTCAAGTAACAACAGAGCAGAATCAATAACACGAATCATCGATCGAGTTCAAGCAAACTAACGAGTAAAGCAAAAGGCATAAAGTACATACCGAAGTCAAAATTGGACTCAATCGAGAAGCCATCATGTGCAACTCACATAGACAGTAGATTGACAAAGCAAACCGTATATAGTTCAACCTTCAATCAACTACATAAGTCGGCGGCTTCAACAAATTCACTAAATCCTAATTTTTATAAAGAGGAACGAAGATGAGCAGCCATTTTCACCAAGCAAGGAAGCAGGCCGACGGAATAAAAGAAAAAGGGAGAATAACTTATTATTTGTTATTAGGCCGTCTTTTAAATTGTTATCGGGCTTTAGTTAAAATTAGAGTTTCTTGTTTTTTAATTTCTTTTGAATTTGTATCTTCCTTTTAAACATTTGTAATTTCTAGTCGTGTGACTACGGGACGAGCTACGGTGGTGCAATTTGAGAATTCGCAATTCAGTGGCTGAGTTTTGGCAACATTTTAAGCATAAAGTTAAGGCTAGTCGATAGCGGGTGTCGTGAGTTTACGTGTGTAAGCGTTTGAGAACTTAATTTCTAGTAGAAACCTTCGGGGCAACACGTATGTAGGGTTTTGCCGAAGCTGGGTAAATCTGTGTGTTCTATTTCTGCATTTAATATTCTGCTATTATCTGTGCTGCTATAATTCTGCTAAATCTGTGTTGCAATTATTTTATATAAACTTCCGCAATTATATTTATAATTAATAGTATCACCCTATTCATCCCCCCTCTAGGGTGAAATCGATCCTACATAATGTTGGTATAATTACTCACTCTATCTTTAGTTGGTAACTTATTAGTAAGGGTAAAATAAAAGTCATTGACAATTTTGAGGCACAATGTGGATTCCAAACCTATTTACACCACTAAAAATGTTTTTTAAACTTATAGCTTCCCAAGCTGACTTAATCGAGAACCCATCTTTTTCTTTCCATTTCGAGTAATCTTGTTGCATTTTATTTTGTATTTTGATCTGATTGATTTCATTGCATAAACTTGCCAGTGATAAAATTAAGGGTATGACCAAGGGGGAATTATGTAATTTTGTGCATATATTTAACTTGATAACTAATCTTGTTCATAATAAATGGTGTTTTTTCTTTCTATTATATACTTGTCATATTGTGATATGTTAATTGATTATTTAATTTAAGTATATTAAATAGAAAATCGTTATATCATATGTTATGCGATAGTAATTATAATGTGCTATACACATTTTAAGTTTATCACATTAAAAATAACATAGTATTTTAAATATTCTTAGTCAAGATGTTTTGAGAGTGGATATCGATTCATCCATTAAGGCAAGAGTACATAATGCTCTCTAAACATTGGGTAGCATATTACGTATTGGTACGAGTTTTTCTTATCTCACAGCATATCTGATGATCATGGAGTTATTGAAGCTTTTAATTACTTCGACAACTTTGGAATCAATAAATTTAAGCTACATTAAATTTACCTTTGAGTAGCAATTGTGTTGCTGGAAGCTTACACAATCAAGTAGTTGCACTATAACTGTTTGTTAAAATGTGAAATTTAGATTTATATTCTACCAACGAATCAAAATTAAAAGGGATTTAAAGTGACATAATTAAGTAATAGTGCATAAAAATAAAAGTCACAGGAATTTTATATGGTTTAGATTTTTTCAAAATCTTACATCCATAGGTCAAATCATTGATTATATATTTCTCCTTGATACAACTTTGCATGGATAAGAGTAAAATAAAAGACATAATTCTTTCCCATTTTCCTAAAATAGGGGATTCCCCTTCTCATTGCAGCGTCTCTTCTATTTGTAGTGCAAAGGTGCATACAGACTCTCACAATCTCTTTTCTTTTTTTATTTTAGTCTCCACCTTTGGAGCTTGCCATGTGTTGCCCATCCGCATTGTTAGTTTTCTATGTATGAATTGCTGATGCATCTATGGTAGAAAACTATAATTTGAGCAGCTAAATTCTGGGTACTGGTGTGACGTTTGAAATTGAACCGAAAACCTCTGAATTTGAGTGGGAACATCTAAAACTGGAGCGAGGAACTTGAATTTTGATTGGCTCCCTGTTTCTAACCTAAGTAATGGACGACATCTGAGCCAACCTTGTTCAAGAATAACAGTGTAATGAGGCGTTGCCCTCTTACTCAGCCTTAGGTGTCGTTGATATCCTTGAGGTTGACTTGCACGGTCCGCTTCTGCATTGTTCGTATGATACTACTCTGAGAACGAAGCTGAAGTTTGAGTTGTTAGTGCGATACATTGTTGGAGCTCTGCTTAGGTGGCCTCAGCTTACCAGGTCTGTGTCTTTGCCGTTTCCTAACAGGTGAAGAACTATGATGGAGCACTATTTGGGTTACCCTATGTGCAACCCTTGGAATGCTTTGGATTCCTCATGGTACTAATTAAAGGGTGCTTGATAAGCTAGTGCAAAACAATAGTTGGGCTTATTGGGTCAATTGACACGTGGAATGTTTCATTTATGGCCTGCTCGAAGCAGTGTATTTTTTTGTCTTTCTACTCTTGTTCTTGTCATGTTCCGATGGTAGCTTATTTCTTTATTGAAATGTTTTGATGGTGGCGCCCTTCTAGAGCATCTTGTTGGGTCATCCCATTCTCTTTCAGTTGTAAGAAGAAAGAGGAGGGTAGCTCATTCCTATTTCCCTTCAATGTAGGATTGTTAGCGTAGTTCTATTAGTTGTGTATATCGACCTGTAAGTGCGGTATATCATCACACATATATAGTCATTTTTTTAAGTGGGGTGTGTTATGCTTTGACGCATTAATACAGCTTTCTGTGCCGCAACGCTGCAATAACGTCTTGTTGTAATTTGGGGGTTTGGTTATGCTATGCTTTCACGTATCATAGTTGTAGATTATTTACCACACCCAGCGACCATGTCTAGTTTTGGGCTTACTATCATAATTTGACACTAAAATTAGGGGATCAGTGTAGTTTGAACCTTTGCCGTCGTTCTACAGTTTTCAAGCACAGTATTAAGACAAGTCTACACCGATCTATGTGTTATGTCATCTTGTCTTCAATAGAGCTCGAGAAAAATGGGTGTTACACTTGCCCTCTAAGTTTGGGATGATCGTAGATCGGTGTAGACTTGTCTTTATTCACACTTAGTCTGCATATCCCGTCAGTTCTGTCTATTCCTTCCTTTCTTTTTGTCAGTGGAAAGTATCTTACAGTCACTTTTGCATTTAATGGTCTTGTATATGTGTTAGTCCCTTATTAGGCCGCTTATGGATCGTTGTTAAATCAAACCTTTTGTTCTTTAAGCAAATCTGCCTTGATCTTTGTATTCATTATTTTGGCTGCTAATCGATTGACGTTTCGCAAATTCCTTCATCATTCTGATCGTGTGACCACTATTCAAATTAAGGTACGTATATATTTCCTTTGTCTTCTCTTTCTTCCTTTTTATGCTCTTATTTAAAGAAGGAAAAAAACAAATAAATCAATATCTATTGGATCAAATCCATCCTTTAGATTTGAATTAAGAATCTTGTTTTTATTTTTATCTCTGTTGGATCTCTTTAGTTTATAATTTCTTTTTTATATCTAATCTTGAGATTTTGAAATGGCTTCCTCCTTTTCTTCTTCTTCCTCTTTACTTTTGTCCTTTAGAATTATTCGAGTGGAAGAAGCCGAGGGTATTGTAAATCAGTTTGGGTTCGTAGATTGTGAAGTTAGGGTTACCGAACCTCACAAGGGTATCAATAATCCCCAATTAGTTTTTATTCACTCATGCTTGAACATATATGATGTGGGCTTTATCTCCCCCAAACCTAATCCTTCATCAATGGTTGTCTTCCTTTGATCTCTTGCCTATCCAACTCACCCCTCTTTCTTATACTTTTGTGATAGACATTTTTATCCTTTATGCTGAGAATGGTTACGATCTCACCTGTGAGGAACTTCAATTTTTGTTTGACATTAACAAAAGTCCTTTAAGGGGTGAAGCTGGCCTTTTCTATGCCCAAGTGAAAAAATCGGTTCTTCAGAACGTCCCCCGGAAGACTCATAGATGGTGTAATTCTTTATTTCGAACTTAGATAGCTTTCCTTCTTTTCATCAATATCCTAATCATATCATTATTTTTGAGGAGGATATCGAATCGTATGAATTGCGTAGGAATAGCATTCTAAGATTAGACGTGAAGGAGAGAGAAATAAAAAGTTCTTTAATAATGATATGTTGAAGAAACATGATTTCTTTACCCAAATCACATGTTTTCCTACAATATCTTTAAGCCTTTCCCGACTTCAATTGAATCTAGTGGTATAACTTATATATAATATATTTTAGATTTATTATTCTTATGATTCTGACCTTCGTAGGAAACTTCTTCCGATCTTGGCATTTTATTCCTCATATATAGGTGATATGGATAGAGATGTTTTAAAGGCGCTCCGTAGCAAACCATCGAAGAAGCATGTTTAGAAAATAAAGCATGGTTCTAGCACATATTCTGATCAGGACCCTAAGTAGTTGACCAATTCTGCTTTCCCTTCTCCTTCAGCGGTTCCTACCATTTCAACTTTAGCGACTCTTCTCATCCCTCCTCTGCAGAGCCTTCCTACCACCGCCGCTCGATTTTGTCTCTTCATGAGGGTTCATGTCTAAACTTGTTGAGAGGGTAGGGAAGACTGCGCTGGATAACTTTTCCAGCATTGCTTCATCTCCTACTTCTCTTCTTCCCCTTTCGCTCCCTAAGATTTCTTCTTTTGATCTTATGTCTGAGATGGAAAAGGCCTAGTCCTATGTAAGTGATTTTTTTGTTGTTTATAGGAGCGATTTCACCCTTGAGGGGGGGGGGGGGTTGAATAGGGTGATGGTATAAATTATAAAAATTAATTGCGGAAGCTTATTTCAACATAGATCACAGAACAATAGCAGCACAGATAATAGCAGAATAATAAATGCAGAAATAGAACGACACAGAATTTACCCACCTTCGGCAAAAACCTGCCTACGTGCTGCCCCCAAGATTTCTACTAGAAATTAGATAGCCAGACGCTTACACACGTAAACTCGCGACACCCGCTTCGACTAAACCTAACTCTACGCTCAAAACCCTGCCACAACTCAGTCACTAAGTTGCGAATTCTCAAACTACGCCACGTAGTTTGTCCCCTAGTCACACGACTAGAAATTTAAACGGTTTTAAAAAAATACAAATTAAAAAACAATTTAAAATAAAATAACCCTAATTAAAATAAAAAGCCCTTATATAACAAAAAGGGAGAAAAATAAGCCGACCCTCTTTTATAATTTAACACGTTCCACTTTCGTTCGTTTATATGAAGATGGCGGTTGTTCCTCTTGCAACTAAATTAGGGCTTCGTCCTTTAATTCCAAATTAGGGTTACGCGAAGAGCCTGACTTATGTTGATCGATTGCGTGGATAATCGTGTGTAAGCCTTGATCGATCGTTTTCCTTGTTGCTCACTTCGGCTGCTTCGTTGATCGAGTTCTTTCCTTGCTTCGGTATGTAATTATGCTTTTTTACTTTCTAATTCAATGCCTGAACTCGATACCTCTATGCCGATGATGATTGTTGCAATTTATAGGAGTCGATCTCCTTGAATTACGTTCGTCTGAATTGTTCATTATCATGCTTTCGGCCATTCGATTTTTGTTGAACGTTGATGATTTATTTGACTTTGTCAATTTCGTATAATTTCTAGTAGCTTGATTCACACGGCTTCGAATCTGACTCGTTTGATTTCTTGGTCATCACGGTGTTGACTTTGATTTGAAACACGGCTTTGATTTCCTTTGACTTTGCCCAATTTTTGATTTCGTGAATTTAATGCTTCTGCTGGCTTCGGTAGTACTTTCGACCTTATTTGATTTTTCCTGTTGTTTCATGACTCCGGCCATTGATTTATTGATTGCCTCCCCCTGATGTTTTTTGATTTGGTACGAACTTGATACTGTCACCTGGTTGTGCACTGACTTGAGCTTCTGGCCTTGATGTCATGGTGTACATGTAAGTTGATATGTTGGTTTCTGACTTAATTAAAATTCGATATTGATTTGTAAATTCAACTTCATTTTTCTTATGCTTTGACTTTGGTCACTTTTGCATAAATGTTGAACTCATTCCTCCACTGTGGCCTTCGACTTTACATTCTCTGGTCGTGCCTTTGTAGTCTTTGTATTGTCACTATAATGTATTCTTCAGGCCGCTTGGATATTGTTGGTCTCTGTGGTAGTTTGGCATTGTGTACATGTAAGTTGTATTTGTGAACATCGTCGAGTCTAGTTGTATTTGCATTGTATCACTTGATAGCATCAAGTCTGATCTACAGTTGCCATTTCTGTTGTACTTGTTGTTTTCATTTGGCTGTTACAGTCCTTCTTGAATTAACCTGAACTTGGTTTTGCTTCATGATGTATTTTAGTCTGATGCCTGTGTCACTTGATTGCTGAGTCACTTGAGTTTCAGACCATATATGTGTTTGTTTCAGTTTGGTACACATCCTTGACCTGTTGCACTGTTTCTGGCCATTCTTGTTGCCTCTGTTCATTTGCAATATTGTGGTTCATGTGTTTGATTTACTGTTGAGTCTTTGATATTGGTATGGAGTACATTGTTGGCTATGTGCATTCTGATCATTTTGGCACTGGGTCTGCATACATGTGCTTACTTGAGCATGTTTCATTTGGTCGTCTGCACCTCTGGTATGCTGCATCTTGGTCTTGCCATTTGTATTTGGTTTGCGTTCATGTCTGATCATTGAAGAGTTGCATTGTTCCATGTATTTGTGCTTTGATGCAGTTTTGATTTGTCGAAGCTTTGCATTTGAGTTGAGTCATGACAACAATGGCTTGACCTTTGCATTTAGTTTATTGTTTGGTGCCTTCTTGAATTTGTGTAGATTGTGCATTACACTTGAGTTGAATCCAGTTTTACAACTCAGGTTTGACCTTGTGCTGAAGTCGAGACTTTATTTATGTTGCACCTTAGTTGAACCCGTCTTTTTATTTGGGTTTGACCTTGTGCTCACCTGTCCCTGTAACATTATCAAGTGTATATCGGTATGCACGGCCTTGTAGCATGTACAGTGATACACTGTGCATGTCACATTGTTCGTGTGTGATGAATTCAAATGTAAATGATGACGAGCAACCCAAATAACTGAGGCAAATAATATTTTCAAAATCCATATTTTATTTTATATTGCAAAAATATTTCTTTTTCAATTTTATTGCGTTAGTGAATATTTTACAGATTGCTCAGATGCTGGATTCTAACTGGAATGAAGGTGAAGATAAAATACGAATTGAGTGAATGAGTGATGTGTAGTGAGGTTAAATGTAAATATGAAATTGTGATGTGTTTGCAATAAAAATTGTATATGTATAGTAAGAGCTTGAATTTGTACTATTCAAAATTGTAATAAATATTTGTTTGAATAAAATTTCTGTTTGAATTCAAATTATGTGTATTTAATTTTATTCAGCAAATATTTATTTAATCTATGAAAAATAAAATAGTACATTAACAAATACATTTAAACGAATGTATATATGTTTATTATCATCAAACAAAAATCATATAAGCGCATATTCAACAATCTCCTCATTTTGATGATAACAAACATATATTTAAGATTTTGAATATGTTAAATGTATTTGATCATTCATATGCTCTAATTGCTCCCCCTATTTAAATGCTTCCTCTCTACACACAACTCCCGCTACATATATGCATACAAATAAAAATATGCAAATGAGCCTAGATGCAAATAGAAAATTATTAGACCTTTGCTTGATTTTATTTGACAAAATCTTAACTTTTCTCTCCCCCTTTTGTTATCAGCAAAAGAATGATAGTGTTAGAGAAAAGAGAGATAAAGTTATCGATATTAATTCAACATTAAAACTCAATTGAATATAAATATTAAATTTCAATAAAAAATCAAACAAAAATCATGAATATTTTGTTAGGCGCATATTCCACTTTTAGAATGATGGGAATTATGTCATCATATAAAACCATACAGTTGTGTCTATTTGTGGTATATTTATATCAGGAATTTTAATATCTACTAACCATGCATAACCGTTAGGACTTTTAAATGAGATTAGTAGTATTCCAATTTTATTTTAAAAAAATGAATTCAAGTATCTTCTAACCACGCATAACCGTGAGGACTTTTAAATGGGATTAGAATCAACTTATTTATTTTTAAAATCGACTTTTGATATGCGTTCCATACATGCATAACCGTGAGGACTTTTAAATGAGCATGGAAGCACATAACAAATTCCAAGTAATTCACCCATGCATAACTGTGAGGACTTTTAAATGAGAGTGAATACTTTGGTATTTATTTATTT
The DNA here is from genome assembly GCA_030765085.1 of Allium cepa. Lineage (NCBI taxonomy): Eukaryota > Viridiplantae > Streptophyta > Magnoliopsida > Asparagales > Amaryllidaceae > Allium > Allium cepa. Next base: position 937,508,607 of record CM060935.1, read on the forward strand.
AATATTAATAATATTTATAAAAAAATATAAAATGAAAAACGAACGATTCCTGTTTAAAGTACCACATATCGACAAACTATATAGAATTTTGATGAGTGATGGTCGTTAGAAATATGATAGACATAGAGATGGTCATGGAATTTTTACCAACAAATTTTTTTATAACTCTTGTTTAAATTTCTAAAGAAATTTATTAATTATACCGTCTCGAGTCATAATATATAATAAATATCAACACTCGTCACTTTTTCAATCACTATTTATCTTTTCGATAATTATTAGGGAGTCAGATTAGTCAAAATAGTCATTTAAAATCAAATTCAAAAATAATTATGAAATCAATTTTTCAAAATGACTAATCTGAAAATATGGTCAAAAATGATTTTCTCGAGGGGGTTTTATAAGAAAATTTTCTGCTATTTGAAAATTATTTGAAACGAAAAATATGCAGATATTTTCTTTGAAAAACGATGCAGTTACTAAATGTCTCAAAAATCACGTTCAACTAGTAATTTTTCTATCAACTAGATTATCAGTGTAATCTGCATCTGAATTTCTTTTTCACCCAAAATTATCATTGATTGAATTTGATCGACCAAACCATGAAGTGTGTATCAAAAATTTCAAACTCAATTTTAACAGCATTTTAAATGACATTCTTTTGAATTTGAATTGAAGCCGTGTAAATAATAAAAAACCGTGAATAAAGAGTTAGCTGTATTATAACCAAATGTATCATCATCCAACAAAACACTATTTTTAATCCAAACCGATGTATAAGAAGTAATTCAAAGAATCTAGAGATTTTATAGTGTTTTTGGCATAAGAATATAATTGGCCAACTATTTTGAATAAGTCGGAATCATCATCTTTTTATCATCACATTATTGGCTGATTTAATTCAGAATACGGTGCAAATTATCACATTTAACATATCGTTCAAAATATACCATTACCTGTTTTACCTTTACGATATTTTTCGTTGTTGTCCATTGTGATTCTGTCACCTTTATACTAGGCTAAGGAACTTTGCTTTGTCGCCCGTTGTGTTTCTGGAATAGCCAAAAATCTAGAGAACACTGTTGGTTTTCCTTAGCCTGCCACCACACCTACACGGGAAAAGATTTATGTGACCTATTTGTTTTTATAGGTCCATGGTTGTTAGTGGCAGAAAATTTTGAAAAACAATTTTGTAAAGACCCAAAACTATTTATAATTGTTCCTTTCGGCACCCAAATTTGTTTAACTTTGAGAGATTTTATATTTGTGCCTTTTGGAACCCAAATCGGTATAGTTTTCACATGTTTGGGTCTATACCAACAATTATTGTGATTGTGTCCATATTTTCTACAAATCGTGCACATTGAATTTTCTTGATTAATCTTGTTTTCAACAATTTTAGATTGATTATATCCAAGTCCTTTTCTAACTGTATTAACAGTTTGCTTTTTTAATAGCATATTCAACGATTTTTCACTTTTTGAAAATTTATCTAAAGTCGTTGACAATTGTTGGACTTGTGTTTTGAGAGATTCATTTTTGTTCAATAATTGTGTGCACTTTTTGATAGAATTTTCTCTCCTAGTATTTTCATTTTCTATCAAAATCAGAATTTCATTTTCAAGTGATTTTATTTTAATTTCTTCTTCAAATGTTGGACACTTATCACACTTAGGGATCCTACTTTGATAGGTTTTAACTAATTGGTCAAGTTGTTCATTTAATTCTATTAAAGTAACTTTTTGTGATTCAAGTTTAGCATATTTCTCCCTAAGTTCTTCAAAACAGCCATTTACTTCGTGGAAATAAATAAGTAATTCAGAGTGAGTGAGTTTTGATACCTCGCTTGGCTCATCATCGTCGCTATCAGTTATATTTCCATGAAGGCACATATCTGCTTTCTCACTCTCACCGCTAGTACTTTGATTATCTTCATCACTTGTATTCCACGTGGCTGTAGCATTTCTCCGTTTTGATTTCTTTTCAAAATCGCGTTGAAATCGGGGATAATTGGGCTTGATATCACCGGGTTTGTTGCAAATGATCCTGTGTTCTTCGAAGTTATCTAGTGCTTTAATTATTCTGCTTTTCAATTGTTGTTTTAGAGCTGCATTTCCGTATTTGTGGTTCCACCTTTTGAATTTCTTCATTATTAATGCCAGCTCAGCTTCTCCATCATCATCCTCATCACAACTGCTTTTTACCAATCCTGTTAAGCACATTTCTTTAACTGAGTTGGTTGTGGAGGACTTCTCATTGTTGTTGACTTTTGCACCATATATTGTATCGAAAGTATTCCAGATTTCCTGTGCATTTTCACAATGAGATATGAAATTAAAATTATCTTGATTAATTTGAGAATATAATATATGCATAGCAAGAGCGTTAATCGAGATAATTTTCTTATCTTTTATATCACACCCGTTTTCAATAATATCCCAACATTTAACATTAACAGATTTTAAATAAAATTCCATTTTCAATTTCTAATTCAAAAAATCTGTTCCATCGAAAATAGAAGGAATAATATTGGAACGACCCTCAACAAAAGTATTATTAAAAGAAGCCGTTTTTTAAAATTCAAATTTTTAAAACAAAAACCGATTTTTGAAACACGAATTTTTAAAACAAAAATCGACTTCTATTCCTAGCTCTGATACCACTTGTAGGATCGATTTCACCCTAGAGGGGGGGTGAATAGGGTGATGGTATAAATTATAAAAATTAATTGCGGAAGCTTATTTCAACACAGATCACAGAACTATAGCAGCACAGATAATAGCAGAATAATAAATGCAGAAATAGAACGACACAGAATTTACCCAGCTTCGGCAAAAACCTGCCTACGTGCTGCCCCCAAGGTTTCTACTAGAAATTAGATAGTCAGACGCATACACACGTAAACTCGCGACACCCACTATTGACTAAACCTTACTCTACGCTCAAAACCCTGCCACAACTCAGCCACTGAGTTGCGAATTCTCAAACTACGCCATGTAGTTTGTCCCCCAGTCACACGACTAGAAATTTAAACGGTTTAAAAAAAATTACAAATTAAAAAACAATTTAAAATAAAATAACCCTAATTAAAATAAAAAGCCCTTATATAATAAAAAGGAGAAAAATAAGCCGGCCCTCTTTTATAATTTAACACGTTCCACTTTCGTTCGTTTATATGAAGATGGCGGCTGTTCCTCTTGCAACTAAATTAGGGCTTCGTCCTTTGATTCCAAATTAGGGTTACGCGAAGAGCCTGACTTATGTTGATCGATTGCGTGGATAACCGCGTGTAAGCCTTGATCGATAGTTTTCCTTGTGGCTCACTTCGGTTGCTTCGTTGATCGAGTTCTTTCCTTGCTTCGGTATGTAATTTATGCTTTTTTACTTTCTGATTCAATGCTTGAACTCGATACCTCTATGCTGATGATGATTGTTGCAATTTATAGGAGTCGATCTCCTTGAATTACGTTCGTCTGAATTGTTCATTATCATGCTTTCGGCCATTCGATTTTTGTTGAACGTTGATGATTTATTTGAATTTGTCAATTTCGTATAATTTCTAGTAGCTTGATTCACACGGCTTCGAATTTGATTCGTTTGATTTCTCGGTCATCACGGTGTTGACTTTGATTTGAAACACGGCTTTGATTTCCTTTGACTTTGCCTAATTTTTGATTTCGTGAATTTAATGCTTCTGCTGGCTTCGGTAGTACTTTTGACCTTATTTGATTTTTCCTGTTGTTTCATGACTCCGGCCATTGATTTATTGATGGCCTCCCCCTGATGTTTTTTGATTTGGTACGAACTTGATACTGTCACATGGTTGTGCACTGACTTGAGCTTCTGGCCTTGATGCCATGGTGTACATGTAAGTTGATATGTTGGTTTCTGACTTAATTAAAATTCGATATTGATTTGTAAATTCAACTTCATTTTTCTGATGCTTTGACTTTGGTCACTTTTGCATAAATGTTGAACTCATTCCTCCACTGTGGCCTTCGACTTTACATTCTCTGGTCGTGACTTTGTAGTCTTTGTATTGTCACTATAATGTATTCTTCAGGCCGCTTGGATATTGTTGGTCTCTGTGGTAGTTTGGCTTTGTGTGCATGTAAGTTGCATTTGTGAACATCGTCGAGTCTAGTTGTATTTGCATTGTATCACTTGATAGCATCAAGTCTGATCTACAGTTGTCATTTCTGTTGTACTTGTTGTTTTCATTTGGCTGTTACAGTCCTTCTTGAATTAACCTGAACTTGGTTTTGCTTCATGATGTACTTTAGTCTGATGCCTGTGTCACTTGATTGCTGAGTCACTTGAGTTTCAGACCATATATGTGTTTGTTTCAGTTTGGTACACATCCTTGACCTGTTGCACTGTTTTTGGCCATTCTTGTTGCCTCTGTTCATTTGCAATATTGTGGTTCATGTGTTTGATTTACTGTTGAGTCTTTGATATTAGTATGGAGTACATTGTTGGCTATGTGCATTCTGATCATTTTGGCACTGGGTCTGCATACATGTGCTTACTTGAGCATGTTTCATTTGGTCGTATGCACCTCTGGTATGCTGCAGGTTGGTCTTGCCATTTGTATTTAGTTTGCGTTCATGTCTGATCATTGAAGAGTTGCATTGTTCCATGTATTTGTGCTTTGATGCAGTTTTGATTTTTCGAAGCTTTGCATTTGAGTTGAGTCATGACAACAATGGCTTGACCTTTGCATTCAGTTTATTGTTTGGTGCCTTCTTGAATTTGTGTAGACTGTGCATTACACTTGAGTTGAATCCAGTTTTACAACTCGGGTTTGACCTTGTGCTGAGGTCGAGATTTTATTTATGTCGCACCTGAGTTGAACCCGTCTTTTTATTTGGGTTTGACCTTGTGCTCACCTGTCCCTGTAACATTATCAAGTGTATATCGGTGTGCACGGCCTTGTGGCATGTACAGTGATACACTATGCATGTCACATTGTTCGTATGTGATGAATTCAAATGTAAATGATGACGAACAACCCAAATAATTGAGGCAAATAATATTTTCAAAATCCATATTTTATTTTATATTGCAAAAATATTTCTTTTTCAATTTTACTACGTTAGTGAATATTTTTGCAGATTGCTCAAATGTTGGATTCTAACTGGAATGAAGGTGAAGATAAAATACGAATTGAGTGAATGAGTGATGTGTAGTGAGGTTAAATGTAAATATGAAATTGTGATGTATTTGTAATCAAAATTATATATGTATAGTGAGAGTGAATTTGTACTATTCAAAATTGTAATAAATATTTGTTTGAATAAAATTTCTGTTTGAATTCAAATTCTATGTATTTAATTTTATTCAGCAAATATTTAATTAATATATGAAAAATAAAATAGTACATTAACAAATACATTTAAACGAATGTATATATGTTTATTATCATCAAACGAAAATCATGTAAGCGCATATTCAACATTGTTGTTTATTATTATTAGTTTTTTACCCCTTACCCGTTGTTGTTTTATTCCCTTCTTTTTTTAGCTTGGAGCCTTGACCATCGAGGCCTGAAAGAAGTGGGAAAGTGACCAGGTCATTATCCATGGTCATTTTGCTACATGGAAAGCGAGTCTTTCTTCAACGACTTTTGAGATGAACAATCTTGTTTATCAACTCAAATTGATTTTGAAAAGGCCAAAATCAAGGAAAATTTTAAGCCGTTTCGGGAGGAGGCTAGAAGGGAGGCTAAATCCGTGGCAGATGCCTTGGGCTTGAAAGTCCGAGAACCAGAAGAGAAAGAGGAGGAACTTAATAGGACTACTTCCAATGCAACCTACAAGTTATATGCCTAAGCTCGATGTCAGTTTAATGCCGAGATCAAGCTTGATTTCTTAGGGGACCAAGCTTTGATTGATATAGTCTACACCTAATGTTAGGCTAAATGGACAGATGATGTTGCTGTAGAGAATGCCACTCCTTCCACCTATTTACAAGTAAATGAGGAGGAGGAGGAAGAAACTAAGGAAGATAAGGGGTCTGTGAAAACATAGGTTATTTTAAATCCTCATGTGAATATTTAGTTTTTTGTGTGAGAGTTCTGAGACTTCTTTTAGTATGTAATGAAAACTGTTTACTATTTTGCCATATCAGTTTTTTTCTTCGCTGCTATTTTACTTTGTTGTTATCTTATGAATGATCATGTCATCTTTATTGTATTTTTAGTCTTCCCAAGAAGTTTTGTTTACTAAAATTTTGATGGAAAGCAAGGATAGGCTCAAGACCCAAACTTTCAAACATCTTGGTCTTAATGCCACGACCATCAGTAAGTGTGACAGAGAGTTAGATGGGTTTTTTCCACAACATAGGGCCAAAACCAATGAGTTGCTCTCCAGAATTGATCAAGTAGTTAAAGAAAAGGAGGCACTTAGTGACTTCATGCCGCATCGATGACAATTCACCCAAGAAAGTGGCTCTTTCCACTGATAGATCTCACCTTGAGTTGTTTTAGACATAGGCTTAGGAACTCACTTAGGGATTGAATTCTGCGTATTCTTGTCAGTGTTTGTATATGGTTTTGTTGAATTTGTCATTACGACAATATAGTTAATAACATGGATTCCCATTTTGATTTTAATGTGGTGTATTTTGATTTTTCTTGAGTCGAACTTTTGATTATTACTCATTAGGTTGGTCCTCAAGGGTATTTACATAAATTCAATGAGATTCTTGAATCTAACATCCCTTTCGCCCCCATGATTCATGACCATGATAATGTAGGCATGCATGAGTTTGAGGTTGCGGTGAAGGATCCTACTACAGTCATAGAAGAGGAGAATGTCCATCTTATAATTGCCAATAAAAGAATTGAGAAGAGTTTAAAGGAGATCGATTTGAAGCTCACGGAGGTGAAAGATGTGCTAAATCGTCAACATCAATCGAACACCAAATAGCATATTGGGATTAATGCTACTGAGTTAAAGTTAGGTAAGATGTGGCGGTCGGTGAAAGAAAGGGAGAATTACAGGATTGTTTATGAAAAAGAGATAGAGAAATTGAATAAAACTTAGAAGACATATATGTACAACTTGTGAACCTTATTGAGGAAGTAGGAGATGCTAAAGGAGGAAAATTGGTAGGTGGGCCCAGTACGGACTTGTTTTTTTCTCTTCCAGTAAGCGCAACTCCTTCTTTGGAAAATGAGCATAAGAAGAGGAGGAAAGGATGGAAAATTGATGCACTTGTATATTTCGGTGGATTTGCCAAGGATAATAAGAAAACTAAGGCTCAGCTAATTGATACCATAGAAAACACGAGGAAAGTGGCTATACTAAGAATATATGACCTCGAGGATTTTTTGAGTGCAGCTCTAGGATCCCCTCCCTTTCAGAAATACTTAAATGAGAAAAGGTTAGTGGTAAGACTGGGCAAGCTTTCTTTCATCGTGCAATGGATGTTTTTGAGTATTTTTACCCTACGTTCGACTTGTATTTTCTCCTGACACTCCAGGCTTCAAGGTGGCCATAGATTGGCTGATGGACCCTTGGGGTGCTTGCTACGACCCTTGGAAGACTTTTCCCATCAGTCCGCCCTGCTTTTAGCTGATGCTTTTTAGGCATCGTTAGTGTAATATCTTAGGGACTCGTAACTACAAATGACATTACAACTTTGTATTGTCGGATACTTTTATTGGGTTGTATATATATTATGCAATTTTTAGATTATTTTGTGAATTTTTTGAATTTTCTTATGAGCGTTCTTTCTTGGTTTTGCTTCCTTTTAATTTTGCTTTGTGTGAACTCATTTTCTTTTTCGCTTGCTTTTTTTACTCAAGCCTGAAGGTGGCTATTTTGGAAAAGAAGCTTAATTCTGCTTTGACCAGAGTTGCAGAATTGGAAGGTTTATTGAAAGATTCCGAAAGCACATATGAAGTCGTATACATGGGTGAAATTAAGGCTTTTGGAATGCAAAGTTCAATAAGTAGATGGGAAAATTGCAAAGCAGATTAGTGTCGAAGATACATTCTCCATAACCTTGGACCTAGGCACTACTTTTAGATCACGTGCTACCCCCACACCCCTTTATGGGGCCGCTTAGGATGATGCTTTAGAATGGAAAAAATATTTAAAGAACTATTATGAGGCCAAGTTTAATGAATTTGACCATCATTATAAGATGGAGTTGGGAACTTCTGGAAACCACATCTCCTTTAACCTTTCTAGTGTGCAAGAGCTTTTCAGTCCTTTCTAGAACAACTGAGAAAACAAGTGATCAACTTTTATGTGAGATTGAACGAACTAGGAGGGTCATTATGGGATGCGTGAATGACCTTAAGAATAAAATATTCACCCTAGAGTGTGAAGCTCGCCTGGACTCTGTTGGAGTTTCTGTGGGGGATTGGATATGGCTTCCTTGTTGGAAAAGCTTCACGATACGAAGGTAGGAAAAGTTAAGGAAGAGACTTGTGTGAAGCATGCTATTGGCATTTTCACTCACTTTTGGCCAGATTTTGTTCTAAAATTCTTATACAATTGAGTGGATTATTAATTTAATATGTAGGACTATTGCGACAGTTGTGCCACTGCCAGTTACGATCCTTGTTCTGCTTATGGATGCACTGCCCGTAGTCTTTTATCGTTTGTCATTACTGAACTAAATGACACACCTCTTGCCCTTCAACTTGAGGGTGCTCACCTCAATGCTTCATACTTCATTCTCATAGATCATACCGTCGGAGAAGGATTACAACCAGTTCTTCCTCTGAGACCGAGCTAGACTGGTAACTCGGTTCCGTTTAATTAGAGTGTATTGTTTTCCTTTTGCACGTTTTAAGGTGTTTGTAAAATACTATTTGTGTATATATGAGCTTTATATTTAGTTTATTCTAACAGGATTAAATAATATAAGAAAGTCCTTATTTCTGATGTTTACCTAACAAACTCTAAGTAGTTTCTGGAATTGTACTTGATTGTGTATGCTTCCAGCAACACAATTACCACTCAAAGGCAAATTCAATGCAGCTTTAATTTTTTGATTCAAAAGTTGTGGAAGTAATTAAAAGCTTCAATTACTCCATGGTCATCCAAGGTGTTGTGAGATGAAAATTCTCATTAATATTAATCATGGCTATTTGGGGGCACCAAGGGGTTACATATTGATAGTTGTTGGATAACTACGGAATGACCCACTCGAGAGTTTTCGATTGTTTAATATAACTAAGGTCAAACATAATTTCTGGTACTTTCAATTTTATGATTGTATTCCAGGCAGAGCACAACATCCTTATGCATCCATTTCGCATGTTAGGCATAGCTGGTGTATTCGGTGGCTCTCTATTTAGTGCTATGCATGGTTCCTTGGCAACCTTTAGTTTAATCTGGGACATTACTAAAAATAGGTCTGCTAATGAAAGTTACATATTCGGTCAAGATGAAGAAACTTATAATATCGTTGCTACTCATGGTTATTTTGGCCGATTGATCTTTCAATATGCTAGTTGATGATATTATATAGTTTTCTTGATTTGAGAATACCGTTGAACTTTAATGTGGACATTCCACTTTGATTATAATTAAATCATGGCATGCAATCCATCGAATAACTATAGTTGGCTTGAGTTTAAGCACTAGATGTAAAACAACTATAATTAAATCTTATTCGAGTTACTGACCCAACGAAATTCAAAGGAGGTTAAAACATCTACATCAAGTCAGAACAACTCAAGAATCAACCAAAAGGACTGGAAGAAGGAACTAAGAAAGAATCATGAAAAAGAAACCAAAAATTGACTAAGATGATGGATCACTAGCGATCCATAAGAGTTGCTTGTGGATCCTCCTATCCTCTTGCACCATGATCTAATAAGTTTTATAGAGATGTCTACTAAGTTTGATGATATTCCAAGCAAGCTAGTTCGAGAAGTAGGAATTCATCCGATTCTAGTAATAGTTCAATGCAATTAGTACATGAATCATCATCAAAACAAAGCATCTTGTCATGAAATTATGTGGAGAGCATCTACACAGGGCAAGGAGCATGATCCAATTGAAATAAGCTTAGAACACTCTAACTCCATGGATCGCCAGTGACCCATAATTTTAGCTTGGTTCACCACCAAATTTCTTGAGCGCCTTCGTACCTTTAAATGCAAGCTTCTAGTAATGCGACCTAGCTTAATAGCTCTCTAATCCCTATAAATACAGACCCATCTACAACATAAAGAAGATCTTATGGACTGGCTACTAAAACTCTATAGAAACTATTCTTTACTCTTCTCCTCCCACACAACAGTCATCTAAAGGGTTCATCGTGATTCTCCAGTAAACTCTAACACTGGCGACTTGATCTAACTCACAAGGTCCAATCAAATTGTAATTAGATTCAACTTGTAATTACAATCAGTCAATAAAAAATTGTAAAGTGGATGTAGGCTTTGTTAACAGCTGAACCACTATAAAAATCAACTGTCGTTTTACTTTATTTGCAATTTATTATTCCTTATCTCCATTTTATTCACCTTGATAAACAGGGCTAGTGCTTCCACACTTAATCCAAGGTGTTGATCCATTTTTTGGGTTATCATTTTGGTGCTTTCACTGTGAATCCAACTCAGGCTTAGATCCAGCATCTATTTTGGATCAGATAGGTTCAGAAGTTAGATCCTCTATACCTGCTTAGAAAATTTGCTGTGAAGAATCAATGGCACCCGGAAGAAGGAGAATAACTTTCGGAAGATCCATAGGAACTACCATTGTTGGAGAAGAAACAAACCCTCAATGAATTGAAGTCAACAATCCCAACAAACTATAGTTAGGAGCTAACTCCGGAGATCAGGTTCCAAGATTCTCTATTCAGCTTTAAGTTGTCACTAGAGATGAATTAGATAAAATGGTTGACGAAATTAATCAGAAGATGAAAATCTGCCAAATGGCTCTCATGGATAAATTGAATGCCCTATTGACCTTGCAGTTTCATGCTACTCCAAGATCCATGATAGAGCCCATGGCCGTAGTGGAACAAAGAAATTCTTCTGTTTTTGGCCTAAACAGGAGAAACAGGGAGCATCCGTTGAAAGTAGTGATAGGTGGGACTGTAGGAATCAATATGGAAGGAAACATAAACAATCCACTAACTATGAGGCATGGATCTCTCCGACTCAGAAGATGGTGATGTAAGGAAATATTAATGCATTCGACGATGCCAGGGAGATCCAAGCTGCCCCCATCTGACCAACCACAAGCCAACGGAACCCTAAAGGGATTGGCTCTCCCAAAGACAAGAGAGCCTAAGCTTCATCCTACTCACCAAGACCGTTTGCAAAACTAAACACTTGGTGTAGTCACTAATAGCCGACCCTCGGATTATTGGACACCTGAGACATATATCGCGAACATGGTCAAGTGACTAATGGATGAAAGTAAGGATAGAAGGGATGATGAATAGGGATGCGCTCCAAATCAGACTCCTTTCACTAATGACATTCTGAATAAGCGATACCCCGAAAAGTTCACTATGCTAACTACTTCGTCTTACAACGGAACGAGAGACCGGATACCCCACTTATATAAGTATAGTTGGTACATGGATGGGCGAATGCTTCAGATGTCGTTCGATGTAGATGTTTCTCGGTTTTTCTAGAGGGAATCACTTTAATATGGTTCACTAGGCTTCTGCCAAGATCCATCTCCACCTTCAATCAACTAGCAACAAGGTTCCTTGATCAATGCAGACTTCTCCCGGCACAACCAAAAGATGTGATGTCCTTGTCCGGTCTATTCCAAGGATGGAACGAATCTCTGAAGTCTTTCATAAATCGGTTCAACACTATGGCAACCGAAGTAAGTAATCCGAACGAGGATATGTTTTTCATGGCCTTAGTCCATGCAATTCACGTTGAGACTGAATTTGGGAAGTGGATCAAAATGAAACAACCCACCACTAGGAAGGACATCAACCTAAAGACGATCCAGTACTTGAGATTGGAAGAGGCACAGGAGTTAAAAAGCAAATCTTCTAACCTACATCCTACCAACGTTGGGAAGAGTGGTATGGTGATCAATAAAGATATAAACACCTTAGGGACTGCTGAAGGGAACATAGGAAAAAATGGGAATCATAAAAGGAAGAACTAGAATTCTAACAAGCGAAATGAAAGTATAAGCGACTCAAAGGTTTGCGGCCAGAAGAATACAACCCGCTTAACGATACTCCAAAAAACATCTATCTCACGACATAGGGGATGGAAGATTACAAGAAGCCACCTAATAGGAAGCAACTGACCCACAAAAGCGTTTCGAAAAGTACTGCCGCTTCCATGAGACATATGGCCAGAGCACGTATAAGTGTCATCGCATAAAGAACTTGATTAAGGAGTTGATTTGGGAAAACAAGCTTCAGCAGTATGTGAGAAAACCACTAAATCCTGACCAATCCATAGAGCCTCAAGCTCCTAGAGAATAAGGGAATCAAGCTAGAATCGATACTGATGGACCTAGACAGACTGACCAGAGACTCATCATTGGAACAACATCTGGAGGGCCCCATCCTGTGCAAAAGAGTTGGGAAGAAATGGAGCGATATGCGACCTCATTAAAGCATGTTCCGAAAGATGCATGCTTTGCGACCGATGATGGAACCCCTGCTAAGCAGTAAAGAACCTTGAACGATGACAAAGTATTTTGGAACCGAGATATCAAAGGAATAGAAGCTCCAACTCTCGACCCCATGGTTGTGACAATAGGAATCGGACCGGCCACGGTCGTACGAGTATTGGTAGACAACGACAGTTATGTGAATATCCTTTTCAAATGCACCTTTGGTTAGATGAAGATCAGTATGAAAGATGTATCTGCCTGCCAAACAAAGATTCTAGGATTCACCGGTGAACCCAAACAGCTAGTCGGAGCGATCGACTTACTTATGGAACTCGGAGAAGGCGACCGAAGATTCACCCTCATCCAAACCTTTATGACTATAGATGAAATTTCCACGTACAATGCCTTCCTGAGGCGACCCGCCTTGACGTATTTTAGGATTGCTTTAGCTCAATAGTGTCTGACTTTGAAATTTCTGATGGAAAATGGAGTCGAGGTGATCAAGGGAGACCAAAGTGCCGCTAGGGAATGTTATATTGTGGAACTACGGGAGTCTAAAAGAAAAGAAAAGAGGAAGAATATAGGGATAACTCTCCACATTCGCAAACCTACCCAATAGCAACTACAGATCCTCCCCTCACTTGGGGACCATAGTCGATTTGATAAGGCTTTGGACTCTGGAAAGAAGAGTTTAGGAGAGGAACAGCCAACACCGGCAAAATTGATGATATCTGTCCCAGTCAACATGCATGACACCAACACGGGTCCTCAAAATTGGACCGCTTCTTGGAAATAGGATGCGATCGGAACTCATCAAATTTCTTTGCACCAGTCTAGATGTATTCGCTTGGACGCATACCAATATGTGTGAGGTGTCGCCAAAGATAGCTTGCCACACACTTAACATTGATCCCAAGTGTAGGCCCGTGAAATAGAAAAGGTGCAGCCTTGGGCCCGACCGGTCTAAAGCGCTAAGAGAAGAAGTGGAACAGCTGATGGCGAATGGCTTTTTCCATGATGCAACTTACCCTGAATGGGTATCTAACCCGGCTTTTGTCAAGAAGTCCGATGGGAAATGGCGAACCTGTATCGACTACTCGGACTTGAACAAAGCTTGCTCGAAAGACTGCTTTCCTCTGCCTAGAATCGATCAGTTTGTGGACGAGACTGTTGGACATGAACTGCTATCATTCATGGATGCATACTCGGGTTACAACCAGAACATGATGCATGAATCGGATCAAGAAAATACTAGTTTCATTACTGATCTGGGACTATATTGCTACAAAGTAATGCCATTTGGCTTAGAGAATGCAGGGGCAACTTACCAGCTACTAATGAATATCATGTTTAAACATCAGATTGGGAAGACAATGGAAGTTTATGTAGACGATATATTGGTTAAATCACACATGGTTGCAAATCACTTGGACAATCTCGCTAAAATGTTTGAAATACTCCATAAATATGGAATGAAGCTCGATCCACTTAGGTGTCATTTTGGGGTAGCCTTGGGAAAGTTCTTGGGATTCATCATAAATGCTAAAGGCATCGAAGAAAATCCCAAGAAAATAACCGCTTTTCAAGAAGTCAAGGCTTTGAGGAACATGAAAGAGTTATAAAGCCTGAATCGAAAGTTTTCAGCACTAAGCCGGTTTATCTCTAAATGATCGACAAATGTATACCGTTCTTCGACGTGCTGAAGAAGGGAAAGAAAAAGTTCGAATGGAATCAGTACGAAATCAAATACCATCCTCAAATGGAAATCAACAAGCAGGTGCTGGAAGATTTCATTGTCGAATTTACAATATGATATAATGAGGAAGGAATGACTCCAAAAGTGGAGACATGTTGGAAGCTGTTCGTCGATGGTCCATCTAACAACTTTTGCTCGGGAGAAGGGTAGTGCTCGAGACTCCCGAAGGATGATCCGTTTGCTATGCCTTATGCTTGGAATTCCCTGCAACAAATATTGAGGCAGAATACAAAGCATTGATAGCCGGGCTAAATATTGTGAGAGAACTCGAGATAAAATCCATATACATCTATAGCAACTCTTAGTTAGTCATTTGTTAAGTGAAAGGCGAATAGCAGGCTTATGGGGAGAACCTCACCCCGTATCTATATAAAGTGCAGGAACAGCTAAACAACATCGAGCATTACACCATAAATCAAATCTCGAGGGAACAAAACATGAAGGCGGATTATCTGGCCAAACTGGCCAGTTTCGTAGAAGCTCAGTCATTGGGGCTGATCCCAGTTGAAATCCTGACTACTCCGAGCATAAGCAAAATGCATATCGATTGGATTTTTGAGAGAACCAAGGAACCAAAGACATGATGATGTCGATCAAAGACTACTTGCTCACAGGAGCTCTCCCCGTAGACAGGAACTAGCAGAAAAGGCTTCTCCGAAAGGCACCATGATTTGTAATGCATAATGAGATACTCTACCGAAGGGGATTCTCTACCCCCTTGCTCAGATGGGTGACCAACGATGTAGCTCGAAGGATCCTAAATGAATTTCATGAAGGCGACTACATAGATCATACCAGAAGGACAAACCCTTACAAAGAAAGTTCTCCAGTATGGGTACTTTTGGCCAATACTGAACCGCGACATAGCAGATTACACCAGACAGTGCGATCAATGCTAACGATTTAGCAAGATCAAAAGAACCTCCTCAATGGAGCTAACACAGATGGTTAGCCAATGGTCGTTCGCAATTTGGGGAATCGATTTTATTGGCACATTACCAATGGCTAAAGGGGGAGGGTCAAATATGCTATCGTTGCTATTGATTATTTCACCAAATAGGCCGAAGCGGAACCGCTGGCCACTATTACCATAAAGAAAATTATTAACTTTGTTACTAAAAATATTATTCGTAGGTTTGGGTGCCACAGAAAATCATCACAGATAATGGGACTCAATTCAAAAGCGCTAAGTTCAAAAACTTTGCAAACGCTTTCGAATCAAGAAAAGCTTTTTCGCTGTCACACATCCGCAGGCGAAGGGGAAAGTGGAAGTAGTAAATAAGATCACCAAGTCCACCATCAAAAAGCGTCTAACTAAAGCAAGAGGAAATTGGGTCGATGAACTTCCACTTGCACTGTGGGCCTAAAGGACAACGCACAAATATGTAACTGGGCACTCTCCGTTCGCCCTATCATATGGTTCAGAAGCATTGATCCCGATTAAGCTAGAAGTCCTTTTTCTTCGGAGGCGAAACTTTGATCAAAAGCAGAACAAACAAGTCCTACTCAAGTCACTCGATATGGTCGATGAGAGGAGGGAAAATTCGAATAAAGAACTGCCGCTCATCAACAATGGGTCGCTTGGTACTTCAACTCCAAAGTTCGTAACCGTACCTTCGGGGTGGGAGACCTTGTTTTTAAGAGGGTCAGCCTTGTACATGGAGCATTCGGACCAAACTAGAAGAGACCCTATGCGATTAATTAGAAGCTAGGGGATGACATATTCAAGCTAACAGCTATTGATGGAACCCGAATTCCCCAAGCATGGAATAGCAAATCTCTATGTACTTTATCTAAGATTATCTTATGTATTTCCTATTTCAAACAAATAAGCCATCCCGGAATACTGGAGGCATTGTAGATAGGTAAAACTTGCCCAACTTTCACTAATAAAATTGCTTTTCTTTCTGAACCAATAAAACCGTGTTCACAAAAGTAACCTGTCGAGTCCATGGGGTCAAATCGACTCAAAATCATCTGATCACTGCTTGAGATAATGGAACCATGCTCAAGTACGCTCCACTTACCTGCTCGGGTGAAGGAAGCAAATTCAAATCAAACCGTTGGATCGAAGGAACCTGATCCCCGTCTTCTAAGAGCCGGTGTTGCTCTAGCGATGCTTGGAAGGTCGAAATAAATGCCATGCATTTCGTAAGCCACGCACTGCTTCTTGGATTATGGAATTACATCCAAGCAAGCACAACTACCACAGTCGAACACTCCTATAAGCCACACATTACTTTTTAAGCCGTTGAACCATGCTCTCGGAACATTAACTCCTCACATTGCCCAAAGATTGGTAACGTCGAGAAATTCCAAACCGTTCTGGATCGACGGGTCATATCGATCCCAAAAGTCTTGCATCCCCTAACACATGCACAATTCCAAAAGCTGCTCATCTCATAAGCCATGCACACTCTTAAGTACCGGTATTGTCCTAGAAATGTCGAGAAATTCGTCTATTGTAGAACTAACAAGAATCAATCCGCTCTCACTATGAGGAGTAATGGCTATGAATCCAATAATGTCAATCGACTATGAATCGATTGAAAATTCAGTTTGTTGACAGACAATATCTTTGGAATTGAGGCGTTCAAATCATAAGTTCCCAAAGATAGGAATCGCAAAACAGGTTCGGTTACAAACATCTAAAAATCACTTGGTTCAATCAGTCATCTATCAAGTGTTTGAAGTAAACAACCCCATGAACTGGGGCCACACGTACCAGTACTCAAAAACAAAAAAACTAAGTACTTTTAAATTTTTTACTCAAACAAAGATTTGCAGTAACTACAGGAACATAAAAAATAAAATAGCAGTAAATAAAATTGGGATAAGTGCATGAAACGTAGATAAGTAGACAGAAAAGTTACAATCAAAATGTCAAAATTGTATTACTTATAGCATTTTCTACACAGAGTCAATATGTGGGGGTCGTACCCGCACAATATCGGCCAACAAAAAGGAAAATATAGACATTACAACAATCAAAGTAATAAGTGCAGACTCTGCACTTGAAAAAAAAACAAAAACAGGAGCAGTGTCGATGCTGTTATGCTTCTTTCCACCGCTCCCCTTCCCACCTTTAGTCAGAAGTTTCTTCTTCCTCTCAAATCCCTGCCAGGAATAGTGTCGCTGCCTGAAATATCAACTATCTTCTCTGTGTCAGCATCTCCTCCATACTCTTCGACCTTCTCGTAAGACTTCCCCTTGCATCTGCGCTTCTGAGACTTGCGGGAGCTCCTCGAAGATTTTCTCTCCTCGATCATTTCCTTCTTAACGACCGCCATCTGCTCTTTAGATTTATGTAGCTGGCCAGTTTGGTCTTCCTGCTCTTGAGTTTCAGCCGCTACGAAATCATCCTTCGAAGATACGGAAGGGTCGTATAAACCATGCAATGCAGTAATCTTCTTGGATTCTGACCCTAGTTGTGAACCAGACACAAGTGCAGCAATCGAAGCAGCTACGGAAATAAGCGTCGAGGCGGTTGAAATAGCAGCAATCCCAGGGATCGAAGAAATCGGCAGGTCAGTAGGTAAAGAAGACGAACCTATAAGATCAAAAATGAAAGCATTAAGTTCATCTTGTTCTTACGGCATGAGCTGAAGACTATCGAACTCGAAGGAAATAAGAAGATTACCTGCATCAGAGGAATGATCGAGAATTTCGATCTCGTACTCCCCTCCTTCGCCTTCTTTGGATGGCTGCGCGATCTTCGAAGAAGTTCCAAGATCACCCGAAGCTTCAAAGACAGCTACCGGAGGGGCAGCCAATAAGGCAGCACCGGCCGAACTCGCCCACTGGTCGTGAGGCTATTTTGATGATTCGCTAGGCTAGGAAATGAAATGCTCTAGCAACATTTTAGCAGCTGCAGTCATAGCAGCATTGGCGGCCTCTTATTCCCTCTCAATTCGAATGATCTCCCGACCCTCTATTAGAGCTTTCTTCGATTCTTCATTGAGGTAGGAATCCTCCAATGCTTGCTCGGTGTATGCATCCACATTCTCTCGGAAATAGGCCAGAACTTCTTCCCAAACCACGGTAAGACTACGTGAGAATCTGGGCCCAGATAGCTGAGGCTGCCCCAATGCAGCAAGGAGTAAACATAGAAATTTAAGATGGTATCATCCATCTTCTTCATCTTCTTTTCAAAAGTATCCTGCAACTCTAAGTAGTCCGCTGTCATGGGGACCTTCTCAACTTCAACTTGGGTCTTCACAGCATTTAGTTACACGACTCTCTCTTGGAGTGAAGCAATCATTTGAGTCTAATCATAAGCGGTTTTGTCACTAGATTTCACAATTCCCACATAATCAATAATTGTCTTTTTGTAGGCTTAAACAACTTCATTATGATCGGTGATAGTTTTCTTCTGAACTTTAATGATCACGTCACGGGCTTCAAGCTCATCTTTCAGATTAACTTCATCTACGTGGGCTTTCCTGATTTCATCTTGGAATACGATCACTATTTTTACATGGGCTTCTTTCAGTTCCTTCAACAAGCTAGCACTGTTCTTACTCTCTCAGAGTGCATCGTCCCTTTCTTGTGTTACTCGCTTGATTTAATCATCACGCTTCGCTAACGCCCTCTCATAATCTTCCTTTTCTAGCTCAAAGGAAAGGATCTCTTAATAATTGTTGTGGTTTTTGTCTGGTAGCTTCTTGCATATCTTTTCCCATCCCTCAGCTTGATCCAAATCACTTTGAATCGCCTAGAGATAGGGCATATAGGAATCATTATGGATTGGGCGTAGGTCGCTATCAACTCTCTTTAAAAACTACTCGGGGAGCGCAACTTCTAGTCTAGGGGGCCGGATGGAAGAATATAAGCCGACATCCTACAAGGATGGGAAGGACCAGATGCAAGCACCATGTGAGTTGATGGAGCTTAGGATAGATGTGAAACTTGGATAGTGGAAGCCGGAACTTCAAGTTCGATAGAGATTGGGGCTAGGGCAAAAGCTTTATGCTCAAAGGGGTGAGAACCGGGAAATACCTTCAGCTTCTTGGGCAACTCTTCTCAATTATCAGGAGAATTTATCTTCTCATAACCACTCTTGCAATCCCTACCTCGTTCTTCGTCTTCCTGAGTCATCCCGACAACATGCTTCGACTTCCAAGTCTTTTTGCCTACTCTACTCTTTCTCGGTTTGACGGGGCTGTTGGCGGCTTGAAGACCGTCTTGACCAACATTGCGAATCAATGAATTGTTCAAGATCCTCACAAAGTCCATGGCCTCTCATAGTACCTGATATAAAGAATAAATAAAGAGCTTTAGTGACAAAAAATGGACCTAAATAATGTGTGCGTAAGTGAACGTGACCCTAGTGAAATGTGCAACATGTCATAGGCGGCCTAAAAGGATGTTACAAACCAGATCGGGAAGCCACCATGGAAGAAATTAGGATAACTCTACACATAATATGACCGAGATGAGGAGACAATCTCTCAAATTTGAAATCCTCTCCTATAAGTTCATCGATATCTACATAAACTTTTCTCAAATCCCCAAAGTCAATACCGGTTTTCTTAAGTGGAGAATCCTGAAGTCGCTCGGCTGTTGGGGGAGTGTCTTTATCATGAATCTCTTAGGGAGGCAAATCCAAGAGAATGAGACTCATTCCCGAAGTTTCATCATACGATTCGAAGTTTTCTTCACCGGAAGTAGCATCGAATTCATCATCGCTAGAGGAGGAATCATAACCGCTGCTGCCCTCAACTTTACCTTCCTCCTTTCCTATTGTCACCGCAGCCTTACCCTCACCTGCTTGAATTCTTCTTTCTCCTCCTCTAGAACCGAGGGCATTCTGGCCGGGCAGCTATCTTCAGTTGTAACGCCCCTTTCTTTAAGAATTTCTTCGGTCAACCTTCCAGACGGATCTTCTCCATTTGGGAGATTAGCCTCTTCGGAGCCACATGATGAAGAAGTGGAACATGTTCAAATTCTGGAACGGGAAGGAGACAAAACTTCAACGGCCATGATAGACCTCTCGGGATGCAACAGCCCATGCTACAGCAAATTCTCGTCCGTTAGCAAAAACTTGACCGATCTCTTCTTGGTGTCTACGGCCTTCAGGTTATGGGAAATTGGATCGAGTGATGGATCTTTGTTCGGCCTGGAATGACTATAAGAAGTATTCAATTTATCAAAAATCCCATAGCCATTTATTAAATCTCAATAACTAAAGGAAAGAACTAATCCCCTACCTTCCAAAGGCAACTAAATCCCTCAGGACATCTAATAAAGAAATACTAGGTCCTGAACTAAGACAGGTTGCTATGAAGCTACAGCACGATCTTGCGGTTTCTTTGGGCCTCAATGACGGCGAGGGACAGACATTCATCTCCCTTCTTGAATGAGAGAAAATATCTCAACTCATTAAAACTCGAGACACGGTTAAATGTCCGCATAAACAAGACGTCAAGGCAGGTCAAGATCGCAACCCATTAGGATGAATTTGAAATGATGCAATTCCTAAGTCCAGAAGAGTTTCTTTTAAGAAGTGATTGAAGGGGGGCACTGCTCTATTTAAGCACATATACCAGTGGTAAATAGTGTACCCCGAAAGCGGCATATGTGCAAACTCATTCTTCGACGGAAGGTGCACATCATCGTCCGAAATACCATGTTGTAAGCAAATGTTATGTAGAACTGTAGCAGAGATTACGGAGGAAGCTCTCTATGAAGCATTGAGTAGAACTTTGAAATTTGGAGGAGATCAACCATAACCAATTGATCGTATTCAACTCGTGTACTGAAGAGGTAGGCGTTACTGAAATATTTTTGAAGGCGCAACTGATGATGACTCGGCTTCTGAAAGTGTCGGACTTCCTCCATCGGACTTATGATAAGATGACGAGTGCTTCATTCGATACAACAGAACTTGCATTTAACACATTTAAGTAGTCTATCTTTAACTAAAATTCCCCTTACAACAGTTAAACTCCAAAAAAATATCGATTTATGCTGACACATCGGGTTCCAAGTGTTGGCTAGGGCAAGTGCAATGTGTTATCTATATGGGATGGGCTCGGTGTCCTAAACATTATAAATGCTCTATCCTAAGTAGATAGTTCACTAGTAGTGAAGAAAGAAAAGAGCTTCTCGTATCATTTATTGAATTTATTTCTTATACACTTACCCGTTATCAATCGTCAATCGATATCGGATCCACTATCTGAAGCGATGCAGGAAGCTCTTTCCATTCCAAGTACACCAATTGTGCAATAACAAGACCAATCTGAAGTGAGCAACTATAGATTGATGGGTTCGAATCAAGTAGGAATTCTCAGCATAAGTCGGTTTTAGATCTTCAGAAGATGATAACAAAATAAGCTGCACACGAGATGCTACCCTAAGCTATTATCATCTCCTAGAAACATGTCAATCACTGAGGCAAAGCCCGGATTTCGTTTTGTAAAGAACTCAAGATTCGATTAACTATCGTCTTCCACAAAATTGCAATCAACTCGAATTTTTCGTTACGTCCACCATCAATACGATCTCATCGTCATTTTGCTAAACAAATGCCAAAATCTGCATTACCATCTCTAGCCAAAGGTCAAAAGGTGAACACGGATGAACTTAGGATGTTAGCGACCTAAAGCAAGTAAGATCGACGGCGATCCAAGAGGGGAAGGTCGACGGCGATCCAAAAAGGTGAAGCAACAAGAACTAAAGGCTAGGTCAGGGTGACGACAATGTCGAGTATGGTCGATGGCGCGAAGCTTTGACGACAAAGATCAGTGGCGGCAATGGAAAGTTTAGGGTTTGAAGATATTGGATCAGGTCATAAAGAAAAATGATCGGCTCACAGACGAAAATACGAAATGGAAGCAGATCGGCTTGAATGAACTAAATAGGATGTTTCATAAAAAAATACGCCAAGTCCTTAGATCGCTAGCGATCCGTGGACTATGGATCGTTCTCGATCCATATAATTGCAACCAAACTTTCCACCAACTCACCAAACATGATCTAGTATCTTTTGCAAGCATCTTGATTAAATTGATTTATTATACCAAGTAATGGTGATTTGCTTATAAATTCAACAGATGGCTGAATAACCAGAGCCAGATTCGCATGATGGCCTCGACGTGATCATTTGAACTTCACCAAACGGGAAGTCAAAGCTAATAACTTCCAGAGCATGTCTTGTTTCCAATGAAAGCATACTCTGGGTGTAAAATGTTATCCGAGTTTTTGACCCAATAGAATTCAAAGGATGTTAGAACATCTACGTTAAGTTAGAATAACTCAAGAATCCACCAAAAGGACTATAAGAAGGAACTAAGAAAGACTCAAGAAAAAGAAACCAAAAATTGAGTAAGACGATGGATCGCCAGCGGTACATCACTTATTAATCGCTAACGATTGATAAGGGTTTCTCGTGGATCCTCCTATTCGTCTTACACCATGATCTAATAATTTTATAAGTATGTCTACTAAGTTTGACAATATTCCAAGCGAGCTAGTTCGAGAAGTGGGCATTCATCTTATTCCGGTAATAGTTTAATGTAATTAGTACATGAATCGTCATCAAAACAAAGCATCCAGTCATGAAATTATATGGAGAACATCTATACAGGGAAGGGAACGTGATCCAATTGAAACGAGCCAAAAACACTCTAACTCCATAGATCGCCAACTATCCATAATTTTAGCTCGGCTCGCTACTAATTTCATGAGCGCCTTTGTACCTTCAAATGTAAGTTTCTGGCAAGGAGACCTATCTCAGTGGCTCTCCAATCCCTATAAATACTGACCCATCTGCAATATAAAGAGGATCATCCAGACTGGCTGTTGAAAATCTGCTGAAACTATTCTTCACTTTTCTCCTCCCACACAACAATCATTTAAAGGGTTCATTGTGATTCTCCAATGAACTCTAACATTTTTTACTTGATCAAACTCATTGGATCCAATTAAATTATAATTAGATTCACCTTGTAACTGTAGTCAGTCAATAACAAAGGTTATAAAGTGGACGTAGGCTTCGTTTATAGCCAAACCACTATAAAAATCTCTTGTCCTTTTACTTTATCTGTAAGTTATTATTCCTTATCTCTATTTTATTTGCCTTGATAAACTGGGTTAGTTCTTTCACATTTAATCTAGGGTGTTGATCCATTTTTTGGGTTAACATTGGAGGTTAGTGCCATGGTCAATACACGATAGTCTACTCAAAATCAAAGTCTTTTGCCAGAGTAGTATGGTTAATATAATTATTATTATTGAACCAAGGATTTTATGTTTGGACTAATCATATTGAATGTAGGCGATATTGTAATTTTAGCAAGAACAAAATTCCATAAGTCCTAATGTGATATAATTTTGACGAAGAGAATTGATGTAAATAGTCATTACTATCAGGTATCGCTTATAATAGTAAAATTAGATTTTATCAAAAGATGTGTATGTATAAGCGATAAATTCAACCAAAATGTCATTCCACTAGCTAAGTGTAACGATCTGCCTTTCTTACTTCTGAGGCGAAACTTAATACATCCAGATATTCATGTGTCGATCATCGAGGTGTTCGAAAGACAAGCCAATATGGTAAAAGAAAATGAAAGACAAGAAGAGAGAAACATGGAATCTCACAACGCAAGGAAATCATATATAATAGAACATAAGATAGTTATATGGTCACTTTCAAAATGAAACATCAAAGTCACAACATGTACTAACTTCAGCCAGAGACAGTTATAACCACCTGCCCCCATAACAGTTATACATAACATACACACACATTGCAAACCAAATAGATTACTAGATAATGTCGAAGCCTCTTGCCCCATGCTCCTCCAAAATGCATCCGTAAGAACCTTGACTACTTGGCTACTCATACAAATTTGATTACACATTTTCATTTTGTTCATCATGTTAATATAATTTGGATCCTACACATTCTACATCTCATTTGATCATACTTTTATGTTCTTTGCATAGTTTAGGTCTATTTCCTTTTCCAACGAATTTATATTTGCCAAAGTTGTCTAGTTTATTATTTGTCATTGTTTTAGAAATTGCTATAAAAAACCATTTTGGATTGGAAACTAATTTTAAATCAATTGACATAATTTTGTAACTCACCCTATATATAAACACATATAAGTTACATTGTTTTCATTTGTTTAAAAGATGTTTTAATTTTAAATTTTTAAGTGCACTTTTGTGTAAAACATGAAAAAATTCCTTTTGAATCCCTCCTAAGTTAAACATAGATTTAAATTTGTTACTTCAGTTTTTAAAACATATATTAAATTACAAAGTTTATATATATGCATGTATGTGTTATTTTTAATCTAAAACATAGTTTATATTTATTCATATATGTATATACATATGTTATTTCAACTCAAAGTTTATAAATGGATTTTTGTGTAAAATCAAAATTTTAATTTCAAATCCTACCTAAGTTAAAATTAGATTCAAACTCGTTGATTTTAGATTTCAAAATATTATATAATCAAAATTAATTTTAACACCTTTATCCAGCCTTTTGACCAGGCAATGGTCAGAAAGACTGGATGGATCAAACTTGGAGTTGTCAAGACAGGAAGTCCAGGGAGATAGCCCCAGAGTCCAGAAACCAAGAATAGATAGAATCACATGGCCAAAGCCAAAACAACCCAAACCAAGATAATGACTTCACCTATGTTAGGGGTCGGTACTGGCCTAACCCTATAGGTTAGTACCAAGTCTATCTCCACCTCAAGTAGTACCCATCTTCTTCCTACATGCCTTGGTCGATGAAAAAGCCTATTTCAAATGCTGATTCGTTGATTCAATGTAATTATTCATCGATCTCCATGAATACTTGAAACTGCAACTCTATTCTTCCACAACTCCATCGTTTGGACTCGAAATCAAGCTAATATTGGTACAAACAACAATGGAATGAAAAAACTAACAACAAAGAGAGCTAAGATGAAGAGATGGGGGAAACCATTTTGGCTAACTTAAGGATCGGTACCAACCCTTACTAATTGTTCGGTACCGACTCCTACTTCTTGATGATGTGGCACCTACTTTTGTAGGAAAATTGATCTAAATCTTGAGCAATGGCTAAAATATATTTTGTGCAAGATATTAGGCTCACTACCTCTATAAATAGGAGGTATGGATCATTTTTAGGACTTTTTGGTTCTACTTCTATTATTCTCCATATTCTTATAATTCTGAAAATCTAAGTGTCGAAGTGGTACCGACCCCTAAGAACTTCTGGCTCCAAGTCAGAGATAAGCAACAAAATCTTAAAGTGGACATCATTCTTTGCTGAACCACCATAAATAATTATGTCATGTTTGTTTCTCATTTTTATTTACATTTCTTCATATTTTATTCACTACATAAATTTTTGGGTGTTTGTATGGTTCAAACCTTTTGGTGCTTTCATTGGGAATGATATTCTCAAGCTACTTGGATCCATCATCTACTATTGCATTCCCATATCCAAGAGATAGATCCAATTTCTCTACATTTTAATTCGATAACTCAGATTTGCAAAGATCTACTTGAAGCTTTCTACCATGGCCCAAACAAGAAAAGACCGTTCCACGAACTCCAAGGAAACTACTGGAGCTGAGAATTAGAATCCTCAACAAGGAGATGGAGTTGTCTAACCTACTCAAACAGAGATCGAGACCAACTGATGTCGTGATCGGAATTGAGATAGATAGAATGATGAAGTAGGTGGAAGATAGATTCCAGGCTAGTCAAAATGAGATAAATCAAATGATGAAGCAGAACTTGAGACTGTTGACCGAGCTAAATCAAAACAGCCGTAGAAGGAGTAGAAGGGACTCTAGTTATTCATCTCAAAGTCCCTCATCATCTGAGCAGAGATGGAGGGACAGGAAGAAGAAGAATACCTAGAACGTTACTAAAACATTGTACCAAGAAAGAGGACGAGCCCCAGTCTCAAACTTAGGGATCGATACCGATCCAAGGTTAGGGGTCGGTACCGACCCCTCCAATGGTAGGACCATAGCCTATCCTCTAGGCGGCATGGATTTGGCTCAAGAGCGCTACTGGTGGTCAAAAGCTAGAAAATTTTGTTGCTGCTGATGATATTCTTCATGCAAGTCAAACTAGTGGGACTTCTAGATGAATGGATCTCTCGGAGGCTGGAGAACCTAGGTACAAAGGCCAAACCGAGAGCATTCACCAGGCCAAACACTCGGAGCGGATCCCTATTACCGTTGTTCAGTCAAACCTGTTGATTGAGACTTCCTAGAGTATATGGTCAGTAGACTTGTTAGCAAAAATCATTTCAGGAGTAACGATGGATATGGTACCTCGGAATCCGTTTATAGAGAACATTCTATGTGGGAAATACCCTTGGAGATTCTCAATGCCAACTATGTCATTATGTCGAGGAACAATGGACCAATGCATGATGAGGTATAAATGGCATATGGATTTAGCCAGAGCTTTCGATGCCATGAAATTCCATTGTTTCTCGATTTTCTTAGAAGGAGTAGCTACGATGTGGTTTACTAGACTTCCGCTGAGGTCCATATCGTCTTTTGCTGAGTTGTCGAAGAAGTTTGTAGAATAATTATGTTTACATACTACATGCCCAAATCATGTGATGTCTTTATCAAACCTCTTCCAAGCCAAGGGAGAGTTACTGAACGATTTCTTAAATCGCTTCCATACAGCCATGATAGTAGTTACAGATCCCAAGAATGGCATAGTGTTGATGGCATTGATTAGGGTGATTTATCCTGATACGGAGTTCGAGGAATGGTTGGAAAAGAAGCCCCCATCAATGATGGATGCTTTCTATAAAAGGCTAATGAATACTTAAGCTTAGAGGAAGTGAAGAAACATCCATGGAGGACTGGTGCTGGAAATTCGAATGAAGTGATATAAAGCAATATTGTAATAAAGCAATCTAGAGGAAGCTCTCGGAGTGTGGATGTGAATGTTGGTAATTAAAGCAATAATCAAAAATGAAATGATAACAAGGCTAAGAAGAAGAATCCAGACAATAGGAATTGTATTAGGACTCCTAAGTATGACAGCTATACTGAACTGAACTACTCGATAGAAAACATCTACCGGGCGACTAAAAAAAGAATTACAGAACGCCGGCTCTATGAGAGTCAGCTAAGAAAGACAGAAATTCAGGTAAGTTCTGCAGATTCCATGAAATTCACGGTTACACTACTAACGAGCTAGCCACTGTAGGATATGATTGAGGAGTTGATTCGCAAGAAAAATTACAACAGTATATGAAAGCCCTGAATGGCAGGGAAGGAAACTCTAACGTCCCAGGGTCGTCTTCCCAACGGGGTCAAGTTGAGCCTGGTCCTGATGCATTCAGGTAGTCATAAAAATGATCGTGATTAATACTACATCGATGGGCCACACCCCGCTGATAAAAGTCTAGCCGAGGTGGATAAATATGTTGTTGCTATTAAACATGTGGAGAGTGAAAGTTGATTTGCTATTGAAGATGGGACTCTGGCAGAATAATACAGAACGATGACTGATGATATCAAAATAGAGATACTAATGAAGTGGAAGCTCCAATAACGATTGATCTACTTATGATCAAAACCATTATTAGTCCTGCTATTATTCGAAAGGTGCTGGTTGACTGTGGGAGTTCATTCAATATCTTATTCAAGAGAGCTATTATTCGAAAGGATTTGAAACCTTGTAAATCTCGAATATAGGGGTTCAGTGAGATGGCTATTAAGCTGATTGGATACATAGAATCATCGGTGGTACTTTTTTGGTGTTGGATATTTACTCAGCTTATAGTGCGTTTCTAGGCCTATCGACCTTGGTTGAGTTCAAAGCAGCTATAGCACCTTGGCGTTTGACTATAAAATTCCTTACAGAGAACATAGTAGGAATTGTGCAAGGAGATCAGGTGGCTGGCAGCGAATGCTACGTCGTTGAGCTAAAGAAGGCAACGTACTAGCAAGAAATCTTGTCAATGCCCCGAAGTAGAGTTAGAGGTCAAGGTTGATCCATTTTTTGATTTTCTTGGATAAACGGAGAAAACTATAATTTGTAGA
Source organism: Allium cepa (assembly GCA_030765085.1). NCBI lineage: Eukaryota > Viridiplantae > Streptophyta > Magnoliopsida > Asparagales > Amaryllidaceae > Allium > Allium cepa. The sequence goes on from CM060935.1 coordinate 937,536,974, forward strand.
TTCTCTCTAATTTTCCTTTTGAATAGTTTGCTTTAGTGTGAACTCGTTCAAAACAACCTTCTGATCCAGTTGAAACGACTAGTTTCTTTACTTAACAGCCTTTCGAGCTATTGGGATGACATGGATTTCCCTTCGAAAGCCTTCCTTTCAAAACGGTTACAAAGCATAAGAAGATAACCGTAAGGATCCAAGATTAAGACTCGATTTGGTAGGCTTCGACCTTGTCGAAAGCTAGGTTGATAGGTGGTTAAGACTTGGATCAGGAATCTAGGATAGAGGTTTTGACCCTGTCGAATGCAGTATCCTTAGGTGTCTTGTCTTAGATTAGGAATCAAAGGCCAAAGTGAGTTGGTATTGGGTTTCGATATGGTCGAAAGTAAAAGTCTTGGGAAAGGTGGCCTGAATCCAATAGCTTGTACTACTTGAGAATATATAGGTTTTGACCTAGTTGGAAGAGACCCTTCGATACAGTCGATACCTGAAACACAAGTTTAGACCAGATAAAAGCTTGAGAAACAATTAAGTAATTTGATACTATAGACTTCCTTTTCTCAACTCAAAGAAGACTTTATAACTCAAAATCCCCAATTCAATTTACAAATTAGGGTTTTAATACTTTTGGAATTACGAAAATACAATTTTAGAATGATTGAATTTGGATCCCCAAAACCTGACCCCTTAGGTCTTATTTATTGACGTGATTCAGGACCTTTCCACCCCAATGCTTTTGACTCGATCGAAAGGTGGCTGCCGAAATGAATCTAGAATGCTTTCGCCTTTGTCGAAAGGAACGGTTGCGCTTTCTTCTTTGTGTTGCCTTGTAAGAGTGTTTGACTCTATCGATAGGCTTTATTTAGTGGTTCCGAAGGTGCTGGAATGCTGATGGTTTCGATGCTGTTAGTTGCTTCTGAACTCTTGCCTGTGACTTGATGCAGAGCCTCCCTGGATAACAATGGCTTTGACCAGTTTGAAAGGCTTAGTTTAGCTTTCGAAAGGGTTGTTCAGGCCAATACATGCTTCCATGTGGTTTTGAATGAAGGCGAAACCTTTGGTTTCGAAAGGTTTGGTGCACATGTGAAGAGTTGACCTCCTTTGTCTTCGAAAAGAGCCGCTTTAACTCATTCCAAAGGTCTTCATGCATATGAAATCATCCGCTTCGAAAGGTGGTCACTTAAGCGGAAGCGTGCTTTCGACCCCTTCAACTCCTTCGAAAGGTTGAGAATCTTTTGGACTTTGGGTGTAGCATCCCTTCGTCTCCTTCAAAAGGTCCAGCTGAACCCTTTTCCTCTTGTTCCTTTTGTCTTCTTCTCAAACTAGTTTCTACTAAGTTGAAAGGAATATTAGGTAGTAACATTTGCCCCCTGTAAAGGTATGCGCTTGACTTTCCGAGTCAACTGTGTTGAAACCTAGAAAATTCCCGCCATTTGGCATTCTCGCGTGAATCTAGATCGTTCAATTAAATTTGACCTAACGACCTGCCACCTTTGATGAATTTTCTTATAAGTTACGTCTGCTTCCTTCCTTTTCACTTATCTGCAACCAAATTTTGAGTGAAATTAAAGGAATTCTAATGTTTGTAACAAAAATGAGCGTAACACTCGTCAGATATAATTGAAGAGATTAGAATGAAGAAGTAAAATGAAAAATGAGGCTAATTTAACAATCACACCAAGAAAATAAGAAATAACAGAAAGAAAACAAGGATTTATAGTGGTTCGGCGATATGTCATACGTCCACTTTGAAGGTTCTCATGTTTATTGTTGATTAGAAACTTAGTTAGAAAAGTACAACAACTAACACTTGAATTACAATGGAGTTTAACTCAAGCAACATCATAAAAAGTCCTTTTTTAGTTGCAATAGAGATGTTATTTATAGGTGTGGAGCTGGAAATATCTACCTTAGATCTCGGAATACTCTTTCTCAAGACGAGGTTTGCCTACACGATCAATCCAAGGTCATTTGGGGTCGATCATTGATCAATCCAACATCACTTTGTATCAATCGAAAATTGCTCCAATCAAGCTGCGATCGATCATGAAGGTTCCTAAGGTGTCATGTAACTTGGTATGAAAATCTCATTGCATTTGGGGTTGTGGTTGTGGAGTTATTGATCGATCAAGATTTCAAATATGGAGTGGCTGAAGCTCTCGTATCGATACCTTTGTATCGATCTCTTCGCATTGATGACGTGGCATGCGCGTTTTGTGGAGATCCATGATTTTGGATAGTAGTGAGCTCGCTTCCTTCAGATTGACTACTTCTTTTGAAGCTTTAGGTATGCGGCTTGCTTCATTCATATTCATCCACTGCTTCCTTTCCGTATCGATGCCTTGCTTCCATTTTCGTATCTGTTGCAGGCTGTGCTCTTCGTATCGATCATGTAGGTCATCGATACGAAAAGGGTAGTTGTTGGCTAAATGAAGCATGATCGATCTGGGAGGTGCCGAAGTCCATCATTATGAGTTTGAACCATATGGATACGAATGATGAATGCCATATGCTTGAATTACGTTCATTTCGTATCGATGCTGATCGATACAAGATGATAGGTACGAATGATGGATATGAGATTGGCATGTTTCTCATGGATCTTGATCGTTCCGTAACTTGAGCATACGAACTTCGATTGACCTGAAATTTGGAATGTTGCTTTGAATAGCTCCTTTTGTCATGTCATGTTGATTATGGCTCAATCCAGACTCAGACCAAGTTTGCTTATATCCATCATGAACTTGCGATAGCTGATCTCCGAAGCGGATTGTCTTTTGTTTCTAGTCAATTCTTTGGTATCACGGCCTTGCCAAAAGATGGGATAATATTTGCCTTCTAAAGTATGACATGTGTGAACATGACGTGCTTGGAAGAGTTGCCATCTTTACTCTGAAAAGATTCTATTTGATTCACTGAATAGTCGTTGTTCCTTCGTCTAGAGATGTAATTTTCAATAGACAAAACTCTTGGTCGATTTCCAGTAGTATAAATATTGAGTTATAGACTGCTAATGACCATGCAATCTTTATTGTAGTTGAAGGTCAAGTGTTAGCAGTTCGTTGTTATTGTTTTGGTTGTCATCAGGTGAGCATTCAATTTTGGTCAACTTCAAAATTCAAATGTTAGTATAACATGTAGTAGATGTATGCATTTGGCCCTGATTCCTGTTCACGCTAGCACGTTCACGGGCCGTTCTCAAGTTTTTTTAAATGAAAAAAGGATCTTGGTGAAAATGTTCTTGACATCGATGGATGGTTCCTTTTGGATCAAGTTTCGTATCGATCCTCTCCTGGATCGATGTGAAATTCGAGTTATAATAACGGTTGATGGTTGTTTTGATAGCTATTTTCGTATCAATCCTCTCCTAGATCAATCTAGCGTGCATTAGAGTGGATTCATATCGATGGATACGAATGATCAAAACATAAATACATGGCACATTTCGTACCGACGGGTCTTTTGATCGATTCAATCGGTGAAAAAACCGAGATACGAATCATTATTTATGTTGGATACGAAGAGAGTATAAATACTTTTTTGTACTTAGCATATTTTTTTCATCTTGCCATTTCGTACCAATCAGAGAAAAGGAAAAAAGAAAAAGAAGACCATATCCTGATTACCCAATCCAAATCCCATTAAATCTTAGGTAAATCGCTGATTGAATCATGCTTATAATGGTGAGATTCGATTTACGTGCCCCCTCATTCACCATAATCACCATCTCCAGCGTAGTCGTCAAAGGGTAGCTGAGGTGGAGTGGAGAGCGTTGCTAATGGTGATTTGGAGAAGGAGGGTTGCTGGAGAGGAAAAAAGGATACAGAGTCACTGACTCCGTATCTGACTAATTCAGGTGGTGATCTCGCATCGATGCGAAGGGATGGATGTGGAATTGATATGGATGTATGAAGTTTTAGAGATAGTGGATGTGAAGGAATTGTCATGGATCAATTCACTGGATTGCATATGCAATCGATGTGAAAATGTGTGTCGATGAATGTGGTGGAAAGTAGTTTATATGATCAAGGAGAAAAGCAGACATCTGGAAACAATACGGAAGCAATAGTCAGATGATCGATCCGAGATGAAGCAACTCGTATCGATGTGGGGTGAGGCGTCTTTTGATCGATCCAAAGCCAGAGCTCATGGATCGATATGAAAGCGCTGTTTTATGGACCGGTCGGGTGTTGTCATAGGGAACAGATCGATACGAAGCGATCGATATGGAGTGATTGATACAGGAAGATCGATACGAAGTGCTTGAGTGATACGAACCGATCATCGGTCTGACTGTTTTGATCGATACGAATGTTAGGTTTAGGGGAATAATCCAAAATGAATTATGATGGATATGAATTTCATACCTTTTGCACATTTGAACATTGGACTCCAACAAGCATTTAGCCTTGCATATTAGGACTTTCTCGTAGAACCGCATATATAACTATCCTTCAAAGCTCGTCGATGGAACTTTGACTTGTTAAAAATAATAAGGTTTATTATGGATCGTTCTTCGAACTCAGAACAACATGGTTGAGACGGTCAGCAATGACGGTCGCTCCGGCCGAATCTCGAAGTCTCGTCTCTTTATCACCTCTTAATCTTATAAAATTTAGAGTACTATGCGGTACTTCACTACACAACAGGATCACTCACTTTGCACTCGGGAGATACGGGTTTTTTTACCATCTAATAATGGTTTTTACCGAGTTCAATAGCTTTGGATCCTAGAAGCTTAGAACGGAAAGAAGTTCAAAGTCCTTCATTCTCCAGAATAGATAGGCCAGACGTCCCGGTTGATATAGTGAATCCTGCTACGGATGAACTGCCAGATGCAGTGATGATAATGAATCCAGTAGATTCTGTCCAATCTAAGATTACAGAAGAAGTGCTAGGTATAATTTGCCTTAGGCATGGGTTCTCTTTTGAAGAAGTTCAGCTACCAGGTCCGGAAGATAGAGCATACTATCCCCCGGAGGGATTCACCGCATGCAACAGATTTATGTGCTGGGCTGGAAAAATGCCTCAATTCAACCAACTCATCAGGGACGTGCTATTTTATTTGAGGATCGCGCCTTCTCAGCTTCATCCGAATGCATCAACAGCTTGTGCATAAATTTATTGAACATCTCCTTCGTCCTCCGACTGCCGACGAGATCAGATATTTATTCAATGTGAAGAGTCGGGTGGATAATCCAACATTCACCTTCCTGGAGGCTATTAGGAACTGCCAAGTGGTGGCAGGCACATGGAGCAAGTTGAGCTACTTCAAAATAGATGGTTCTATATGAAATGCCCACCAGGATTTGCTAGGCAATGGCTGGCCAGACGTCAGTACTATTACATGTTTCTTTATTTAACCATAACTAGATAATACAGATCGATGCTAAATACATTGTTGTATTTCTTTTACAACTTCTATTCCATGGCCCGAAGGAGCGCAATATATAGAGATAGTGAGAACACTCCAGGCGGTGCCTACTGAGCTGAGAGAAATAGAAGAAGTTCTCACCGATGACAATCTAATTGCTGTCGGGCTTTTAGAGAAAGGGCGGAGCATAGGGCTCACGGGAATTCCAAAAATAGCCCTAGTAAGACATGGCGGAAGATGGGATCCTGTCATGCCTCCAGTTGAGGGAGCTCAGGACATGACTGACATAACAATCATCGAACCTCGCGATGATGAAGGTACTGAAGTTGGTCATGAGGCTACGGTCGGGCCTCCATAGGGCCCTCACCCGTCCGAATCAAAGAGAAAAGGCAAAGCTTCTATCCACAAAATCAAGAGGCGAAAGACCACCGAAGCAACTCAATTTACCTCCATAGATCTGGAGATCTCTTCCTAGCAGATAGAAAGCTCGCTAAAGGGGCTATTGGGTATTCCCATTCCCGTGGACATACCATCATCCCCTGATCTTAGGTTAGAGGGGATCCACCCCCTTTAAGAACCAGTGCAGGCCTAACTTCAATAGATATAGGGGAGGCAATTCCAATAAGCAAAGCTGCTACAACTGGTCGGTTGGGGGGTTTAAACATGCATACACGCACTTTACGGCATTACACAACATTCCATCACGTGGTTCTCAATATCCAGTGGTAATCGATTTTCTAATTCCTTTTCTTCTAGATACAATGGTGAAACAAGGTTCTATGCTTGATAAACTCCATCCCTCGCTTCAGTTATCTGGATCGCATTCCGAATCACATTGCCATGAGATTGAGAAAGATTATGGCCATGGCTACCATTCTAGCTAGGAACGTCAGCTCTATGACAGGGAAAAAATAAAAATCACATCAAAGCAAGCACCGCTCCAGGTCGCGATCTCTGCCACCGGAACTGCCTTCTAGCCCCAACAGGACCTCTTCTGAATCTTTGCACCAAATAATGCCATCTCACACTCTAAAAACTGGTGAACAATGCCGCAGAAGTGAAACAGCTGCTCCCATTGTTGTAGAACAAACCACTATAGAGCCATCAGGGAAGGAGCCATTTGTATTGCTAAACTGAAGAATGATTTTCCAAACATATGCTTCGATGGTTTGCACTTTCCCCCTAACTTGATGGAAATCCCAAATGACATAGAAAAACTGGTACAAGACTATGAGCACGATGCATACACCCAATACCGTGAGTTGGTCAAGACGACATAGCGGGTCTCAGCTGTGTCCTTCGAATGAACCAAGGTGATTGAGAAATTCGAGGGTGATCTTTCTCATAAGGACAGGATAATAGAGGTGCTCCCCAATTAACTCGAGTCCTCAAGAAAAGCTGAGATGGAGACCGGCCAAAGAGCCGAGGAAGCTAAGAAATCCATGGAAGAAATGAGAAAAACTCATATGGATTGGTGCAAGAGATGGGGCATCGCAACACCATGATCATTCAAGAAAGGGAAGCCGCGCTAAAAGAAATTGCCAAATTAAAGGCAAAGCTAGCTGAGGCCACCAAAGAAAAAGATGAAGCCAGTAAGGTTGCCTAGGAAGCATGCGAGGAGGTGGTGAAGCTTAGAGAAGGGAGAGACCATAAATTAAAAGGCCGCAAAAGCCGACGCTAAGGTCGAAAGGGAAGTAGAAGCCATCAAGGCCAAGATGGAAGGTGAATTAGAGGACTCCTGATCACCTACAATGCAAACATCCTAAGGAATCACAAATTGAACTAGCTTGGCAAGGATTATCCCTTCCAATTGTATAAGGCTTGGAACCGCCTGGTTGAAGATGAAAAGGAGACCCGCAAAGTTGCAACTATTGATGAATTTGAATTGGAAGCTTAAGTGTTTATTGGAGACAAGCCCTGGCTGCTAAACACCCAGAGGCCGAAGAAGGATCTGTGGGCGAACACCACGACACTGCTTCTAAGATGCCCTCAGCATCCCAATCTGCACCCACATCTTCTACCGACCCCTTAGTCATCCTGGGGTACGATCCTGACATGCCACATCTTTCTCCAGTCATCGAGCGCAACTCGGAAGGTATATTGGCTCAACCCGGGAGCCAATATAAGGAGGATACTCTAGACACTTCTCCTATGCTTTAAAACGTAGGAACATTATCATAGGATATTACTAATATATTCTCTTATCTTTATTCATCCTTAGATTCCGCATCGGCCAACCCTCCTGCATCAAGAAATTCACCGTGAGTAGAAGGCGTTAACAACAGAAGCCAAAAATGTGATGATTACTACTTCGGCTGGGGAGATGCATGATAGCGGCTATATGTTTGACGACCAACTAATGGAAGTGCTTCTTAGCCGCCAAAACAATCCGAGCATTGAGATGCCCTTTAATGTGGATGAAGACATTATTATTACAACCTCCTCGGGTCTGACTAGTAGTATCCCAATGAGTGAGCGCGTGGACCGGGAGGAATAAATAATAAGGGAAATTAAGGCTGAGATGGAGCAGGATCATAGAGCCAGTGGAGGTATGGCAGGTCCTGGCCCAACCCCGATTCTCGTGATTTCTCTAGGTGGCACCATGATTGAGACTAGCGCACCTTATTCTTCTGGAATCGAAAATGCCATTATTCCACCACCTTCACACACATGGGATGCTTCAATCCCCATGGGCTCCCAAAGGGAGACCGCATCGACTCCTCCGGCTAGAGATAAGCTAACTGAAGTGAGTCGGGGAGGAAAAGGTTCCAAAAGAGGTCCGGACGTTAGCTCGAGCGGGTCTATGCCAAAGAATACTAAAAAAACAGGAAACCAAAGGCGTAGATTCGCATTTGGACTCCTCTTTTGTAGATAGTTAGAGTAAGCTTCTTCTCTTTTGATTTTTGTCGGCCATGTATAGATGAGGGCTTGGCCTCCCACATATAGGAATTCTTTGGACAAATTTTGTATTTCTTTTCTGAAGAATAGTATGAATAAAATTCCTTAATTGTTTTTGGCATAACTTTGCGTTTATTTGTTTAAGTACTTAAGCATTCACATTTCCATTCAATGTACTCATGAAGCTTTAGTGTAAGAGTCAAACTAGAGTTTGGTCTTTAAGTCTTGAGCTCATGGCCTCATGTCATAATCAAACATTGAGCTGAGTCCCAACGTTGTGCTACCTCGGTCAGCGGCTAGCAGTTGAGTTGTGCCCCCAGTTTTGGGGATAGTTGAAGTAGTTAGTTGGCAGTCATCTTCCACCTTCACTAACTTTGATTTAACTTAGTCAAAACCAAGTTAAACACGAGTTTGAGCGGCTAGATCACACTCGCTCATTTGCTAGCATTTGCATTCACACTTTGGGGATTAAATTTGTATGTCGGCGGTCGATCATGCTTGCTTTTTCTTTAGAATTACGTCCTCACTCTAGGGACATAAGTTATTTTATGGGTGGTCAATCATACCCGTTTAGTGTTTATACTCTAGTTCACACTCCGAAAGTTTAGAGTCACTTGACAGATGGTCGATCACATCTGTTTAAGGATTAGGGTCTTATTCACGCTCTAGGAATAAGGAGTTGGCTAAGGTCATGGATGGTTGGATCGCATCCTCCTTAATCCGGTAAGCGAAGTCGTAGAGGGACGGATCCATCCTCTGTAAGCTTGGAAAGAAGCGAGGTCGTGGATGGACGAATCTATCCTCCTCGAGCTTAGCAAGGAGGCAAGGCTGTGGACGGATGGATCTATGTATCCTCCTTGAGCCATGTGAGCGAGATCGTGGATGGACGAGTCCATCCTCCTCGAGCTAGATGGTCGATTCACGTCCTGATTTTGGAGTTTGCACTTCAGCTTGCACTTTGGGAGCTGAAATTTATTGGAGAATTGTCGTGTTTCAACTCTTTTTTAATTGATCGTTGTTTTCCACCGAACTTGGAGTTTCATTTATCAAGTGATCGATCGGATCACGACCACTTCTATTTGAATGAGTCCCACCGTAAGATGGAACTCAGCTCTTCGTACATCATGGCGGTTGCATGATGCATTTTGGAATCACTAATCTGGCTTGATGAGTCTGCACTTCATTGTTGAAATAGGAGATCATAGCAAGGCCAGTTGCCTTATTACAAGTGCAAATTCTCGAATTGCATAAACAAACATCAAAAGTAAAGCAGAATAAATGAATGAAAGCCAGTCATATATAATAGCGACAGAGACTCTCCATGTTCCATGCCCTTGGTAGAGTCATCCCATCAATGGTTGATAGCTTGAATATGCCATCTCCAAGCCTCTATTCAATGACATACGGTCCTTCCCATGTCAGTTTCATGTGCGAAGGGACCGGATAGATTCGCTTAAGCACAAGATCGCCAATTTCAAAGGTTCTAGGTTGTACCTTAGAATTATATAATCGAACGACTTGGTTGCGATGTGCGGCTACCCTCAAATCAGCCTCTTTATGCTTCTCATTCAATAAATCCAGAGATTCTACAAGCAGGATGGCATTTGTCTTTTGGATCATAATAAGTCACACGGTGAGAAGGTACCTCTAGCTCAATTGGAATAACGGTTTTAGAGCCGTAAGAAAGTGCTGATGGAGTACGGCCGGTCACAGACTTGTGGGTAGTTCGATATGCCCATAAGGCCGTAAGGAGCTCATCGATCCACTTACCTCCAGCCTTCTCCGGTCATTTCTTCAAAATGGACTTGATTACTTTGTTGACAGCTTTGACTTGTCCATTCTCTTGAGGGTGAGCTACCATTGAGAACTATTTCTCGATGCAATATCATTGGCAGAAATTATTAAACTCGGCACTATCGAATTTGGCCTCGTTGTCAGTTACAGTGGTCTGTGGGAGGCCAAAATGACAGATGATGTTGTGCACAGCAAAGTTGATTACTTTCTTTTTCATGATAGTAGCAAGGGGCTCAGCTTCCACCCATTTGGTAAAGTAATCAATTGCAACGATGGCGTACTTCGCACCACCTTTGGCTGGAGGCAAGGACCCTATTATATCAATGCCTCATGTGGAAAACGGCCATGGGCTGACCATTTGTGTAATCTCGGTTGGCAAGGCTCTTGGAATTCTAGCATGTTTCTGGCACCTATCACGTCTCAAAGCATAATCCGATGCGTCTCGGTTTACGGTTGGCCAGTAATATCCATATCTGAGTATCTTCATTGCAAGGGCTTTCCCCCTAGTGTGATCATCGCATTCTCCTTCATGCACTTCATGCGAAACTCGCTTGATTTCATCGTCGGCAATACACCAAAGTAAAGGAACAGAAAATCCCCTTCTATACATGACTCCATCTTGGATGACAAACCGTGAAGCCTTTCGGAGAACCTGTCTTTTCTTACTCCTACGCTCGCGATTGTTCCATGCTCAAGATAGTTCTTGATTGGGGTCATCCACGACTCCCTCTCAGGTGTTGCCTTATGAAACCACTTTCTCTCCATCTAATAAATACTTGGAACAATAAGTATATACATGGGGTCGTGTCCCATCTGGTGTGCTTCGCCAGTGTTGACCAGTTTTGCTAAAGAATCGGCCTTCTTTGCTCTCGGGGTATGTAGTGGATGGCATAATAGTCAAACTGACTAAACACTTCTTAGACCCACATAAGGTAGGAGGCTAATCCTCGGTCTCTGGTTTGATACTCTCCTCGACCTGGCACACCACCAGTTGTGAATCATAGTAAATCCCCACAATAATGACTCCCAAATCTTTGCAAGCCTCAGTCCAACAAGCAAGGCTTCATACTCAGCTTTTTTGTTAGTTGCATGGAAGTCAAACTTCAAAGCATAGCATAAGGATCGCCCTTCCGGGGTTTTGAGCATCACTCCAGCGCCTGAGCACCGGTCGTTTAATGCACCATCGGTGTATAGCTTCCATATACAGTAGGAGATTCACTAGTTTTGGGCAAGTCCTTTGGTATGGTGAATTCAGCTATGAAGTTCGCCAGAACTTGTCCTTGAATAGCTTGTCTTGGGTTATAAGTGATATCAAAATGACTCGACTCGATGCTCGACTTAAGCAACCTACTGGACGTTTCAGGTCATATCAGGATCTGTCGCAATGGCTGGTCAGTGTAAACAGTGATCGGGTGAGCCTGGAAATATGGGTGGACCTTTCTCGATGCTACAACAGGACAATAAGCCAGTTCTCTGCCTTTGGGCAGTTTCTTTCTTCCCCTGTCAATCTTTTTCTGATATAATAAACCGATCGTTGGATCCCATCCTCTTCTCAAACTAACACAACACCGATTGCATTTGCTGAAACTGCCAGATAGACAAACAACTTCTTGTGATCGATCGGCTTTGACAAGATGGGAGGTATTGCCAGATGTTGCACGAGTGCCTAGAATGCACCCTCACACTCCTCTGTCCACTCGAAATTCTGTTTCCCCTTTTTGATCAGATCGAAGAAAGGAACGTACTTGTCTATGGCACTAGAAATAAATCTGCTTAAAGCTGCCACTTTCCCACTAAGACTTTGCATCTGCTTGATAGTTTTGGGGGTTTTGATACACCGAATCGCCCAGATCTTTTTAGGATTAGTTTCAATTCCTCTGGCGTTGACAATAAACCCAAGGAACTTTCCAAATGCGACTCTGAAATGACACTTCAATGGATTGAGCTTCATTCTGTACTGTCGGAGTATGTTGAACATCGTCTCCAAATCACCGATGTAGTTATTGGATAGCCACGACTTCACGAGCATATTATCCATGAAAACCTCCATGGTCTTTCCGATTTGGTTTGCAAACATTCGTTTCACAAGCCTCTGATAAGTTGCTCCAGCGTTTTTGAGTGCAAACGGCATCACCTTGTAGCAACAAAGTCCCAGATTAGTGATAAAGATAGTATGCTCCTAGTCAGGAAGGTGCATCGGGATTTGATTGTAACCGGAGTACGTGTCCATGAAAGATAAGAGCTCATGTCCGGTTGTTGAATCCACCTATTGATCAATTCTGTGATGTGGGGAACTGTCTTTGGGGCAAGCTTTATTCAGATCTGAGTAGTCCACACTTGTCCGCCATTTTCCATTTGACTTTCTGGAAAGCACTAGATTTGATACCCATTCCGGTTATAAAGCATCACGAATATACCCATTAGCCTTGAGTTTATCCACTTATTCCTTCAGGGTGGCAGATCTCTCTAGATCTATACTACGCCTTTTCTGTTTCAACCGGACTTGCCGTGGGTCGATATTTAATGCATTGCTCACAATGTTCGGTGAGATCCCACACATGTTTGAATGAGCCTAGACAAATACACCAAGATTGGCCTAAAGAAAGTCAACTAGTTCCTATCTCATTTGAGGCTGAGCTGAGACCCGACCTTCACCACTCTGGAATCATCATCGTTGATCGAAACATCAATCATCAACTCCATCGGGGAAGCCTGGTATTCTTTGACTTCCCCTTCATCATCATTTTCTCTAGGATCAAGATCCTTAGGAAACTGGTCGTGGCGCCCGAGCCTAGGCCCTGGACCGAGCATTAATTGTCAATTCTCTAAAAACGAAGGCAGAGAGATTCCTCCACACCCTTACCTTTCTCTTTTTGTTGCGCATCCCGTAGATCTGTAACATAATAGGCACATCCAGCCGCCTGATCGCCATGATAATCCCAATCCATTTTCAGTAGGAAACTTTTGGGTCAAACACCACGGGGCAATAGCTTCCCTAAACAATGCAAGGGCCGGTCGGCCTAGAAAAGCATTATATGGGAAACGTATATCCAACACCACAAACTGTAACATCCAAACTCTTCAATGATCACCAATGCTTAACTCAACAGGTAAATCCACCATTTCAACTGGTATAGTCGCACTCCTATTGAAACCATGTATACGTGACTGACATGGTTTCAGATCTTTTGCTTCCATTAGCATTTGATCGTAAGCATGCTTGAAAAGTATATTTACAGAACTTCCACTGTCAACCAAGATCCTCTTCATCCAAGCAGGACCTATCTGGGCAGAAATGACCAATGAACAAATCGTGGACGTCTTAACTCTTTCGGCATCACGGTTTCTGAAAATGATGTCCTCTGTCATCGTTCTCTGTTGCATTCTCGGGGCCCCTTCATCAGTACTACTACAATACTCGAAGTCCACATGCCTAATCGAACTAACATATGACTTCATTTACTTCCAACTTCGATCAGCTGGATGAGGACGACCACTCACAGTATTAATTGCCAACCTCCCGCAAGTACGTGTGTGTTCCTCAAGCCTAGCCTGGCCTTGATCCCGACTGCGGTTAGATGGGCCCGCACCACCATCCAGCAGCACCTGGATAAACTTCTCTATCTTTCTTTCTATGATCAATCTTTCAATGATTTCTTGCAAATGACGGCATTCATTGGTATTATGGCCGTAGCAATCATGGAACCTACAAAACTTCCCAGTCTGAATCTGCTTCTCCGACGATGGTTTCGAAGGTGGCTTCTTATACTGCCCTATATTGCTGGTATGAAGATAAACATTTTCTAGCGACATGTTCAAGGGTTTATATCGATCAAACATAGGAGCTCTAAGTCTCCCACGTTGAGGGTATCTCTTCTTTCCTTGACCTCCATCACCCTTCTGTCGACTTTTTTTATTATGAATATTTAACTGCAATTTACCGAAGCTCTCCTCGGTCTGCTTCACTGCAACATTACTCTGGATACCCTCACCATTGGGCTCCACGATGTCCTACTTCCTAGACCGTTTAGCATCCTCTCTACTCAAAAACTGGGCTACCTCTCCATAGAAGCGGTCCTACGAAGCGGGGGGTTTGCCAGCCAACCAATCACCAAACACGGAATTAAGATCAATCCCTTTAGTCAATGCCATCAGAATAGAGTTGTCGTTGGGATTGCTGACTTCAACGCAAGCAGCATGGAACCTTTCCAGATAATGCCTAAGAGTCTGTCCTAGAGCTTGAGTAGCACTGGACAAGGTATTAACATCCTTCTACCGTGCAGCATGCATACGGAACTGCTCAACAAACTTAGTAGCTAAATGGCAAATCATTAAATAGACCTTGATGGTAGACGAGTGAACCACATACTCACAATGCCCCTTAAGGAGATAGGGAAGCTTCTACACTTAACTGCATTATCAGCTCGAGCGGCATTCATGAACCATTCATATTTTAGAATATGTTGGTTGGGGTCTAAATTTCCTTCATACACTGGCAAGTTCAGCATCCTGAATCGATGGGGTGGCTCCGCATGTAAAATGTCATCGGTGAACAGGGTATGACTTTTAAAAATTCCCCAATCATCAGTTGTGAGGCCTTGAATTTCTCTAATCATCTGACATATTATAGTTGGAATATCAGGCATCTGGAGATTCGAGGCCAAGGCATTGTCGGGTTCCATGTAACGAATATGGTTGGTCGCTGTCTATGGTTCGTTCCACACCTCCTTTGCTCCCGAGCTTCTTGGAAGTAAAGATCCGAGGCATGCATGCGGTGATGAGGGGATAAATCTGGTTGGTTTTAGATCCCAGCAGCAACTGCGTTGTCATGAGTAGTGTTAGTGTCCCCCCTTAGGAAAAGGGTGCAACTTCATTCCCTATAGAAGGACCTGTCCTCGTCTGTCCAGGGTTCACAACATGTGAGTGCTCGGAGGCTTCTGCATAGTTCTCATCTAATCGATGGCATGTAGATCTGTGATAGAAGTCAGGTGACGCCGAGCTTTCAAACAAGGAATAAGATGTATGCTCCCTTCTAGATTTCCCTTGCCTTTCTTCATTCAGTTGGTTCATAAGTTCAACCTTGGCATGGATCTATTGAGTGAGCTCGTGACGGCTTTGAGTGAGCTCATGCATGAGAGTTTGGTATTCCTCTCTAGTCAGTAGACCGGATGGATCTGAAGCTCCAGTTGGTGTTTGGCTGTAGTAGTTAGCTATGTGGGATTTTGCTTATCCTTTCCTTCTGGATCAACGGCATTGGAAGCAATTCTGGTAGTACGCACCATATTGAATGTAGTTCTTCTTAGATCTGGAATAATCTGAATAGAATAGAAGGAACCACTGGAAGATAGATCTGGATCTCTTTTGAGGATTTATGCAATCCAGTAGCAGCAAAAGGATCTAAATATAGTTGAGAATATTCCCTTCTCAGTGAAAGCACCAAAGTGTTTGTACCAAAAATGGGCACAACACTCATCGGATGTAATTAAAGAGATTAGAGTGAAGAAGTAAATGAAAAATGAGGCTAATCTAACAATCACACCAAGGAAATAAGTAGTAACAGAAGGAAAACAAGGATTTATAGTGGTTCAGCGCTATGGCCGTTTGAAGGTTATCATGTTGATTGCTGATTATAAACTGAGTTACAACAGTACAATAGCTAACAATTGAATTACAATGGAGTTTAGTTCAAGCAGCAGCATAAAAAGTCCTTTTTTAGTTGCAATAGAGGTGTTATGATGTGGAGCTGGATATATTTGCCTTAGATCTCGGAATACTCTTTCTCAAGCCGAGGTGGACCCACATGATCGATCTAGGGTCATTTGGGATCGATCCTTGATCGATTCAACATCACTTCGTATCGATCATAAATTGCTCCAATCAAGCTGCGATTGATCATGAAGGTTCCTGAAGTGTTGTGCAACTTGCTGTAAAAATCTTATTGCATTTAGAGTTATGGTTGTGGAGTTATTGATCGGTTAAGATTTAAAAAATGGAGCTGCTGAAGCTCTCATATCGATTCCTTCGCATTGATGACATGGCATGCACATTTTATGGAGATCCATGATTTGTGGATAATGGTGAGACCACTTCCTTTAGGTTGACTACTATTTTCGGAGCTTCAGATATGTGGCTTGCTTCATTCGTATCCATCCACTGCTTCCTTTTCATATCGATGCCTTGCTTTCATCTTCATATCAGTTGCAAGCAATGCTCTTGGTATCGATTAAGTCGGTGATTGATACGAAAAGGGAAATTGTTGGATATATGAAGCATAATCGATTTGGGAAGTACCGAAGCCCATCATTATGAGTTTGAATCATTTGGAAATGAATAAGGGATGCGGAATGCTTGAGTTATGTTCATTTTGTATCGATGCTGATCGATACGAGATGATGGATACGAATGATGGATACGAGATTTGCCTGTTTCGCATGGACCATGATCGTTCCATAACTTGAGCATACGAACTCCGATTGACCTAAAATTTGGAATGTTTCTTTGCATAGCTCTGTTTGTCATGTCATGTTGATTGTGGCCCAATCCGAACTCGGACCAAGTTTGCCTATATCCATCATGAACATGTAGATAACTAATCTTCGGAGTGGATTGTCTTCAGTCTTTAGTCAAGTCCTTGGTATCACGGCCTTGCCAAAAGGTGGGATAACATCTAAAATCCTCAAATTATCTTTTTCCACAATCAAAGGAGAAATCAGATCCAACCGTAAGTTAAAATTATTTTTGTTCTTCTAATCTCTCTCTCTTTTATTTCACGATGAATCCTTTTTTTTATGAATCTCACAATCAGGTTTTGAGTTATTAAATACTGCTCGAGTTTCAACTTTACTGGAAGCATGCTTGATTTGATTTGCATCTTTTTATTCCATAGTAGATTTCAATTCGAAATCTTACAGTCAATATTTTAATTTTTTGTTTTGATGTTATTGGAATTGCTTAAGTTTTAAATTTCAATTCACCTGAGAGCATTTTATGATTCAATTTCATGAATCTAATAGATTTATTATTCGTTTTGAACCCAATTCCAATGTTCATCATTATTACTACTTTTTTTATATAAAATTTGAATTCTTATTTTGAATATTTCGAAACTGAAATCATTAATCCATATTTTAACCTATTAGCTTAATGGGTTTTAAGAGTTTTTGGGTTGAAATCGGGTTTGGGGAAGAGAGAACTTCTTGTATTCTTTGCCTGGAAGCTTTGAGTTATACGAATTAAAAATTAGTGCCTACAAATTTAATTTTCTGCCCCTTCAAAAGGGTTTAAGGCGGAAATTTTCATTTTGCTTTCTTAGCCTCTTTCGATGGGGTCGAAAGGTATTGTAGTGATAATTTGACTGACCTTGTCCGAAGGTTATTTAGTGAAGTAGCATGCAGTTAACCCTCTCAAAAGCAAAACGTTTCGACTTAGTCAAAACCTTTTGTGCTGATTGAAACCTTTTCGTTTTAGTATGTTTTTGAAACCATGGTGCCCTTTCAACCCTATCGAAACCTTCTATAACTAATGAGATGAAACCCTCCATAATCACCTTTCTCCGGCATTGTCGAAACATTCCAAGTTCAAACGATTTTAACTAAGGACCATTCGACTCAATGTGTATATAAGGTTTCGATGACATTCATATTTCCACTAGAAAAACTTAAGCTATGGTTTTCAGTAGCGTCGAAGTGTCTTGTTATCTTGTCTAATGAATATTAGAAGTATGTACTTTGTTTAAAATTTTAAGTTCTTTTAACCATTTCCTTCTAACAACATGGCTTCTATTAAGCTTTCGGCATTGTTGAAAAGTGCTAATTGGACATATACTTCTGCTCTTCCTTTCGACCTTGTCGAAAGCTCAGTGAATGTTCATATTTAGCAACACTATCAAGAGGTGTTTGTTAAATGTTAATTTTTTTCTTCTCTTTCGACTCCATCGAAAGCTCTATATCTCTGATTTTTAACTTTAACACTCTTCCAAAAAGGTATTATTTTTAAGTTGCTATAGTAGGTTGTTACTAATTCTTAAAAGAATTTTAAGTTCATAATAAACTGGAAATTTTAACTGAAACGTTTTTACTTGATAGAACCATGAGCTATCCGAAGAAAATCGAAGCCACTTTAAAGCGTTCTCTCATATCTTCACAAGATGAAGTAGATGCCATTCTTAATGACTATGGAATTACCAGTGTGGAAGCTATCCCACCTAGAGAGTTTGACACTATCAACAAACCTCCCGAAGGGTTCTTTACTTATACTGGCATTCATATATGGCACGGAGGGTTTCTCCCTTTTTTGGAGTTCTTGTCTAAGTTTCTTTGTTTTCTCGGAATCGCTCCAATCCAGCTATCCCCGAACTTATACACTTACCTTCTATCTCTAGAGTTGATGGCATTAGCGTTTAGCCTTCCTTCTTTAAATGTTGAAGTATTGAACCACTTAGTCCGAATGGTCAAGCTCGACAATCTTAATAGCCAAATCTTTAGTGAAAACCCTTCGAAGAATCTGATATCAAAGGGGGTTGAAATCTTTAGAGGCTAGGAGAACCAGTTCTTCTTCGTCAAGAGCTTCCCAAATATCAGTGGGACCTTCTCTACTACCTGTAAGTTCAGCCTTCCATTATTTTCCTTCTATACAGTGGATTTTCTTATCTAATCTTTGCCTTCTGTCAGGTGCTCCTTCCAAAGAACTTAATGAGGTCGATAAGATAACAATGGAATCTCTAGTTGCAGCTTCTAGTGAGATCGAAAACCGATTGAAGCTGTTGAATCCCACCAACTTGAAGAAGCATTCTCTCTTCCCGTCTGGTCAAAGGGTTCTGGGGCTACCTCCTTTGATTCAGCATACATAAAAAAGTAAATGCTTCCTTTTCTTTGGAGATCCTGCGCACTTCTCTCCTATGTCACCTATTTACTTTGACCATTCTGGTGAGTTATTGACACAACGTTTGTTTCTTACTTCTGTGTTGTTTTCCAAATTACCCTGCTAACTTTTGATCTATTTAAACTCTCTACAGCTTTTTTCTCAGGTTAAAAAGCCTACTAGTGGTACAACTCCTCCTCCTACGACTTTTTGTGCACCGTCCATCGTTCAATCTCTTCCCAAGGCTAAGATGGTAGCCAAGATAAAGTTGGAGCAATCAACTGCGGTGGAATCACCTCTCAACATAGCTAAAGTGGTTGATGTAGAAAAGGATGAATCTTTACCTCTTGTCAGAGCTCCAGAGAGCCCGATTGTTGAAGCTCCTCAGGAATAATCCAAGAAGACTCCTACTACAATTGATCTCTCACATTACTATTTCAAGCTCTCCAAGCGCACTCGAGAAGATACAAAAAGCTTTGGAGATGACCCCCCACTCAAATACACATTCCTCCAAGGCCGACATCTCCTTCATCCTCCGCTAATTTTGAAGTGATAGCCCAGTTTATCTTAAATTCTGCATCCTTTGCTTCTATCCACCCGCCTTCCTCCGTTTCTGACTTGGAAGGTCATTATCATTCTCTGGCAGAGCAATAATTCTTGGTAAGTTTCTCTTCACTTGACTTTATCATTACTGTTCTTCTATAAATTTCTAGCTTGTGCTGCATTACTTCTTTCAGATTTCCAAGAGTTGGTTAATTTTGCACGAGCAGGCATATAAATCTTTTGTTAAGTCCTCTAAGTTTCAAGAGGAAATTTCTTTCTTGAAGAATAAAGTCTCTTCCTTATCTACGAAAAAAGATGAAGCAACCTATGAATTGGAGCGATTGAGAACTTCTCTTGCCCAGTCGGAATCCGCTATCTTATAAGAAAGAAAGACTCATCAACTCCTTACCGATAAATTTTTTGCCATGCAACTAACCGTTATAGAATCCGATGAGGAGAAGGCCCGAATGGTAGCAAAGAACGCCTCTTTGAAAGAGAAGTTGATGAAAAACAAGGCTTCTTTGAAACTGGCAGTCAATAGCATTTCAGACGCCAAACAACGAGTATTTCATTTTCTTGATACTACCCTAGAGGAGATCATGATGAATTATTTCGAAGAGGCTCTGATGCTTGCTTATACAAACAATATCAGCAAATGCCCTGATCTAAGTTTCCGCTCGCTCGACTCTACCCTTGTTGATAGAGTAATGGCAAGGTTAAACGAATGAACCAGGGAATTAGAGCTGTAGAGGAGGAGGAAACCAATGCCTCCATATTTTTCTTTCGATATCCTTCTTTTGAAGTCGAATCTGACTCAGAAGATGAAGGCGAAAAAAATGATGCTGCCGAGGAAGAAGACGATAATGATGATGATAGCTATGATGGCGATAATGAGGACGACGACGACGACATCAACGATGGTCAAGGTTCAGGTGGTGACAGAGGGGGCCACACTGAGACTTCTGACAAAGATGGATATGATAACATTAGAGCTTCTAAAAAAGATCCATCTCCTCACAAAGGAGTCCCAGCTGAATCTGTTGTGCCCTCTACTCCTCAAGAAGAAGAGCATGCTTTTGTTGATGTTGAAGCACCAAAGGAGAAAGAGCATGCTTCCCATGCATCAGTCCCAACATCTCAGGTACGGGATTCTCTGTTTAAACATCTTTCACTTCGAGGATAATAATAGTGTAAATCATTTATTTTAGACAAGGAAGAAGTCCGTTCTACCCTATAAAACCAAACTTGAAAGAAAACAAGCAGAGACAAACAGTTTATATAGGGAGTTAGACAAGAAATTGAGCACAATATACTTCTCGATAAATATCATTGAGTTAATAGGAGTGCAGCAGTGCTGGCATCTTTTAAGCATTAAGAAGCTGCCCCCGGCTAAGGAGAGCGTGCCTTTGCTATGACGCTCGTTTGAAAGAAAACCGAGAGTTAATCACCTTATTCTGGATGCTGATAGAAGAGATGAATATTTCAGTTAACTTCTTATATAAGCCTATTGTAGACACCTAATTGTTGACTCTTCATATTTAGGTGAATTTAGTAAGGGTCTACTTAGGCGCTTCCATAAGAGATACTTGGACGAATTCGGAACTGACCCGCATCCTGGGGCTTGTTGGAACTTACCACGAGTCAGATCCATTCCCTAAGATCTTCCTACAGAAAAACTTAAGTATTATAAAAATAAATTTGTCTCCGAATTATTTACTACATCTATCTTGTATGAACTAGATAAATAATTGTAAACAAGCAATAATATATTGATTTGTGAACATCTGTTTTAGTCTTGCTTTTTATGCTTAGCTTCATTTTATTATATTATCACAGAGTGACTGTTCATTTTGCCAACTTGTTTCTAGAGACCATTCAAGTCAATATGTTAAACCAAGAATATTTTATCTTAAAAGGTATCAATTTTAAAATCTTCAAAATTAGCAAGATACTATTTTCTTAGGGACTTAAAAAAATTATATGGAACATCCTCTTATCCCCTTTGATTTCCTCGGTGATGAAAAAGAGAAGCTATTTATGGAAATCACGACATTCCATACTAAGTTAATTTATGGACATGGTAATCCTCCAGCTGGGGAGTGGGACTATAGCAAATATCCACCGGTGATTACTTTGGAGGTACTAAATACTGCTTTTGACTCTATAAATAAAGTTAGAGATGTTGTTTCCCGTCTTTAGATATGAAGCCAATGTCTAATGTATCTTATAGTTTTATTGTTATTTGATAAGTAATCTCTTACGGTAATAACAAAAAGAGACTTTTCATTCTAATTTTGACTTTCTTTTGTTTCTTTTTATCTAAATAGGAGTTACAATTATCAATAACTCCTCTTTCAACTGATACAACATCTCACTTTATTACTTTTAAAATAACCCTTAATAGAACTTGAAAGGAGTAAACTCCTGGAAGATTCCTTACTTGCTCGCTTTCACGGCAATGTCGAAGCTTTAAGGTGACACAAAAGATATTTACTTTAGAGAATTATTGTTAGCAATCTTAAAGATCAAATTGCCAGCTTAGAGGTTGATATCAAAAGTAAAGATGAAATGATTTTTTTTCTAAAGCAACAAGTAAAGTCGAACCCTTCAATCGACTTTGATAAGAAAATGTCAGAACTCTTTTCAACAAATAAGTGATTTTGAGATGAAACTTAAGGACAACCAAGCTCAATGTGAATCGCTGGAATATATTATGTGGGATAATATTCGGAGTATCAATTTACTGGATGCCTACGCTACACCTTTGTTACCGGACCTACAAGGTCCACTTCCCTCGCTACTCAGAAATTCCCCACAACGACTAATCCCCCTCCTGGCTTGGACGAGAGGATAGTGGGTGAATGGTGTAAGAAAATTAAATTTGAAGTGGCTAAGTATTTCGATGAACGACATAGAGCGAAATATTCGTAAAGCATAAATAAGTATGCCGCTAGAATTTAGAAACTTGAACGCGATAATTACTTCCTTCAGATTCGCATCGCGGAATTAGAAAGGGAAAATAAACCCTAAAGGCGTGAACAGGTCTTTTAATCGCGCTCTGAAGACTAACATTGATGAAATCGATGATGCAGACAAGATAAGGAAGAAGGAAAAGAAACTCAAAGAGGTCCTCTACATCGTAATTCGTCATATAATTGATCCTTCGATTGCTGAGAATCTGAGTAAGGCTACTTAAGATTAGTGATTGATTTGTACCCATTAAATGTATATACTTGTTCTGTATATTTGTAAATAGTTTCATGAGTCATGTAAATCATTTAAACTTTGTAAATATCACCTGATTTGTGATTCTTTCCTGTAATGTCATTCCCGAAGCGCTTGTTTGATAGCTCATACTATAATTTATGTATTTGTTGAATCCTTCATCCTTCTTTGCTCTTTTGATTTCCCTAAAAAGTATGAAGCAAACAATATTTCCAATTATTAGCTTGGAATTGATATATAAGTCTATGTGTATTGTTCACGTAGATTAACAAATCATCATGTTAATTGTATGAAAAGTAGTTTATATCAAATGTTTAAATCCCATTTCTGACCATGATGAGACATAATTAAGAATTTGACTTTAACCATTTTGCTGGAATATTTGATGCCTGTTGATTAGAAATCCTGACCCAAAGCAGGGGTATAAATTTTCTCGAGACATTCTCTAGGGATAGTTAAAAAGGCTAAATATGGAAGAATCCAGAAATCATTATCTGAATATTTCTAATAGAAATCCCATGGCCCATTCCCGGGTATTAATGAAATTTGATAACATAGAAATCTGAAACCCAGGTTCGGGTATTAACAGTGACTCATAATAATGATCTTCTTGAGAAAAGTCTTTGACCCAGGTTCGGGCATTAGTGGTGGATAATTGGAAGTCTATAATAAAAATCTCAAGCCCAGATTAGTGTTAATAAGTAATAGTCTCGAAACCCAGATTTGGGTATGATAAAGACAACAAGTGATTTGATAATGACCCGAAATCCAGATTCGGTTATTAGTAAACAAAGTTCAGAATGAAAGTCTCGAAACCCAAGATCTGGGTATTAATAAGCGGAGTTTTGTTCTACTCCTTTGATTCTATCTTCTTAACATGTGTGAACCCTTCAGGTCTTGTATGTAGTTGTAATTTGATCGATTGTCTCTTGGGCTTGGACGTTTTAGTCCATAATCAGATATGTCGCTTCTCAAGCTTGGACATCTTAGTCTCTTGAAGATATGTCATTCTTTGACTTGGACATCTTAGTCCATTGTTTGATGAGCCTCTTCTTGGGCTTGGAAATCTTTGTCCATTATTTGATGTGCCTCTTCTTGGGCTTCGATGTCTTAGTCCATTGTTGTATGTTGCTATTGGTTAGCTCATCTTAGAGGCCGGAACCAAGGACTTACCCAACCTCCCTACAGAAGGCACCTTGATATGGCCAGAGGCGCGGCCAAGGGCTTATCATGTACTTTAACCTAGCCATAGCATGTGCGGATAAAGCTTACTCCATCCTCTCTCCAAGAGGCGCCTTGCCCTGGCCATAGAGTGGCGCAAACAGGGCTTGTTCGGTGCTTTATCCTGGTCATAGCATGGCGCGGATAAAGGCTTACTCCATCCTTCCTCCAAGCGGTTCCTTGACCTGACCAGAGGCACGACCAAGGGCTTTTCTAGTGCTTTAACTCGGCCATAGCATGGCGCGTTTAAAGGCTTACTCCGCCCTTTCTCCAAGAGGTGCTCTGCCCAGGCCAACTCTATGCGGACAGAGGCTTTCTACTGTCTTATGCAGCATTCTACCATCTTAGGTAGTATACAAGTGTAAGGAGTATTTCACTCCCAACCATGTAGATCTTTCTTAGAGAAGTATTCTTTATTGATTTTTCTCATGTGCTCTTTACAAACTCTTGAATATTTCCTTAATGGAAGAAATTGATTATCATGCCCTTCAGAGCTCTGCAATGATTGATTTCATGTCCATTCATCATGTGGTAGTGACAATAGAATCCCCTAAGATTCCTTTCTTGTTTTGGCTTCTTTTTCCATGATGGCCAACAGTTAAGCTCATCTTTGGTTAGCAAGTAGACATTCTCTATTGATGTTATTAAATTGCATTCTTTAGAAAGTTTAGACTTGAAACTAGATTCTTGAGGATGGCCTTTTGCTTTCTTGTTCCTTGGCCTTGTAGTTTCACATTATTTGCTCGCTTTCCTTTTCGCTACCCTTTGGAGTTCTTGTGTTCGAAGTGTTCTTGTAGTAGTTTGTTGCCATTTATGTGCCAAGGCATTGTAATCAACCATTATTTCTTCTTCAAAGATTTTGCCTTTGGAATAATGTTGAATGGTTATTCTCAATTGATCGAATAGATCACTTCCATTTGTCCTTTTTCCTTAGGCAAAGATAGGGATGAGGCCAATATGGAAAGGTTCAAGCTCCATTTCTCAAAATCATATGATTCCACTTTTTTCTTGTTTATAATTCTTAGAGCTTCTAATCTCAGCCTTTGCTCTTCGTCTTGGTTGGAATCCTTGATGGTTATTGGGGAGAATCTTACCTCATGTGGTTTGAAAGACCCATGATTAAATCTTATGATACCTCTAGCCATGATGATGTTGGACCAAAGTAGATAAGCTTAAGATTGAGTTAAGTTGGGTTAGAGACAAGTGGTGTTGGGTGTTCAACCAAGTCGGAGGTTCGAGCCCTTCTTTTAGCGCCAAAATATTAATAAGAAATCTTTTCAACACCCCGAAGTAGAGTTAAAGGTCAAGGTTGATCCCTTTTTGGTTTTTCTTGGATAAACGGAGAAAAGTATAATGTATATTGTTAACGAAAAAATTTAAACGCTAACACCCTGGTGTATAAGATGTGATTGTGAAAGCACCACCCATTTGTACGGGAAACAGAAATAAGCAGAAAGTATGTAGAAAAACGGTAAGAGACACAGTATTTATAGTGGTTCGGCTTATAATCCAGCCTACGTCCACTTTAATCTTTTTATCACTAGTTTGATTACAATTCTTTACAAGATCTTTCAATTACAACACACTTCAAGTGATAGGGTATGTGAAACAAGTAGCTCAAGCTTTGATGTTGACAATCATCTTCAAATCCATGGTGAATGTGGATGATTCCTTCATGGAGTTCCTTTAGAAGTTTGTTGGATCTAAAAAGCTTTGAAGTCGTCTGGAATTCGGCAGAGTAACGGCGCTTGAAGAGAATGAGCCAAAAGGTCCCCTTCATGTTGAAGGTAGGGTGGTATTTATAGGCAAAGATTAGGCTCGGTCTTAACTCCTCACCGACCCAGTTAAGTCGCAGCCGGCTTATAGGAGCTCTGATATGGTCAAGCTGTGTTGATCCTTCTTCGCT
Organism: Allium cepa; assembly: GCA_030765085.1. NCBI lineage: Eukaryota > Viridiplantae > Streptophyta > Magnoliopsida > Asparagales > Amaryllidaceae > Allium > Allium cepa. Next base: position 937,562,785 of record CM060935.1, read on the forward strand.
GAATTTGCACAAGTCCAAAGTCGTTACCGGGTCAAGCTAGGTCGCGACCGACTTATCTTATCCCTTCGCCGATCTAACGAGTCAAGCCCTACGACTTAATGGAAACAAGCTAGGTCGCTACCGAGTTAGTATGTCACATGCTAAACTGCCCCGCTACTCCATCCTTTACACCCTTAGATCGGTTACGACTTACTATAAGTCGGTAAAGTCCTCGAGTTGCTAGATCGGAGCATACACTAGGTCGGCTTCCATACTAGGTCGGAACTTTCCTTAGGTCGGCATAGCCTCGTTAGACCGGCATCCCTTCAAGCCTTAGGTCGGAATTTCTTCATGCCTTAGGTCGGTATTTCTTCATGCCTTAGGTCGGTATCTATGGGAAAGCATTGGATCGGCGCGTTTCTTAACTAATTAGGTCGGCACCGCACTAAGTCGGCCACCTTGTTAATTGGTTAGGTCGGCAAAGTCTTTGGGTTGTTAGGTCGGCAACTCTTCTGAGTCGGCATCTCTTGAGTCGGCGCCATCTCCACGTACTAGACCTGCTGAGTCGTAACCGAGATAGGGTTAACATTTGCCCCTCGAAGTATACGCCTTAGGCTTAAGTCGTGTGCTTCGAAACATCTCTTATCTCGGCCCTTCACTGAGTCGGCACGTTATTAGATCGGGCACGGTCCAAATGTTAAGCCGGCGAATTGCCGCTTCAGTTCCTTTCACTACGAGGTATAAATCATATCCCCTTCTTCTTTCTCATTACCTGCTCTCTTAACTCCGCCATTAAAATTCTCTTGAGTTCTTTAAGGCGATTCCATCCTACCTGATCACCAGCAATTCCTACTATTCAGAGCGTAAGTGAATCCGTCCCCTTCTCGATCATAGATTGCTATTGGTTCATGAATTCTGTCACTTGAATACGAATTGTCTCTTCGCGCAACGTTCCATCACGAATCTCACTATACCTGTAGTCGATGAAGTTTAGGTTACTCGATTTTGGCTTCAGATGATCGTTGAGATGATGAAGAAGGTTTTATCACTCAGGTTCAATGATCTCTGAAGGCAGAGCAACGGACTTATGCGATTTGGAGCTGTTTTATTGGATGATCCGATAGCTTGAATGAAAGGCTGCTGTTGAAGAAATGGCTATTGGGTTATCGGGTTTAATGCTATGGGATGTTGGCTCGAAGGCGAGTTAGTGGGTTTAGGTGGCTTAGCCTTCGACCGATCTAGCTCTTACACGACCTTAAATCGTGGTTGAGATAATGCTTGAAAGAATCTTGCCGACCTAAACATTAAAGCTTAGATCGTGACCGAGTTAAGACTTGGAGGAATTCCTGCCTTTCGACTTGGAGCTTGCCTTCTTATCTCCCCCGTGCGAACTAGAGGAAATGAGTCGCCAAGCTGAACCACCTAGATTTTGACCCGTTACCGACTCAGTCTTATCTCGCATGAGAATTTTTGAATCGTAGCCGAGCTAACACTTGGGCTCTGGACGTATTGACACTTAGAAACATAGGCCTTCTTCAAGTATTTTAACCCGGACTACCGAACTAAATTGAATAAACCTTGAACCGGGATTAAGATTTGAAATGCCCCAACTTTAAATTTGTTTGAATGTCATTGTGTCACTTCACATATCATTCTCACTTTTGAGTTGTAAACCTGTTGATAATAACATACAAACAAAGAAAACCAAGGCGCACATACTGCCATTGACTGCCCATATCAAATGACAGATTAGTTAAGACAAGATAAGAGATATGAACATATTGCATGAAATGTTGTAAATTAATTGACTAAAGTAGAATATTAATGCAAAGTATCAACAATTTGAACTGATTTGTTTGCATCAACATTGTATTTGCATATTCAAACTCAAAACAAAGATTCCTGGTTTTTATAACTAACAAATGTTTGCTAGGTTTTATTCCAGTTACCTTTGCTTATTGTTTGATTGATACTTGTACAACACTTCACACACTTTAGGAAACGTGCACCTTCATGTTTGAATATCCAATTGCTTGTGTAGAATGACTTCCCATCAAGGAGAAGAAGCAGCAAGTCAAGAAGAAGAAACTTTCCCGATAGCTGTTCCTATAGAGAATCCTCCGGAAAGAACTTCGACTATTCTATCTTCGAGAACATTTATTCAGTTGCGTACTCAATTCGGCTTTGCTGAAGATGATGTCATATTTCCTGGACCGAATGATACTGCTGACAGACCTCCCTATGGTTTTGTCGCGGTTAATCGTCAAATGTGCTTAAGTGGGGCGATCCCACCTTTCAATGACTTTCTTCGAATTCTTCTTCTTCGGATGTCAATTTCTCCGTTCCAACTTCATCCTAATGGTTACGCTATCTTGATGGGGTTGGGTGTTTTGTTCAGAAGAAATCTTGACCGACTGCCGAGCTTCGAAGAAATTCGCTACTTATGCTCGTTTGCAAAGAGCAAAGACCATCCTTCTCTTATCATTGTGAGAAGTGCAAGAAACCGCAAGCTCATTCTTGATCTTACTGAAAGTGTCCATGGATTTTTAAACCAATTTTTCTTTGCCCGCAGTCCCCCAGAGTTTTATGCTTCTTGGAGAGTAGGAAGTAAGATCATTTATTTCCGTCTTTCCACTTTCTTTCTTAACTCTTTTCGGGGTCCAAATTGCTAATCTCATTCTTTGCTTTTTTTCAGCACTTCCCCTTCCCTCTAGAGATCCGATACATAGGCAGACTTTTGATAGACTGAGCGCTGTAGCCGCAGAAGAGAGAAGTATCAAGTTTCTACTAAGCGACGAATTTCTACATCAATACGAACTTCTCCACCCTTCTCGCTATACTCAGCTTTGTGAAGCTCCGACTGAAGTTCCCGATTCCCCGACTGAAGCATCGGATGCCCCCGTTACTATCGAACAACCCTCATCAAAAGAGTCTAACATCGAAGCTTCATTGGTGAAATGTTCCACCCCTACCGACATTATGGGGTCATCTAGTAAGACGGCACTTGCCCCGATTGAGGAAGAAGAAGAACCTTCACAGCCTCTCGGGGGATTAGCTGATGTAGGAACTGAGAAAACAAGTCTCACCGAGCATGATGGTGACGATGTTTATGATGGGTTGAGCGACATAATAGTGACCTCACAGGAGCTTTTTAGAGATGACGTGTCTAAAACTATCTCTCCTATAGTTGAGGCGACGTCCCTTCTTCGACTAACACCAACACAAACACCAACTCCTCATACCCAAGCTATCATCACCTCTACACCAATGAGTGGTTTGTAGCTTAATGCGCGTAGCTTGCACATCACACAACACTTAGGATTTTTTGGCATTTGTTCACATTTAACTTCTTTTCTCCGGAAGTTTCTAAGACTTGCTATTTTTGCCTTTTCAGATTCCTCTATGGGGCGCAGCGGCAGCGGTTCTTATTACAAAGACTTTCGACGCTATGGAGGGCGTGGCAGCTATGATTACAAGCAATACTATACCGATCCCAGAGAGACCAATGAGCAGAGAGCTGCGCGAAAAGCTGAAGAGAGGAGAAGGTATGAAGAACGTCATGAGGGAGCGGGCACGCGACATGAATCTTTCCCAAGGGATGATGATTCCCATAAACGTAAAACGCACGATGATAGGGGGAAGAGCCATATTGAGGATTCGAGAAAGCGGACCAAACTTGGCGAGGAGCACGTGCCCGTGACATCTGAGAGACCTGGTGCCTCAGTTTCTATTGACATCCCTTCCAAATCTCCTGCTCTTGAAGGAAGTGCCATCCAAACACTTCTCAACAGGCCTTCATACCATGTTGAAAGGGGCCCCCCGACTTTGCAGAGCCGATTCCCGAACTGGTGTTTGAGGGGGGTACGCTTCGACCTTGATTTGGTCCCCATCGACAAAGAAGCTATGTACAGAAATCTCGATGCTGTCAAGCTTGATATCGATAGAATGTCTGGATGGCAAAAGCTGGTTGATGAACTTCAAAGAGTTAATCGGGCTAACATCGAAGCAATGCTGACCATGGAAAATGACAAATCAGAATGGCAGAAGATTCTTGATCAACACAACACTGAGATGAAGGAGATAGCCGAATACAATGAAAAACTCGAAGCTGAAGTAAAGCAGCTCAAAGATGATCTTGCCTCTTCTACTAATACTTACACCCAAAGAGAAGAGGTATTGCAAAAACAAGTGCGAGATGCGCACGCCAGCCAGAGGGACGCTGAAGCTAAAGCTGAGAGGTTGGAACAAGCTGTAGAGAACCACCGCACTGATGTCACCCAGCTGCAGAATAAACTGAGCGCCCGGGACATGGAGATTGAAGCGCTAAAAGCCCAACTTGCTCAGACCGAAAAAGATCGAGATGAGGCCATGGCTGGCAAAATTGCAGCCGAAGAAACTGCTCAGACCATGGAAAACGATATCAATTCGACTTTATTCGATTTTTATTTACATTGTGTCTTGGGACGCGGCAGCCTCTCTTTTCTTGGTCCTAAGTATGAAATCACCCTGGCCGAGGTGTGGGAAGCTGCTCTTAACATGTTTAAAGACGCCGGGTATGGCGATGAAGATTTTGAGGCGCGTTACCTGGATGAGGGAGCTCGCGCTGCTCTTGCGAAGGGGCGAGAACAACTTGCCAGGATGAGAACTGGAATGGCGGAAGAGGAATGTTCTGGAAAGGAATTAACGCTTATTTCCTCTGTCCATCCTCCAGTTTCTCCTGTGGTTGACATCACGGGTTCTAGCTCCTCTACTCCGCCTGCAACTAAGACAGTAACTGAAACTACAAGTGCACAAGGCGGGGATGAAGGTGGTGAAAGCAACGAAGCACAGCGATATGAAATCAGCCTCAGAGATCCAACTACCCCAGGTAAACTTGACACCGGACCAGCTCAAGTGGTGAACTGCTCGTTCGCTCCTTGTGAACTTGACGATCTTCTTGATTATTTTTCAAATGTCAATGAATTCCCGACTTTTGATGAGCCGTCATCCCCTCTCTTTTCGAAAGATACTGATATTTTAAGTTTTTTCTCCTTTGTAGAGAAAGCACCGAGTCAAACTCAAGCTTCTTCTCCCCCGGTGATCCTTCCTCCATCTCTTCAAGTGGCGCCTCCCTCTGCTTCTCAACCTGGGTCACAAGAAGAACAAATAGAAGCTCTCCATGGCCTGGATGATCCCGTTGCTTCGCAAGAGCAAAAAGATGAGGGACTTGAGGGAGGTGACATATCTCCGGAGCGGACTCCTTCTGACGATATAACTTTATCTAAACTTGCCACTCCAGGAAGTGAGTCTTCCTCAAAGAGGAGAAGGAAGCAAGGAGCATCAAGGAGGAGAGGGAAGATAATCACTGCCACTGAAGAGGAGCCAGAAGTTGGGCCAGCTGCGCCTACCTCTCCTTCCTCCCTTATACCCACTGGTCGACCTGAAAAGCTGATCATTCGGCCGGGTAAAGGGTCTAAAGGCAGCAAAAAGAAGTGAAGATCTTCAGTTTCTAGTTTTTTTGTGTTTTGCATGTACTGGCCGAGAATTGTGCGGGTACCGGCCCCCGCTTTTCTTTATTTTGAAACCTGTACCTGCGTTGTAATTGAATAAAATGATTCCTTGAATAAAATGATTCCTCGTTTGTACAAACTTTTGTTTGAATTAAAGAATACATTTGTTATTTGTTTTGGCATGAGTTTATTTGATATTGCAGCGAGCTTATGGTATGTTACTTGAGCGTTACCTTTTGCTGGTTTAGTTATACCATATTGTGTGTAATTATACTATATTGCCCCCATTCCATAAGTATGCTGCAATATTCTATACCTCGAGGGGACTTACACTCTTATTTGCTAAAGAATAATTATTTTATTCTTTAAAGAAAATTTTATAGAGTACAACTCCCTTCGTATAAGTTTTTACGCTTGGTCGTTCGAAGAAATCACTTTTTTCTTTTGCTTATGTGCATATCTCATCAAGTGAATTCCTCTATGTGGTAAAGCGGACCTCTGAAGGGTACTTTAACTTCTTTTCTTTTTACGATCATTTCCCACAGTAGGCAAATTACTTTTCCTTTGAAAGTTAAAGTACGCTTTTGATGAGGATTTTTTTTTTTTTTTTTTATAGAAAGTTGTACCTCTGAGGAGGGATTTTTTCACGTTTCAACACTTGGAAGTTTTATTTCAATCTCGGTGAAACGTGTACCTCCAAAGAGTTATGCTTTAGAAATCCTTTTCACGTTTCAACACTTGGAAGTTTTATTTCAATCTCGGTGAAACGTGGGTTTCCAAAGAGGTCTTTTTTCTTAATTGTGTTCCCGGGAGGGGGTTGTACCTCTGAGGAGGGATTTCTCACGTTCCAACACTTGGAAGTTTTATTTCAATCTTGGTGAAACGTGTACCCCCAAAGAGTTGTGCCTTTGAAGAAAGCCTTTTCACGTTTCAACACTTGGAAGTTTTATTTCAATCTCGGTGAAACGTGTGCTTTCAAGAAGGTCTTTGTTTTTACATTTCAACTTTGGTGAAGTGAAATTCCGAAGAGCGGCTGCTACACTTCAACTCCTGGCGAAATGGGCCTCCGAAGAGGGCTTTTATTTTGTTTACATTTCAACTCTGGTGAAGTGAAATCCCGAAGAGCGGTTATAACACTTCAACTCCTGGTGAAATGGGCCTCCGAAGAGGGCTTTTATTTTGTTTACATTTCAACTCTGGTGAAGTGAAATCCCGAAGAGCGGTTATAACACTTCAACTCCTGGTGAAATGGGCCTCCGAAGAGGGCTTTTATTTTGTTTACATTTCAACTCTGGTGAAGTGAAATCCCGAAGAGCGGTTATAACACTTCAACTCCTGGTGAAATGGGCCTCCGAAGAGGGCTTTTATTTTGTTTACATTTCAACTCTGGTGAAGTGAAATCCCGAAGAGCGGTTATAACACTTCAACTCCTGGTGAAATGTGCCTCAGAGAGGGTTTTCATCGCCTGGAAGTTACTCTCTCATGGTTGGAGGGTCATGACTCCTCCAATCTTTTTTGTTGAGTAGAGAACTTTCTTTTTTGTGGCATATGACCCATTAGAGGTCTTTTATTATCCGAAGAGTTGTGCCTCCGAAGAGGACTTGTGGCGCTGATGGTAGCTTTGGTTGTTCCTCTGTTCACTTGCTTATGCCTTTTCAGCGATCCCCTTTTTTTTCACAAGTGGCTTGTTTAATCCAAGGAAGTGTACTTCATTGCCAGGCAAGTTCGTGAGAACGGGCACTAGCTTCCTAATTGGATGTTTGTTTGTTTAAACAATCTCAATTTATCAGCAAGGGCTCGTTCCTATCGAAATCATTAGCCGTTCAATTGAAGCATTTCCTATCTAGGATTTGAATTCGGGGTCTTTGTGACTTGAAATTTGTTTGTTGAATGATGGTGAGAATCGCTCGGTCTTATTATGCGCAAGTTTTATCTCCACTGTCTGCAAAAATTTAAATCGATATTTCAGCAATACATTTTGTGTATTTTTATATCGAAAACAAAGCAAACATATAATGATAATAAGGAACACAAGATTTATAGTGGTTCGGCCATGAAATTGGGCCTACATCCACTTTATATTCTTTCATTATTTACTTGCATCAGTTTCACAATTGCTTTCAATTACAGGAATCATACATTCATAATTCTTTTTACAATGTTTCAACAAAATTTTCAAGTAAAGTATGGACGCAAGTGATTGCTGTTCCATGCCCTTGGAATTTGATCTCCATCAACTGTGGTGAGCTTGAATGTGCCGTCAAGAAGTTTCTGACCTATCACATACGGTCCTTCCCAATTTGGCCCAAACACACCTGTCGCTGTCATAATTCTTTTTAGGACTAGATCTCCAATTTCAAAGCTGCGTTGACGAACTTTGGAATTGAAATGTCTGGCTATCCTTTGCTGATGAGCTGCAACTCTGAGGTTAGCTTCATCTCTTTTTTCATCAAGGAGATCCAGCGCTTCAAGTTGCAGCTTTTCATTTTCTGCTTGATTGAAATGGATTCTTCTGTGTGAAGGGACCTCTGTTTCAACCGGGATCATTGCTTCCGATCCGTATGCTAACGAAAAAGGAGTATGCCCAGTTGCAGTTTTGTGAGTAGTTCTGTATGCCCATAGTGCAAGCGGTAGTTTATCGACCCAACCACCTTTTGCTCTTTCGAGTTGCTTTTTGATGGTTGATTTGATGATCTTGTTCACTGCTTCCACTTGCCCGTTTGCCTGCGGATGAGCTACTGCCGAAAAGCTTTTCTGGATTTTGAATCGCTTGCAAAAATCCTGGAATTCCTCGCTTTCAAACTGAGTACCATTGTCTGTGATTATTTTCTGAGGCACACCGTATCTGCAAATGATATTCTTAGTCACAAAATTTATCATCTTTTTGGAGGTGATAGTTGCCAATGGTTCAGCTTCAGCCCATTTAGTGAAATAATCTACAGCAACAATGGCATATTTGATTCCAGATTTGGCGGTTGGTAAAGGTCCGATCAAATCTATTCCCCAAATCGCAAACGGCCACGGACTGGTCATTTGTGTGAGCTCAGTAGAAGGTGCTCTAGGAATTTTGGCAAATCTTTGACATCTGTCACATTTTCGAGAGTAATCTGCAGCATCTCGATTAATTTCTGGCCAAAAATATCCATATCGGAGAATTTTCTTTGCTAAAGTTTGACCACCTGAATGATCCCCACATTCTCCTCCATGTACCTCTGATAGGATTATTTTGGCTTCTTCTTTGGATACACATCGAAGCAATGGCATTGAGAATCCTCGTCTGTATAATTGACCATCCTGGATTATATATCGAGAAGCTTTTCTCAGTAGCTTTTGTCGTTCTTTAGAGTTTTCTGGTAAAGAGCCATTGAGTAGATACTTTGTTACTGGAGTCATCCATGATTCTTGCTCTTGCGACATACTCATAACCCAATCGATATCCATTTCATCAATGCTCGGATTTGACAAAACTTCCACTGGAACTAACCCTAAGGATTGGGCTTCGCCAGAACTTGAGTATTTTGCGAGAGAATCTGCTTTCATGTTTTCTTCTCGAGGAATATGACTTATCGTGTAATGGTCGAATTCACATAAAAGTTCCCAAGCCTTTGACACATAAGCGGGCAGATTTCCTCCTTTCGTTTGAAACTCCTTCTTGACTTGACATACTATAAGCTGCGAATCACTGAAGATCTGTAACGCTCGAATGTTTAGTTCTTTAGCAATTTTCAAACCAGCGATCAGAGCTTCATATTCTGCTTCATTGTTTGTTGAAGGAAATTCTAATCTTAGCGCATAGCATAATGACCGGCCTTCAGGAGTTTCAAGAACAATTCCAGCACCTGAACAGTAATCATTTCTTGCGCCATCTACAAATAACTTCCATTGGGTTGGGGAGTTCTCGATTGTTTCTTCCTCGCTGTTACCCTTGTCTGTAAATTCTGCAATAAAATCTGCCAAAGCTTGTCCGTTGATCGCTTTTCTAGGATGATAAGTGATGTCATATTGGCTCAATTCAATATTCCACTTTAAAAGGCGGCCCGAAGTCTCAGGGCGAAACAAGACTTGCTTTAAAGGTTGATCAGTGAGGACTTTGACAGGATGAGCCTGGAAATATTGCCTCAACTTTCTTGAGGCAATCAATAGACAATAGGCGAGTTTTTCCAACTTGGAGTAATTCATTTCTGCCCCAGTGAGTCTTTTGCTGATATAGTAAACTGGATGTTGAATCCTTTTGTCTTCCCGTACCAGCGCTGCACTTAAAGCATGAGATGAAACTGCCAAGTATATAAGAAGATCCTCGCCATCGCCGGGCCTGGAAAGTATTGGAGGCGTTTCCATATGTTGAATCAATTCTTCAAAAGCTTTCTGGCATTCGGGAGTCCAGTCAAAGTTTTTCTTTCCTTTCTTTAGAGCGTCGAAGAATGGAATGCATTTATCAGTAGCTTTGGATATGAACCGACTTAAGGCGGCAATTTTTCCATTGAGACTTTGCAATTCCCTCTTTGTTTTAGGAGCTTTGACTTCTTTTAGAGCAGTGATTTGAGCTGGACTAGCTTCAATGCCCCTAGCGCTCACGATGAAACCCAAGAACTTCCCAGATTCTACCCCGAAAGAACATTTTAAAGGGTTAAGCTTCATTCCGTATCTTCGGAGAATTGCGAACATTTCTGCTAAGTGTTCGATGTGATCCACTGCTTTCTTAGATTTTACTAGCATGTCATCAACGTAAACTTCCATAGTCTTTCCCAACTGCGGTTTGAACATAGCATTTACCAGTCTTTGGTATGTTGCCCCCGCATTCTTCAACCCAAAGGGCATAACTCTGTAACAGTAAAGACCGACATCGGTGATAAAGCTTGTGTCCTCCTGATCTGGCTCATGCATCATGATCTGATTATATCCGGAGTAGGCATCCATAAAAGACAACAATTCATGACCCGCTGTTCCATCTACCAGTTGATCGATCCTGGGTAATGGGAAGCAGTCTTTGGGACAGGCCTTGTTTAGATCTGAAAAGTCGATGCACACTCTCCATTTACCATTGGCTTTCTTAACTAGCACTGGATTTGAAACCCAATTTGGATAGGTAGATTCTCTGATGAAATTATTCTCCATGAGCCGGTCAACTTCCTCTTTCAATGCTGTCGACCTTTCTAGACCTTGGATTCTTCTTTTCTGCTTTACTGGCGTGAACTTTGGGTCAATATTCAGAGCATGTACCGCAACTTCTGGGGATATTCCGCACATATCGGCATGGGTCCAAGCGAAAACATCCAGGTTTGCTTTCAAAAAAGATATCAAGGCATTCTGAACTGACACATTAAGTTGTGAACCCACATTCAGCACCTTGTTTGGGTCCTTCAGATCAACGGGCACCGGTATCGTTGTTTCTGCTGGTACCACCCTACTCTCCCCCGCACTGGCCTTTCTAGGATCCATCACTTTTCGTGCCCCGCTATGCTCGCCAGTGCAGGGTCCGCCCTGTAGTTGCTATAGGGTTGGTGTTTTGATGCGGATTGGGGTTGCCGCATCTTTCCCCATTTCTCTCTTCCTTGTTTCTCGCAGCTCTGTCATATAACATTCTCGCCCAGCGTTCTGGTCTCCTTTAATAACTCCTACCCCATTGTCTGTAGGGAATTTAATAGTAAGACACCATGGGGCAAGGACAGCTTTGAATGCAGCAAGAATAGGTCGACCAAAGAAAGCATTATAAGCAGAAAATTCATCTACTATCACAAAAGTCTGCTTGCGAACTACTTTTCTTTCTCCTTCTCCGAGTTCCACAAGCAAGTCAATGGTTCCTACTGGTTGCTTTGGCTCCCCAGTGAAGCCAACAATCTTCTGAGATGAGGCTTGCACATCCGCCATCGGGATTCTCATCTGGTCAAACGTTTTCTTGAAGAGGATGTTGCAAGATGCGCCGCAATCAATAAGAACTCTTCTGACAATAGCCGGTCCAATACCGGCCGAGATGACTAACGGGTCCAAAGTAGGGGCCTCAATGCCCGTGGAATCTCTAGCCCTGAACACAATATCATCATTAAAAGTCCTTTGTTGTTTCAGGGGTGTAGAGTCCTCTAAAACAAAGACATTCTCTTCAGTTGGCATATGTTTCAGAGCTCGAGTGTACCTCTCCATTTCACCCCAGCTTCTGCCTGCTGGGTGGGGTCCTCCTGTGATGACATTAATAACTGGCCTTCCAGATTCATGTCCTGCGGCCTTCTCATTTGTCCTGGGCTGATGAGCAAGAGCTTGTTGCCCCTGACTTGACGAAGCAGGATCATTACCACTCTTCTTCACAAATTGCTGCAGCTTATTTTCTCTTAGCAATTCTTCGATTATATTTTTCAATTGACGGCAGTCGTCTGTGTCATGACCAGGCTGATTATGGAAGCGACAGAACTTCCCACTTTGCACAGCTTTTCTTCCGGTTCTGAGAACAGGAGGTTTGGGATACTCAAAAGAATCTTTTGTAGCCAGGTAGATGCGCTCTGGTGTCTCTAACAAAGGAGTATATTCTGATGGCTTGAAGGATCGAGGCTTCTTTGAATTGTGTTGTTTCCTTCCATCATTATTTTCTCTTTTCTGTCCCACAGATCCATTCTTACGTGGCGCAGCAGTGTTGTCTTCAGCTTTCTCTACTGTTGCCTTTGCCGGGACAGGACGGCTTTCCAAACGCATGAATTCATCCGCCTTTTTGTAGAACTTTTCCAGAGAATTTGGCTCCTTCATGTTCAGCCACTTTCCGAATTCACTTGACTTATCAATAGCTCTCATCAAATAGGTCAAGACCATGCGGGGTTCTGCATTATCCACCTCAGCTAACGCTATATTAAAGCGATTTAAAAAAGACTTGATAGTTTCCCCCGGATTCTGTTCCAAACCGGATAACGACATGATGTCTTTTGCCTTTGAAGCATATAGCCTAAATTGCTCTTTAAATTTCCTGGTTAGGTCTGAAAACTGATCGATGGACCGGACAGGTAGTTTTGTGAACCAAAGCAGAGCTACCCCTTCCAAATACACAGGAAAATAGCGGCATTTTATCTCGTCAGAAGCTCTGGCACCTGTCATGTGCCAATCATATTTGTACAGGAACTCATTTGGATCACTTGTCCCTTTGTAAGCTGGAATGGTCGGAGGGACGAACTTCCTTGGGAATTCAGCTTTTAGGATCTTTTCAGTAAACGGAGTCTTGCTCGGAGCGAAACCCCACTCTTTCTCATCTTCGACCCTTTGCATACTTTCTTTCATAATCTGTCGAACCATACCAGAAAGATATTCTTCGTCATTCCTATTTCTGGATCCTCCAGCCTCAGGCAATGTCTGTTCAAAGGGGCTAGCAGCCCTTTCGGGAATGTTTCTAGTTTCAGCATCATGGACATTACCGACAAAGTTCCTTTCATTATTCGCAGGTTGACGGTTTGCCCCGAGCAGATCGTTTAACCTATTCAGAATCAGAGCATTCTGAGCATTCTGAGCTTCCAATTGCGCGTTCTGGGCATTTATTTGCTGATTCAACCCAAAGATAGCAGCGTCCAATTCCGCTTTTGAAACTCCAACAGCTGGAGTGGCTTGATTTGGTGTTGGGGAAGTGGAGGTTCCCTCTTGAATGTTTGCAGATCTCACAGATTTACTTTTCCTTCCAGGAGCCATGATTTCGGATAGACTTCTGGTTCTTAAAGAAACTCTATCTACAAATCTTTCTGAAACAATGATGATAGATGTCCTGAGTTCAATTCTCAGTGAAAGCACCAAAATGTTAACGAAAAAATTTAAACGCTAACACCCTGGTGTATAAGATGTGATTGTGAAAGCACCACCCATTTGTACGGGAAACAGAAATAAGCAGAAAGTATGTAGAAAAACGGTAAGAGACACAGTATTTATAGTGGTTCGGCTTATAATCCAGCCTACGTCCACTTTAATCTTTTTATCACTAGTTTGATTACAATTCTTTACAAGATCTTTCAATTACAACACACTTCAAGTGATAGGGTATGTGAAACAAGTAGCTCAAGCTTTGATGTTGACAATCATCTTCAAATCCATGGTGAATGTGGATGATTCCTTCATGGAGTTCCTTTAGAAGTTTGTTGGATCTAAAAAGCTTTGAAGTCGTCTGGAATTCGGCAGAGTAACGGCGCTTGAAGAGAATGAGCCAAAAGGTCCCCTTCATGTTGAAGGTAGGGTGGTATTTATAGGCAAAGATTAGGCTCGGTCTTAACTCCTCACCGACCCAGTTAAGTCGCAGCCGGCTTATAGGAGCTCTGATATGGTCAAGCTGTGTTGATCCTTCTTCGCTGAATTTGCACAAGTCCAAAGTCGTTACCGGGTCAAGCTAGGTCGCGACCGACTTATCTTATCCCTTCGCCGATCTAACGAGTCAAGCCCTACGACTTAATGGAAACAAGCTAGGTCGCTACCGAGTTAGTATGTCACATGCTAAACTGCCCCGCTACTCCATCCTTTACACCCTTAGATCGGTTACGACTTACTATAAGTCGGTAAAGTCCTCGAGTTGCTAGATCGGAGCATACACTAGGTCGGCTTCCATACTAGGTCGGAACTTTCCTTAGGTCGGCATAGCCTCGTTAGACCGGCATCCCTTCAAGCCTTAGGTCGGAATTTCTTCATGCCTTAGGTCGGTATTTCTTCATGCCTTAGGTCGGTATCTATGGGAAAGCATTGGATCGGCGCGTTTCTTAACTAATTAGGTCGGCACCGCACTAAGTCGGCCACCTTGTTAATTGGTTAGGTCGGCAAAGTCTTTGGGTTGTTAGGTCGGCAACTCTTCTGAGTCGGCATCTCTTGAGTCGGCGCCATCTCCACGTACTAGACCTGCTGAGTCGTAACCGAGATAGGGTTAACATATATATCCTCTTTAATTTTCCTTTCGAATAGGTTGCTTTAGTGTAAATTCGTTCAAAACAACCTTCCGATCCAGTCGAAACATATAGTTTCTTTACTTAACAACCTTTTGAGCTTATTGGGATGATATGGATGTACCTTCGAAAGCCTTCCTTTCGAAGCGGTTACAAAGCACAAGAAGGTCACCTTAAGGATACAAGATTAAGACTCGATTTGGTAGGTTTCGACCTTATCGAAAGCTAGGTTGATCGGTGGTTAAGACTTGGATCATGAATCTAGGATAGAGGTTTCAACCCTATCGAATGCAGTATCCTTAAATGTCTTGGGTTAGATTGGGAATCAAAGGCCAAAGTGAGTTAGTATGGGGTTTGATCTGGTCAAAAGTAAAAGCCTTGGGAAAGTTGGCCTAAATCCAATAGCTTGTATTACTTGAGAATATATGGGTTTTGACTTAGTCGAAAGTGACCCTTTGATACATTCGATACTTGTAACACAAGGTTAGACTAGATAAAAGCTTGAGAAACAATTGAGCAATTTGAAATACTACAGACTTCCCTTTCTCAACTCAAAGAAGGCTTTATTACTCAAAATCCCCAATTCGATCTACAAAATAGGGATTCAATGCTTTCGGAATTATGAAAATAAAAGTATAGAATGACTGAGTTCGGATCCCCAAAACCTGACCCCTTGGGTCTTATTTATAGACGTGGGTCGGCGCCTTTTGACCCCAATGCTTTCGACTTGTTTGAAAGGTGGCTGCCGAAATGACTCTAGAATGCTTCCGCCTTTATCAAAAGGAACAGTTGTGCTTTTCTTCTTTATGTTTCCTTGTAAGAGGTTTCGACTCTGTCGATAGGCTTTATTCAATGGTTCCGAAGGTGTTGGAATGCTGATGGTTTCTGTTATCCCGCTTTTTGGCAAAGCCGCGATACCAAAAGATCGATCAGAAACGGAGAATGGTTTGTCTCAGAGACCGGCCATCCTTCGTCTCGCTATGGATATCACTGAATTTTGTCCGAGTCTAGATTGAGCCACAATTGATAGGACACGGCAAGAAAGACCATAGGAATCAACGTCTCAAGTTTCAAGTCAATCGGAGTTCATACGCTCAAATTATGATCGATTCAACTTGAACGAAAAGGCCTGAGATTCGAACCCATCAGGTTCGAAACCATCACCTTCGAACCTATCAGGTTCGAAACCATCAGGACGCCTCGGGTTCGAAACCATCAAGTTCGAACCTACCCAGTTCATAACAGTGGACCTCGAATCCATCCTGTATAGATCCACTCGAACCCACCGGGTCAACCAACCATGATGACGTGTCTTCCATCGGTTCGAATACGCCGAGATCTATGGAGTAGAAGCGGTCAACTCAGAGTGAAGACCGGATCGATTCGAAGTTTGCGCTCCACGTCACCACGAAGGCGCGTGCCATGATGGATTCGAAGCCATCGATTCGAAACCTTGGTTTCGAACCAAACAGCCGAGCTATAAACCCAATTTCAAACCCATCATATCTCCTAACCTACTGATCCAAATGCCATGAAATTTTCACAGAAGCTTGCATACATGTTGAAGAATGTCCACGCCAAATTTCACACCGATTGGATGAATTCTTGATCGGTTCGAATGGAGTTCGAACCGATGCCAAGGTGGGCCCAAACTTCCTGAGACCGTGCGTGTGGGTCCCCTCACGTGCCAGAAGTGGTCTCCCGAGTTTTCAGCGAAATATCAGCAGCCCGCGCCTATAAATAGAGCCACAGGGCCAACAGAAAAGGGATCTTCTGACTCTGAAGCGCCCAGCGGATCGAGATCTCCTCCATCCTACATCATAATTTTACTGTTGATTCTGAAATTACAATTGTAATTTGCTGTTGATTGCTGCAACAACTTGTAATCATCGAAAGAAAAGCAATAAAATATCAAAATACTTCACAGTGGACGTAGGCAACACGCCGAACCACTATAAATCGATTGTCTACGCATTTTCTTTACTGTTGATTGGAGTTTTTGTTAGATAATATCTGTTTTGAATCTGCATTCTCGACTATTATCTCTTCAACGACTCCCGAAGAGTGTTATGCCCAATTTTGACGCAAACACTTTGGTGCTTTCACTGAGAAAACCCAGATTTTTTCCCGCTCCTTGGATCTGTCATCGATACCGGATTGAATAAATCTAAGAGAGAGATCCAGATCGTTAAATCCAACTTCCTTCCCTTCTATTCAGATTTGCATAAAGTCTAGGAAAGGAACTCAACTCTAAAGATGGTTAGCACAAGAACCACCTCGAACGCTGTCAATCAAGGAGAAGAGGATAGACAGAATCCTGCCCCTCTACCTCCACCTAATCAAGATGCCGTTGGGCAATCGGAACTGTCGGGACCAGTCACCCGACAAGAGTTGCAGTTGCTGCTCCAAGAGCTGACCCAGAGTCGGCAACAGCTAGAAGAACAGTTACGCGCTAACGCTGAGCTAATCAACAAGCTGGATCGACAGAAACGAAAGAGATCCACGAGAGATCGTGCTTCTCGCTCTTCCAGCGAAAGTTCTTCATCTTCTGATTATCATAACCGGCCTCCACGACCCCGGTTAGATGGGAGTCGTTTGCCACCCGTTGGAAACCAACCGACATTGACCGTTGGACAAATAAGAGTTGGTCCGTCAGCCAGTTTCCAAACCGGACCCTCCCCCCGAGAAGGTGTCGTTCCTCATCACGCCGCAGAATACCGCACCACTAGCGTTGCGGCTGAACCAGGGGTCGACGCTCAAGATCAGTCGGATCTGGACCGTCGTCATAGCGGTCGTACTCCTGAACCGTACGTCCCAGAGGACTATGAGCCAAGAAGGCCAGACTTGTACCGTCGACGATATCCGGTTCAAGCCCGAAGTACGGAACGTGATCATACTCCGGCACAAATGCCGGATCTTTCAGCTATGATACGTCAGATGATCCGTGAGAGTCAGGGATTCACGAACGACGACTGGGGAGTTTCCCAAAGTCACACTCCCTTTACGGACGATATTCTTAATGCTGAACCCCCACGGCGATTCCAAATGCCCACTCTACCCATGTATGAGGGAAACTCCGACCCCAACCAACATATTCTAAAATATGAATGGTCGATGACTGCTGCCAGAGCCGACGACGCTGTGAAGTGTCGTAGTTTCCCCATATCCTTGGGGGGCATCGCCACCATGTGGTTCACCCGATTGCCTCCTCGATCCATCTCCTCATTCGACCAGCTGGCCACAAAATTCGTTAAGCAATTCCGCATGCACGTCGCAAGGCCGAAAGATGTCAACACTCTATCTAGTGTCACACAAGCTCCCGAAGAGACACTCAGACACTACTTAGAAAGATTCCATACTGCATGTGCGGAGATTAGTAATCCAAACGATAACTCCATCCTTATGGCATTAACTAAGGGGATCAACCCCGATTCTGAATTTGGCATTTGGCTAGCTGGGAAACCACCTGCGTCATTGGACCGTTTCCATGCCAAATCAGCTCAATTCCTGAGACGGGAAGACGCGAAACAATCTAGGAAGCAAACTGACGCAGGGCCAAATGCGGAAGGAACCCAAAGCAATGTTGCAATAAAACAGTCCGGTGAGAGCTCCGGAAAAGTTCAGTTGAACATTAAAAATAAACAAGCTCGGCGAAGAGAGAGCGTGAATCAACTTAAAAAACAAGATCAAAATCGTGGCCCGCAACGCAAAAATCCGATGTTCGACAGTTATACTCCTTTGAATACTTCACTGGAGGACTTGTATTTGCAGACCTATGAAAAACCCGCTCCAAGACCGTCGTCAGAAAGACAAATCCAGACAGGAAAATTTTGCAGGTTCCATGAAGGCTACGGGCACAATACGAACGAGTGTCGTCACTTACAGGATCTTGTTGAAAAACTGGTCAGAGAAAGGAAGCTGGAACAGTTTGTGCGGACACCGCAGTCCAGAGAAGCGGGCCCATCAAATCCAAACAATGAACCCAATCGACCGAGACAGGAGGACTCGACTTGTCCCCGCGGGAGATTGGTGATAAACGCCATCAGTGGCGGACCTACCTACTCAGGGGCCTGAAAGGACGAAGATACTCGTCACTGTCACACATGACAGGCTCCTTCAATCTATGAACGCTTTGTAGTTTCCTTTACATTCTGAATTCTGAATTTGTAATAAGGCACTGACTTTGCCACATTTTCTCATTTCAGCAAATAAAATGCTATCTCTTCAAGCTAAAGCTGTGATTCACCGAATACAACGTTCAACAATCACGACACACGAAGAGCTAAGTTCCATCAAACAATGTAATTTATTCAAATAGCGAGTGACTGCGTTACAACCGGCCACTCACTAAGTGAAACCCCAGCTCGGGGGCAAGCCAACACATCGAAGGCTGAACTGGACCAACACACGACAGTCCATTCAATAACTCGTTCCCACTGCGCGAACGGACTCCAACTTCCCACAGCGTGAATTGGAGTATAAACATTCCATAATTCGTTCCCACTGCGCGAACGGACTCCAACTTCCCAGAGCGCGAATTGGAGTATAAACATTCAATAACTCGTTCCCGCTGCGTGAACGGACTCCAACTTCCCACAGCGTGAATTGGAGTATAAACATTCCATAATTCGTTCCCACTGCGCGAACGGACTCCAACTTCCCAGAGCGTGAATTGGAGTATAAACATTCAATAATTCGTTCCCAGAGCGCGAACGGACTCCAACTTCCCACAGCGTGAATTGGAGTATAAACATTCCATAATTCGTTCCAACTGCGCGAACGGACTCCAACTTCCCAGAGCGCGAATTGGAGTATAAACATTCAATAATTCGTTCCCAGAGCGCGAACGGACTCCAAGTTCTCGGAGCGTGAATTGGAGTATAAACATTCAATAATTCGTTCCCAGAGCGCGAACGGACTCCAAGTTCCCGGAGCGCGAATTGGAGTATAAACATTGAGCAATTCGCTCCTAGAGCGCGAGCGGACTCCAACTTCCCAGAGTGCGAATTGGAGTATAAACATTCAATAATTCGTTCCCAGAGCGCGAACGGACTCCAAGTTCCCGGAGCGTGAATTGGAGTATAAACATTCAATAATTCGTTCTCAGAGTGCGAACGGACTCTAACTTCCCAGAGCACGAATTGGAGTATACATGTAAGTTACAGGTTCCCGGAGCGCGAACCGGAGCATCCGTGCTAGCTCCAGATTCCCAAAGCGCGGGTTGGAGTACAAACATCAATTTCAGGTTCCTGAAGTGCGAACCCAAACATACATGTTTTATCCAAGTTCCCGGCGTGTGAATTGGAGCACAAACACCAAGTTAAAGTTCCCATGGTGCGAACTGAAATGTTAGTACTAACTCTGAGTTCATAGAGTGCGAGTTGGAATGTGAACATCATTTCCAAGTTCCCGGAGCGCGAACCGTGTTACAAGCATCGATAACTCTCGAATTCCTAGAGTGCAAACCAGGTTATCGATCTCAAATTATTCTAAGCCCCCAGAATGCGGACGTGTGCTCAAGACTTTCAACAAGTGCGATCAACCACCAAAAATACAAGTGTTGTTCCCCAAAACTGGGGGGCACGAAAGCTAAATATTAATCACTAACCGAAGTGATACAGCGTCCGAAGTTCAACTCATTCATCAATCACAACTTGTGACCAAGATTTTCAGGATTGGCAAATGAAACGAACTCTACTTAAACGGTAAAAACACCACAAGTACACCGGACCGAAAACAAGACACTGCAAGTACTTAAGCACAAATAAAACAAGAGTTGAAACAAAGAAATAAAATTTTATTTCAACTAACTTAAAACAAGGACTTACACGCAAATAAGTTCTTCCAAAAAAGAATGCCTACTGGCAGGGGCCGAACCTGCATCTATACACGACCTACTGACAAAAAACGAAGACAAGTACCTATCTACCAAAACATCTACTTGAGAAGCTGATTTATTTCTTCTTTTTCGTCCTTCTTACTAGTGGTACATCATCAAGATCACTAGGGACAGAAATTCTTCGTTTTGAGTGTCTCCTCTTCGACGGTGGCTCTTCGGCTGGAGGCATGATGTCAATATCCTCCTCGGAGCTTGAATCTACATGAGGGCTTCCTGCCGGAGGAGTAGGGGGGACTGGATCCGTAACGGAAGTTGAGATAGTGCCACCCGATGGTACTACCCTAGCAGGTGCTGGACTCTACGCCGCCGTGCTACCACCGACGCTACCACTCTGCCCCGCAGCCTTTATTTCGGCGTTGATCTCAGCCAAAATTTCTTCATCACGAGTCGCATGGGCTTGGCTGGAGGCATCCACGGTGTGCATCGAAGAACTTGAGGTCGGCGGGAGGCTACTAACGATGATAAATGGCAAGTCAGAGAAAGAACCACCCTGCTCACCGACCAGCTCGCTCACCATTTGTTCGTCAACAGATAAGGATCTCCCCTGCGCCGCCTCAGTTGATACCGCAGTTACAACAGTAGTCTCGGTGGCGATGGCCTTATCTCCTTTGCTTGATTCTTGAGCCGCGACAGTCGGCGCAACTCCAGTCGCTAGGCAAAAAATAAGAAGTTATTAGTAACTGCTACAAAACAAACACTCTATTTAGAAAACGCTTGAGATAACTTCGGAATACCTTCCCCAGTTTGGCTCGCAGGCGGCTGAACGGCCTCGGAAGTATGCTCATGAATAGGAGATAAGCGCGGCTGTTCCGGGTCGTAAGCGGGAACAGGTTGCAAACCGTCCGCAGATGCAGGCACCGACAAAGATGGTGTGGTGACTTCAGTGACAGCAGAATGGTGCTCAACACCTGATCCCTCTCCGACTTCCAGGGAACGACCACCGATCATCTCCTTCTCATGAGCGATGATAGCGTCATGAAGAACCTTCTTCTCATCGTCTGTGAGCAGCAGGTTCTCAAGTTCGAATCGATCGACCGCCTCACCTGGATGCGCTTCCTCTTTCTCCTCAACCAATCGGTCCCAAGCGCTACGAAGGTGAACCGGATAATCTTGAAGCCAGGCCAAGTTTTTGTGTTTTAACACATTGGCGTTGTAAGTTATGAGCAAATCTTCGATATCGGCCTCTAGCCTGGCCTCTGCCTGTTGAACCTTCTCCTCCACTTCTGCTTCGACCGCCTGAACTTTGGCCACGGCCACATCTCTTTCAGTGCGAAGCACTACGGCTTGCTCACAGGCTTCTTGCGCCGTGTTAAGTGTGTCATCTCTATCTTTAATAATTTCGGCAAATTTAGCCTTGAGCTCATTAAGTTCTTTTAACGCCGCATCCCGCTCAGCAGTGACGACAGTGTTCCGGTGGCCCATGTCTTCCACCGTAACGTAGTGCTCCTTTTTTATTCTATCCATGGCTGCTTGAGCTTCATCGGCCTTTGTAAGAGCCTCCATCTCTGATTTCCGAGACGATTCCACCTCGGTATTCAGCACTTGTATGATGCGGTCTTTTTGAGCCAGCTCGGTTTGAAGCTTTTCAATGGTAGCCGCTCGTTCGAAGGCCAATGCCGATGCCTTATCGGCCGCCCTATACCACGCCTTGTATTGGGTGTAAAAGTCATGCACATAGTCGAGCGCCAACCGCTCGGCCTCCGGCGGGATTCTTTTCAGGTTCGGGGGAAAGACGTAGTTATCGAAGCAAATATTCGGGAACTCCCTCTTTAATTGCGCAAGTCTAATTGCCACTTCCCCCCAGAAATCAGTAGGAGGCTGCTCTGGGACTATCGGGGTCATCGCCTCAGATCGGGAAGATTGAGAAACCGACGTATATCGAGAAGACTCGGAAGGATGAGGGACATGAGCAAGAGGTTGTACGGGATCTCTGGAAGGAGGAGGGGTACGCGATCGCGATCGACGCTTATAGCCTCTGTCCGTGTCATATCTCTCGTGACTAGAATACCCAGAGCGTCCCTGGTCATAATGCCCAGAGCGCCCCTGATCATAACCTCTGTCCCCTTCTCGTCTGCGCGAATCGTATTATGAAGGCTTGCGGGCATGTCGAAGACTCCCAAGCATTGAACCTCGCTTAGACATGATATCTGTGAAGCAAAATAAAATAGAATTAATCACCTTTCAAAATAGGTAGTTTACAGTCAAAGGTTATGCAGTGTCGTGAAATGTGTATGAATATGCATTCCTCCCGACCAACCAGAAGTGCCAACCTCGCTAGTAATAAGAGGCTCGTTCAATTCTAGAGTGTGATGGAATTCCTCCAACCCGGCATCATGTTGAAAAGACATATCGTCCGGGATTGGAAGATCGGCAAGCCCTTCAAAAAGATTTTCAGTTCTCGGAGGAGACATCTCCGAGATTCTAACTCCGGGAGCGGGACGGGCCGTGACAACCGATTTCCATCTCCCCTTCTTACTTGACTTAACCATGGCAGCCTTGCCTTTTCTCTGCTCCGCGACATC
This sequence comes from Allium cepa, assembly GCA_030765085.1. Lineage (NCBI taxonomy): Eukaryota > Viridiplantae > Streptophyta > Magnoliopsida > Asparagales > Amaryllidaceae > Allium > Allium cepa. The sequence continues at coordinate 937,585,559 of CM060935.1, forward strand.
CGGAACTGCGTCCGTAGGCCCGTCAGTGGCTCATCATCGGTGTGGGTCTTTCAGAGTCAGCTTCCTCAGTTGTAGTAACTTTGAGTTTCTTGTGCTTGACTCGTTTTTTTCGAGACGACCCTTAGTGCCACCTCGAAGCTTATGCTCTGCCCTTGTTCGATCAAACCACAGGCCCGGAGATTCCTATCCGTCAATAACACGTCGATATCCCTATCTCCACTCGGGACTTCTCGAAGCACTCGCACCATCTCCCTAAAGTGCTCGCCCTCAGGTCGCTGAATCACCACTGTAAAAAAGGATAAAATATAAGTTCCACTTCGGCTGCAATTGCCGTAGTAATTATTTACGAACTCAGCTATACTCACGTCTGAATAGCCATCGTTGGGCAAATCCAGGAGGACATCTGACATAAAACCATTTTGTCCTATAATAGCTCAACCCGGTCCAAGACCCGGTAACCACTTGGCAATTTCTCACCGCTTCCAAGAATGTGAAGGAGGGATAATCACCCCGAGTTTTGAAATTGAACAAGTATCTGATCTCGATTGGGAGTGGCGGTCGATGGAGATATTCCATAAATGCAATGAACAAGCTATTGATCGACGCATACCCGTTCGGGTGCAGCTGAGATGGAGCGATCCTCAAAATCGACAATACTTCCCTTACATACTCGTTGAACGGAGGAAGTGTCCCGGATGCACACGCGTGGCGGTTAAATGCAGTATACCCTTCCGGTGGGTTGTGCGGTCTATCGTTCGGCCCCGGCAGTAACACATCGTCCAGTGACAGGCCGTGCCTCAAGCATATCCTTCCCAACATGTCTTCAGAGATATTGGATGGAACGGAATCCGATGGATTTGCGATGAACGACGCATCAGGCAATTCATCCGGGGCTGGACCGACGATCTCAGGATCGATGTCCGGAACCTCTAGTCTCGGGGAGGCTGTACCTTGAATCTCCTGCTGCTGTGAACTTGACGGTTCCATAACTAGCTAACTCATGAGAAACCATCGTTAGACGACAAAGGACCCATGCGTTCCCCAGTGTAAAGTGCATGAATGTGTGTGGTGCAGTGCCATGCATTACTTGAGTAAATGTCGCAGAGTTAAAGTAAATATGCAAACGACAAAGCTACGGAGTCCAGCTATGATGACCGTGATCGCTGACCGTCATCACTAATCCGTTCCTATGATGGAAATTGATTCGGATAGAAGTTGTTATAGTTCCATCGACAAGCTTCGAAAAGCGGTCAAGTATGCAGTTTAATATTCGAGTCCAAATATGCAAGAACGAAGCTCGTCGGAGTCATGCTTAGAAAAATTTCAAACTTTGGTATCCATCATAGAGGGTTCGAAACGATCACAAGCACTTCGTTCGAACCCAACCGAACGTCGCTTCGTTCAAACCCATCCTGACGTCGCTTTGAACCAATACCGTTAGACGCGCTTCGAACCGATAACCATGTGTCAAATTCGAATCGATCGATAGTGGATGACTTCGAACCGATCCTTGATTGACATGTTCGAACCGATATGAATCGATACCCTTCGTACCAATGCAAAGTAGAGAACTCCGAACCGATAGCCGATGGGTTCGAAACCATCGACTCGGATGAACTCATCGAACCCATCAATCAGTGCGGACTGTGCGCCCCATAAGGGCATCCCCAAGGATCGGTGTGAAATCCAAGAAAATGATGCCGCCATCATCGATTCGAACTCGAGCCCACACATCGATTCGAAGCCCTTCCAAACCAGATCTGGTTTTGCCAATCTCGAGGCTACGCAATCGCTGAAGAGGGAATGGGATTTAAAATCACTTTGCTGCTTGGATTCAAGACTAATTACCTAATTTGAATGATGGATTCAAGGAATTAGAGATTTGGATCTTGAATGGTTCACGCAACACAGTGTTTTTTCTCCTTTGGAGCTCCGAAATGATGCACTGCACAGTAAAAGCAAGCAAGAGTAAAAGTAAAAATGAAAACAGTGAAACCCACTGCTATTTATATGGAGCCTAGGATGTGACCAGGCCGTCTCGTATCCCAGTCAACCCAACCGGTCACAACCGGTCAAATACCAGATCGTTTCGAAGTTGGCTTTCGAACCCATCTGCCTAAAGCCCTATCGATTCGAAGTTCACCTCATGCTTCAACGGTACGAAACGCACTACAGAGTGACAGGCTGCATCGATGCGAAACGAACTGTGGGCACATCGATTCGAAGACCTTGTTCACATCAACCACTTCGAATCCATCCATGGCCTATCGATACGACTGATGACTTCGTATCCATCTGCTTCCAATTCGAGTCGACTCGAACAATTATTTCGTATCCATCCCCTCAAACCGGTTCGAATGTTAACTTCGAACCCATCATAGCACAAGCATACCGCGTCCATACAAACGTGGATTTCGAACCCATCGATGCTCGAATGCATCGGTTCGAAATGTTACACTCACGTAATACAGAATTCAATTCCTTCAACCTTCAATATCGATTCAGGAGAGGATCAATACGAAGGGACTTTTCTAAACAACCATCAAGCGTTGTCTCAACTCAAATTTCCAAATCGGTTCAGGAGAGAATCGATACGAAATTCAATAGCCAACCAAGCTGGCAACGACTCGTGAACGCACGACGTTAACAAGGGTCAAATTAACATATGTGCATATATGTCGAACTAATGTTCGATTTTAAACATTTACAGGGATCAAACACTCATCCTGTTACAAATGCAACAGCCATCAGCTAAGCCCTATTATACAGCAATCAGACATGTCAACACAAGGTTACAACGATACAGCATACGAGTTTCAACAAAAAAAAAAGTGAGCAATGATTGTTCAGAGAAATTGCAGCAGTTCAAAGCACGTCATGTTCCCACAAGACATACTTTGGGGGGCAAAATGTTATCCCGCTTTTTGGCAAAGCCGCGATACCAAAAGATCGATCAGAAACGGAGAACGGTTTGTCTCAGAGACCGGCCATCCTTCGTCTCGCTATGGATATCACTGAATTTTGTCCGAGTCCAGATTGAGCCACAATTGATAGGACACGGCAAGAAAGACCATAGGAATCAACGTCTCAAGTTTCAAGTCAATCCGAGTTCATACGCTCAAATTATGATCGATTCAACTTGAACGAAAAGGCCTGAGATTCGAACCCATCAGGTTCGAAACCATCACCTTCGAACCCATCAGGTTCGAAACCATCAGGACGCCTCGGGTTCGAAACCATCAAGTTCGAACCTACCCAGTTCATAACAGTGGACCTCGAACCCATCCTGTATAGCTCCACTCGAACCCACTGGGTCAACCAACCATGATGACGTGTCTTCCATCGGTTCGAATACGCCGAGATCTATGGAGTCGAAGCGGTCAACTCGGAGTGAAGACCAGATCGATTCGAAGTTTGTGCTCCACGTCACCACGAAGGCGCATGCCATGATGGATTCGAAGCCATCGATTCGAAACCTTGGTTTCGAACCAAACAGCTGAGCTATAAACCCAATTTCGAACCCATCATATCTCCTAACCTACTGATCCAAATGCCATGAAATTTTCACAGAAGCTTGCATACATGTTGAAGAATGTCCACGCCAAATTTCACACCGATTGGATGAATTCTTGATCGGTTCGAATGGAGTTCGAACCGATGCCAAGGTAGGCCCAAACTTCCTGAGACCGTGCGTGTGGGTCCCCTCACGTGCCAGAAGTGGTCTCCCGAGTTTTTAGCGAAATATCAGCAGCCCGCGCCTATAAATAGAGCCACAGGGCCAACAGAAAAGGGATCTTCTGACTCTGAAGCGCCCAGCGGATCGAGATCTCCTCCATCCTACATCATAATTTTACTGTTGATTCTGAAATTACAATTGTAATTTGCTGTTGATTGCTGCAACAACTTGTAATCATCGAAAGAAAAGCAATAAAATATCAAAATACTTCACAGTGGACGTAGGTAACACGCCGAACCACTATAAATCGATTGTCTACGCATTTTCTTTACTGTTGATTGGAGTTTTTGTTAGATAATATCTGTTTTGAATCTGCATTCTCGACTATTATCTCTTCAACGACTCCCGAAGAATGTTGTGCCCAATTTTGACGCAAACAGTTTCGTTGTCGTTGGTTGCTTCTAAACACTTGTCTCTGACTTGATGTAAAACCGCCCCAGATAATAATGGCTCCGACTAGTTCGAAAGGCTTAGTTTAGATTTCAAAAGGGCTGTTTAGGCCAATACATGCTTTCGAGTGGTTTGAATGAAGGCGAAACCTTTGGTTTCGAAAGATTTGGTGCATATGTGAAGAGTTGACCTCCTTTGTCTTTGAAAAGAATGGCTTTAACTCATTCGAAAGGTCTTCATGCATATGGAATCATACGCTTCGAAAGGTGGTCACTGAAGTGGAAGGGTGCTTTCGACCCCTTCAACTCCTTTGAAAGGTTGAGAATCTTTTGGACTTTGGGTGTAGCATCCCTTCGACCCCTTCGAAAGGTCCAGTTGAAGCCTTTTCCTCCTGTTCTTTTTATCTTCTGCTCAAACGAGTTTCGACTAAGTCGAAAGGAATTTTAGGTCGTAACACAAGGTGAAGAGTAAAGGGAAAAATGTAGATGGGACCTCTGCATTAAGGCTTTAGATGCATTGCAACTATGGCCTAAACCCTGGCTCGAGCAGCCCAGTCGGTTCCATGATGAAATGGACCGATGTAAAGAGCCAGAAGGTGGAAGAGCAGCTCTCATCAAGTTGTCGATCGCTATTGTGGTCAACTAGGATGATCTGAATCGGGTCCTAAAGGTCTGATCATCTTGGCGCAAAAGTGATGAAGGAGTTGGACGGTTTTCTCCGGGCAAACCTGGATGTGTTTGCCTAGAAACACTCGGATATGTATGGGATCTTGCTGGAGATAGCTAGCTGTGCATTAAATATAGACCCCAAATGTGTTCCTATGAAACAAAAATGCCATAGCCTGGGTCTAGAGAGATCTGTTGTACTCAAAGAAGAGGTGGATAAGCTGAAGGACAATGGCTTCATCCATGATGCCTTATACCCTGAGTGGGTATCCAACCCTATCTTGGTGAGGAAAGAAAACGAGAAGTGGAGGACATTCATTGACTATTCTTATTTAAATAAGGCATGCCCAAAAGACAGCTTCCCGCTCCTACGGATCGATTAGTTGGTGGATTCGACAGCCGGACATGAACTACTTTCATTCATGGATGCGTACTTGGAATACAACTAAATCCCGATGCATGTACCAGATCAAGAACACACCATCTTCATAACCGACTTCAGACTCTATTGCTACCTGGTCATGCCCTTTGGATTAAAGAATGCATGGGCAAATTACTAAAGGCTTATTGATCGGATGTTTAAAGACCATAGTGGACTCTTGATGGAAATTTATGTGGATGACATTCTCGCGAAGTCATGATGTTTTGGAAACCATGTTGATGATCTGGTAGAGATATTCGCTATCCGAAAATACGAAATGATGCTCAACCCTTGAAATGCTCTTTCGACGTTGTGTTAGGGAAATTTTTGGGTTTCATTGTGAACTCCCGTGGGATTGAATCCAACCCAGAGAAGATCAAGGCATTGAGAAAAATCAAAGCCCCGAAGTCGGTTAAGGAGGTCCAAAGCCTAAATGGGAAGGTTGCCGCCCTGAATCGGTTCATTTCCAAAGCCATAGATAAATGCATCCCCTTTCTTCGTGGTGATTAAGAAGGGAAAAAGGAATTTCCAACGGAATCGAGAGTGTAAAGACGCATTCCAAGCTTTGTTAGATCACTTGAAAAGACCCCCATCCTTTCGAAGTCGGTGGATGACCAGGACTTGCTTATATACCTGGTGGTGTAGGCACATGCTTTGAGCGCCGCACTTGTACGTGAGGAATCTCACTAACCAAATCAGCTGGGCAGACTTCTGTTAGCTTTTGATTGACCTTGCATCCTTATTGCTTAGTCGTAATTTTCGCTCTCCTAATCATACTACCTTATATACCTCACCATATATTGCATAAGGCTTCATAAGAAAATCTCCTTATTTTGCCTTTAATTATAAATTATTTTCCATAATTATCCCAACTTCTTTACTAAGGGGGGTTTTATTTCTAATTTCTAACCTATTTATACTAGGCGATTAATACGTTATTTATATACTAATACACACACACACATGTAACTAGATACTCATATGTGTGCGAAAATGTTGTGTCCTTTACTAATCATTTAAATGTCAAAAATTCCAATTTATATAAGTATAACTCCCTACCATAACATACAAATTAGCTAATATCCTTAGCCCAATAATAGACTTGTATAAGAAAATAGAATCAACTACCAACTTATTTTATATTGAAATAGTAGAATCAGCACCGATAAAACTTACAATTCAAACCCTTTTACACTCTATTCAACTTTTACATATAAAATGTAAATGGGATTCATTTTTAAATTACGAAAATAAGAAGTATAAACTACGAACAGAAAAATCCATACTTTACACACCATTTCCTAACTTATTTTCTTTTTTAGAATCCTTAATTGTTTCAAAAGATAAAAGTGAGAAGTGGAATAGAATGTAAAATATTCAAATTACAAGAACTACACAAATTCCATAATTTTAGTGTAAAATAATTGAGATTCCAATGAGGATTGACATTTTATTTTAGGGGAATTTTGGGGTTTTATTTTGGTGTTTTCATGAACAAAATTCCCCAGGCACAAATCAAATACAACTTATACTATACAAATACTAAAATGAAAAAACTAAGATTTCCACTCATAGATGATTCCAAACTTTCTCCTGGATATGATTACGCTTGCTCCTATTCACTCTTCAGTCTTCTTCTATCTGAAATATACAACAATTGGATTGTATATGAATTAGATTCAGAATTTTAGGGATCGAAGAAGAATAAAATTAGAAATTTAAATATTGAATATCTAAAATCTCTTACTTGAAAATCATATACTCTAAATCTTAAGGAAGAAACTAACAAATTCAGTTGTTGTTTCAAATAATTTGTGAATAAAAGTGAGGGGCCAGGCTCTTATTTGTAGTGGTTAGAAGGCATCATAACAGTCGGATTTAACTTGGCTTATAATAATGAAATCTGGGTTGTTCACGCCTTATGAAACCCTAGCTGCCCCAACATTCATCGATCGACCACTCTTTCTCAAGTGGTCGACCGGCTTAAGGAAGGCGGTCGACCAGTCCTTATTTATTTGGAACATTAAAATAGTTACCCTTTTGTTTTATTTAATAACTTATCTATTTTTAACGTTAATGTTTTTTTACCATTTACATAAACTCCAATTTAGTAATCAACGTCTACTTTTAAATTTCAAATTTTAACATTAATTACAAATTTGAATTTGAATCTCATTTGAAATATTTTGTATTCAAAAATCTCAAATTTTAATAACCTTTTCTTTTGAACTCCGATTTAAAAACCTTATATATGAAAGTTAATTAAGAAAATCAACATGACCGGAATGATGCAACTTTCATGGCCAAAATCCGACGTTTACAAAATTTCCATTTTTAGCCTTATCGTTAATCAATTAATATCTTATCAATTTTTATTGAGTGTTACAGTGTACCAAGATCACTCCTGCCCCAGAGCTACATTCTTCGGGCACTCCATCTGGATACAGTTTCCACTGAACAAGTCGTTCCACATCTTCCTTTACTTCTCCATCCTAGATGGTGAACTGGGCAATTAGATCAGCCAATCTTGTCTTCATATCGCCCTACTAGGATGGTTGGTTATATCGTATTGGCTCAGCTCGATGTTTCAGTTTAATAACCTTCTCAATGTCTCGGGCTTATGCAGCACTTGTCTCAAAGGTTGATCATCAACACTTTTATCGAGTAAGCCTTGAAGCATGGTCATAACTTCCTTGAAGTGATCAATAAGCAATAGGCTTGCTTCTCTAACTTTGGATAGTACTTCTCTGCTCCAATGAATCGCTTGCTGATGTAATACATCGACCTATGGATTTTGGTCTCTTCACGATAGGGCATCACTCGATTCATGAACAGATATGGCTAAATATATGAACAAATCTTTCTCTTCCCAAGGCTTCAATAAGGCTTGCAGTCTCTTCATGTAATCGAGTAAGGCCTGGAAAGCTTTCTAACATTTCTATATCTAAAAAAAACTTCCCTTTCTTCTTTTTAAGGGAAAGAAAGAATGATACACATTTACCCATCACTTTTGAGATGAATCAAATCAGCATAATGACCTTTTCATTCAAGCTTTGCATTTCCCTTCTTATCTTCGGGTCTTCAACATCTCTTTACGCTTTAATCTACTTCAGCTTACCTTCTGTGCCCCTTGAGTTTACTATGAAACAATTTTTTATACTTAATGTGACCCCAAAAGAACATTTTAATGGATTGAGCTTCATCCCATTTCTCTGTAGTACATCAAACATATTCGAGAGGTCTCTCATATGGTTCACAGATCGTTGTGACTTCACCTACATATCATCCACATAAACCTCTATTTTACATCTAATCTGATCTTTGAACATTGAATTTACCAATCTCTAGCAGGTAGCACTACAATCTTCAAATTGAACGTTATGAATGTTTGCTATACAATCCTAGATTCACAATGAAAATGGTGTATTCTTGATTTGGAACGTGCATTGGTATTTGATTGTAACTGGATTAAACATCCATAAAGGATAGAAAATCATGTATGGTAGTTGAGTACACTAGTTGGTCAACCTTCTACAATGGGAAGTTGTCCTTTGGGCATGCTTTATTCAAGTCTAAAGAGTCGATGCATGTCCTCTATTTTCCATTAGGCTTCTTGACCAACACTGGAATTAATACCCATACGAGGTATATAACATCATGGATGAAGCCGTTATCTTTCATCTTATTCACTTCCTTTTACAATGCAGAAAATCGCTCCAAACCCAGGCTATGCCTCTTTTATTTCAAAGGAGGGCATCGCGGGTTCACATTCAATGTATCGAATGCTATCTCCAACGGTATTCCACACAAATCGAAATACGTCAGGGCAAACACATCCAGGTTTGCTTGGAGAACCTTTCCAACTCCTTCTTCATCTTCATGCTAAGCAGAGACCAACCTTTATGACCAAAGTGGGGTCATCCTGATCAACCGGGATGTTAATCGGCAGCTTCGTCAAGGCTGCCTATGCATCATTTGGCTCTTTCCTCCGATCCATCGATTTGTAAAATTTAATATGCCGTCCGAGCCAATGCTTATGCAGTGATTGCTATGCATCAACTGATTTAATATAGATAGTCTTCTCTGCACCTTTTCTTTCTCACATAGCTTTGCATCTCTTAGCTTATCAGTGTAACATTCGCGTCTGGTATTTAACCTCCTTGAACGTCTCCTACCCCATTCTCAATTGGGAACTTCGACATCAACATCGTGGAGCTAGGGCCACTTTGAAATTGGAAAGGGTCGGTCGGCTTAAGAAAATATGGTACGCATCCATCACAATGAAGGTCTGCACCTGCACTCTTTTGCGGTTACACCAAGCTCCATCGGCAAGTCAACACATCCATCGGGATCTATAACCTTTCCAATAAATATCTAGACATAGGATTTACATAGCTTCATATCGTTTCCATCTATCCTCATCTTGCTATAAGTTTTCTTGAACAAAATATTGACTTAGCTCCTATAATCAATGAAAACTCGTTTCACAGCAGTCGGCCCAATCATGACTCTAATCACCAGGGTCAAGCATTGGCGCCTCTACCCCACTAGTATCATGATTTCTAAAAACTATATCATCAGTCATCAACCTTGAATGTTTTTTCATAGGTCCGTCTTCTACAGTAAAGCAACTGTTTAAACATGATTCAATGAACTTCTATATCTCTCAATCTTATTCTAGTTTTTGTTGGTCGAATGAGGTCCACCAACAATGTATTAACCACAATTCTTCTTTCGGCCTGTCTTGGTTCCACCCCGCTGGACTTAGTCCCCCATCGATCCATCTAGCCCTAGGTCAATTATTCACTACCCGCTGTCCCGCAAGTCAGTCATATACTATTGAGGTTTCTTCTCCCTTATCAGATCTTTGATTATATTACATAAATGTTGGCACTCGTTTGTGTTATATCTATGGATTTTGTGGAAGCGATAATACTTCCCAAATAACTTCTCGCACTCAATCGGCTGCCTCTGAGTCGGTCTTTAGTAATTTTCAGTGCTTTGCATGACAAGATAAATGCTCCCCACGGTCTCGTTCAACAAGGTATAATCTTCATGCATTGGATAACTGGGACGCTTCTTAAAATCTGGCTTTTTACTACTCCAACGCCCTAGTTTCCTCTTTTCTGATTGTTATTCTTATCCTCGAAGTTGATCGCAATGTTACTGGCACTCCCATCGATTTGCTTTACAGTGACATTGCTCTGTACAAGTTTATCAAACAGCCTTACACCAGCCTTCCCAATAGCCATACTGCTTCTTCCAAGTGCATATATTGGGTTGCCTTTCGGTAAAACTCCTCCATGGTCTGTGGTGGTTTCTTCTTTAGCCACTTACCAAAATTAGTATCTTGACGAATTCCTTTTATCAATGTCATCAACATATTGTCTTCCTTGGCATTGATCACTTCAGTCACAGCAGTGTTAAATCTACTTAGAAAGTTCTTTAGAAACTTTATGGGAATTTGAAAATTATTTAGTAAGGACATTACGTCTTTTGGACGAGCAATGTGAAGTCAAAACTACTCTAAGAGCTTCCTAGCCTGTTGATAAAATAAAGATATGGATCTCGATGTGATCCGACTGAACTGCATCATAGCTTCTCCCTCAAGAAACAAAGCAAAACATCTAAATCTCACAACGTCAGTTGCTCTAGCACCATCCATATGCCACTCATACTTCAGAGGATGCTCTCTCGGATTAGCCGTTCTATTATATGATGACATTGTAGGAACCATAAATCTCTTTGGATAATCCTCCCATGGAATTTTTTCAATGAATGGGTTTCCACTAGGCGAAGAACCCCAATCATCGTTGCTCCCATATTGGTTCTCATTCCCTAGCCTCCTTAGCATATCGACAGTATACTCTTGATCAGTTGTATTGACTGGACGACCATCATCATGGCCTAGCTCGAGCGTTTGACTCCAAAAATGCTCTTGGTTAGTTCCCTAACATTTGGGTTCCTATGTATCTAGGAGAATCGATTATCTAGTCATTCAATTGGTTGTGATCTCTTTGTGATAGCTCGGTAGCATCTATCGGAGCACCATCACTTTGTCCCACAACTACTAGCTCAGCTCAATATCAACAACATCTTGTAACTTGCCATCTAAGTCACATATCATCACTCATGTTCTCAAATCAGTGTCGAGCTGTGGAGCTGACTTGGTGTCGAGTTAAGAATTGTTAACTTGAATTTTCCCACTCCCAGCTTCCTTTCTCTTCATCTTCTATTTTCCATCTTTGTTGTTTCTATTCGATGACAAAGAACTCTATTCTATCAAACCAGAAGATGATAAATCCTTACGACTCTTCCTTTGTCTTCGAGATAGCCGAGTCACCAAATCCATACTTTCCTTCATTTGCTTCAACATAGCATTCTGGATCTCAACCAACTATCTTTTATTTCCATCAGTATTCCATCCAAATCAACCTTAGTTACCACTTTGTTGCATAAAGAATTTCAATAACAATGGGTTGATTTTTCTCATCCTCATGTTGAGATCCTTCATTCTCAACATCATTAGTGGGTCTAGAAGTAGTTAATTTCTCTTTGGCATTTCCCATAGCTTTCTTAGATCCAGTGATAGAATTTTTGGAAATCTAAGTAATTAAGGATCCTTCAACGACAACTTTAAGATCTAACTCATAGATTATAAAAATTAAATGTTCAAGATAGATTCAAATAGTTAGAGTTTCGAGATTTCTTGGTGAAGGCATTAAAATAGTTGCACCAAAATTTGGAAAAACACCCAATTATATTATAAGTAAAAATTAATGAAGAAACAAATGAAAAACGAGGGGAATAACACAAGAGAATTTATAGTGGCTTGACAAATACTCTGTCCTACATTTACCTAAATTTTATTAATGATTTCTAAAATTTGTTACAATTATGATTTTACAACTCGATTGCTTACAAGTCAGTAAGAATCCAATAGGGCATTGGGGTAAAATCAGTAAATTCAGAAAGCAAAGAAAAGATCCTATTTTAGTGCCTCTCTTCCCTTATTTACAGATGAAGATCAACGAGTTAAGCTCCAAAACATTCTTTCCACATTCTTCATGTTTAGTAGGAGGTTCTGGAAAGAGATTGTGGCTAACTCAGCATGTGCAAAGTCAACTCGATAACAAGTTGACCTTCACAAGTTGGCACCGCCTTGTGATTCTTCTTGTGATTGCCTTTTTTAACTTTATTTCATCAATTCTTTGAAATAGTTGTGCTAAGTCAACTTCATGAGTCGGTACCCGGTTGAGGGTTTTCAACTTACTAATGAGTTGGCACTCTAAGTTGTATTTTACAACTTTTCCCTTCACCACTTGGTTCATCTAGAAAACGACTAGCTATGTTCAAGTGGCAAGCAAGATTCTGCATCGAATGTTTGGATTTTAATAGATTCTAGTTTCCAAGTTAAGATTTAGAACTATTGGTTTATTTTCCATCCATTCAATGGTTCTAGCGTTTCCAAATATAGCTTGATTCAAAAGCTGGATAATAGCTCCCATGTTGGTTGTTCTAGATAGGAATCAGAACTTAGTGGTGTATACAAATGTGTAAGGAATAGGGTTAGGAGCTAAATTGACTCGGAGAGGCGGAATCGTTACCTTTTATTATCGACGGCTTCGATTGCATGAGTTTGATATCCTACTTATGATGTGGTGTTGACAGTGGTAGTCTTTGCATTGAAGGTGTGGAGTTAGTATCTTTTGAAACAACTATTCAAATTATTTATGAATCATAAGTCCTTGGTGTATTTACTTTCTCCAAAGGAGTTGTATATGAGACAACAATGATGAATGGAGTTTCGGGCAGCATGTAATTTTGGGATTGAGTATATGTTGGGGAAAAGGGATAAGGTGCCCATCTGAATGGAAAGATATGGATGCATTGGCTTCTAATGGGGTTTGAATGACATCGACAACTAGTTTTAGTTGGAGTACCGCATAATTCCTTGTATATTGATCGAAAGAATCATTTAACAAATATTGATCGAAAGAATTATTGTAAGGCAAAAAGATGATCCACCACAAGCTGAAAGAGTTAAGAGACTAGATGTAGGAAGTAAGATGGATGCCTTGAAAGATTTTGCACTTGACCAAAGAGGTCGGTTATGAAAAAATGACAATTGTCTGTTCCAAATATGGATAATCTAAGGAAGGAAGTTCTAAGAGGGTTTCATCTGTCAAAATTTACTAGATATGAAGAGGAACTTCTTCTAAGAAGGTATGAAAAGAGATATGGACTTAAGGGTGAAGCAATGTTTGGACTTCCAATAAGAAAATGCCGAGCAAGCCAAGTGGATTACTTCAACCTTTTGAGGTACCACTATGAAAATGAGATTCTATATCGAAGGATTTTATAGATGGATTACTAAAGTAGAATAGGGAAATTAAAGTACCTAGGTCATAGTTGATAGACTGTGAGAGAGTGCAATTTATTCCTGTTAGTCAACAAGAATGTCATCGAATTCGCTGAAGTTGCTCATGAAGAATGTTGTAAACATCAAGAAATATTGAGTAGCATTATTAGTGATCAACCTTCATTTAATATTGAGTTTTATAAGTTCTTACAAGATGTATTTAGTCTAGTTTTCTAATGATAATAGTTATTAGATTTGTAACGACTCGACTTTTCGACCCTCAAAGTCAACATTGATACATCTACGGTATTCACGTGCCAAGCATTCAAGTGCCGAAAAGACTGATTGTTGGGGTGAAAGAAAGAAAAGACAAAAAAGAATATCACATTGTGATGAGTAACATATAATATACAACTGATGTAATGACTGTATTTTTAACCATTTAAAAATATTTAACATAATTGTTGAATTAAAACGGTTTGAATTTTATAAATGAAAAATATAGAAAAATGTGAGTTATGAACTTAAATTGAATTCTTAAATGATTGCAGATTACAATAAAACAAAAGGTGCAACTTACACTTGAAAATTTAAATTAATGATATTAGTTGTATGAAATTAATAACAGGAATAGTAAGAACAAACGTTGAAGTTAAATAAAGAATTGAATGGATGTTTAATAAAAGTAAAATATAGGCTTACTTATTTAAATTGTATTTTTTAAATAATTTGATTTCAGATAATAATATAAACACTTATTTCGAAGTAATATATAACTTGTGTTGTATGAAATAAATTGAATAAAGATGTCGAATTCACTATAGAGAAGAAGCAATTGTTTAATTATTAGAGTTCGTTTAAAATCAAATAATGAAATTAATTTGTTGGTATCTTTTAAATTAAGAGAAAGTGTGGTGAATTGTAATAAATAAGTTGATGTGAGAAATATACATTAGTTGTTAAATAAATTGAGCATTTTAATGAAATGTAAAGAATGTTTTGAATAAATTAAAATGAATGTTTTCATTTTTGAATATAAGAACAATTTTATAAAAAGAGAAAATTCTATTCCAAAGAAATTGTTGACAGTCGTTAAATAACAATAGATGGAGATAGGAAGTGATTTTAATGTTAAATTTAAAATTTCAATAAATTAAAGTAGTGTGATTAAACGTGTTTTAATAAATTTATTATGGATAGAAATTAATTAGTTGTGAAATTTGGAAAACCTATTCTATATCAAATTAAATAGAAACGGTTTAATATTTAATTTGTGTGAATATTAAAATTTAACAACCAAATGATCAACTTTTTTGTACAATCGAATTGGGTCACGAACTAGTTACAGTGGGTCCAGTGTAGGGGTATTTGGCTAGGAACGTTAGGAGCATGTCTCATTTAGGGTCCATAATTTTTTGATAAGTAGTATTGAGCGAAATATCTATAGAACAACAATCATTCTTTCGTTCACGCAAACTAGATCGAAACCAAACCCTCCATACAATGTTTACGGTCATCCACAGCAATATGGGCTAAATTCGGTGAAGCGCCTAGCATGAAAGTTGTTCATCTTGGTGAGATGTAGAAGATGACCGGTTGGATCGTTGATCGGCAAAGCGAGGCTGGGGAAAATCGACCACGAAGTCGGAGGCTAAGTTTGGTGATTTCCTCGTCGTTGTTCACCTATAGGTTGCGGAGCCCGAAGAGAAAAGGTATAGGAGGTCAAGGGCTACTCAAGGCCGAAGTTTGGTGGCGTAACCTTGTCTGCGGCGGTGGAAATTTGAAGATGAACAGAAATGCTTTATTGGGTTCATTTGCACGAACGGCGGCGAGATGATGGAAGAGGCCAGTGGCATCAGGCTTGTCGAGGACTAGGAGAGAAGCAGTGGTTGTGCAGCGGTGGTAGGAGGTGCGAGGTGGTGGGCGGCTGTAACATTCCTCACTTGGAGGTCCAAAACTAACGACTACGGATGCTACAGTCATCCATAGTTATTAATCCTCGGCGACCAAATACGGTAATGTTAGATACATTTCTACACAAAAACACATGGATATTTAAAATTTTAAAATCAACAAGTAACTTTCACATTTCATTTCAAAACATTTCAAGTTCATTACATAATCCCAACACGCAAACCACGTTCAAATGAAATATACATATTACAGCATACGCCAAGAGCGACATATGAAGATGCCCCATTGGTTGATCTGAGTATATATATAGGCAACTATACAACTTTGCCTTTACAACAAAAAAAGAATAGCGGAATCAAAATAGAAAGAACTCTAAATAGCTATCATGCCTCCTACACATCTTTAAAAGCTTAATCGTCTAAAGAGGTACCTGAAAATCTCAACTCTCAAACTATTCAAAATCAATTGAGCATCTGGGAGTTTAAAGGGAAAACATAAACTTCATGTCTGACATAAAGCCTGGTATGAATAATAATCTACTATCTTAACCATTTAGATATCTAGTGAGACCATGCCACTTAGCGGAATAGGTTTTCTCCTCACTAGCATCCTAAAATCTTTATAAAATAATATACTATGCTCCTGCAACCACAATGGTTAAAAAATTCAAAATAATATGATGATATGCAAACAAGTAAATCAATTCTGGATTTCTCATCCCTATTCATTTTGACTAACCTTCCATTTATAGTTTCTGAGATCATTATTAATCTATTGGTTTTCATGAGCTTACTAATAACTATTTAATACTTATGGACTCCCTATTCGGTTTCACAGTTTTCATGGGATCACTAAAAACCTATTGGCCCCTGCCAATAACTTCATTGTTTCATGGGTTCTCCCTAAATCTATTGGTATCTTCAATAACTTCCCTCTTATCCTAGTTTTCATGGATTAACCAGGAACTTAGTGGCTTCTATCAATAACTTAATCCGGATATAGTTTTCATGGGTTCACTACAAACCCATTGGCCTCTGCAAATAACTCAATCTAATCATAGTTTTCATGGGTTTACTATGAACCTATTGGCCCCTGCCAATAACTTTTCCAAAACAAAGTTGTCATGGGTTTACTATGAACCTATCTCCATGACAACTTCTCTTAAACATAGTTTCATGGGTTTACTATGAACCTATCTCCCTTACAGCTACTTTAATCAACATTTTAGCACCCTATATTCTGGTCTTGCTGACCTCCTCGATGCAATTCTACTCATTCAGGAGTTAACT
This sequence comes from Allium cepa, assembly GCA_030765085.1. Classification (NCBI taxonomy): domain Eukaryota; kingdom Viridiplantae; phylum Streptophyta; class Magnoliopsida; order Asparagales; family Amaryllidaceae; genus Allium; species Allium cepa. Next base: position 937,602,336 of record CM060935.1, read on the forward strand.
TAATTTATATTCACTACTGGGTCGACCTAGCTGGTTATTCTGCCCTTCCTCAAAATATAGTTATGGGTCCATTACAATATGAATATATATATATAAACACACGCATACATATATATATGAAAAAGCAAACATTAATACATCATAATACCAATACCTATAGTTTAATATCCTTGAAATCATTTTATATAAATCCTGGTTAACTCCTTTAACCTATTAATCAAGGAAACTTCTTCAAGAACTCCTTATTTAAATCATTTCAAAACTCTTTATTTATGCCATGGTATTCCTTTTAAATGAGATTTGGTTATTTGTTTTGAAAACTAAGGCTTTAAAAACCCCTGGATAACCTCCTTCGATAGCATTGGAAACTTCTTTTCAAAATACTAAATATATACCTTTCGAAACTCTTTAAAATATCTCTTTCGAAACCAAAATATACCTTTTGAAAGTATCAAGAAGTTTCCAAATACTAAATATATACCTTTCGAAGCTCTTTAAAATATCTCTTTCGAAACCAAAATATACCTTTTGAAAGTATCAAAACATTACTTAATAATCCTTAAAAACATAGTTTCGAAACCAATGAAAGCACCCCTTTCAAAACCATTGGATTTACTCAAAGACATCTTTTGGGTCAAAGTGAATATATATGAAAGTATCCCTTTCAAAACCTTTTATCCTTATAAAATTGTTTGGGGAAAGTTTGATGGAATCGGCACCATCCTTTCAAAAGCTTTGAAACATTTAAGTAAAACATTGAAGGTTAGCATCGAAACCACCTTTCGAAACCATTGCCTTTGAAACCCTTGAACCCTTTCGAAAGCATTTAGGAAGTGGCTTAGTACAAGTTTAAAACAAAGGCTACCCTTCGAAAGCATTGATGGCTTTAATACACTTGAAAGGAAAAAGAACGGCAGCAGGGTTTTGACTAGGTCTTAACCATCATTTTCGAAAGCATTCTTTTATAGATAAAGGATCTCATTTGAAAGCTCATACTTAAGAATGAAAGATGGCAATACTCTTCGATAACTATTTAGAAAACCCCTTTCGAAAGCATACGTTTTGACTGCATTGAAAGCTTTCAGTAAAACTAAGCATGCGCTTAACATTTTAAAACAAAGCAAACGTTTCGACCCTATTGGAAGCAATGCTTTCGACGCTATGCCTTCCGCCTTTCTCCAATCCACTTCGTACCAATCTTATTGATACCATGTGTATTGGTTTCGGCTTTAGTAGGTTTCGGCTAGGTTGGTTTTGACTGAGTCAAAGTGGAAGCATAAGGTCGAAAGGGACTTCTAAAGGAGGCGGAACCCACTTTTTTGGGTAAAACTGAGTTAATGCCAATTAAATCAAATACTTTCTAACTAACCTGCCTACTTATAAACAAGTGGTTGGTTGCTTTAACTTTTCAAATTATAAATTGCCACATAATTTCAGATCTAAACCAAGATTAATTTAAAAAATAAGACCTTCCATTAAACAAAACAATTAAATCATTTAGGTCATCCTTTCAAAATAATTTAATTCTCATAGTAAATCACTTAGGAAAAATCCCCAAAAATCATAGAAATTCACTTTGAATATGTTATCTAACATATCTAAATTTTAGACCCAAATTCTTCATATAATTTCCAACATAAATTTCTAAACCTAATTAACCATATTCTCCTTTGAAAATTCATAATAGATTCTCCATAACTAGAAAAATTATGAAAATTAAAACCCAACTCCAAAATCATGTTTTACATAACATATAATTTCCTTATGGCATACGAAAATCATTATAATCGGTTTTACCCTTAAAACAGTATAAAATCATATTTAAACAATTTTTGTTTAAATCAACCATGTTATAATCCGAGCATTTCATCATCCCAATAATCATAAAAAATGAGTTTAATCTTAAACCCAAAAAACATATGATCATAGAACAAAATATAGATGGTAATTATTATTCACCTTGATTATGATAAGGAATTTGAGATTTGTTGTAGATTAATTTCCCCTATTAATTTTCTCCGCTTTTCTTCCTTAGCAATGGCCGACTATTCATCTCTTTTGTTTACGTGTAAGAAATGAAAATGAACGTGAATGGTATAAGGAACGAGAATATAAGGGCGGTGGAAATATGGTGCGACAATTAACCTCATACCCTTATGTTAATTAATTAACATGTATAACCATTTATAGCCCATTTATTTAATTAAGCTCGGCTTCTAGGTTTATTTTAAAATCTCAATCCCCTTATCACTCTAACATTTACGTTATTCTATTCAATTTATCTAAGTAAATCATCTAAATAAAGTTATAAAAAATTAGGGGTGTTACATCGACATCGAAATTTTGGCAGCGATGTAAGTTTAGGCGCGATCGCATTTGGGAACGAACAATGATCAGCTTGAGGTAATTAAATTAATTATCAATTGATTTAAGTTAATTAAAATTAAATCAAATTCGTACTGTTCTAATATTCATATCTCTTATGTATAAGTTCGGAATTGAACATGGTCTTTTGCTTTGGATTCAAATCGGTGTTGTCTTTGACGTGGAGTTAGATTCGTCATTGTCCGCTTCAGTGAAATTTCCAAATTCGTACAAAGGTGAGTGATTTAACCCACTCATGTAATACTAAAAATCCTACTACAAGTTAAACTGATTCTTGAAGTGATAAATTTTATTGTTTGTTGTTTGAATTGAATTGACTAAAATTGAATTTATAAAATTTAAATTGACATCTAAATTGCCATTTAAATTGACATTGAAATTGAATATCCCTGCTTGTTAAACACCCCGATATTTGATGATGTATGAATGTTGTGATATATTTTGAATTGGTTAATTTGGATATTGATTGATATTATAATGGATGATATTTGATTAGATGTATATTGTTTATTTTTTCGATACATCTCTATTATCACCCTAATTATTATGATCATTATTATATGATTTGCCACATTGATCATTTGGACCACTAAATTATGTGAAATGAAACCTTGGACATCCTATTTTGACATGTGATTATTGGATGTATTATTGACTGCTTTGGTAGGAATGTGATTATTGGGATTTGATTTCCGTTTGTGCAAAATTTGAAAGGTTTTCATAAATTGGATTTTAAATGCTGAAAAGTTTTTTAAAATTTAATTTTTAAAATTTTGAAATTATATGTTATAAAGAATTTAACTTTGTAAATTTGTTTAATTGAATTTTCGAAAAATAGTTTGAAATTCATTTATAAAACTTTTAGATTCAAATTTAATAATAATATATATTTCTAAAATTTTCTATAACTTGATATAGTAAAAGAAAAATGTTCTGTAAAGAAATTTGTGTTTTAAAATTCAACCATTTAGTGATTTTGGTAATTTATACTTTAAAAATGAAATATCGATACTTGGAAATTGTAAAGTAAGTTGAATTTTTTAGGAAACTTCAGCTGGGCATTAAAAGATTATTTGATAAAGGAACCTGTATTTATTTTGATGATTTAATCATCTTTAAAATTTAAACCTTGAAGTGGTTGTTCGAAATTGTGGAAATTATTAAATCTATTAGAAATTATGAAACTTACTGGAAATTCTAAAAAGATGTTTGAAGCTTTGAAACTTTTTCTACTAATCTTGAAGCAAAAATAAAGTTATTTGCAACCATATTTCACCTGAGTTGATTTCACTTACATGAGAATTTTCAGTTCTGACTCGAGTGTTTTATCTTTTCATTACGCTCGGTCTAGCCTGAGGATTTCAGTGTTTCGAAGTTATTTGTTCTCGAAGATAAAGATGGAGATGGAGTTTGAAGACAGTATTTATTGGTATATTTCCACTGCAATGTTTTGTAATGTCTGATATGTATAACTCCGATGTATTGTAAAATGTAGATTGTAAAATAGTTTTATGAATTGTTTATGTATTTATTATATTTTGTCATTCCGCTATAAGATTTTGTATTTTTTATCTTTTGTATCTTATTTCTTTGGAATAAAACCCTGTTTAATCCATCTTTTGCATAGTTTAAGTTGGATATGTGTGGTTTATTATCGACTTGAATCGTCTAAAAAGGTGGGTCGTCACACTTGATATCGAGCTTAGGTTGAGCGAACACCTACGCCTGTAGAGTAAACTCATTAGAGATAGGGTTAGTAATATCCTAGAATGAGGTTGAGTATGTGTGTGTACGAGAGCGTGTATTTGTTAGTGCTATAAAAATTATTTATTGATTCCGAAGTTTGGTACATAAAATAATTTTACCTAGTATTATATTTGATATATAAATATTTTTGTAAAATTTGATAAGGTTATTCACGAAGTGTTTGTTTAAAAAATAATAATGATAATATTTAATTATTATCTTTTATTGATTAATTAGTTATTCTCGGCAAGTTTATTGACATTGGCTATTGGTTGTTGATTTTTGAATTGTGTTTAACCTGTTATAAGTAATTTCCCTTTTCAGCATGGGATGGGTAGATATTAATTTATTGGAAACATTGAATCAAACACCTTGTGAATTTGGCTTCATAGTTTGACTATAAGACGTTCGACGATAATGTTGGGTTAAAATTTAATAGAATTTGATAAAATTGTTTATTTTAATCTAAACAAAGGTTTACACTTGAGAAATGATTTTATTCAAGAAAGTGACTTATATAAATATGGTTTATAGATAAAAAGAAATTCAAACTGAGAATTTGATAACTTAAATTCCGGGGTTTTTTAAATTGGTTTTCTGATATTTGAAAAATAATATTAGTATTATTTAGAAGTACTTACGAATAGAAATGTTTTTAATGACTTTAAAGGCAATAGAAAGTAGTGAACTCACTTTTGTCGCTAGAAAATAATTTCGGTGATAACTATAATCCGGTAAAGTAAGGACTTGTCTAAGGTAGTCCTAACCCCTCGCTTGGTAAACTTTCGAAAAGGTTGCTTCTGTTTCCTCTTCTTCGAGTTGACTAAAGTGGTGCGCCTTTGCATCATTCCAAAGCAACAGGATCTGTCCTTCTGGAATCCTGTATCGAAGGTCTAAGAAGTGCATGATAAATACCCCCAAAGCCCAGGACTACATAGGAAGTTAAGTGAAAAACTGCAGCATCATCGGCATTCATTTTTGAGTTCGAATGGGAGAGGCCACTATGGTAGCTTTGCTACACAATTCTTTTGGTGAAATATTTTTATTCAAATCCATAAAGTATGATTTGGTATACATAAGACATATGTATCTATTTATTTCAAATGATTTGAATTAAAATCTGGTGTTTAGTTCCTGAGTTTTGGTTAAGTGATATCATGGACGTATGTATCGTGTGCAATAGGATAGTTTGATTATGTATCTGTTTGAGATATTGATTGGTGATCTTCAATTATTGAAGTAAAATGGAACTTTCAACAATTTTGAATAATCGACAACTTTCAAATTGAGATAAGAATTGAAGTCATGTGTTTTAGTGAAATTAAAAAAAGCTGAGTTTTGTAACTCTTAACTTAAAAAGATAATAGAATTTAAAACAAGTTTTAAACTATTAAATATTCTTGTTAAGTAAAATGAATAAGAATATTTTGTGTTATACTAATATGCAATTAAGTTTTGAAATGTTTTATAATGAAATTCTATTTTAATAAATGTTTATGAACTTAGTTAATGCTTTATAAAGTCAATTTATTTTTAAAATGATTTTTGAAAAATATTTGATTTTAAAGAGATTTATATAAAGTCTTTATTATATATTTGAAAAAATATTGATTTTGAAAATAATGAATTTTGAATGGTATTCTATTTTGAGGAAGAAGGAAAATGATTTTAGATTTCATATAAGTATGAAACTAAAGTGATATTTTGAAACTTATAAATTTTCAAAGACCATTGCTGTCGTAAAATATTTGTTTTGGAAGTTTTTAATTCTTTTAAAGAGCATTTTATATAAATATGAAGTTATTTTGAAGACTATTGATTTTGAAAGGTATTCGATTTGGAAAGTAATGATCTTATATAAATGAAGTTTATATAAGTATGATATATATGAATTTTATGATATGAAAGGGAACTATGTATAGTATGATATATTTTGAAATCTAAGATATGGAGAAGTACCCTCCACGAAATCGAAAATTGGAGATCAGCTAGGTGGATCTACATGGAAATCCACTCAGCGGATTCAATTGAATTTGATGCAGGTTTTTCGGACATAAACTCATGAGTTCATTTGATATTTGTTTTTCTCATAGTGTAAATCGAGGGGCATAGATTGTCTACAGTTAATATGGATTTGCTGGGATAGCGACGTAACCATTGCATAATTGTGGCCTATGTTGGTTTTTGTGGCGTAACTGGAGGGGCAGAGATTGCCTATAGTTACTATGGATTCGTTGGGATAGCATCATAACCATTGTGTAACTATGATCCGCGGTGTTTCATGGCGTAAATCGAGCTGTAGAGATTGCCCATAGTTACTATGCATTCTCTGGGACAGAGACGTAACTATTGTGTAACTACGATCCATGATTGGTTATCGAGTGGTACTTTCGATATTTGATTTGAAAGGTTTTCAAGTATTTTCACTGGAGGTGGAAATAGGTCTACTAAGTGCTTATAGATTTTTGGCTGTATGCCTGATCAACGTATGACTGAAGTCTGTAAAAACGAGGATAAGCTTGTTAAGACACTGAGTTATAAAAGTATTTTGATATAAACTTATTTGTCTTTCCTAAATCATTTAGAAATGCTTAAAAGTTGTTTATTTATAATTAATATAGTTTAAAAGTTATTTATTAACGTTTTAATATATTGGAAAGTTATTTACGTAATTGTTATTATTTGAAGTTAATAATTATTATTCATTAATAATGTTTTGAAATACTTATTTTATTTATTAAAGATGCCTTGAAAGTAAAGTGTTGTTAAGTATGATAATGTTTAAATATTGATAATTATTGTTATACAAATAATGTTTGAAAAATTATTTTATATTAAACTAGACAATTTTCAAATAATGGATTTAAGAATTTAAGTAGCCTCGTTCTAAATATAAGTAATGATATTAATAATTATTTTCAAATATTTTACGTAGATTTATAAGGATGTCTATTGTGAATATTTATTAATGAAATTTACCTTACATGAAGTAAGGAATTTTACAAATGAATTTTGTAAATATTGATATACTAAAGATTATTAATTTTGCAAATGAATTTTGCAAATGGATTTTCAAATGAATTTTTTAAATGAGATTTATTGTTTCTTTAAAAATAAATTTTAGAGATATTATATAAATAGAATATATATATAAAATTTCGTTTTAAAATTTTACAAAATAAATGATTTAGAAAGTATTATCTATGGTATAATATGTTTGAAAAAATAAATTTGAATATCTATTTTAAAAGAAAGTTTTGAAATATTTACTTGGTTTTCAAGTAGTAATATGAAATTTAAAGGTTATTGAATTTATAATAAACCTAAGTAAATGTTTTCCATAATTTGAATAATTATTTTTAAAATAAGTATTTTATGAATTGACCATGAAGGATATAAAATTTTATACTTTTAGTTTGAAATAGAAATTTAATGTAAGATTTGAATATATTATTAGTTTAAATTTAATAAATCATCGGATTTAAAGAACTTTATTTTAAAGTTTGTTTAAAAAGTTTTGATATCAAATTCTAATATTATTTTAAATTGTTTGGGGAATATCTTTACATAATATAATGAGAATATTTCATATATATCTTATATTTAAACTAAGTGAGCAAGTTTAAGTGTTTTATAAGCCAAAATTTCTGAGGTGTATCAAAATATTTCGTTCCACTTTAAAAATGAATACCAAAAACTTAAAATTTTGTTTTACAATGAAATTGATTACGAGTTTAAATTATTTTATACTTGGCTTGAATTTTTTTACTTTCTTCACTTTCCTCTCCTTTTCCTTTTCATTTTGAAATAATTATGAATGTTTTAAGAAATGATTCATTGATGATTTTAATATTGAATGGAGATAATTTTGTATAAGTAAATATCAGTTGATAAGAGATGGTCTCTTTTGTTGCATATAGTTGTTATAATGATTTTTAGTGGCATATAACTTTTACATCACTAGAGTTGCATGTAGAATTACATCGTTATTGTTAGTTGCATCAATTACCATGTTGCATATGGTTGTTATATTATTCTGTTGCTCGTACTTATGATAGGAATAGCTAATATAGTGTTCTTTTGACATGTTTAACTCTCTTTTGGGGTTATATAAGTAAAATTCAAGTATATTGAAGAAAGACTAATTTGATTCTTTTGATTTCATGAGTAAAGTTTTTTCCCGAAAAATAGGTACATATTTATATTGTTTATTGGTTGATGATTTTCAATCCCTGGTGTGGGATCCACTTGCCTTTTGTGTCTTTTGATTGGTTTAGGCCTGTAGTGGCAGTTTCTAGTTTTTTCGACTCAGCCGCGCAAAGGAGGTGCTGCCTAAATTACTTAGAAATTTTTTTATGTTTGTAATAATCTAAGTTATTTTGAATGTTATAAAAGTTGATTGTTTTGACATATCAAAATGCTAAATAATTTCTTCGCTCCTTTTCGAGGACGAAAAGTTTTGAGTAGAGGAGAGTATAACGACTTGTATTTGTAACCATTTAAAAATATTAAATTTATTGTAATTGTTGAATAAAAATGTAAGAAATAAAAACTCATGATTTTTGTAAATGAAAAATATATTAAAATGTGAGTTATGAATTTAAATTGAATTCTTAAATGACGGCAGATATCAAAAAGATAGAAGTTGTAACTTATATTTAAAATTTTAAATTAATGACATTACTTATATGCAAGTAATAATAGGAATAGTAATAACAAGTGTTGAATTTAAATAAAGAATTGAATGGATGTTTAATAAAAGTAAAACATAGGTTTACTTATATAAATTGTATTTTTAAATAAGCTGATTTCAAATAATAAGATAAACACTTATTGGGAAGTAATAAATAACCTGTGTTGTATGCAATAAATTGAATAAATAGGTTGAATTTACTGTAAAGAAGAAACAACTATTTTATTATTTGAATTCATTTAAAATCTAATATTGAAATTAATTTATTAGAATCATGTAAATTAAAAGAAAGGTTGGTGAATTGTAATAAATAAGTTGATGTGAAAAATATACATTTAGTGTTAAATAAATTGAGCATTTTAATGAAATGTAAAGAATGTTTTGAATAAATTAGAATGAATGTTTTCTTTTTTAAATAAAAGAACAATTTTATAAAAAGAGAAAATTTAATTCCAAACAAATTGTTGACAATCGTTAAATTAGCAATAGAAGGAGATAGGAAGTGATTTAACTTTAAATTAAAATTTTCAATAAATTGAAGTCGTGTGATTAAAACTGTTTTAATAAGTTTATTTCGGAAAGAAATTAATTAGCTGTGAAATTTGGAAAACCTATTCTATCTCAAATTAATTAGAAACCGACTTAATATTTAATTTGTGTAAATATTAAAATTTAACGACCAAACGATTAACTTTTTTGTATAATTGGATTGTGTCCTAACACTAGTTCCATTAGGTTCGGAATAGGGGTATTCGGCTAGGAACGTTAGGGAGCACATCTCCTCTGGGGTCTGTAATTTTAAGATAAGAAATGTTGAGCTAAAATCTATAAAATGACCATCTCTCTTCATTCATGCAAACCAGATCAAAACCAAACCCTCTATCCAGCGACCACGATCATCCACGATGATAGGGTCCAAATTAGGCAAAATGCCAAACATGAAAGTTTTTTGTCTTGGTAAGATGTAGAAGATGACCTGTTGGATCATCGATCGGTGAAGCGAGGCGGCGGCAAATCGACCACGAAGTTAGTAGCTAGGGTGACGATTTTGTCGCCGTTGTTCAACTATAGGCGGCAGTGCCTAAAGAGAAGAGGTCGAGAGTTACTCAAGACCGGAGATTGGTGGTCTAAACTTTTAAGCGGCGGTAGCAATTTGAATATGAATGGAAATACTTTATTGAGTTTGTTTGCACGAACCTCGGCAAGATGGTAGAAGAGACCGGCGGCGTGGGTCTTGTCGAGCTCTGGGCGAGAAGCGATGGTCATGCTGTGGCGGTAGGAAGTGCAAGGTGATTGGCGGCGTTGAGGTTTTGGCGACGATGTGAGTTTAGGAGCGATTGTGTTTGGGAACGAATGATGATTAGCATGAGGTAATTAAACTAATTATCAATTGATTTAAGCTAATAAAAATTTAATTAAATTTGTATTAATCTAATATTCGCATCTCTTGCGTACAAGGTCGAGTTTAAACGCGGTCTTTTGTATTGGATTCATATCGGCTTTTTCTTCATTATGGAGTTTGATTCATAGTTCTTCACTTCAGTGAACTTTTTAGATTCGTATAAAGGTGAATGCCACTCACGTAATACTAAAAATTCTACTGCAAGTTGAACTAATTCTTGAAGTGATAAATTTTATTGTTTGCTATTTGATTGAAATTGAATTTATAAAATTTAAATTGGCATCTAAACTGCCATTTGAATTGACATTGAAATTGAATATCCCTTCTAGTTAAACACCCCGATGTTTGATGATGTATGACTGTTGTGATATATGTTGATTTGGATGTTGATTGATATTGTGATGGATGATATTTTGATTGGATGTATATTGTTTATTGATTTTGATATATCCCTGTTATCACCCTGGTTATTATGATCATTATTATATGATTTGTCATATTGATCATTTGGACCATTGAATTGTGATGTGAACCCTTGGACATCATATTTTGATATGTGAGTTATTGGACGTATTGTTAACTACTTCCATAGGAATGTGATTATTGGGATTTGATTGTCGTTTGGGAAAAAATTGAAAGGATTTCATAAATTGGATTTTTAAACTCTGGAAAGTTTTTTTTAATTTATTTTTAAACTTTAGAAATTATATGTTATAAAGAATTCAATTTTGTAAATTTGTTTAAATTAGATTTTCGAAAAATACTTTAAAATTCATTTGTAAAACTTTTAGATTCAAATTATATATATATATTTCTAAAAAATTCATAACTTTATATAGTCAAAGAAAAAAGATTGTAAAGAAATCTGTGTTTTAAAATTCAACCATTTAATGATTTTGGTATTTTATACTTTAAAAATGGAATTATCGATACATTGGAAATTGTGAAGTACATTGAATTTTCATGAAACTTCAGTTGAATATTGGAAGAATATTTGATAAAGGAACCTGTATTTATTTCGATGATTTATTATCTTGAAAATTTAAACTTTGAAGTGGTTGTTCGAAATTGTGAAAATTATTAGATCGATTGGAAATAATGAAACTTACTGGAAATTCTAAATAGGTGTTTGAAGCTTTAACACTTTTTCTGTGAATCTTTGAAAAATAAAGTTATTTGCAACTATATTTCACCTAATTTTATTTAAATTACATGGGAATTTTTAGTTCTGGATCGAGTGTTTTGTCTTTTCATTACTCTTGGGTCAGCCTAAGTATTTCAGTGTTCTAAAGACATTTGTTCTTGAAGATGAAGACAGAGTTTGAAGACCGTATTTACTAGTATATTTCTGTTGCAATGTTTTGTTATGTATGACATGTATAATTCTGATGTATTGTAAAATATAGATTAGATGTATATTGTAAAACAGTTTTATGAATTATTTATTTATTTATTATATTTTGTCATTCCACTGTGAGATTCTGTATTTTTGCTCTTATGTATCTTATTCCTTTAGAGTAAAACCCTTTGATAATCCGTCTTTTGAAAGGTTTGAGTTGGACATGTGGTTTACTGTCGACTTGAATCGTCCAAAATGGTGGGTCATCACAACCGATCTTTATAGAAGAAAACTTTAATATACATACTTCAATCAAAGTAAAGTAACCTATCATCAGCCTGGACAGTCAAATAACATGTCCTCACAAATGCTAATAAATACAAAACAACAAATGCAGTGGAAAATAAAATATACGTGAATACGTTTTGGAGGCACCCAGCTTGTCTCCTGAAGCTCCAAAGCATCCATTACTAAATCTAGAAATATACTCGGGCTGAGCCAAGCATTAGAAGAAAATAATACCCAGATCAGTATGGTAAACCAACATGAGAAATGCTATATGAAGTGGATTTTAATGTTATAAAACCTTTCGAAAATAAACGTATCTCGTAAGACCACACCACATATAAACACAGACGGTTTTTTACCATACGATAACCAAACCATTCTTATTAGAAATATTATGATTTTATAATAATGCCTAAGGTTTTAAATAAATAATTAACATAGCTGAAATGGTTACATTGATTACATTCCAGCTTGTTAGGTATACAACTAAGTCTGTACAGGTACCTGCTGGAAAATGGGTTTCATCAATGACAAGGCTACTGGGATGCCGCCTGTCACAGTACAACTTTGGATAAAATGTACCGAGGACCTCACGTGGACCCCATGCAAATTAGGACTGGCCTACCCCCTACTAGATAGTATCGAATATATCAGCACCCTGATTATGATCAACAACCACACCTGGGTCACTAGCACGCATAATCTGAAAATATCGATGTAGATCGCACGGTGATCAATACCCTAATGGTAGCGAACCACATTGCCCAGAAGCATATCCCTTGTTTTATTCATGACCAAGTGTGAGGTTTGAGGCCGGGTTTTACCTTTTTAGCAAATCTCACATAGAATGCTAACACCGCCCTCCAAGCAACAACGTAATGCCAACATTCATTCATATGAGTTGATAAGAATACGAACAAACCGAAAGCACTACTTACACTACATCCTCAAAATTAGTAGCAAGCATCCCTTGCACTTCAAAGAACTTCATCTTCGATTTCACCATATTCAAGATGTCTTCAATTGGAAAGCTTAAGCCTGTTTGAAGTGTTTTTCAGATAATATATCTGATCTCGGTCTCTCCAAACCGACAATCGATAGTTTTCAAAACTGGCAAGTATTTGTTAGTCATTATTTAACTACCAAATAAACAAACAATCAAATCAGAGATTTAATTTCACACGGAAACCAAGCATGGTTAACCACATAAACAACCACTAAGCCATTTTACTTAATCCAAACATTAGTTAAAATCTCCTTTCAATGTTTGTATTAAAATACCTTTTACAAAAGATATATTCACAACACTCTCCTTTTTGTGTTAAGTATGAAAAGAATACATCCCATACCACTATTATTTGAAATGATCATCTATGGGAATCATGTCCCATTCTTTTTATAAATCCCTTTTATAAGATTCCTTTATAAAATTCCTTTATATTTATAGAACTCTTTTATATTTATAAGCTCCTTTTATAAAATATCGTTTATAAAACTCCTTTTATAAATCTCTAAATTTATTTATAACTCTTTTATAAAGCTCCTTTTATATTTATAAAATCATTTTATAAAACCATTTCTCTTTATAAAAATCTTTTTATAAATCTCATAATAAAATTATAAAACTCCTTTTGTAAATCTCAAGATTTAAATCTTATATACTTATCACAAAACTTCGTTACAAGATAGGTCTAAATACTTTCCATAAAATAATTATTCCACATATTACTAAAAATTTACAAATGTGATTTATCATTCCAATTCCTCAAAATGGTATCATTTCCCTTTTATAAAATAACATTTATAAACTTATTCTTTTATTTATAAAATACCATTTATAAATCTATCTCTTTTACTTATAAAATATAATTAATAATTTTTCTCCTTTATTTATAAAATATCATTTATAAATCTATCTGCTTTATTTATAAATTATGATTTATAAATCTATCTCTTTTATTTAAAGAATATCATTTATAAATCTATCTCTTTTGTACAACGTTTTATATAAAATGTTTCATAAACAATTATTCCAAAATATTTCTATCTTCTTTTAAAATAGACACTTTATCATAAGTGATAAATTCCCCTTTTATTTTCCTTTAAAATACTTTTAAAACATTTCCATATATATTAGAAAAGACTAATAAAAAGGTTAAAGTAAAACAGAGAAGTATAAAACCCATTTAAAATAAAATATCTCATAAAATCCAAAGGTCAGATTTAAAACATTCTTTGAATCTAAACCACTTTCCAATCAAAATGTAAACCATAGTATTTCAAAATACTAAAATGAGGTCTAGAGCTACCATAACACTTCACCAATGCAATTATTACTTTCATTACTAAAAAGGTTCAACTTTTGACATATGTCAATGTCATTTCCAATATGGCCAACTACCAACTTTTAGCATTAAACAATTTATACAATAAGTATATGACTGGAATTTAGAAATCACAATTGCGAGAAATTCGGATTTCTCACCAAAATTCCTTATATTTTATTTTAAACGTCATTCGCTTTTTAAAGTGGATATTCAACCAACCCAAATCAACAAACCATTCAAACATGAAAACAATAAATTTTATCTATTATATATCATATACTATTCAATCAGAGGTGAGTTAACTCACCAAAATTCCAATTGACGCCTAAGCATTTCATTTTGATTAGCTTAAACGTCCATTTTCTCTAAACTTGATGAAACTAATTGTAATATATAGATGTCGCTCCTACAGGCGCAAAGCAAAAGACCTCGTCTCGATTGGATCTAGTATGAAGAAGTTATTCAATTTATAAGATTTAACATTAAATATATTATTTAATTTACTTAGTAAAATATTAATCATTTCATTAACCCTTCAACCCCAATTCCTTAATCGATCAACTCCTACATACTGATACACCGCTTCTGCACCTACGCATGCACGCTCTAGCTGGAACTCTGGTCGACAGATTGACAAACGAACTTCGTCAGCACTTTCCCTATAATGACCCATAATTTTAGTGGTTTGAAATTGGAATATTCAATTAATTTTAAATATTGAAAAGTTATTTTATAGATAATGACTTGAATTTCAAAAATAGTGATTTATGGGATAATTTAATTGTTAAATTTAATAATTGAAACTAGTTAAATAATGAGATCTTAAGTTTTAAGTTAGATAAAAAAATTATTTCAGAGCTTATTTAATTCTATTGATAAGAATAAAGATAATGAAACTTTTATTATTTTTTAAAGTGATTTATTGAATTTTTTAATTAACTTGTTTTAATTAACATATAAAATAGCCTTTCGTGCCACAGTCTCGGATTTCGACGAAACCAGTGTCATTGGGTTCGTAATAATGAACTATATTACGCCGTCAAATTCGTAGTGATCAGATACACCGTTTGGTCGTAAGGGATAGAAACGCGTTGAAATTAATATCGAAAATTTAGTATAATAATTGGGTTCAAAAAGCTATCTTCTGCATATGATCAAATTAGGTCTTGAAATTTATTCCTTTGCATTCGAAATAGGGGTATAACATTAAGAACGCCAGGCGGCATGGCTCGATTGGAGTTCGGGATTTTAAGTTACTTTAAACGAGATATTTTGAACTTAAATAATATTACAAAATTTTAAAGTCAACCCCTACTCAGCCACCCTACCCTGTGCAAGCCACCCTACACACAAACCTTTATTTTCTTCCCCCTTTTTTTAATCGTAGTTTGTAGTGAAGAATGCAGGATTTCAAAATTTTATTTTTCAAATTATGCTCATTTAAAAATCATCAAACCAATTTTATAATTCTTATTTCGATGATAGATTTGTGGTGATATGCACTTGGTGGTGTTCGATCGAATTTAGGGTGGTGTGCTTTTCTCGATCGTGATTTAGGGTTGCCATTCTCTCGATTTTTGGGCATTGGTTGGTGATATGGAGGATCATTTTAGGTTGCTCGCATCAAAGGGAATGGGAAGCTTGATTTGTGGAGGGTGTGGCACTTTGTAGAAAGTCATGACTTTGGCATTTACGAGGCAAAGGTGTTAGGTCGCAATTTAAAGGAGGATGCCAGAGGAAAATTTGAAGCCGTAGGCCAGTTTGTGGTGACAAGCGGAGGTGTTTGGCGATGGTTGGAGGTTGGATGATAGGCGGAGGTGAACTCGGCTGTGGGGGGGGAATCACAATAGTAGGTCGATTGAAGATTTGGGCGTTCGAGTGGGAAAAGATAGGGTCCATCAAGATGCTCAGGAGAAGTGTAGATTGCTGGAAGCATCCGTCCATCGTGCGGTGGTCGTTCGGGGAGTGTCAGTGACATAGGGGATGTCCGCGATTGGGTTGAAGTATAAACGTGCATAGGGAAGAAGAAGAAAGATTAGGGAGGAGTTTATGAACGGTTATTATATGTTAATGATGTGTAATTAGTGAATATTATATTATTAAAATTATTGAATCTTACAAAATCTATAACTCCTGAATACGAGGTCCAAATGGAACGAAACTTTTTGCGTTACGCTCGTATCGACGAAAGTTGCGAAATGTAACTAGTTTGGAAGGATCTGGAGCTTGTCAGAATTTTAGGTTAAAACTGAATGCCAGTTCAATTTAAATTCAAAAACAAAACATTTTGGCGACTACTAAAATCAAGATGAGTAAATCTCACTCATTTTGGATAATTGGTTTTATTTTAAAAGTCAAAAATTATATATTTGTTGATTGGATGGATTGATAAATTATTATCATTTGGATGTTATATCGTATAGTAGTACATATATTAGTAGCTGGGTATATTCCCACCGATTGGAGTGGATTTGACACTACGCGGTCCGCATAATAGCAGATTACCCTTTTTATTGCAATATCCCACCTCAAAGTGGGATTATTGTTTTATGTTATATAACATCTGTGGTTGCAGAGAAACAAGTTGAAGAGATCCAACTAGATTCCTTAAAAATGTTGATTTTCATTTCATATATAATGATATATGATGTGTGTGAATAATCTGCTATAGATTATATTATGATTGGATTTATTGGATGTTATGGTAATACCGGCCTTAATTTTGGTATTATAAATACCATAAATAATATTTTTGAATTTAAAAAGGGAATTCAAAGCGATTTTGGAAATGAAAATATTTATATTAAAATTCGTGATTTATTTACAAAGGAATTGATTTGGATAAAATAAATGAATTCGATTTTTGATATTTATTTAGCTATTTCGTAAAATGGTTTCATATAGAGAATTTAATTTAGGTATTTTTAAAACATTGGATTTGTAATTGGGATTTCTGGAATTACAAAATGGAAGTCGAAATCGAGATTTAAATGGTTTTGGAATATGGTTCCGATTTATTAAGAAATAGATTTATAAATAGGATTTTAAATAGGAAACGATTTATAAATGGAATTGTTTAATATGAATCTGTTGTTGATAGAAAAATTAGTGTTGAGTTTATAAACTTATAAACGATGTTTATAAACAAGTGGAATGATTATCATTTGATAAATTGGAAATACAAATTCAGAAGTGAATTTAAATGAGATATGGAAACCGGTTTAGAAAGAAATAGTAAATTCTATTTTTCAATTTGGGAGTAGTTATGAAATAGAAAATGCGAATTGATTTGTGATAAATCGAGAGAGATTTATAAGTATAAAATGGGTATGTTAAATTTAAAAATGGTTTTTCACAAGGGGTTAAGGTTTGTTTTTAACAAAGGATTTTTACCTATTAAACTATATAGTTTTAAAAACTATTAGTTGGGTTAATGTATTTCAGAAAGTTAGTTATTTAAATTTTTAAATTTGTTGAAATGAATTCTAATTTATTAAACAAGTTTTGTGAATTGATCAGAAATTTTATAAATGAATTGAAATTAGACATTGACGTTTATTTTAAAAGTGTTTTAATGTTTTAAATAATTATTACCATGTTTTTGGAATTTATTATTATTATATATATAGTTTAAAAGTAAGCGATTGCAATTTATTTATAAATGCTCTCGAGATTTGTGAATCGGGTTTTATTTAATGGATGTGATTTTATAAGTGAAAATCTTATAATGGATTTCGGGAACTTAAGAAATTTGAGGAAAGAAAATTTCCAAATTGTTTAGATATGGGAACTTCGAAAATGAATCTGAATTCATTAAAGGAGTATTAAATTGTCAGATGGATTATAAATAAGTATAATCAATAATTTTTGGAAATTGTAAAGGGAATTAATAAAAATTCCGGAGATTTACGAGGTAAGTATGGAATATTTCCTAAGTATGGATATTAGAAATGATTTTGGGAAAAAGACTTATAATATTTTCCTAAGTATTGGAATCAAAGGTTTTGGAGATATTTTGGCGACGAAATGATTATTATAGAAATACTTTTCTATGTAACGAATTATAAGTTGGATTTGGAAATATTTGTAAGTGTTGATATGATTTGAGAATATCGTGTTATGGATATAAGTATTCGAAAGTGTTTTCAAATATTGAAATACTAGAAGAGATTTGAATATATATATATCTATGTAAACATATTCTGAAATAAATGTTTGAAAGATTTATAATATGGGCCCAGTGACTGCTTATGTGTGTAATTTGATAGTTAAATAACCGACTATCAAATTTGGCAAAATTCGTTGATCGTTTCGAAGAGACTGGGATCGGATTTAATTATTCGAAAACGAATTCGATTCAATTTGAGCGTTGAGAATTGTGATATCGTGAAGATAGTGTAGACAGTGATTTTAGAGATTCGGTTTGTTAAGACCTAGAACAACTTGTATGGATGAACGCTATCAGCAAATTGTCGTTGGAGGGAAATGAACATTCTAAGTGTAAATTTCTTGAAAGGTAATCATAGCCTCAAGCCTCATCAACCGAGAATGACTGAAAATCAAGGGAGATGCAACAAGGCTAAGTGGGTCTCACCCATTAGGGTATGTTGTCACCATTCAAAATACCTTACATCTACATATTTATGGATTGGTTGTGCCTGAGATCTCAAAAGGGTTGCAAAGAAATTAAGGTGATGACATATTCGGTACTATCCCATCAGGGGTAGGCCGGTCTTGTTTTGGTAGGGTATCCCAACGAGGTCCCCGATATATTTTATAGACGTATATCGTGAAAGGTAGTACCCCAGTGCTTAGTCATTGTATGGAATCCATTCCAATAAGCGCTGTACGGTTTTAGTTATATACCAAATATGCTGAAACGTGAGATGCAAGCATTTCGGCTATTTTATAGTTTATTTTCTGTAGACGCTATTATAATATAAGATGATTTTGATATAAAGTATTTTGGTTAGCATAAGGTAAAATCCCATCATGTTTATGTATGGTGTGGTCTTACGTGATACCTTTTTGTTTCAAAGATTTTCTTATAACTTTAATCCAGTTAGGTGTGTTTTGTCACGCTGGTTTTCCAGACTGACACGGGTGTTATTTATTATAATGCTCGGGTCAGACCGAGTATATTACAGATTAGTTTGGATGCTTGGAGCTTCAGGAGACAAGTTGGAGGCCTAGAGATGTATTCACATAGATGGTTATTTTCCGTTGTGTTCATTGTTATGTTTATCAGCGATTGCGAGGATAGACTGTTATAACTATCAGGCTGAGATAGGTTAGTATACTCTGATTGATGTCTGTATATACATATATTATAGTTTTGTTTTTGTGTAAATATTTATGGTATATTATAGATTATTCTTTCCGCTGTGAGAATCTGTGTTGTTTAGGTTTCTTCTTATCTTCTTCCTTCTTTCTTTTTCCCCTAACAATCGGGTTTTCTAGCATTCGATTGCTCGACATGTGATACAATGGTCATATCTGTGTCAATTTTCAAGGGTCGAAAACCCCGTTCGTTAGATCCCCTTTGCCTCCTCTCTGCAATGCACATGACAACGACAAGCTCAATGCCCTAGATCACGATGTAACCTATAGCTGCTCTAATCGACCACCAAAATGTCACAAACACCTCCATAGACTACTGCACCTTCCACAACTTTTCCTGTCGATGCTTTAACATACAAGAAACACACATCCACCATCCCCATGCCTTATTGTCGACTACAACTCCCTCAATTGCAAACCCTAGCAAGCCTCACTCATATTGATCAATCCCAACACTCAACGCACCCACTCAAACTCATACGGATTTGAAGATCTCGATGATACATGTCCAACGAATTAAATTTCAAGATTTATCAGGCCCAAATCTTTTGATTTTGATCTTTGAAGTTTTGATTTTGATTTATCTTTTACTGTAAATGGAGAACGAGAGAGAGAAGTGGAAAAAGTAAAAACATTGAATATTCTAAGTGTTGGGTTATGTTTATTTTGTGATTTTTGGTACTTCGCTACACAGTATTTCGTTCGCCTACGAATCGCAAATGACAAAACAAAAATATGATCGCATACAAAAATGTGATGCGACCATAAAACAATAATAAAATATACGGGTTATCTTATTATGCAAAATTTCAAAAATTTCCTCGTTTGTCGAGAAATACGTTAAATGATCATTTAAATATTTTTCAAATTAAAAATTATGTAAAAATCCTATAAATGAAACTAAAAATACATCATTACAAATCAAGTCATTTTATTAAAAATTGATTTCCTTATCACTTATCACATTCGATCCAAATTTGAATATTTAAATATATTAAATATTCCCATTAGAAACATTACAAAAAATTGGGTCGTTACATTCTTCCCCCCGTAAAAAAATTCCGTCCCCAAATTTCCTAAAAGAAGAAAATGCCCTCACACCCTTAGACTTATTAAATATATTAAAATGAGTTATTAAGCTTTAATGCCTCAGAAAATTTCGATGGCACCTCATTTGCACAACTAGGTTCAAAAAAATCATAATATCAATATAAGCCTATATTTGGGATCTTCCATATATGGGGACAAGAGCACAACAATATATACCTATGATACATCTTATAAAGTGTGTATGTTACATAGCAAACACACCCGTTAAGCAATAAATACATACCAATTTTTGAGTAATCAAACTGTACCCATAAAACCAAAAGTATCTAGGAAGCCTTTGTTTCCATGCACCAGTATTTCATTTACATATTCCAAAAGAGATTTAAACACGACAATGAAACAACACCACATTTAACTATACCAATAGTATTTCATTTAATACTAAAATCACTTATGAACCATTTCATAAATCCATTAATTAAGTCTATTAACATTTTATAATTCTGGTTCATATTCATATAACACTCTTCTATATCCTAAGAGTATATATACAATTTCATATTTGTTTTACTTAATCAGGATGTGTGACAAATTTAAAATTTGTTTCGACTTACTATCATTCCATACTAGAGTTACATAACTCTACTTTTATATTTTCACAAATACTTAACTTCAAGTTCTCAATGAATTCAGAAGTTTTCGACTGTTCAAAAAGTGTCGAAAATTCCATTTCATTTTAACAAATGAAAATACTAAACAACACATCATAATGAGTCGCACAAACTAAACTACCCAGATGCATATGATAAATGGATCCGTATAATAACTATTATCAAGAAATCTTGTCAACACCCCAAATTTGGATTAAAAGTGAGAACGACCTCTGTGAAACCACCTTTCGAATCAGTCAAGGTAATATAAGACCACTTTGAAATCACCTTTCGAAATGGTTGAGGTCAATAGGATTAGAAGTGAGAATGACCTCTTCGAAACTACCTTTCGAATCAGTCAAGGTAGTCTTAAACTCCTTCGAAACTACCTTTCAAAATGGTTGAGATAATAAAAGGCTGTGGCTTAATGGCATCTAAGGTTTTAACCGTGTCGGCAGGGTTTTATTCCTTTGAAAGGTATCCCTTTCAAACAGCAATGATGCGAGTACTCTATAGCTGAATCCATGTATAAGCATTGAATTAGATTCTATGATTTGAGAATACCATGCTCTTGCTTTATTAATAAATTTCTTGAATACAAGAGGCTTAAGTATTACAAATAAGTAAAATCCTTAATTTGATCTAAGGATTAGGGTTTACAAATTCAAGAAAATAACAAGTATCACATGATTGAATTTGGATCCCTAAAACAATGCCGTTATCGTCTTATTTATAGGTACAGGTTGGACCCTTTCGCATTATTCCTTTCGACTTAGTCGAAAGGGTGTCTTGAAGACCTTACGTCATTATTGAATTCAGGGCACCCTTCTGTAGCATCCCCCTACTTGGAGGCCCAAAACTAACGGCTATGGATGCTGTAGTCATCCATAGTTATTAATTCTTGGCTATCAAATACGGCGGTGCTAGATACATTCATACACAGATCATAGAAATATGAAAAAAAAATTAACAATTAGAAAATACATTTCCACATTCCATTCAAAACATCTAGTGTTCATTACGTAATCCTAAAAACTTTAACCATGTTCAACTAAATATAATTATTACACATACGCCAAGAGCGACATATGAAGATGCCCCTTTGGTAGATCAGAGTATATAACAAGGCCAATAAATTTGTCTTTACAAACAAGACACACAACGAAAAAAGATTTCTCTAAATAACTATATGCCTCCTACACGCCTCCAGAAGCTTTATTCGTCTAAGAAGAGAGCCTGAAAACCCTAAACTACTCAAAATCAATTGAGTACCCGAGAGTTTAAGGGAAAACAAAAACTTCGAGTCGCATATAAAGCCTGGTATGAATAATAATCTAACATCTCAATTCTTTTAGATATCTAGTGAGCCACGTCGCTTAGCAGAATGAGTTTTTTCCTTACTGTTATCTTAAAACCTTTTTAAAACTATATTCTTTGCTTCTGCATCCAAAATGCTTAAAACATACATTTAAAAATAATTATGATGATATGCATACTTGAAAACAATTAGGATTTCCCATCCTATATTAGTTAGACTAACCATCCAAGTTTCAACTGACTATCCATCTTATAATTTTAAGGACTACCCATCCCATTTTAGACTTTATTTACATCAAAGAGGAACTATCCATCCCACAATCATTTTACTTAAGATGATGTGGATTGTCCGTCTCACATCCCATAATTTTCCTAGGATTACTATGGACCCTTCTTCAATCATATGGAAACTATCCATCCCCTTCATGATGTTGACTATCCATCAACTATCCCATATTTTTTCCAGGATGACTATGAATCCATTACTGAAAGATATAGAGACAATCCATCCCTAACATGATTTTGACAATCCATCAAGCATCATATATTTTTCCTAGGATGACTATGAACCCAACACTTAAAGATAAGGAGACTATCCATCCCCAATGTGATGTTGACTATCCATCAAACAACCCATCTATCCACATGATTAACCTATTTCCATCAGTATCCCTAATTTAGGTTATATTCATTTATAATTTTCATTGGCATCCCCAATGTTTGTGTCAAAACATATAATATCCCCAACTATTGTGTTAAAATCATTAAACCCACCCCGGTATCCCTAAGGTTAAACAACATTTATTATATAAGGTTACCCACCCTACACATCAAAATCAATTGTCATATAAACATACCCTTTCAAAAGCATCCCTTTCGAAAGTATAAAGCTTGGGTAAAAGAAAACAATTTTACAACCCCTTTGAAAGTATCTCCTTCGAAAGCTTTGCTTTTCGACCCCTCAAAAGATTTGCTTTCTACCCCTTCGGAAGCATAAAACACATATTTTTAAAACAACAGGCTCGGCCTTTATAATACTTCAAAACACCTCTTTCGAAAACTTTCAACCATGTTAAAGTATTATTATATAAGAGTAAAATCATAGCTTTGAAACCACTTGAAAGTATCCCTTTCAAAAGCATTGAAGGTTACCCTTCGAACCATTGAAAATCCACTCTTTCGAAAGCACTAGGTTTATACTTAAAATATTACTTTGGGTCAAAGTGAAAATAGGTGAAAGTATCCCTTTCAATACCACTCTTTATTTTATAAAATAGGGAAATTTGACGGTATTGAAACCATCCTTTTGAAATCATTGAAATATCTGGAAAAACAACTGAACCTTTCGACAACGTCGAAAGCTTCTACTTTCGACCCCATCGAAAGCTTTGGGAAGTAGCTTATATTAAAAAAGAAATTAAACCTTTCGACAACATCAATGCCTTCAATGCCATCGGAAGGTCATATAATCTCAAAAGGGTTTCGACCAGGTCAACAACTACTCCATCGAAAGCCTTAAACAAAAACTAAGTAACCTCTACTTCTTTTAACAAAGGCGCAGCTCTCTGTCGAAAGCCTCTTTGAAATACCCTTTCAAAAACATAGCTTTCGACCTTGTCGAAAGCTCTTTAAAAAGCATAGCTTTTGACCCTGTCGAAAGCTCTTTAAAAACCAACCTTTCGAAAGCATAGCTTTCGACTGTGTCAAAAGCTCTTTTAAAAACAGGCAAGTGATTTTCTATTCGAACCAAAAATAAAATAATGAACCAACTCTTTCAAAAGCGATCCTTTGACAACCTACCTTCTGCCTTTGTCCTTCACTACATACCACCTGAATGATATCATGAGCATTGGTTTGACCTTGTTGGTTTCAATGAAGTCGAAAGGTCTAGGTCGAAAGGTCTAAGTTGAAAGGTTCTTCCAGAGAAGGCAGAACCCCCTTTTCTGATCAAAAGCTATTTTTGCCAAATTAAGCAAACTTTTTGTAACAAACTTGCCTACTTGTAAACATATGATTGGATTTCACAAACTTTTAAATAATTAGGATAATATTTGCCACATTTTCTCAAATTTAAAATCAAGTTAACTTATAACAACAAGCCCTTTCTTTATCAAAATAATTAAATCATTTAAGTTCTCCTTTCGAAATAATTTAATTTCTATACTAAATCACTTAGTAAAAATCCCCAAAATTTCGGAAATTCACTTTAATCATGTTATCTAATATATCAAAATTCCAAACCCAAATTCTAAACATATGTTCCAAAATATATATATATATATATAAACCCAAATAACCGTATTTTCCTTTCAAAATTCATTAATAATCCTCCACGGCTTCGAAAATTATGAAAATTGAAACCCAACTCCAAAATCATGTTTTCTATAACGTATAATTTTCCTATGGCATTTCAAAGCCATTAAATCTTGGTTTTACCCTAAAATCGCATATATCTCCTTTAAACAACCATGTTTAATCATATATAAATAATAAATCAAGCATATCATCATTCAATATATCATAAAAATAGATTTACCATTAAATATGAAATCATATGATTATAAAACCAAAAATAAAAATGTAGAAATTATTATTCACCTTAGACTGGATAAGGAAATTGAAGTTTGATTGAGACTGATTTCCTCTAGCTTGATCCTAAGCTTTTACTTTTATTTTTCTCTTCTCTTCTTCCTAATGGCCGACTTTTCTTTCTTCTTATGGTTATAAATTTTGTTTGAGATGAAATGAACGTGTATAACTAAGGAGAATAGTATAATGGTGGAAATTATGGGTGGATATTTACTCTAATGCCCTTGTGTTTAATTACTTAATCATTTTTTAGTTCATTTAGTTAAATAAGCACAGCTACTTAATTTATTAATCAATCCTCAATCTCCTTATCTACGTTATTCTATTTAATTTATCTAATCAAATGTCCTGAATAATGTTAAAAAAAGGTTACGGTTGTTACAGGCTCCCCTTCTTAAAGAATTTCGTTCTCGAAATTCAGTAAGGACTACAAATAAGCGTAAAAACCATGCAAACAAAAGCTAGTATGTCCTACCAGCCAATAAGTCTATATAAAACAAATATAGAACATACCCTCATAACGGCCCAGGATATGTATCCCTAATCCTTTCCTTTGTCTCCCAAGTATAGTCCTTCTCGTTGTTGCTCCGCTGAACTTTCCCTAACTTGACTGTCTTGATTCTCAATCTCTTCTCATCTCTCGCTACTACCCGAACTAGTTGTCTATAAAAAGTCAAATCAGGCTCAACTACCAAATCTTCCAATTCTATCTTAGGAATAGTAGCCTTTGGATCATGCACAAACTTATGAAGATGAGACACAGAGAATACATTATGGACAACTGCCAAACTGCTCGGTAACTCTAATCTGTAAGTGAGCTTTCCAATTCTTTCTAAAATCTGGAAGGGTCCAACATATCCTGGGGCCAACTTTCCCGACTTTCCAAACCGTACCATACCCTTCATTGGTGATACTTTAATGAAAACCCTGTCTCCCTAGGTCTTTACGCCTCTTATCTACGTAACTCTTCTGCCTAAATTGAGCTTCCTTCATCCGTCCTCGGATTAAATCAATCTTTTCTGACACCTCTCTAACCAAATCTGAACCAAGATTAATCTGTCTCCATTCTCCAACCAACATGCTGGTGATTTACATGGCCTTCCATACAAAGCTTCAAAAAGCAACATTCCTATACTAGTCTGATAACTATTATTACAGTAAAATTCAATCAAATGTAGGTGATCCTCCCATGATCCACCAAAGTCCAATACACAAGCTCTCAATAAATCCTCGAGTAATTTATTGACTCTCTCTGTCTGCCCATATCTCTATGGATGATATCCTGTGCTCATCTTGATTTTTCTACCTAATACCTCTTGTAGACTTCTCCAAAATTTGCTAGTAAATAATGCATCTCTATCGCTGATTATGCTACTTGGAATCCTTTGAAGTCTAACTATTTTCTTCATGAACAACTTAGCCAAAACAGGTGTCATTCTGGTTGACTTTACTGGAATGAAATGGGCACTCTTGGTCAACCTATCCACAACATCCTATATGCTTTCATTTCCTCGATTTGACCTTGGCAACCCGTTTACAAAATCCATCAATATCGAATCCCATTTCTAGACTACAATATCTAAAGGCTGAAGTAACCTCCATTGCTTCTGATGTTCGACCTTCACCTGTTGACAGTTAACACATTTCCTAACCCACAAGCCAACATCCCTTTTCATGCCCTCCCAATAGAATTACCTCTTCATGTCTTGGTACATCTTAGTTCCTCTTGGATGAATCGTAAACTTCGATCGATGACATTCCTCTAGAACTTCCCTCCTTAAGTTCTCTATATTTTGAAAGCACAAATGTCTCTTCTTTCTCAACTATCCTCTTTGGTCAAGACTAAAATCCTTTAGGTCATCAATCTCCGATCCTACCTCAAGCCTTCTAATCCTCTTGGCTAAAACAGGATCTTCTCTCTTCTTAGAAGTTATCCTTTCAATCAACACTGGTCGAATTTCTAAACAAGATAACATGGCAGTACTCTGACTAGAACTAGCAATAGATCTTAACTACACACCACAATTAGTTAAAGCTTCTAGATCCTTCCATTCTTCCAACATTGCTAGCACCACATTTTGATGTTTTCTACTGAGCGCATCTGCTACCCTATTTCCTTTCCTAGGAGTATACTCTATAGGAAAATTATAAGTGGCCAAAAACTCCATCCATCCCTGCTGTCGCATATTCAACTCCTTCTGAGAGAATAGGTATCCCAAAGACTTATGATCGATATACGATTCGAATCTCTCCCCCAAGAGATAATGCCTCCAAATCTTCAAGGCAAAGATCACCGCAGCTAACTCCAAGTCATAAGTATGATAACTTACTTCGTGCGGTCTAAGCTTCCTAGATGCATAAGCAATAACTTTACCCTTCTACATCAATACTGCTCCCAATCCAGTCCCACATGCATCGATGTATACTACTAACACTTGGTTACCATCTGAAACTACTAACACTGGCGCACTGGTTAACAAATGCTTTAACTTAAGTAACCATTCCTCACATTTTTGGACCAATGAAACTTCACGTCCTTCCTGGTCAACCTAGTAAAGGCGTTGCTATCCGCGAGAAATCTTTAATGAATCTCCGGTAATAGCCAGCAAGTGCAATAAAACTCCCGATCTCGGTTAACGTCTCTAGTCTCTTCCAATTATTGATAGCGTCGATCTTATCTGGATCGATTGATAATCCCTTCTCTGAAACCACTTGACCAAGAAACTTAACCTCTTTATTCCAAAAATGACACTTGGAAAATTTTGCCTTTAGCAAATTCTGCCTTAGCGTCTCCAACACCACCCTAAGATGAATCTCATGCTCCCTTTCATCTTTAGAGTACACCAAAAATAATATATAAATACCAACATGAACCTATCCAAGTGCTCTTGAAATACCTAGTTCATCAAATCAACGAAGAAAGCAGGTGCATGTGTCAATCCAAATGGCATCACCAACCACTCATATGAACCATATCTAGTTCGAAATGCCATCAAAAGAATGCTATCCTCCACCGCTCTCAACTGATGGAACCCTGTTGCCAAATCCAATCGAGAGAACAGTCTGGCTACACTCAATTGATCAAAAAGATCGTCTATTCTCGACAAAGGGTACCTATTCTTGATCGTCCTTTCATCTAACTTACGACAGTCAATGCACATCCTTAACGACCCATCTGGTTTCTTTGCGAACGCCACGGCCGCTCCCTAAGGCGGGCTACACCATCATTTACTTCATCTCTGTCAGTATCATCCTACTAGGTGGTCTACTGATTGGTTCAATTCCAGACATAAGGTCTATTCAAAACTCAACAGCTTGTTTCGTGGGTAATCCAGTAACCGGTTCAAAAATATCTACAAATACCTTTACCACACGAACCTGTCTAAGTTCTTCTCCAACCTCCATGGCATTCAACAAAGCACAAGCACTCTTACTAGAATTATCCACTGAGAAAATGATTCGATTATGACTATCTAGGTGCCTCAATGATATTTCTTGATCCTGGCAAAATATCCTAACTTCATACTTACCTAACCAATCCATACCCAAAATGATATTGAAATCTACGAAATCAAAGACATACAAACTTCATGCAAACTTATGACCTAACAAATCAAGTTCTAACTGGTTACATCTCATCCCAAGAGTTGCATACCCTCCTATTGGATTCGCAACCCTTAAGGAAGTAACAAGGTATGTGGGTTCTATACATAGCCTACCTATCAAACAATAAGATATGAATGAATGCGATGCTCCGATATCAAACAATACCCTTACTGGTATGCTATGAATCAAAAGCGTACCTTCTATCGTAGACTTTCCTTTCTTAGCAGCAGATGGTTTAGAGGATGATGGTTTCAAAGCAAAGACTTTTCCTTTTCTTGCCCTGGCAGCTTCAGAACACTTATTCTTGTAATGCCCCATCTGGTTGCAATTATAGCATTTCACATTCTGCTTTCCCACAACTAGCCTTCCATTACCCGAAGGACACTCACTAGCATAGTGCCCCTTCTTATCACACTTGTCGCAAACTATATCTACTTTCCCTTTCTTGGCTTCTCCTCCTTTCTGAGCGCCCTTCTTCTTAAAGAACTTCCTCTTCTTCCCCTAATGACCATGGGATTCAACTAGCTTCTCTCTATCTGAAATAACAAGCATCTCCTCATGGCAGATGGCCATCTCCACCACCACAAAGGATCTCAAATATGGGCCATAGTCATTCTTCCTAAATCTGGTCTTAGCTTTCTAATGCATCTCTCATTCCTTCTGACATCAATGTCAACCAAAGCATAACCATATCGAGATAGCTCATCGAACTTAGCAGCATACTCGATCATAGACATATCTCCTTGGATAAGATCCATGAACTGCTTCATCAATGCCGATTTTGCAACCTCAGACAAGAACCTCTGTTATAACCTCCTTATAAAATCAGCCCATGCCAGCTCTTCCTTCGAACTATAGTTGTCACACTGTTCCATCAATGAAGCGCTAACCCTTGCAACTGTCTAGAGGTTAGCCTTCTCTTCTCTCCATCATCCAAGCCTAAATCTATATAGATCCACTTATAACTCAGCAGCCAATTCTCTACTTCCACCGCACCCTCCGTTCCAACAAACGGTTTTCCACCCAGGCTGGTATAGTCACTGCTTAGCTTAGTATAGTAATAACCAGCTGGAATTACAAGATTAACTCCACCAACATTACCAGCAGCTCCTGCTTGCAAAAGATTCGCCAATAACTGATACACCATCCCCGCATCTACTGGCGGATTTCCAGCACCTATATTGGCCCCAACATTGTTATCCTGCCTTTTGACAAGGCTGTGACACCAAGAAACTAACTAGGAACCAAGGATGGTTCGTCTTGGAGATCGGTTATACACAGGTCCATTATGATGCAAGTAAAAAAAAATTGAGTCCTGATCGAGCTACAATCGATATGGTATGACAAGCAAAGCTGTGAAACCCAACATTCCAAATTTCAAGACAATTGAAGTTCGTATGCTCAAGATATTGATATATCAAAATCAAGAAAACCAATCATGTTCATAACCATGGAAGTTCATAACCACCAAGTCTTAGGCAAAATAAAGCTAGTTCGTATCCATGGAGGGAAGCATCACATTTGTAACAATAAAAGGAGGGTTAATTTCAATCCATCCATCACCGTCCCCTTCGTATCCATCAGTACAACAACGATCCAACCTCTACAGTTCTAGCTTTGGAGCCATTCGTACCGGCCTTCAACCAAACAGTTCGTATCGATTAACCAGTGATTGATATGAGAATCTACAAACAATTATCGATATGAAAGAGATCAGTTCATATCGGTGCAAATCGAAGTAAAAACCATCGAGGCGGAGCCACATTAACCATCGTTACGAGGTAAACCAAATGTTATGGATACAAGGCAGCGTCCCATGATCGATAAGAAATAAGATAATAACCATCTATACGAAGAGGACATATCTGGTCGATACGTACAAGGCACATTCAAGAAAAAGACTCGGTCACTAGGCATGAAAAGTAGATCAATCCAAGAATATAGCGCCACATCATCTAGCAGCCACGTGCACAACATCGATACGAAAGGGAGCGATACAAACATATCGATACGAGCTCGGTTGCACGTTGAAAATCTAAACTTGCATCGATCATATCTCAAAATCTATAAGCCCAAATTCCACCAAATTTTCAAAGGAGCTTGCGTACTACCTCAAGAATGTACCTGATCGATCTTGGCCCCAAAAGACATAATTTGGATCGATACGAATTTGACATGTATTGATCATAGATCACGTCGAAATGTCTGGGGATCGATCATGTGGGTCCACCTACATGAGAGGAGCCTTCCGAGATTGGGCAAGATATTTGTAACCTACACCTATAAACAGTAGTCCAAGGCCTTCAGAAAAGGGACTTTTGGACACTGGAACGCCATTACTCTGCTGAAATCATTGTTGTATCTCGATTGTACTATTGTAAAAATCTATAACCAGTGAGTAATATTAATAAACAGTAACTTTCCATAGTGGACGTAGGCTACAACGCCGAACCACTCTAAATCCTTGTGTTTCTATACTGCTTTCTGTCAGTTTTTGGTGTGTTTGTTTGGTTAGCCTCATTTTTTATTTATATTCTTCAATTTAATCTCTTCAAACACGCCCAAAGAGCGTTGTGCCCAATTTTGACACAAACACTTTGGTTCTTTCATTGGGAGAACCTAGCTTTTCTTCTGCTCTTTGGATCTACTACCATTGTTGGATTGCAAGATTTTAAGGAGAAGATCTAAACCTCGTACCTAGAAGTTCTTTCATCCTATTGAAATTTGTATCAAGTCTAGGAGAGAGCTTCACCCTTCACCATGGTCACTACAAGGACTACCTCAATCGTGGTAGATCAGGAAGGAAGAGATATACCGAATCCTACGCAACTACCCGCCACAGGCCAGAACTAAGTTGGACCTTCAGATCCACAAGGTCCCATCACTAGGGAGGAATTCCAGATGTTGATGCAAGAACTGACCCAAAGATGCCAGTAGCATACCTAGCAGATCCATGCCAATACGGAATTAACCAATCAATTGAATCAGGAAGGATGAAGGAGATCCAAAAGGGATCAAGTTTCCTACTTATCTACTGAGAGCCCTGCTTCTTCCGATTA
The DNA here is from genome assembly GCA_030765085.1 of Allium cepa. Taxonomy (NCBI): domain Eukaryota; kingdom Viridiplantae; phylum Streptophyta; class Magnoliopsida; order Asparagales; family Amaryllidaceae; genus Allium; species Allium cepa. The sequence goes on from CM060935.1 coordinate 937,634,127, forward strand.
CCATTACAGATCCACACGCCCATGACTGGATGGAAGCTATATGCAAGCTCCCAGGAATTAGCACACTCTGAGTCTTGGACAAGCAGGACCTGGTTCGTCTGCTAGTCACTAGGCAGGCCCCTCCTCTCGAGGAGTGACAACTCCTTATCACATCACTGATAATCGTGCTGCTGCCGCCGCTATCGACTTGGAAGCTAGCATTCGAGACTGAATAGATCTGAACCTCTATCAATGCGATTGTACTCTTGAACCCTATGTGCCCGAAGACTTGGAGCTAAGGAGGCGAGGTATGAACCGTCGACCGTGCCTGGGCCATCCTCGCATTGTGGAACCCTGTGTAGTTAATGCCCCGCTATTATCCCGCTATAACCCTGCTATATCTCATAGCAGATTTCTACCGCAACGATTTTTCCTTGTAGCCCCAAAATATAGCATTTCCGCTTTAATCCCCGCTATTTCCGCTATATCCCGTTATTCCCGCTATATTTTGTTATTTCTGCTATATCTTCTTTAATAAAATGAATTAAAAAATTACATTTATATATTATAAAAATTATGAAACTAATTTATTTGATTTAATTTTTCATATATTTTCAGAAATGAAAATACTCTATTATTCTACTAAATTCAATTATGTTATACAACAGTTTCACGTTTATTTAAAGTATATTCACACATGTTTTTTGTTTAAAATTATTTATGTATTAATTATAATTCAATTGAATGGTAAATTTTCATTTAATTACCATTTCTATATTTGTAAAAACATTAAGTGCGAGTTTTATATGCTATTTTAGAGCCATTCTCTATATCCCGCTATATCCTCGCTATATCCCCGCTATGACTTTTTGCACCTCAACCGCTTTGAATCTGCCGAGCGCTTTAACTGCATAGGTGGAACCCGACCACACCTTAGCCCAACATGCCTAGAATGTCTAGATGGCAGACATCCTGACCATGATTCATCAAATAATTGATGAAAGTCAAGGCCTCTCCAATGACGACTGAGGAATCTCCCAGAGTCATGCACCCTTCACTAACGACATCCTTTTTGCTGAACCTCCTCGTCGATTCAGAATGCCAACTTTACCTGTTTACGAAGGGAGTTCAGACCCTAACCAGCACATTTTGAAGTATGAATGGATTATGAATGTCACATAATCTGACGATGCTGTCAAATGTAGAAGTTTTCCAATCTCTCTAGGGGCATCGTGACTATGTGGTTTACTCGCTTGCCACCCCTATCTATTTCATGCTTTGATCAGTTAGCTATGAAATTCGTCGAACAATTTCATATGCACATTACAAGACTTAAGGATGTGAACACCTTATCTTGTGTTGCTATCCCACTTTTTGGTCAAAACGGGAATATCAACAAGTTGGCAAGGAATGATGAATATCGGGATTGGAGATCGATTGGAAGTAAGGTGGCGATCGATGTCGTCAAAATTTGGTTGAACTCCGATCGGGGCGAAATTGATTGGAGATGATGATAAGGGTAAGAAAAGGCTATGTTTCAAATTTCAGGTTAATCGGAGTTCATATGAAGGAGATATGGATGGATTATTGCACGCAGGAATTGGTTCGTGTCGATGACTTCGCATCAATCGGAGGGATGGTGGTTCGAATCGATACGCTTCGTATCGATCAGGCTCGTATCGACGGTTTCGAATCGATAGGCACGGGCTCAGCTCAGTGAAGTTCGCATCGGTTAGGATGGGAAGAAACGACATGCTTCGAATCGATACGTTCGTATCGATGGCAGGTTGACTTTGGCTCCTTCGTATCCATCAGGTTGTAGTGTTTCGAATCCATGAAGTGAAACCTACTTCGTATCCATCGGCAGAAGATATACTCGAACCCATAAGCCCAACCTAACTTCGGATCCATCGAACGTCCTCTACTTCGAACCCCTCAAGACAAGACACTTCGAATCCATCTTGAAACCTCACTTCGACTCCATCCCATGACTTGCCTCGAAATCATTCAGTTGGGAAACCACTAAGTCAAGGCGGCTAAAACCATGGATTCGACCCAGTAAACTCGGAGAGAAAGGCAGATCAACCCAAGGATTTCGCGACACGTCATCGATGCGCACGCGCTTTGGATCGAGTCGAAGACAATGGGTTCGAAGCATGGGTTCGAACCAGGCAGAGCGCACGAAGCCTTGATCTCGTATCGATCATATCTTCCAAACCGTTGATCCAAATGCAATGAAATTTTCACAGGAGCTTGCATGCATGTGGAAGAATGTCTACACCAAATTTCACCTCGATTGGATGCTTTCTTGATCGATTCGAACCCTAGTTCGAATCGATCCCAAAGTGGGCCCGGATTTCCAGAATCCGGGCGTATGGGCCCCATCACGTGCCAGAAGCGGTCTACCGGATTTTTAGGAGAAATATCAGCCCCATACGCCTATAAATAGAGCCCCTGGTCATTCAGAAAAGGGGTCGGAGAATTTGGAAAGAAGAAGCACGCCCGGACGCTGCCAGGATCACTCCATATCGTCATTGCTGCCATTGATTTCGAATTTGGACTTGGTAACTACTGTAATCACTTGTAACCAGCAAGGATAATTAATAAAAGGATAAAACTTTGGAGTGGACGTAGGTCGGAGATAGCCGAACCACTATAAAACTTGTGTCTCTGTTCATTATTTCTGATTTGCTGCTTGTTATTTACTGAGATCTGTTATTTATGTTTGAATATTGTTGATTTGTATTCATACACTAGTGCTTTCACGGTATTTGGGATTTGTGACCAATTTTGGCGCAAACATGTGTCACTCAAGCTCTTGGAGAGATGCTCAAACGTTATCTGCAGAGGTTCCATAACGCTTGCGCGAAGATTAGTATCCTCAATGATAATTCCATATTGATGGCAATGACTAAAGGAATCGATACCGATTTCGAATTTGGCATCTGGTTGGATGGAAAACCCCCGCGTCATTGGACCGTTTCTATTCCAAGGCAGCTCAGTTCTTGGGGAGGCAAGATGCAAAATAGTCTAGGAAGAAGGATGGTGCAGGGACTAGTGTGGAAGGAATCCAGAGCAATGTTGCTGTGAAACAAACCGGTGAGAGTTTCGGAAAGGTACAATTGAATATACAGAATAAGTAGAATCAGCAGAAAGGCGATGGAAATCAGGGTAAGAAGTAGGATCAAAGTCGCGGACTATGACGTTGACCTCCCATGTTTGACACCTATACTCCTTTGAATACATCCCTAGAGAATGTGTACTAGCAAACCTATAACACTGGCTAATATAAGAAGCCTGCTTCGAAGTAGTCGTCTGAAAAGCAGATTTAATCTAGAAAATTCTGTAGATTCCATGATTTCTATGGTCAAAATATCAATGAATGTCGCCATTTATAGGATATCATTGAGAAGTTAATCCAAGATAGGAAGTTGGAATAGTTTGTTTGGGCGCCGCAAGATGGAGGTGCATGCCCATCAAATCAGAATCAAGTACCAAATCAAGTTATGATGGAGGAACCCCCGCGTACTGGCGAGAGGTTAGTGATTAACACTGTTAATGGTGGTCCTCATCCAGCGGAACGGAGATGGAGCGAAATGGAGTCGTATGCAAGTTCGATTAGCATGCGAACTTCGAGTGTTGCAGTAATCTTGATGATGGGGCTCCGGCTATACAACAGAAGACGATGATAAACGACATTATTTTCCGAGATAGAGATGCCGATAGAGTCGAAGCCCACACCATTAATCCACTAGTTATTTCAGCTCAGATAGGTCCAACTTGGCTGAAGAGGATCTTAGTGGACAATGGAAGCTTAGTGAATATACTTTTCAAGCGAGCGTATACCAAATGAAAATGGAAGTAAAGGACCTGAAGCCGTGTCAATCCCGTATACATGGTTTCAATGGAAATGTGACTATACCCTCTAGAATGGTAGAATTACCAGTGGAGTTGGGAATTGGAGAACGCCAGAGAGTTCGGATGTTGCAGTTCATTATGTTGGATACTAATTTGCCGTACATTGCTTTCTTGGGCCGCCCGACCCTGGCTGAATTTAGGACAGCTATTACCCCTTGGTGTTTAACTTTGAAATTCCCCAGTGACAATGGGGTTGGAGTTTTTCAAGGAGATCACGCGACTGGACGCGCCTGTTATGTTGCTGAGCTGCGTGAGATGCAGCAGAAAGTGAAGGGAAAGGACTAGAGTAATCTCTCTGCATTCGTTTTACCGAAAATTGACTCCTAACACCTGGGCCTAGGCCCGGACGCCATAACCAATTCCTAAAAGGTCTTGATCCAAGAGATGATGATAATAAAGAGGAAGTCAAAGATAGTCAGGCATCCTCGATAAAATTGACGATCGATGTTCCGATCGATGATGATGATGACTCTAGAATGATAAAGATCGGGTCTCAGCTAAGCCAACAGATGAAAGAGGAATAGGTTGAATTTCTCTGGGCAAACCTCGACGTGTTCGCCTGGATACACTCAGACACGTGTGGGGTCTCGTCGGACATCGTGAGCCATACTTTGAATATTGACCCGCGGCATGTCCCGGCCAAGCAGAAGAAGCGCGATATGGATTCAGAGAGATCTGCGGCCCTGAAAGAAGAGGTGGACAAACTCAAGGAAAACGAGTTTATCCGAGAAGTATTATATCCAGAATGGGTATCCAACCCAGTGCTTGTTAGAAAACCAAACGGGAAATGAAGAACTTATGAGGGCTACTCAGATCTAAATAAAGCATGCCCCAAAGATAGTTTTCTGCTTCTCAGAATTGATCAACTTGTTGATTCAATGGCCGGACACAAGATCTTGTCTTTTATGGATGCGTATTCCGACAACAATCAGATACAGATGCACCTATCTGATCAAGAGAATACAAGTATTGTCACCAATCTCAGACTCTATTGTTACAAAGTGATGTCATTCGGGCTTAAGAACGCTGGGGCGAATTATTAAAGACTTGTCAATCAAATGTTTGCCAGCCAGATCGGGAAAACTATGGAGGTGTACGTGGATGATATGCTTGTAAATTCGTCACTCTACATCAATCACATCAACTTGAAGTAATGTTCAATATCCTCCGAGAATATCGAATGAAGCACAACCCGTTGAAGTGTCTCTTCGGAGTCGCCTCCAAAAAGTCCCTTGGATTCATTGTCAATGCTCGAGGGATTGAAGCCAATCCCATGAAGATCTGGGCGATTTAGAATCTCGAAACTCCTAGAACTATAAAGCAAGTGCAAAGCCTCAACGGAAAGGTAGCAGCATAAAGCAGCTTCATCTCCAAATCCACTGACAAATGTATTCCCTTCTTCGACCTGATCAGGAAAGGAAAGAAAAACTTTTAATGGACTAAGGAGCGTGAAAGCGCATTCTGAGTACTGGCTCAATGCCTATATATGCCACCTATTCACTAAAAGCCGATTGATTATGAGAAATTATATATCAATCTAGCAGTGTCAGAGAACGCAATCCGTGCTACATTAATTCGGGACGAGGATCGGGTACAACGACCAGTCCATTATATTAGCAAACGATTGACCGAAGCAGAGAGAAACTATCCAAAGTTGGAAAATCTGGCCTACTATCTTGTCATTGCCTTAAGAAAGCTCTGTCGCTACTTTTAGCCTCATCCTATCACAATCTACACCGACCAACCGTTAAGATAGGTCCTAACATGTCCTAAGATGTCTGGTAGGTTACTGAAGTGGAACATCAAGTTGATTCAGTTTGATATTACTTACACGCCAAAGCGGGATTTTCAAGGACAAGTTCTGCCTATTTCATTGCTGAGTTCACTATACCAGAGGACTTGCTCGAAACCAGTGAATCTCCCAAATACATATGGAAGCTATACATAGATGGTGCATCAAACGATCGTTGATCAAGCGCTGGAGTTGTACTTGAAACCCCAGAAGGTCGATCCGTTTGTTATGCTTTGAAGTTTGATTTCCGTGTAACCAATAACGAGGCCAAATATGAAGCTTTACTCGCTAGACTTAGACTTGCCAAAGACTTGAAAATTGTTGCTTTGGAAATTTACTGTGATTCGCAATTGGTCGTATGTCAAGTTCGGGGTGAATATCAAGCAAGAGACCGGAGGTTGGCTGCTTATCTTGCTCGGGTCTAGGAAGTATTGAATTGGTTTGATTATTATGCCATCTATTGCATACCCTGAGATCATAACTAAAAAGTAGATTCTTTGGCAAAACTGGCCAACATCGGTGAAGCACAGCAAGTGGGACTTGTCCCTATTGGGACACTTACCTCTCCGAGTATCAATCAGATGGAGGCAAATTGGGTTCATGAAGGCACACATGAGAAAGATTCATGGATGACCCCTTTTAGAAACTATCTTGAGCATGGGACTTTGCCCTAGTGTTGAAGTGAGAAAAGACAAGTTCTTTGAAAAGCTTCATGGCTCATTATCTAGAATGGAGTTTTGTATGTAATAGGATACTCTATTCCTTTACTCCGGTGTATCGCCCACGACGAAATCAAACGAGTGTTACATGATGAGCACGAAGGAGAATGTGGCGATCACATTAGGGAGGCAAGCTCTCGCTAAGAAGATACTTCGATATGAGTATTATTGGCCGACTGTGAATCGAGACGCATCAGACTATGCCAAGAAGTGTGACAGATGTCAGAAACATGCTCGGATACTAAGATCCCCGCCTACTGAAATTACTCAAATGGTCAGTCCATGGCCATTCGCCACGTGGGGCATCTATATAATTGGACCTTTACCACTAGTTAAAGGTGGCGCAAAGTACGTCATTGTTGTAGTTGATTACTCTACCAAATGTGCGAAAGCTGAGCCCCTTACTACTATCACGACAAAGAAAGTAATCAACTTTGTTGTCCGTAACATCATCTGTCGTTTTGGCCTCCCACATACCATTATCACTGAAGTTGGAGACCGATTCGATAGTGCCGAGTTCAGGAACTTCTGTCAACGTTTCCATATTCAGAAAAAATTCTCGAAAGTTGATCACCCTAAGGTAAATGGATAGGTTGATGTTGTTAACAAAGTTATCAAATCCATTCTGAAAAAGAGACTGGAAAAGGCCGGAGGCAAATGGGTCGATGAGCTTCCCATGACCATATGGGCATATCGAACCACCAACAAGTTCGCAACCAGCCACACTCCATTTTCACTTTCTTACGGTTCAGAAGCCAACATTTCGATCGAACTGGAAGTCCCCTCTCATCGTGTGACTTACTATGATCCGAAGATAAATGCTATATTGCTTGCTAAATCTCTGGACTTATTAGATGAGAAGCGTGAAGAGGCTGAGTTGAGGGTAGCCGCACATCAAAATCGGGTCGCCTGATTGTAAAATGCTAAGGTCCGACCCCGAACCTTTGAAATTGTCAATCTCGTGCTTAAGAGAATTTATCCTTTCACTTTGCATATGAAGCCAACGTGGGAAGGACCATATGTTATTGAACGAAGACTCAGAGACGGGACATTCAAATTATCAACAGTCGACGGTCTCACTTTACCGAGAGCTTGGTACGGTGAAAGTCTTCATTGCTACTACACATAACAGGTTTTGTTTACTCATTTAGTCTGCTTTTCATTTGCATTTTGTTTATGCATTTCGAAATTTGAACTTGTAATAAGGTAACTGACTTTGTCGTACTTTCTTATTCAGCAATAAAATGCAATCTCTTCAAGCCAAAGTAGTGATTCTTGAAATACGTCATGCGACCATCACAACGTACAGAGAGCTAATTTCCATTCTACAGTGGGACTTATTCAAATAGGAAGTGGCTACAATATGATTGGTCACTCACTAAGTGAAACCCAAGCTCGGGGGTGGACTATCACACTGAAGCCAGCAAGGATTGATACACGACAATCCTCTAACTAAATTCGGCTCAGGAGTGTGAGCTAGAGTATAAACATATAAACAATAATCTAAACTCGAAGAGGATGGATCCATCCATCTACGACTTTTCTTGTTTATTCAGGATGGATGTGATCCGACCATCCATGATCCTGGTTAGTTTATCATTCCCAGAGTGCGAATGAGATCTTAAAACTCAAAACAGATGTGATCAACCGTCTGTTAACTAACTCTAAGTCCCTAGAGCGCGGACTGGAGTATAAATACAAATTGGGAGTGACTGACCACCCACAAGTAACTCTAAGTCCGCAGAGCGCGGACTGGAGTATGAACATAAATTAGGTGTAACTGACCACCCACAACTAACACTAAGTCCCCAGAGCGCGGACAGGATTATAAACAAAAATTGGGTATGACTGACCTCCGCAACTAACTCTAAGTCCCCAGAGCGTGGACTGGAGTATATGCACAAATTGGGTGTGACTGACCTCTGCAACTAACTCTAAGTCCCCAGAGCGTGGACTGGAGTATACGCACAAATTGGGTGTGACTGACCGCCCACAAATCTACCGAAGTCCCTAGAGTGCGGACGCACTTGCGAATATTAAAACGGGTATGACTGACCACCTGAAAAACAACTTAAGCCCTGGAGTGTGTATTTAACTTTAAACATTAAGTAGGCGCGATCGACTGTCTGCATGTGAGTTCAATCCTCAAAGTGCGGATGCGATTGTCAATACATGAGCGAGTGTGATCCGACCACTTGAACTCATCTCACAACAACTTACTTCCAACTAAGTAAAAATAAAAGTGTTGAGGGTGAATAGAAATCATCATCTGCCCACTTCACTTCATCCAGGGGACTGGGGGCATAACTATGATACCAACTACTAATCGAGACAATACAACATCGAGAATCGACTTAACGTTTGGTTACGGCCCGAAACCATGACTCCGGGACATAACAACCAAACATAAGTCCATCCCAAACAATAAAGCTTCACAAATATATTAAATGGAAATTTGAGTACTGAAACACTTAGACAAGTCAACTTGGAGTTACGCAAAAAAAGAAAAAGGAGATTTTATTCCATCTATTCTTTGAAAGCAAATGTGAGTACAAAAAGAAGCTTATTTCAAAAATCCCTATAAGCAAGGCCGAACCTGCATCTATACACGACCTATAGAAACCAAAATAGTAACTCCTACCTATCTACCAAAAAAGGGGACACCAAGATACATGCCTACTCCTTAGGCTTCTTCTTCTTCTTTTTCTCCTTCGACGTCGACCCACTTGAGCTACCACTGTGGTGCCATTTTGAGCTCTTGCCTTTACCCGGCTTATCCCCGGTTGGGGGAAGAATTGTAATATCCTCCTTCAAACTCACATAAATTGGAACACTTTTGGAGTGCATGGTCGAAGGGAAGGGGGAGCTTTCTACATGAGGAGACACATGAGGTACCCTGGTGATGATGATTGTACCACCCAGAGAGACCATGCGTAAAGCAGCCGAGCAGGACTTTCCATATCAGCTGCCATACTACCACCCAATGTGGCACTTGCTATCTTGGCATTGATCTCCGCCATTATTGCTTCATCATGAGCTGCTTAAGTGTCCGGTGGAATGCTGGCAATTGGGGCCAAAGAGCTGGCTGTGAACACGCCTTCCCCCGCGACCAAAGGCAAATCTGTAAGTGGATCGCTCTGATGATGGAGGAGTTCTTCCATCATCTGTTCGTTGAAGATTAAAGCGCTCACATGAACTTCCCTGTTCGATGTGGTAGTTGTGGTAGTCATCGCCTCCATCACGACAGCCTCCTTCTCTTGATGTTGCATTTGGTTTGTAGGGGGCATGGCCAGTGCAGCTCCTATCACTGGATGAAGATAAGAAAAAACATTAGTGACTTCTTCTAATAATACTCCAGACTTAGAATGAATTCGAGAAGTGTTCATAATTCATTCCTCGGGTTGGCTCGCGGGTGGAGTCGGTGCTCTTCAAAGATGTGCTCATGAGCCGGAGACAATTGCGGTTGATCGGGATTATACGCAGGCACAGGTGAAGGATCGATTGCAGGGTTAGATTCAAGCTGGGTTGGCATAGGAATTTTAGAACTTGTGTTATAATGCTCAACACCGAAACCCTCTCCGACCTCCGAATTCTAAGTGGCGAGTTTCTCTTTTTCAAATATGACAGCAGCATCGTGGAGAACTCTTCCCTCACCTAAGTCATCACCCGGTTCTTCGATTCGAATTCATCAATGGATTCAGTATGATGCTCTGCCTTTACAGCCACAACTAAATGATGCTAGGAATTATGAAAATGAGTCGAGTAATCGTCAAGCTAGCTCAAACCACGATATCTTAGGACGTTGATGTTATAAGTGATTAAAAGATCTTCCATATCGCCTTCTAATCTAGCTACGGCTACCTTGACTTTGGTTTCAATCCTAGCCTCGACCTCTTGAACCTTTAGACCCGCCGCATCCCGTTTACCTTTGAGCTCCATATTTTGGTCACATGCTTCCCGAGCTGCCTTGTTTGCCTCATCTTTTTCTTTAATGACTTCAGCATACTTCGCCTTAAGCTCATTAAGCTCTTTAAATGTGTTGTCTCTTTCAGCTGTGACAATGGCAATTCAATGGCCCATATCGTCAACAAATTTCAAGTGCTCCTGCCTCATCCGCTCCATTTCCTTGTTGGCCTCATCAACTTTCTTTAGAGCCTCTATTTCAAAATTTGTCAAAGTGTCATTTTCAGTAGTGAGCACCGTGACTATTCGATCTTTCTTGGTGGTAGCTCCTCAATTGTCTTTGCCAATTCAAATGCCACGGCCGATGCCTTCTCTGCAGTTTTCTTCCACTCGCGATATTGGCCAAAGGCATGATAAACATGGTCGTGTACAATTTTCTCTGCCATATCTGGAAGCTCCAACAAATTAGGAGCGAAATGGAAGCCATCGAAACAGATATTGGGAAACTCACTTTTCAATTGGGAAATTCGAGCGGCTCCCTCCCCTGTGATCTCTACAGTCGTTGAAGTGGTAGCAATAGAAGTATCTGCCCCAGTTGTATGGCAATGTTCACCAGGCCTTGGAACTTTTGGAGGCACTGGCTAGCATGAGGATCCAACAGTTTTTGTTCCAGAGTCGAGGGGTGGCAATGAAACCATGGGTGGAGAAGAGAATGATCTGGAGCAGCGCCTGTCTTGCCTATCTCTTTCCCTCTCTCTTTCTCTTTCTCTCTCCCTTTCCCTAGCTATTTCTCCATCATAGTAATCCCAGTCCTGGCTGGAATGACGGCGATCATAATTAGAATCATGCCCGCGGGACTTCCTGTATGAACAAGATGATTGGCGTGCAGCGCGGAGGCTACCAAGAATAGATGGTTGCTTCGACATTAAATATGTAGATTGAAAAGAGAAACAAAGTTAGTTATCGCCGAAAATTGAACAGCTCATGGATTTCAGTTGTGTGGTGTCGTGAGTTGTATGCATGCATGTGTAAAACCCCATCCAACCAGTTGTTGTAGCCGTGCTCGAAGAAGTTGGCTCTCCTAGATCTACGATACTTTGAAGCCCTTCTAACCCAGTGTCTTGTTGAAGAGATGCATCATCCGAAATTAGGAGATTTGCAAGTCCTTCGAAAGGGCTCTTCATGTGCAAGGAGGGAACCTCTGAAATTACCACACTCGCTTTCGATAAAGACATGACAACGGACTTGCGCCTTGGAGGATTAGGGCCAGCGACCTTGCCTTTCCTTATTCTCTCATAATGTCGATGGCTTTGTGAAGGCCTGGGTGCGGGTTCATCTCTGGCGGGCATATCCTCATCTTCACCTTGCTCAGTGATCACTATCCCAAGAATTCTCCTCCTAACTTGCCTTACCGGAACCGCCCCAGGAGACCCTTCAAGCCCGATGCTTTAGTTCCACCAATTAGCCCGACGACTCTCAAGTTTTCATCCGTTAGAACTTCATCGATTCCTCTATCCACAACAGGCACTCTTTGAAGAACTTTACAATCTCTTTAAACTGGTCCCCTTCGAGTCATAGAATCAAAGCTGTGAAAGAAAGAAAATATTAGATTTTACATCAAATAAGATTATTCAGTCAATCGACATAAAAGTTGAATTACTTACGCCTGACTAGCCACCCTCTAGTGATACCCGAGGGGCATCACGAGATGAAAGTTCCTAACTGCCTCTAAGAAGGTGAAAGATGGATTATCCCCATAACTCTTTATATTGAACAGGTATCGGACTTCATGCTGACGATAAATAAGCTGTTCAGCGAAGCATATCCATTCGGATGCATCTGTAACTGAGCAATCCCTAAATAGGATAACACTTCCCGAATATATTGATTGAATGGAGGGAGTGTCCTAGCTGTGCATGAGAATCTATTAAAGGCGATATACCCTTTCGAGGGAGAGTGGGGCATGTCTTCTGCCCCTGGTAGTAAGACTTCATCCCTTAATAATTTGTGCCTTGTGCAGATTCTACCTAGCATTTCCTTAGAGATATTAGATGGGACAGAGTCTTGTGGATTCCTGATGAAGGCAACTCCTAGTACCTCATCCGGAGCTGGACTTATAACTTCGGCCATGATAGTCGACATCTCTATTGTGAGAAGAGGCGGACTCTGAGCCTCCTGTTGTTGCGAACTTCAAATTCCATAGCTAATCAATTAGCAAAAATCATCATTAGATGACAATAATCCTATGTTTTCCCCAGTGTGAAGTGCATGAATGTGTTGTGAAGTGCTATGTTGTATACTATCTGTGAAGTGCTACGAGATTAAAAAAGTGTTTGAACGACGGGACTAGAAATTCAACCGACCTTCATCGCTGACCGTCACAACCGTTCCATCCAGACGTCAGAGACCGATCCAAGTTACAATTTGTCAAAATTTTCAAGTTATAGTTCCATCGATGAGCTTGGGGAGGCAGTCTGATATGCAGTGAAACAGTTAAGTCCAATTATACAAGGCGGAAGTTCGTCGAAGTCGAATGTGCGAGTGTACAAGAAGCTTCGTATTTATCAAGATTTGACACGGATCGATCCCAACGACCACCACTTCATATCGATCATGGGACCGTCACCTCGTATCGGTCCTAGGGCTTCATTTTGTATTGATCATCATAGACCATTTTGTATCGACGCAAGATCACTTGCTTCATATCTATCAACCTTAATGCCTTCGTATCGATCACCATGTCAATTTAATCGAGCGATCTGTAGTTCCACGAGCAGTCGATATGAAGCACGAGATTTCCCTCAATACAAAATCACATTGCAACCAAGATCGATACGAGCTTCCTCTTTCAACCCATCCATGTCAGACCGATACGAACTTCACAACCCAGGTTGATACAAATGCCATCTTCATGTCCCTACATAATATTTTCTCCAAACGTCCTCAATCTTGCCATGAACCATTTCAGGTCATCACTTCTTCAGAACCGGTCACGGAAACGAGGGTAATGGTGGAGAATATCAAGTCTCGTCGTTTTTAACACAGTTCATTGCCTATTTACCTAGAATAAATAGTGGTTCAAGGGATTTGAAGGTTGACTTGGTATGAAGACAAGGGTAGTTTCGATTTTCTTTAATCCGGGAAGATACGAAAGAAGAAAAAAAAGTGGTCAAGTGAGAAAAATTCTAAGTACCAAAGTATTTATTCTTGGAAAGTGACTAATCGTCTCCCATTTCAGGCTAATCGATCGAAGCGGTATACTCTATCAACCGATACGAGATAACTAGTTTGTACCTTTCAACCCAACCGGTACGAAAACTAGTTTGAACCCTCTGTTCGATCGAGGTGATTTTAACACCATCAGCGTGTCTTATCCATCCAACAAGCGACATGAAGCAACAAGGACGAAGCAAAGGCTTGTTTAGACAGTTCGAATCCATTAGAAATGCACCGATACAAAAATTCTAGTTCGTATCCATCAACCTAAAGCTCATCGAGATTCGTATCCATCGATACGAAGTATTTTGAGAACCAACCAATTCGTGTCAATCGCCATCGATACGAAGACAATTTTTCAAAATTTCACATCGATTCAGGAGAGGATCAGAAGTGATACTCTGAAATAACCTTCAAAAACTGTTATAATTCGAATTTCACATCGATTCTGGAGAGGATCGATGTGGAATTCGGTACAAAAAAACTAGCAACGATTCGTGAACATACAAATGTTAACAAGAGTCGGTTAACAAACATTTTATATGCAACGAATTAACATTCAATGTTCAAAATTCATAGGAATTGAATGCTTACCTAGTGACAATTGCAACGATGAATAACAAATTTCTGGCACTCAACACTCAGTTACAACAATGCATAGTACAATCATTAGCGGTCAATAATCCAGTATTTATATTATCGGGAAACAATAAAAGATCACATCATTTGGTGAAAAGACGATTAATCATCAAATCAGATAGAATTTTTCAAATAGAAGGTTGCAGGTTTTTCAAAGCACTTCATGTTCACACAAGACGTACTTTGGGGGACAAATGTTATCCCGCCTTTCGGCAAGGCCGTGACACCAATAAATTAACTAGGAACCAAGGACAGTTTGTCTTGAAGATCGGTTATACACAGGTCAATTATGGATGCTGGAAAATTTTGTCCGAGTCCGGATCGAGCTACAATCGATATGACATGACAAGCAAAGCTATGAAAGCCAATATTTCAAATTTCAAGACAATTGAAGTTCGTATGCTTAATATATTGATCGATCAAAATCAAGAAAATCAATCATGTTCGTATCCGTGGAAGTTCGTAACCACCAAGCCTCAAGAAAAATGCGGCTAGTTCATATCCATGGAGGGAAGCATCACATTCGTATCCATGAAAGGAGGGTTAAGTTCATATCCATCCTTCACCGTCCCCTTTGTATCCATCAGTACAACAACAATCCAACCTCCATGGTTCTAGCTTTGGAGCCGTTCGTATCGACCATCAACCAAGTAGTTCGTATTGATAAACCAGTGATCGATATGAGGATCTATAAACAATTATCTATATGAAAGTTATTAGTTCATATCTATGCAAATCGAAGTAAATACCATCGATGCGGAGCCACATTAACCATCGTTACGAGGTAAACCAAATGCTACGGATACGAGGCAGCGTCCCATGATCGATACGAAATAAGATAATAACCATCGATACGAAGAGGACATATCTGGTTGATATGAACAAGGCACATTCAAGAGAAAGACTCGGTCACTCGGCATGAAAAGTGGATCAATCCAAGAATATAGCTCTATGTCATCTAGCAGTCACGTGCACAACATCGATACGAAAGGGAGCGATATGAACGTATCGGTACGAGCTCGATTGCACGTTGAAAAACTAAACTTGCATCGATCATATCTCAAAATCTACAAGTCCAAATGCCACCAAATTTTCACAGGAGCTTGCGTACTACCTCAAGACCCCTTCGAAAGCTTTTCTTTTGACCCCTTCGAAAGCATAAAACACATATTTTCAAAACAATAGGCTCTATCCTTTATAGTACTTTAAAACACCTCATTAGAAACCTTTCGACCATGTTAAAGTACTATTATATAGGAGTACAAGCATAGCTTCAGAACCACTTGAAAGTATCCCTTTTGAAAGCATGGAAGGTTACCCTTCGAACCATTGAAAATCCGCCCTTTCGAAAGCATTGGGTTTATACTTAAAATATTACTTTGGTTCAAATTGAAAATAGGTGAAAATATCCTTTTCGAAACCACTCTTTATTTTATAAAATATTGGGGAAATTTGATGATATTGAAACCATCCTTTCAAATCATTGAAATATTTGGGAAAACAATTGAACCTTTCGACAACATCGAAAGCTTCTTCTTTTGACCCCTTTGAAAGCCTTGGGAAGCAATTTATATTAAAAAATAATTAAACCATTTGATAACATCGATGCCTTCAATTCCATCAGAAGGTCACATAATCTTAAAAGGGTTTCGACCTGGTCGACAACTACCCCTTCGAAAACTTTAAACAAAAACTAAGTAACCTCTTTGAAAGCTACTTCTTTTAACAAAGGAGACAACACTCTTTGAAAGCCTCTTTGAAATACTCTTTTAAAAACATAGCTTTCGACCTTGTTGAAAGCTCTTTTAAAACCATAACTTTCGACCTTATAGAAAGCTCTTTAAAAACAAACCTTACGAAAGCATAACTTTCGACTGTGTCGAAATCTCTTTTGAAAATAGGCAGGTGATTTTCTATTCAAACAAAAAATAAATTAAGGAACCAAATCCTTCGAAAGTAACCCTTCGACAACCTACCTTCCGCCTTTGTCAAATTCGCTACATACCACCTGAATGATATCACGTGCATTGGTTTCGAACTTGTAGGTTTCAATGAAGTCGAAAGGTTCTTCCGGAGAAGGCGGAACCCCCGTTTTCTGATCAAAGGCTGTTTTTGCCAAATTATGTAAACTTTTTGTAACAAACTTGCCTACTTGTAAACATTTGGTTGGCTTTCACAAACTTTTAAACAATTAGGATAAAATTTTCCACATTTTCTCAGATCTATAATCAAGTTAAGTTTTAACAAATAAGCCTTTCCTCTTATTAAAACAAATAAATCATTTAAGTCCTCCTTTTGAAATAATTTATTTTCCATACTAAATCACTTAATAAAAATCCCCAAAAATTCGAGAAATTCACTTTAATCATGTTATCTAACATATTAAAATTCCAGACCCAAATTCTTAACATGTTTTCCAAAATATATTTATAAATCCAAATAACCATATTTTCCTTTGAAAATTCATAACTAATTCTCGATGGCTTGGAAAATTATGAAAATTTAAACGCAACTCCTAAATCATGTTTTCCATGACATATAATTTTCCTGCGGCATTATGAAATCCCTAAATCTCAGTTTTACCCTAAAACCGTATATATCTCCTTTAAACAACCATTTCTAAACATATATAAACCATAAGTCAAGCATATCATCATTCAATATATCATAAAAACAGATTTACCATTAAATCCAAAACCATATGATTATAAAACCAAAAATAGAGATGTAGAAATTATTATTCACCTTAGATTGGATAAGGAAATTGAAGTTTGATTGAGATTGATTTCTTTTAACTTGATCCTAAGCTTTTACTTTGATTTTTCTCTTCTCTTCTTTCTAATGGTCGGCCTTGCCTTCTTCTTATAGTTAAATTTTTTTGTTTAAGATAAAATGAAAGTGTATGACTAAGGATAATAGTATAAGGGTGGGAAATATAGGCAGCTATTTACCCTAATGCCTTTATGTTTAATTACTTAATCATTTATTAGTTCATTTAGATAAATAAGCACGACCACTTAATTTATTAACTAATCCTCAATCTCCTTATCTATATTATTCAATTTAGCTTTTCCAATTAAATGTCCTGAGTAATATTAAACAAAACTTAGGGGTGTTAGACCTTCTAACTCCACTTTTGAATGCAACTTGGGTGCTTTCAATTCCAGCGAAAGGTATATAAGAGTACTTCACATTGTTGTTGATGTGCTGTGAAATAGGAAAGGATGTTGGCTTTCAACGTTGTCAAAAGGGGTATTTTTAGGGCTTTAAATGACTTTAAGCATAATAGAAGGCTTAGTTGCAGAAGGTAGCTTTCGAAAGCATTCCCGTTGATTAATGCGAAACCTCCATATTTTGGTGTTTTTCAAAGTTGGAAGGTGATCATCCAATATTTTGTAGAAGCATCCATTCGACTCTTTCGAAAGGTGTTACTATTGCTATCATTCTTCATAAATCCTTCCTCTGTATTCTTTTAGATTTCGACAAAGTTGGAGTGATTTCTGATGATAAACTTGCACCCCGTAGCAAGGGGATGCTCTTGACTTTTCAAGTCAACTGTTTCGACACCATCATCATTTCAGCATAAAATTTTCCCGCCATTCGATATTCCCAAATGAATCTTGGCTGTTCATTTAAATCTGATCAAATGGCTTTCCTTGCATTGTCTTTGCTCATAAATCATTCTTTTCTTCTCCCATTTCATTTACCTGCGATTAAAATCCTTGAAGCAAGAATCGGAAATTTCAACCTCTTGCTAAATTCTTAATTTCAGAAGATGCAAGTTCAGATTTAAGGTAAATATCCATCGTTTACACTACAGATCAATTTCTCACGTTGAATTTCAATTTTAAATTCTTAGGGTTTCAGTTTACATTCTTAAATTCGAAAAATGATTAAAATTTATCGTTCGTATAAAATGATTTTTGGATTCATTTTCTATGTTGATTTCGATTGATTTATGGTATCATTTTAGGGTTCGAGCTTAGATTTAATAAATTTGGGCTTTTTGCTACTATGGAATGAAAATTCAGGCTTGAATTCTATTACGGTCAATTTCAATCTGTCTCGGTGGATTTTTTAGGTTAAATATTAATGTCCCCTACTATGAATTGAATTAAGAAAAATATACTTTTTATTACAGTAGAAAACCTTATCCAACCTTTTGACTTGATTGAAACCCCTAAAATTAAGATAAGCCCAGCTGTTTGCACACTTTTGAAATTCTATTTTGCCCCCTTTGACTTATTCGAAACCCATAATAATCAACAGGAATATAACTATCATTTTCTCAGCGTAAATATCATCAAAACATCTTAAGGCCCTTTTTTGTATTAAAGTTACTTTGCTCTGAGTCTTTCGACTTAGTAAGAGTATGGCGTTTTGGCAGTTCATATTTTTAAGTAGATATATCTGACTTGATTGGAAGATGTTGTTAATGGTTTTAACTATATATATATATATATATATATATATATATATATATATATCCAAATTGGTTTTGTGTGGATAGTTGCACTTATTAATAATAGAATTTTTCCTTTGGGCTTTCGACATTCTCGAAGGGTGTGTTCAGGCACCTATATTCCATCTTCCCTTTCGACACTATCGAAAGCTCAATGAATTTCATAATTCTCGTGAACTTCAACCCTTTTTCAAAGGCATGGAACTATATGCTTCGATAGATATTTGAGCCATTGCAATAGGCTTTCGACATCTTTGGAAGGCGTTAATAGTGAAATGAATTATAACTTTAATGAAATTATTTCACTTGGTAGGATCATGGATTTAAAAAGAGCTTCCAAGAAATCAGAAAAGGATATAGTTTTAGAACTAGAATCTTCCCCAAAAAAGACTGAAGCAGTTTCATGACATTCCAATATATCTTCTCAAGATGAAGTAGACACAATGCTTAATGACTTCGGAATTATAAGAGTAGATACTATTCTTTTAGGCGACATTGACACTATACAAAATCCTTCTAAAGGATATTTTGCTTATAATGCCATCCGCATTTGGCAAGGAGGTTTCATTCCATTTCCTAAGTTCTTATCAAGATTTTCGAGTCACCTTAGCATAACATTTATTCAATTATCACCAAATGTATATACATATCTCATCTCCTTAGAGCTCATGGCCTTAGAGTTAGGCATTCCTTCTCTAAGTGTTGAAGTTCTCAATTACCTATGCGTTTGGTCAAGCTTAGCAATTTGAACAGCTAAATTTTCAAGGTTAACCCTTATAAGAAGTTAGTTTCAGAGGGAGTAAAAGAGTTCAAAAATTGGGAGATGCAATTCTTTTATGTTAAATGTTTTCCAGGTATTAGTGGAGCTTTCTCTTCTCCTCGTAAGTAGACTATTACCATTGTTCTTCATTAAATAATTTTCCTTTACTGAATTATGTTTTCTTACTATGCTCTACTCTCAAGGATCTTGACGATGAGGGCAAGAGAATTGTGAAGCTGTTAACTGCTACCTCAAACAGTACCGGGAATAGGCTCACATTGCTTACCCCCAGCAACCTTCAAAAATATTCTCTTCTTCCAAAAGTCCAGAGGATTATTGCACAATCTCCTCTCGTCCAACATACTTTCAAAATCAAACGCTTCTTATCCTTGGTTGACCCCAAATATTTTCATCTTTGTCTCTAATGAATTTTCCCCATCAAGGCCTAGGTGTTTGCTCAACCCAAACTCTGATACCACACTGTAACAACCTACCTTTTTGGCCATCAAAATTCCATGTTTCGAAAGCAGCCTCCTGCTCACAATTAATATACTGGTGCCTTGGGCTTCGCTTTCCTTGACTTTAGAAGGAAATGATTTCCGATGAACTACTCCATTTACCTGTTGATGAATCATGCTTCGAACACCTAGGCCAACTACCACTTAGTCACGTCTGCGCATGATGTGAACTACCTTCGTTAATCAATAGATAGGATTATCTACTAGGCAAGTACTATGACCCATGCCACTTTCTTTATTGTACCTTCTTTTTATTGAAAGTACATCTACGATATTCACGTGCCGAGCAGGCAGGGCCAAAAAGATAGATTGTTGGGATGAAAGAAATAAAAGACAGAGCAGAACCTCACATCGTGATGAGTAATATATAATATATAATAGAACTTTACAAAGGAAAACTGTTATATACATACATCAATTAGAGTAAACTAAAATATCACCAGCCTGGACGGTTATATCAACATGTCCTCACAAACGCTGATAAATACAAAATAACAAATGCAGTGGAAAATAAAATATACATGAATACATCTTGAAGGCATCCAACTCATCTCTTAAAGCTCCAAATCATCCATAACAAAATCTATAAATATGATCGGGCCGACCCGAGCATTATAAGAAGATCAGTCTGGTAAACCGGCATGAGAATCACAAACCAAATGGATTTTAATGTTATAAAACCTTTTAAAAATAAAGGTATCTCGTATGACCATGCCACACATAAATATGGATGGGTTTTTTGAAATTGTGAAGGATCGTGTAATATGGAATATACTTAAATCTAAAAGTGGAAACAGATGATAATAGCAAAGTAAATGGAAACAAGTAAAATAAAACAAGCACACCAGGAATTTTTATACCGGTTCGTACTTCTCGTTCTACGTCCAGTCCCAGACTCCTTCTGGAATTTCAACTACAATAACCCTCACTTAACCCGGAGGAATAGGTATATACAGTCTGAGCAGCAGAACAGACACCTGAGCAACTGAACATGATTTTTGCCCCAGCAACAGAAGAGAACTTCACTAATACAAAATAATATCTGACACTATGTGTTCTTGATAACACTGATTTGTCACTGATAGTACAAACTTCCTATAATCAAATCCTCAAGTATATGAAGTGTATGTGAAGATATGAAGAGAAGGTAATGCTAAGAATCGAAGATTATGGAAGTTTGTTTGTAGATTCAAAGCAGTAAAAATGTTTGTTCGCTGTTTGAATGCAAATATTAAAGCACAAGAAGAATAGTAGAGAGTTATAATGAAATTCGGTGAATGTGTTGTGTTTGGGAACATGTATAAATAGTAGTTGAAGAGTTACTGCCATTGGTGAAGGGTTCTGATGAAAAGGAGCATCTATTTCTGTTCAGAGAAGGGTTGCTTCCTTTCACAAAAGAAGATGTCTTTTCGAAATAGGACAGTTGGTCTCAGGTCAGTCGACTGGTCGTTCTTGGTCAGTCGACTGACTATGCAATAGGTTTTTAAAATAAATAGTACATATCGTATATGTACACAGTCAGTCGACTGGGTGATTATAGCCAGTCGACTGGCTGTATTATTTTTACACAGTATGCTCTGATTTGATTAATTAAGAGAAATATGAAGTGCAGACTACTTGAGGATGGATCTTAACAAATTTCTAAGACTCAATCATAAGTACTAGACAGTGATAACATAGATTAAAAGTCTTGATATAGCCATAGTCCTTTGGTTATCTCTTTTTGTCGTGAATTCTCTTTTTCTTCCAACTTGCTTTGTCATTAATCAAAACTAGTGATTCAACATTCTCCCCCTTTTTGATTGATGACTAACCTGTATATAAAAGATCCTAAAGAACAAATATAAAAAACTCCCCATGAATATATGACACTTCTTGTACCCGCATAAAAATGATCAGGACAATTCTTTTCCCCCTTTGTCATCGGGAAAAAAGGAGATATAGCAAAATAGTTTCAATATAAAACGCGGAAATGAATATCAAAGTGAGACTAATTAGTACAAGTCTAAAAAACAATCAGCAAACAAATATCCAAATGTTTAAACGTACAAAAAAGTTTCAAATAAACAAATAGTTTATACCATATTCACTCACCAAAAACCTATTCATCAATATCCCAATTATATTCTCCTTCTGGTGCAAGCTCTTTTCCTGGTCTAGAAGTGCCTTGAGAACCACTATCTGCTCCACTAGTGTCGCTGCTAGTATGCTCCTTTGATGTAGACCATGTAAATCGAGGTGCTGGGCGCTTTCCTTGGGTGACAGATGTAGCAGCAGTGGAAGAAGAACATGAGAATGCATCCCATAAAGTAGAAAAGAAGCCTTTGATCTTATCAAGCTTCTTATCCATTTTCTTGAGCCTTGAATCTAAAATAAGCTGATTTTTGGAGAAAATTTCAATGGATTCACGGGTGCTGGAGGAAGTAGCTAAGCGAATATCGCCTTCTTCTTGTTGTGCTTCCGGTTCTCTAATTGTAGTACCTCCAGATTGTTGTTGTTGAGCTTGTTGATGCTTCCAATCTTCATATGAAGTAATAGGTGGAGGTCGTGTTGGTAGCTTCATAAGACTGATGGTCCTTATATTTATTGAAAGGTCGCTATGCTCTGATACCAATTGAAAGTCGCTATGCTCCGATACCAAATGAAAGTGCGCTATGCTCTGATACCAATTGAAAGTGCGGTGTGTATACTAATGCACGTACTAATATAGTACACACGGATCGTGTAATATGGACTATAATATAAATGCGGAAAATAGATGATAGTAGCAAAGCAAAAATAAAAATAGAAAAATCACACCAGAGATTTTTATACTGGTTCGGAGCACCGTCCTACGTCCAGTCCCAGACTCCTATCTGGATTTTCACTATTAACTACCTCGCTTCACCCGGAGGAACAGGTTTACAATACCCGAACAGCCGAACGGGATTTCACGCCTCTACAACACTGAGGACTTCAACACTTGCCTCTTACAACACCGAGGACTTCAACACTTGCCTCTTACAACACGAGGACTTCAACAAAAACAAATACAATTGTTGTTGACAACTTGTGTTCTTGAAAACACGGATTTGTCACTAGTAGTACACCCTTCCTATAATCTTATCCTCAAAGAATATGAATGATGTTTTGTAAAGATTAAAGAAGGTATTTACTTATTGAATCAAAAGATATGAAATAATTTCAATGATTCAATAAGCTAAATTAATTTTTAGAATGCAGGAGTGTTAGAGTTTAGATTAGAGAGCATATATGATCGTGTAAAAACTTGTTGTTTTAATCAATGATATTGATGTGTATTTATAGAGAGAAAATAGTTATAACCCTTGGTGAAAAGTTGCAGTCAAAAGTTATGATCATTGATGAAGAAGAAGAGACGCAACCATTGAAGAAAGATGTGTCTTTTGGAAGAAGTTGCTCTCTGTTTAAAAACGGTCGACAGGTCAAAAACTAACCGGTAGACAGGTTTTTTAAAAATATAGTCGTTATGTGCATGTGTGCACGTTTATTGTGCACATCCAACAGGAACGGTCGACCGCCTATATTTGGACCGGTCGACCGGTCTCTGTTAAATTGCACAATAAAGTGCACAACCTATATAAATGTGTATATATATATATATTATATTTTGTGCATGATTATTTGAGGATAGATTTTGACAATTTTATTACTATTATAACATCAAATAATCAACCTATAATCTAGAGTACCATATGTAGGTCTTGATTTGTCGATCGCTTTAATATTGTTGTCAGCAATCAAAATCTTCATAGAAGCTGTGACTCAACATTCTCCCCCTTTTTGATTGATGACAATATAAAAACTCAAGTATAGAATCTCCCCCTGAATATGTGATTTCCTGCAGACAATTATTAGCTTCTTTCATCCTGCAAACAATTATTAGCACCTTTCTCCCCCTTTGTCATCGACAAAAAGGAGTTGTTAAATGGAAGATGTAAAACAGATTATAGGCAACATAAAACCACTATCACAGATCAAAAGTAACATTCACACAAGTGCCAGATAATGTCTTTAAAGCTCCACCTAAGTATAACATCTCCACCTAAGTATAACATCTCCTCCTAAGTATAATATCTCCCTCTATTTATATGCATATGAATTTCTCCCCCTTTGTCATTATCAAAAAGAATGAGGAAATATATAAAATATCTTGTATATAACGAGATGAACTCATTATTAATTATGAAGGAAAAGTAAAATAAATTTTACCACATTTACCGAAGTCCATATTTTATTGTAAGCACGTAATTCTATTAAACATATGGAACATTCTTTGAAATTCCAAAATCTATCATTTTCCTTTTGTTTCTCTGAGTACCTGCAAAAAGTAATAATAATTTTCGGTACCCACTTACTATGTTAGGGTCCGGGGGGTTAGGTCTTTGGAAACCATACCCATTGGGGTGTGGTTGAACCTTTATAAATATAATTTTCATTACAAATTACATTCTTATAATAGTTGCTAATATAAAGTTGTTTATCATGATCAATCATATTAGCTGGAATCCATATCTTAATACTATTAGTCATTAGCTTAGTACTTGAAGAATAATTTCTATCATTTCTAAAGAAAGTACTATTATGACTATAACTGGTTTTAAAACTATCTTGATTACTAGTACTAGCACTAAAGTTAGTATACATGAATGCATATCTAGTACTATTTTTACTTTTAGCTTGTTTATAGCCTACACCACTTATATCATTGTGAGCTTTTGAATTCTTAACATAACCTAATCCCTTCTTATTTGAAGCAGGTTGAGAATTTTCAATAATTCTGCATAAATTTTCTCTCCCTTTATTAAAATTGGAAATATTTTTAGTAATGTCATCAAGCTTAGTTTTGAGACTAGTGTTATCTAACTCAATAATTTTAATTTTTGTTTTTAACTCATGATTTTCAGAAGCTAGAGCATTATTCTTTTCTTTTTGAGCTTCTATTTCTTGACTTAATAGAGCGAGTTGAGAATTGTCTGAATCTTGAATTTTCTCAAGTTCTTCTTCTAATATTCTCTTCTCGTCTTTAAGCATATCTCTTTCGAATTCTGCTTTCTTCTGATTTTCCAGAGCTTCCTTATATTTTCTTTTGAGACTTTTTAAAGTGTCTAGAAGTTCTGAATTTATTTCTATCATATCATCAAAAGTTAGATCACTAACCTCGTTATCTTTTGCCATGAAGCATTTGTTTGTTTGCTCCTTTGATTGTTCTTTATTGCTCTTCCTCTTCTTATTGCCTTGACTAGATCTCTTTGCAGCCATTTATTCTAGGATGTTGTTACGATCTCTAGTAAACCAGGCTCTGATACCAAATGAAAGGTCGCTATGCTCTGATACCAATTGAAAGTCGCTATGCTCCGATACCAAATGAAAGTGCGCTATGCTCTGATACCAATTGAAAGTGCGGTGTGTATACTAATGCACGTACTAATATAGTACACACGGATCGTGTAATATGGACTATAATATAAATGCGGAAAATAGATGATAGTAGCAAAGCAAAAATAAAAATAGAAAAATCACACCAGAGATTTTTATACTGGTTCGGAGCACCGTCCTACGTCCAGTCCCAGACTCCTATCTGGATTTTCACTATTAACTACCTCGCTTCACCCGGAGGAACAGGTTTACAATACCCGAACAGCCGAATGGGATTTCACGCCTCTACAACACTGAGGACTTCAACACTTGCCTCTTACAACACCGAGGACTTCAACACTTGCCTCTTACAACACGAGGACTTCAACAAAAACAAATACAATTGTTGTTGACAACTTGTGTTCTTGAAAACACGGATTTGTCACTAGTAGTACACCCTTCCTATAATCTTATCCTCAAAGAATATGAATGATGTTTTGTAAAGATTAAAGAAGGTATTTACTTATTGAATCAAAAGATATGAAATAATTTCAATGATTCAATAAGCTAAATTAATTTTTAGAATGCAGGAGTGTTAGAGTTTAGATTAGAGAGCATATATGATCGTGTAAAAACTTGTTGTTTTAATCAATGATATTGATGTGTATTTATAGAGAGAAAATAGTTATAACCCTTGGTGAAAAGTTGCAGTCAAAAGTTATGATCATTGATGAAGAAGAAGAGACGCAACCATTGAAGAAAGATGTGTCTTTTGGAAGAAGTTGCTCTCTGTTTAAAAACGGTCGACAGGTCAAAAACTAACCGGTAGACAGGTTTTTTAAAAATATAGTCGTTATGTGCATGTGTGCACGTTTATTGTGCACATCCAACAGGAACGGTCGACCGCCTATATTTGGACCGGTCGACCGGTCTCTGTTAAATTGCACAATAAAGTGCACAACCTATATAAATGTGTATATATATATATATTACATTTTGTGCATGATTATTTGAGGATAGATTTTGACAATTTTATTACTATTATAACATCAAATAATCAACCTATAATCTAGAGTACCATATGTAGGTCTTGATTTGTCGATCGCTTTAATATTGTTGTCAGCAATCAAAATCTTCATAGAAGCTGTGACTCAACATTTATCATTCTGACGGTAGAGAATTCGGAATCTGGTTGACGAACACCAACATTTAGAAGAAGTCTCATAATATATTCTCCAAAGTAGATAACATGCATGTTCCCATGTGTGAAGGTGAGAAATTCATCCATAATACGATGTAACCAATTTACGCGTATATTTCCCCGTATGGCATAGAGAGATTTGAAATTTTTCGGATATATTAATTCCTATGACCCGGTTCATGGGAGAATAGAGCGCATAAGTGTTTGTGCAAGATTCTTGCTTTAGGTCGAAGAAGCTTAGAACGCAATTCAGCCATGTCGTCACTCATGAACATATGACTAATTCTATCTCTTTTTCTTGGATTGCATTCGACGTCATTTAAATCCATACCTTCATTTGGAGATTGAAAGATATGTGCCATTCGATTCATAGAAAAGAAAACTTGATGACCACAGACCAAGCTCCATACACAATTATTTGTATTAGATGGTTGTTGGTGGCCAAGATTAAGATTTACAAAGAATTTTTTACCATAAGATGATTAATATTGCGGCGATTTGAATTGTAGTCGAGGAGTGACTCTAATCCACATCTCCGCATTAATTCTTGAAGAGATTAAGCTCCAAAATCGGAATAAACCATGAATGAGCCTTCAAAGATTCTAGAATTCTTCATCTTCTCCCATGTTTCGATTGTGGTTGCATCGTAAAGCCAATGAGCAACATGAGTATCAACAGAGGATGAGGAAGCTTGTTTTGAGCGTTTTGATCTTGGAGGAGCCATTAATTTGATGGTATTGAGAATAATTTGAAAGAAAAATGGGGATTAGGGTTTGGGAGAAAGTAAAAAATGAATAAGGTAAAGTGAATAGATGGGTAAAAGGGGTTAAAAAATGAAAAGACAGTAGTGATTTTGTACAGCCAGTCGACTGATCGGGGTAGGTCAGTCGACTGGTTGCTAACCCGAGAGTTTTTACCCTGCAATCAGTCGAGTGACCTATATGACCCAATCGACTGGTTAATAACTCGAGAGTTTTTTACCTTGTAAACAGTCGACTGGATATATATTTCAGTCGACTGGCTGAAGTCAAAATTTGTAGTTAAGCATAAAACAAAATTTTATTCAAGGATTATTAAACCAAACATATACATACATGAAATAAAAATAAATATAGAACAATAATAACACAAGAAAATTAATTATTTAGGAGTTTTAGGAGAGCATTCATGTGGTTCAACCTTGGTGATCTCAATATGAGGTCGCAAAGGAGACCAATAGTTTTGGCGTTCCCAAGAGTTTGGAGATGCCGGAGGTTGTTGTGGAGTTTTCTCCCATTGATTCTAGCCAGATGCATTGGGTTAACGAGATGTTGAGGGTTCAACAACGTCATGCTTAGATGATTTGCCATAGAATTTGAGCGCAATTGATTCTATAAAGCTAAGACGACTGGAATTCATCCGTTGTTCATAATACATCTCTCTTTGTAAATTGATTTGCTCCTTTTGATAATGATGGATATCATCAATTTTTTCTTTAGTTTTTGGAGAAACAAACAGAGATCTTCGTGACTTCTTACTTTTTGGAGAATATCCAGTGTGATATTGAGCTAGTTCATTTCTAGGGGTAGGAGTTGGCAAAGACGGAGTGGAGCTACTGGAAGAATGATAGCTACTAGAGGATGTTGGTGTAGCAAAAGATAATTTGGAGTTAGAGGAGTCGTAGGAATCATGAGAGGCCATTGAAAGAAAAAATTGAGGAGCTTTGAAGTTTAATGTTAGAGAGTAAGTAATTGTATGGATGATTGCAAAAAAGAAAGAATGCAAATTTATAGAGGAGATTGAGCTGAGGTTGTGCGGTCAGAAAATGCAGTTAACTAATAGCCAGAGAGAAAAAACATATACATGGAATGGATGAGAATTGTTTTAAAGATTAATGGTTATGAGCTGATGAAGTATAAGACTTAGTAAGAAAAATATACAGCACAATTGGTAAAGCATGGAGTTACCAGTCATGAGACCAGAGTTCGAGCTCCAGTAGCTACATATTTTTTTTGTTGAACGAAATTTTCCGGAATAATTAGAATCAAGCTTTTAGTTGAAACAAGAAACATATATAGCTCAAATGGCAAGAGGCAATTACAAATCTACAACCAAGAGTTCATGAGTTCAAGTCTCGCTGAGTCATAGAAAAATTTTGACAAAAATTTGAATGAAAGTTTTTTTTGATATTTTATAAAATTGAGTTATGAAAACTACAAATACAAGTAGTATATATACATATACATACATACATACACACACACACACACACACACATATATATATATATAAATTTATAAATCTTTAAAAGAGACTATTCCAAGTTCTCATCTTAAATTGATGAAAGTATTTTGATTTAAAGATTTTGTAAAAATATCTGCCAATTGTTTATCAGAGGAAACAAATTCTAGATTTATCAAATCCTTTTCAATATTATCACGAAGAAAATGATGACGAATGTCAATGTGTTTTGTTCGTGAGTGATTAACAGGATTTTTAGATAAATTTATAGCACTAGAATTATCACAGTAAGTAGTTGACTTGGACAGATTAAAACCAAAATCATTGTAGTGTTTGTTGCATATAGATAACTTGAGCACATGCCAGAGATGCAGAAATATATTCCGCTTCACATGTCGATAATGGAACATAGTTTTGTTTCTTACTAAACCAAGATACAAGAGACTGTCCAATGAAGTGACAAGTCCCACTCGTACTTTTTCTATCTGTCTGGCTTCCTCCAAAATCAGCGTCACTATAGGACACCAATTCAAAAGGACATTCCTTTGGATAGAATAGTCCAAAAGTCCTTGGGATCTGCTTTGAATGAAAGTTTTTTTTGATATTTTATAAAATTGAGTTATGAAAACTACAA
Source organism: Allium cepa (assembly GCA_030765085.1). NCBI lineage: Eukaryota > Viridiplantae > Streptophyta > Magnoliopsida > Asparagales > Amaryllidaceae > Allium > Allium cepa. The sequence continues at coordinate 937,663,464 of CM060935.1, forward strand.
ATACAAGTTGTATATATACATATACATACATATATATATATATATATATATATATATATATATATATATATATCTTTAAAAGAGACTATTTCAAGTTCTCATCTTAAATTGATGAAAGTATTTTGATTTAAAGATTTTGTAAAAATATCTGCCAATTGTTTATCAGAGGAAACAAATTCTAGATTTATCGAATCCTTTTCAATATTATCACGAAGAAAATGATGACGAATGTCAATGTGTTTTGTTCGTGAGTGATTGACAGGATTTTTAGATAAATTTTTAGCACTAGAATTATCACAGTAAGTAGTTGACTTGGACAAATTAAAACCAAAATCTTGTAGTGTTTGTTGCATATAGATAACTTGAGCACATGCCAGAGCTGCAGAAATATATTCCGCTTCACATGTCGATAATGGAACATAGTTTTGTTTCTTACTAAACCAAGATACAAGAGACTGTCCAATGAAGTGACAAGTCCCACTCGTACTTTTTCTATCTGTCCGGCTTCCTCCAAAATCAGCGTCACTAAAGGACACCAATTCAAAAGGACATTCCTTTGGATAGAATAGTCCAAAAGTCCTTGGTTTTATTAAGATACCGTAGTATGCGTTTCACTGCTTGTAAATGTGATTCTTTGGGATCTGCTTGAAATCGTGCATACAAACAAACACTCATCATTATGTCAGGTCTACTAGCTGTTAAATATAGTAACGATCCAATCATACTTCGATATAATTTTTGGTCAATACTTTTGCCATTTTCATCTTTATCAAGATGTATAGTTGTACTCATAGGAGTTGGTTTGGTAGAAGTTTTTTCCATACCAAAGTGTTTAATTAGATTGTTACAATACTTTCTTGATTAATAAAAATACCATTTTCTAATTGTTTTATTTGTAAGCCAAGAAAATAATTTAACTCACCCATATGTGACATTTCAAATTCTCTAGTCATTATTTTAAAAAAATCTTGACATAGTCTTTCATTTGTAGATCCAAAAATAATATCATCAACATATATTTGAACGATTAAAATATCCTGTTTATTTCTTTTAATAAAAAGAGTTTGATCAACCTTTCCAATTTCAAAACCAGAATCTATTAAATATCTTTTAAGACGATCGTACCAAGCATGGGTTGCTTGTTTCAAACCGTATAAAGTCTTTTTAAGCTTATAGACATGGCCAGGAAATTGTTCGTGTATGAATAATGGAGGTTGTTCAACATAAACCTTTTCTTTTATAAAACCATTTAAAAAAGCACTTTTGACATCCATTTGATATAATTTAAAGTTATGAAAACATGCAAATGCTAGTAAGATTCGTATTGCTTCTAGTCTAGCGACTGGAGCAAACGTTTCTTCATAGTCAATCCCTTCTTCTTGATTATATCCCTGAGCAACTGATCTAGCTTTATTTCTAGTAATATTTCCTTTTTCTTACAAAAATGTTCAAAGGCTTCGTTTTCAAATTCAGCTCCATGATCACTTCTTATGTTTTTGATTTTCAAACCTTTAAAATTTTGTATTCTTTTGACAAAAGTTTTGAAATTATCAAAGGTATCACTTTTACTTTTCATAAAAACAGTCCAAGTATATCTAGAAAAATCATCAACAATTACAAACACATATACTATGATTAATGGATTGTACTTATGTTGGTCCAAATAAATCCATATGTAGTAATTCAAGTGGTTGTAAAGTTGAAATAACCTTTTTAGATTTAAAAGATGATTTAGTAAATTTTCCTAACTGACATGCATCACAAATATGATCAATTTTAAAATTCATTTTTGGTAAACCTTTTACTAAATCATTTTTAGAAAGCTTGTTTATAGCTTTAAAATTAATACGACAGAATCGTTTGTGCCATAACCAAGGATCATTTTCTTTGGCTATTAAACACATATCTAAATTATGATTTATTTTCATATTCAAAACATAGATATTTCTGTCTCTATTTCCTTTAAAGATAAGTTTTTGATTTTGATCAAAAATACTATATTTGTTTTCAGAAAAAGCGATTTTGAATCCTGTGTCACACAATTGGCTGATACTAAGTAAATTATGTTTTAAATTTTTAACTAGTAAAACATTTGAAATAAGAGGTAAATTTGAAATACCATTATTTCTCACATAGCCTTTGCCGATGATAAAGCCTTTGGAGTTGTCTCCAAAAGTGACGGAGCCTCCATCTGAGTAAGTAATATTTGATAGCATATCGTTGTCTCCTGTCATATGTTTTGAGCAACCACTGTCGAGTATCCATTTTCCACTTTTCTTGAGGGGGACATACAAAAACAATGAGATAACATTGGTACCCACCTTTTTCAATAGAGTCCTAAGAGTTAAATCTTAGGAAACCAAATCCAAGAGGGCTTGGTATCCCATTTAAAAATGTAATCCTTATTTTTATGAACAGTTTCTAAAAATATGTTTATATATTTCTTCCTAATCAGACTGATGTTTGTTTTAGGAACCCATACTTTTATGCTTTTTGGGTAAGAATTCCTTTTTGTCTGTACAGTAGTAGGATTAATATTTCTTCTAATTTTCTTTCTAGGTGAAGCTGTTGTTTTCTTAACATATCCTAATCCTTTTATACTTGAAACAGATTGAGAGCTATCAATAATTTTAGATAATTTTTCTCTTCCTTTATTAAAGTTTGAAACATTTTTGGTGATGCTTTCTAAATTAGTTTTGAGAATAGTATTATCCAACTCTATCAATTTTACCTTAGTTTTTAGTTCATGATTTTCAGAAACAAGAGCGTCATGCTTCTCTTTTTGAGTTTCAATTTCTTGACTCAAAAAAGTGAGTTGAGAATTGATATTAGAGAATGATTCTTGTAATTTTTCAAGTTCTTTCTCTAGTATTTTCTTCTCATCTTTAAGCATATCTCTTTCGAATTCTGCTTTGTTCTGATGTTCACGAGTCTCCTTATATTTTCTTTTGAGATATTTAGAGTATCAACTAGCTCTGAATTTATCTCTATCATATCATCAAAAGTAAAATCACTAACCTCGTTTTCAGTAGCCATGAAACAGACATTTGCATGCTCGTTTTCACTGTCGCTACTGTTATCTGATGAAGAAGTATCTGAATCATCCCATGTTACGGAGAATGCTTTCTTTTTCTTATCTTTTCTGCCCTTGTTGAAGTATTTTTTCTTTAGTTCTGGACATTCTTTATGAATATGACCTTTCTTATGGCAATTAAAACATTCTAGAATTGAAGATGATGCTTTGTTCGAAAAGTTCCTTTTCCATTATTTCTGTTGTTTTTTCGGAATTTCAAGAACTTTTTGAAATTTTTGGCAATAAATGCTAGATCTTCTTCATCTGAATCTTCATCTTTTTCTTCTTCGGCATGAAAAGCTATGTTCTTTTTATCTTGTGCTTGTACTCGTTTTGCCTGCAAATTCACTTCATAGGACATTAGATTTCCTATTAACTCTTCAGGTTTTATGGTAGAGAGGTCATTAGCTTCTTCTATAGCCAAGACTTTTCTTTCCCATTCATCCGTTAAAGAGTTTAGGATTTTTGATATAATATCAAAATTAGTGTACTTTTCTCCTAATCCTAATAGTGAATGATAGATATCTTGAAATCTAGAGTACATATCATTATGGATTCATCTTGTTTCATTCTAAAGTTTTGAAACTAATTTTTGAGCATGGAGATTTTGCTTTGTTTAACTTTGTTAGTTCCTTCATGAGTGATTTTAAGCGTTCTTCATATTTCATAAGCAGTTTGACACATGCTAACACGATTAAATTCATTTCTATCTAGTGCACAGAATAGCATGTTCATAGCTTTAGCATTGGCAGTAGCATCTAATTTTTGTGTGTTTGACCAAGTGGAGTATTCTCCGGTAGGAAGAATGTATTCATTTTGTGTAATATTCCATGATTCAAAGTTGTTTGATTGCATATATATTCTCATACGAGTAGCCCGATAATTATAGTTCAAACCACTGAAAAATGGAGGTCGTGCAGTGGATTGACCTTTAATAAAACTCGTGTTAGTGATAGTGTTAGTGGTAGTGTTGGTGTTGTTTTCCATATTAGCAAAATATCATAAAACTGTGTAACAGTTATAAGATGCCTTGCTCTGATACCAAATGAAAGTTTGTAGGACCGTGTAATATGGATATATGATAATGCAGAGTATAGAGATGATAACAATATAGTAAATAGTGTGGAATATAAAAGCAGTATAATAAAAATAACACCAGAGATTTTTATACTTAATGAAAGTTTGTAGGACCGTGTAATATGGATATATGATAATGCAGAGTATAGAGAAGATAGCAATATAGTAAATAGTGCGGAATATAAAAGTACTATAATAAAAATAACACCAAAGATTTTTATACTGGTTCGAAACTCCGTCCTACATCCAGTCCCAGACTCCTTCTGGAATTTCACTAAAACAACAACCCTCACTTAACCCAGAGGAACAGGTCTGTACAACCCCTGAGCAGCCAAACAGGAACCTGAGCAGTAGAACAGGATTTCGCCTCAGCAGTCGAAGAGGACTTCATACACCATATATTGAGCCGATAAGTCTAGATGTTATCGTAGCCGTAGATTCATGAATTGTTGTGTCTTGTCAGCAATCAAAACCTATGATTGAACATTCTCCCCCTTTTTGATGATGACAACTTCATTTGTTATGAACGAATCTTTGACAAGCTTGGTTGATCTCATCTCTCTCACTGAATATATTCCTATAATTGTGCTATAAATTTCTCCCCCTGAATCTATGCTATATATTCCTGTAAATAATTAATCTTTTCTCCCCCTTATTCTGTGCTTGCATGGTTTATTCCTGCAAATAGTGTTAGAGCAATATCTTTCTCCCCCTTTGTCATCGACAATAAGGAGAGTTTATATGATGATATAAATTATATTTCACATAAGTGTTAACATAGAACAATATAAAACAAAATAACTACTACTTATAATGTAAGGCATCAGAAAAATTGACATTTAAAGCATGTGATACCCAATGTTCTTATAATTTCCTAATATTTAGGAAACCATACCCATTTGAGTGTGGTTGAACCTTTATAAATATAATTTTCATTATTAACTACCATATCAAAATAATCATCAATGTATTCTTCTCTATTTTTCCAATTAACAAGAGCCAAATACTTAGATAATTTTTATTCATATTTCCTATCAATGATTTTGTACTACTAAAGAAATTATAAACATTATTGGTCATAACAGTATTTGAATTTCTATAAAAATTGGGTTTAGACTTTTCATGTAATCTAATACTAGCAATAACATATTTACTATACATGAAAGCATGTTTAGTGCTATTTCTACGATCTGTTTTATTATATCCTTAACCACTTTCATCATTTAAAGGTCTACAACTAGATAAAATCATGTTTAAATCGTTTTGACCTTTATTAAATTTTGTGACTTCAGTGTTAAATTTATCAAATTTAGCCTTAAAGTCACAATTATTATTTTCAAAAGAAATATTACTATTATTCAAAATATCAATTTTCTCATTTAATTTAGAATTCTTATTTTTTAACGTACGGTTTTCATTTTTGAGAAGGGAATTTTGAGATTCTGGATTATCTAAAGAGGATTGTAATAAATCATTCTGTCTTTTCAAATCATAAACTTCTTTTGAAATTTTTTCTTTTTTTTTGCAAATATGGTGTTTTGTTCATATGGAAAATCTTTAACAGTTATAAAATTATTCTTTAAAATACCAAGTTGATTTTCTAAATTTAACTTCTCGTTTTTCAATTTCTCATTTTCAAGTTCAACAGATTTCATCTTTTCTAAAATAATAAAATTAAGCTTTGAAATCTTATTGCTTATACTAACTAATTCATTATTATCTTTTACTGAAATTTGTAAATCAGAAAGTACCTTTTTATAGTCCTCACTAGTGGCTTTTATAGGTATTTTGCCTGTTGTATTTCGACTAGATCGTTTTCTAGCCATTATTCTATGATGTTGTGACGATCGATAAAATTCCAGGCTCGATACCAAATGAAAGTTTGTAGGACCGTGTAATATGGATATATGATAATGCAGAGTATAGAGATGATAGCAATATAGTAAATAGCGTGGAATATAAAAGTAGTATAATAAAAATAACACCAGAGATTTTTATACTGGTTCGGAGCTCCGTCTACATCCAGTCCCAGACTCCTTCTGGAATTTCACTAAAAAAACAACCCTCACTTAACCCAGTGGAACGGGACTATACAACCCCTGAGCAACCGAACAGGGACCTGAGCAACAGAACAGGATTTCGCCTCAGCAGCCGAAGAGGACTTCACACACCATATATTGAGCCGATGAGTCTGGATGTTATCGTAGTCGTAGATTCATGAATTGTTGTGTCTTGTCAGCAATCAAAACCTATGATTCAACATTTTTATTTTATGATAACCAAACCATTCTAGTTAGAAATTTTATGTTATTATATTAATGTCTAGGGTTTAAAATAAATATTTAATCATAGCCAAAATCACTCCAACATATTAGGTTTACAACTAAGTCCGTAAACATACTTATTAGAAAATGGGTTCCATTAATGGCAAGGCTACTAGAGTACCGACTGTCACAGTACACCTCTATATATAATATACCAAAGGCCTCATATAAACCCCTACAAATCAGGACCGACGTACCCCTTATTGGATAATACCGAATATGTCACCACCTTTGTTGTGATCAACAACCGTGCTCGGACCACTAGCATACATATTATAAAAATATCAATCTAGATAAGGCGATGACCATTACTGGTAGTGAACCACATAGCCCTAAAGCATATTCCATATTTTAGTCATTACCGGGTGAGAGACTTGAGACTACATTTTATCTTTTTAGAAAATCCCACTTGGAATGCTAACACTGCCCTCCAAACGCAATGTGATGCCAACATTTATCCATATAAGTGTTTAGGATATGAAAAAACTTAAGGCGCTACTTTTACTACATCCTTAGGATTAGTAGCAAGCATCCCTTGGACTTTAAAGAACTTCATCTTCGATTTCACTATCTTCAAGATGTCTTCAATTCGAATGCTTGAGCTGGTTCAAAGTGATTTTTGGATAATATATCGAATCTTGGTCTCTCCAAACCGACAATCGGTAGTTTTCAGAAATGGCCAATATTTGATAGTAAGTTATTTAACTATCAAATAAACAAACAATCGAATCAGGGATTTAATTTCACACGGAAACCAAGCATTGTTAAGCACATAAGCGACTAATAAACCTCATTAATTAATTTAATAATTAACTAAAATCTCCTTTCAAATATTTGTATTAAAATACCTTTTACAAATATATATTCACAAACCCTCTCTAATCTTTTCAATACTTAAAAAATATTGATATACTTATCTCAACTGTATAAGTATGCTCACAAAACATTTCACTTAACTTTTCCATATACTTTGTTAACCATAAAATATTCAAAAGAACGAAGGCATGAAAGAAGGGTCATGAGAGCATGAGGAAAGATCAGAAAGCACCGAGATATTTTGGATAATCATACCTTCCGGCTATGAGCTTATGGCAAAGTCCAAGGCTATCTTTCAAAGTCCATAGACGGGATGATGCTCCACGAATCAACCTTTCGACTTGAAAGGGAGGTCTTTCAACAAAGGAAAAGGAGAAGGAGCTCAAACTAAACCTTTTGGTGGAGTTGAGAGGATGCATCCATGTTAATTCTAGCCTTAAGATCCGTAATCCGCATTTCTCACACAGGAAACTAATCCATATACCTATCCATGTTAAATCAACAATAATCAGCTTACCATGGAACTAAAATATCATATTACTTTGATTTAGAACGGTCCATGTTACTCAAAAATGAGATAAATTCGCTCCATTATCAACTTAATAAATCACATATGTAGGCTCATAAAAAAAATCATTCTTTAAATGGTTATGTTCATACATTTGTTTAAGTTAGGTTAATTATATTGATGTTATGGCTACGTGCGATTAAGTATGATCATATATATTTAATATATTTATATAAGAAGATGTAAACAGTTATAAAATGAAAAAACATTGTTCACAAATCATAAATATAGTATACGACGCGATAAATAAAAACAAGAAGAAAACACAAACTTACAGAATTACGTAGAAACAAAAACAAATTTAATTAGAACTCAGAAATGCCATTCATGCCTTAATATGCTATTCAAATTGCATAATATACCTACACCAATGCTTAAATGCAAATTGTTCACTAAAATTGATTTGATATTCAAATCAGTAAAGTGAGTTGAAGGTATTTCAGGATAACTAAAAAATGATTTTCGCTCTCACTTAAGCTATTACTTGGCAGTGCCTTGTACATGCCTTATTGAACATGACATACATACTCTTTGTGTAACAACTCGAAATTTTGAGGTAATTAATTATTATTACTTAATTAATGGAACTTTGGAATTGAAAATGAATAATTTGAATTTATTGTGGAATATTGAAATTTATAGTAAATAATTAGGGATATTAAATTGTTTTGGAAATATTTATTTATTGAAATAAATTAATTAACTAATGGATTTAAAATATGTATTTTTGGGTATTAAATTTAAATGAATTAAATATAGAAATAAATTCTAGAAAATTTTGTAATGTTGGAAAATAATTAAGTACTGTAAGTATAAATTTTATTTGAACTTTTATTATAATTTAAATTAAAATTAAAATTGGTTTTATAAGATAAAATATATTTGTTTTAATAAATAAGCCCAAGTCCAAGAGCATGATGCCTAAACCCATCTCTAACATTTTCTTACTCTAGGGATTTTCTTTGTTTAGTAAAATATTAGTTCACATGTCATCATCACTTACATCCTTCTAGAGCAAAATTATGAAATCCTCCTCTTTAGAAATTAAAAATAATAATAAAATTCCTAAAATTCAATAATTCAAGTATGTTCATCTCCACGCCTTTTATAACAAGTAACCAGGAAGGATTTAGGGAATGAATCATCAATTTTGGGTTCTGATGCATGCACAATGAGGAACGATGCACAAGAGGTGCTTTAGGTGAGTATACACTCATAAAATCTATGTTCTGATCATCATATATGTTGGTATCGGTTTGATAAGGTAAATATAGATGAATTCATCAAATTGATGAAGTTAGTAGCAAGTTTAAGGAAGAAATGACCCAAATTAATGAAGTTTAGGCAAGAAAATGGGTCTTTAGAGTCTCTGACTGGTTGACTACCAAGGGTTACTGATCGACCGCTTGTGGTAGACCAATGACAACAACCGGTCATGTAATTTTTGTAAGCGTGACTGTATGTTTTTTATAAATTTAATTAATTAATTATATATTAATAACTTGTGTAAATAAAAATGGCTATAAAGAAAATATGTTATTTATATATAAATAAATTTGATTAGAGAATTTTTTTTATTTGTGTTAATTATTGGTTATTTAATTTAGATACCGATTGTTTAATATAAATTTAGTTTTTGATTTTTAGTAAATTTATAAAAAAACCTATAAATTTATAGAAATATATGAAATGGTTCCTAAATGATATTTTAAAAATTTTAAATTATATTTTTTGTAATTTTGGATATAACTAAAGTTTGAGCAATATATTCTATGAAGTAGGAATATAATAATTTGATTTATGCCACATAAAATTATGTAAAAATAGTATTTAAATATAGAAAATTACGAAATAATTATTATGCGTAACATTTAGTTTTATAAACTATTTTTAAGGTTCTAAAAGTAAGAAATCAATTTTCAAAAGTTATTGTGAATATTAAATTATTATTTAAATTTGTAAAAGGTTGAGAAATTAGTAGTTTATTGAAAAGAAAATTTTATATTTGGTTTTAATCGATTTAATCCTATAATATATATATATGTGTGTGTGTGTGTGTGTATGTATTATCCATTCTATGTTCTTACTTTTGTTATATCAAGATTATATGTTGCGAATAATTCATTATTAAATATTGATTTGTTTCTTATATATATATATATATATATATATATATATATGAATAATCTAATTTATATTAGTTTTTTGATCACTCTTTTCTTGTATATTGAATTAGATTTTATGAATGATTCATCATTGATATTGTTTGGTTGGTGCTTTGGTATGATATGGTAATGACATCCTTTTATATGATGATTTTAATTTTGTGCAGCGAGGAACCTGAATAAACAAAGTTATATAACTGTTTGATATGAGAATTTTGGTAACATTTCTTTGGTTATTCTTTGGAATCGTTATATATTATGAAGTTCGAGTGTAATTTATGAGTAATGAATAAACGTTGAGTATAACTCAATGGTATGTGTGACGCTGTTGTGATATTTATTTGGTTATTTGTAAGTGGATAACACTCATGTGACGGGAATAGTATTATGAGATTGTACTTATGTGATGTGATGCTCATTTTTGTGAGTAGGGTAGATGCCCCTGTATTTATTGATATTGTGTGCCAGTATCATAATGTACTCATTTTAATGGCATTAAAGAGGACCAAATGGCTAGAATCCACCCTAGCGGCCAGATCTTAAGGTCATATCCTAGATCCGTGACACCATTTGGAATATTTGATGCACATCATACGATTTGGGTTAGGTGACTCATAAGGTAGGTTCCCTATTTCACGAGATTTGGGTTAGGTGACCTATATGGTAGGGGCCCTATAACCTCTTTTTGTCGCATATGCCAGCAGTCTATTACCTATAGGGCAAGGCAAGGTCATGACTAAGAGGTTACATGTTGACGAGCCATTGGTGGATAAGTGTCAAGATGTCTATCGAGGTAACTGAAGATCATAGAAGTAGATATGATTAATTGATCCTGGGCTCTTGGAGTGGGCAGATGGCCATCAGCCTCCCTTCTAGTTCTAACGAAGTGATAGATTGACATATACTGACATACCTCACTTAACTATAGATATGAATTATGTGACCTGGGGTTATGTGACCCACATATTGATGTATATATTGACTTTACTTGAGACTTCATGTCTATCGTACAATTATTACCCGTCACGATTATTTATATACGAGGAGATGAGATTATATCTAGATAGGTGTCCAGAGTATAGTGAATATCTTTTATTATATTGGTAAACACCCTATCTTGTCCAACATGTTGATGTCGATGCTTTTATTATTGAGATTGAGGATATATTTAGGCAATGCCGCATGCAGGCCTGATTGTACTTATTGATACCCCACTTATAGATGATTTCCAGATTTTGATGATGGCTTCAAGATATAGATGATTCACCCATTTAATGTTGATTCTATGAATTTTGGTTTGATGTATTTTTATATGGGTGATGACAACTTTATACTTGGTTCTGTGATATTTGACGTTATATGATGCTTTGGTGGTTGTCTATGATATTATAATTATATACTATATATATTGCTATATATATTAATGTTATGGATACTGTCCTGAATCATCCCGATGATATTATCGTATTATTAGACCCTATATATATATATATATATATATATATGGTATTATTTATGTATATTAACTCATATGATTTAGACATAGTCTGACCCATGAGTTATTTACGTAATACTCGGTTCAGCCTAAGACCTTTTCAGGTACAAGGATGGTGAGACCAGCTTATATTTACTGACATAGTGGAGTCTAGTTATATAGTTTAGTTTAATGTTATTATATACAATGTACTTCATGTATATATATTCTTATGTTGTCTTTTGGACCTAAGATTATATTTTATCGCTGCGATTCTGACTTTGTGTTCTCTGTTATATACTGTATATTGTGTATTGTTCTATCTGGAAGCACACGTGTTTACTGCTTTATGCCAATACTGTGTACGTTTTGTGGGGAGTTGTATTTAACGTTTAAATACGTACCAATTTTAGCCTAAGGGAATATTCATGTGCGTATCACATATAGCCTCATTCTCCATGTCATCCGACAATATTACTTAGTAATAATCTTAGATAGTATGAGTATAGAGGTGGAATGCTTATACCTTATTTCTAGAATTCTTCTTATCGTTAACCTATAAAGTGGATAACTATTGGAAGATTCATTAAGGATAATCCAAAAATCTTGCTCCACCTCCTCTTTAGTATGTTTTTAATCAGCTTTAATGTAAGGGTACTTTTGACATAGGTCCTTATTAAGTTTCAAAATTCACGAAAAGTCCCTCACTAAATTTCAGTGTAAATTAGGTCCCTGTTTTTTATTCACGATTATTGCAGAGCATGATGCAACTTTTCATAAAAGTTGCTGACATTTCCGCAACTTTTCTATACACTATGAACATAGAATGAAAGTTGCTGAAATATCAGCACTTATTTATAAAAGTTGCCGACATTTCAGCAATATTTATGTACACTGTAAACACAGTGTATGAAAGTTGCTGAAATATCAGCACTTATTTATAAAAGTTGCTGACATTTCAGCAATAATTTTTCTTCGTTTCCAGAAAACAGGGACCCGCTTTATAATGAAACTTTGACAGGGAAAGTTGCTGAAATATCAGCACTTAATTATAAAAGTTGCTGACATTTCAGTAATAATTTTTCTTCATTTCCAGAAAACAAGGACCCGCTTTACAATGAAATTTTGACAGGGACCCGCTTTACAATATGAAAGTATGATAGGGATGCCTTCCTAATTTCCACTTAATGTAAACCTTTATCAAAGTCTATACTTTGTTTGACATTGAAATTTTCTTCTTTCCTTACGAACATCACAATCATTTGCATAGTCATGATCATGTCACCGATCATCCCAAAAGTTAAACGCCCATTGTCTACCGCTTATTCAATAAACTTTCAGACCATAAACGCTTATTTGATGAGCATTTGTGCTTGAATTTGCGTCCAACCCCTTAAGGCTCCGTTGAGAGTTTTGTAGTACAGTCATGAAAGATTTTGAAAGTACCGGTTTTAACCACAATAACCGTAATGATTTTGAATACCTTATATGAAGTGTTGTTATAGTCGATCAATATATGTTTGGAAGTTTAATATACACCGATTTTAAGAGTTTTTCATTATAGTAATATTACGCACACGTATGTGTGTTTATTATATAAATTTGTGAATATTAAAATATGAATAGTATGAGTTATTATTTAAAAAATAAATTTAGAACCGCTCAAAACACTAAATTTGATTGGTTGAAAAATGCTATTAAATTACATTATATCGGTTTTCATTAGTTTTACAACGATTGACTTGAACAAAAGTTACAATCAAATGTTAGGACAAGTGAAATACATCACAGAATTTGGGTATTGTTAAACGGACTAAGGTTTTAAATGTTGGGATTTTCCAAGAACATTTTCTAACATTTTTTTTTTTTCCTTATAATTTTTGAGCCCTCGTGCATCCCTTTGCCCATTCCCCCAAGAAAAAATTATAGCCAAAAGCTAAAAGTTGGAGATTGCCCAAGCTCTCTTTTCTTCCATTTTTGATTAACCCCTTGCAACTGAACTTTTTCATGTCAAGTAATGTCCCATTAATGCAACCCTGGGAAAACACAAAAAATAACAATCAGATTAATTTAGATTCAATGGAGGCCGATATAGCCGAAGAGCTTCTATGTGTCGAGGCGGAGCTTCAGGATGTTCAAGGTAAAACCCTAATTTAATTTTGATTTGTCTTTAGATGTAGGTATTTGTTAGAAGGAATATAAGTATTGGTCGATTTTAACTTGCTTCAACCGTTGCTTTACTGTTCTTGGCATATTTCCAGTTGATTTTTGTACACGACGGTAAATTGGAAGTCCCATGGTGCACGTGCTCTTTCTCTCTCGCATCATCATGTACCATGAATTAGATTCGTCTAAATGGACATGAACCTCAATATAGTTAGCTTGATTTTTTTCATGACCGTTCTGACTATCAATAATATTATATCTTATATTATATCTTATGTAACCAGTTAATGCATAGTTTGAAACATATAGTTTGTGCTTGTTTGAAATGCTGATCGCTGCATTTTGATTGTTTAATGCTGGTTACTGGATGGTGAACATGATTGGGGAAAGTTGAATGTTGTATATTAACATTGACTGTATCGTCCCTTCATGTGCAGCAGCGAAGCCATCCAGTGGCGTTGTAATAGCCTCAAATGGATGCAATGTAATAAACAGACACATAGGTCACATATTTTGATAACGTATATACAGCAATCATTTTAAGATTAAAATCGAACTAATGTGGTTGCATAATTGATGATAATCCAATTTAAATCCAAATTTTTACCGATTCAAAAAAACTAAAGTAGGTAGATAATATTACGTAAATTGCTTGGTATCTACACTTAAATTAGTATTCATTTTTTAATTAATTTTAAAAAGCACATGGCACAACTATAAATGAGTTCACAAGCTAATCAAGCAAGATACATACATATTATTTATATTTTAGCACATCAGATAAATATTTAGCTTTGGTTTAGAACAACTCAAAGTTTAGAAAAAAAAATCCAGTTGACATTTGAATTTTATCCTATTTCACATGCATAATTTTAAAACATATAGATACAAAGTTATATAAAAATTAGTTAGCTTATTTACAAAAAACATTTTTGACCATACAGAAAATAGAAGAGCTAAAAAAGGTAAACTCTCTGCACGTAAAAAAGTAGCCATCATCTCAATTCAATCAGTGAATAACAAGATTATAATATATGAAGATCATAAGATATACAGAGAAGAAGCCAGAAAATGAATATTTTGCAGATTAATGTGTATATTTGAAAATGAAACTCTACAATTTGGAATTTGTGAAAAGTGATTGGGATATACTTCTTCAATATTGCCGAATTTGGTTCCCTTCTCCTAAACACTTTCTGAAAACACACATTTAACCTTCACTTAAATCTTATCTATTCACCAATAGCTTATTGCAAACAAACGTACCCACAGTGTAGCCTTCATCTAGATGTGGGTAAGGGTGAAAGATAGAGGGATGAGCTATCCAGGCCAGGCCACGTAGACGGTGGCTTAGAGCCCCCAACTATTTGAGGGCCTCAAAATATTTTTCAGTAGTATTTGTAATATATACCATATCAACTTTAAATAATATAGAGCGTGACTCAGTGGTGAAGCAGTTGTCTTCTATGGTGGAGACACAGAAACGAGTTATATCTTGTCCCTAATTTTTGTATGGTAAATTTACCATCTTGCCCATAGGGCCTTATTTGTTTTTCCACCGCTTGCAAAGGAAATTTTGCCTTGGGCATCTGAATAACCAAGGCCGGGCATGTGGTTATCATTAATCTAGAATTATTAGAAAATTGCAACTGCGTTTTTGTTGCTATTGCCAAATGTACCAATAATCTGGACAACACACGGTCAAGGATCGGCTACACCTCTATCCACCAATTTCAACCCCACATTCTGATTTAAATAGCATCATTATATTATTTAAATTGGAATGTGTGGTTGAAATCGGGGGAATAGAGGTGTGACAAAAATGAGGTGTAGCCGATCCTTGCTCTATGCACACACATATATACATATATAGCCCATAGTATAAATTAATAAACAAATATATTCAAAGAAGTCAGTAAAATAAAGAAGTTAAATTACTGCCAATATTTGAACGTAAGAAATAAGTAAATACCGACAATGAAG
Organism: Allium cepa; assembly: GCA_030765085.1. NCBI lineage: Eukaryota > Viridiplantae > Streptophyta > Magnoliopsida > Asparagales > Amaryllidaceae > Allium > Allium cepa. The sequence continues at coordinate 937,679,110 of CM060935.1, forward strand.
CAATTATTATTTCTTTCGATACTTTGAACATGTCTAAATAATTTAAAAAAGCAAATTCTTTGACTACAGTAACTATTTTTCATCTTCTTTCTAACAGAAGTTGAACTAAAAGCTTCTTAATGGACCACCCTCTAAACAAAGCAAACTCCTTGACTAGTATAACTATTTTCATTTTCATATCCCATTTCTTTTACTTCATACTCCAACATTAAAAATTAAGAGTCATTGTTTTCATTACTAATTTGATCATATCATTGAGCTTGATTTTGGATGATGACATGAATAGTCCAACTTCGATAAGGATTGTTATCTAAATTGTACCTCTAATCAATAAGATAAAATTTATGCTTTATAATATAGTTGAATAAATAATTAGCGTAACAATCCATACGTGCAAATAACAATTCTATTGTACCTAACTTAAACTCCAGTACATAAGCTGAACCAAGATGTGAACTTTTAGCCTTAAAAAGTCAGTTACACTATTCAAGTGAAATAGTCGATATTTTATACTAAACTAGTGTATCTCAAAGTCTCAATGCTAACTGTTTTCTCTCTAGAATGTCACATCTGCCAGCCTTGAAATGCCCAGCATCTTGGTGTTTAAGCCACATAAACATAGTCTGTTCAAACATTGTTTGTAAACTCATGTAATGCTGGAGTGTATGTCACCAAATTGTTACTCCATATTCCCTCACACACCACCTAAAATGTGTTACTATGCAATGTTGATCGAGAACATGCTTCAATACCATCTGGAGTGATCCACATGAGCAAACAACAGAGTTGCACATAATATTGTCATTTTCACTACATGGGTCAAACCAATATGTCATTTTCAATAAAGCATTGGTGTTTGTTTTCCAATTTTGTGTGTTATTTTTGCTGATTTGATACTATTTTCTTTGGATATCAAAAAGTGGGCATCGTTTTGGTGTTAGGTAACTAGATATTGAAACGATGGTTTCTTCCTCTATTTTACTTTCGCATAGTGATTGTGAGTAATAGCTCTGAAAGTTATTTTGAGAAGTGCTTAATGAATCATCTTTTGGATGATCTAAGTTTATAGTTAAAAATGATAAAAAAGAACATTGTTATCAAAAATATTAAAACTATACGATTTATACCTTGCTTCAAATCAAATACTCTGAATACACTATACGAAGTATGACTGCTATTATTGTGTGCCACTTTGCTGGCAAGCTGTAAAGGTTCATTGATAAAACTATTGGAACTCCAGGGATTGCTGAATCTTTCAAATCATTAGAAGCACCACGTATGATTTGGGTTGATTATTAGCGAGGTCAAGCCTTTGGTGACAGTTATCAAAACTAATCTTTCCTATATGGTATAGGAAAAGGTAAAAAAAATTCTGCTCAAAAATTGTTCTTGAAGACACATCTTCTCTAGATAATAAAAGTAAAACTAGAAAGCTTTTACAGCGATGTGATAATTATAATGGCATGGCATGCTTAGGATAAAAAATACATTTGGTAATGTTCTTGTAGCATTCTTTGTCGTGCCTCACTACCATAGTTTTGCATAGCAGTTTGATATTCGTGGATACCTAAAGATGATGCAACATTCTTATTTTGTAACTTTTCCCCTTTCTCTTTGATGACACACTTCAGATCAAATTAAGTTATTGCTTGATCGCCAGGAGAAGCTTTATGATAGGCAGTTGGAGTTAAAGTCTTTATTGGAAGACTGCAAAGCATCTGAAGATGCTTCAGATAATCATGTTTATGAAATCGATTGGTCGGGAGCTTTTGATTGGGACTCTCTTGCAGATGATTCAAGATTCAATATTTTTGGCATATCTTCCTATCGAGCAAATCAGCGAGAAGTGAGTGTAAAACAACTGACCTATTTTCTTGTGTGGTGTTTTTTTTCTCTTTAATTAAAAAAATAAAATCAGTAAGCTTGTTCTTAAGGCGAGACATTCACGATTATATTTCTAGCAAGTGCTGGCAGGTCTAAAAGCTTAATAGCATTAAAACAAAAACAAATAATTGAATAAAGGTTTTGTCTATTCATCATTAGGTATGATGAACAATGGTGAGAGAGCTGGGGTGACCTTAAATGAAAAGGCTAAAGCTCTTTTTATCTGCCATAGTAAATACATGCTGTTTTTTGTCATATATAAGTTGGTAAAGTTGTTATCATTTAGCTTTAGTTATTTGGTTCATTCATCTAGTACTGCACTTTTATTTTTGTGAATTAGTCTACCAAATATCATTGTCCAACGCAGCTACTTTAATGGTGCAAAGCCACTTCTTATAATGCTGTATAGGTTTTTTATTCCATTGTAAGTTTTGCTTCACAGTTGTATGCATGTTATTATTTTGGGAACTGAGTTTTCAAGAGCGAAATCGAAAACAGCGTGAAAAATGAGGAAAATAGCGTGAAAAATGGGGGTAAATCTACTTAAGTTCAACTTATTTTTTTAGGAGCAACTCTGTGGGTATATCTTGCCATGATATATGGCATGTTTCATGTCTTTTTTAATAAATTCCTTGAAAACTCCTTAAGCATACTTTGTTTGTTCGATATTACTGGCTTTGGGAAATTTTAAATGGCCTGGAAGAACTATTAATATAGCGTAGTGCTAAGGACATTGAGGATTTGGCTATGGGCATCGCAGTCAGTGGTTGAATGCCGGCCGCGGTGCCCTAGGGCGGCGTTAAACCATCACACCTTGCTTGGTCGGCGGTTTTACGCCGCCCCAGGGCACCTCGGCCGGCGTTCAACCGCCGACCGCAGTGCCCATAGCCAAACCGGTGGCTCCCTTGCCATTACTCTTGTTTTATAGATATACAGCTCTTAATATGGATCGTTATCAGTAAGGGAAAGTGGATAGGCATTTGTCAGGACTTCTAACCCTCCTTATTGCTATTGTTAAGTGCTTTGATTATCCTCAATGCTCTTTATATTTTTTGTGATATAATATTTTATTTTTTCTCGCACAATTATCAGATAATAAATGCTGTCATGAGTAAAAGAGATGTTTTGGTTATAATGGCTGCTGGGGGTGGAAAAAGTCTCTGCTATCAACTGCCAGCAGTTTTACAGAATGGAGTTGCTCTTGTAGTCAGCCCTCTACTCTCTCTTATTCAAGATCAGGTACTTTTGTTTAATCATCATACGTTAATAGTTGGTTGGCAACAATGAGCATTTGGAAACTGTTCAATAAACGATCCTATGTACGAATTAATTAAGTCTTTTTGAAGTTTTTACCAAGTACCATTGACGCCGAAAATGACACTAATACCCATATATTAGATGAAAACATCAGTTCCAGCAAAAAAAAAAGGAAAAAGGCAGAAAAGTGAAAGGAGACATTTTTTTTTTACAGTGGTTCGGCGTAATTTCCGACCTATGTCCACTTTATATTTTGTTTTTCTTCGGATTACAACTAGTTATGTTAGATCTGACTACAATCTAGTGGATCTCATATTTGCAATGGAGTTTCTAGATTATTTAAGGTAGAAGATAGGAGTGAAGAAGATGTAGAGTGGAGCAGAGTGAAGATCTTTTTTTGGCTGCTGTAAGGCTGGTATTTATAGGAAAACAGAGGTAAAGGGTCAGAAGCCTGCTTGCACCGAGGTTCAGGAGATAGCCTGATGTTGTACAAGAGAGCTCGGGGGAACAAGACCTAAGAAAACAACTCGGTGCGGAGTTAAATGGCGACTTGTTTTAATTGGTCTAAAGTGATTTTCTTCACTTGTTTTCTTCTATCGATGTGTTTTAGCTTCTTTTCCATCGATGTGTGGTTGATTCTAGCAATTTTCGATAACAATTGACTTATCCCACTATCTTTTCATTAATCCTCAGAGTCGCTCATCCAAACGCTGGAAAAATCACTTGATCATGAGTGGCTGGAGTTGTATATGAGGTATACGAAGTTTGAGAAGTGGGAAGGGGAGAAGAAATAGGTAGGTGCTGACTTAAACAACTCGGGACTGAGTTGTGTACTTAGCCCCATTTCAGTTGAAACTTTTCTAAGTTCCTTTTCTTCTTCATCTGATCGTGTTTCCAAGTTCATGAATTATTTCGTCCATGGTATCTTCCGAGTCAAGTTGAAATCTGCTTGGCTAAATAGCGGGTTAACGTTTGCCCCTCAAAGTATGCCTTTTGAATATAAAGTGTGCTTTACTGAAGAACAAGTTCCCACATCAATCATTCTTCAATAGTTGAGCTCTTTGGCCTTCCATCGATCCCGATCATAGTGAATCATCCGCTTCTTTCGAATTCTCTTGCAAATAAAAGGTCGTTCCAAACCTGTTATAGCTAAGGACTCTAGCCCTTGCTTAAGTGTTATTCATACATCATAATCGGTCTGATTTCATTCGAAGTTCTTACATCGCATATCAAAATCGTGCCGTGTTCATTCAGGATTTATCCGTTTTACTCTAACTATAAGGCATTCAAATCCTTTATCAAATCTCTATCTGCTCTAAGGTTCGATTTCTACGGATCATTTTACATTCAGTTTAGTTTGCTATTTCTTCGGATCGCTTCACATCCAACCTAAAGTTTCGATCTCTTCGGATCATTTATCACCCAATTTATGGGTTCGATCTCTTGGATCGTTTTTCGTCTAATATAAGGTTTCGTTCTCTCCAAATCGTTTATCTCTCAATCTAAGGATTCGATCTCTTCGGATCGTTTATCGTCAAATTTAGGGTTTCGATCTCTCTGTATCCTTACTGAAGCTAATTCGCTCGTTCTTCGCCGAGGGGACACAATGACCAAGCAAGCCCATTCATTCACTCTCCGGTGAGATGACTTACTTTCATACAAGTCCATCCACTCGCTCTCCAACAAGGGAATCTGCATCATGCACTCCGGTCTCGACTCTCCGGCCGAGACTTAACGCGATCAATATCGTACAAGTCCATCCACTTGCTTCCGAAAATGGAACTTACATCTTGCACTCTGGTCTCGATTATCTGTCGGGACTTAACGCGATCGATACCACTCATCACATTCAAGTGGATTTTTTTTTTAAATCAAGTATTTAAATTAAGGCAAACATGCAGAAATCCTAATTATTCGTCCCAGACATCCAACTTAGAGCATGCATAGAGACCGTTCCAGGCCTCGTACACATGTAAACGATTCGAGATTATTATTGTCCTAACTAGTCATTCTAGACATCCGACTCAGAACGTTTCTACAGACTGTAGACTAATCTAGGCCTCGTACACGTGTAAGCGTTCTAAGATTATTATTTTTAATTATTCAAAGAAAAACGCAAAGCACATGAAGCGAACTACCTCTCGTCCATCCCGATCATGAGATTTCGAGTCTTGAGGCAGGTCTTTGATTGTTTCTTGAAGCATTCGCTGCAGATGGTGACTGCTCCGGCTGCACCATCGTAGTTCTATGCCTTACGTACTGTTGCAGCTGGTTGCTTCGAACCAATTCCTCTATCAGATCATGAAAGTGTCGACATTCGTTCATTTCATGTCCATCTAGCTTATGAAATATGCGAAACTTTCTAGATCTTTCCTCCCGATCAGTGGGCTCTCTTCTAGCTGGCTTTCGGTAGAGGATCTGTCCCTTAGTAGGTATATCCTCTTCGGGTCTTTGTTAGTTCAGTGTAGAAAGAGAACTTCGATTCTCTCATCAGCCGTTTCGGTTCTTCAACATTATCATCAGCTCTTCGAGAGTCCGCCGTTATCCACAACGTTAATTTAAGCATCTTCGGCTTCGACGTCTTTTTGCCATATATGTTTCTCATCTTCATGATAGAACTTCGTAAGGTCCATTGACGGTTCCCTTTCCAAAGCAATCTTAAAGCAATCTGGCTTGCAACTCCTAAAACTGCCGCAATCAGAATCATGGATCGATCTAGCCTATCAACTGCAGCAGCTACCGCGTTAACCCTAGTCAAGTAGCTCTTCGAGGTCTTTCCGGCCATTTGTTTTACGCTCGATAGTGTCATCACATTCTTTGGTCCCGAGATATGAACTCTAGATTGTCTTATGAACTTATTCACTAGATCGGTCAATGTGCTTATGGATCCATTCTCCAGCTGTCTGAACCACATCGCTGCCAAATCTGTCAAATATAACAGGATGTACCGCCTCATCACCTCCGTAGAAGCACTCAACACTTCCATGTGTTAGATGCATCTCATTAAATGAACTGTTGGATCAGATTGCCCATTGTACATTTTCAGCATCGGAAGCTTGAAATCCGAAGGATTCCTCGTATTCCGGGTATTAGCGGTAAATGGATTTTTGTTTACACCCCTCAAACTCTGGTCTGAGGGTCCACCTCTAACTATCATTCTGATCATTTCAGCCATCCAACTGTTGTCGGCTAACTAAAATCTTTGACCACTAGTTGTATTCTGCCCCTTGCTCCTGTGGAGAAATCCCGACACATATTCTGATCAAGGTTTTCGAACTTGGTTTTCGTCTTGATATCGGTCATTTGTAATTTCCTTAGTTTCAAACGATTTCAGAAATTACAAAGGTTTCAGTTTCGGTCCCAATTTTGATTTTGAATGGTTTGTTAATGAAAATGTAATTGTAATCCTTTTAAATAAACTTAATTATAGTAAATTAAATTACGGTAAACTAGATTAATAAAAACCCAATATTTATTTTGTTGCAAAATGCAAAAAAACTAACTCAAAATATCAGGCTTCACAAATCCTAAACCAGCCTAATAACAAAACCTAAATTAAAACCAAAAAGCAAACCTCCAGCCCACCCAAACTAAATTCAGCTCACCCAAGTTAAATCAATCTAAGTGAAATCCAGCTTCCCATAAATCCACCGTATCCAAACATTCGTTTAATTCTACTCTAACCCTCACTCCAAATCAAAGTCTAAAAGCAGCCCTACATCTCCAAATCAGTCGCAACCTTCAACTTAGTATATAAAAAATATAGAAAAAAAATCGAGTTTGAATCGAACGTGATTCGAAATAAGAGTGCAAATCGAGTTGGCCGAGTCGAAGTAAAGATTGATTTTTAGGTAACTTTGATTTTTCTCGATGCTTTTTTGTGTTGATCTCACTCTTTCTCTACGTACTTGTTATACTATCGATACTTTCAAAAAAAAGATGCTTTTATTCGCTGCCCTAGTCCGAAACCGGATTTCTTCGTCGGTTTCGGACCGCTGCAATCTGGTAGCAGTCGGGTATCACTGAAATTTTGGGGTACCGACAGAAATCTAAAACTATGATTCTGACACATACTCCTTTGGTTGCATGTCTGTATTTTGATCCACACATCTGGTTTCATTCTGTTGTCCGTTCCTACGGGGAAGGCTTGACACATATTTCTTTGATTGTTGCGCATTCACATTCTGATTTATGTTTCTAGCTCAAGGATCATTTACTTCGGCATTTCAGCACGTTCCAAGCTCGCACCAACGTTGCCTCCGAGTATAATTCTCTCGGTGCCATGAGGATTTGGGACGGTACCGAGTGATACTGTTCATGGGGGCATCATTCCAGTCTGTTCCGCTCCAACTGCAAATATTCCTACATTAGTTTCTGGTCCTTGGTTCTGAATTCCAACAATTCTAGCTATTCCTTGCCTGTTTTCTCATTCATTGGAAAAATCCCCTCAAATTCCTATTGTCTACTCATTAATCCATCTTACATCTCTTTCATCATTTTCTCCATCTCCTCTCTAGTCATGTAAATAGATTGATTGGAATTGGAGGACACCTCTTGGCTATCCTGTGCTTTGGTTGACTTCCTCCAATTTTAGATTTGGTATTAGGTCTCTTCATCTTCCTTGAGTTTCAGATTCAATTTTTAGGCTGTGAAATCTAGCTCTTTATCAGTGAAAGCACCAAAATGCTGACGTTAAAAATGGCATCAACATCCAAATATCAGATAAAATCACCAGTTCTAATAAAAATAAAGGAAAAAAATAAAAAAGAGAGACAAAATTTTTATAGTGGTTCAGCGTAATCTTCGACCTACGCTTTATATTTTGTTATTAGTTGTTTTCTCTCCGAATTACAACTATTTATGTCAAATCTGACTATAATCTAGTGTATTTTAGATTTACAATGGAGTTTCTAGAGTATTTAAAGGAGAAGATATGAGTGAAAAAGATGCAGAGTGTGAAACAGACCGAAGATCCTTTTCTGGTTGCTGTAAGGCTGGTATTTATAGGGAAACAGATGTACATGATCATAACTTGCTTGCACTGAGGTCCAGGAGATATCCCAATGTTGTACAAGATAGCTCGGGGGCACAAGACCCGAGAGAACAACTCGATGCTGAGTTAAATGGGTCGGCACCGACTTGTTTTAATTGGTGCAAAGTGATTTTCTTCACTTGTTTTCTTCTTCTATCTTTTATTCGATGTGTTTCAGCCTCTTTTCCATTGACTTATAGTTAATTCTAGCGATCTTCGATAGCACTTGACTTATCCTGCTTTCTTTTCATTAATCCTCATAGTCGCTAATCCAAACTCTAAAAAAATCACTTGAGCACGAGTGGCTGGAGTTGTATATGAGGTATACGAAGTTTGAGAAGTACGAAGGGAAGAAGAAACAACTCGGGACCGACCTAAACAACTCGGGACCGAGTTCTGTACTTCGCTACATTTTAGTTGAAACCTTTTCAAGTTGCTTTTCTTCTTTTTCTGATCGTGTTTTCAAGTTCATGAATCAATTCGTTCTTGTTTTGATCTTCTGAGTTCAGTTGAAATATGCTCGCTAAAAAGCGGATTAACAAGTATAAATACACATGTAAATATACTTGTATGTGTATATATGAGGAAGGATCAACCTCCCCATCACCCGATTCCTCCAAAATCCCTCTATCGATTTGCTTAATTATATGCCTTGGATTTAGCTAATTTTTGTAGATTGATGTTCTTCTCCTGTATATCATCATAATGATTTTTTTAGATCGTTCCGAGACTTTCAAACCTCTCAAAAAACAAAGTCAAAGTGAGTGATAGAAATCATTTATTTCGATCATTGATCTAAAATGAAGTTCCGAGGAGGATAAAATTCTTGACACGATCTGTAAATTTGTGAAGATTATCTCATGATAAAAAACATCATATTTACAAATTAGCTAAATCTGAACTATATAGATTAAGATTTATACCCCCGGTTTTCAGGGAATCAAGTAATAGAGGAGGGATCCACAATTCCTCTCTTATGTGGCCTCTTCTTTGCCTTCTCTGCAAAATTATGGAACAAAATTTTGTAGATATAATATACTTGCCATCGAGATCATTTACACCAAAATTTGATTTGTTTCGAAACTTCTAAATCCTTCAAAATCGTAAATCAATACGAGCCATTAATTTTGTATACATGCATATACATAAATACGTACATATATAAACACACACACACACACATATATTAAAACTTCAAAATGATAAATCAATTTTATGTAGATAATCTAGATAACAAATTGATTATAAGTTTTTGTTTCATTTCGAAACAATTTTGCACAAAAGACAAAGAAGGGACTACGGAGGATAAAAGGGTCATGGATCGCTCTCTCTCTTACACAAATGTGCGCGCACACACACATTCCGAGTAATAAAAAAAGGTTATACAGCATGAGAGGGAATGCTAGTCACACTCACTAATTCCTTCCTTAGCACACTTAACCATGTGCCAATTACACATTGGTGTTTGTATACACGTCTTAATTGCAGTACATCTACTAAGGTAAATATGCTGAATTAGCATGGGTAACCTTTTTCTAACTGTAACTATTAATGCTTGACAATTAACACAATCAATTATGAACCAAGCATATTTAATATTTTTTGATTAGTTTATAATATGTTTTTGTAGTAATTAAAAGACCAAATTAATCTTGCTATAATGCTGTAGAATTCAGGAGCTTAGACATGCTTCTGCTTTTCTTTTACCAGGACTTGGTCTCTCTATTTCCATCTAATTGGCACTTTGGTAGCTGTGCGGTGTTAAGATACCAACCGTACCGTAGATATTTAGATGACACAAGAGCTATATAAATTTCAGCGATCTTTTCTTTTATCCTTAGAACTTGTATGATTCGAAAATGTGGTTGAATTAGCCAGTATCTTATGTTTAACTGTAGGTGGAGTTTTGGACAATCATTTGCAAATGTTTAATTGTGAAAAAAGACACCACTTGAAATGCCAATAATTGTACAACTGATTGTAGACCAACCATAGACTATCTGACCAACCCTACTTATTTTGGAAATGTGTTTGTTCAGGTTATGGGATTGACAGCTTTGGGGATTCCTGCTTATATGTTGACTTCTACTACCAGCAAGGAAAATGAAAAATTTATCTACAAGACCCTTGAGAAAGGCGATGGAGACCTGAAAATTTTATATGTGACACCCGAAAAGATATCCAAGAGCAAGCGATTCATGTCTAAGCTTGAGAAATGTCACCATGGTGGGCGTCTTTGTCTTATAGCAATTGATGTAAGTTAAAAAGTGCATGTAACCCGTTAATAGCTTAAATGTCAAAATCTTTATAACTTATACCGATCTATCCTCATGTAATCAATTAAATTCTATATTCTTGTTCTTAATTAGCCGTGTATCATATTTATAATATAATGACTGTTCAAAGGTTTCATAACTAAATTTAATATGCAGGAGGCACATTGCTGTAGTCAGTGGGGTCATGATTTTCGTCCTGATTATAAAAATCTTGGTATTTTAAAGATCCAATTCCCTAGTGTTCCTTTGATTGCTTTGACGGTAAGTTCCAATATGCAAATAAAGCCTGTGTAATTTTGTAAGGAGAATCATCAACTTCATGTAAAGCTATAAAACCATTGCTCAATATGTCCCTTGATAGGCAACAGCTACTAGTAAAGTCCAAACAGATCTAATGGAGATGCTTCACATTCCTAAATGTGTAAAATTTGTCAGCACGGTTAACAGACCAAATTTATTCTACAAGGTTTGTATTGATTATTACAAATTGTCTTCTTCTTTGTATTCATGTAGATGATTAATTATGTATTATAATTCTTGTGACTGTAAGGTGCACGAGAAGTCGTCTGTTGCGAAAGTTGTTGTTGATGAGATTGCTGATTATATACATGGATCTTATCCAAATAATGAATCTGGGATAGTCTATTGCTTCTCTAGGAAGGAGTGTGAACAAGTAAGTGACAGCTCTTATTTGTGTTGGCTTTTTATGTATTAGAATTTGTTCCTGCTACCTTATGCTTCTTTACCGATATCAGACAGGATATTAATATTTGCATGTGCATTGAGAAGCAATAACATATTAGCTATCATATGTCTAAGAGCATTATATTATCAAATAAATAGATAGAAGCTTTACCCCACTGGACATATGATGCAAAATTAAATTAGCAGGTCGATGCTTTCGGAAAATTCCAATACACTCTTTAGTTTTTCAAGCCAACCGGGAAGGAATTTTTATTCATTGAAGCTTTTACCTCCTTAAATCTCTCAACAACCCACTTGTAAATAATATTATAAACTATTAAACATGTATCAATTTTGTTGCATAATTGCCCCCTTTCCACTGCACCAAAAAACAAATTTCTTCCCAGATACGAGTTAAATTATAAAATGATGAGTAAGATGTCAAAAATTAGATCTAAATGTCATTTAGAAACTTAAGCATGAAGAAGAAGCTGGCAAAGTTTATTGGTATGATTATCGTTTGGTACCGTAATGACTTTAGCACCGTCAAATTGATTTACCTTTTTTTAACTAGCTTTTAGGCAAATATTATGGGTTTTATCATCCAACATAAATTTTAGTTATAGGTTTTTTATGATTGCTTTTTTTCATTCATATTTTGATTATTGTTGTATTCGTATAAATGGATCTTTTTATACCTGTAAATTTGCACACAAATAAACTACCTTTCTATCATAATTTTTTTGACAAATAACATTCTAATAAACAAAACTTATCACATTGTTATCAGTTGGACAGTTTTGGAAATTGTTGGGGTTTTTTTTATTTAATTAAACGAAGATGTTTAACTAATAATACACTGAAAATAATAGTGATTTTGTTTTTTTTAATTTTCTACAGTAAAATATAGATTGTTTATGGATTTTTTTTATCAAAGAGAATTAAAGATTCTTTGTTTTTGGATGGATCAATGGTAATACAATTTTTTTTTTACCAAAGGCTATAGAAAGAACTATATTTTTAATGTATAATATTTGTCTTTGCCTATATTGTTATATAAAATATGTTCGTTATATGTGATTACTGATGCTAAATTCATCAGTGACTTGTGTTGAGAAAGCATCAAAATTGTGTGAAAATTTACATATTTAAAAAAAAGGCTATCTTGCCTTTTTCTCTTTTTCGTTTTACAGTTGTATCTAATATTGAGAGTTAATTTGGAATCACAATCATTATAGATCCCTTTTCTATCAAACTACTTGTATCATCTATTTTCATTAAACACTGAAATTTACCAATATAACTTTTTGAATCCAAAATAGTTATGATTAAAATTATAGTCAAATAGATAGAGTTGGCTGTGGTATTAAAGTTTGTGGTATCTAAAAAATCTATTGATGATAGCGGTATCACTAGTTGGTACACCTCAGTTGATAATGCATCAACCAAAGGCATCAATATATGTCGTTATTCATCTTGATTATTCGCCAACCTTTCTTAAGAACAATAATTTGATAGCCAAAAGGAATCCCTCAAAGCATTGGTTTTGTCGGCTATTTATGGGTGAGTGCCCATGGTCTTAGATCCACCAATCTAGGGACTTAAAGTCGAAATATTCAGAATCATCCACAAAATGGATTTGGTCAAGATCCATATAAAGAGGACGGACAAGTCAGTTTAAACAAGTGTGGTTAGCAAGAGTTGGAGCTACGTGTACTAGCGGGCAACATTACATATCAGTGTTGTCATGGCACATGCCTAGGCGCCAAAAAGCGTCAGGTGCCAACTTGGGGATTTTTTGCTTGTTGAGGTGTTGTTCATGCTTGAGGCGCCATAAAGGCGAGAAAAACACTGAAACGCTCAAAGCCTGAGACATTGAAGAAAGCTTGTTTTTTAATCGATTTGAGGGATATAACTTGGAGTTTCAACCTAAAATCGAGTTCAAATTTGATCTATTTGACCCAAATTTTTAACCCTCACCTCGTGTTAGGGCAGCAAAAGTAACAAAAAGAAAACAAATGTCCAAAGCTGTCGATTTCAACTCTCGTCGTCTGCTGATTTCAACTCTCCAAAATTTCAGTTCTAGTAGCAATTTTAAAGTATAATTTTTTTGTGCGTTGAAGACAAAAAAAGTCATGCTCAAGGTGTCCAAAAAAGCGCTAGGCGCTGACCTTGCATTTTTAGAGGCTTTTTCGATGACTACCTTGTTCCATATGACTAGCGGGCAAGAATCTATGGTGTAAGTAGTTCACATATTTGTATGGGGGAACAAGAATGGAGTGCATAAGTGGACTATTTATTATTTACAATCCCAATATTGGGATCGCTAGTGCTTTGGATTTGTGCATTTTTGCTGAAGGCCATCTCTACTTTTCCTCAAACAAATCAACATGATGTTTGTATATACTTTCAAGATTTGTAGCTTTTCCCATATTGGCAATCCCAATATTTGGATTGCTCATGTCATGCCACATGTTGCTTGCTCCAATTTTTATACCCTGTGATCCTAAATTCAGGGTTGCTAGTACTACGTACTCATCACTTTTTCTGAAGTCACTCTTTATATTTCAAGCATTCCACAACTTCATGCTTTCTGGGCATGATCTTTTGGACGTCATATCTTCCACACAATGCAACGTTCAACACTTTAACATATTTTCATCGATAAGTAGTCACATGAAAATTCACCTAACAACTACCAATATAACTGGTGTTGAAATATACATTCATGTAGCATGTGATACAGTGAAAAAGTTTGAAATTAATTAAAACAGGAATAAGTATGAAACTTTATTATATGGATTTGGGTGTTGATTTCACACAGAAAAGAAACAAAGACAGCTTAATTTTGAAAGCTAAGAGAATTAAATGGGCCAACATTGAATCACTCTCTCGTGGCCTTACCACTTTACAAGCGGTCCTTGACAAATCATGCAATTTCCCCATGGTTTTTTGTTTTGTTTATATATTTAATACTTCTCTTGATGTTACCAAAATTAGGTTGCAAAGGAACTGCGTGATCATGGAATTCTGGCTGATTATTATCATGCAGATATGGATGTTGTTGCTAGAGAGAAAGTGCATTTACGGTACGTTTGTACCTAGTTTAGTTGGGAAGGAATACATCAGGTTCTTTCTCTCATTGTATATGTTCTCTGATCACCTGTGTCTGGGGCTTGAAATTTCCGTGTACCAAGAACCTCTTGATGGAAACTTCTCCAAATTCCCAAACCCTCAACCAAACATTCTCTTCCCAGTATCTTGAATGTAATATCCAACCAACTAATGTATGTTGGTTGGATGGTTACTGATGGAAGATGATGTCAAACAGTTGAACTTCTTGGGGCCACCTGTCTGCCTTTATGCATAAAAATGTTTCCATGTGGTGAAAATATGCTTGTTAACCTTTGATTACACCTTGATTAAAGCTGAATGACTTCGTAGATCCGTCTATATCATATTGTCCCATCATCACCAGCAGAATGAAATTCTGAAATAGCATATCTATATGGAACAATGATTTGTATCATCACTTATTGATAGAAAAGAGAAACTAACAATGTACGTCCTTGGTGGGGTGTTGGATACCGTTCAAGATATTTGTAAACGAAATAAAGGAATTCAATGATATGAATTTTCTAGTATGCAATTATGACAATTTACAATTTTCCTTAATTTTTTGTTGATCACGTCATGGCAATTTATAATTAAAAGAGAAAATAAATAATGTTAATTTCTGTTTACCGGTTTTAACCTACTGGTTTGGCATGGGGGGTGGGGGGTGGGAGGTAACATCATGTCTCAAGCTGATTAGAAGTAGAAGATTGAGTGCAGTGTAGTTATTGTTAACTGTTAGTTTGTGTGGCAAGCATTATGAAAGTTTGTATGAAAATGATGTATTCTTTTATTGAGACAGTTTAAGCTTTTAAATTAGTTATTTCTTTAATTGCCATACATAAATCAGTTCTTTTTATATTGCAAATCATTATTCTTTTGTTACACTATTTTTTTGGTTAAACAGGTGGAGTAATAACAAGTTACAAGTTATCGTTGGTACGGTATGTGATTTTACTGATAATCTTACTGACATAATCCTTTTTTTATGATATTTCCAATACATTTGCTGTTTTATTGAATTGCAGGTGGCGTTTGGGATGGGTATTAATAAGCCAGATGGTATGCTTGACCTTTCCATTTTTCTTTGCTAGTACTACATTTTGTAGTTGATATTGTTTTCCAACTTTACAATGTATCATTCTTTATCATCTAAGTCATCCCTTCATATGTGCTCAATATGGAGCATAAGAGATGCGTGCATGTACATGCACGTTACACCATCAGTTATCTTTGTCAACATTTACAGCTTTTTTTATCATTGTTTCTATTTCAATTTTATATTTATCAGAACTATAAACATGTTTTACTGGCTAACTGCTGTAATTTTTGTCAGTGAGGTTTGTCATTCATCACAGTCTCAGTAAGTCGATGGAGACATATTATCAGGTTTTTTTAATTTTTAGTATACAAATTTATCTTATAATTGGTTATGTCTTTAGAATGTCATGAATAAATATTATAATTGCAGGAAAGTGGTCGAGCTGGAAGGGACGGGCTTCCTTCAGAATGTGTGTTGTATTTTAGGTCAGGCGATGCTCCAAGGCAGGTACTTAGAAGAAATACTGAATGTTATACAGATATCAGCTAAAATTCAGAATCATCATTTAAAAAAAAAATCAAAATAAAAGTAAATACAATTGCAACAGTAGACTTTAGTTTGTTAAGCGTTGCTGATGTCAGCATCACTTCAGTAGGGCCAGTATTCAATAATAATGACATGATGTGTGCGTGTGTAAGCATTGGAATGTGGTAACCAACTTAAGGTGGAGCAACCATGCTGGAGAATATACAAGTGCTATCAGTAATATAAGCAGTACAATTGTTGTGTGTGTGTAACCAACTTAAGGCAGAGCAACCATCCTGGAGAGTATACAAGTACTATCAGTGATATAAGAAATACAATTGCTGCGTGTGTGGCCAGGGGGGTTGGGTGGGTGGGGGGGGGGGGGAGTAGGGATGTTTGGGAAGATCCGGTCTGAGGGCAAACCAGTAAGCCATTGGGATGTGGTAACCAACTTGAGGTATAGAGCAACCATCCTGGAGAATATACAAGTACTATCATTATTACCAGTTGGAATAGAAACACAATCTTTGGTCCGACTGCGAAATTCTAAAAATACCCTTATATGCAAAAGAGGTCAAGAGTTCAAATCCCACAAAGGACAAAAATTAATATCTATTTTCAAATTGAAATTTTGGAAAGTAGATAAGGTTAAAAGTTTGAAACCATGTTCGAACAAATTAATTATAATTTTTCTTTATATTTTTCAATTTATTATTTATCAAAACTACGTAGAAATTTTAATTTTATAATTTTATAAGAGTTTTTTATATGCACGTTTGTTGCATGTGCCATAAAATCTCATCAGTGATATAAGCAGTACAGTTGTAGCAGTTTGGTAAAGTGGTTTGGTACCTTTTTTATTGCATCCGCAAATCCAGTTCAAATCCCAGCTCTTTTATCTTCTTTTTTTCCAAATTAGTACGCCTCGATCCTTTTAAGTTGGCTGAGCTAACCCAAATGGTCAGAGCAGCTCTTGATTTGCCAAGCGGATGAGGGCGTAAACCAAATCTAATCAACTCAAAAGAGCACTGTAAAGGCATTCTGGCCATGAGTAAGGCTTTTCTTCTCAAACGGAGAAAAAAAACCAAATAAATCAGGTTAAGTGATTAGCTGGTTATAAGCAACAACTTGTTCTTTGGAATCTCAATCCAGTGACTAGCCTTTAATTTCACTGCCTTATTTTTTGCTTTGAAATAATTGGTCACTTTGTTTATAGAGTTCGATGGTATTTTATGAGAATTCTGGACTTCAAAATCTCTATGATATGGTGCGATACTGCCAGGTAATTTATCATAGTGAACATTCCTTTCTGATAATTGACACATTTATCATAAACAATATTATTACTTAGTATTGACTTCATACGAGCAATACTGTGGTTGACATTAACAAAAAAAGGAAGAACTATATATGAATAAACGGAGCATTTTTACTATAATATTTATATTTTGGCTGAAACAAGTAATTCTCTGTATTTATTCAGTCAAAAAGAACAACAACGTATCATATTATCGCAAAACTAAATACTTTCTCAATACCTGTTTCAGTCTAAAAGAACATGCAGGAGAAGTGCTTTTTTCAAGCATTTTGGGGAACCTCTACAGGACTGCAATGGTAAATTCTTTATTCTTGTTATATTATTATGACCGATTGCTGTCTAACCCTATCCTTTTGTGCATAATTGTTCCATACATGCTGATTCTATAAGCTGTTCTGATATTACAGGGATGTGTGACAACTGTGCATATGAAAAGGAGATAAAAGAATTAGACGTAACAAGTATGATGACATTCCTTTGGAAATTCGATAAGTTGTGCCATATATTGATCATGTCACCTTTTTTTTTGTAATCAAACCGAAACGAAATATTTCAGAATATCATAAAATATGATTAGTATCACATGCTTTTGGCATTTAAATTAACTCACTTAAGCATCAGCTATGCGTCTCATAGTTATTTTAAAAGATGGTTTTTAATCTACTTACACAAGATGTCTAAGTTAATTACTGGAAAATCTGAAGTCACATACATAAGTAGCATATTGCATACTGATTTGCCTAAGTTTTTAAAAATTGTGTAAAGAATTCATGATTTTATTATATATTTTTTGAAACTATCGTCGGTAAAACTTTACTCTTTTGCATGGATAATGGTGATCCTTTTTCTATTAGTTTGTATATCTAATGATTTTCTTAATCTTAGTGTCAGATTGATCCAATTTAGCTGCTTACAATTTGTACCATCTACATTATTTTTATCTGGATTTTGTTATTATAAAAATGCTAGCAAGTATATGCCTTCGGATTTGAATCCTTGACCTTTGGTTATAAATCCAAAAAACCTACCTAGACCAGTAGTCATTGTCATGAACGAACTCTTTCAGATTGTTATGGGAAAATTTACCCAATATTGATAGTTCCAAACATACCATGCTCGTCTCAACTTGATTCCCATGAGACATACAAAACCTATATAAATAAACTATGAAAGTTGTAAAAATATCCAGCTAACCCAGTCTGATTGGCCCATTAAAAGTATGGAGTATTCTCTTGCTTCAAATAGTTCTAGACCTTTCTTTGAATCAAAGATAAGAAGAGTAATATACTAACTAGTTCTAGACTGTGGATTTTGCATCGCACCAAGACTAACACGTTGCAGTAGGTTAAGTCCTGGGCAATTTCTTTTGGGTTTTGTCTCGTCTCTCATGGGAAGGCTATTTTCCCTGATAATCCATCTTCGGTCCTCACATTATCTTGGCTTTTGTATATTTAAAGCCTAAATAAATCACAAATTATAGATGTTGATGGGCACATTGGTTCCTTACTAAATCATTCTTGCAGATTAAATAGCTTACTGCTGATATATTTCTTTCCTTCTCCAGACCATGCTAAAATTTTGGTATCATTGTTAGAAAACATGCAAGAAAATGATCAACGAGCCACTATGCTGCAATTAGTGGAAAAATTCAGAGTGAAGTCAAAGGAACTAGGTTTGCATCCTAGAAATCATTGGTTACTTTTTTTTCCTGCTACATGTGATGAACATGAACAGACATTGTTTTCTTAATAATTGTTTTTTAGTGTTCCTTTACAATTAGATTTTAATGTTGTGATTGTATGTTCTTTGAACCAGGAACCATTTAGGAAGACAAAGTTACTTAATTTCTTAGTTAAAATCGTGGTTCTTTTGTTCTTGCTTTCAAACTTGGCAGGACCGTGTTTGAAGGTAGATGAAACGTGTTGTGATCTGAACATCCCTATAGAATGACTAAAATTTGAAACATGAACATGAATATCGGAAAGAGATTTAGCTGAAATATCCTAGTAATTCTTTATCAAAGCAAAGTAAAAAAATGGATAAACTTCGTTCTGTTGGTCCTTTTCTTTTTAGTAAAATTTTGAAATTTCTTTGATTATCGGAAATCAGTAAGTTTCTTTGATGTTACCGTTATTAGTTTTTAAATATTAGAAAACATTAACACTATAAATTCTAACAAAATATTGAAACAATTATGACTAATGGTAAATTTTTGCGATTGTATTTTCGTGTACCTGTTCCCGCTCCAAATCCTGCTTTAAGTTTCTATGATTTTGTTCCCATTGATAATCCTGTTTAAATAATAAAATAGAGTTGCAGTATCTGATTGGTTTCACTAGAGTAAGAGTCAATAAAAAAAATCATTTTAGTTGTAACTTCCTTTTGTACGACTGTCTCCCTCAAGTTTGACAACAATGATACGCTGGTACAATAAATTTCAAGAGATTCTCTCCATTCAAATTATCCTCTAATTATCTGCCTTCCTAAATATTAAAGGATGTCTTAAGTCCTCCATTATGTTAGTTTCTGTACATTAATTGGGAAATGCAGTGACACTAATCTGTTACTATTTAACCCTTTCAGACTTTTCATGTAGTGGATATAAACTATTATTATCGAACAGGGAAGACAGAAAATCCAATTCCAGATATAAAGAAAGAGGAACTTGAGCAGCTAATAATTCAGCTTATATTAGACCGTGTTTTGGTAAGATGCTAAAATTGTGTTTCCATGCCTTTTTTACTGCATAATTTATTCTCCTTTCTTTCTGTAGAACTATCAAAATAAGTTGACTCGTGTTCATATGTTTCCTATTTAAGTATTTGACACAAAAAATTGCATTTATGTTTCATCAATATTGCATGCTTAATTTTGCCACTGATATTGTATGGATTCAGTTTTAAAAATTCTTTCTATCGAGTACCTGAATTACACAGGTTATGCAACATTTTTGTCAATCTTTTCCCAAAGTCCTGTTAATTCTTTCATAAGTGACGTTGATATGGTCCCTTGTGGGAATGGGATACCAATTGCTCATTGCATGATATTAGATATATAACCATGTAAATCATTATTTATTTCATCTGCAATGTAAGTTATGGAGTATATTATTAAATCTTTGATGTGTTGTTTTATGACTTTCTTCATATAAGAAACAAACAGATACATATGCATGAAACTTCTGCCTAGTTTTTTATGTGCCTTACTAATGATGTCTTTTTTCTAGTGCATTAGAATGATGTGTGATATATTTGAGGATGGTTTACAGTAACCTTGTCATTTTGATACAATCAGAGCAGACAAAATGAATCTCAACAAAATGAACAATAGTGTCTTGTTGCAGCATCTTCTGATATAATATTTCTAGTATCATTATTGGTTTTGCATCAATAGATGTCATTTTCCGATCTGTTTGTATAATATGTTTGCCGAAATATGGTAGAACATATTCTGTTTAAATTTTTTGGAAGCGCCTCTACCATCTTTAATAATAGTTGTAATAACTTTGATGTCTCACTTTTTTGGTATCAACCTAAACTACCAAAAATGCCCCTTTACAAATATTATTAAATATCAATATCACTTAAAATAAGATCTAATAGATATGTTTCCTTTACGAATTCAAACATCTCTCTATGGATATTATCGAAATCTTGATATCACTTGAAAATAAAATCTAACAAAATAATAATTTCAAAGTCGTTTTTTGTTAATTAATAACAGAAATAAACATTCAAACCAACAAAAATTTAAATTCATTCTCTTTTAATTAATAATAGAAATAAAAATTTAAACTAAAAAAATTAGATGTTGCAATTTAAAAAGTAAAATTAAAACCAAACGCATATCATTTTAATGCTAGAATACGATTAAATATTTGTGCAAGTCATTTTTTTTCGAACGAGTTAAACATATACAATTTGTAAAAAAAAAAAAAACAATTCACACGCGAAGTGTGTCATCATCACGCGCGAAGCGCGTAGGGTTACACGCGAAGCGCGTGCCGTACCACTCGTATTATATTAAGAACATAAAATCTAACAATTGTTTGGTAAATTTGCCTTGTAGAAAGAAGAATTTCAACATACAGCTTATGCTACAAATGCATATGTGGCATTAGGACCACTTTGGAAGCAAGCTTCTCTAGGTCAGTTCTTTTGATGAGAGTGAAATACTGAATACAAAAGAAGACATGCTGATAACTTGCTATATGACTTGTCCATTTATATATCACAGGAAAAAGGACAGCTAAGCTCGAGATATGCGTTAGTAAAAAGCAGAATAACAAAAATGGATGTACGAAAGACCGTGAACTAACTGAGCTCGAATCAAAGCTTGATAACATACGCAATGAATTGGCTTCAGCTCATGGTGGAATATTCCCTCATGCTGTTCTATCCACCCAACAAATAAACATACTAAGCGTGCAGAAACCAAAATCCTTAACAGAGGTAATAGTATGGAGGACTTTGCATATTATCTCATTCATTTTGTACTTAGGTACATTGTTATTAAAAATCTTGAAGTTTTACAATTTAAATCCCGTTTTAGATTGGATCTCTCTTTTTACAGGTTTATTCATATATCTATTCAAACCTCTATATTATTTTTAGTGAAAATGTGTAGTTTATACGGCAAATATTTGCAATTTTAAGTGTAAATATTTGCAGTCTACACTGTAAATATTTAAAAAGTGAAACCCAGTGCACGAGGCTCCCGCACGATAGCGGATTCTAGGGAGGTAGATAATGTACGCAGCCTTTCCCTCGCATTGCGAATAGGCTGTTTCCGGACTGTAACCTGAACGCTCAGATCACCATGCAAGTGATCTAACTATACACTGTAAATATTTATTTAAAAAAAAAATTGAAGTCGAATTTGATGTTTTAACCGTAAATATTTGCGGTATAGACTGCACATTTTTGCTGAAAATAATTACAAAGATGTTTTGTGAAACCTGTTTTTAGGAATGGTTTTTTGTGTATTAAGTCTGAAAACAAGAGGCGGATCGTAATTTACACTATACTTAATATAATCTATTTGGACCCCCGGAGTTCTGGTTCTAATGTTTTCTTAACAAAATAAATACGGAATAAGAGAAAAATAACTAAATTAAAATTTAGGTTTATATGTGGATATTCAGCATCAAAATCAATTTCAAAGTGTATATGGAATTTTTGAATATAAAATTTAACGATTCAAATCCCGTTTTGATTTAAAGTTTGAACTTTATGATTTCGTTTTAAATCCCATATTGAAAAACCATGCTTTATGATTAGATAATTCATGTACACATGGGTTATATGATTAGGTTGATGATAAAAGTGGAATTATGATATTTTTGTTTATCATGGCAAAGTTTTAAATAAGGATGATAGGTGTGATATGTGTTTATTTCAGTTAGAGAAGCTGATAGGAAAGGTGAAGACTGAGAAATATGGTGCTAAAATCATTGAGGTACTACAAGAGTATGAAAAGGAAGATTGTTCTAGTGCTTCAGCCCTTGAGACTAACAGGAGGGAGAATACTGGAAAGAAGAGACAGTTTGAATGCAGCGGACGCAAAGAGAATAATAATAAGAAGCAGAAAAGAAATAAGGCTGTCATTAGTATTGAAAGCAGCGAAGATGAAAAAGATTGAAGCAGCAAAAGAATTATTATTTTAGATACAAATTTTGAGACGGACAGAAGAGAAAGTATCAACGTTGAGCACTTCCTGAAGCAGTTGAAGTAGTAAAAAACCTTTCTAATTATTTAGCATTCCTAACTAGGTTGTTTTATATTATTTTTGTAACTTTCACCAATCACCATTATATCTTTTAGCTGACTGAATACTCTACTCAGTCACGTTAGGAGAGGTTAATGTAAATTTTTGTGGTCATCTGAACAAATCATATTATTTTGGTCGCAATTTCAATGCTTATATTCCTGCTATTTATAAAACAAAACAAAATGAATTAACATCATTTGATTCAACCGTTTTTACAAAACAACATTTTTATTATAGTACGATGTTCTATTTATGTATGTGTGTGTAACGTGATAATTGAAGGAAAAAATATTCATTGTCTTTTTCAGCAAGTCTATTGCTTGAAATAAAAATTATATCTGTGAACTGTTGCCAATTTTCTCAGCAAAAATACCTTAGAAGTGAATAAAGCTGAGTGAAAAGAGCAGGATAGTATAAGTACGTCGTTGGATCAGCACCATGCATTTATTGTATATCTTTAAGCTGCATCATCAAGGAACTGCACATGTTTCAATACAACACCCACTTCGATTCTCGTCCTATGCTATTATATATTAGATAGCTAAGGCTCAACCAGTGCAATACAACATTTAACTGCGTAGTATAACCTGGTCGAGGGCAATTAACCATAAGACCAAGGAACAAGCCATGACAAGAATCATCCCACCAAAAGTTGCACAAGACTTATCAACATACAAGATGGATCTCGAATAGACGAAACTCATCTAACGGCATCGTGCCAATTTCAGCAATTCAAAGCCAAATAATCCTGCCTAAACCAAATTATCTTGTCTGAAATAGTAAATCTGTGACACACATCAAGATAATCATGATGGAAGACACGTGACAATATTTGACAGCGATAGTTGAATACGCGATAGTTGAATACTAGAATGATGTCATCGATGCATATAATGTCATTCATTTATAAAAAGAAAGAAATACTAGCAGAAAAGGGATAAAAAACGATTGAGTCGAAGAAGCTATGTCAAAAGTCGTGAAAATAATGTCAGGATTAATATAAGATCATGCGCTTGTGCTTCAAAAATATAAAAGAGATAAATTTGATTATGGATATAGGATTCCTTAACATACGAACTACATAAATTTATGTATCTTTTATTTTCCGCTACTTATTTGTTTCTCTATATTAATTCTTTAGAAAGTTATATTAAATTCACATAGGCATTTTAACAAATAGTTAATCTCTGCCTCTTAATTGTATAAGCATACAACAACACAATTACTTCATAATAACACATTTTAACAAACAGTTAACATGTTATTTCGTAGTTGTACTAGCGCATAGAATTGCACTTATCTCATGTTGATGTTGTGAGACCAAAAAAAGCTCATTAACATATCAGCGTTAGAAGAAGGGCAACATTCGAGAGAGAAATTGTAACGATTCGTCTTTTCGATCCCTAAATGTCGATACAAATACATCCATGGTATTCACATGTCGAACACTCAAGTATCGGAAAGACAAATTATTAGAGTAAAATAAAATGAAAAGAAACAAAATAAGGAAGAAAAGAACACAACATCAAAACCTCATCATCGGAACGATAACATATAATATCAAAAGACAGTACAAAATGTCACTCTAAGATACATAACATTTCAGCGTTACAATCCTAAGTACTATCATCAGTTGGACAATTATAACAGTTTGTCTTCACAGATGCTGATATATACAATATGGTATGGAAATAATAATACTACGATATGTAAATGAAAGCATCCAACTCTTCTCTAGAAGCTCCAAAGAACATCAACAAAAACCTTACTTTTTCAAACTACTCGAAAGAGCACCCATAGAAATAAAAAAATATAAAAAATCATGAGTCAGACATAAGTCTGGTGCGAGAAACTCAAGAAATATATGTCCAGCATATAACAGTAACTTTTGAGACCCTACGGATTACCATACAGGTTTCCCCTCAAAAGAAACCAAATCATCTGATAAATACATAAGGTAATATAATAGATAATGTCTAGGGTGTATAATATAAGTCATAAAATAGCTGTGTTGCTTGCATCTCACGACACAACAATATTAGAAGTACAATCAAAACCACTAAGGTACGCACGCATATATGGATTTCTATGGAGATGCCCTCAGTAAACCGAGATGGATCTCTTGCACAAGGATCAGAAGTTACCTTTCGAGCGTCGTATATCTCTAGATAAAATATACCATAACGGAAACACAGCCGTCACATGCTCGAGCACGTAGACCTGTAAGTTGAGGAATTATGGATATTAAGGCTAATTAAACACTAGGGGGTTAATAGTGTTTTCTAACTTTTGTATATCTTTTAAAATTTCTTTCAAGTTTAATATTAAATCACAAATTTTCAATACAGAATTATATCAACAATCAATCACAGATAAAATAAAAGTAATAACTTAAAACAGAGAGTTAGAGAGATGACATGGGAGATTTTATACTAGTTTGGATTTCTTCTACATCCAGTCTCGTACAATTGCTTGTACAAATTTCTTTTCAACTGCCAATCTTTAAATGGGCAAAAGACAAACCTGATTACAATCTCAATTCCAAGGCTACGAGACAAACCTTCCTGATTTTCCAAGCTTAGGGTACACTCGCTTGATTACGGACTACAGGCATACCCACTAGAATTTCCGGGCTACCAAGCACATCCAATTGATTTGAACGGACTACAATCACATCTAATCAAATACAAATAGAATCTGTTGGTTTTTCAAAGACAATTTCTTGAACTTAGGATACAATGGACAATACTTTGATCTTTGATTTGAGAGAGAGAGAGATGATTTCAAAACAGCAAGAAAGTAATATCAAATTGATTCTGTTTGATTTTAAAGAGAAAAGAGTATATTTTCAATGAAGCTTTCAAATGAGTAAGAGGAGAGAAGAAAATAAGATGATAACTAACTAAAAATTTGTTTGAAACCTCCAATATATAGTGTATAAACAAATGTGTCCGTCCGTGAAGAGTTACGGCGAATGGAAACTCCAATTCAAAACTTGAAAAACCGATTTACGGCATGTATGTCGACATGCCATCTAAGTATATGTCGACATATGCTTGTGAAATATGGAAACGCTTTTCTTGTTTTATTTTTTGTTGAAAATACTATACTTTTTAAAATATTTTGATACTTTGTAAAATAATTTAAACATAGTTTATAAATATTTTAAACTTTAAAAATCTTTTATAAAATATTTTTAAATATATTTGAAAATATATTTTGTTTGACAACATAAAAGATAAGGAAATAGGAGATAGAGGTCAAAAATTGCTACCAGGGACTTTAACAAAATTTTATGACTCTATACACTATATTATAATCTTGATATCTTGGTCTTTATACTCACGAGTCTTCATGTCTAATTCTTGAGTCTTTATATTGTATAGTCTTCGATTCAACACCTGTATAACGTCTTGCAATATATACCATATAACTTGGCAAACATTAACATTCATATTTTATATAAATGATATGCTGTTACCAAGGTTGTTATCATCAAAATCAATAACCAAGATATTAACAATTCTTCCTTTTTAACGATGACAACCATTAATTATTCCTATATATAAAATATGATATAACTCCTCTTGAGTTAGATAACTCCCTTGAGTGTATGCATATGTATATTTTCTCCTTCTTTGTCATCAAAAACAAATGAGTGAAAAGAATAAAATATCCTCCTAAATCAAATACTTAGAAACTATAGAGTCAAAACCTATAATTAAGTACTGAAATAATTAAGTATATAAAACATATTATATATATATGTAATTAACAATAATATGAAATAGAACGGAGAAAAATATCAGACGCCATTGTTTCCTTTGATTATTATTATTAGCGTTATATCAAAATTATGAAAGAGGGACTACAAGTTTTAAACTTATACTGCAGAACACAGCTAGGCTGAACACAACTCAACTGGGTCGAACACGACCTGCTTCCTATCTAGCCTAATGCGAAAATATGCAGACTGCATGAATAAGAATACACAGCTAGACCACACACATTCTTTATATTATCCAATAACACTCCCCCTCAAGTTGGAGAATATTGATTCTTCATTCCCAACTTGCTGCATAAATACTCCATTCTTGAACCATTTAGAGCTTTAGTGAAAAGATCAGCTACTTGATCTCCCGTCCGTACGAACCCGGTTGTAATAATTCCATCTTGAATTTTTTCTCGAACAAAATGACAGTCAACTTCAATATGTTTTGTTCGTTCATGAAACACAGGATTAGAAGCGATGTGAATAGCTGCTTGATTATCGCACCACACTTTAGCTGGACATTTCGACTCAAAGCTAAGTTCCTTCATTAAATGCATTATCCACATAATTTCACATGTAGCATTTGCCATAGCCCGGTATTCTGACTTGGCACTTGATCGAGCAACAATAGTCTGCTTCTTGCTTTTTCATGAGACTAGATTACCACCAACGAATACACAAAATGCAGTAGTAGATCGCCTATCTAACTTGGAACCTGCCCAATCCGCATCACAAAAACATTCTACATTCATATGACCGTTGTTCATATATACAATTCCTCGTCCAACCGTCCCTTTCAGGTACCCCAATATATGTTCTACTGCTGACCAATGGTGAACTGTGGGTTTTGACATAAATTGGCTCATAACACTTACTGAATATGAAATGTCCGGTCTTGTAACACATAAGTAGTTTAATTTACCTATCAGCCGCCTGTACCTGTCAGGATCATTAAACGGCTCCCCCTCTCCACTCAGATTAGAGTTCACCATCATTGGAGAGCTGCAAGGTTTAGCCGCTAGTTTCCCTGTCTCATTTAACAAATCAAGAGTATATTTACGCTGAGACAAGTATATACTTCCTCTGTTTCTCATAATTTCCACACCTAGAAAGTATTTAAGTTCACCAAGGTCCTTCGTCTGAAACTGTGTATGAATGACGTGCTTGAGCTTACTGATACCGACCTCATCACTCCCAGTGATCACTATATCGTCAACGTATACAACCAATAATATTATGCCTTTATCTGACTTCTTATAGAAGACAGAATGATCGGCTTTACATCTCCTTACCCCAAATTTCTCCATTGCTAAACTAAATTTTCCGAACCATGCACGTGGACTCTGCTTGAGACCATACAGTGTCTTGTTCAACTTACATACCAGATTTGACTCCCCCTGAATGGTGAAGCCCGGTGGTTGCTCCATATACACTTCCTCAACAAGATCCCCATGTAAGAATGCGTTTTTAATATCCAGCTGATGAAGCTTCCAGTTGTATGTTGCTGCCATCGAGATGAACATTCTAATCGATGTCATTTTAGCAACTGGAGAGAAAGTTTCAGAGTAGTCGATACCATAAGTTTGAGCATAGCCTTTAGCCACCAACCGAGCTTTAAGCCTTGCAACTGAACCATCCGCATTCATTTTCACAGAAAATATCCATTTGCATCCAATCGTTTTCTTGTTTGGCGGTAATACTGTTAAAGTCCACGTCCTATATAGCTCCAAAGCTTTCATTTCTTCAAGCATTGCTTCTCGCCAATCTGGTGAAGCTAAAGCTGCACCTACAGTTTTCGGTAATTCAACTGAGTCAAGTGTAGTCATGAATGCATGTACTGTCCTTGGTAACCTGTTATAATTCACAAATGATGAGATAGGATACGTGCATGTCCTCTTCCCTTTTCGCAAGGCAGTTGGTAGTTTTAAAGTTGTATCACTTTCAAGTTGGTGTATGTCAGGTGGATCTAAAGTTGAATCACTTCCAGATTGATGTATGTCAGGTGAGTTGCTATTATCTGCCATATCGAAAGATGGATCCCCACTAGGTATGGTTGAGTAGATTAAGAATTCTTCATCATCATCTTCTGGTGTATGTGGAGTTTTCGACTGATAAAACGGTATGTCTTCCATGAATGTCACGTCGATAGATACGATATATTTTTGTAAACTCGGGCAATAGCATTATAGCCTTTTTGGAGTCTCGAATAACCAAGAAAAATACATTTTAATGACTTGTGATCTAACTTACGAAGATGCTGGTCCACGTCTCTTACAAAACAAGTGCATCCAAAGATCCGAGGTTTCACAGGGTACATTCCTTTACTTGGATGAAGAATTTGATGTGCAATATCATTGTTAAGAACAGTTGATGGCATCCTATTAATAAGAAAACATGCAGTGGATACTGCGTCGGCCCAAAACACTTTTGGTACGTTCATGTGAAATAACAAAGCTCGAGCTGTTTCTAATAAGTGTCGATTCTTTCTTTCCGCGACACCATTCTGAGAAGGAGTATCAACGCATGATGTTTCATAAAGAATACCATTTTGAGACAGGTAATTCTCAAACTCGGCTGACACATACTCTTTTGCATTATCACTACGCAAAACTTTTATAGACGTGCTAAATTGAGTTTTGACCTCAGCATTAAATTTGCAGAATATAGAAAACAATTCAGTTCTAGGTTTCATCAAGAATAGCCATGTACAACGAGTGTAATCATCAACAAATGTAACAAAGTATTTATAACCTGGTTTAGACACAATAGACGAGGGCCCCCAAACATCGGAATGAACTAAAGAGAATGGACCACTCGCTCGCTTATTAACTCTAGGCTGTGAACTGCATCTATGGTGTTTAGCATATTGACATGCTTCACAATTTATTGCTGACAGATTATTGAACTGAGGACAAAGCTGCTTGAACAAAGTAAGTGATGATCTGCAGTGCATTTTTAAAACTGGATCCATGATAGAACATACTATAGGTTTAGAAAGCGTGTCAAGAGTGTACAAGCCACCAGACTCACTTCCTCTACCAATAGTCTGCCTCGTCACAAGATCCTGAAATATGCAATAATCAGGAAAGAATGTCACGCTGCGGTTTAGATGACGCGTAAGTTGACTCACAGAGAGAAGTTTAAACGACAGCGATGGTAAATATAAAACAGAATTTAATGGTACATCCTTGTGTGATGAAACTTCACCCATTCCTTTTACCAATGATTGTGACCCGTCTGCTAGTATGACTTTATGTGATCCACTAACTGTTCTCAAATTATCAAGTAAAAGTGGATTACCTGTCATGTGACCGGATGCTCCCGAGTCTATTATCCATTTTGAAGACGAGGAGCCTGCTATTGAGTTTGCCACTGAAGTTGTAGCTGCAGCATTATTAGAATCAGGAGCATTACCATGCATTGTATTTTGAAATTTGGAATACTTCTCAAACTCTTCGGCAGTCATTAGCACAGTTTTGACATTCGATGGCGTAGTATTTCGTTTATTCCATTGCAGGCTTCTACATTCTCACATCACATGGCCAATACGTTTGCAATAATTGCAAATTTTGTTTTGATTAACTGACGGTCTCCACATCGATCTCTGATTTTGTCCAAACGGTCGAGGTGATCTCCAATGTTGAGCATTGGGTGGTCTTTGCGGCTTCCATGGTTGAACATGTTGTTGTGCACCACTTTTGACTGAATCAGATTGGTTGTTAGAGACTGCATTTCCACTACTCCCCACAAAAGCACTGTTAAGAGTGTTTGCACTTGTATTACTCATACTAGTCCTAGTTTCAACTCTCAACAAGCGGCTGTACACGTCATGTAACGTAGTAATATCAGTGTCTGCAAGAATTTGTGACTTTGCACCTTCGAAATCTGGAGAAAGCCCTGCCAAGAAGCTCATGATGGCCGTTTGCTCACGTTGTCTCTGCTGCACCTTAATATCTACACTCATCGGCAAAAGGAGATTTAGCTCTTCATATGTTTGTTTAAATGCCATAAAGTAATTCATCAAACTCATGTCCTTCTTCTCAGGTCTATAAAATGCTCGACAAACTTCATACATTCGCGTTAGATTCCCTTTTCCTGAATACAAGAACTCTAAGTATTCCATCAACTCTTTTACTGTTTCACAGTGATTAATCAAGCCGATAACCTCATTTTCAACCGAATTTCGAATTTGAAGAAATAGATGAGCATCTTCTCGAAGCCAATTTTGATCTTCCTTGTCCTTCGAATCAGATTGCGGTGGATTTTTAATTAGATGATCTATCTTATCCATACTCCTGATGTACAATCTAATAGTCTTGCTCCAGTCATGATAATTCATACTATTTAGTTTCCGATCTATGATCTTCGGCATCATCGACATAACATCAACTCCCTTAGAATCGGTAGCCATGATCCCCTTTGGATGAAGTAACTAGCGACAGAGAAATTAAAGTAAGAGGTAAAGAGGATGAAGGTCAGATACTCACTCCTTGGATCGAACGCTCTGATACCATGTAATTAACAATAATATGAAATAGAATGGAGAAAAATATCAGACGCCATTGTTTCCTTTGATTATTATTATTAGCGTTATATCAAAATTATGAAAGAGGGACTACAAGTTTTAAACTTATACTACAGAACACAGCTGGGATGAACACAACTCAACTGGGCCGAACACGACCTGCTTCCTATCTAGCCTAATGTGAAAATATGCAGACTGCATGAATAAGAATACACAGCTAGACCACACACATTCTTTATATTATCCAATAACAATATATATATATGATATGTAAATGACAAATAAGATATAATGATTATATGATATACTTAGAAACTATACTATCTTATACCAAACATGATGCATGATGTAATAAGATAATGCAACCTATTTTTATAAATTTAAAACCAATCTTGTATAATAAATCCAAACTTTCAAAACACATAAATGCAAATGTAAATTATAAACAATCCACACTTAAGGTAAAAAAATCAATCTTAATGTACACACCAAACCAAATCAAACCAAATCCTAATAGTGTGTGTGTGTACACACATATCAAATCCAAACCTGATAACTAGATAACTCATAGAACTTCAACCCAATCGTCGGAGCCAAATATTGGATCTTCTTTGATGGCATCTCAATCTTCATTATCCTTGTCAATAGTGCACTTCAGATTGTTTGATAGTTCATCTTTAATTAAGGAAGAACCATCCATCGAAGGGCATTAAAATGCTTTTCTTATTCCTTGATCATCTGCATTTGACGTAACTCTAAATGCCTTTGATTTCTTAAGATAAAAAGAGAATACCCTTGAAAGATTGAAGAGTTTGTTCAAAGTTTTCACATAATTTCTGATGTGAAGAAGACATTTCTGTAAAAAGATATTTGGGAATGAAAAGAGAGTATAGAATAAAATGATGATTGAATTTTCTAGAAGAAATAGACTTATATATGAATAAAAAGTCATTTGGAATGATTGAATAGGTGGTAATTATTTTAATTTTGAAATTAATTTTTTTTGCCAACTGGCTGTTATATGTTGACATGTCTATAGTATGTATGTCGACATATATGTTGGTTTCTCAATTTTCATTGTTTTGATTATGACAACTATATAAATCTATATTTGTGTACTAATCACTTATGCAAGAGATTCATTACAGCTTCCGATTCAGATTGTTTTGAAGCTATTAGTCTATTGATTAGAGTCTATATATTATTAGAAATATGTTAAAATCTCTCTGATATGGTATATATATTAAACATGCACACACATGCACAGATATGCACAAGCAGGCTGAAAATAGCCGATTAAATGCACCAATTCAGCCGTCTGTTCGTTGAAATATTTTGAATATTTCATAATATTCAGTCGGCTGAATGAGTTCATTCAACTGTCTGAATTGGACGAAAAATTGCCTATTTCTTTGCTGTTTCGAATTTAACAAATTCAGAAGGTTGAATTATAATTTCAACTGCCTGATTATTTATAACGGCTAGCTTTTATGAAAAGACGCTTCTCTTCAATGAAGAGAAATATCTTAAAATCAATAGTTGCATTTGTTTCTTTCCAAAGTTATCTGTCATCAAAGATTGCAACCTTTTAATATATATAAATAAAGTTTAGAATTCAACAAACAATTCACCTAACTGATTTTAGTATTCTTGAATTCTTATCTCTTACTCTCTGTTTTCAACTTGCACTCAAACTGCATTCAACTTGCACTCAAACTGCATACAATCTTTGATCGTTGATCATTCTATCTTCTACATTTCTTAAGCACATTACACTATATATCATAAATGAGAGGATTATAGAAAGATTGTACTTAATTGACTTATCAGTGCTATTTAAAGAGCATACTACAGTCTAATACTTTTGTTTATTTGCAAAGAAGTCCTGTTCAGTTGCTCAAGCGGTAGAAGTCCTATTCGGTTGCTTAGGCGGTAGAGGTCATGTTCGGTTGCTCAGACAGTGTAAACCTATTCCTCCAGGTTAAGTGAGGATTGCTAGTTCAATTCCAAAAGTAGTTTGGAACTGGATGTAGAACATGAGTTCGAACAAGTATAAAAAACTCTGGTGTCATTTACTTTACTACTTTAATTATTTACTTAATTATTATTCCACACAAGTAATTTATCCATATTACACGATTCTATAACACAGTTACCTTCATTCGGTAGCAGAGCAAGGTCATCTTATAACCGTAACATAGTTATCTAATATTTTAATATGGAAAACAATACTAGCACTGCAACTAACACTAGCTTTCTTGAAGGTCGATCAACTGCATGACTACCTCTATTTAATGGAATGAACTATAACATTAGACTACTATGATGAGAATTTATATATAAGCAAATAGTTATGAAACATGGAATATTACTCAAACTGAATGTAACATACCCACTACAGAATATTCACAATGGTCTAACGCACAAAAACTAGATATTACTGCAAACGCTAAAGCCATGAATATGTTATATTGTGCATTAGACAAGAATGAGTTTAATAGAGTAAGCACGTATAAAACGGCTTATGAAATTTGGCATACACTTAAAATTACACATGAAGGTACTAACAAAGTAAAACAGAGTAAAATCTCTATGCTCAAAAATCATTTCCAGAATTTCAAAATGAAGCAAGTTGAAAAAATAAATGAAATGTACTCTAGGTTCCAACATATATATCATTCTCTTATAGCATTAGGAGAAATTTATACAGACTTTGATATTGTTTCAAAAATCCTCAACTCTCTAACAGATGAGTGGGAACGAAAAGTCTTAGCAATCGAAGAAGCTAATGACATTTCAACCATTAGACCAAAAGAGTCGATATGAAATCTAATGTCTTCTGAAGTTAATCTCCAGGAAAAACGAGTACAGACTCAAGGTAAGAAGGATATAGCATTCCGAGCAAAAAAGGATGAATCAGATTCAGATGAAGAAGATATGGCGTTCATTGCTAAAAATTTCAAAAAGTTTTTTAAATTTAAAAAGAGCAACAAAAAAATAACAAGAACGACTCCAACAACAATAACAAATAATCATCATCTGCTCTAGAATGTTATGAGTGTCACAAGAAAGGCCACATCAAGAAAGACTATCCTGATAAAAAGAAAGAGAAATATAAGCACAAGAAAGACAGATTCAAAAAGAAAGCCTTCTCTGTCACTTGGGACGATTTAAAATCATCTTCATCATTGGATAGTGACCCAAACAATGATACGAAACAAGCCAATGTATATTTTATGGCCACAAATAACGAGGTAAGTGATCTAACTTTTGATGATTTATTTGAAATAAACTTTGAATTAGTTGACAAACTAAGAGACATCAAAAGAAAATATAAAGAAATTTTGAAAAATAAATAGAACTGAAATTGAAGTAGATATGTTAAGAGATGAGAAACAAATTTTAGAAGAGGAACTTGAAGTTACTTAAGAGTCTTGTTCTAATATGACATCTAAACTCACTATACTAAGTCGAGAGATAGAAACTCAGAAAGAAAATAATGACGCTCCATTAATTGAAAATCATGATCTTAAAGCTAATGTAAAATTTTTGGAATTAGATATCTCTAGTCTTAAAACAAAATTAGACGATATTACTAAAAATGTCTCTAATTTTAACGAAGGTAAGGAAAATCTTTCTAAAATTATAGAAAATTCTTAGACTTTTTCAAATAAAAGAGGAATGGGATATAAGCAAGATTCTAAAGTTATTTCAAAGAAAAAAAATCATTAAATGGCAATTTTGAAAGGATGATAATAAAATTGAAAAACCTAGTTCAAAATATACAGATTATTTCCGAATCAATTAAGATTTGGGTTCCTAAAACAAATAATTCTTTAATTAGAGATAAATATATAAAAACTTTTATAAAAACTATTTATAAAAACAAAGATTTTATTTTTAAAAGGAATTCTGAACCCTCTTAGGTTTGGTTTTCTAAGACCTAACTTTTAGGACCCAAATAAAATGGTGGGTATCAATGTTAATTTTGTATTTTGCAGGTACCACCTAAAAAATGAGGAAAATGGATACTAGACAGTGGTTGCTCGAAATACATGATAGGAAACAAAGGGATGCTAACAACCATTATCTACTCAAATGGAGGTTCTGTCACATTTGGAGACAATTTCAAAAGATATGTCATCGGCAAAGGCATTGTGAGCAATAACGGTATATCTAGTTTACCTCTTATTACGGATGTTTTATTAGCTAAAAATTTAAAACACAATTTACTTAATATCAGCCAACTGTGTAACAAAGGATTCAATATATCTTTTTCTGAAAATAAGTGTAGCATTTTTGATCAAAATAAAAATCTTATTTTTGAAGGTTTTAGAGATAAAATTATATATATTTTAAATATGAACATAAATTACAATACTAACATGTGTTTAATAGCTAATGAAAATAATCCATGGCTATGGCACAAGAGATTTTGTCATATTAATTTCAAAGCTATAATCAAATCATCTAAAAATTAATCAGTAAAAGGTTTACCAAAAATGAATTTTAAAGTAAACAATATTTGTGATGCATATCAATTAGAAAAATTATCAAAATCATCATTTAAATCGAAGAAAAATATTTCTACTACACAACCACTTGAACTATTGCATGTGGATCTATTTGGTCCAACTTAAGTTCAATCTATAAACCATAGCAAATATGTATTTGTTATAGTATACAATTTTTCAAAGATAAACTTGGACTATTTTTATGAAAAATAAAAGCGATACTTTTGAAAATTTCAAAATTTTTGCTAAAAGAATTCAAAAATTCACAAATTAAAAAATTTAAAATATTAGAAGTGATCATGAAGGTGAATTCAAAAATGAAGCTTTTGAACATTTTTGTAATAAAAAGGGAATTTATCATTATTTTTCTTTTTCTAGAACACCATAACAAAATGGAGTTGTAGAAAGGAAAAATAGAAATTACAAGAATGTGCAAGATCTTTGTTAAATGGAAGAACTTTACCAAAATATTTTTAGGCAGAAGCTGCAGCAACTGTCTGTTATGTTCTGAATCGTGTTTCCATCCTACCGCTAACTAAACACACTTCATATAAACTATTTCATAAAAAAAAACCAAATATTTCTTATTTTGAAGTTTTGGGTTCAATTTTTTTTATTCTAAGCACAAAAGATCAGGTTGATAAATTCGATCCAAAATCCAATGGAGGAATTTTCCTAGGATACTCGGAACGAAGCAAAGCTTATCGAATTTTTAATAAAAGAACTAAAACAATCGAAGAAACACTTCATGTTTCCTTCGATGAAAGTTTTAAATTTAATAATTTTTTAGGATAATGAGATAATCACTAAGACGGTCACAAATACGATTACTCAATATAATTTTGGATTAGATGAAAACATTGTTCATAATGAAAATGAATTAAGATCTCCTCCTAAGATTTTACGAGATCACCCAATAGAAAATGTCATAGGAAAAAAATCATTTACATGTCAGAACTAGAAATCAACTTAATCAAATGGGCCATATAGAATTTCTTTCTATTATTGAACCTAAAAATGTAAAAGAATCCTCTACTGATGACTATTGGATCATAACTATGCAAGAAGAGCTAAACCAGTTCGAACGAAACAAAGTTTGGGAATTAGTTCCTAGACCAAGCGATCAAACAGTCATTGGCACTAAATGGGTTTTCAAAATAAAGCATATGAACAAGGAAATATAACTAGGAATAAATCTAGATTAGTTGCACAAGGATATAATCAAGAAGAAGGAATTGGCTATGAAGAAACGTTTGCTCCAATCGCACGACTAGAAGCAATACGTATCTTACCGGCCTTTGCATGTTTTCATAATTTTAATCTTTATCAAATGAATGTTAAAAGTGCATTTTTAAATGGATATATAAAAGAAAATGTTTATGTTGAACAACCTCCTTTATTCTTACATGAACAATTTCCAGACCATGTCTATAAACTTAAGAAAGGTTTATACGGTCTAAAACAAGCACCCCGTACTTGGTATGAATGTCTTAATTGCTGTTTTATAGATTTTGGTTTTGAAATTAGGAAGGTTGATCAAACTCTTTTTATTAAATGAACTAAAAAAGATATTTTAATTATTCAAATTTATGTAGATGATATTATTTTTGGTTTTATAACTGGAAAATTATGTCAGTTTTTTTCTACTATAATGACCAAAGAATTTGAAATGTCACATATGGGAGCATTATCTTATTTCCTTGGTTTACAAATTAAACAATTAGAAAATGGAACTTTTATTAATCAAGAAAAATGTTGTCATAATCTAATTAAACGCTTTGGTATGGAAAATACTTTTGCTACCAACTCCAATGAGTACAACAGTACATCTCGATAGAGATGAAGATGGCAAGAATGTTGACCAAAAATTATATCGAAGTATAATTGGATCATTACTCTATCTAACTGCTAGTAGACCTGACATAATGATGAGTGTTTTTTTATATGCTCAATTTCAAGAAAATCCTAAAGAATCACATATGCGAGGAGTGAAACGAATATTACGGTATC
Source organism: Allium cepa (assembly GCA_030765085.1). Classification (NCBI taxonomy): domain Eukaryota; kingdom Viridiplantae; phylum Streptophyta; class Magnoliopsida; order Asparagales; family Amaryllidaceae; genus Allium; species Allium cepa. Next base: position 937,716,832 of record CM060935.1, read on the forward strand.
TAAGCAAAACCAAAGATTTCGGACTGTTCTATCCGAAAGAATGTCATTTCGAGTTAGTATCATATAGTGATGCTGACTTTGGAGGATGTCGGACAGATCGAAAAAGTACGAGCGGGACTTGTCACTTCATTGGAAAATCGTTAGTCTCCTGGTTTAGCAAGAAACAAAATTGTGTTTCACTATCGAGGTGTGAAGTAGCATATATTCCTGCTACTTTAGCATGTGAACAAGTCATTTACATGTAACAAACATTTCAAGATTTTGGTACAAATTTATTTAAATCAACTATTTTTGTGATAACACAAGTGCTGTAAACTTATCTAAAAATCCTATAAATCATTCATGAACAAAACATATTAACATTCGTCATCATTTTCTTCTTGATAACACTAAAAAGGATTTTGTCAGATTAGAATTTGTATCCTTAGAAAACCAGCTGGCAGATATATTTACAAAACCTTTAAATGAAATATTTCTATAAAACTAAGAAGAGAATTAGGAAATTTATCTTTAAAAGATTTATTACTTTATAATTTTTTTGTCAAAAATAAATTTTTACAAAGATTGGAGTTTCTAAGGTTCAAACTCTAGTCTCTTGTTTGTAAATTTGATGCGCTACCACTGCACTACAACATACTTCACAACAGAATTGTACTCTAATTTTTTATTATTATCTCTTTCTATTCCTATCAAATTTTTCCTACCATATAATTTTAACTACACAATTTTTTAACTGGACAATATTTCTCCGGTTAACATTCTTTTTACCTCAAATTTAGTACCTATTTATGACCTCTTATGCCTTATAAATACCCCTTCAACCAAGTCTTTATACATCATTTTTACAACAATTTATTTGTACAAGTTTCCTCCAAGCTTTAGTCATAAAAATGTCTTTACAACACAACTCTGAATCATCCTCATTTTCGTATACTTATCCAAGTTCGGGATCAGTAAATTTACCTACTCCACACCGATTTATGAACCGGTCCCTGATGTGCACGTAAATGTGCATATTTTTACCACCATATTCATTCTTTTTAAATTAAATAAATGATCATATTGGGTATTTTAACTTGTTTTAACCAAAATCCATATTAATGCCAAATTGTCACATATCCATCTTCATATAGGGCAAAACGGCCATTTGTGTGCATATATTTATTTGAGAAAAATTAATTGGAAATTTATACATATTTTTGTAGGAATTTGGTCTCAAATAGGGGTGGTTTCATGAAAACACATGTATGCACAACATGAATATAAAGGAATGAAGATGGAAATAATTCAAAGTGAAGATCATGGAGGACCCCACCTACCCACCACCTTAATGTACAAATTAAAGGCTAATGCACATGCTTATGGAATTAATGGCTTTATGTACACTTAAATAATGATTAGTAGAAACTAATGATTACTTGGCCTCCATTCTTTCTCAAGGGTAGTTTGTCACTCCTCAAATTATGGATTAGGCTTTCATGCATGTATAAATAACCCTTGTGTTTCATGTAACCTTACTCTCTTACTTAGTCTCTTCCTCTTCATTAGTTTAGGCTCAAAATAAAAAAACAACTCTCTTTCTCTTTTCATGGCTGCTTAGCCATTTTTATTTTATGTAATTTTCTTTTCATTTTATGCAATGTTAATTATTGTTTCTTTTTAATTACATGTTCATTTCCTTTTATGCAAGTAGTGTAGATCTCTCTTATTTCATGCAAGTAGATTAGTTTTGTTTCTTTGCTTTGCTCTCTTTTTCCTTTTCTTTTCCTTTAATGTTGCAAGCTAGATTTGTTGTTTTGATAACAAATATGAAAGACTAATCCCTTCAATTTTGGGGTAATGAAGCCTCTAATCATGTAGCTTCAACATTTTGATAATTATAGCTCTCTTTTTGTGCTTAATGATAATGCTTGAAGTGGTTTTATTTGTTGTTTTTTCTTTGAATTTGATAGCCTATATTGTTGACACCAAATAGGCTATGCTTATACAATCACTAACACAAATGCCTCTTCATCAAAATAAGGTTATGGCATAAGAAAGTGATTTGAAATTAAAATTCGATGGTCTATATTTCTAATTATAGTTAATAGGCCATACTTAAAATAGATTTCATTTTCAACTTTGTTGTCATTTTCATGAGAGTTAGTAAGTGATTTAAAAGTTGTGTTATAGTTTGATGGCTTACGTTGAGCTAATTAATAGCACAAATAAGTCATACTTATGATAAACACATCATTTTAATTCATTTATAACCCAAAAAAGAGAGATCATAATTTCATAATTTGTTGAACTATATGCTCTAGAGAGTGGAATTATCTCTAAATTGTCATTTAACTCTCATATTTTTATAATTTTCTTTTGCTAGTTTTTGTTAGTTTCTTACATTTATAGCTATTCACTCTCGATTTCGGTATAATTTGATTGAATAGAATTTTAAAATCATCAATTCCCTGCGGATCGACCCGTATTCGACACGTGCTACATTCGTACACTGTGCACTTGCGGTTATTTTTATTTCTAAATTCGTTCGACGTTTTTCTAAACCGATAGAATTTCCATCGACGAATAAGTTTTTGGCGCCGTTGCCGTGGAACTTGCTTTGATTTTGATTTTCTATTCTTCGAATTATTGTTGTTTGAATTTTTTTTGTTTATTTAGTGTGTTTGTTTGCATATTAAAGAAAAAATTGTTGTGTGTTGTTTAATTGTTGTTTGCATCTTGTGTTTGTTTTTGTTGTTTTCTAGTTTCATTCACTTTAGCATTTCTACTTCAAAAAAATAAATACACAATTTCAAAAAAAATTTTTATTCAATTGCATTTACAATATCATTTTTACAATTTCATTTTTTATATAAAGCTTTGAATTTACAATTTCTCCTCTCTGCCTCACTCTCTCTCTCGGTTTTCATAAAACTGCAGATACAAACAGTGCCCGTGCACTTATATAACAATTCAACTTTTGTGCAAAACTCTCCTCTCTTTTACATTTTGTACAAGCACCTTCAATCACAATTCAATGCTTCAACCACTTCTGTGCTACATCCTGACCATCAACAACCACAACACTAAATATCTCCACCCTGCTCGTCAACCGCCTACATTCACAACAACCTGTCTAACTGTCCTCTGCCAAACCAAAACTTCTACTTCACTTAACCTCATCACCACCACAACAACAGCAACTTCTCACCACCACTCAGCAGTGCATACACTTTCATTTCATTCACCCAAACTCCACTTTCTTCCCTGCTACTGCTGCTTCAAGCAAACACAACCATCTTCTTCTACACCACCAACATCCGCTCCACCTTACTGCCAATTTCAAACCACCATTGCATACAACCACGTCACCGACTGATTCAAATTTCTGCCTGCAACCTCCTAAGTCACTACCAAACCATAACCCAGCATTTCATCACACTTCTAATTACATCCAGCATACACTTCCCTCTGCCACATATTGTTCCTTCATAACTACACAGTTCAATTGCTATCAGACCACCCAACAAAGCGACAGTCGAGGTCCTCCAGCAACACTTCACTTACATCAATACTACCATCAAACTGCTGCCCGAGCCACGACATCCAACCATCATCAACTCCACCCCGTACATCAGCTCTGTTCCACAGTACAATCACCACTTGACATTTCTTTAAAAAAATAAAAAAAATAAACCCCTTACCAGTCACTCCACAACCATCGACCTTTCTTCCACCTACAATAGCCAATGTCAAACTCATCATAGCCACAGCCTTTAAATCCATACGACCCTGCAGCATTCACGTGACTCCATCACCCAATCCAAATCGAACTCCATTGAAACAACGGCAGTCTCCACCTCGGCCGCAAATCACCTCGCCAACCCCAATCAACACACAATCACCGCTCTTCAATCAAACACCTCATCAAACCCGAATTCCTCAAATCTCCTCTGCCACACTGCTACCTTACATCGTCTCCTTCAACCATTACTCATCATCATCTGACTGCGTAACCACTTACAATTGCTTGCATATCTAACTGACAATCACCACTGCCCGCGGTCGAGCTCCAACCTTCATCGCGACAAACCACCCAATTCGATCGCAACATCAATCACTACAATGGCATCGAACCATCTCCAACACCAATCGCCTCGCCATCGAACCCGTGACCTCCACTGCAATTCGAACAACTGCAATCGATTTACATGAACATGAATTTGGCTTTTGTTGAAATTGGGGGAAACTGTTTTGTTGATTTTAGTTGTAGTGGAGTTTACGCTGTTTTTGTGAGGAATAAAACCTGACTGCCTTTGTTTTGTCATTTTATCCTTTCGTCGCTAAAAAAGAAGAAGATTTTTCCTTGTTTTTTTTAAAGTCTGTTTTGTTTTGTTTTATTAGGGAAAACTGATTTAAATGATTTTTTTTGGGATTAAGTTGAGTTATTTTGTTTTGTTTAATTAATTGTCAAATAGAAGTTATTATTTTTTTGTTTTAAAAGTTGAGTTGTAGTTAGTTAAATTTTCATTTTCTATTTAACTCTTCTTGATATATAAAAAAATTGTATATATCTTGTTTTTGTTTTAGGTTGACAAAGCAGAAAATAAACGAAGAATAACTTGCTAAAAAATGCCGCTCCGCTTGCCAAAAATAAATTTCTAGCTTGCTTATATAAGGAAAATTTGCTGCTTTTAACCCCATCTCTAGTTTTATTTGAATTGCATTGATGGTTGCTTGCGTTTGCATTTCATAAAAAAAATTCAAAAACAAATTTCATTCTTAGTTGCATTGTTAATTCACGTTTAATTTCTGTTTTACATTTCATTCTAGATTTTGATTAATAATAACGGTTAGACATCGATAACTCTTAATTATATATTGACAATTTGTCTTCTTTGAACAATTTAATTTTTTGGTGTCTAGGCTACGGCAGAGCAATAATCAGTCATAAATATTACGGTGATTCGTAAATATTATACTGAATTGTTTCTCTGAAGGTACTTAAACCTTCGGCTGCATTGCTACGGTGATTCGTGGTGCATCGATAACTCCTGCACGTTACTTGGTTGAGAACTATCTTGTTTATCTAAGACAATGTGTGATTATACAATTTCGGGTTAACTTAGGATAAACAATTTGTAATTAAACCCTGCATTCATTTAGTTGCATTAGTTCATGCATATTTAAAAAAAAAATTCAAAATCCGAAACTAAAAAAATTGTAAATATTTCTTAACTCGTTTTTTTTCTTTTCCTTTGAAAATTTTCAAATCAAGATTCCAAAAAAATTTGCTTAGATTTTTTAGAAAATCCAAAAAAAACTTTTCAAAAAAAATTTAAAAACCAAAAATCAATTTTCTATTTTGAAAAATAAATTCTATCTGTAAATATTTTTCTTTTACAAAAAAACCAAAAACATTCTTAAAAATGTCCGACTTTTCATATTCAATTAAATTTTACAATAGTTGTGAAAATCAATATAATCCATATAATTTCACTCAAAATTCTTATGGATATTTTAACGACAACAATTATGTAAATAACTTGAATTTTGAAATGCAAAATTTTCAAAACAGCGATCAACCTGCAAATCTCGAAAATAGCATTTCATCTCTACTTGAAATCTCTACACAACAAAATCAAATGATAAATGATTTGTGTAATTCATATTTGCGTGATAACTCGAGTGAAGGATTTCAAAATTTGAGTTCAATTCAAAATTCAAACGATTTCGATTATAACCCATGCCAATTCAATTTCGATCTCCAAAATGAATTTCAAACTCAAAATGAAAATGGAAACAAGTTTTCAAACAAATTTGGCAATGGGAATAATCTTAACCATGTTACGATTGAAAATCTTTGTTCTCAACAATTCAAAGTGAAGATCCTCATGTTAATAACTATAAAATGGATTTTGTTGAACAAATGAACGAAATACATGATGATCACACGGATTCATTGTTTGAAACTTATATGAAACAACGTGAAAAACAAAATCAAATTCCAACGTGTGACGAGTCTAACGATAGTCCATCTTTTACCAAAATTGACCATTTTCAAATAACAACTTTTGAAACTGAAAATAACGATCTTAATGAAGTTGTTGAAAAATTGGTAATCGAATTGGATTTCAATTCTTTTGAGGGTAAGAAATTCGATTTAAATTTCGATCTTCCTTTTCTTGATTTCGAAAATTTAAATACAACAACTTTGGATTTTGAACTTGAGATACGCAATGAAGTTGTTGATAATCCAATAAAGGAAGACGAATCGAATGAACAAGATTTCTTTGGACTTTTCGAAAATGAGTTATTAAGTTATGCAAGGGAAGACTTATATCACCATTTCAATTTTGAAATCAATAATTTTGAAAAATTTGTTGATGATGAGCTTGACTTTCAATTTGGTGAAAATAAACTTGAATTTCAATCAATTGTTTTAACGACCCCAAAAATCATCGAAAACAAAACAACTCGTACAATTTTCAATAAACCAACATTCGTTTTTCCAAATCAACATCCAACTTTGAAATCTTTTACGGTTTGGTTTTCTGCGCTTGAGCTGTGTCTCGTATACTTAGTGAGACAAATGAATCGGCTTTTGGAAGACCGGTTCATTTACTCTTTAACGGCATACTTTCGGATGTCTTGTAAATAATCATCTTTTCATTTAAATAAAGGTTATGTTTTTATCTTTCTCCTTCTACTTGGGTTCACTGTGGGGACACGGTCAAAATCAAGTGTGGGGGAGACTCATCTTCAATTTTTTTATTTTTCATGGTTTATTTTTGCTTTAAAATTTCTAAAACAAATCACAAAAACAAATTTTATTTTGATTTATTTTTAAAAGAAACACTAAGATAAATATATGGTTTTGGTTTATTAAATTGAAATTTAAGAAAATTTATTTGTATTAACAAAAATAAAAATGAAGTTTGATTACAAATAATAATGGTTTAACTAGTATATAGGAAGATTCATACGTGTTAATTATGAAGTGCAACCTAATTGAAAATCTTTGTTTTAAAAAGTGGTTGATTAAAGTAAAGGGTATAACATTTTTTTTGCCTTCTAAGTTAAATGGTGCTAAAATGATTTTGCAAAACTCTCTCTCTCTTTTAAAGAAAAATATAAAAATAAAAAATAATACTATCCAAGTATTCACTCTCATTTAAAAGTCCTCACGGTTATGCATGGATGAATTAGTTTGAAATTTTGTGCTCTCATACTCATTTAAAAGTCCTCACGGTTGTGCATGTATGGAACACATGTAAAAAAAGACTTAATAAAACCACCTACGGTCGATAGGTGTATGCACGAAAGTGTGTGCACTCACCATGCTCTGTACTCCCCTCACATAAACCCGAAAGGCAGTGCATGGGTGGTATATCTGGCCTCAGTTTACCTGAGCTAGGTGTGTAATTTTTCTTGCAAATAATGAGAGAGCAAGCAATTGAAATCCTAGCACTATTTTTACTTAGTTGATTTAATTTGTTATTGAAAAGAAATGAAAATACCACTTTGATAAACTTTGATAATCAACTAAGGATCCATTTCATAGTTACACTTTGTTATTAACCAAAACAACGAGTTAAACTATAGTCTATTTCTTATGATAACTTGATTTTTGTTGGAAATTTTGACGAGCAAATGACATAAATTTTCAAGATAATAGCCAAACCTATATTTAACTTATTCGTGTCGATTTAAAAATAAATCCTTCATTTGTAATTATTTTCAAAAACTTGCATTCATCTCTTTGTAATTAAATCTTGAATTTTGTAAATATTTTCATCCTACATTTGAATTTTGGGGGTAGTATCCGCTGAAAACCCTCACGAGACAACACTCATCCTACTGGGGACACCTAGAGGTTTAACGGCTTGTTTCATACACTCAATGCAATCGTGCTTTCTACGAAAATGGATTTATCTTAGTTTCCCTTTATTCGAGGACGAATAAAAGATAAGTGTGGGGGTGTTTGTTGTGCACGTAAATGTGCATATTTTTACCACCATATTTATTCTTTTAAATTAAATAAATGATTATATTGGGTATTTTCACTTGTTTTAACCAAATCCATATTAATTCCAAATTATCACATATCCATCTTCATATAGGGCAAAACGGTCATTTGTGTGCATATATTTATTTGAGAAAAATTAATTAGAAATATATATATACATATTTGTAGGAATTTGGTCTCAAATAGGAGTGGTTTCATGAAGACATATGTATGCACAACATGAATATAAAGGAATGAAGATGGAAATAATTCAAAGTGAAGATCATGGAGGACCTCACCTACCCACCACCTTAATGTACAAATTAAATGCTAATGCACATGCTTATGGAATTAATGGCTTCATGTACACTTAAATATGATTAGTAGAAGCTAATGATTACTTGGCCTCCACACTTTCTCAAAGGTAGTTTGGTCCAAATTATGGATTAGGGTTTCATGCATGTATAAATAACCCCTTATGTTTCATGTAACCTTACTCTCTTACTTAGTCTCTTCCTCTTCATTAGTTTAGGCTCAAAATAAAAGAAAGCTCTCTTTCTCTTTTCATGGCTTCTTAGCCATTTTTATTTTATGTAATTTTCTTTTCATTTTATGCAATGTTAATTATTGTTTCTTTTTAATTACATGTTCATTTCCTTTTATGCAAGTAGTGTAGATCTCTCTTATTTCATGCAAGTAGATTAGTTTTGTTTCTTTGCTTTGCTCTCTTTTTCCTTTTCTTTTCCTTTAATGTTGCAAGCTAGATTTGTTGTTTTGATAACAAATATGAAAGACTAATCCCTTCAATTTTGGGGTAATGAAGCCTCTAATCATGTAGCTTCAACATTTTGATAATTATAGCTCTCTTTTTGTGCTTAATGATAATGCTTGAAGTGGTTTTATTTGTTGTTTTTTCTTTGAATTTGATAGCCTATATTGTTGACACCAAATAGGCTATGCTTATACAATCACTAACACAAATGCCTCTTCATCAAAATAAGGTTATGGCATAAGAAAGTGATTTGAAATTAAAATTCGATGGTCTATATTTCTAATTATAGTTAATAGGCCATACTTAAAATAGATTTCATTTTCAACTTTGTTGTCATTTTCATGAGAGTTAGTAAGTGATTTAAAAGTTGTGTTATAGTTTGATGGCTTACGTTGAGCTAATTAATAGCACAAATAAGTCATACTTATGATAAACACATCATTTTAATTCATTTATAACCCAAAAAAGAGAGATCATAATTTCATAATTTGTTGAACTATATGCTCTAGAGAGTGGAATTATCTCTAAATTGTCATTTAACTCTCATATTTTTATAATTTTCTTTTGCTAGTTTTTGTTAGTTTCTTACATTTATAGCTATTCACTCTCGATTTCGGTATAATTTGATTGAATAGAATTTTAAAATCATCAATTCCCTGCGGATCGACCCGTATTCGACACGTGCTACATTCGTACACTGTGCACTTGCGGTTATTTTTATTTCTAAATTCGTTCGACGTTTTTCTAAACCGATAGAATTTCCATCGACGAATAAGTTTTTGGCGCCGTTGCCGTGGAACTTGCTTTGATTTTGATTTTCTATTCTTCGAATTATTGTTGTTTGAATTTTTTTTGTTTATTTAGTGTGTTTGTTTGCATATTAAAGAAAAAATTGTTGTGTGTTGTTTAATTGTTGTTTGCATCTTGTGTTTGTTTTTGTTGTTTTCTAGTTTCATTCACTTTAGCATTTCTACTTCAAAAAAATAAATACACAATTTCAAAAAAAATTTTTATTCAATTGCATTTACAATATCATTTTTACAATTTCATTTTTTATATAAAGCTTTGAATTTACAATTTCTCCTCTCTGCCTCACTCTCTCTCTCGGTTTTCATAAAACTGCAGATACAAACAGTGCCCGTGCACTTATATAACAATTCAACTTTTGTGCAAAACTCTCCTCTCTTTTACATTTTGTACAAGCACCTTCAATCACAATTCAATGCTTCAACCACTTCTGTGCTACATCCTGACCATCAACAACCACAACACTAAATATCTCCACCCTGCTCGTCAACCGCCTACATTCACAACAACCTGTCTAACTGTCCTCTGCCAAACCAAAACTTCTACTTCACTTAACCTCATCACCACCACAACAACAGCAACTTCTCACCACCACTCAGCAGTGCATACACTTTCATTTCATTCACCCAAACTCCACTTTCTTCCCTGCTACTGCTGCTTCAAGCAAACACAACCATCTTCTTCTACACCACCAACATCCGCTCCACCTTACTGCCAATTTCAAACCACCATTGCATACAACCACGTCACCGACTGATTCAAATTTCTGCCTGCAACCTCCTAAGTCACTACCAAACCATAACCCAGCATTTCATCACACTTCTAATTACATCCAGCATACACTTCCCTCTGCCACATATTGTTCCTTCATAACTACACAGTTCAATTGCTATCAGACCACCCAACAAAGCGACAGTCGAGGTCCTCCAGCAACACTTCACTTACATCAATACTACCATCAAACTGCTGCCCGAGCCACGACATCCAACCATCATCAACTCCACCCCGTACATCAGCTCTGTTCCACAGTACAATCACCACTTGACATTTCTTTAAAAAAATAAAAAAAATAAACCCCTTACCAGTCACTCCACAACCATCGACCTTTCTTCCACCTACAATAGCCAATGTCAAACTCATCATAGCCACAGCCTTTAAATCCATACGACCCTGCAGCATTCACGTGACTCCATCACCCAATCCAAATCGAACTCCATTGAAACAACGGCAGTCTCCACCTCGGCCGCAAATCACCTCGCCAACCCCAATCAACACACAATCACCGCTCTTCAATCAAACACCTCATCAAACCCGAATTCCTCAAATCTCCTCTGCCACACTGCTACCTTACATCGTCTCCTTCAACCATTACTCATCATCATCTGACTGCGTAACCACTTACAATTGCTTGCATATCTAACTGACAATCACCACTGCCCGCGGTCGAGCTCCAACCTTCATCGCGACAAACCACCCAATTCGATCGCAACATCAATCACTACAATGGCATCGAACCATCTCCAACACCAATCGCCTCGCCATCGAACCCGTGACCTCCACTGCAATTCGAACAACTGCAATCGATTTACATGAACACGAATTTGGCTTTTGTTGAAATTGGGGGAAACTGTTTTGTTGATTTTAGTTGTAGTGGAGTTTACGCTGTTTTTGTGAGGAATAAAACCTGACTGCCTTTGTTTTGTCATTTTATCCTTTCGTCGCTAAAAAAGAAGAATTAATTAGAGAAATATATATACATATTTGTAGGAATTTGGTCTCAAATAGGAGTGGTTTCATGAAGACATATGTATGCACAACATGAATATAAAGGAATGAAGATGGAAATAATTCAAAGTGAAGATCATGGAGGACCTCACCTACCCACCACCTTAATGTACAAATTAAATGCTAATGCACATGCTTATGGAATTAATGGCTTCATGTACACTTAAATATGATTAGTAGAAGCTAATGATTACTTGGCCTCCACACTTTCTCAAAGGTAGTTTGGTCCAAATTATGGATTAGGGTTTCATGCATGTATAAATAACCCCTTATGTTTCATGTAACCTTACTCTCTTACTTAGTCTCTTCCTCTTCATTAGTTTAGGCTCAAAATAAAAGAAAGCTCTCTTTCTCTTTTCATGGCTTCTTAGCCATTTTTATTTTATGTAATTTTCTTTTCATTTTATGCAATGTTAATTATTGTTTCTTTTTAATTACATGTTCATTTCCTTTTATGCAAGTAGTGTAGATCTCTCTTATTTCATGCAAGTAGATTAGTTTTGTTTCTTTGCTTTGCTCTCTTTTTCTTTTTTTTTTCCTTTAATGTTGCAAGCTATATTTGTTGTTTTGATAACAAATATGAGAGGCTAATCCCTTCAATTTAGGGGTAATGAAGCCTCTAATCATGTAGCTTCAACATTTTGATAATTATAGCTCTTTTTTTGTGCTTAATGACAATGCCTGAAGTGGTTTTATTTGTTGTTTTTGTTTTGAATTTGATAGCCTATATTGTTGACACCAAATAAGCTATGCTTAAACAATCACTAACACAAATGCCTCTTCATCAAAATAAGATTATGGCATAAGAAAGTGATTTGAAATTAAAATTTGATGGTCTATATTTCTAATTATAGTTAATAGGCCATACTTAAAATAGATTTCATTTTCAACTTTGTGGTCATTTTCATGAGAGTTAGTAAGTGATTCAAAGGTTGTGTTATAGTTTGATGGCTTATGTTGAGCTAATTAATAGCACAAACGAGTCATCCTTATGGTAAACACATCATTTAAATTCATTTATAACCCAAAAAAGAGAGATCATAATTTCATTATTTTGTTGAACTATATGATCTAGAGAGTGGAATTATCTCTAAATTGTCATTTAACTCTCATATTTTTATAATTTTCTTTTGCTAGTTTTTGTTAGTTTCTTGCATTTCTAGCTATTCACTCTCGAATTCGGTATAATTTGATTGAATAGAATTTTAAAATCATCAATTCCCTACGGATCGACCCGTATTCGCCACGTGCTACATTCGTACACCGTGTTCTTGCGGTTATTTTTATTTCTAAATTCGTTCGACGGTTTTCTAAACCGATAGAATTTCCGTCGATGAATAGTCCTGATCGTTCCTTCTTCTACTCACACAGGTTATACTCCACCCGATAAAAGAACTTGACAACCTCTATTTTTCGGATCGCCGTCTACCAAAGAAAAGATAGACGACATTCACCACTGCCAATGGGAAACGCTGGAATCATAGCGCAAACTTTATTATGAACAAAAGGTTAATGCTAAACGCTTAAGCTTTTTGGAACAAATCGCCTTAAAATTCCGTGGATCCTCATCCAAGAGCACGGTTCATCGACTATCTCCTATCCGTTCTCCTTCCTGGCACAATCCTTGGGAACCATTACCATAACATCCTCCAGTTTCTCCAAACTCTTGGGAACGTGGAGATGGTCGGTCTCCTATTCATCCACTACAGGAGAATACCAAGGTTGAATCGAAGGAATATCATACTCCATGCTCCTCATCAAAATCTGTTTAAATATTTTCTTCATATAACAAAAATATATTGTATTCTATTTATTATTCCTATATAATATCCATATGATTTTCTTCCTATAAATAATGTTAGTTGTTAAAAAAAAGGGTAACCATACTCTTACAAGAAATTCAGCCGGTTGAGCACATAGAAACAGACGGCTGAATCGTACTTGGAATAATTTTTTGCTCAGCTTCAGACGGTTGAATACACTATAAACAGTCAGCTGAATCAATTTATCTTTTGCCCATTTTCTTGCGGGAATGAATACAGACGGCCGTTTACAGTCAAATAGCCGGCTGTATCGCCCCTGAAGAATTTTTTTATATACGGCCTTACATTCCAACTACCCGTTCTACCCTTACTTTTAACCTAACTATATATACATCTTTTCACTTTTTACCTCCTCGTTTGAGAAACATAGCCTCCACTCTCTCATAAACTCGACTTTCAACTTCAAATTTTTATTCAACAATGCCTCCAAGATCCAAAAGGTCAAGGGAATCTACCTCCAGTCCTTTCGAGGACCAAATTTGTCGATGGCTATGGAATGATGTTGCTATCACCTGCTACAACTCCATGAAAAACTCCAACAATTTTGAAGGGGCCTTCAAAAAATTCCCGGATTTCACAGCATATCGAATTAGAGAACTAGCCTAGCAATTCCACTTTGAAAATCTCATAGGGTATGCTCCCAATAATATTAAATTAAATCATCTTTCGATTAAACTTTCCTTGCAAATTTGAATCAAGACCACCATAACTCTCAAAATCGTGAAGGTTGTATTTGGCCTTTAGTTTGTGTTATCAAAGTTTTCATACCTTTCAAAGATAAGGCAATATTTTGAATTGTCACTATCAAGGAGTCGATGTAGAGGATATACAAGTTGATATGCTTTGTCGAGATGAAGTTTCACTTCGTTTCTTGTCCGATCACCCTATCGACTTAAATGTGCTAAAGTCTAGTGCTTTAAGGCCACAAGCACGTCTCATCCATCGAGCTTTCATTCAATCCTTGCAACCCCATACGGGAAGCTATAAAAAAGTTTATAAAAGATATTTTCAAGCTCTCTATGCCATCTACTCTAGTTAATAAGTAAATTAGGGTAAAATAATTTTAAATGAATTTCAAGATGTCACAATCCGAAGGAAATATAAGACAATTCATTATGGCGCCTATATTATGCGCATTCTACTCAATTTTGGTGTTCCTGTGCCCCGATTTCGAGTATTCAACCATTGGCGAGTTAGGTGCAAAAACCTTGGGATTGATGGGTCTTCCACAATGGCCTCCTCCTCTACAAATTATCTCCTTTCAAGAATGGGCTCACAATGTTGAATGAGGTGTTTCACAACCTCATGACACTAATATTGTCTCCTCTTCACAAACCCGCCATGAAGAAGAGGAAGAGGAAGATGACTCCATTCAAATTATTAGCCCCGACACCTCCTCTAGACAAGCTATCATCACCCTCTCCCGAAATCAATCAAAAATTTATTGAGAAATTAAAACTCTTGAAAAGAAGATGGAGAAGAAATTAAATTATATAAGATGGTTTCTTAATAGGATTTGGGATAAGATCTTGCTCGGGTTCAACATCTACCGAAGCTTACAACCCATCTCCTTTCTAATGGTTGTCTCCAAGTTCAGAAAATGACGATGATGGCAGTGATGACCCCTCTCATTTTATCTAGTTTTATCTTCTATAATCTATGAACTTTAGCATTTTTGTTTGTAATATTATTTCAAAACTTCTATGGTTCTGTTTCTGTTGTGTATGTAATATGGTATGGATGTTCTAACTTTATTTCATAATGTTATCTCTAACATGTGTTTGCTTTTAAAACGTTCCAATTTATATCTTCATGCTTTTATCTTCATTATCATTTTTTGAATATCCTTCTTTTTGTTGATGACAAACAGGGAGAAAGCTTTATATATATTTGTTTAAATTATTGTGCATATTGACAGGGGGAGTATTCGTGTAAATTTCATGGTAATATATTATTTATACATATACGGTTGTCATTATCAAAAAGGAGAAGAATTGTGATATATATTATTTATATATTATTCATACTTATATACCTATATTGTCTAATACATCTTAAATGCAAGCACCCAGTTCAGCTGGATGATTATTTATAATGGCTAGTTTTTATGAAAAGATGCTCCTCTTCAACGAAGAGAAACATCTTAAAATCAACAGTTGCATCTATTTCTTTTCAACGTTATCTTTCATCAAAGATTGCAACCTTTTAATCTACATAAATAGGATTTAGAATTCAACAACAATTCACCTAACTGATTTTAGTATTCTTGAATTCTTATCTCTTACTCCCTCTTTTCAATTTGCACTCAAACTGCATACACTCTTTGATCGTTGTCATTCCATCTTCCACATTTCTCAAGCACATTACATTATATATCATAAAAGAGAGGATTATAGGAAGATTTACTTAATTGACTTATTAGTGCTATTTAAATAGCATACTATGGTTAGATACTTTTGTTTATTTGTAATGAAGTCCCGTTCGGTTGCTCAGGCGGTAGAAGTCTTATTCGGCTGCTTAGGCGGTAGAAGTTCTATTCGGTTGCTCAGGAGGTGTAAACCAATTCCTACGGGTTATGTGAGGGTTGCTAGTTTAATTCCATAAGGAGTCAGGGACTGGACGTAGAATGGGAGATCGAACTAGTATAAAAATCTTTAGTGTCATTTACTTTACTTCTTTAATTATTTACTTACTTAATTATTATTCCGCTTAAGTAGTTTATCTATATTACACGATGCTATAGCACAGTCACTTTTAATACATACCTTAAATTTCAAAACTAGTGCATCTGTTATAGTTTTTGTTTTTATCTTATACAATTATATAATATGACTTCCAGACACTAATAATCAATATATGTAACGACCCGTAATTTTCGTTAATTAAATTTGTCATTTTAATAAGATTTACGCAAATTTAATTTAGAAGAAATAAAGATTTTATAATTAATAATGAAGCAAATGGTGAGAATGAAATGAAACCATGGGAATATAAGGCTAAGTATTTATAGTTGAAACAAAATGACGAATAAATTGAAGTGATGTAAATTGTTATACTAGGCTAAGAGTTGCTTATAAGAGAACAAAGGTAAGTAGTGAATTTAGTTAATGAATTAATAATATTAAATAGTAAATTGAATTAAATCAATGTCCGGTACAAATTGAAATATTATTTGGAATGAAAGCTTATAAATTGTAAGCATTTAATTTACAAATGAAATCACTGTATTAATTTAGTTGTAACTGAATGTAAATTAATGAAATTATGTAATAATTGATAAATGATGGCATTCATGAATGAAATAAGATTTGTAAGTAATAAATGAATAATTGAAATAAACATTTACCAATGAAATAGTATATTGATTTATATAGACTTAATAAAAGAGTTGAATTGAATCAATCTATTTAGTTGAAACTAATTAATTGGTATGCAAATTATAAATGGGTTTATAGTAAGAAATTATACTACCGTGAATTGGAATTAAGATGAAATTGAAAAATTCAAGTACGTGATGCAAATATATCATATATAGCAGTGGAATAAAAAAAATTAGTGTTATTATAACCTGGTTGGTAAGTAACAAACTTATAACTGAATTTAAAAGAAAATAGGTGACAATGAATATAGATTGTTCATTTATTTGATGTGTTAAATAAATTTTGGTATTCAATCGCAATAAATATAAATAATTAGTTGAAACTATTGTAAGGTCAAAATTTATTGCATATAATAAATTGGGGGATAGATTTCATTAAAGGTAATTTATTTATTATGTTAATGTAAATTAAAATAATTAGAGGTACGTAACTAATGATTAATACCATGTTTGGAAGTTGTAATTTAGAGGATATTAAGAATTAGGAATTGAATTTTGAATTATTTGCAATACAAATAAAGAAAATGTTACGTTATTGCTAACTGAGGGAATCATTAATTAATTGAATGAAAGTTAAATCACTGGAATTAATGGAGATTAATTTACGTTAGTTATTTAGGGTAGTGACTAAATTTGGTAATACATTTGCAATTAATGACAATAGTGTTTATATAAGCTAATAAGTTAAATGTCAATGCAATACCAATTAATGGATTGAATGTGATTATGAAATTGGAATTAGATAAATGCAGTAAATAATTCAGGGCAAATAAATTTATGTAACAAATGTTAAGGTCTTAACTGATGGTCATTAATAATTGAAGATAATGTAAATTTCATTTATAATATGACTATGGGTGAATGAAAAGATTGTAAATCAAGATTTGTTTATTTATATGAATATAAAGAATTAAGGTAATTGAGTTTTTGCAATTAAATAAAAATTAAACATTTATTTTTACGTTAATTGAAAATTTAGTTGAAATTGAAAAATATTTATGTATGTTAATTTCATCCATTTGGCTATAATGGATTGAGTAATAAGAATAAAGATTTAATTCAATGAAATTTTTGGAAACTTAATTGATAATTTCTAAATTTAATAAAAATGAAAATTTGACACTGAAATGGGAGGTTAATCAACTTTAAATTGATCTTTAAATTGTTTAAAACATTGTAATTTGATTGAGACATATAAAGGTAATAAAATTTGTCAAATTTAAGATTTAAAAAAAATGGATTTTATTAATGAATTTTTAATTTATTTAATTAATATAAAATTAGCCATTTTGGCCACTGACTCGGATTTTGACGAAATCAGTTTCATCGGATCGGTAAAGGTGAATTATAATAGTGTTTCAAGTTTCATAACGATCGGACTTGTCGTTTGATCGTACCGACTCGAAACGCCTTGAAATTTATGCAATTTAAATCAATCTAAATCAATTTGGAAAAATTGAATTTAGCATAACTTCTTCATACGATGGAATTTGGACGTGAAACTTTTTCCATCGCATTTAAAATATTTTTAAACATATATTTGATATATGGGTTGACCCAATTTCGTTCCGGAGTAGAAACGGGCTTTTCGGGCCATTTAGCGTTCAGCGCATATACCAATCCGATCCATCTATTATTTTTCAGCCTTGTCTATATATAACCCGTTATAAACCCTAGCCACTCCTTATTTTCATTTTTCTATACGTACATCTCCTTCTCAACTCCTCATTCCAATGGCAGGAAAAAAAAACATAATTTCCAAATTCCAAAAATTAATTTCAATTTCAAAAAAAAAAAAATCGGATCTGCAGCCACTTCGAGTCACGCTTTGAGTTTTAGAGGAAAAAACGCTGTATCTACTTCGGGTCATGAAGAAAATGACTCGGGTCGCTTTGGGTCGTTTTGGCAAAAACTCCAAGCAAGCACCGGGGATTTGAGGTGGCGCACCGAAGTCGAACCCGAAGTTGACACAGGACCAGAATTTTCCAATTTTCAAATTTTCATAACTTTTGCGTACGAGCTCGGATTCACGCGCGGTTTATTTTGCTGGGATTGTATCGGAATTGCAGACATTTTGGCGTTTGTTTGGATGGATTTGGAGACTGCCAAATTTTTGAGTTTAAATTGAATTTAGATTCAATTTAAATTCAAAAGGTGAGTGTTTTAACCCACTCACAACTTCTAAAATTTTCTATGTCGGTTAAATTGACTTAAGATATGAGTAGAAATTTATTTATGACTGTTTGGCATGTTTTATTCATCATCTCTGTTAAATCGCTTGATTTAGTTTAACTGTTAATAAATTTTATTATTGCATATAAATTGACAGTTAAATTTATTTATTTTGCATATAAACTGATAGTTAAACAGTTAATAAATTTATTATTGAATATAAAACTGTTAGTTAATAACTGTTATTTATTACCTGTTGTATTTTATATGCTATATATTGATGTTTGCTTAAATTGATGATGATTGAAATAAATTGGTTGATGATTGATATTGGGTGAATGGACGATGTGTTCTATCTTATATAAACTGCAAGTTTTTATGCATTTTCATTTCATTCGGGATTGCGGTTTGAAATGATATACAACCGCATTTTAAATTTTAAATTGCGGATTGAAATGATAAATATCCGTATCACTTGACCATAGGATAGAAAATTTTATACAGGCACCGCGGTATATATATATATAATTATTTTTGAAATGATTTTTATAGTTTGGATATGATACGGTTTAATAAATATTAAATTTGGATATGATATAAATATATTTTATATATACATATATAGTTAAATTATCAAATTTAAGCTATGCATAATTTGTTAAATAAAAATGAATAAGTTGAAAAATGGAATTTGATAATTTATATTATATGATGGAGTACAGGTTTAAGATCCGATATATATATATATAGAGTCTTAAATGATTCCAATCAATTAAGATTGAAAGATAAATTGAAATTTTAATTTGAATTGAGCTTATTTAAAAATTTAACTCCATAAGTTAATGTTAATTGGTTTAAATTAGACATTTTAAAAGTTATGATATTTATAACTGGATTTAATGAATAATTCTAGTATAAATAAATGGAAGGAAATATTTAGTGTTAATAAATTGAGTTTACTTTAAATGGTTATGGATTTATAATGTAAACCTTTCAAAACTAAATAATAAGAAATGAATTGTTGAATAGAAATTTCCAACCTTAGTTTTGAAATTCATCAAATACTCAAGTTTGAAAATATTAAAAATCGAAGCGTTTTATTCAACTAAATTGAATCTAAAGGTTATGGGTTTAGACTGAATTTGAAGTAAATAAAATTTGTGAAGGCACGGGAATTATTTACTTTTAAAGAAATTTTAAATTCAACTGTTTTATTTTATATACTGTTGAATATCGAAACCATTTAAGTTTTGAAAGTTATGGTTTTAAAACTATGGATTTCGAAGTATTATGTTGAAAGTAAAAATTTAAATATTTGGTTTCGAGGTATTATAAATTTTAAAAGTGGCATGATTTTGGAAAAGAAATATATTTGAAATAAATGATATTATTGATTTGGGTTTATAAAAATAATATCAAAATGAGTTGTTTTGGAAATGGAAATGATATCGTACTTATGGGTTTCGAAATGGATAATTATATTCTGGCTTTAAAGTATAAACTATTTTTAAAGACCGCGGTGTTATAATAACGTTTGGTTGTTGAAGAGAACGGGATCGGAAGTTGTCATACTCTCTGCCAACTCCGAAAACCACTTTAACAACCGTATACGCGGTGGAGATTCCAGAATGAAGTAGGTTGGTGGCGACGTTTCCTGTAAGGTAAATACGTGGACCCAACTCCCGTGAGTTGGCATAAGGTGGCTAAAACAGGAGCGATTGACGGGTTAATAAGGTAGCACCTTTGATCGGACACATCCCTTCGATATTATACTTTGACTTTTGGATTGATTCGGTGGCCACTTTTGATTTTATTTGGGGGTGTGGCTCGAGGTAGCTGCGCGCGTTACCACCGACCCGGAAGCGTAATTGGTATATCTACCCTGGCATTGCCTAGTTGTGCCGTGTCACCTACCCTATCGCGTCTTGTACGAGTTTGGATTTCTCTCGTAGCCCGTGTGGTATCCTCTGGTGGCTTCCCGATCAGGAAGGACTATGATATTGGATGGATTACTGGGACTATTACGTGTTAAGGTGGAAAATGTAAAGCCTTAATGCTATTTAAAAGTAAGTTTATTTTACAATTAGACACTATTATAATAGCGCAATATACTACATAGTAAATAGTTTAACGGATCCTTAGGAGATGTAAATTCCGAGCATCTCTTGAGTTACTGCACTCATATTTATATCTGTTAATTTAACTCACATAAGATCCTTTAGTTCTGACTCGAGTGTTTTTGTTTTTTTCAAATTCGCTCGGGTCAGTCCGAGCGTTTCAGGATTGGAAGATTTAGCTCAGGAGGACGAAGACGAAGATTTATATTATTATTATTTATACTAGTGCACTACACACTGTTCCGCTGCATTGTTATTGGTATGTGTAACTCTGATATGTATTATATAAATGGTTTTGTAAATAGATTTATAAACTGTATATTTGATTATTATATTTTATCCTTCCGCTATGAGATTCTGTTTAGTTTTTTTCTCTTCTCTATTTTCTTATTTACCCCATAACAATCCGCCATTACGTGTGGTTTGAATTGACACGTGTGTCGATTTAAAGCATGCGAAAAGGCGGGACGTTACAATATATGACTGTAAGAAATATATTTCATTACTTGAAATTGAAAGGTACATGGATTTCAAAAAGAAAATATATGAAAATGACATAAACTTAAACTAAAAGCACACAATATAAGAAGTACAAAGCTATAAATCATAAGGTAATAACTAAATAAGCTTAGAAAGATGTAAATGATGATGATGAATTTCCACCAAACTTGCAAAGAATCTTTTCAAAGTATTGGTCCACTTTGTTGGAAAGAGAGGTGAACCTTTTACAAATGAACGCTTAAGCTTCTTTTGATTTTTAAGAAGTTTTTCTTGGTTTCTTAGGATCTCTTTGTTGGAGGGTTGAGATGGTTTGTCAAAACTTTCCAAAGAATTATCTACTTCCTCCTCGTCGTCTTCCAGTTCATCTCATTGTCTTCTACTTCTTCTTGTTGAAATTTTTGTTCCTCTTCATATGCCAATATTTGTTCCTTTTGGGAAAGTGTCTCATATGGTTCGAATAAGGTGGGATGTGCATAAGAGAAATGTTGGCCATGTCATAAACTTTTCAAGGAAGAGTCTGTTTTCCTCTTAAATCAACATCAAAATAAATAAAAATTCTAGTAAGATATACACTATGGTAGAGTGTATTCTCGTGTCTAGAAATGTTCTTTGAACAAAGTGTTCTAAAATGACTTATGCCCTATTAATGTTGTAGTTTCCATAAATGACGAAAAAAGCTTTTAAAACTTTTGAGTAGGGTTATTATAATTACCAGTCCACGGAGTGATACTTTCTTGTAAAATGAGACTCATAAGTCTCAATTTTGATCGAAGATTATTGCGTTTAAAATCAAATTTTTCACCAATTTCGAAAATGCCATCTAAATCTTCATGATTTCGTTCATCGATTTAAAAAGTGGAGAGGTCAATTCCACTAGATTTGCAATCAATCAGTATATGATCCATAAGTTCGCAATTTTAAATAATTCGAGTGTTATTAACATTACTCCAAATTTGTGTCTCTTCTCCTTGAAAAATTTTCCATTTAAATTTGCATAAAACATTTTCACCAAATCTGGATAACACATAAAAATCAATTAGAGAAGAATCAATTGAATTAAAATTTTCATTTTCAAAACAAAGATCTTGTAAACCATAAGAGGAAAAGTATTCAAATTTAGCAAATCTTCCGAGAAAAACTTTTTTGGAAGTAACATACTCCATGTAGGTTTCAGTGGCTTCTTTTTCATTAAAGAGAAAGCATTTGGTTCTCTTAAAGAGCCTTATGGTCTTAGGAGTTTGATTTGAGAAGGTCATTTTTGAGGAGATAATGTTTTGAATTTTGAAATAAAGTGAGTGATTGAATAGATAGAGATAGGGTGAATTAATAGAGAGAGAACTAACATTTCAGTTTTGAAAAGATGCTTTTTTAACTTTTAAAATAAATGTAAAAGAGCAGAAAATTCAAATTCTGAATTTGAAAAGGATATTTCTAAGTTATGGCAGTATGTCGGTACATATGCTGGGGTTTGTCGACATATAGCCTAAAAATTTCAAAAATAAAACTAAGATAATATATTCCTATACACACACATATTCTTATATACTAATATTCATCAAATATTATTATTAATCTGTAAGTTATTCCCAAAAGTCAAAATCAACAAAATAAAATAAAATAAAATTTATTAGATAAATGGTACTATATTTGCTGCTTTTTGTTGATCAATTTTGACTACTCTCTTATAGACGTGAAACACATATTCACAATCTCAATATCTGGTTCATTATCGCTTGAGGAAGTATCTGAATCATCTAATATTGCTGTATAAGCTCTTTTTCATTGTTTGGATGAATCAGTAACTGGTGATATCTTTGATTTATTCCGATATGCATAGTTTCTTTGAAAACGTCGAGGTTCATCAAAGTTGAAGCATTTAGTTGCAATTCCGTTTCTAGGAGTATTGTTTTCAGGTTTTGAAAGCTGTTCATCTTTCTACACTTTAGAAATTTTCTTAAATTTATAGTCATGAAAGCAATTTCCTCGTCATTGTCATCGTCTGAAATCTAATCATCAGTTATAGCATTGAAAACGATGGATTTCTTTTTTGTTGCATTGCTTTCCCTTCTACCATGCAATTATACTTCACAGAACATTAAATTGCTAATAATTTTTCGAGTACTAATATCATTAGCCTCTTCTATTGCCAATGTCTTTTGATCCTACTTTGAAGAGAGTAAATTGAGAACTTTTCTAACTTGATCCTTCTGAAAAGTTTTTATCTAATGGTATTAAAAAATGCACTATATCTTGAAATCTACAGTACATGTCAGAAATATGTTCATTTGGAATCATTTTGAACAGTTGTAACTGGTTAGTTAACATGGAAATTCGGGTCTGTACAACTTTACTAGTACCCTCATGTGTAACTTGTAGTGTTCTTCAAATTTCATATGCAGACTTACAAATAAAGACTATTAAATTCATTTTTATCTAGTGAATGATGTGTACGTAAATGCGCATATTTTTACCATCATATTTAATCTATTTAAATTAAATAAATGATCATATTGGGTATTTTAACTTGTTTTAACCAAAATCCATATTAATTTCAAATTGTCACATATCTATCTTCATATAGTGGCAAAACGGTGATTTGTGAGAAAAATTAATTGGAATTTTATATACATTTATGTAGGAATTTGATCTTAAATAGGAGTGGTTTCATGAAGACACATGCATGCACAAAATGAATACAAAGGAATGAAGATGAAAATAATTCAAAATGAAGAATATGGAGGACCCCACTTACTCACCTACCTTAATGTATAAATTAGAGGATAATGCACAGGCTTATGGAATTAATGACTTTATATACACTTAAATGATGATTAGTAGAAGCCAATGATTACATGGCATCCATACTTTCTTAATGGTAGTTTGGGCATTGTCCAAATTATGGATTAGGGTTTAACACATGTATATATACCTCTTATGTTTCATGTAACCCTCTCCTTACTTAGTCTCTCTTAGTTTAGTTTAGGCTCAAAATAAAATTCAAAGCTCTCTTTCTCTTTTCATGGCTATTTAGCCATTTCTTTTATGTAATTTTTATGCAACTTTAATATATTTATTTTTTCTTTTCTTGTTTATTTACTTTCATGTTGTAGTGTACATTTACATTCATGCAAAGTAGAATAGTTCTAATTCTTGTTAATTAGCTCTCTTTTTCATTAAGCCTTCATTTTGCTTTCTTTTTATTTCATGTTGCAAGCTACATTTGTTCATATGATAACAGATATGAGAGGCTAAACCCCTTCAATTTAGGGGTAATGAAGCCATCTAGTCATGTAGCTTCAACTTAATTTGATGTTTATTCTCTCTTTTTGTGCTTAATGAGAATGATTGAAGTGGTTTAATGATGTTGTTTAGTTTTGAATTTGATAGTCTATGTTGTTCATAACAAATAGGCTATGCTTAAACAAACAAAACACAAATTGCCTTTTCATCTACATATGATTATGACAAAGAAGTGAATGTTAAAATTAAAATTTGATGGCTTTTATTTCTAATTAATAGTTAATAGGTCATGCTTAAAATAGATTTCATTTCAAATTTGTTGTTGTTTTCATGAGAGTTAGTAAGTGGTTTAAGGGATGTGTTATAGTTTGATGATTTATGTTGAGCTAATTAATAGCATAAATAATTCATACTTATGATAAACACATCATTTAAATCCACCAATGACAAAAAAAAGATCATAATTTCATTATTGTTGAACTATGTGATCTAGAGAGTGAATTTATCTATAAGTTGTTTTTCTACTCTCATATTTTTATCACTTTCTTTTTCTCATTTTCTAGCTTAAACACATTTTCAACTTTGATTAATTTGATTGAATAGAATTTTAAAATCAAAAATTCCCTGGGGATCGACCCATATTCGTCACGTACTACAAGTGTACGCCGTGCACTTGCGGTTAAATTTATTTAGAAATTTTTCGGCAAATTTCTAATCCGGTAGAAATCTTGTTGTTAAACAAGTTTTTGGCGTCGTTGCCAAATAATTTGTTTAGAGTTTGATTTTCTATTCTTCGAATTATTAGTTTGTTTGATTTTTGTGTGAATTTTATTTTGTATGTTGCAAAAAAAAAAAAAAAATCTTGTGTGTTCGTGTGCTTTTTGATTGCATTTTGGTTTTGTGTGTGTGTTGTTTTCTAGTTTTCCTTTTTCATTTGCATTTTCATTATTAAAAAAAAGAGCATTCTCAATTTTAAAAAAAACAACTTTTATTCATATTTCATTTTCGGTTAGAATTTGCATTTCTATTTCATTTACAATTCACACATTACATTTACAATTTTTCTTTGTGCAAAACTGTGCACATCATTTCTGGAAACTGTACACATTCTTCAAACTGCCTTGCCAGTCACCACCTACGACTAGCTACATCATCTACAACCATTCACTGCTCCGCCGAACAAACATCTCACAGAACTGCCACCATAACACATCCTATTGCATAACCAGATAACTTCAACCTTATCATCTTCACCATAACAAGCACTTCCTCTGACCATAACACAGCAGCACTTCAGCTTCTACAACAAATTTCCACACTCCTTCACAAATATTCAACCACCAGCAACAGTTCTCCCACCTGATCACTACAACCTGCCTTTCATCATCACTAACCAGACACTTCTCAACTACCTGTCACCTTACCCCCTGCATAAACCACCAGCAACTCTTGCTCACCACAAAACACATCTCCCAACATCCAAACACCAATCCTCCTCCTACATCACTGCTGTCATCACAAACTTCCCGAACATCTACTTACTTACTGACATTCACTGCTGATACATCCTTTCATTTGTCACTGCCTTCCACAACCATACTCCCATTACAACTGCACTTCCTGGTCAAACTGCATCACTTACTTACTGCTCATATCACAGCAGCCTTGCATTTCCACCATTTTTGCACTTCTGCACATCCTTGCCCATCACTGCCTTTCACCCCCTTTCTTGCCACAAACAGTTCTCACTGCCTAACTACCTAACTTCCGAGACACAACCATTGTGTTAGTTCATCAAACTTCTCACCACCCATTGTCAACAACAGTGCACCACAAGAGACTCAACTGCCATCATTATTTATGCTATCCACAACAATCCATACATACCACAAAACTCAAGTGCTTCTAAACCAAACGCAGCAACAACATAATACTGACTAACACAGCAACTACAACTCCATTCGCCAGTACAAACTTCCATCTGCAATCATCTGCTTCTACCACTATCATTAGTGTCACAGCAGCCACAAACTATCATCAGTGCCAATACAAACTGCTGCTGTTGGTTTATGCTCGACAACACCCTTCATAACTGTCTACAACATTCAGTCACTTGAAAGCATCACCTCCAACTATAACATCACTACATACACCACCAATCGGCTGCAACTGCCTCATCGACCATCTGCTTCTGCAATTCCCCCTCCCAGACTGCCTACCTCCAACAATCAACTGCCTCTGACCCATCAGAAAACAGCAGCGACTACAAATTGCCGCAGCGATCACCGAACAACCCCGTGTTACTATTTCAAACAATCGACCACCCCTGTTCCTTCCACATCAATACTTCACTGCCACGAACTCGCGAACCCAGGCGCCAATTCAACCTCTTTAGCCACCGCAATCGCAATCGAACTGCGATTATTTTCGTGAATTGAGCTTCGTGAATTTGATTTTGTGAATTGAGTGTGTGAATTTTGTGAATTGATTTTGTGGTTTCTGTGCTAATCGAAATCGTTAATTGACTTTGTGAATTTCAGTGGGTTTTGTGAAGAGGAATTGCATTGTGATTTTGAACTGTGGATTAGTTTGGGCCGGTGAATTATGTTGTGTGGGCCAGGCCCTGATTTAGATTTTTTTTTTTAAAGATTGTTTTAGGTTAATTTTGCTTTCTTTTAGTTTTTTTAGTTGTTTTAGTTTCTTGATTAGTTTAGTTTTTTCCTTTTTCTTTTCTTTTTTTTAAAAAAAAAGAAGAAGAAGAAAAGAAAAAAAGAAGAAGAAGAAAAGAAAAAAAGAAGAAGAAAGTAAGTTGCTTTGTTTTTGTTGATTTGTGGTTTTCCTTTTAGTTCTAGTTTTGCTTAACTTTTCAAAAAAACAAAAAATATATATTGTTTTATTTTCAGGTTGAAGAAGCAGATAAGGAAGAACAAGTTGTTAGCCTTGCTTAGCTTGCCAAAAAATAAATTGATTGCTTTGCTCAACTTGCCAAAAAAATAACTGCTTGCTTATTTATAATTTTCTTTTTATTTGCCTTGCATTGTATATATCTATTGTTTTTGTTTGTCTTACATTGTTGTTTACTTGAATTTGAGAAACAAAAAAAATTCAAAAACAAAAACAAAAATGTCATCGTAGTTGCATTGTTAAGACACGTTTAATTTTTGCTTTACATCTCATCTTAGATTTTAATTAATGATAACTGTTAGAAATCAATAACACTTAATTGTATATTAACAAGTTGTCTTCTTTGAACAATTTAATTTCTTGGTGTCTAGGCTACGACAGAGTAATAATCAGTTATAAATATTACGGTGATTCGTAAATATTATATTGAATTGTTTCTCTGAAGGTACTTAAACTTTCGGCTGCATTGTTACGGTGATTCGTGGTGCATCGTTAAATCATGTCCGTTACCTTGATGAGAACTATCTTGTTGATTTAAGGCAAAGTGTGATTATACAATTTTGTGTTAACTTAGGATAAATAATTTATAATTAGACCCTTAATTCATATAGTTGCATTAGTTCATGCATATTAAAAAAATCCAAAAATAAAAAAATTATAAATATTTCCTTTTTCTTTGAAATTACAAAACTTCAAAAGAAATTTAGAAAAACCAAAATCCAAAAAAAATATAAAATCTTTTCATAAAAATTGAAAAATAAAAAACAAAACAGAAATCAATTTTTCATTTTGAAAAATAAATTCTATCTGTAAATTTTTTCCCTTTACAAAAAAAAACAAAAACATTCTTGAATATGTCCGAGTTTCCCCATTCACTTGAATTTTACAATAGTTGTGAAATCAATATAATCCATACGATTTCACTCCAAATTCATATGGATATTTTAACAACAACTACTGTGTAAATAATTCGAATTTCGAACAAAATAATTTTCGAAACGACGAACAACCCTCGAATCTCGAAAATGGCATTGAAATGATTTCATCTTGACTCGAACTCTCTACACAACAAAATCAAATGATAAATGAGTTGTGTAATTCATATTTGTGCGATAACTCGAATCAAAGTTTTCAAAATAATCACAAGTTGAATTCACTTCAAAACTCAAACGATTTTGAGTATAACTCATGCCAATTCAATTTTGAACTCCAAAATGAATTTCAAAATCAAAATCAAAACGAAAATGTGATCCACTTTTCAAATACTTTTGGCAATGGGAATAATCTCAACTACGATGCGATTGAAAATTTTTGTTCTCAACAAATCCAAATCGAAAATTCTCAAGTTAATAACTACAAATTGGATTTTGTTGAACAAATGAACGAAATTTACCATGATCACGCAGATTCGTTGTTTGAAACTTATACGAAACAACGTGAACAACAAAACCAAATCCAAACGTGTGACGAGTTAGGTAATAATCCATATTTTACCAAAATCAATGATTTTCAAACAACAACTTTTGAAACTGAAAATGATGATCTTAATGAAGTTGTTGAAAATTTGGTAATTGAGCTGGATTTCAATTCTTCTGAGGGTGTGGGACCAAATTTGAAATTCGATCTTTATTTTCTCGATTTCGAAAATTTGAACACAACAACTTTCGATTTTGAACTTGACATATGTAATGAAGTTGTTGATAATCCAACAAAGGAAGACGAATTTAATGAACACAATTTCTTTGGACTTTTCGAAAATGAGTTGTTAAATTCTGAATGGGAGAGTTAAATAACCATTTCAATTTTAAAATCAATAACTTTGAAGAATTCATCAATGATGAGCTTGAATTTCAATGTGTTGAAAATAAACTTGAATTTCAATCAAATGTTTTATCTACCCCTAAAATCATCGAAAATAAAACAACTCATTCGATTTTCAATAAAACGACATTTGTTTTTCCGAATCAACGTTCAACTTTGAAATCTTTTACGATTTGGTTTTCCGAGCTTAAGCTGTGTCTCGCATATTTGACGAGACACTGAATCGGTCTTTGGAAGACCGTTCCATTTACTTTTTAATGAAATACTTTCTGATGCTGTGTAAATACATTTCATTTTCATGTAAATATTAATAAACGTTCCTTTCACTTGGATTGACTATGGGGACACAGTCAAAATCAAGTGTGGGGGGAGACTCATCTTCATTTTTAATTTTTCATGGTTCATTTTTGCATTTTCTTTTAAAAACTTAAAAAAATATTAAAAAAATCCCAAAAACAAATTTTCTTTTGATTTATTTTTAAAGAAACGCTATAGGATAAATATATGGTTTTGGTTTGCTAAATTGAAATTTTTGAAAATTTATTCGTCTTGACAAAAACAAAAATGGAGTTTTATTACAAATAACAACGGTTTAACTTGTATATATCGGAAAATTCATACGTGTTAATTATGAAATACATCCTAATTGAAAATCTTTGTTTTAAAAGTGGTGAATTTAAAGTAAAAGATATAGCATTTTTTTGTATTCTAAGTTAAATGGTGCTAAGATGATTTTTCAAAAGTCTCGCTCATTTAAAAAAAACATATAAAAAAACAAAACACTTATGTGTGTGTGTATTTTCTATTAACATCTACGGTCGACAGGTGTACACACTTGCGTGTACACTCGCCATGCTCTGTACCTTTCTCACGTAAGCCCGAAAGACAGTGCGTGTTCGGTATATCTGGCCTCAGTTTATCTGAGCTAGGTGTATGTATATAAAAATTCTTTTATTAATAATGCCTATAGTCGATAGGTGTTCACACTCGTGTGCACACTCGCAACGCTCTGTAATCCCCTCACATCAGTCCGCAAGGCAGTGCATGGGTAATATATTTGGCCTCAGTTTACCTGAGTTAGGCATATAAATATTGTAAATATCAATAGAAATTTTAAAAATACAAGAGAGAGTAAGCAATTGTAATCCTAGCACTATTTTTTTAACTTATTTGAGAACAAACAAAATATTCATAGATATAGAATTATTTTGTGCAAATGCCTTTTGGTCAGCGGTCTATTGTGTGAAGATAGTCTAGGGTTCAGTGTACTTATCTTGTGTAATATTTGAAATATCTAAAGCCGTTAGACTGTAAACAAATTTTCATTCTATATGACCCATAAGTATCATTACTGTCATTAAAAATTAGGGGTGTAGCAGTGGATTGTCCTTCGACAAAAGTGTTAATAAGTGTACTAATAGTGTTTTTAGCCATTAAAACTTATCAAAAATCAAATTATGAGTTTTTGAAAACCTAGTGCTCTAATGTTAAATGTGGGTTGCGGAATTATGGATCTTAAGGCTAATTAAACACTAGGGGGTGAATACTGTTTTCTAAATTTTGTATCGTTTTAGATTTCTTTCAACTTTAATATTAAATCACAAATTTTCTAATAGAATTATATCAACAATCAATCACAAAAGCATTCACAAATAAAATAAAAGTAATAAAGTAAAGTAGAGAATCAGTGGGATGATACAAGAGATTTTATACTGGCTTAGATTTCTTCTACATCCAGTCCCGTACAATTTCTTGTACATGTTTCTTTTCAAATGCCAATCTTTAAATGGGTAGAAGGCAAACCCAATTACAATCTCGATTCTACGGCTATGAGACACACCCTCCTGACTTTCTGGGCTCAAGGCATACCCACTTGATTTGGACGAGCTATAAGCTCACCCACTCAGTTTTCTAGGCTGCGAAGCACATCCAATTGATTTGAACGGGCTACAATCACATCAAAAAAATAAAAATAGAGTTTGATGGTTTTCCAGAAACAATTCTTTGAACTTTGGATACAGTGGATCCTATAGCAATTTGGACATCACTTTGATTTTTTATTTAGGAGAGAGATGATTTCAAAACAATAAGAAAGTAATATTGAATCAATACAAAGAAGTTTGTGTTGATTTTATTTGATTTAAAGAGAAATGAGTTTAATTTCAATGGAATTTTTGAAGAGAGTAAGAGGAGGGAAGAAAATAAGATAATAACTAATTGAAAATCTGTTTGAAACCTCCTATATATAATGTATAAACAGATATATCCATTCTTGAAGATTTGCGACAAATAGACACTTTAAGTCAAAATTCAAAAAACTGATTTTTGGCTTGTATGTCGACATACCATCTGGGTATATGTCTATATATGCTTGTGAAATCTGAAAACTTTTTTCATTTTTTTTAAAAACATTCTGCGAATAGTATACTTTATAAAATATTTTGAAACTTCGTAAAATAATCATAAATATTTTAACTTTAAATTTTTT
This sequence comes from Allium cepa, assembly GCA_030765085.1. Lineage (NCBI taxonomy): Eukaryota > Viridiplantae > Streptophyta > Magnoliopsida > Asparagales > Amaryllidaceae > Allium > Allium cepa. Next base: position 937,748,628 of record CM060935.1, read on the forward strand.
CATAAAATATTTTTAAATAATTTTGAAAAAATATTTTATTTGAAAATATAAAAGATAAGAAAATAGAATATAGAGATCAAAGATTGCTACGAGGGACTTTAGCAAAATTCTGTGACTCTATACACTATATTATATTCTTGATATTTTCATTTTTATTAAATATACTCATGAATCTTTATTTTCATTTTTTAAGACTTTATATTGTATAGTCTTCGATTCAACATTTATATAATATCTTGCACTAAATTGACAAAACGTTAGTATCCATATTTTATGTGAATGTATATATATTTTTAATTAAGGTTGTTATCATCAAAATCAATAATTGAGTTATTAACAAAAACCAACTATCATTAACTCCCACCGGCCAACATATCGAAAGCATATCTAGATATGAATTTGATATACCCTCTCATGGGCTTGTTATAGCCCAGGTTGTGCAGCATATTCTATCTTTAGCTATTTCCAATGTCGAGGTCACGTTCGACATCTCTCACACGAGTCTTCATTACTCAAACAAAAAACATGTTTTCTAGCATAATTCGTTCGACGAATGCTAAGGATGATCTCTACCTTGGACTTAACTTTTGGATAGACAGTTCAACATTATACCATCAGTCTGAAATGTTAACACTGACATCTCCCTTGGACTTAACCTTAGAACAAACAGTTCAACTCTATAATATTCCACTTTACAACCGCTTCCAAAACCTAGAACTCATATACCAGTTTTGAAGTGGTATTCTATAAGTAAAACTCTTACAGAACTCTTCAAAACTAAATCAATGCATTTTCGGAAAAACCAATTCCGGTTCTTTTAGAAGTAAGCAAACTATAAAAAGAGGAGTCCTCTTGGGCGAATCTCGCATATATAAGTTGTTAAAGCAAGAAACGTTTCATACCAATGATCCTCCCTTAAGAATCTCAAATCGTATGAAGCCATGAAGGTTTTGGATACTTCCTAAGTTAATATTTGGTAAAGTTCGATAGTTGACTAATAGACTATCAAGATCTAAAATAGATTGCTTCTGGAAATCATGTTTCATATACTTAACATGTCTCCAATCTTTTTGTCTTAATCTATCCCTCATTCAAGAGTGAACTCGGTAGGTAAGAGCACTATTTCTTCTAAACCCTACTCGATCATCATTCTTAATTCTCATTAATAAAACAAGTCTACTTCATTGGTTTTTAGTATTAAGTATAGTTAATTACTTCTCATAAACAAGTAAACACACAAAGCATGATTAAGTCACACAAAGTACGATTAAGTCACATAAAGTGGTTTCTAATGTGGTTTCTAATGCCTTTTTATTTAGTTAATCGTTTTATTAACTAAAACCTCTTTGTAAATACTTATATATGTGTAAAATATCTTTTCAAAAGATATATTCATGTATAATACTATTTCACTATCCATTTCCACTCTTTTCAATACTTAGAAATGTTTCCATATTCTTATTCCAAATGGTATAAGAACATTCACAAATCTTAAAGAAGGTTTCAATTTTGCATAAGTATAATTTAGTGGGTCAAAAACTAATGTCATTAAAACATTATTACTACAAACCCAAAACCATTTTACTTATAATTATCTTTAAAACATTTTTTTAAAGATCTAATTATACTACTAAGTATAATCAAAATAGGTTAAAGACCAAATGTTATTCACACATTGTCACAACAAGCCAAACCCATTTCATACTTGTGATCATCTTTAAAAACATTAATTTCAAAGATCTAAGTATATCTACACTTATTAAACAAGGTAATATACTTTTAATTAACTTTACAAAACCATTAATTATAACATAAGTGTTATAATCCAAAACTACCTCTTATTATTTCGTAAAAAACTTGACTTACTTTTCCAAACTTATATATTAACTAAAAACCTTTGTAAATGATATATATACATATATATTAATTTACTTAAAAAGCTATGATATTAAATAAAATTCTAAAAGCTATTTAAAAGTTATCATATTACATAAGTTTTTTATTACTATATATCTAAAAATTATATATACTTAAAATATACTTTAAAATACTTATAATATGGTTTAAAACATTTATTTAAAATGTTACTTAATAATATCTATTTATAATATGTTTAAAAACTAGAAAAGGCATGTTTTTTTATTTATAAAATATATCTTCTACTTCAATAATTCATAATTAATTATGGAATTCATAAAAATTCAAACCACTTTTAGAATACTCTAATATATGTTAAAAGAGACTACTAAAATTATTGAAGTAAAATACTTAAGTTTAAAGTCATTTTAAAGCAACTTAATGACTCAAACAGAAACTATGGCTATTACAGAGTGCTGAAAAAGAGGTTCAAAGCTACTGCAGGGTTTTAAAAGCACAGATAACTGTTGCGAGAGACTACAATCTGGGTCAGTTTTTGTAACATCCCATAAAATGGACCATAAATAAATGAAGTAAATTGAATTAAGTATAACAAGAGTTGAATAGATTTTTTTTAATAAAGTTAGAATTTGACCACGAAAGTTATTCCTTTGCAATTGTGGAAAAATTCCGATCTATTTCTATGTATAATATGCTGAAAATGGAGCTCAAACAAAGAAGTTATCAGCATTTGAAATTTTAATATTTAAATTAATTTAGTTTGATTTCAAATTCAAATGAGAAACCAAATTTAGGGTTTAAATTTAAAAAATTAGCTTGGGGGCTATGTAAACATCTAATTAACGTTTAACACTAGAAAGTTAATTAGGGAATAAAATAATCGTGCAACGGAAGAAAACTAACGTTCCTTGAAATAGAGGAACGGTCGACTTATATAGGTCAACGGTCTACTGTAATGGTCAATCGGTCATACATAGGTGGTCGACCACTTGGCAACGAATATTGCCAGTGGCCGTTAGAGTTTGAAGCTATGTTATATTCAGTTGTATGCTCCAGATTTATCTGTTTCTTACCTACTTGCATTCTACGATTTCGGTGTGTTTCAACCCTTAGAAATAGAACCCGATCCTCTCCGCTTTTTATTCATATTATTTTGGAAAATATGATGAAATTTTGCCATTGGTATCTCTCTCTAATAAGATTCAGAAACTCCATAGAGAATTCAAGTACGAATTCAACTTATTTCTTACGAGTGTATATGCAGGCCCGGGTGGGCCTGCAAATCACAATGTGCATGCATTTATAGTTATACCCCTAAAGGTAAATTTGACTGTATCATTGTCTGCCTAAACTGAACCTAAAGCAGCATCTAAGAAGACCAAAACAACTGAAAAACAGCCATGAACCAATTTTTTATAATACTAAAGTTTTATTATTCGTTTCTTTGGTTTTAGTTTATTTTATACTACTGGAAATGGAAATGACAATTGTACTTATACATCCACATGCTCTTTTAGCTAATATGGAAACATATTATATACATCATCATTTCACAACATGGCTTCATCTCTTCTACCTCTTCTTCAATCCAGTCTTGTAATAGGGATAATTCAATGCATAAGACATTCAACATGGCTTTTGTTATACATATGAACTTCTATCCGTGGTTCTGACATTTGACCCTCGTTTATAAAAATATTTTAAAAAAAACGAAGAAGCAAAACTAAACTACTATCCGGCTTTACATTAACAAAGTAGTTGAGCCTCAATAATTCAATTCACAAAGCGAATAAAGAAATCAATTCTACGTTGATGAAATTGCACTGAGTTTTATACATTTTTCATAGTAAATTGTGTTTATATGTCTATTAATAAATGATGTATAAATTAGAAAGTTTTTAATTAAATGTTCCATATGTAATTATTGTATTTTGTTTGAACCACTTTGAATGTTTAATGTTTCTTATTTAAATGTTCGACGTATATTATTATATATTTAATTTTATAGTATGTATGTGCATAATATTTACATGAAACGCCTCAACCTCGAAACTTAAGCGTTGCCTTAGAACCAAAATTATGTCACGTATAAGCCTTCAACTCTTAGAACATTGATATGTAAACATTGATAATAATTTCTCACTAAAGCACTACTGAATTTGTTCAAATGCTTATTCAAATATAATTGACAATGGGTAAACATAGATGTGGCAAATCTTGTTCAGATGATTAATTTTTTCAAGAGCGTAAAAATTTCTGCTCAAAATAAGAATATGTATGGTAAAAATGCAATATTAACAGTAACATAAATTATATCGGTCCATTTTTTTCCATAATAACCTACATTTTAATCAAAAATATATGCAGAAGTGAACAATGTTGATAAAGAGTTTGCCAAAATCGAGCCTCCACCGAATTGGCGGGAAGATTATGGCAAGTTAGTGAAAATGTAGTAGCCATATGTAATATGACGTAGATTTCTTACTCAGGTAGAGCTTCTTTGTTCATTCGCTTGTGTCATAACTGTAAACATCCAGGTTCAAACTTTTACAGCTAGGAAAGGTTTGAATGTCATGAGGAGTCCGGTAAAGTCTACCAAGCCCAATAAGAAAAATGCAATCTCATTGCCTGAAAAAAAAATAGGTAGTTTAGGAGAATGTGTAGTTTAATAAATATATATGAGTAAATATATTTCATTGAATAATGTCATTCTACATCAGTGTATACATGGTTGTGATATAATTGTTATAATGTTGTAATATCGTGTTGTTAGTATACCATATTACTATCTGACTTTACATCAACAAAGTAGTTGAGCCATAATAAAAAAATACAAACATTAATATTTATGAACAAAAACTCAAGTATTTGATCAACTTATGTGTATCAGTATTTATGAAATTTGATATGAGATGAGCGGAAGGTTGAAAAGTTGATTCAGTCGATAATGTCTTTAACCTTCATGACAATAAAAATATATTACACCACAACAAACTTGAGAAGATAAATTAACAAAGAAAAATTGGGGATGCTTAAATAAAGTTGGAATATAAATGTCGCACTCACTGATTAAGTATACTACAAAATTTGTTGAAGGTTTACTTTTAAATGGATATATATAGTTGGAATATTAAGTTGTTATTTATTTTGTAACATTAGCTATTATCTACTTTGTTTCCAAAAACTAAATAATCTTTCTTCCTACAACGAACACTAATGCATTTTTGTTGACTGTGTGTGTAGGATAGCTTGCAAACGGCCTTAGCAGAGCATGTGAAGTGCATTAAGAAATATTGATGGAGCAACACAGTGGATACCCCAAATATGCAATGAAATCTACCTTGAAACATAATCAAAATTAATAATAAAAACTCGCAGTATATTGGATTCTACAAGTACGAAGAACATGTTTGCATGTATGTTAATATTAGTGGTTATATAATAATATGGTAAAAATATGATATTATGGCTTCCTTTGTAACTGATATATGTTGAAATAAAAACAATAGTGTAGTATTTGAGAATTTTTTCAACAGTTCTGTTGTGCAGACATTGTTAGGTTGATAATGTTGTTTGCGATTCTTAAGAAAATACAACTTATAATTTCAATTATGAAAACCATATTTGCTTCCATACGTTTTGCACTGCAATTATGCATTTATGCTCTATTCCAAAGTTTAACATAATACAATATGTAGAGTATGAATGATACTATAAGCCTAATTGATGTGATTACTTTCTAGAAGGGTAAAATTCAGCAAAAAAAGCTTGGTAAGCCATTCAACAATATATTCCGCGAAATATACTTCTAGCATGTTCAATCAACCGTGGTTGCACCGGCACAATTGATAGAATTATTTTAATAATATTTAGTTTTATCTACATGGTCTAGTTGATGGAATTACTTTAATAAAATGTTTGTAGTATCATCCGTTTGCGTGGCACGAGTTTGCATTAGTTATACATATTCTTAAGAGTTCTACAAATCCTTTGAATGAGTGAGTTTGATCAAAATAAAAAAAATACAAAAAAAAATAATGCATCTTAGTTTGGACTGCTGTTCAAGTTGTTATAAAGTGGTTAGAGTATGAGCCTTTGAACCTTTCTTTTTATCCATAACTAACTTCATGTGAACGAAAAAATGGATAAATGAATTTCATGTGAACGAGGCATATCTTCTTTAGCAAGTGAATGAAGATTAATGAAACTGATAAAGAGCACATTTGTCCAAGTGGTTAATTGATTCGGCTTTGGTGCAGGATGTCACAAGTTCGAAACTTGCTTTCGAACGTTTATTTGACATGGGAAATGTTGTCCCAATGATTTGTTGTCCATAAAGTACCAGTTCAAAAAAAAACCGATGAAGAGCATTGCCAAATATTTAGAAGATGCCATTGAGTAGAAAATGAACAAGGGAGCAAACAAATGAATCTGGTTATGATTTATATAGGCTTTGGTTTGCCTACTATTTATAAGGAACTCAAAGTTTACTTTTATACCATAGAAAAGGGAGGCTAGCTATCACTAACTATAATACACCATATGGCCAAGATGAAAGACTTATCAATATTGTAACATATTTAAAACGGATCTATTAAAAAAGAATAACGGTGTGATCAAAAGCAACTTTTGAAGAAAAAAAAATTATTTTCATATCTGCTGGCAAGAAAATACACATTTCGCATTTCTCGACTATAGGTTGTACGCATATTTGTATAAGTTTAATAACTCATATAATGTGTGAGCATTTTTTTTTCTTTCACAATTAACTATTTACCGCTGCACTACATAAGCAGATAAGCACACATAACTTTCTGCCATACTATTTGCAGTAACAACATGTACGACCTGATAAGTGAATTACTGAAAAGTTGAAACTTTTCATTTATGAATAATTAACCTACCCTGTCAACCTATATCAATGATTTACTCTAAAGCGAAGATTGATATTGTAAAAACTGATCAAATGTTAAAATGGAAGACAATATAAATTAGATTGTGTATTTAATTTTTAGATAAATATGTTCCTGTTAATGAAGTTAAAATAGCAATGGCTTAAAATATATTATATATGTCTAAATATTCTAGAAATACATGTTTAGAGGATCCAACATAAGAAGCAACTAATGACAAAACTCAATTAGAACCGCATAATGGTATCTAAAATAATGAAGTTAAAGCATTTTACTACGATCACGAATGAACCTTTTACTGTAATCAGGAAGGAAAGTTGATGACATGCTCTTAACTTCTTCATTGCATATACTATAGATTAAAAAGGGCACAAAAAAATCCTAGAAGACATGGAAATGTTAAAATGAAACTTCTCCATTGCATGTACTATAGATTCACCTGTAGGTAGCATAGAGGAAGAGGTAAATACAGTGAGGATGTACCTTGGAAAGTTGATGATGTATGCAGATGAAAATCAAATTAAGTACCTTTATTCCTAGCTAGTCAGTAAAACATCTTTGTAGATGACATTTTTAGTGAAAGTTCCGGTTCGTCCAACAACATGTCACTTTTCTACCAACACCTTGGTATTAGCACTTAAAACTCCTCGTGAAAGTTCCACATATAATTGTCCATGACCAAATACATGCTTAGGTGGAAAAATACTGGTATTTTTTTATCCTTTGCCCTTGTGCCTTAGTTCTATTGAAGGTAAAACACAAATGAATTGGAAATTGTTTTCGTATTAACACAAATGGTAAATTTAAATTTTCTGGTGGCTTTAGTGGGATTCTTCGAATGAGAACTCTAGTACCAATGTTATGTCCAGTGAAGATTTCAGCATCAATGCATTTCTTATTGAGTTATTTACATATAAGCCTTGTTCCATTGCATAATTCAATTTTCGGATTCAAATTTCTTCACAACATTATCGGCGCTCCAAGCTTCAATTTTAGACAATGTGGAGGTAACCCGCTGGGAGTGATTGAGTTTAGAAATTTTTGTTGGTATAAATTGCAAGCATCGTCTTCTACTGCATTATATGAGTAGTAATTGATTTCATTTCTAGGAAATATACTTAGTACATCTTCATCGAGCCTGTTGACATTTTCATTTAGTACTGTAATTAATGCTCGATTAACTATATACTCTTTGTCGAATGCATTTTTTTGATAAGTTGGGAAAAAAATGTATCTATCAACTTTGACAATGGATTAAATTCAATTTTTGATGTTATGACCATATTTATGGGTACTTGAATCATTTCTTTATTGGTTGAAGGTTCGGTACCATCTCCAATTTGAATCAGAAAATTTTGAATATGCGATATCATTTTCCACTTGCATGTTTTTCTTTAAGTGCAAAATTTTGAAATTTTCCTATAAAAGTGATTTAATGATGCGTGCATAATCACTTCATTTCTTATAGCTTTAGGCACAACCGGCAATACTTGTCGAAATTCTCTTTCTATAATAAGGATTTTACCGCCAAATGGTTCATCTACATCCATTATATCTCTCATAGTTCTATCAAATGCCTTAAAAGCATAAGGATGTACCATTATAACTTCATCCTATATAAGAACAGTTGATTGTTTTAATTTTTTTCTTCTAATTTTGATTATTTGCTTATTAAGCATGTTGATGTCACTTTAGGTTGTAATGGGAGTTTAAATCTTGAACGTGCAGTTCTTTCACCAGGTAGTATAGTTGTTGCAATACCAGATGTACCTGTTGCAATTGCAATACCACCATCTTTTCTAACCATTGACAAAATAGCACGATATAAATATGTTTTTCCCGTTCCTTCAGGGCCATCTATAAAAAACGAATCTTTTTCTTTTTTCACAGTTTCATTCATAATTGTATTGTAGGATCTAAATTGATCCTCGTTCAATTTTTCAACAGTTAGTAAATCATCCTCGAAAATAGGAATCGCTGGCTATTCTTCAATTAGCTCTGAAATATCATCACATGCATCACAATCATATGCTCTTGAGATATTTGGAAAATCATAATCAGTTATGCTTTTGTTGTGCTGGAGAAGTAAAGTGTTTAAATCTTTCAAAAGACGATTTGTTAGAAGCATTTGGTCAGTAGTACTTGAATTTCGATAATCTTCTATCTTACGATCAAAAAATTCATCCCCAACCTTCGCACACACGATGGATTGCAGAAAACCAAGATAGTAACAAATAGCGCTCTTAAAGAATTTGGCATTTTTGTACTTGAGGCTTCGATCAAACATTCTTTAATACTATCACCATTTTCAAAAATCCCTCTTTTCTCAACGGCTTCTTTAAATGTTCGACTCCGGACTTCGTCAACTGTAAGTAAATCATTAAGAGAAGTCAGTCCTCTAATATGATTCAAAAGTATTCTAAAGAAAAAAAATTCTCCTTCTGTAGGTAGGACTGTGTATATTATACTAATCACCCTTACATTAGATGCTCTTCTTTTCCATTTTTTCCCATCTTTAATCCAACGATAGTGCACTGGAAATGAACGATATAAAAGTTGTCTTGCATGTTCATCAATTGAATTTGTATAGAAGAACTTTGTTACCATTGAGTGTAGGTTGCTTTCATCAGCCAAAACTTCATTGGTTTGATCATTGGAAAACATAACACCTTGTTTATTTGGAAGATGTATTTAAAGACGTTGAATTGATGGATATATCTTGCTAAGAGAGAACCTAAAAATCTTCCATAATTCTTCTGGAGAAGAAATCCACCTTGCATCTATAAATTGATGTATCTTATCATAGTTAGGTCCAGGTCAAACTTGCGTTGAAACATGATCTGGACCTTTGTAGACATATTTGTAAAGATATTTAATGCTTTTTGTACTACTACATATCCCTACATTGATGTGACCAGGTAGTAATTCACTAACAATTTCATCCCAAAGTGGATTGCTTGTCATTGTAATGAATAAATCGGGTTTTCCATACTTATGCACTAAAGCCATTGCATCTTGATATTGTTGATACATATCACGTGGACAACCAATATAAGAAGAAGGTAGAAATTGTCTGTGTTCCAGCATTACCTAAATAAGAGAATTTACTAAAAACTTCATAAATACGCAATTTAATTACGTAAAGGTATAAAAATGTACTTAATATAAGAGCGGATTTTCGAATTCTCAAACTGCACACTTGCATCATTTTCTCCGGCGTCTAAAACATCTTGTAATCCTTGATACATTTCAGCTGTGATGGTTTTTTGATTACTCCTATACCATCTTATCCTACTGGTATCTACCTTTACATAGTTATCAACCATGTATTGTTGAAATAATCATCCAGCTCGAAGAAAAAGTGATTTATCATTTTCTCAAACCTATTAAAGAACATTAGATATAGATGAATATTAAGAAGTAAAAAAATATAAATATATAAAACGTGTTATACATTAAATTGTACATACCCGTAGAATATTAGCATAATACTCACGACATGAATTTTTTTGCCATTTTCATTTTGACTATTTATATCCCATCTATAACTTTCATATGGTAGTAAAAGTGGATATTGCAATGGATCATAATAACCAGCTGTTTCAGGAACAGTTATGAGTTGTCCATAGTTTGTCTCGACTACAATATCCCTTTCATGTATTTCTTTATTTTTATCTCCTTCTAACCAAAATTCTAGCAACTTGTGAAGAAGTTGGGAGAGTATACTATTTTTGAATTGAAGATTGTTCTTTTATGACCAATTTACAATATTGCATATTTGGTTTTTGTCCAAGTTGTCGAAATACAACTGCAAATCTATTACGTGAACTAAGAGTTTTTTGTAATTTCTCCACGAAGTCTTGACTCAAAGTATTATTTTTGGCCAACTAGTTATCAATTTCGTTCTCTGTGTCATAAATATAAAGTTGTACTAATCTTGGACAATTTTTTAGATGTGGATACCAAACTGCATATTTTATGATAGATACTTCCTTGAGCACGAAATGTGTATACTCCATCTTCACTGGTAGTTAAGTTCTCATCAACATGAACCCCCATCAATGTAAATGCAAACATGTTGTTATAAGCTTGTATGTTTTTTCTAAAAAAAATTCCCTCATTTGATTGGTCATTGTACAAATCGAAGATTTCATTGGGTGAAGAAATTGATTGTAAAATGATTTTTCCAATTAGACAATAAAAGTTATTTGATTCTCGGTGAAAGATTTTTGCTTGCAATGTATACACATTTTTGATTGCTGCAAATAGAATCTTTGAAAACCAGAACGATCTATAAAGCTTCTTGCACAATTATATCTTGTTGTACTTCGAAATGGTTAAGTAACTCTATGTATTGTGTTTTTATTGATGTTGTCTCTTTGTTCAAAAGATAGTGCATTAGTGTTCTGTTCATCTTCATTGTTCAGTGACCCATCGAAATGTTGATTTACTCAAATTATTGACATGAAATAAATATATTTTTTATTGTATTTAATATATATATATACACATATAATAAAGAATTAGAGTAAATGGTTCTCTAAGCAATACCTTGTATATTTCGAGTGCATGGTAAAGAAAAGGAACTATTTGTGCTTGTTTGTGATTCGTAATCATTGATATTTTCTTCACATCTTCTGGATTTTCTAATTTGATAACTAGAGCGAACTTACTTTCTACTTGCTTCTCTTTCAGCTTCCGTCATTGAATTTCTTTTCATTTTATCATGGATGTTACGATGCTCTAATTCTTGACCCTTTGTTCTGGATTTAATTCTGATCGATGTTGTCTTTTTCTTTCTACCTTGATTTAAGCATTTGATAATGCTTGTTTTTTAGCTTTCTCAATGATTCTAAGGCTTCTACAAAGTATCAAATATGGTGATTGGTTAGATGTTCCTGCTTGACGTTGGTTTCTTTCAAGGATTCTTGGACTTCTACGGGGTTGTAACTGAGAATTGTAGTTTGGTTCCATTGGGTTGCATTGTATTGTATTGGTATTTATTGCCCTATGTAAGTGAACAACTTCGTTAGCTTCCATTGCTTGAAGTTGAGCTTTCTCAATTATTCTTGGACTTCTATGTGGTTTTGATTCAGAAAGTTGATTAACTTCCATAGTATGGTAGTGAAATGCATAGATTCAAGATTGGAATTGTTTGACACACAACCCTAAACATAGAACATTACTTTGTTTAATTTATCAAAAAGTAAAGATTATAAACCATTATTATGTAAGAGCTAAGATATGTACAGAGATGATAAAAATACTTAATTGTTAAGTAGACTATGGTATTCACTTAATTTGAGATAATAACATAACCGTTCCTTGTAAGAAAATATTTATATAAAGTTTATAAATCCTACTTTAAATATTTTCAATGGTTTATCACACAATAGAAGTTAAAGTTGGCGTAGAAGAATATCCTTAAGAATCTCTCAAATTTCAAGCTATTCTACAAATAATACCACTAATGTTCAGCTCAAAGTTGTTATTCTAATGAAGGATTGATTAACGAATTTAATCAGTAATCGGTGTAGATTAGTGCGTTATTGAACAAAATGTTGTCTTTTTTATGCAAAGTATTGTTTCCAAAGTACTGTTGTGATTATATATTTATGTGAAAAATGTTTTTACGGCAATATTCCATAAGTAAGTTTGTAAATATTTTTTTGTTTTCAATTACAAATAAATATCTTTTTAACGCATTTATCAGTAGATATATCAACTACAAGCACTATCTCAGAGTTTTTAATCCCAACTCATGTATTATATAACCAAGTGTAAAAGTGGATGCACGTTAAAATAAGTATAGCTGTTTTTTATGAATGAAAGATGGCAAATTCTATTTCAACACGGATAATTACTTAGCAGCCCCCCTAAAATAGATAAAATTTTAAAGACTAAAATATTCTTAGAAAACTGCATACTTTCTTTCTTCTCAATTTCAATATCTTCATATCAGCTTCTTACTGTCTAAACCACCGCTTCTTCAAAATCCCAGTTTCTAAATTGGTGAAGAAAAAATTCAATTTTTCACTACTAAGTTATTTTTGGATTTACAGACTTTTTTAATTGTAGTTCTGAAGAAAATATGAATTGGGTTTCTAAATCAGTGAAGAAAAAATTCGGTTTTTCAAAACTAAGTTTCTAAATCAGTAAAGAAAAAATTCTAATCGTAGTTTCTAAATCAGTAAGGGAAAAAGTCAAATTTTCGCATTTTGTGTGATGAGAATGGTAGTTCTAGAAATGGTAGGGGCTACTAAGTTATTTTTTAGATTTACAGACTTTTTCAATTTTTGTGGGGCTACTAAGTAAATACTCGGGTTGAAATAGAATTTTTCGGTTGCCTTGTTTGCTGATGTCCAAACAAACTTTTGTCTAAAAAATTATTAAAGCCTTTTGGGACTAAATGCTTTAATTCGACAACACTTCACTTTTTTCTCTTGTACGCATAGTTTTGCATCCAATGGATGAGTTGTTGTATTTTCTAAAATAAATTAAATCCTTTTGGGACTAAAGACTTTAATTTGTTGTTGTATTTTTTAAAATAGTATTTAAAGTTTATTTTAAATAAACATTATATTCATTTCTTAATTTAACCAAATGCAACTTTGTGTGTACATTGCAATTTCTCATAATATCATTAATTAAGGAGTGTCATCTTATATATATATATATATATATATATATATATATATATATATCACTTTTATGGATTCTAATTATCTATTAAGAGGGGTTGTCCCTCTTAGTTGCATACTTATAGAAATCATTGCTTATATTCATGTTATATGAATAAGAAATAAATTAATGAGTATAGCAACAAGTTAATGAACAAGACATGAATAATAAATTAACAAATATTGCAATCTTGTTGTATTTTTTAAATCAGGAGAAGTTTTCAGTAAGGCCGAATATAGTAACAAATTAATGAATAAGAATTAGGAAATATAAAAAACTGTATTATTTACATTTCAAACTTGGCATAAGTTAATTTATAAGGAAATATGAAAAAAACACATGTCATAGATGATTTATATATGTCTCATGTACAATGTCTTCCTAAATCATGTATTTGTAAAGTGGTAGCTAGTCTTATAACAATTGTCATCAATTAAAAGCATGAGATATTATATTTTGAATCAAGAATAAGCTTCAACTTAATTCTTTACAGAATATAGTATAGTGAATTAGTATAAGAAAAGGAGGAACAAAAATGAAAATTCCCAATGCTACTAAATCAAATTAAGCATGAGAAACACATAGCAAATGAACAATAGTTGTAAGAAAATTTAGTTGTACATAAGCATGAGAAACAGAATTTGTATAAGCATTTTTTGAACACCAAATGTGTAGTATAGGATTTTATGGTCATAGCTTTAGTTAAGAGAATTGATATTAGTGTTCAAGCTCATAAAACAGAAATGTTATGTCATGGTTACAGCGAAGGTGGAGACGTTAATTTAGCAAAAGGAAATTGTTATTGGTGGTAACTTATATAATAGAACTCAACACTAATTATTTCATGAGTTATTTATATCAAGGATTGCCTAGGTAAAAAGGTGAGGAGGAGCTTTACTGTAGGAAGAAAGTAGGTTATGCCATTCAAGTAATTAGACAAAATCTGCACATTTAAACTTTGCATGTATTGCTTTCCAGATACTATGTTTATGAATAGCTCAATCAATCAGTACTTGTTAATTACTACCACCTATATTGCCTTCATTGATATCTAAAGGTAAATGATATCCGGCGAAATTGATTTGACATAGTGGAGTTACAGTTTACATATATTCTATACCTTTTATGTTTAGCACTCTCGATGTTTAAAAATATTCTTTGGAGAAGGATGATGATAATAGACCTGCTAAGTGATATCCATAATGCTAATGTTTAAGTACAGGAAGAATATCAAAGTTAGCCTAATAAATAAATAGAAAATATTGATATATGGCGTTGTTTATCACAGGTCACAATATAACCACATCCTATAATTATATACGAAAATTTGAACTTACCTACAACAATGTTATAAGTTACTCCATTCTTCTTCATGTTGCCTCTAGTAGACAAAAAAAATGCAAATTAAGCACAATAGGAAATTTTAAAATTGTATTTCTCTATTGAACAACATTATTCTGTAGTTAAAGGTAACTGAAACTTGAACGGTTACTACATTCATGACACGACTATGACTAACTGTAGTGTACACACAATGAGGACAATAGTTTTTTCATTTAAATTTCAGTTCGCTCAATTATGCTACATACTTAGTTAATTCAAAACCTATAGCCAAGTTTCTCTCGATGTCCTATCAATAATCAATATACATTACAGTCTGACATAATAATAAAAACACAACTTGTCAGACCTGTTGACATACACAACTTATGTAATCATTCCTAGAAAAACATATGTTGCATATACTCACACTTGTTATCTTTGCAAAGATTGCTTATGTAAATCAAATTAGCTACGACATGAATAGTATAAACAGTCAATTTTTTATCTATGCCACAATAGCCATTGCTATATAAATATGGTAGTTACACTAATGCTTTTTATACTAGTCAATGACTCAACAGAAGGAAATAATGTGATAAAATTGCATAATAAAATTGCATAGCAAGATACCCTCACTTATTATCTTTGCAATAATCTATATGCCTAGTATGAGCCACTCGCTATCTGCAAACTTATTTCTTTTGCTTAGAGGACATAGTTTTTAATAATAATAAAAAACTAAATTGAACTCAAAAAAGGTAACTAAAAGTGCAAAAGACATCAACAAATTTGGGCATAATTAAAAAATACCTAAGTTTGATATCGGTTAGTCCCTAGTCTACAAATCTGGTTGATGAGCTCTTTATGGGCGTATCCTGCTTATTCAAGCTTTTTGATCTACATAAAAAAGATCAAATTTTTACTATTTCTCTTAAGTTGTAAACAAACCCATCGTCATAAACCAATGTCACTTAAAATGTGTGAAGAAACAAATGCAAGGATCAAATGAATTCAGACCAACAATAGTTGAATCATGTGCTAATTGTCTGGCATATCAGATACACATATTCAAAAATGTATGATCATCATACTTATTGTGAAAGCAGTGGCTTAAATACTTTGAAACATTTTTTGTTCCTAAATTGTTAAGGTTGAAAAATAAACCAGAGTTCATCATAATAGATTGGTTTCAACAGGGAATGCAAGTATTACACTTCAACAGGTACAAAAGTCAGAAAGTTGCATTGGTAATGAAAATGCAAGCAATCAAGTCGAATTTCAAAACCATAACGCAATGTCCCTTTATTTCTTCATATCAAATGTTTGTAGGAAAATATACTGGGTTAAAACACAACACGATCAAATTGATTGGAAACATAACTACTTTTCTAAAAATCAGAACATTATTATTTCCTTACAATGGGTGTTTATAACAGTAAGAAAAATTAGAGTAAAAAATACCTATTGAAATACACACACACACATAAAGTTAATGTATTAGCGTCATAATCATCATAAGATTCTAATAAATTATATGATCATCAAATATTTGCAATCGTATGTTCTTGCTTGCTAATTGGGAAAATAGAACAGTAACAACAACAGATAGTTTCTTCGATAATTTATATGATCATCCAATATTTGCAATCGTCAAGAAATCCAATGTATTCGATCACATGAAGCCTATCAAACGATTAAGGAATAAGTTTAGTATTACCATACCAACTATCGGCGATCATCAAGAAATCAATATAACCTATTTATATTAAAAATTAGCAATAATCAATAAATTAAACTCAAAACATGTTATATAAGTTTAAACCTTTGGTTATTATGTCCAAGTCATGAAAAATTATTCATTATGCTCTGCTTTCGTCTTTTCGCAGCACTTTCCTCTCTTACATCCACTTCTTCCCTCTAAACCTGATAAATGTTGTATGTAAAAGAAATATTATGCATTTGAATTTTATAAATAACCTTTAGAAAGAACTTAAGGAATTACTGTAACCATTGTTTTTTGTTTTATAGAGCTTTTGGTATCTACTAAAATAAAGAAGTTGCGCATTTTTTTCATCTATGACAGAAGCAATATGTTGTATTCTTTTTGAGGTATTAGTAGCAAATAATTTTTAATAAATCAAAATGCATTACTACCTAATATTTATAAGCAGAATTAAAATTTGCACCATCAAAATCTAGAACCATGTCATCAGTGCATAAAAGAACAAAACTACTTAGATGCACCAGATTACATCACACATAATCTCTGTGTATGAGAGAGAGAGATATCTACCTCCTGACTTTTTTGCATCTAGATTTGAGCGAAACTCGAGTTTTGCAATATATGACTATTGGAATTTAATACTTTTATGCTGATGTGTTCCACTTAGCATCAATATCATCTCTACAAAATTTACATTATTATAACCAACTAACCATGTATAGTACGAGTTGACATAAGAAAGTGATTTAGCCTAAATCAATACAAACCACATGACTTATTTGAATTGTAAGATTCATTTCCAATTAGTGATTGAAAATCTGCATATCCAATTAATTCTGTGGTTAGTGGAATAGTGGATAGTGGACAATCGAGGCTTCATATCTAACCTTGGTTTGTAGAAGATCTGAAATCGTAGTTTAGTGGACTGATGTTGGCTGATAACTGATTGGTCGATAATCAGTAGATCTGGAGTCGAATGAAATTTTTGATGGAGATGCTCGATAATCGCAGGTTGAGATCTTAGATCAGGAATCAGTTGATGGAGACGAAGGAGATGAAATCGATTTGCAGCGACGAAGGAATGAGAGTTAGGGTTTTTAGTTTCGTGAATAAGTAGTAAACAGAGTAAAAAATGTGTGAAGGGTAGAATGGGTAATTCAAAAGGATGGGGTCGATTTCTTAGTTAGGGAATTCTTATTATTAGTAGTAGAGATTTTTTTTTCTTCTTCCTCTAATCTATTCTTATCATATTCTTCTCCAATTATTCCGAATTTAATGAATATATATACCTCTTCCCTATTATGTGTGCACATATCAAAAGAGAGAGATTCTAAAAGAGATCAGATGGCTACAAATCCATTTAAATGAAGCTAAGGCTAATCTATGAGTGGAAACCTTAGTATTTATTTTTAAAAATTGTTTAATGTATTCACTGCCAAAAAATTTATTTTTGATGGCGCACAAAAAACGCTGCCAAAATTACGGCAGCATTTTAATGAACGCAGCGATAAAACTCGCAACTAATAATCCATGATTTTTAGTTTAATTTATTTCAAAGCCACTATAAATACTTTTATTGTATCGTTTTTGAACCCTACTAATAATCTTTGTTGTAGCGCTGCTAAAAAGTGCTACTAAAACGCCACCAAAGGCACTGTTATAAAATATTTTTTAGCGTTTTCTAAACTCTGTAATAAGGGCGCACCTTATAGCCAAACCCCACTACCGTGTTTATTAACTGCTCCATATATGTTTTGGATGTTTCTTTAGCACTATATATTTTTGTATCTTTCTTCCGCCACCATATCTTGTAGTTTTTACCATTTGATAACTCAATAGCTTTTCTAAATGCTGCTAAAAATCTTCCACCTCTACTCCGTTATTCACCCCCCAATTCAATTTGTTCATAATTTATGTTATAACATAATACATAAACACATACACATTTAAGCATAAAAACATTCAACAACCACAAAATACATAAACACATACACATTTAAGCATAAACACATTCAACAACCACAAAATACATAAACACAGTCAACAACCACAAAATACATAAACACATTCACATTCAAACATATAAACAGCCAAAGAGCCACAAAATACATAAACAACTGCACTAACATAAACACAACTAATTCATAACTGAACAGTAGTTTCAAGACAAGAAGTTAACCGTACATAGAGAAGTTTACATTACCGAACTACCATAAACGGTATGTCATAATAGTGTTGCGGCTAAAGTACCATAAACAACTAAACTAAGCAAGTACAATAAACAACCGAACTACCTAACAAGTACCGTAAATAAGTAGTACCGTTGCCGCTCATTTCTTCATAAACGCCGATATACCTGTAGGCAAGTAATAATCAAAAATGAGACTCAAGTTATAATTAATACCGAGACTTTATCCAAATGTGATATTGCAAATGTGTAATGTGATATTGCAAATGTCATAATGGAAAATCTATCAGCAGCACCTAAAGCTATACCTGAAGCTTCATCCAAAATATCAACAGCAAGTCATTATCTACATGACACATCAAAAATATAATAGGTCAAACAATAAATGGCATGTGTTCAGTAATAAGATAATATAAATGGCATGCCAGACATTTAATAGTTTCAATAACGACCCCACATAATATACACATCAATACAAAAAGAAAGAACAAGTGGTTGCCAAACATTAATAATTTGAATTGCAGTTATAAAACGTAGACATTGAGTACTCTCCACACCTATTATTCAACTATTAATACAAAACTTTGTATATAAACAGCACTCTGATATTTTAAGGTCAAGCTTAAATTGTAGACTAGTGGTATCATATATCATCTTTGCATTGTTCACATGCTCGTCGTTTTCTGTTAATCGAAGATACAGAAATGAAAATATGTACAATACATATCAAAATTTGGTGCGGAAAATAAACACGCATTCGGTTGTCTGTGGTTAGTTTATGCAAAACAAATGGCAAATCATACGTGTTCAATCAGGGGTTCAATGCATTTGCAAAATGGAAAAAAGACTAGCGTTCATTATGTACTAGAAACCTAGAAATATCAACAAAGAAAATAATGGATAAGGTACTAAAAGCAGGTAAGAACTATTAATATATTTTCCATGAGCGGAATCAATGGCATTTTAAATTTTAGTTTTTAAAAAAACAAAAATATCGAATAGCACATGGAAAACGATCAATTTCCTTGTTTACCCATTATTTTAAATTTTGTTTTAAACCCCAATGCTTGTAATATATGTTGAAAATGGTAAGACAAAACTCAAATTGAACCAACGTGCCATTACTTCGGGAATTGACAACCAAGCATAATGGAAGACATCACGGACATACGAAATTTTTTAAGGCAACGGACCATCTATACTAATAAGGACAAAATTTTACAACTTACTATATAAAAATATTTCAAGGAAATTATTTTAAACCAATAATATGACATTTAAACTGGAAGGGACCAAAATATTTCAATTACATATAGAATTGCATACCTTTCATTTTGTTCCCATGATAACTTTTGCAATCGGCCCAGCTATAGGAACACCAAAGAGATCCTCCATGCACGTCAACTCTGATGTAGATCTCCATAGCTTTGCATTTGGAACTATCACAATTTCAACCCAAACTTTTACAGCATCACGTCCTGATGGACGATAATGGACCATCATTATTGGATCAGTTGAAGAAATAGTTCCTTCAGCCACCACTTCATTCGTTTCACCCACATTAATCAACTCGCGTTAAATATCTTTTGCCAACCTTGCAATCGGGTGGAAAAAAAGATATTGTTATGTAGATTACATACATACACATAAATAATGAATATATATGTGTTATTTATGTACGTATACATAAATACATCGGCACACAAGAACCATAATTATATTCATCATAAATGATAAAAGAGAATTCGTCTACATTTCACCATTTATCATGTATACTTATGTTTGAAACTAACAATAAACAGGAACCACTTATATTATAACTCATGTTTCCACTTCACAAAAAAGATTGGGAACAAGGGCGGAATCATAAATGATATTGAATATCATTGGAAGCTATAAATTTTACCATTATATATTGAATAGACAAAGCTATAAAATTGCACGAAGAATGTAAATGGAGCCAAATTAATAAGAAAACCAATGCATTAAATGAAACCAAAATAAAAATGATGAACAAACAAAAAAATAAACCATGATCCAAAATATAGTTAACTCAGAAAATAGATTCATCCTGACATTCGGATCATTATATTTTGAAATTGTCATTATTCCAAAATAAAAAAAGTATGCAATGTAGTTTAAATTGAACTTAATTTAAGCATAACCTTCAAATACTGTATCAGATAGCTCAGATATCATTAGTTAAATTAAAATGTTAACATCATATGTTAAGATTAATCAATTACACAAATATCCTAAAATAATTCAATCCAACTTTAAAATAAACATGGTCTATTTTATAAATTGGCAGTTGCTTCTCCCTATTCTTCATAAAACATCTCAACCAAACATCTATTAGTCCCAACTATAGCTATAGTACAATAAACTCTCCTAAATTATTCAAGTTCACATTCAATTTCAAACAGAAGAAATAAAAACATAAAAAGTAAAACATGGAGATGGAGAAGAAGACAATGGTGAAAAAACCGATTCATGGGAAAAAACTTCATAATTTAAATTGCAAAATATTTAATTACATATTCTTGTGGTTTCTTCAGGATTATGGGTGTGGATCTCAGGGATGAAGTCATATAATTTACATTCCCATTTAGATTTTTTTTATCAACTTTAACTTTTGATTTTGGCCACGGTACTTTCCTTCCAACAGCATCTCTAATGCACGACATACCCAATGTGGGTCGCCACAAGTGAGCATCTTATTTATTACATTGTCCACCCAAATCAAAACGGCAGACGGACCAAGCGGAATACCATTAACAATAATTTCTAGATCTCTGGCGCAGATTCTTCCTTCGAAAACCCTCATTCCAACCATAAATCTGGCATTTGTCGTCTTGGGCGCTGCTGTTACTCTAAAAAGGAAAAGTGTAAATCAAGAGTTTAATGATTAAGTGAAAATATTGTGCGTGGCATATTTCTAAATTAACTTGTTGGAAGACTTACAAAATTATTATGAATTGTAAAATTTACCATACTGACTTCATTCATGAGTAACCTTTTCTCAGCGTTTGCTAATACTATCACATTATGTGTAGGTATCCATAAATAAGTATCTGGTTTTTAGACAAAATCTATAATAATGTTCACAGCATTCGGTCCAATACGAATGCCATTGACAACCCTATTTAGGTCCTTGGACAATACTCTCCCATCGGCAACAACTTTAGAGGTTCCATCCCAATTCAACACTGAATATACGTCGTCATTGCTTTATAATTGTTCAACTGAAATCACATAATTACTAAAAACTAAAATCCAAATGTTTTTTCTTGAGTAATATAATTATTATTTTCAGGTGTGCTCCCTTCTTTCGAACTTTCTTTGCCCTACAACAAAGTACTAATATTAGGATACTTTAATCTTAGGAGCGCTGAAGTGGATATGCACAATTAAATCACAAAATAACTCACATTTATATTGGGCCGATACATGTGAGTCTTTGTACAAAATCACAATTAAACCAAACAAGCAGTAACTATGAGTATATGTACACCATTGTACGTGTATTACACTCAAACTACATTCACAAGCCAAATAAAATCATGATCTTTATCAGATCATAGTTATAGAGTTTTCAAAATATATTATCTAAAGATGACCTAAGTAAATTGAAAGGGTTAATTATACATATTAGTAGTGCACTTCACATCTTTATACTGCAAAATTAAGTACCGCTAATAGAAAGAAAGCACTATAAAATTAAGCACTGCATCTTAAATTTGCAAGACACTGAAATATCCTTTATTTTATATTTTATAGATACAAATTATTTTTAAAAGTTTACCTTCTACTCCACAAGCATTTGTACCATACTCTTTAATTTTTCTATTTGTTGTTGACATTGAGATACTTATTTATCTCTAGACTGGGCCACAACTAGCTTGGTTAAGGTACAACCCCTTCCTAGTGCCCTTAACCGTCCTAGTTTATCTTGTCCCAATGCATGTGCAAGAGCATCTCCATTGACATTATGCGACGAGCTGGACTGTGATAGGCTACCAAATTTTTTAATCTCCTCCTACATAAATAAATACATACAGATAATATACGATGTTAAAATTTCATAGTTTCAGACAAATTTTTCTATAACTATAAAATAAAATAAAAATTTATAATAGTATTTGCAGTTTCCACAGTCACTAGTTCATCCCTTTTTTAACTTGAGATTTAATCCAAACAGCAGCTTTAGTCATGGACGATGGATCTAGACTTTTTTTCCAAAATTTAGAATAACATTAAATAAATAAACTGATAGGTATTAAATACTATTAAATAATGATATACTTAATTAACTAACCATGTCCTTGGTCAATCTAGCCATTTCCGTAAGACCAAATGTGTGTGGAAGTTGTTTATCTCTGAGGGCCGAATATTTCTTACTTCATTTCTAAAAATATTGGTAGGTGTTAGAAGTAATTATGAATACCATAAATATTCTTAAACTATAGTAAATGTGGGTACTTTGAATTTAAATAATTGTAATGTGCATAGCTTATCATATTTTTCTGTCAAAATGATTAAATTTTTGAAATTATGGATCATGATTGTAGAAACAAATTCCAACACTCTTACAAGATGGTCAAACATGGCAAAACTGTTGGCTCTAAATCCAATGACTAGTGACCACTGGTAAGCTAGCTTTCTTAAGTTGATCTGATTGTTACATAAAAGCTATACAACAAAGAGTGGCACACATGCAATTGGTAGTTCAATTTTTGAATATGTATTATTATATTGCTTGATGTCGACATGTTATATGTTGCTTTACATTCAACATATGAATAAAAAAATTCTTATTGTTACCTTAAACTAGGGACTTGTTTTCACCTTCACAAACTTTCTCCATTCGTTCATGCTTTTGATGTTGGTAGGTTTCACTTTAAGGCTTCCCTCTTCGTTCTCCACTTTATTTAATTTTCGAACCAATTTGCTTTTTGAGGATCTCCAAATTTCTCCCATTTGTTGAAATACGGCTTTTCTTTGCCGATCCTCTTCCAATTTAAATCTAATCTGCAACAATACATTAAAACATTATATTAACACTAGAAAAATGATATTAACAATAACTAGTTTATCAAGTAAAGGTAAGGTTAGAAAAAATTGAAGGAATCTCTGCTAAAGCTTTATGCTGTTGTAAAATTGTTACTATATACTATAGTGGGATGAAAAGAGTAAATTATAGGTGGAATGTTCACGAAACCGTGTGACCACAGTTTGAAATATAGAGATCTCCATGAAGACAATCGTCATGTATGAATAAAATTATAATATGAGAGGTAAAGTATATAAGTGAAAAAGATACACTTGTTCAACCTCTCTTTTAATGTTGCATCAAGCACATTTACCATCAAACATTTACTTTAGATCAATCAATTCAAGAAACATTGATGACTTTAGCATACATTATGAAGTCCCGATCACTGTACCTTATTATATGAAGCATATCTTAATGTGATCATTGTGCCTTATTGTATTATGAACTACCATGTTAACATAACTATCTAGCTACAATATTATTACTGGAATATACCAAACGAATTATAAGGACATGGAACCGTTTATTTTTTTTTTCAACCATCACATTGTTTAACCATGATAAAAAATATATGAGAAAATTATGAAAAATCTACAAGTTACAAGAGTTTGAATATAAGAGACACAACATCCACACTTATACTAGGAAGCAAAATGTAAAATAAGAATAACTACAAAATAGAAAACCATATTTCTGCATAAATGTTATCTTACTAAATTCAAGAATTATAACCGTGTTCAGAAAAAAATGGATTCAACAAAAAAAGATACCAGTAAAATGGTATACAAAAATAGAAGTAATAAACTGATCTTTTCTGCTCTTTAAAAGAAAAAAGTTGCCATTTCAAAAGTTATCCTGATGAGTGCAATTATTTGCTTGTCCATATATGAACCGAAGCCACAAAACAACTTTTAAGTCATCACTTATATTGCTCCAATCATCAAATGTGTACGAAACCTGCTCCCATGCAAGCGTTCTAAGAAAAGAGGATAAATATACCAACCCTGACCCTATTGGTATGCCTGCATCATTGAACTCAACTTCAATTTGATCATGACTGTTTAACAGGATTTTTTTCTTCTTTTGTTGGACCTCTACTACTCTTTTCCGAGATGTGGTTGCATTTTTAGCTTCACTTGCTCTCTTAATTTCCATTTTAGCATCATCCGTTAGGTTAGAAAGGGTTTCATTTTCTAAGCGGAGTTCTTCTTCACCTGACAAACCCCTTTCATCGTTTGGGTCAGAAAGGATATAGTTCTTGTTCTTCGTCTTCATTGCAAGCATTGGCTCACTTTTTAGCATTGACTGCTCGCTCTTGGCCTTCACTACAACCATCGGCTGGCTTCTTAGCATTGACTGCTTGCTCTTGCCCTTCATTGCAAACACTGGCTGGCTTTTTACGTTTTCCATTTGAATTGTACGTTGGCTTTGAATTATACTTCTGGGATCCTCTTCATAATTTTTCTAGTTGCGAGTATGTACAAAACTTGGAAACATCTCTTTTCTGCAAATGAAACAAAATACGACATCGTTTAGATTTATGATAACAAAGGAAATAGAGGATAAAACATAAATTAGCTCAGTGAATCAGAAGGCACCTTAAAATTAATTCATAAATTCAAAATTTGACAATGAGCATAATATCCTTATGTTTGTAAACTAAGAGCTAACATCTTTTATATTGGTGATATCACTTATATATAATGAACATTTTTTAGTTGCCATAACATTGTCATGAAACTCACAAAATCAACGACTGGTTAAATCTGAGAAAATACCTCAATGATGGGTAATTCAAAACTACTGCTTATAAATTCCTCTTCAAAATAGTGTACATTTATTTTTATCAAGAGCATTCATTTCGCTATAGCTTTCTAAAAATCAATCGATTCACTATGCCTCTAAAGATCAATTGATTTCATGAACTATTGCTGCAGAAGTTACAAATTTTAGCATTGTTTCGTACATTGAAACTCAACACTCAACATGTCAACCAAAGAAAGTTCGAATAGGGTTTAATTGTCACTTAACATTCGAAGACCACAAGCATGTCAAACTCTCTAGAAAATTAGGTACTTTTATTTTTGCACTAACTTATGATGAAGTTATGACTTCATATACCAATTCTATGACCAGTACATATAGAATCATAGAAATCAAACAAAAAAAGCATTTGAATTCATACACATGGAGAAAATGGCTACATTGTAACAATCCACATATTTATCAATTGTATATTTAAATATTTTATTTAAATATTTCATCGTTCGTCGGATTTTAGTCCGAAAACCTACTTTTTGCAAACAGTCGAATTAGGACTCGAGACCACCTCCATTGAGTTTAAAATGTCGTTTGCGACCTTTTTGAGTATAAGCTTCAATATGTTTGGAGATAGTTGATTTTTGCTACTTTTTCCCGCTTATGACTTTGGTTTGGACTGCACCCTTATTAGCTCAGCCCAACCCCCTTCTCTTCATAACTTCTCCTCTTTGCTTAAACACTCAAGCTTTAGCAACAATGGTGAAAGAGAATGGGAAATAGAAATTCCTAAGCCCTAGCTTGCTCAAATCCAACTTCTAGCTCCAAATTCAAGAGAACCCATTGGTAAGCATCTCCTTCATCTTCTCCAACTCTTTCTCCATTCAATTTCAGAAATTTCCTAAACCTAATTTAGGAAATGTTTCTCCTTTAAGCTTAGATTCAAGCTTGTTGGGTTGGAATTGAAGAGTGATTGTTCTTACCATTGCTCTATAGCTTCTTCTTCAATCGTTTGGGTTCAAAGGTGAGATTTTTATCTCACATCTTAGTCTATAATTATCTTCAATTGTTAGGTATGAATTCCTAACACTTATTCTTGTGCAATTGATTTTGGTTTGGATTGATTTTGTGTATATTCCAATTTTTGGTGTTTTGGTCTAATTTATGAAAATCCTATTATGGATATTTAGACATTGATATTTGAGGCGTATCAAAGAGCCGTTTAGGCTGGGTTGTCGTTCGACGTAATTCCTTAGCCATCGCCATTTGCTCGTTCGATCGTTTCCGATATTCGTTTGGCCATTTTTGGCCTAGGTTCAGGGAATGCCCTGAACCCTTCATTCAGACGTCTGAAACGTAACATTCAGACGTCTGAATATTGTTCTGGGAAGATTTCTATTCCCAGATTCAGACGTCTGAATATATGGTTTCAGACGTCTGAATTGGTTCATTTGGAACCAGAAAGGAAATAGGCTAAAAAGTGCCTATTTCAGACGTCTGATTTCAAGTATTCAGACGTCTGAATTCTGTTTCTGGAAAATATTTATTTTCCAGATTCAGACGTCTGAATCTGCACTCTTTTTTCCTATTTGCCTATTCGCTTGAGAATTCCAATTTAAATCGATTCGTGATGATCCTATTTGTTGTTATCATTTATTATGCCTTTGATGACTCCTTTTTAGGGATTTCCATTTCGATGGATTCTTTATCGGTTTCTTTGGATTTTATTCACGTCTTCGAATGTGAATTTTAGTGATTGATTGTTCCTACAATCTTCTTTGTGATTTGTCACTTTAAAAATACAAAGGTTTCAATACTAGTAGTAAATATCAAAACTCTTTCATCAAAACGATTTCAACTCTATTTTCAATAACAAAGATCTTTTCTTAAACCGTTTTCCAATCTATTAGTATATACAAACCTTTACCTCACTCGTATGAGAAGTCTAATTAAACGGCTTAGTAAAACAAGTGGTATGAAACGCTTGCTTTTACTTCGTCGGTTAATTCTTGGACTTATTCGATTGAATCTCTTGTGACAATTTTCTAGTGGAGATCTACAATTTGTTCGCAAATATTTAAGTTAAGCTAGTGGTTATGGGACATGATGCTAAACTCATATATTTACTAGCTTATTGTAATTAACACTTCTTGATGATCGATGATGATCATTTTATGGTTTAGACTAGCAATGTGCGATGTCTCTTTGTCTATGTGGAGGACTGTTCCTCATTTTATTGAGCTTCGTCTCATTTCTTGCATGGGTCGTACCTATCTAGGTGCGTCGATGTTTGTTTATATATGGATCGTACCTTTCTAGGTGCGTCGATGTTTATTTATGCATGGGGTGTACCTTTCTAGGTGCATCGATGTTTATTTACTTCGTGGAGCAATCGGCTCAATAAGTTGGGACATGGGGCGTATCTTTCTAGTTGCGTCGATGTTCGTCTATGCATGGGGCATATCTTTCTAGGTGCGTCGATGTTCGACTTTGCATGGGGTGTATCTTTCTAGGTGCATCGGTGTTAGACATTACATGGGGTGTATCTTTATAGGTGCATCGATGTTTATTTATGCATGGGATGTATCTTTCTAGGTGCATCGATGTTTATTTATGCATGGGGCGTATCTTTCTAGGTGCGTCGATGCTAGAGCATGGGGCGTATCTTTCTAGGTGCGTTGATGTTCGACTGTGCATGGGGCGTGTCTTTCTAGGTGCGTCGATGTCCAGTTTATGGGATTGGCCATCCTTTTTCTTGTGATTTCTGGATTTCGTGTGTTGAATTCTGGAATTTATGTTTCACCAACTTTTACGATTGGCATTGATATATATGTTATTTATTGTGGCTTGGTGAATGAAATTAGGAGTATGACATTCCTTTTTATCTTTGAGAAGATCTTTGCGATATTGATTAATCTCTTATTGATTTTTCAATTACTTATTTATCACAACTTGGCATTGTGATTATTATGGGTTTAGTCATATCTCTTATTATATATCACTTCATCTGATATTTATAGCTAGACTGATCCGTTTATTATTTTCTTCTTAAATAATACTCGGGTCAGACTGAGATTTTACAAGTGCTTCTGCTTGACTCCTTATCGGACTTTCATCTGATCTTTTGGCTAACTACTCTAGTTTGGTAGTTTTTGTTGTATACATTTAAGATATAGACTCCTTGATGTATACATATTTTTGTCTAGCACTTGTATCTATTCCTTTGTGATGTTGTGGATCTTATTTGACCACTACTGTGATATACACTTTCATGTGTAATATTCATATCTATTTCCGCCTTTGTGATATGAATTGTCTGTGACTGATTTATGTTATGTTTATTTTTATATTTGTTTCCGAAGATATTTTAGCCACTGTGTAGTAGCTTTGAGTTTGTGTCGGTATGTCGGTTTTCCTCTTGATAAAGAAATGCATGTTATACTATCTGACATATCGATGCTCGCACAAAGCAATTATACAGATGGTCGCTCCTCAACGGCCTTATTCTCCGTGCTAGTCGACAGCATTACTCCGTAGTGTTCTTAGCTAGCGTGGGTATAGAGGTGGGGCGTCACAGCTTGGTATCAGAGCCAAACTTCGGAACAATGTAGAATAATCTAGCAAGGATCATCGTCCTAAGTCTTTCTTAGGAGTCGTGCTTTAAGATTTTATTCGAGTCTTCGTACCGATTCATCCTATTTTCTCCATGATTCTTTGTTTTATCTATCAAGATTGCTTAATATTTATTTTGAGAATAACTTTTTCCTCTTCTTTCTTTCTTTCTTAAAGAAGAGAAATGGTTAGACCAGGCCGTCCCAGCGCCGGTCAATCTAGTGCTACTCCTCAGGATGGAGTATTTATGTCTGCCCAGCAGCTTCTTGATCTAGTAAAGAACGCTCAAGCAGCCGGACCCAATCCAGAGCCTACTCATCCTAGATCCGGTTTTGCATGCTTGTGCAGAGACTACATCGATTTGGGTGGAAGGCCATTCAAAGGATCCGAGAGTGTTATAGAAATTCAGGCTTGGCTCAAATCATGCGATCGCATCTTTTCTCGCATGAACCTTATTGATCTACATCGAGTCCAAGTGGCTTCTAGCATGCTCCAAGAAAGAGCATTAGATTGGTATAAGCTCTTAACTTCGGAGATTATCGAAGCGGATCTTACTTGGGAACAGTTTCGGGAACGATTCGAACTAAAATTTGTGCCGGAGGCTGAAAAAGTAACTTTGGCCCGGCGTTTTATTGACCTTGTTCAAGGTGAATCTTCTGTGACGGACTACGTCGCATCTTTCGAATCTCTCTCTAAGTACGGGGTCGAGTATATTAATACCCCATTGAAGAAAAATCAGAGATTTGTTTATGGCTTGAATAAGAATCTTAAGAAGCCATTACTTCTGAAACTTGAGGTTTCATTTGATCAGCTTATTGATATCGCTCTTCGTCTTGAAGAGGCCGATAATGAAGGTGATGTTGAAGTTGTGCGTGCCCACACAACTTCGACAATAACTTGAAGAGGCCTATCAAATTCAAAGGCCCCGATTCTAATAAGAAAGGGAAGCAACAAACTCTGGTAGCAAAAGTTCCTACCTCTAGTCGTGGACGATGCTACAATTGTGGTTCCACAGATCACCATGCAAGGGAGTGCCCGAAACCCCTCTTTTGTCGTTATTGCAAAGGTTCGGGTCATCTTTTATCTTCGTGTCCTAAGCTTCCAAGCAAGAGAAAAGGAAAGCTGCAAGCCCCTGGCAACTCTTCTCTTGGTCAAGGTATTTTCATTCAATCCTTGATGGCATTGTTTTATTTCGTGAACTTTCTATTTGAGTTCTTTTTGATATGGGTTCATCTCATTGTTTTTATATCAAAAGAACTAGTAGATTCTTTTCTTTAAACATTTTGGGCTTGAGACTTCTTTGAGAATTGCGAACCCGGTTGGTGGATCCGTAACACTCAATTTGCTTTTTATAGATGTCGAAATTATTTTATGTGATTTTTCTTTCCGAGCCGATTTTCTTACTTAGGCTTCGGAATTGATATTTGTAAGGATTGGCTTACTCGTTGTGAAGCCCTATCCTATTTTCCATGTGGACTATTCATCTTCGACGTTTTCTATCTGCTAAGCAGATTTCTATTTTTTCTTGAGATTCCGATTTCAAATTTTTGAAGACATCATTTTATTCTTTAAGCCCTCAAGATGAGAAAAGTGTTATTTCTCTTATCTAAATAATTTGTAAAACTTTTCTGGTATTTTTGAGTTTAATTGTCTTAGGATTATCACCTAAGAAATCTTTTGTGTGGTGTTAAGGTCTTTCTAGTTCGACCTTGCCACCGATTTTCATTTGGTTACGAGTTGCGGGAGTTCGCATTCCATTTACCGCATTCCGCACTCGTTACGATTCTTATGAATGACTTATTTTGTCATTCAATTTGTCCGGCTTATTTCATCCATTTTATATATCGAGTATTCTATGAATATTTCGGTGAGACCATTCTTGAATTTATTGGTTTTGGATGAAAATAGAAATTTAAAATTTTGTAAATCTTTTTCATAAGATTTATTTATAAGTACAATTTGATTTGCTCTTAAACAAGCAAAGAATATTCTTAAAGGATTTTAAGAAACATGTTTATCATATAGAAGATGATTTTGTGATTGTATTGCCCGTTGAGTGCTTTAAGAATTCTGGTCGATACGCTTGATCAACGTTATCGATAGGAACTTCCTAAACGCTTTGATGAGACAATCAGACACGATATATATATTGACTTATAAAATGTAAAATTTTGTAGAAAGATTATTACATAATGATAAATGTAATTTTGAAAGTTTTAACTTTTCAGGAAAGAAGATTATTTAAAAGAAATTCTTTCTTTTCGATACTCTTGTTCTTGTGATTCCCGAGGGGAACCAAGACTTTATCTTTTGTACCAATGCTTATCGTATTGGTTTGGATGTCGTTCTCTTACATAAGACAACGTGCTATCACTTGTGCTTCTAAATCATTAAAAGCCGATTGAGACTAGGTATGCCACTCATGATCTAGTGCTCGCGGCTATTGTTTTCGCTTTGGAGTTTGGCATCATCATTTTTGGATGAGAAATCTGTTCTCTACCCCGATCATAAATCTTTGGAATAATTATTTTCTCATATGTAACTCCATGTTGACTCGAGTTCCTGACATCTTATAATCTTGATATTCTTTTTATTCCTGGAAGGGAAATCGTGTTGTCAATGCGATTTATCGTAAGCAACAAATGGTTGTTTCTTTGATGATGGCCAAATGAAATTATCTTTTTACCAAGTTCATGGGGCATTTTGATGTACTTCGTTTTACTGAGTTTCATCTCATCTCTTTTATAGACTAGCGTCCGATGTTCTTTTATGGTGTTCGGTTCATTGGACGTACCGTTTTTGTACTACGTCGGCGTTCCGAATTATTTGAACTTCGGTTCATTGGACGTACCGTTTTTGTACTACGTCGGTGTTCCAAATTATTCGAGTTTCTAGTTTCTCGGGCGTACCATTTCTGTACTACGCCGTTGCACTGGCTCAATTTTCTGCTATTCTTGACGTTTTCTGCGTCTTTTAACTATGGAAACGGATTTAGGTTTCCTATTTTATTCTTGAGCCCGGTGATATTGAGGAAATTGAAGTTTCACCAGATTTGACTTATAAGCAACATTCCATTCGCATCATTTCTTCGGAGGTTGAGCGCCTTCGGAATAAAGGTGTTCTTCTTGTAAAAGTTCATTGGTTCTCAGATCCTATGGATTTCTCTTGGGGTTCCTGGGAATTCATCGAGCGATCCCGTTCAGACTTACCCTTTCATGCTCCTTATGGTGAACTTCCTATTTCAAATTTTCTTTTGTGTTGATATGCTTCTATGCTTGTTACTTCTTATTTTCTTCTTAAGTATTGCGAGGACGCAATTTCTTTAAGGAGGGGAGTCTGTAACAACCCGCATATTTATCAATTGTATATTTAAATATTTCATCGTTCGTCGGATTTTAGTCTGAAAACCTACTTTTTGCAAACAGTCGAATTAGGACTCGAGACCACCCCCATTGAGTTTAAAATGTCGTTTGCGACCTTTTTGAGTATAAGCTTCGATATGTTTGGAGATAGTTGATTTTTGCTACTTTTTCCCGCTTATGACTTTGGTTTGGACTGCACCCTTATTAGCTCAGCCCAACCCCCTTCTCTTCATAACTTCTCCTCTTTGCTTAAACACTCAAGCTTTAGCAACAATGGTGGAAGAGAATGGGAAATAGAAATTCCTAAGCCCTAGCTTGCTTTGCAAATCCAATTTCTAGCTCCAAATTCAAGAGAACCCATTGGTAAGCATCTCCTTCATCTTCTCCAACTCTTTCTCCATTCAATTTCAGAAATTTCCTAAACCTAATTTAGGAAATGTTTCTCCTTTAAGCTTAGATTCAAGCTTGTTGGGTTGGAATTGAAGAGTGATTGTTCTTACCATTGCTCTATAGCTTCTTCTTCAATCGTTTGGGTTCAAAGGTGAGATTTTTATCTCACATCTTAGTCTATAATTATCTTCGATTGTTAGGCATGAATTCCTAACACTTATTCTTGTGCAATTGATTTTGGTTTGGATTGATCTTGTGTATATTCCAATTTTTGGTGTTTTGGTCTAATTTATGAAAATCCTATCATGGATATTTGGACATTGATATTTGAGGCGTATCGAAGAGCCGTTTAGGCTGGGTTGTCGTTCGACGTAATTCCTTAGCCATCGCCATTTGCTCGTTCGATCATTTCCGATATTCGTTTGGCCATTTTTGGCCTAGGTTCAAGGAATGCCCTGAACCCTTCATTCAGACGTCTGAAACGTAACATTCAGACGTCTGAATATTGTTCTGGGAAGATTTCTATTCCCAGATTCAGACGTCTGAATATATGGTTTCAGACGTCTGAATTGGTTCATTTGGAACCAGAAAGGAAATAGGCTAAAAAGAGCCTATTTCAGACGTTTGATTTCAAGTATTCAGACGTCTGAATTCTGTTTCTGGAAAATATTTATTTTCCAGATTCAGACGTCTGAATCTGCACTCTTTTTGCCTATTTGCCTATTCGCTTGAGAATTCCAATTTAAATCGATTCGTGATGATCCTATTTGTTGTTATCATTTATTATGCCTTTGATGACTCCTTTTTAGGGATTTCCATTTCGATGGATTCTTTATCGGTTTCTTTGGATTTTATTCACGTCTTCGAATGTGAATTTTAGTGATTGATTGTTCCTACAATCTTCTTTGTGATTTGTCACTTTAAAAATATAAAGGTTTCAATACTAGTAGTAAATATCAAAACTCTTTCATCAAAACGATTTCAACTCTATTTTCAATAACAAAGATCTTTTCTTAAACCGTTTTCCAATCTATTAGTATATACAAACCTTTACCTCACTCGTATGAGAAATCTAATTAAACGGCTTAGTAAAACAAGTGGTATGAAACGCTTGCTTTTACTTCGTCGGTTAATTCTTGGACTTATTCGATTGAATCTCTTGTGACAATTTTCTAGTGGAGATCTACAATTTGTTCGCAAATATTTAAGTTAAGCTAGTGGTTATGGGACATGATGCTAAACTCATATATTTACTAGCTTATTGTAATTAACACTTCTTGATGATCGATGATGATCATTTTATGGTTTAGACTAGCAATGTGCGATGTCTCTTTGTCTATGTGGAGGACTGTTCCTCATTTTATTGAGCTTCGTCTCATTTCTTGCATGGGTCGTACCTATCTAGGTGCGTCGATGTTTGTTTATACATGGATCGTACCTTTCTAGGTGCGTCGATGTTTATTTATGCATGGGGTGTATCTTTCTAGGTGCATCGATGTTTATTTACTCGTGGAGCAATCGGCTCAATAAGTTGGGACATGGGGCGTATCTTTCTAGTTGCGTCGATGTTCGTCTATGCATGGGGCGTATCTCTCTAGGTGCGTCGTTGTTCGACTTTGCATGGGGTGTATCTTTCTAGATGCATCGGTGTTAGACATTACATGGGGTGTATCTTTATAGGTGCATCGATGTTTATTTATGCATGGGATGTATCTTTCTAGGTGCATCGATGTTTATTTATGCATGGGGCGTATCTTTCTAGGTGCGTCGATGCTAGAGCATGGGGCGTATCTTTCTAGGTGCGTTGATGTTCGACTGTGCATGGGGCGTGTCTTTCTAGGTGCGTCGATGTCCAATTTATGGGATTGGCCATCCTTTTTCTTGTGATTTCTGGATTTCGTGTGTTGAATTCTGGAATTTATGTTTCACCAACTTTTACGATTGGCATTGATATATATGTTATTTATTGTGGCTTGGTGAATGAAATTAGGAGTATGACATTCCTTTTTATCTTTGAGAAGATCTTTGCGATATTGATTAATCTCTTATTGATTTTTCAATTACTTATTTATCACAGCTTGGCATTGTGATTATTATGGGTTTAGTCATATCTCTTATTATATATCACTTCATCTGATATTTATAGCTAGACTGATCCGTTTATTATTTTCTTCTTAAATAATACTCGGGTCAGACTGAGATTTTACAGGTGCTTCTGCTTGACTCCTTATCGGACTTTCATCTGATCTTTGGGCTAACTACTCTAGTTTGGTAGTTTTTGTTGTATACATTTAACATATAGACTCCTTGATGTATACATATTTTTGTCTAGCACTTGTATCTATTCCTTTGTGATGTTGTGGATCTTATTTGACCACTACTCTGATATACACTTTCATGTGTAATATTCATATCTATTTCCGCCTTTGTGATATGAATTGTCTGCGACTGATTTATGTTATGTTTGTTTTTATATTTGTTTCCGAAGATATTTTAGCCACTGTGTAGTAGCTTTGAGTTTGTGTCGGTATGTCAGATTTCCTCTTGATAAAGAAATGCATGTTATACTATCTGACATATCGATGCTCGCACAAAGCAATTATACAGATGGTCGCTCCTCAACAGCCTTATTCTCCATGCTAGTCGACAGCATTACTCCGTAGTGTTCTTGGCTAGCGTGGGTATAGAGGTGGGGCGTCACATACATAATATCCTATTCAATGTACCCAAACATTTTAAAATAAGTATGTTGCTTCAAATGTATTCTATATAACAACAACAACAAAAATTAAATTAAATAATCATATAGTTGGCTACCATCTCCATACAAAGCCATAATGGTAGGGCAAAAATTATGTGGATCTACATTAGCCTAAAGTAAAGTGCAATTTGAGCACACCATCAAGAATTTAATAACCAATGGAAAATGAGATATTTGAGCATGCAAGTAAGTTTCATGGGATAACCTGATGCCAAAGGCATATTAAACCACCAACAAGACTGGCTAGCCTTGCCACAAACAAAATGTAAAAAGATAGAGAATATTGATGTTAGGCTGCATCCGTTAAAATCACCCATAAGATATTAGAGGACAGAAATACATAACTATATCCCAACAATAAATATATGTACATGGTATTCACAGTGCCCATTTGTTTGTCCTAATAATAAAAATATCAATATGTACATGGAATTCTCAGTGCTACAGGCCCGAAAGAATAGTTTGGAGGTGTAAAGAAATATAATTTGATATATACAGGACATCCAACCCACATGTAAAGAATGAAAGCAAGACATCATGTGGTATAGCCCAACAAGACAAAAGCATAAAGTTTATCAAAAAATCTTGAAAAATATCAAAATTTTAAATCCAAACATGCTACGATTGTAAATGGCCTCATTTTGGGACACGATTAATATAAGTTGCTTTTGAAGTACAAATGAAATAACCACATCAACAGTCTGAGTACCAACTATATCCCAACAATAAATATATGTATTATTTAAACATTGCTTTTAAAAAAGGTTTCCATCATATGTTTATGAATAGCATTTTGATCTAACTAAAATAACTAAGGTCAAATACAGAAATGTCAATTCAAAATTTACAGTTTTTTATATATTAAACTAACTTAAGGTAAAGATGTTTTAGTTAAGATATTTATCATGCAAAACCTTTAAATTTCAACTCGTGCTTTAATTCACTTAAACACGATACATAAACCCTTAATGTATTATCAAATATGCATACAAACAAATATATTTGTTAATCTATAAACTAAATTTCAAATTCATCTTTATAATATTATAGTTTTGACAGATTATAAGTGGCCATCCATCGACAAGACATTCATTTTTTAAAAATTATTATTTCTGGCTTGGTTTAGTTAGTTAAATATAGCCAATTAAATTTGAAGGCATATAGGTACCAAAAGAGTGACACGACAAGTAAGAAACTAATGAAGATGTTGCAATTGACTTAAGTAGAGATATGTAAAGGAATGCATTAACATAGAAACAACTAATACATAGGATAACAGTGCAGATGAACAACAACCTCTAACTAAAATTAATACAAGTTCAAGTGAATTTCCAAATAGCCCAGATTTAGACTATAAAAAATTAATAACCATGTTCAAGTAGAACATATAAACTACTCAAGTATTCCTTCGCAATTCTCCCTAACATAGCTAATGTCTTTATCATCCATTTCGGTTATTTCACAATCTTCCACGACTTGATATTTATCCCAACAGAACATTTATATACTGAAAGAAAATCAAAGCATATATCATCGTTATATCTTAGATTACGCAGCATTTACCAACTTCCCCTATGTATAAATAGGAAGAGATCATTGTAAGACATTAACACCTAATTTTCATTCTAAAACTTCCAGTTCTTGCTATGTCGACTAAAACGAAATAGTTCTTCACTACTTAATCCTTGAACATCTTACAATATAAACAAAAACAGTTCAAATTAATCGCATTTATTAAAATAAAATACAGAATAAAATAAACCACTCAAATTAGGGTTAAATCAACTATTCAAGCTAGATCGAAATTCGAAAATACGATGCATTCAAATTAATATAAAATCCAAATTGAATCACAAATCGATTTAAAAAATTCATACCTAAATATACCTACCACGAGGAGAAACTCTTGCTGGCTGCTGCGACAATGTTGAGTGGAGTAAAATAATGGATTCGACGTTGAAAAGGAGGAATTTATCTTTGGCGCGATGAAATTTGAGCACGATTAAAAATGGGGAACTTTTTTTTTAGTAGAAGGCGAAAAGGTGAAAGTGAAAGCGGGTAATAATTTTTTCTAAGTATACGAATGGATTTAGATGGGTCATGTTTATTTAGCTTACGCGGAATTTTTTTAGGAAAGGCAGGAAATTGAAATGTTTTTGGCCCCGTTTATGTTATTGGTGAAAATATTATCAGTTGCATTTAAACAGAAACGCCACAAATTTTTGGAATTATAAATGGTTTTTCATGTAATGAATTCTTTTTGGATTTGAATATATTTTAGAGATTTTGATATTTCGAAAATATGATGGATAAAATCCGCTAAAATTCCTTTTTATTTCGATATGTGAGTTCTAGTTTGAGATTCTCAATTATTTACATTAATTTGATGGAATTTTTTCCATTTATGTAATTTTTGATAATTTTATAGTCTATTCCACTTCTTCTTCTTCTTTGGGTTAAATTGTAATTCTCTAATAAAGTAAAGGGTTTAAATTACGAATCCTATTCATAGTTTACATCACTTATTCTTGCTTATTTCTTCGTAAAAGAGGAGTTGGATATAAATGAGATTTAAATTGCAATTCTTATTGTTCAAGGTATTCCATTGAATTGGTGTAATAAATTGAGTTTCTATCTTATTTACAAGTCTGTTATTGTAGTTTTGGTTATGAATATTTATTCTACATTTTGGATATTAGAATCCCATGAAATCTTGGGAATTTGACGAAAAAGGACTTATAATAATAATTGGTTAGGGAATTGACATTTAACGCTAGTTTATAGTGTAAAATCCATGCATTTAGAACTTATTAGGTGCAAATATTTATTTATCTCTATTCACATAATAAATTATAATTATTCTGTATATGGCATAGTTAATTTGGCATTTATTTACATTTATTTCCCCTATTAGGAAGGGGTAACGACCCACATTTCGGGAAGTTTAAAATGACAATAATCCACATATGTCCAACTCAAACAATCTGCAACATAGATAATCAATGGGGTTAATTAAGAAAAATAAGGAAAGAAGAAAATAAATGCATTATCTTGCAGCGGAATAACAAATATAATAATCAAATAAACAGTTCATGAAGCTGTTTATATTATACATTTGACTAAAATTTTACAACGTCTATCAGAGTTATATATACACAACAAAACAATAGAATAATACAGCAGAACAACATGATGCAGGGGAATAACACTACTAATAATAATATACCACATCTTCGTCTTCATCCTCAAGAAAATAATCTTCAATGTGCTGAAAAATTAGGGCTGACCTGAGTATAAAGTAAAACAATATGCTCGAGTCAGAACTAAAATATTCTTATGTGAGTCAAATCAACGTCACATATAACATGAGTGTAATAGCGTCAGAGATGTTTATGGGGTTTTACATCTTCTATCCGGTGTATAACGTGCGTGCAATAACTTAAGAGATGTTACAGGATTTTCCATCTCTTAAAGATCCGTTAAAAAATCTATATATAGTAGAATACGCTATATATAGTGTCTAATCAGTGAAATAGATACTTTTCTTAGCGTTAAGGCTTTACATTAATCACCCTTAACGTGTTTTTAAGCATTATCATACAGTTTGTATATAACGCCCCAGCAGCACATCGGAAGGTAGGGATGCAATGCGATATGACAACACTAGACCAAACTCGTAGTGGTCTCTTATAAGGATAAAAGTATGACAAAGCACGATGGGCAATGCGCAAGGTAGGATACTACCAGTTCCAGTTGTAGGGCAGGTGGTAACGCAACGTAGCCACGACCGCCCACCGCGTCCATCCATTCCATATCGAGTCAAAGGGAGGTCATCCCAAATCAAGGTGCACCAATCAAAACTAATAATAAGGAAATATTATGGACTGAGTCCAAAAAGAAAATCGAAGAACGGATATGCGCTAGGGGTAGCTAGCCCACTTGGCCATGTCAAGCCGTCCTATTGTCTTTTCAAATTGGCATAAGTGCCGGGGTCTATCCATCATTGTTTTCTTTCTTTAAATCTAGCAAACGTACACCAAATCAAACCACATAGTCTAGAGTCTCCTTCGCGTACACAGTTGTTAAAGTGTTTCCAATATTGACAGAGAGTATGCTAATAAGTGGCCCCGGTCTCTTTAACAACCAAACATTGTTTTACACACCGGTTGGTTCTTTTACATTTCGAAAACTAGTCATACTTGAAATCAAATATCATATTTGCTTCAAAAATCACATTTAATTAAAAATATGTTATTTTCCTTCAATAATCATTTCGAATTTCAACTTAGGTTATAACTTCATTTAACCACATTCGAATTTAAATCAATGATTTAAATATAAACAATCCATCCTTGCACGGTTTGAATTTTTAGAAAATAGTTTGAATAATTTTAATAGTTTAAAACGTTAAAATAGTTAAAATACTTAAAATATTAAAATAGGTTACATATCAAATGATTTGAAAATTTAAATAATTTAAAATTTTAAAAGGATGAATTTTAAAACAGTTTACATAGTGAAAATAATTCCAAATTCAAAACTATTTCTTCCTATTTCCAATAAATCTGGATTCAGGTCCAAAATTTAATCAAACCGACTCAATTCCAAATCTTTCAATTCAAATCTTCTTTAATCTCAAATCAATTCAAATCGACTCAATTTCGATTATAATTCCAATCAGTTCCACTTTAAATTCAATTTCAATTTTCATTGATTCAATTCAAATAGTTTAAATTTCAATTTAATTCTCAATTTTAAACCATTTTAGTTTATATAAAGTTCATGTTCAATTTCAGAATATCGATTTTAAATCATTTAAATCAAATTTAACTCTGATGTTCAATTCAAGGTTCAAATATTCAAAATAATTCAATTTCGAACCCAAATTAGTTCAAAGTTTAAATAAAAGTTCAAGTCTTTAAAACAATTTGTAACGACCCGGTATTTTCAACCATTCACATCCGCACATGCAGGACTTGAATTGCTCAAAATATCAGATTGTTAATTTAAA
This sequence comes from Allium cepa, assembly GCA_030765085.1. NCBI lineage: Eukaryota > Viridiplantae > Streptophyta > Magnoliopsida > Asparagales > Amaryllidaceae > Allium > Allium cepa. The sequence goes on from CM060935.1 coordinate 937,789,284, forward strand.
TTTGGCAAAACTCAGCATATACAGTAAATAAAATAATCGCAGAATCACAGACACAGAGTATTATAACAGAATGCAGCGGAATAGAATAATAAATAGTAGTTCGTGAAGCTACTACAATAACAAAGTATTGAATACAATAGTCAAATAACAAAATTTGAATACATCACTGGAATCAACTGAATGACTAAAAGCTGAATCGATGGTTGGATCTCCAAGCGAAGCTCTAAACTCCAATGGCGAGTCTCAAATGCTGTATCACTCAGTCTGACCCGAGCGTAAAGCAAAACATAAAACACTCGAGTCGGGATTAACATTCTTATATCAATAAATCCAACTGAAGTGAAATATCAACTGAAATACAAGTAACTTAAAGTATGTTTGGGATAGCCATCCTCTAAGGATCCATGGAACTATCTATTATGTAGAAATATACGCTATTAACAACCAAACGTCATTATAACACAATGGTCATTTCAAAATAATTTGTACTCTAAAACCAAAATATCATTTCCATTTCAAATATATCTATTTTCAAATTATGGCACTTTCAAAGTTATAGCACTTCGAAACCCAAAACACTTTGAAGTCACAATTCTTTGGAAAATCATAACTTTGAAATGATAACTTCCACCGCTTAAACAGTTTAATAACAGTATATAAAATAAAATAGTTTATATTAAAATAATTAGTATATTAATATAGTTTATGTTAAAATAGTTTATGTTAAAATAGTATATATATATTAAATAATTTATAAAGTACAATATATATAATTTCCTCAAATTTCACCAAACGAATCAAATCAACTCGAATTCCAACTTCAACTTTAGTTCAATCTCAATTTATCAATTTCAATTCAATCCAGTTTCTGAATAAACAATTTCAAATTATATCGATTTCAAATACAGATTTGAACTACAAAATAAACCATTTAAATTTCAATATATTTCAAAGATTTAATTATTCAACATTTTCAAAACTAAATTTAAAAGTTTTATATAGATCTTGATTTAACTTCATTATTATTTAGTCTTGAAATATTCACTTAATAAATTCAATGTTATTTAAATGACCTTAAATTACATTTTACTAAATATTTCCTTTAATTTATTTAAACACGAAATATTCATTTAATTACTTAAATCAAAAATCAAGTTATAAAATCATATCTTAAATCTCAATTTCCATAAATTTCAAATTGATTTAATTAAATAAAATTCTTAATTGATTACAATTTCAATTAAATTCAAATTTACCTTCCCAACCTTAACTTATGAAATCGTAAAAATCTATTTTCTAAAATAATTTTTTTTTAAATACTTAAACATATTATATATTAATTAAATCAAACTTTATTAATTAAAGCTTATTATTAAATCTATTTTATATTTAAACTTGTTTATATATAAAATATTTTCAATATTAAATAAAACCATATATGTTTTTTCTTTCAAAATCATAGAAACCATTTCACAATATTTATATATAGACCAAAGGTGTCTGTATATAATTTTCTATCCTATGGTCCAGTGATACGGATATTTATCATTTCAATTCACAAATTAATATACATATATATATATATATATATATATATATACGGGTATATATCATTTCAACCCGCAATCCCAAATTTAGTTGAATTGAAAATCGCTTGGGTTTATCATTTCAAGCCATAACGATTTTCTCTTATTCTACATATCGTTCAGGTATGTATCATTTCAACCCATAGAGAATTCTAAATTAACAGAGAACTTGCAGAGTGATAACAGATATGATAATAATAATAACAGGCATATATCATCAATAACAATATAATATAATCAACAGGATATGGTGTCATATCCCACAGGTGAACAGTTATAGATAATAGCATATATAACAATTTAAATAACTACAACAGCATATTTCAATTGACGTTTCAATTGAAATCAAATTTAATAAATATAAGAATGTTAATCGTAAGTGATTTCTCACCTTTCGAGACTAGATAGATTTGACAAAGAAATGAGCTACGAATTCCAAAGCAACGCTAGATGGACACGATTCGATGAAGAAAACAGGCACGACGGTCAAAGCTGACAGATAAGGAATTGACGAAATCAAATTAGAACTGGATTGATGATGATAAATGATATAGGTTAATTTATATATATATAACTATATATATAATCAAATTCTAAATTCAACCTATATTAAATTAAATATATTTAGGAGTTTCAAAATCCATTGGTTTAAGCTAAAACTCAAATACTAAGTCAAACATATAAAAATAAATTATATGTTATAATTAAAACAATATTTACTATAAATTCAGTATTGACAAAATCAACTTAAATCCAAAATAACATATATATATATATATATATATATATAAACAAATATATGTAAGCTATTTATATATGCCACCAACTACATTCATGTTACTCAAAATGTATGCAGACCCATTATAAATATATGCAGACCCATTATAAACATATGCAGACCCATTATAAACATATGCAGACCCGTTATAAACATACACACAATACAAAAATATAATATACAGAAAACATATAAGCCTTCAAACAGACGTACTTTATTACAATATACAAATAATCCAATAAGTTATAGGAAAACTTATATATCTACACTAACATATGCTATATATATGTCCATATGCTACACGAATTCATTTCCAGATTTTATATATATATATATATATATATATATATATATATATATATATATATATTAAACAATGTAAACTAAAATTATAACCAACTATATTAAATCCAACTGTAAATTAATTTTATATGCATAACAGTGTACATATAGATGAGTCGGGTTGTAACTTTATATATGCCGAACATATATGATTAAAAATCATTAAAAAAATCAATATAAACAGTTTATTATAATATATATAAAACTTATACTTTGTAAACTGTTAAAATCATATATATATGTATATATAATAATATATATATATAAACTAAATAGGATAATATAAATCTTGTATAAACCTTTATAACTTCATATACTTATAATATATAAACTTTATAAACTAAAAATCAAAAGCTGGATAAATATATAGGCCGGGCACACAAAACTTACGTGATATTAACAACAGACATAGTGATATATGCAACCCTTAAAATACAAGAGAAAAAATATATTTGCTTACGTACTAACATCATATACCACTTGTAGACTTACACCTTTCCAAATACATATAACTAATATATTTATAAGTTTAAAACTAACGTATAAGATAAAAGTATATATTATATTTATGAACATGTGGAAAAACTCAGATTCATTGAACAAAACAATGATATACGTATAATTAAACATATAATATATATTTATGTCTATTAGAAAATCCAAACAACAATATACAATATAACATACAACAAAGGACTGCTGGTATATATATATAATATAAACTAATCCACATACAAATATACATGTACCGCAAAGGAGGAGACCGAAATGATGGCGGATCCGAATGGAAGACTGATGGACGATGGGCGTGTGGCCGAGCCAGGCTTGCGTGGGTGGAGGTGTGGCTATGCGAGAGGGATGGGCCATTGGTTGCTTGCTGTGCTCGTTTGGGAAGCTGGAAGGCTACAGGGAAAATCAATATGTATAAATCATACTAGATTAATTTTTCACAGGCAAAGAAAACAAAAGGGAAAGGGATGAATCATTAGAGGAGAGATAAAGTGGATGGGAGAGCAGAGAAAAGGTTCATTTGCTTTGGGACAATCAAGAGACAGGATGGCTTCAAGTAAAATAAGAAGAGGAAAATGAATATATATTAGCAAAAGAATTAAAAGAAAAGTGAACGGTTGAGCTTTGATTCAGCTGAAGGTTTAAAAGCAATTTATTATTGTGGTCTAGTCTGTACGTTTCAATTTGAAAAGTAAAGGAAAGTTAAAAGTCAAAAAATTTTGTATCGTTAAACGGATCGATAATTTCGTTTCCGTCACATATCGAACTTCGAAATACGGAAATAAATAAATCAGGGTGATCAACGCAATGAGACGGACAAGAGGAAACAGAAATATTTGTGTCAGGACCTTTCTATCAAAAGTCCATACGGACACTGATATACGTTGCTCTTCCATACAAAAAATCCAAACGGAGCTAGAAACGTCTGAATTTTGCGAAATGAATTTCGCAGTCTGATTCAGAGTGTTGTAAATAAATTTTCTCATGTTGACATATGTAGGTTTCGGAATACTTTTAAATTCAACTGTTATTAACTGATTTAAACTGAATTTCTAGCAACTAATAGAACATCTATATTACTCGACGAAAAATTTCCATTTGCTATGTCTAGATGGACACATAACAAATGTCAGATTTCCGTCATAAAATTCTATTGTTTGTTTAAATGGTAGAAAATGAAGGGACGGGAAAATCAACGGTTTAAAACGGATACCGATACGGTTACCGTTTCCGTAGATTACACCGTGTATCGGATTTCAAAACACGGGATTGAATATACCGTAGGGATCAGCATGACGAGATGATCAAAATGGTATACAGATATCAGCGATAGGATCAACTGATCAAAAGTTGATAATCAGTACCGAAAAATGCTGTAAAAATGCAGGAATTAAGATAAACGGAGCAATAACAATCAAAATTTGAAGAAACGAAATACAACGTCTTACTCAAAAGTTGATTTACAAATTTTCTACAGAAAAATATTCAGGTTTGAAAACACTTTATCATCATCGATATTAACTGATTTAAATTGAAGTAGGATTACACAATAAAATAAACTTTCATATTCTCTGATGAAAATTTACAATTTACTATATTTAAATAGACGTATTTCAAATATTAAATTTTTATTTCCAAATATTAATATTTAAAATTTCACCAAAATTCAACTAAATACGTAAATAAAACCTTTAAAATTTACGGGCCGCTACATAATTCAATTTCTATTTCTATAATTCAAGTCATATTTCAATCATAACTTCAAATTCCAAATTAGTTTCTTAAAACAATTTCTTTTAACAAATTTTAAATTCACATTTCAAAACTCGAATTCGAAATTAATTCAATTCTCATAAATGCTATTTTTATTTCTTTAAAACAACTCATTTTAAATTGATTAAAATTCAAGAATTTAAAACCATCTAATTTTACCAATCCGATGTCCGTATATAATTTTCTATCCTATGGCCAAGTGAATAGTTATTTAATTTTGTTTTAGGGATGGATATATATCATTTCAATCCAAAATAAATATCATAGGTATATATCATTTCAACCTATTTCTTAATTTATTCTAAATAATTCAAATAATAGTTTTATATATTGTCGAATAATTTATAGGGTGGTAACTATATATATATATATATATATATATATATATATATAAACATCCAATTATCCATAATATCAACTAATAGCCATCCATCACAATCAACATCCAAACATTCAATATATCACAACACTTAACCAGTTATCAATAGTCGAGAATTTTACTGGCAATTTAATTCCAATTCCAATTTAATTGTTAATTCAAAATTTCTAACATATAAATTTCTACGTCGATTTCCATGTCAGCGAAATTACCAAACAACATTCAATAAAATTAAATCACTTCATGATTTCTATTTAACTAAGATAAAAATATTTTAGTCTTCGTGAGTGGTTTAAAACACTCACCTTTATTTGAAACTGAATTTTTTTGAAATTCAAATAAATACGAGTCTAATTCCATACCATAGCCTTCGTCGATACAATCACAACGCGACTTGTTTATCTTGAATCGGACCTCGCATGAAAAAGTGATGCAATTTATGAACATTCGATAATTAAAATATAATTAACCACTTAACTAAAACAATTAACTTAAACAAACCCAACCTCCTTCCTCACTGTTCACGCGCACAGTATCACCAGGCAACGAGAAACCCAAGTCGCACTAGTTTAATTTTATTTAACGCGATCGAATCGCCTCCCACCGCTCTAGACGAAACCGTCGCCGCCTCGCGCAACCTGCGCCTACTCCACCAGAGCACTTGCACAAAACTTAAAAAACCCAAAACGACGCAGCACTTCCCCAGTCGGTTCAAGCGAACTTGAGGCGATTTGCCTCGATCCGACCATATACCATGTAGAGCTCGTCATGCTCTACACTTTTCCTTTTGGTGGTATTTGATTTCGATGAATGGATGAGGAGTGATCGAGAGGGTAAGATGAGTAAATATCGGCCATTAAACATTTTAATAGAAATGGGATGTCAATTTAGGGTTACCTGAAAATGAAATGGAATGGCCTATTATATAAAGTTCCGGCCCGATTCAGACATAAATTTTCCGAACTCCAAATGAAGCATGTCGCCTGGTGTTTTATATGTTATATCCCATTCCAAGCATAATGGAACATATATGGGGAGCCAGTTCCATCATATTCAGAAGATAGATTTTCAAAATCAATTTATTTTAATTAAATTCCTAAAAATAAATTCTATGAGTTTCAAGTTCGCATGACCAAATAATAAGTGCGATCGCTATGAAACTTAAAATACTATAATAACTCTCTATTACAGATCCGATGAAGCTGGTTTCGTTGAAATCAGAGACAGTTCCCAAAAAGACTATTTTTACATGTTAATTAAAACAAGTAATTTCCAAAATAAACTTAATCACTTTTAAATTCAAGTTCAAAAGTTAACAATCTTCTTTCTTGTTTGAATAAAACTTAAATCAACTTCCGACATCATTTTCATTTACATTAAATTCCAAATTTAATTATTTAAACAATTTCCGATATTAAATTTAAACAATTTAATTATCCAATAAATCGCTATATTTAAAATATATGTTATTTTACTTATAAAATTTAACTTTTAAAACGAATTCAACTAACAAAACAACCACTTCCATTTTACAGTAATTCAACATTTATTATTCAATTCTTGCTATTGATTACAACACATTAAATATATTGAACTTCTTCTAACACAAATCGTTTCCTTAATTCTTATCGAAGTTGTTATTTCAAAATTTTATTCAAGTAAATATTAAATAATTACATAAATAAAACATAAAATTTTATTTTCAACCATTTTTATTCAATAATCATATTGAATTTAACAATTTAAAATAGTTAAAAAATATGGATTGTTGCAGAAGGTAATTGATTGTGAGGTGAAAATAAGAGAAAACTCTTATGTAGCCTAATTATTATTTTAAGACGTAATAAGGAAGATTCCTTATAAGGCCTTATTTATGAAATGGTGAGATGAGAGAGAGAGTGTGTGTGTGTGTGTGTGTATGGAGAGTAATTGATTTGTGGTTAAGTCAAAGGGATGCAAGGTCAATAGAGTTATATGATGGAAGTCCGCCCTTCACTTTGAGGCTACCAGCAGTTGTATGTGCTTTAATTGATGTGCGACATCTTTAGGATAAATATTTATGATCATGCGAGGTTGATCCCAAATTCTATAGGAGAAATCCGCCCAACTAATCTGGCTACCAGTTCCTATGAATAATCGAACCAATGTGAGATGTCATTATGAGTATAGGCCAAAAGACGAAGGCCTTCTTCGGGGTCCTGAGGTATTAAGTGGTTGGACCCTCTTCTTTTCCCCAGATGAAGTATTCATAGCCAAGGAGACACGTTAGATGGTATCTCTACAGGGACCCGCTTTCGAAAATAGGTCTTAAATGATGGGGTCTGCCTCAATTAAGATATTAAATGACCAGAGTCTGCCTATTTTTCACATGGAAATATTAAGTGGCCTAAGAGATTTCATATGATGTGAACTAGATAGTATCATTGAGGAGCACTCCTTGCAAATAGATATTAAATGATGGGGTCTGCTTAGCTAAGGTATTAAATAACCAGAGTCTGCCTATTTTCTAATAAAAAGTATTAAGTAGCTTGGGTACCATCTTTCACATTATTAGCTATTTATGACGTATGATTGAGATATGAGATTTTAGAAACCTGCTTCTGGGATGGAAGGTATTGAGTTGTTGGACCCGCCTCCTTTCCTTATAAAGAAGCATTAAATGATTTTAATGGTTTTGTGTTCGTAGACATATTCTTATTTTGAAATATACTGCTTAAGTACTAAAAAGGTAAGACTGGAGGTTTTATTCACAAAACACTTGTTGTTATAACTCCCTCCTCATTACAACACAGGTTAAGTATGGAGTGATGCGGTGACGATGCTTAGAAATGGAGAAGCTTGGCTTGTGGTAGTATCTACTATTATTACTTGTTTTATGTGTACCCACGTATCTAGACAATTTTTGTAACATATATTATGTTATAGTTCTTATAGATTTTTGTGTTATAACATTTTTATGGTTTTGAAATAAAGGGTACACTTTGCTCTTATATTTTTCTCCATCCGCTATGAGTCCTGAAAGTTTAGTTTTGGACCTGTATTGTTATTTCTTTTTACTGCCATCAACTTATCGTAGAATGAATTTAAGTTTCGATGGGCCTTTTCTGGGTCGAAATACAAGCTTGTTTCATGTGGGTTGTTACAGTTTTGATATATTGAAATTTTTATCAATTTTCGATATGATAACAAACTTAAGCATCCAATATTTTTAAGGTAAATAGTATACACATAATACATCACAACTATAGCGAGAAACCCCTAAATATCCCTCTATAAAAATTCATAAAAAAGGCCAAACATAAGGCATTTTCGAAGTGCTTCTATAACGACTATCACTATAAAACCACTTCCCAAGCAAGTCTAATTCCAACCAAACCCTATGTACTTTGTTTCAAGGCTATGCAACAAGTCATAAATAGTCGTATAAGTTCATATCCATCAATTACATATGCCATTTGCTTTTCAAAGCAAGAAATGCAAAGAGATGCAATATAAATTCATTCACAAACTACAATAAAACAAGCACATATATATACTTCATATTCATTTAAATGATGAGCTAGCTCACCCATCAATAAGCAAACAATCAAATACAAGGTCCAACTTCATACCAACAACCTTGCAAACATGAAAACTCTTCCTACCATTACCTCTTGCTCATGGCCTTGCACAAAAAACCTGTAGCTCACGGCTATGACTTTTGTAGGCTTTTGTTCTCCTTTTCTTCAAGCTGCATGTTACTAAAAGATGTTGTAATGTTATTGCAAGCCTTATACTTGAGTTTGAGTTGATCTGAAGCTGTATTGAATTGATTTGTTCTTAGAAATTTTACGAAGAGAATGGAGTAAAAAGGAGCTTTTATTTTCTTTGTAAAAATGTTTACATGAAATGTGTGTGTTAATGTAGGCTTTAAGGGGTTAGCATACCTTTCCACCTCCTTTATTTAAGCCTCACTACACCAGAAAAGACTTTTGGTAACGTTGAAAAAAAGCTACCATAACTTATGGTAGCATCTTAGAGAACGCTGCTATACGACATGCAACTAAAAGTCTAAAACTTTTTGTTGCGTTGTAGTAAACGCTACCAAAAAAAAGTCACTTTTAAATGCAACTATAGGTATTTTCTGTAGGATTTAAAAAACGCTACCAAAAGTCACTTTTAAATGCAGCTATAGGTTTTTTCTGCAGGGTTAAAAAAACGCTACCATAAGTCTTCATTTTTTGGTTGCATTTACGGTTGATGGTTTATACCATTTCCAGCAATCGCTTATGTACTATTCATATTAAAACGAACGATCAATCGCATAATTTTCATATATTCAAACAACCAATTAAATCACATAATTAGCATATGCAAACAATCAATCATATAATCATCATATTCAAATAATTGCAAAAACATGCTAATCTCACAATCAAATATAATATCCATAATCAATTCGATAGTAGTTTTTCAACAAAATAAGTCACATACTACAAGCATTCACAGACAAGTTTCCACAAATGGTACTAACAAAATACGACAACATATATAACAATTAAATTCATGTTCATTGCTTGATTACCAATAGTTCTTTGTTGTCGACAGTCTTCGCTTTGAAATAGCTGATTACCTGCAAATGAGTTTAACAATCAACAATATATATATATGTATATATATATATATGTATATGTATATATATATATATGTATATATGTATATATATATATGTATATATGAAAATCATGTAGTCTATAACTCGATATTCTATATTAACACATATTAACAAAAATTGTTCTATTTTTATATGCATCCTATATAGTTCCCCAACGAATACACAATTTTCAATTTACACAGATATTCAGATCAAAACTGGGTTAGAAGTCTGACTGGATTTCATTCTATGTGCAGATTGTGTATTCAGCACTATGGGCAAAAGGATTAACCGTTTGAAAAAAGGATTAACATGTTATCATTGCAATCATAGCTAACTAGTAATCAAATAACCACAATAGTAATCAATTTTATCTCTAACTTTACTTATCCTTTTCATTTTCTCAGATTCCTAAATCTAACTAACTCTGTCATTTCTACCCATTAAATCTTCAACATATCGACTAGTATTAGTTAATTCCTAACTTCGACTAAAAGGAATTAAAATAGTAGTAAAGAACAAATACTATGATGTCATCACCATCGTGCTTCTGATACCCTGTTAAGCAAATAAAAAGCGAATTGTTGTATATTAAATTTCATAAGCTTTGGAGTTTTCATAATTTGAGATAGGTGTCAATAATTAATCTATGTAACAAAAGTTGAAAATCCAAGGGGGTCAGCTGACCCACTTCATTGATCTATAGGTTTGCCACTAATTGGGGATGTGTACAATTTATAAGTGGTTGTCGATATTCTTTTCTTATTGCAGAATTTGAAATCCTTGGGATGGGTTGAATGACTACGAAAGTATCAGTTTGAGTAGTTATCTTTGTACTTAAAGTATGACACACTGCACAAATCAAACAGCAATGCTTCATAATATTAGAAAACTTATAGACTTTCCAATAATTAATTTAGGCTTTGTACCCAATTGGCTTAGTTTAATATCATGGTCATTGCACTTGTCATGTTCAACAAGTTTAATGACTCTTCTACTTGGAAATTATCTAGTGCCTTGCCATATTATACCATGACAGTCTTAAAATTACTTTCCCATATGACCCAATGCTGTCCCATGATGAAATGCAAATAGTTTAAAAGCATTCTAAGAAAATATTAGCAAGACTGAAACTAGTTAGTACAAAGACACTCTAATACAAATTAATTTTGAACTTACGAAGAAAGTTGGAAAATCCAAACAAACGCAGAAGTGCTTATCATTTTGGAGGAAGATAAGTTTAGCACAACTCAAAAAGCTTCAGATAGATATCACAATCTGGATAGTTCCCGGGAGAACTGTGCATGTGAGAATGAAATGAACGCCATAAGAAATATTAACATGGAAGCAACTAAAGGTTCATGTAATAATAAGAAATCACCCTTAAGCTCTGTTGAACAAGAAGTGCACACCATAAACACTACAAGTCTGAGCACTAATATGCAATCTACAATCTGCAATTTAGACATAGAACCAGTTAAGGATGTTGAAGTTACATTGCAAAATGCATAGGATGGTGAAGATCAAATTAAAATAATGAAGTTTACATGGGAACAAATGAGATTATGGTTGAAATCACCAAAACAAATGTGGAGGTAATATATTGCATACAGTTTTTTTAATTTACATCAAACCAACCAAATACCTTCCTCTAACACTACATTGTTTCTGCCTGCACTATTTCTACATCTTCCTCTAACTTTACACTACACAGTTTCTTCCATTTCTACTGTGCACTTAACCACCCACTTCACTGTGCACATCAGTGACCATCACCAGCGTCCCTCTCCCCTGTCACACTTTAGCCTTCTCTGGCCATAACAACTGCCTGCCTGCCCCTTTAAACTGTTACAGCACCTTCACCATAATCATCATTCACAACAACATCATTCCACCATCATCTTACAACACCTTCACCACAAATAACATAATTACCTCTTCAAACTCTAAGTTGTTGCACCTCCATCCACCGCAGCAAACAATTCACTAACATAGTTCAAGCTTCACCCATACATCACAGTCATCACCATCATCAGATCAACACACAGAACTTCATCATCTCTATTACAAATCAACCGCATTCATAGTTCACCCTTGCAAACTAGGCCTGCCATCACACATACCCACATACAAATTTCCCTTCCCTGTGCACATACCACTGTCCAACCCTCTCCACATTCTCACAAAATAGAACAACCTACACCCATCTACATCAGCTACTGCTCCCGACTTCCGTATCAGTTCCTCAAACTGTAGTACCATCCTTCAAACCATTACACTGTTATCAATTAGCATCAATTCATCAAACTACAGTATCATCAGTACCATCCTTCAACAAACATTACCACTGAATCACTGCACTGCCACTACTTGTTGCCAGCAACCTGCCTGCATCACTTCTAACTACCTACTACAGTCCTTTGCAAATACATATGTCTAACTGCACAGTGATATCACCTCCTTGCTACATATTACCTTGTGCACATCACCTCCTTGCTGCACAGAAATATCTGCCTAACCACTATGAACTCACTGTTTCTTCATAGCCTACCCTATTTCTTCATCACCAAACAGTGCACTGACATCACTCACTAACTCCCCTTTGCTATCTCCATGCCATACAATTGCCACCACTACCCAGTTTCACCTCTGATTAACATACAACCTAGTAAATACAACATAAACCTGCCATTTCAACATATAACATCCCTATTGTCACATCATACAACACATAACATCCCTACTCAATAGTGATTTCAACAACCCAAGAACCAAAAATTAACAGTACTAATAATAACCAACCTACTCCAATCTTCTTCTCTTTCAAAGTGTTAGATCAACTCTGACTCAAAGGAATAGAATCATAGGTAACCATTAACACGCTTAAGGTTATATTTTACTGTTTTCAATATGCCACCAAGCAGCTATTTATTTTACTGTTTGTGTATGGATCGTCACTCACACTGTCGACATGATAAATATTTCATTATTGTAATTTATACGTGGAAAAAAGGTTGTGCTTTGCACAGCAGCATGCTCAGGTTTTTCAAGTTTGTGTGCTTACAAATTTATATAACACGGAATAATGAATAGACATCAATACATATAATCGTGCCATGTAATATCTTCTAAAGTTCTAGTTTTTAAATATGATTAGTGAGAGTTGCCGGAAACACTTTAATGATTTTTAAGATTCAGTAAGTTTTAAGATGCACGAATTTTCAAATGATATAATTAGAAGAAGTCATCAAAACTTTGACTACAAGTCTAAAAGTCTGTGAGTTTTTGAACCATATTAATTAGCATTATAAATAAAAATAGAATACAACATGCACGGTATGCACACGCATGCATTATGGTACATGAATATAACCATCAAAACTTCTCCTGGGTCCCAATACAACATCTTCGATCAAAATAGATGTTTATTGCTGAATCTAAACTTTTAGATTAAGAACCTAATAATGGCCAAGATTAGTTGGCGTATTTAGAAGATCAATTATTGCCAAAGTTTCTAAACGTACCATCTGATATATATGGATTTCAAGTATAAGAGAAGGCATGGCATTGATTTTTATCCAATTCTACCAAACAGTGATAGTAAGAAAAACAAAAATAAAAATCGTTCATGACTGCTATTCACAAAATGGAAAAAGAGTAGATTGATATACCAGGTAAAAGATCTTTAATGGCCTTGGGCATGGAAGTTTTGGGCAAGATATTATTCCAGTACACTTCACCAGCTGCTATATTGGTATTGCTACTTCCTCCTCCACTTGTTCCTATCTGTTTGTTAATCAGGGATCGCTAATTAAATAAATATTTTTTATAAAAAGTTGAGATCATTTATCATGCTGCGGAAGTAACTATATATGTTTTAAACTTCATTATGGGAGACACAGCAAAATTTCTCTACATAATAGAATGAATATAGCCAAAAGCTGTAAATGACATAATATTTCCATATGTTTTCGATCATAAATATATCTATATATATTTGGTTTTTCTTTTTTGAATACTGTAAATATGGTCTTACCACAAGTACGGATAGTACAGCTACTAGTTGAGTGATGTACATGATGTTTTACTTGGTGCTTTTATAAGACGTGGTGATATATCTAATAGTGTAAAGTGATGGGTATTTATACACAACTTGCAAGAGGCGAGTGATGCTTAAATCGACATAATATGCAAGTTGGAAGGCTCTGTTTATGTAATATCAATACATTCTATATATATGACTAAGTGCACTGTTTTATAAATATAAGTCTAATAAGAATCATACGACTTACCTTTGTGCTTCATGCAGCACATCTATAGAGCTTATCTGTTTCAACTTCTACACCATGTCTCTGTCTATCATTTTCTGTTTGTAAGGAGCTACAATTAGCAAAATTATGGAATAGAGAAATGTTCTTATTTACAATTTAATTTACCCAGGATTTTGATTTTTGAGTAAAATACTCAAAGAATACAAGTAAATAACTTAAACAATCCACTATGCCTTTTTTTCTTCAATTTGAAGTTTCAAAAGCGCAAAATTAAAAATACGTGATGATTACCTTGCATCATAATATTAAAATCAAATGAATCCTAAAATTCTACAGACCTATTAGTTTTATCCTGCATCATATAACGTGATGATTACCGATGGATAAACACTTCTCTTATGTACACATTGCATTTTCTTTTTCTACTAGCTATCTGTACTGAATTGCATTTGTAAATTCATTGCTGAAAAAAATCTCATTGTAAGTAGAGTAAAAGATATAGAAGATGACGATAATCTCAAGGAATATTAATAATCTTACCGAATGTCTTTGCATTATCTGGATGCAGCTGCAAAGCATGTTGGAAGCACACGACAGCTTCATGAGGCATATATAAATCCAAAATAAAAAACAAAAAACAAAATGAAAGATCCAAAATTTGTACACTGAAACCATCCAGAACATTAAAAAAATGTATATCACAATCATGAATGCTTGCTTACCTTGTATGCCCTCCTTTGGTTCATATTGAATGAGGAAAGGAGAAAATGGGTGAATCCACAGTGCACACACAAACATCAGCAAGTGCACACTCACATGCTACAACTGAAGAAGGTACTAAGGTTAAAAATAGATACAACCCCTTGATGAAAGAAGAAAATCTAGACAACACAGCAAGTACTAGCAATGACCACTAAAGGAATGACACAATAATTAAAGAGAACATAAAAACTGTATCTGAAACAGAAGAAGACAGGGCTAATAATGCGAATATAAATTTCTTCAAGATGATGATGAACAGGTATATAGGCCAGCAATTGATGAATATCAAGGAGCAACTATCATAGAAAATTTGGCTGAAAATATTAATGAAGACAAAAAGTCCACCCACTAAGCAACATGTAAAACATATGGTTTAAGAAAATGCAGATTACATTCAAGAAGTAGCTTTTCAGATGCACTCTGATATAACAGAGAATGTAACAAGCAAACAAAAGCTCCTCCTCATAGGCATATAAGGAGCAAGGTGAAAATCAAATAACTCTAATTACTTGGAATGTAAGAGGAATGAATGATAATGTCAAAATGTCATCTATCCTTCATTTCCTATACAAATACAAACCAACTATTATTGGTTTGTTAGAAACTAAACTGTTAAATGACAAGATAAAAATATTCTGATAAATTGCAGACTTAATGGCAATATGTATATACTTAATAATGGGAACAATACAAAATGTAGAATTCTTGTTATATATAATAAACAAGTTTGGAATTTATCAGAAACTATAAAGATCCATTAACATATTACTTGCATTGCTACTAATAATTGAGGATTTCAGATGTATATCACAGTTGTAAATGCAAGTAATTTATATGCAGAAAGGGAGAATTCATGGAAGTATATGATAGAAGATTCCATATTGGGAGGTAAAACATGGGTTCTTTCAGGAGATTCAGGGGGACCTAGCGAAGCTTAGGTGAAGCCTTTAACGGCATAGGCCCCAAATTTTACAAACTCTGCTCAAAATATACCTCCAATACAAAAAATATTAATTATACCGGGATAATAAAAGCCAAAGTTTTTCCAAATCCTGTCTTCGCAGCACCTAAAATATCCCTCCCATAAAGCAAATGAGGCAAAGAAGCTCGCTGAATCTCGCTCATGGTTATGAACTTTCTCTTTTCAAGAATCTCTTTCGTCTTTCTCGATATCGCAAGCCGACGGAAAAGCTTGATGCCAGCATATGGTGAGAAAGTCCCATCTAGGCCCTTTCCAACTGGAGCTTTATCAGGCGGGGATTGAATGGATAAGGGGTTGATCTCAGAATCGGATTTTTGCCATTCTATCCATTCGTTCAGTTGTTTGATTTCTTCGGTTTTGGTTTGCAGAATCTGTTTTTCACTTTTCGCTTTGAATTTCTCATTGGAGTAAATTAGGGTTTTGAGGTGGTTATGGTTTAGGGATTGAATGGATAGGGAAAGTACCGGTTGCGTTTATTAGATTTAGGCGGTAAGATTTTGGTAAGGCGCGTACAGTAAAATAATTTTTGCCGCGTTCTAACCATATAATTAAATGTTTTTAGTTGCATTCACAAATAAATGCCACCAATTTATGCAACCAAAGGCTAGTTTTCTTGTAGTGCCTTAAGCATTCTTAAAGTACCTTTCTCCACAAATATATTTATTTCTTCTAAAATATTCTGTAAAGTGGCTTAGTGCAAAATGTTTTTATTGGCTACTGATTGTCTTCTAAGTTATTTAGTGTATGTAGAAAAAGTTTGAACAAATCATATTGAATAAAAAGCTATTTATCGATAATACAATTTCGGTTACATTATCGATATTTCTTTTTAATATTTATTTTTGTAAACAAATTTAAAAAATGTTTGCCACCACTAGTTATTATTTTAAACGGGCTTAATAAGGTTATTAAATCAATTTAATAACATTAAATCCAAGATTCGGATATTTAAATAATTCATATATTTAACTACGAAGTGTTCGAAATTCTAGGTCATTACAAAAATTCTACTCTACACATCTCAGTCACAAACCTAACCACCCATATCTTTAAAACTAATCCGGCAACTCCTGGAAGTCTAACTAAGTCTCCCATCTCTCCTCTTACCGAGGTGGCACGTCAAACCGCCAAGCAAAACCCAAAACTAATTTACACTTAAAACAAATCATAGGACCTCCACTTCCACCTACCACGTCTGAGCATCCTATTCTTGAAGCTCTCAACGAGTACACAACTCGAATAAGCTATAGAATTGCTAAGCCTAAGAAACTTGTGGTCCTAGACCAATCTCAAAGTCATCCCACTCTCAAATCAGATCCATAGCCCGTCACCAATATCGCGTGTAAAGCATTTAAAAGGCTGGCTAAAAACTTAATGACAATATCAAGAATGAGAATGACACGACTTACTCTAAGAGTGTAGAAGGAAACCTATGAGGGCAGATACAACCCAATTCATATATAAAATAAAAATAAAATCCCTACATCAACCTCGGGTTACTTGAAAAGCGTAAAGAGCATGCTACCACGTGAGGGGGAGATGAAGTTAGTTCAACTTGAAGGAAGGTTCAGTTAAAGCGAGGGTAATGATGAAATAAGATCTCTTAAGGCTAAAGTATAACAGTTTTCTAAACAGTGCCAGAAAACAAGGGAAAGAATTAGGAAAATGCAAATTGAATCTCTATTCAGTAAGGAGATCATAGGATTGGACTTTCTCGACAACTCCAGAGCCTTAATTATTGACAAATATAATGGATTCATAAACCCATAAGATTACCTTAGCACTTTTGAATACTATATGGACATTCTTAAAACCGAGAGGCTAGCCCAATGCAAATTCTTTCCAGTATACTTGATTGACACAGTAATAAGGTGGTTTAAGAGGTACAAGCATGGAGAAATACATTCATGGTCACAATTGTCATTGGGTTTTGTTAAGCAGTTCAATGCAGGAAGGGAAGCATCATCAGACCCCAAAGCGCTCTCTTGCGTAGAACAAAAGAAAAATGAAAACATGTATGGTTTCATCAACCATTTCAAATCCAAAGATATAAGTGTTGATACGCGAAGATTTTGATCAATGACAATGTGCTTCAACAAACAAGGAAGAAATATATGCAACGCTAAAGGAAGATCGATGAAGACCAAACAAACATAAGTATGTTTTTTATATAGGTCTTAGTTTAGATTTATTATTAAAATCTATACTCAAGAGGCATGCACGAACACTAGAAAACATTTTATAAACTTCATTTTTATTTAAGTTTTCACTATGCATATTTTATAAGTTCAGTCGACTGAACAGGAATAGCCAGTCGACTGAAACTGGAACAAATATATAAACATGCACAGTTTCTGTCGACTGAATTTCCTGCACAGTCGACTGAATTTGTTCCCGAAAATTTTACTTCATATTTTCAGTTGACTCAATTCCCTGCTCAGTCGACTGAATTTAAACCTACAATTTTTCTCTTAAAAGACACCTTCTTCCTCCCAAGAGTTGTAACCATTCTCCAATGGAAATGGAAGCATCTCTTGTTTGCAACCTTTGACAACAAATGCACCTCTTCTACAAGTATATATACATGATTCTAACATCATTCAAATCATCGAATTCTCTTGCTTTTATCTTACTATTTTCTTGATCGTATTCTTTAGATATTATCTATTGCTTGAATCACTATTTTATTTATAACATTCTTTTGATTCATAGCAATTCATATTTCCTAAATCTTCACAAACACATTGCATACTCTCGAGGATAAGATTATAAGAATATTGTACTACATTAGACTCATTAGTGTTGACAAGAACACAACAAGTCAAATATTGTTTTTTAGTAATTGAGTTGAAGTCCTCTTCGGTAGTTGAGGCAAGAAATCCCGTTCGGTTGTTCGGGTAAGTTATAAACCTATTCCTCCGGGTTAAGTGAGGGTTGTTAGTAGAATTCCTAAGAAAAACTTAGGGACTGGACGTAGGACAAGAGGTCCGAACCAGTATAAAGTCTTGGTGTCTACTTTACTTATTGCTTATCGTTATTTATCTATATCATTCCGCTATTCCATATTATACGATCCTACCGCATAGCCCCTCCTCTTTCAATTGGTATCAGAGCAAGGCCGTCCTATAACCATAACACCGTTATTAGACATATTGATAATATGGAAAATAACGCAAATACAAGCACAACATTTGCCTATAGTTCTACATTTGCGGAAGGACAATCTACCCAAAGACCCCCCCTATTCAATGGACTAAACTACAACTATTGGGCTACAAGGATGAGGATTTATATGCAAGCAACAAGTTTCGAAGCCTGTAATGCTACTCAAGCAGAGTTTGTTGTACCCACAACCGATTATCCTACATGGACACAAACTCAAAAGAATGAAGCCAGTGCAAATGCCAAAGCTATGAATATGCTATTTTGCGCCCTGGATAGAAATGAATTCAACCGTGTTAGCATATGTACTACTTCATATCAGATATGGGAAACACTTAAAGTCATACATGAAGGCACAAATAAGGTTAAACAAACAAAGATATCCATGCTGAAGAATCAATTCCAAAACTTTAGAATGCGACAAAATGAATCCATCAATGACATGTACTCAAGATTTCAAGACATTCATCATGCTCTAATCGGACTAGGAGAAAGATACACGGACTTTGACATTGTGTCTAAAGTTCTAAATTCACTCACTAATGAATGGGAGAGAAAAGTACTAGCAATCGAGGAAGCAAATGATCTATCTACAATGAAACCAGAAGAATTGATTGGAAATCTTATGTCGTATGAAGTAAATATGCAAGCTAAGAAAGATCAAGCTCAAGAAAGAAAGAATGTTGCTTTTCATGCGAAAAAGGAAGAATTAGAGTCTGAAGATGAGGATCTAGCATTTATAGCCAAAAATTTCAAGAAATTCTTTAAGTATAGAAAAGGAAACAAAAACGGATTCAAAAAGAATTTCTTGAACAAACCTTCATCCTCAAATATAGAATGCTTCAATTGTCCCAAGAAAGGACACATGCAAAAAGATTGTCAAGAACAAGTGAAGGAAAATCAGAAAAGCTTCAACAACAAAAACAAGAAGGATAAATTCAAAAAGAAGGCATTTTCTGTAACATGGGACGATTCAGATTCATCCTCATCCGAAAATGATAGTGATAGCGACAATGAACAGGCAAATGTATGCTTCATGGCTCAAGATTCTGAGGTAAGTAACTTAACTTTTGATGATTTAATTGAAGTAAACACTGAACTTTTAAGCACAATAAAAATTCTTAAAAAGAAAATTAAGGAAATTCGTGAAAATCAAAACAAAGCTGAGTTTGAAAGAGATATGTTAAATGATGAAAAGAAAATTCCTGAAGAAGAACTTGAAAAAGTTCAAGAATCTTATTCAAATTCGGAAACTCAATTATCACTTTTAAGTCAAGAAATTGAAACTCAAAAAGAAAAAGAATGATGTATTTGTTTCTGAAAATCACGAGTTAAAAATTAAGATTAAACATGTTGAATTAGAAAATCATAGTCTTCAAGCTAAATTGGATGACATCACTAAAAATGTTTCTAACTTTAACAAAGGAAGAGAAAATTTATCTAAGATATTAGAAAATTCTCAATCATCTTCAAACAAACAAGGTTTAGGTTATAAAAAGGAGTCAAAAATTCCTAATAAGAAAAATATAAAGCTTAACAGGAATTTTGATTCAAAACAACAAATATTACTAAAGAAACCTATGAAAATAAAAGTAGAAACCAAGGTAGTTAAAATTTGGGTACCAAAGACTAACAATGTATTAATAAGAAATAAATATATTAAAACATTTATGGATAATGTTCATCATAATGAAAACTATATTTATAAAAAGGATACTAAACCAAATTGGGTTTGGTTTCCTAAACTCTAACTTTTTAGGACCCTATTAAAAGGTGGGTACCAATAATTTCATATTTATTTTCAGGTCCCACTCAAAAAGAAGAAACGGATATTAGATAGTGGTTGTTCAAAACACATGACCGGAGACAAAGATATGCTAACAAACATCACATACTTTGATGGTGGCTCGGTTACCTTCGGAGATAATTCAAAAGGCTATATCATTGGCAAAGGAGATGTGAACAATTATGGTACATCAAATTTACCTTTTATAACAAATGTTTCATTAGTTGAAAATTTAAAACATAATCTACTTAGCATAAGTCAACTGTGTGTGACAAAGGTTTTAAAATAACTTTCTCGGATAATAAATGTAGTATTTTTGATCAAAACCAAAATCTTATTTTTGAAGGAAATAGAGATAGAAATATTTATGTTCTAAATATGAATATTAATCATAATACAAGTATGTGTTTACTAGCCAAAGATAATGATCCTTGGTTATGGCACAAAAGATTTTGTCGTATAAATTTTAAAACTATTAGAAAACTTTCTAAAAATGAATTAGTAAGAGGTTTACCCAAAATAAACTTTAAAATAAATAATCTTTGTGATGATTACCAAAAAGGAAAATTAACGAAATCATCTTTCAAATCTAAGAAAAATATTTCGACTTTACAACCATTAGAATTACTACATATGGATTTATTTGGACCAACACAAGTTCAATCCATTAATCATAATCAATACGTATTTGTAATAGTTGATGATTTTTCAAGATATACATGGACTATTTTTATGAAAAATAAAAGTGACACTTTTTAGCATTTTAAATCATTTGTCAAAAGAATTCAAAACACTAAAGATTTGAAAATTAAAAATATTCGAAGCGATCATAGAGGCGAATTCGAAAATGAAGCTTTGTAAAAAGAAAGGAATAATTCATCACTTTCAACAACAACAAATAGATCTTCAACGAGAATTATACTTCGAACAAAAAGTTACGGCTAGACGATTAAGCTTCCTAGAGCAAATCGGTTTACGCTTTTGTGGCTCAAAAAGGAACGAAGTGGCTGAACCCCTACCTCGCCCCGTTAGTTCACTTGATCCGTCTTCATCTTACCGTACACCAGTCGATCCTGTGAATCCTTGGATGTCTCCTAAGACTCCTCAATATAGTCCAAATTCATGGGATATAAATTATATGAAGAATGAAGGGAAAAAGAATCCATGTCCATCCCCTAAGAAATAGTTAGTTTTGAAATCTATTCATGGTATTACATCTATATAATTATAATTATTTCCTTGAATAAAGAGTTTTACCTTCAAAATTAGCAAAGAATAACAAAATACATGGGTCAGTCGACTGAAACCCCCTGTTCAGTCGACTGAACTCAAGGCAGAAAGTAAATTTTTACAATTCAGTTGACTGAATCCTCTGCACAGTCGACTGAAATACTAACAGAAACTTTCTGATAAAAATTCAGTCGACTAAAAACCCTGTTCAGTCGACTGAATTCAGCCCAGAAAATTTTCGTCCTTCAATTCAGTCAACTGAACAGTGTATTCAGTCGACTGAACGTCAATTCCCAGTCAACTTTCCCCTTTTAACCACCAATTTTTACCCTATCCATTCAACTTTTTACTTCCCAAATCAGTATTCTTCCCCAATTATTTTCGAAACCCTAGCCCCCAGTTCCTCAAAATCCACTCAAATCTCACTAAAATGGCACCAAAGAGATCAAGAGCTTCCTCTTCTTCATCCTCTGAGCCAATTGATGCTCAAATAGCGCAATGGCTTAATGATGGAGTCGCTGTCACAAGATGGAATAAGATGAAGAATTCCCGAATTTTCGAGCATTCATTCATTGATTTCCAAAGCTTTCAAACCTACAACATCCAAGCGTTAACCGATCAAGCAGGTTTAACTTCTCTTTTGGATTTGAAAAGAAATGACCATGCCATAAATCATGTAATGGTCAAATTATTTTATGCTAACCTTAATCTTGGACACCAAACTCCAAGAAATCCAAACAATAGTGTTTGGAGTATGGTATGTGGAAAGAAAGTTTGGTTTTCCTTGGATAGAATAGCACACATTCTAGAATCACCAAATGTCGGGAGAAAGCTAGAAGAGATAGAATTCAATCCACATATTCGCGATAACATAAACCATCGATTTATGGATGATAATATCAACTTTAGAGATTTTAAGTCCATCTCTCTTCGACCTATGGCAAGAATCCTTCACATAGCCCTAATGAGAACAATTACTCCTCGCACGGGTTCGTACGAAATTGTCTACCCAAATAACTATCGAGCTCTATATGCTATTTTTGGCAATATACAAGTCAATTGGTTACAACTTATTCTTGATGAGTTTCTCACTTTTAATAATGGCAAAATGCGCACTATCTATTTTGGAGAATACATCATGCGACTTCTCCTCAATGTCGATACGCTATTACCCAAGTCAGAGAACACAATGGTCCATCAAATTAACCACCGGACCATAAGCCTAATGCAACTCCCATCTCGACCTCCTCGCATAATATCACTCGCCGAATGGGAAGCAAGGCATCAAGAACAACAACAACAACAACCTCCTCAACCTCACCACGAAGAACATTTCGAGCAAGATGATGAAATTCGTCTTGTTGACCCAAGCTTTACTGCCAACCAATCTTTGGGGATATTGTCAAGAAATCAACAAATTCTTGACACTCGTCTTAAAAAGGTAGATCACAAGCTTGACAAAATCAAAGGATTCTTCAACAAGCTATGGGATGCAATCTCGAGCTCAAGTACCACTACTGCTTTGACATCTCGCGGCAAACGTCCGGCATCCACTTTTACATGGACGACATCCGAAGAGCATATAAGTAGCAGCGCAAGCGGAGCTAGTTGTGGCCAAGGAGGAAGAGCGTACAGACCACCAACAGGAGACCCGTCATATGTGAACCAACAGGAGGAAGAGAAGTTCATATGACTGGGATAAAGATGAGTAATTTTAGTATAGTTTGATGTTTATTTATAACTTTCTTATGGCTTGTATAAATAGCCATTTTGTGCTTGTTCAATGCAACATTTTTAATTTTTTTAAGCCATGGTTATGCAAAATTTTCTATTCTCTATGCTTCAGTGATTGTTTTGATTAAATATTTCTGCTATTAGTTCTTCCTTTTTGTCGATGACAAAGGGGGAGAAAATCTATGGTACTAACTTTGTTTTGTAGGAAAGATAGTGCATACATTCAGGGGGAGAAAATAAGTAAATACGTCTCTAGAATAAATCTGTATTGTCATCAATCAAAAAGGGAGAGAATGTTGATACGCGAAGATTTTGATCAATGACAATGTGCTTCAACAAACAAGGAAGAAATATATGCAACGCTAAAGGAAGATCGATGAAGACCAAACAAACATAAGTATGTTTTTTTATATAGGTCTTAGTCTAGATTTATTGTTAAAATCTATCCTCAAGAGGCTTGCACGAACACTAGAAAACATTTTATAAACTTCATTTTTATTTAAGTTTTCACTATGCATATTTTATAAGTTCAGTCGACTGAACATGAATAGCCAGTCGACTGAAACTGGAACAAATATATAAACATGCACAGTTTCAGTCGACTGAATTTCCTGCACAGTCGACTGAATTTGTTCCCGAAAATTTTACTTCATATTTTCAGTTGACTGAATTCCCTACTCAATCGACTGAATTTGAACCTGCGAATTTTCTTTGAAAAGACACCTTTTTCCTCCCAAGAGTTGCAACCATTCTCCAATGGAAATGGAAGCATCTCTTGTTTGCAACCTTTGACAGCAAATGCACCTCTTCTACAAGTATATATACATGATTCTAACATCATTCAAATCACCGAATTCTCTTGCTTTAATCTTACTATTTTCTTGATCATATTCTCTAGATATTCTCAAAGAAATCACCAATCGATTGCTTGAATCACTATTTTATTTATAACATTCTTTTGATTCATAGCAATTCATATTTCCTAAATCTTCACAAACACATTGCATACTCTCGAGGATAAGATTATAGGAATATTGTACTACATTAGACTCATTAGTGTTGACAAGAACACAACAAGTCAAATATTGTTTTTTTAGTAATTGAGTTGAAGTCCTCTTCGGTAGTTGAGGCAAGAAATCCCGTTTGGTTGTTCGGGTAAGTTGTAAACCTATTCCTCTGGGTTAAGTGAGGGTTGTTAGTAGAATTCCTAAGAGAAGCTTAGGGACTGGACGTAGGACAAGAGGTCCGAACCAGTATAAAGTCTTGGTGTCTACTTTACTTATTGCTTATCGTTATTTATCTATATCATTCCGCTATTTCATATTATACGATCCTACCACATAGCCCCTCCTCTTTCAATAAGAATTGGAGTAACCACTGAAGAAGCCATGCTTATGTCCCGCCTTTTGGCATCAAGAAGGACACAACATTATGGATCTGAAACATCAAAAACTTACGTAGAAACATGAGAGCATTTTATAAACACCCAATGGCCATATCTTAGTTGAGGAAAATGAGAAATCTAAGGAATACTAATGTGATAAAATTGCACCTAACCCAAACGATAGGAAATGAGGCAGATACTTAGCATTAGCCAGAAAAAAAGCAAAGAGTATTCAACTTCACCATCTATATTTCACTCTTTATGGAATAAGATATATTTATGAGGTAACTAATGAACAAGCCTATAATTTTCTTAACAAGGGAAAGAAGTTAGAAAAAAATGTAGGTAAGCCATCTTGCCATTTTTGTAGGGTAAATAAACTCCATAATGACAATTGTCTCCACTTAAAGAATGAAATATAGAAGTTGATTCAGAAGGGATGCTTGGGAAATTTTCAACAAAACCAACCTCTCATCCTGCAGAGAACCAGTCTTCAGACCCTCATTGTAACGATTCTTATTTTACATATCGAAGGATCACAAAATATTATTATTTTTTAATTCACGTTAGGTTGGATTTAGCTATAACTTTGAGTTATGTTAACTGGTGATATTTTTTACCTTTAGAAATTTTATTGGATGATTTTGACCCAAAAAACCAATAAGGCTTATAAATTTTCATATGAGACGAATCAGGGGTCGAGACAACTTCCATTAGAAAGATATGATGGTTTCTTTGACTTACCATTTAGGAGATATGACTGTTTGAAGTTTGGACAATTTCTAACCAGTTTAGTGGGTAATCAATTGGGCACCGATTAGGCCACTAACCCATTTCGGGGTATGTGCCTAATTGGGAAAATAGGGACAGTTCCTAATCACTTTTCACCACATCCTAAAACTGAATTAACCCTCCATTAATCATTTCTTAGCCAAAAAGAAACATATTTCCTTACTTTAATTAAAAAAAATCACATCATTAAGGACTAATTATCAAGGGGAATTAGAGATTTACCATTTGGAGCACCTTGGATTTGTGCTTTTGCTATTTATTTGCAGTTTGCTTGGTTTCATGCATTTTTGGTCAAAGATGAATGATTTTACATCCCTCTATATTCTATGAATGTCGATATGGTCAAATAATGATTTTTAAGATAATTTTTGACGCTAAAACATTTTTAAATCTATATCTAACTTTAATACATTTTAAATTGGGTTTGAAAAGATAAAATGTATTTTAACTTGTCTTCCACTACTTTGTAAATCAAGTCATCGTTTATATGGGGTTAGATCTAGGATAATACATGTATTTAAATTGCTTGTCTGTGATGTTTGGATGCTACATGATATTTGTATGTGATTTTTTGATGTATTTTTTTTTTTTGGTATAGCTAGAGAGAGTTCGTCGTTTTGTGTACATCAACGTCAAAAATGTTCGAAACGTGATGTGATGAAGTATGTTTTTCTTAGAATCCCGGGGGAGCTATGAAATAGATCACATGTGACTTGGATGAGTTTGGTGATGTAAAATCATGTTAGTAGTGCAGTCAAATCATGTAGGTGGTGATGTGAAAACAAGTCGATGGTGACTTGCGTCGGGTTAGGGACGGTAGAACTTCAAGGTAATGAGGAAGGAACTTCGAGCATGTTGTTTGAGAGGTTGTGCTTGGACTTAGAAAAATCGACTAAGGCATGAGGTCAGCACCGACCTGATTAGCACTAAGAATTCACAAAGTTGCATCAAGACGTGTAAGGGGAGGCTTCAGGAATTCGAGGGAAGTAGTATGAGGGGAGTGGTAGTTAAGGTAACTTAACTAAAATTGGTTAAGTCATCTTGTCAGCATCGGCATGATGAACTGACACGATTGGAGGTTGGAAAATCATCGCCAAACTTGGTAGAGGGGAAAGTGATGCCTTTGGAGCATGCCATGTGTTCGTTTGTTCGAGGTTCAGCTTCGATGTTATGGTACTATGAGGAATGATGGTTGATAGAAAAGCGATGATAAGGAACTTTGATGTAATGACTTCAAAACTTTAATATGAGGATTCTACAACTTATGAGGGATGTCTAGAGGTGTTTCGAAGAAGATAGCGACTCAACGACGAGAGTTATGATGATGGTCCATAAGGATGAGTTCGATGAGGGAAGCTCGTAGCAAGAACAACGATTGTTCTGCCATGGAGATAAATGGAATGAAATGGAATAATGATGGGTTTGACTATGAAGATGTGTGCAAAGTGATCATTGATACTCTGAGATTTCTAGAGTGCTCGCATAGAGGGGTTCTGTGGGGACACCCTCTTGGATTATGACGGAGTCTAGATCTTATGATGGTTGATTTCCTAGGACTTATGATTATGAGTCTGGTTCCTGACCGTGCGAAGTGACATGGATTCAAGCACTAAGAAACTAAGACTTTTCCATTGGTCTCTGGCTTATAATGGTGCTAAGCGACTTATCTTATTTCTAAAGCACCAAGTGATGTGGGGATTGTTTGATGAATATTATGATTTCCATGCTTGTTTATCACTCTAGGGGTCTCACACGACTTAGATATTGTTTATATGGATATCAGACATCGAAAATTGTACTTAGGCATGTAGTACACCCATATGATGATGATAATAGTAGATTAGCATATACTGTTATGTGCTAACTATTTGGATGCATAGACATGTCAGGTATGATTTTGCATACCCTACATGAATATACTATAACGATTTTTGTACTATTTTGAGATTGCCTATCGATCAAACCATGTTATTGTCCGACTCAATATTTTATGCTTTCCATTTTATTAACTCGGGTACTGTTGAATTAGTATACTAGATAGCAGGTGCAGATTTAGCATATAGCGTTGTACAGATGGACTAGTAGGAGGCTACATTTTCACATATACTATACTTTTAGAGGTTTTACTATTTTCATTGTGCGACATTATGGATCTTTGATAGCGTTTGACTTTTATTTAGAGACGGATATTTTGAGTTTATTTATGAGAAGTATAAACTCTCATATTGTTTTGTATAACTCTATTAAACCTATGCTCTGGTCTGTGATGGTTCATTTAGTTACATTTCTATCATGCCCGTTTTATATATGTAATTGATATTATATTTTATCCTTGCACTGTGAGATATATGATGGGTTCTATGATTTTTTAGTTACTTTACCCCTTAATGATCGACCACCATCAGTCATGCATCATTACAATGCATTATACATGTATATTGGGCATCAGAGGTATAGTGTCGTTATCACATTTGGTATCAGAACTTAGGCTGCATAGTTAACCTAAGAGATACCAAGATCCATTAGTGATAAGGAGGAGTTATCACCTTAGAATGAACCGAGCGTATATGAGAGAGCTTACCTGTTATATGTTTTCATTTTCAAAACTATATAGTAGTATATATATACAGTATAAGTTGCGTTGCATACACGAGTACCATTGATGCAATTTTCCTTTGTTTGAGACTGATCATTCTAATTACAAACTAAGAATAAGCCGGTATATAAGAAATGTTGCTAGGAATTCCATTAAGCAGTGGGAAGTATTGTGGGTAGCTAATCCAGACATATAGAACATGGTTCAAAATGCCTAAGTCGCTCCTAATACTAATGGTGCTCAAATGCAGGCACCTAGGGTCGACTTTGATAAGTTAACTAGAGATTATTCTAGCTTGGGAGGGAAGTCGTTCCTCAGAATGAAGTCGACCGTGGAAGTCCAAAATCGGATCAACACTTATGAATGGATCTTTAAAGACATGGAGATAGAGGATGCAAAACCCACCATATTTGACCTTTCAATTTAACACAACTCACAATGTGTACCCCAAAAGCCAAAAGCGACGTGTTATTAGTTTAAGATAATAAGAGATAAAATAACAAATGTATTCGCTTATTCTGAATTTACAATGGAAGTTAATAACATATACTATAACCAAATACCATTATATTCCAAATCAATAGATCCAACTATATACACAAGTCATATACATATCCAATCCGATCCAAATACACATATGTACAATACCAAATGTCAATGGTTATATATATATATATATAAAGTCATATATGTCAGTAATGCCATTGCTATATGCACCTTCAACGTTACTCGATAAAACATACCATACTTCATTAACTTAGTTGTGTGTGTGTGTGTATATATATATATATATATAAAGTACAATAGTCACACAATGAATACCATAGAGCATATCTATCTCAACAAACTAATGCATATAGCGGAATTATGTCAAAATACAATTCGACATAAACATGTATAAGACTGGTTGCATATTGTATTAAGAGACATAAGATCCATCGTCATAACATAAAATGTGAATTTTACATCAAATCCCATAGTAACACATGTCTTATAATAATACATATGGTCTACATGTCAGTACAATAATTGGATAGATATAATCATAAAGGTAATATATCTAGGGCCCTATGAATCGCCTCCAGCTATAAGAAATCTCCATCTCTAATTCTGCATACTCAAAGAATAGATAAAAAAGAGATAAAAAAGAGAGGGTCGGATATAAAGTCTGACGAAAAGGAAATATCATTAATTTACATGATTATCGATACACTAATATATCATGAATAATACCAAACGGAGACACTTCAGGTAATGGAACCATATCTCAACCTGCATCTTCACTTGCATCAAACAAGTGGACAGTTCTACTATCATATTAAGCTATACAATTAAACTACCATACACAAAATAATATGACACCAATTGTAATCAAAACATCATACTAGGCTATTGCGCCACAGGTGTCCCAATAAAGCCAAAATCCACCAAGTATAAGCACTAACATAAGACCAATACTAAATGCTTCAATGCATCGTCCACCACTTACAATCATGTCAAACCCAAATTGATATGCACGCGCCTAACCGCCACTATGTGTTTATCATGAGAATGAAATGACGAGTTATCTAGGGGCCTTATAACCTTTGCTACAACATAGCCTGAGGTTCGTAGCCTTCATTACCGAGATAGAATAGCTTCTATCAACAATGTCGGTTGTGCACACTCGACACAACAACTGCTCATGCCAGAAACGGTCTATAAATATCAACGCAAGGCCAAATCCCAAGGACACGAACTTATTTTGTATCTACAATATCAAATGGAATGATATATCAAAATAGCATAGTTGTCACATTTCAAAAATCAATGGATGACCCTACAAAACTCACCACATGAATCAAAACACATCCCCAATGATCAGCTTACTCTGCTCAATATCATATGCAATCGTATACCAAAATACTCTAGTCATCACATCTCAAATCATCCGTTGATCATGTAAACATTGCTATACAAATCAAAACACATCCCCAATCATTAACTATAACCTCAACGTTATCTAACATCCCAAATACCCCCCCGGTCTATCTTAAAATTTATGGTATTGAAGTAGATATCAAAGTGGGTCCCATATAAGGCTCAAAATACAAAACTCCAAATCCTACCAAAACTTTGTGAATTGTTCCCTTGGAAAATAATGAATGCTGGTCTAAACCGCATCTCGATCTGACTTCGCATGCAAAAGATATCACACCCAAAATTCACTTAAAAATCCTAGAGAAACCACAATTTCCCCAACCTATAACCGATCGGTAGATTGTCGGTAGTTAAATAATCGACAGACTTGCTGTGGCCAATTCAAACTATAGTTTAACAGTCAACTAGTCAAGGTTTACCAGTGAACTGATTCCTTGAATAATTGATTGGTTGAACTTGGTCAGTCGGTTGTTATAGGCTAATTTTAGCCTATTTCTTTTCAACCTCAAAACCCTCTACACCTACCTCGATCAGTCTATTGATGACACATGATTAGTCGATCATTTTCCTGTAGGTCATAGTTTCCAGCCTGGATGGGGTAAATTTCTTTGTGGAAATTTATCCCACTATTTAAACTTTACTCAACCTTTGCCTTAGCTTTCCTCACTCCGACGTCGAGCCTTACAACTTTGCCACCTTTTGTTCGCCTACTACATTGCATACTCGAGTTCAAATCTTCAACGATCCTCCATAGGATGAATACCACTAGAAGTTAATTCGATGAATCGTTCCAAAACTCAAACGCTTTATCAAAAACTAAGCTTTGCATTCATATCAAATATCATTCAGTTTCTACCAATTCCTAACACATTAGATTATAAAGTTTATATTTCAAAACATTCATTCAACAAGATTCTCATCTCTTAAATCTCTAATCAAGTTCATTACTCAAGATCTAACCAACATTAGCATCAAACAATAATTTTTAACATATCAAATGATTATAGCATAGAGAAGAAATCATACTCACCAGATCAATAGAAGTCCAACCTCAATGAAACCCAACTTGAAGCCTTCCTTTGATTTTTGGAATCTAGCCTCTATCTTTTACAAAATACAAATTTAATGGTATAATTTGTATAGATCTTCTAACTTGAATTTGAATATTTATTTCAAAATCTTCCATTGAGATAGTTATATGGATTTAAAGTTAAGAAAAATTATTTTCTTAATTAAGAAATAAATGAAAAGGAAGAAGAAGAATGAAAAATAATGAATGAATAGGTTTATTTCAGAAATAAATAAGACTAGGTATGACCAAATGACCAATGTTCTTATTCCTCTTTTCTTCTCATTTTAGTAGTCTTATTCGATTTTAACAATATGTATTTCATATATAAACGACATTACGAACTCAACGGAATAGGTCTCGAATTCTAATTCATAATGGGCCATTAGACGTTAATAGCTGGTGGGATCAGATAAAAGCATGCCTTTAAAAAGTATTTTTTTAATCATTAGCTTTCTTAATCTTTAGCTAAATGATTAATTTCGATTTACTACTAAACAAAAATTACGGTTGTTACAAATATTCAAGGACAATTATTTATTTATACCATCCAATACTCATAGTTATGAACACATTTGTAACCGTGATCGACCGACACTTTTTCTAAGCATTTTCTACTTGTATATATTTAACATGTTTGAGTGTATAACTTATATCAAAATATAACAACATATATAGTAGAAAATAAAATGAAAAACTAACTTTGTCTAGAATAAGATTAGTTAAAAGAGTTTCGTTATATAGTTACATAATTTTCCTTAAGACATATCCTTAAATCAATCACGTGCGCCCACGCACGTGCGCACACATGTGTGTATATATTTTAGCTCCAATTTGACCTGATTCAAGTTCAAAACTTGTTTACTTAACATTATAATTTAGCATATGAAACATAGAATTTTAAAATAATTGTAGTGAAGAGAATTCTTTCCACTCACCTAAGCAAGCATTTCACCTTCTAGAGCTTCATCCCTAATTTGATTCAAAATTAACATTTACTAGTTCATCTAAAATGAATTGGGTTTGCGTCTTTTATTTTATTAGAATTACAGTGATTATTTTGATTTTAAGAATTTATTTGGAACTTTCATCAAGAAGTTAAGACTTTATGAAGAGAAGAAAAAGAGATAATGAGATATCATGATTTACAAAAGAAAATGTGGGAAGAGATGACCACATATAAGAAATTTACAGGTTTTTTGGCCTAATGTGCCTCACTCGTACATTACCAAAACCTTTCTCATTTATTTCTCTCAATCCGTAACTACAAACAATTACGATCTTATTTTTTTTCTTCATCTAAAAGACGAGAATAATGAAAAAGGTTTCACTCCCTATTTCATCTATCTTTAAAATTTAGGTTTTTGATTTAAATCAACTATCTAATTATTAAATCAATTATTTAGATTAATATGCATTATAAATATGGGCAAAGAGGGTTTGGTTCTACTCTCCATCTAATTGACAGTGAGTGCGGACAATCAATAAATGCGACTAACATTAATAGTGTCTGTCTACCCTTCTCCACAAATTAGTGGAGCATAGATTCACGCTTCCTGAAGAGATAATCCAAAAGAAAGTGTTATTAGCATTCTTCGCTATATTTAAAACTGTTTGCTGTTTCACCTAAGAGTGTTACAGTTGTGGTGGCAGCCGCCGTTATCAACTTCAATTATAGTTATGACCGTTGTTGATGGTTGTAAAATTTTATCATTATTACTACGAGAGTACTTTGGCATGTGCAATGCACATGCCCAGTAGGAATTGGTATTAAAAATCGTCGTTTGTAAGGTTTTTTTTGGATCTTATAAAATAACTACATCGTGTACATAATGTTTCTTTATTATGCGTGTACATGCACAAATCAACCGTTTGTCAAAACGTGAATGAGACCAAGTTATTTTTGAAAATAATTAAATAGGTAAAGAAAGTAATCAACTATTACATTAATATCTAGAGAAATGTATAAATATTAAAATTAGCATTTTCAGTAGTTTGAAACTCAGAAAACCTACATTGTCTCTCTTTTAAAAGTAATAAATCACTATATTAATATATATAGATCTCTCTTGTCCGCTTTAAAGATCGCGATTCCCATGATACTTATAATTTCAATTGAAATCCCAATCAAAAAGTTCATTTTGCTTAACTAATCCTCGTGAACGCATATGTCAACAAATGAAACAAATATCCTCCTCCTTTCATAGCATTCCGATCATTTGAAACAACTTTACATGATATAAATTATTACGAAATAGTAATAATTATATAAAGCAAAAATCATATCATTATTTTGTTTTCTGGAACAGTAAAAATAATCTTCGTTACCATTATAGTAGTCAAACTAAGGCAATGGCTTAATTTTTTCAGTTGATGTGAATAGAAATTCATAATAAATAGGGTAGTTTGACTTAAGCCCTTTCTCTCGGCATTTGTGGTCTGCTAATTTCATTCCATACAGCAATTGCATTTCATATAATGAAAAAGGTAATACCAAGTCCCTTACCAACACTGGCACAAATTGCAAGATGGACAGTGGTACACATTCGTAACATTTGAAAGGGAAATTTTCAAGTTTTATTTTGATATATTGATTACATCATCAAAAAGAAGAAAAAAATGTTGAGTGCAAAGCTTTCCACTTGAGCATGGACATTCATTTTGAACAAAGAACAAACCACATGGGTTGTGATACAAAACAGGAAAACACATGTATTGACTATGAGGCTATGTGGATTAGCATGTAATGAAAAAAGAATAACCATACTCCACCTTTAAGAAGTGAACTATCCTAAACGGATGAAGTTTTCAGGCCGGTAAAAACGCCTTAATAAGAGTTGTTCCTTATTTATTACACATAACATATATTCATTAGTAACTAATATTCTCTTATTGTATTTATCATATGGGCCATTTTTATCATCTTATAAATGCAGTATCCTTGGATCAAGTTACTTTGGACAGTAAGGTACACATATATGGTGGAGGATAAATTGTAGTTGTGGAAGGTTAATAATGAGGGAACTGGGATGGATTATAATGAGGAGGGAAGAGGTAAGCCCGATTTGCATAATCAGAACGAGGTTGAAAATGAGGATGGAATAAATGTATACGATGAGCTTAATATGGCCTAAACATGATGAACATAAAGATGCAGATGATGCAGATATTGGAGATGTGAACTTGGGCTTGTCTGGCAATAAGGTCCATATGGATAACAGAGGTCCAAGGATAAAAAAATCATGGAAGAACCGTAGAGGTTTGTATGGTTGTTTATTTTTCCAGAAGCTCAACTTAAGCATTCAGTTGTATATTATAACATTCTCAAGGTATTAATGTTGCACTATTAGAAATATAGATCCCATTTTTAAAGTTCTAATGAGAGTAGCATTAAAGTTATTGGATCGTCCAGTGTCTATCTTGAATGTCAGTTTCTCAAAGTAAGGTGTATCCATACTACGTTGAAACTATATGAAGCCAGAATATAACCTCAATCTCAACATAGTCCTTACTATTCCACCCATTTGTATCAGACGCTATCAAAGGTTTATTTTCATTTTCCTTTACTTCCCAGCTTCAAATATGATAATAAAAATATTATCAACTTAAGCTACCAATGTGTTCTCCACACTTTATCAAAAGACATTATAAAATTATCAATTATTATTATTATTTTAAGTATTTTGAGCTTTCTTAAGTATATAGTACACTTGTCAAGCTAGATGCAACAAATGTAAATGAAACAAAGTATATTACCAGTTACAACTACTAAATTAAGTGTATTCATACTAAATAGAACCCTGTTTTCTTATCCCAAGCACCAAAAGTCCCAAACACAACCTGGGGAAAAAAATCTCCTACAAATAACTCGTAACATGATATTTATTTCATACAAATCAAAATTCCGATAAAAATAATATTTTTGAAGATAATGGTGATTTGCATAGAATATTTTAAAGTACCTATCATCATCAAAAAATCTGCAGATATTGCAATAGTGTTTGGCCATTGAAAATCCATTGCAGGAGATTGTTTAGCAAAAAGGGAATCTTTCGAAGTACCTTTCGACATCATTTTTTTTACAGATATTGCAATAGTATTTTGCCATTGAAAATACACTGTAAGAGATTGTTGAGAAAAAAGGGTCGATTGGTTGAGCCTTCATGCACTGCATACACATCATCTCACCACAAAAACAATTATCAAATACAATGACTAAAATCT
The DNA here is from genome assembly GCA_030765085.1 of Allium cepa. NCBI lineage: Eukaryota > Viridiplantae > Streptophyta > Magnoliopsida > Asparagales > Amaryllidaceae > Allium > Allium cepa. The sequence goes on from CM060935.1 coordinate 937,825,197, forward strand.
ATACATTAAACCGTTACTTAATGGCTTATGGGTAGTACCTGGCTATATATTGAGCAAACTCCTATATTGTAATGGAATGTAGGCACAACCGTTTTTTCAGCTTGTGTAATCAATCATCTAAACAAATGGTGAACATCAAGCAACAAAGTTAGTAGGAAAAAAAGTTTAATTCCAACCAAACTGAGCGTGATATAAATGCATATCTTGTGGACGCACATATCTCTATGTTTTGACTAAAAATACCTATTTGTGCATATAGATACAAAGCATTTTAAAAATTCCGATACAAAAACTGTGAAATATTCAGAATCAAGTATGCTGAATATTCACAAATGCTAGTAATGAAAATGCATACAAACCAACTGAAGCATTCAATCCATTACTTGCTAATATTCAGAACACCGCTACTGAGAACAAAGAATAAGAATCAAATCAAGAATTCAGTCCATGTACTGAAATGAGAGCCTTATGCTACATTACATAAATTCAACAAAGAAATTCTTACAACATAGCCATGTTTATGTTCCACTTCTCCACATTGAGACTTGATCTCTTCATCAATATCTAACACCAAAAAAAAAGAATAGTGAAATTTGCAATAAGAGTAGCATAAAAAAACACACATACAACTAAAAGTCACCATATTGAAAATACCTGAAACATCTATGGCTACATATTCCATGTGGATAGTATTTGGCTCGCAGTTATATTTGTTATAAATTCATATTGCTTTTTTAGATCGTTGATTGTGTGCATGATGCAAAATATAGTCTTCTCACCATAAAAAAAGTGAACGAGTAAGAACTGTGACAAAATGTATTCATCACGTGTATGGAGTAAGAAAATTGTACTTACTCTCTGCCTATATTTTTCTCAAATAAAAAAAATGACATCAAACTAAATTCCAAATGCTATAAAGAGATCAAAACTGTAAAACCATCACTTCATACATATACTTGACTATTTTGCAAGTGTCTTGAATAGTGCATTCTTAGTGGGATTATAAGTTCTATTATTTGTAGTTCATCTAGAATATTCATAATTCATATATATATATATATATATATATATATATAGAAGCAAATGATTGATAATTTATATGGTATAACATAAAGAATGAAAAAAATCAAATTCACATTGTAATAAACATAACCACATATGTGAAGCAATACCTCGTCATAATATTTTCTATTTTGCACAAACCCTACATCAAAATTTCATTATCATTGACCATCTTTTCAATATTTTATTATACACATGTTTGTAAGCTTACTGTGACAAAGTGAATAGGATACTTGCTGACCTTTATTTTATGAATCATTACTCTTGTGGTCATATTAATCTACAAGCCATCAACCAACTTGAAGTCCACACGAAACATAGTAATTCATTATAATAGATCCCACCAATGTAGATGCTTAATAAAATGTTTCTAGCAATGCAAATGATCATATAAGTTCAATTGTTATACATCGTCAGTGTATGTATTTCATCATGCACTATACCAAGTCAGCTAGTTAGATCTAATTCCATGGAAAAATAAACGTTACACGTGTATAAAAGCATCTGCATTTTTTTAGCTATGTTGTCTACACTTATTGTATGTTCTATGATATCTTAACTTTGTATGTTCAAACTACAAATGAATATGTTGCATAAAGATATGAAGAAAAAGATGGAACATAAACAACATAAGCTTCCACATTAGTAGCAAAAAGTATGGTATGGCTGTTACCGCTCTTGAAGTTTCATTCTATAAGCCCCTACTTTTCTTTCTTCGTAGGTAGAAAGAATCGTACATAAAACATCGCTTTTCTTCCAAGCTCCAAAATTTTATTCATGTCCACCAAAGGTTATCCAATATTTGGTTATACTATTTGATGCTGAGTAAATGTTGAAGCTAACTTCACAAATACAAATAATAATATGGAAGCGACTGACTTTAATTCTTTGTATTCACCACTACGATACATGGTGATAAAATCTAATACAATATTATCTCAAACATGTCACAGTCAATCAATGTCCTTCAAACATAAGAAACAACAAAATCAACCAAATTTTCTTATGGTAACTACTAATTATCGGATCTCTACAACATTTTCCCCGTAAATTTCAGAATGCAATCATTGTCTTGATTATTTAAAACGTAAAGCATCTAATGTACACAAATTAAATTGTAGATACAGAGATGTTCTATCAGACATATAACAGTTTATCATGTAGGCGATTAACCTATATTAACCCATATTGATTCACTTGAGAAACAAGTATATGAAATTAATGGTAGAAGACATATCTGAATCCATCAATTCTTAATTAATGTGAAGACTAATTTGGATTAGATCTTCCAAATTGACACAAGCTTAAATTTTAGAAGAGGGTCGAGAGAATATGATAATACTTGTGTAATTGGGGGACCATAACCCCATATATATAGTGTGTGACATTTTTCAGTTCGACCCTTCAAAAAACAAAAATTATCACTCTGATATCCACATGTTATAATTTTACATGGTGAATATACCCCTTAAGTCTTAATACGTATATTCCAAAAATCGATCACGTAATTTAATTTAATTACAAGATAGTACATACATTCAAACATTAAAATATGTGGTCCCATTATGTCAAATTATTTCAACAATCTCTCCCGGACCACATATGTAACTTTATAGAATATATTCAACTTTATGAGATCTTAAATAATTATCTTGATAATATGGTATATTCAAAACAATCTCGTCCACTGATTGTGTTAACAGAACCAAAGTGGCTTTCATTACTATTTTTGTAACTAAATCCATCAATGGTCACAAATATCAATACAATCAAACGACATAGATCATCATGTATGTGTAGCATGGAAATTACATGAAATGTGATCTTTACATGTCAATTTTCAACTGGTTTCACTTTACTTTACTAAGATCAAAATTCCAAATAATATATATAAACAATTGAAGTGCAAAAGAAAATTTTATTTTTGATTAGAAAAACCAAAGCATGTCCATAATCAAATATAAGGCAGTGTCATGAAATAAGTGACTATGTACAAACTCCCTCTAAACCAGAATATCCATATATAAAAGATACACCTATTTTAGCAACATGCTCATGAAAGCCTTAGATGGTACTCCTTTTATAAGCGGATCCGCTAGCATGGAATTTGTCCCAATATTCTCTATGGATATTAATCCATTCTACATTCTTTCCTTTACAACTAGAAACTTGATGTCAATGTAATTTGACTTGCTTGAGCTTCTATTGTTATTAGAATATAATACTGCGGATCTATTGTCACAAATAACTTTAATTATATTTCAATATTATCAATAATGCGTAGCCCAGTGACAAAATTCCGCAGCCATTTCACATGGATAAATGCCTCACAACAAGCCACAAACTCTGCTTCCATGGTGGAAGAAGCTATGAGCGTTTGTTTAACGCTTTTCCATGATATAGCCCCTCCATTAATAAAAATATGTATTCTGAAGTGGATTTTCTGCTATTCAGGCATCCAACAAAATCAAAATCAGAATACCCAATGATCACCAACTGATTTGATCTTCTATATGTAAGCATATAGTCCTTTGTTCTCTGAAGATATCTCATAACCCTTTTTGCAGTTTTCCAATGATCCATTCTGGGGTTACTAAGATACCTGCCCAACACTCTTATAATGTACACAATATCTGGATGCGTACACACTTGAGCATACATTAGACTCCCTATAGCATATGTATAAGGGATCTTCTGCATTTCTTTAGCTTCAAGGATGTTATTAGGGCATGGTTTGAGACAAAATTTATCTTCCTTAGCGACATGGGTATTACCCATTTTATAATTTTACATGCCAAACCTTTTAAGCACCGTTTCTATAGAGTTCTTTTGTAACAATCCAAGAATATCTCGTGAGCAATGACGATATATTTGGATTCTAATACAAAAGAAGCATCCCTAAGAACTTTCAGTTCAAATTATCTGAAAGAAATCTCTTGGTTTCATGCAAATATGTAATTATTACAGGCAAGAAATATATCATCAATATATAAAATCAAAAATATGAATTTGCTCCCACTAGACTTGTGATACACACAGTTATCAATTATGTTTGCCTCGAAACCAAGTGAGGTAACTACTTTATGAAACTTATGGTATCATTGAGGAGAAGCTTGTTTGAGCCCATAAATGGATTTCTTTAGTTTGCAAACCATATTCTTTGGATCTCCAAACATAAAGTTTTCTGGTTGTAGCATATAAATTGTTTCCTCAATTTCTCCATTGAGAAATGCAGTTTTAACATCCATTTGATGTAACTCAAGGTCAAAATGTGCAATAAGAGCCAAAATTATTCTAAAAGAGTCCTTTGATGAAACCGAAGAGAAAGTATCTTTAAAATCGATGCCTTCCTTCTGAGTAAAACCTTTTGCTACAAGATGAGCCTTATATCTTTCGACGTTATCTTTTTCATCCCTCTTGGTTTTAAATATTCATTTACAACCAATGGGTTTCTTACCTTCAGGTAAAGAGAAAAGATTCCAAACTTTATTGTCTTGCATGGATTTATACTCTTCGTTCATAGCTTCCATCCACTTTTGAGAATTAGCATCTTGCATGGCTTGGTGAAATTTGATAGGATCATTTTCCACCAATCGATTATTATCCTCTATTTCCTGAAGAAATACCACATAATCATATGGAATGCCATGTTTCCTCTCTCTAGTCGATCTCCTTAATGGCAATTCATTTTGAGGTTGTTGAGGTTGTTGAGTTTGTTCTTGTGGAACATTATCCTCATCTTAAAGAGGGTTTTTTTCAGTATTGTTTTGTTATAGTCCCGGATTAACCTCTTCATTAATGACAAGAATGATAATCTATACATTATTAGAAGATGTAACTGTAGTAGGAATCATATATGACGATTCCTCCTCAAAAATAATATTCCTTACTTCATTCTTCCCCTAACTTAACATCCTCAAAAAATGTTGCAGTTCCTGTCTCAAAATTTTTCTTTAGTGTGGGATCATAAAATTTATAGCCCTTAGATCGTTCAGAATAACCAATAAAGTAGTTGCTCGCTATTTTAGAGGCCAATTTTCTTTCATTTGGCCTATAAGGCCTTGCCTCAACTGGACATCCCCAAATATGAAATGCTTTAGAGTGGGCTGTTTGCCTGTCCAAAACTCATAAGGTGTCTTGGCAACTACTTTAGTGGGTACCCTATTAAGGATATTAGATGCTGTCTTTAATGCCTCCTCCGCATAGTGATTTTGGTAAGGTGGAATGACTAATCCTACTCCTCACCATGTCTTTAAGAGTTCTGTTTCATCTCTCAGCAACACCATTCATGCTAAGTGAACCTAGCATAGTGTACTGTGGGACTATTCCACATTCTTCTAGGAATTTGACAAATGGTCCTAGACATTGTTCACCCGATCCATCAGATTTACCATAATATTAACCTTAATGATTAGATCCGACAGCTTTAATTGTTTTGTTGAGTTGGTTCTCAACTTTTCTTGAACATGTCTAAGGATTCTGATTTATCATGTATAAGATATAGGTAGCCATATCTTGAGTAGTCGTCTATGAATGTGATAAACTATTACTGACCATTTCATGATGCCATAGGGACTGGTCCACAAATGTCCGTATTATCAATTCTAGGAAATCGATTGCGCACTTGTCAATTGAAGAAGGACATCGGTTGCTCTATTGTCACATATTTTCTTATGTTTGGTCTGTTTTCCCTCTATGCACTCTACACAGACATCGAAGTTTGAAAAATCAACATATTCTAAAATGTCATCTGACACAAGCCTTTGAATTCTAGTTTTAGACATATGACCAAAGCGCTTGTGCCACAATGTGGTCGAATTTTTCTTATTAGCTTTTCTTTTAGTACCATGCGATTCCACATGCAAGGCTTCATAATAAGAGGTATTAACATCAAGCATATATAAGTTATCATAAACATTGAGAGAACCAGTTCCAACAAGATTTGAATTTATTGATAAACTAAAAATAACCTTCCCAGATGAATAAGAATAACCAGATTTGTCCAACTTAGAAAAAGAAACCAAATTCCATCTAATTGGCGGTATAACAAAAGTATCAAATAAATCTGAATAAAATCGAGTTCTCAATAACAATTTAAAATGCCCAATAGCCTCCACTTTAACCGATTTTCCATCACCTACATAGATGTATCTTTCAGCAACAGTTGGATTTCGATAGCTCAGGCAAACCTACATAGAAACACTTATACGAGTAGAAGCGCAAGAATCTAACCACTATATGTTTCTAGGTACTGTAGCTAAATTTACTTCAGAACAAACCAAAGCAAAGGATGTGTACCTTTCTTAACACACAATGCATGATATATGGTATAATCTTTCTTTAAATGTCCAACCTTCTTACAAAAGTAACAACCATCAGCCTCCTTATGTTGTTTCTTTTTCGTTGGACCCTTAGCAGTTTCCTTATCCTTCTTTCTCTTTTTGTCCTTTCCCTTAGGGGTGTATGCCAAATGAGCACTTTCAGTCTTATCATGCTTCAATCTCTCTTTAAATGTCCAACCTTCTTACAAAAGTAACAACCATCAGCCTCCTTATATTATTTCTTTTTCGTTGGACCCTTAGCAGTTTCCTTATCCTTCTTTCTCTTTTTGTCCTTTCCCTTAGGGGTGTATGCCAAATGAGCACTTTCAGTTTTATCCTTCTTTCTCTTTTTGTCCTTTCCCTTAGGGGTGTATGCCAAATGAGCTTATTAAGTGTCCATTTCTCCTTTTGACAGTTATAACTGATCTTAAACTGGTTGTACTATGAAGGAAGGGAGATTAGTACCAAATGCAAGAGAAAATCATCCGAAAGCTCAAGCTTAAGTGCATTAAGTTTTGAAGCAACATTAGACATTTTCATAATGTGCTTCCTTATGTTCCCTTTGCTTTGATACTTCATGGAAATCAAGTGCTGAAAAAGCATGCTTATTTCCGCCTTATCATTTTTAGAAAAACGTTTTTCAATCTCAGCAAGGAAATCTTTAGCATTGGTTATCTTTTCAGATACCGCAACCTTAAATGCCTCTAGAATGCCACGCTTTATGATCATTAGACTCGTGCAATTTGAACGATCCCACCTCTCAAAGTTTTTAATAACATCAGAAGGACTTTCATCCGTAAGAGGGGTGGGTGCATTCATCCTAAGTGCAATGTCAAGATCCATGCAGCCAAGGACAAACAATATGTTTTCTTTCCAATCCTTAAAGTTTGTTCTAGTCAGAATAGGAATGTTGTTAAGATTGACAGATACCGTAGTTAAATTAGCTGTAATTTTAATATAAGAATCAATCGAATATGCTCACATTGTAAAACAAATCCCAGTAAATTAAAATAATTGGTAAGTCTCTTCTCAAGATACCTAGCACAACAACAATATCAAGTATTTGGACAATAATATTAATTGTAAGTGGTACTCTTGTTGTAATGATCAAACATTGACAATAAGTTCAAGTCAAATATCAATCTTACTTTGGGCTGATTAGATATTCACTTTCAAAACTATATGATTGTCACATATTTATCAACACACCTGTATAAAATTGAAAATTGAATATATGTGATTAATCTATATTAGATCTGAATACATATAACCCATATTGATTCAATTGAGAAACAAACATATGAAATTAACAGCGGAAGGCGTACTTGAATCCATTGACTCTTAATTGATGTGAAGATTAATTTGGATTAGAACTTTCAAATTGACACAAGCTTAGATTTGTAAATTCTCTTCAGAAGAGGGTATAGAGAATACGATAAGACTTGTGTAATTTGGGGACCATAATCTCATATATACGGTGTGGACATTTTTTAGTTCGGTCCTTCAACAAATTAAAATTGTCACTCCGGTATCCACACGTTATAATTATACATGACGAATATACCCCTTAAGTCTTAATATGTTTATTCCAAAAATAGATCACGTAATTAGACTTAAATATAAAATAGCTCGCACATTCAAACACTAAAATATGTGGCCTCATTATGTTGAATTATCCCAACATATCAATCCTAGAAAATTACGAATCAAAAGCAACCCTATTAAAACTTCATTTGCATCGAGTCATAGTCCAATCTACTAATTTACATAATGTTATTAAGATTATATGGGCAAAAAAAAGCACACGAACTTGAATTGGATCGACATATCACTGGGGATGAAAATGGAAGAGTAAGTTGAACTACTTGTCGCCAACAGTATGAAGTTGAAACTACGCTTTTGCAAGCAGCCCATCGTCCAAATTCTTTACCTTTTTTATTTGAGAAAACAACCTTAATATTATCTTTGATGAAATAGGGAGACGTGTTTACCTTAAGAAGCAAAATAGAGAAAATCATGGAGGAGTGTGGAAGAAAAATGAGGAAATGTTTCTGTTTGTGGGGGAAATGCGAACGTGGATGTTTCCACGGATGAGTAAGTGAGCGAGGGTAAAAAAACTAAGATGCACTAAAAAAAATTCTACTGCTGTGATATGTGGAAGGATATTTTCGAAAATATTAAAAAGATTTCATTTTAACCATTTGACCAAAGTATTTGCTTTATACGTAAGAAGATAAGTTTATGATGATTAATCATCAACACTAATATTGACCCATAATCGTTGACAAAAAAATTATTGGTTTATTACAGATCTATTTTATTTGTTTGTAAAATAAACCACGAAAAATGTTGTTAGTACATGAATGCGTTCATCTAGGTTAAATGACCAAAATGCGTACTTCTTTTTTTACTTGTTTCATGAATGATTTATATGGTTTCCACTTTCAACTCATTATCACCCTCGTCCTATTTCCCCAAGTATAATTTTTCCGTTTTCACCCTTCTCTTTCCATTTATCCTTCCCCTGCTTTCACCGCCCCTTCTTTCTACTCCACTTTCTCCGACCCACGTATGTTCATCTCACGTGCGTCATGGCGTCAATGCCACGCACGCACGTGCGCCACTAACTACGACTCCTGTTATTCTCATTTATTTTTCATTTATTTTACTGTACAGATTATTTTTTGGATAATCAATATCCACATCGAACTTATACCACGCCAAAATTTCCTAATACCAAAAATTTCAAATAAGTTTATTAATTTTTTGTATATATGAGCCGAGGGAAAAATGGATGCAATTAAGAAGCAGGCAAACAAGTTCAGAAACCAAGTGGCTAGGCAGCAACAGGTCAAATTCTCTCTCAAATCTTTCCATCTGTTAGCTTTTAAGTATTTCTTGAATTAATTCAAAGTTTAGTTCTTGTGTCGAGTGTTTGAATGATGCATCTGTTGGTTGTATCATGAGCCTTGAAATGATTTTTAAGTAGATTACACAAAAATCATAAAAGTTATTATTATCATTATTTTGACTTTTTTGTACATCGATTTTGCAGTTAATTTCAGTTTGTTTGAATTGTATCATAGCGTTTGTGACTGCAACTTTGTTTGTTATTTAATATTTAAAAGTTTGTGTATCTTCAAAAATATAAGTCTTAGTAGTTCTTCACAATAAAAATCCTAAGATTATTTGTTGTTGATTACTAAATTATATTTGCTTGCAATCAGATTTTCGATTAGCATGAATTTCTTGGTTGTAAATCAGCTCATACCAATTGTAATAAGAGTTTTGTGTTTATTTTCAGCGTTAAGAGGCACTAAACATGGAAAGTAACTTGTAGGTTACTTATATGTATTTGATAGTTATAGTTTTGACTTATAAGTTGGCAAGCATAAAAAATAGTTTCTATATCCGTATCAATCTTTTATAACTAAATTTGCTCAAAACCTTAAACTAAGCCAACACTTTTACTACTTGAATTACTCAAATGTTGCAAATTACATGTTTGAATTTTGACTTTTAAGTGAATAGCACAGAGTAAAAGGGTTTAGATAAATAAATTGAATTTTGATCTCCTTTATAAAAGAAAATCGGCAAGTATCTTCTGCTTGTAACTTATCAATTTATAACAACTTTTAAGCCAACTTTTCATTTTGTACCACATAACTTTAGGATACATACTTTTAAGCTATTTTCTTTGCCTATAAGTCAATGTCAGATAATGTCTTAGCACTTTTTTTTCAACTGCCAAAGAACAACCTAGTGGAAAAATACTTTTTTTCTAATGCTGATATAATAATAGCACAGTCAGTATTAAAGCAATTTAGCGGACGGCATGATCATGATTCCGCTTTTGCCGATGACGAAGAAACCGAGTGCCACCAAATGCTTCAGATGCTATACAATTCAACTAGGGCTGCAAAGGTGGGTATTCTATTCTTGTCGTTTTGATAAAATCATTATTTAGATGAATGTTTGAAAATAGCTGGATTTATTTCAGTTCATTGTGTATAGCATTTTCAAAAGGATATTGTGCGGTGCGTTGAAGGTTTTATATCGATTGGTTCCAAACAGAAAGAAATAGGTAAACCAGAACTCTTGCTACTGATGAAAAATTCAAACACGTTCCTATTATTAAAAAAAGTCACGAACTCTTTGATCTACAGTGACAAAGCTAGCCACAGATTGTTGCAAATATGGGAACGAGTATGAAAGCTCTGGCTTTGCTCTTGCATCTGCATCTCTTGAATTTGGTTCTTCACATCTTTTAATGCAAAAAGAAAGTGATTATCTTCTAACTGTGCTGGCCGATCAGGTGACATTTACTGAAGCAGATGGATATTTTACATTCATGCACTAGAACTTATATGCCAAAAATTCATTAAGAATCTGCAATTTGGCTGTTTGCACTTGAGAATATTATGAAATGCCACTCTGATTCTGCTAACATCAGACCTACAATATTTTAGACACAACATCAGGCATACAATACTTTACACACAATTGATTTATCTCACTTAATTAATATAATTTATCTGTCAGGTATGCAATCCATTACGTGCAATGATCACTTGCGCTCCTTTAGAGGACGCTCGCCATTTGACTCAACGCTATGATCAAATAAGGCGAGATGTAGAGGCTCAGGTAATAATACTATATATGCATATATAGAAAATTGTGCTAATCATTTGGATCAATCTAGCACAGCACCAAGTTATTTTTCATGGATTTCATGTGCCATACTACACATATGTACACGTATGATCAAAACATGCCTTGTGATAAGAATGTGTGTTTTGAATAGTTCCGAATCCGATATCTGAAGTTCATATTCCGTCTATAGCTAATAACCAATAACCGAATCCAGGACCTCTCCGGGTCAATATCCAAATCTTTTGCCATTCATAGCTGATATCTGTATCCATAACCTCTTCGGGTTCTTGTCAAGCGCAATCTACACCTGACGACCGTGGTCCAGTGTCTCTGAACGTTGAGTAATGTCATGGCTTAAGTCCTAAGCCGAAACGTGGTCGCTTCGAACCCTTGTCGAGCATAGTCCATACTCGACGATCTGAAATAGTAACCGATATTATAGGACCTAAGTCCTAGACCGAATCCTGGTCTCTCCGGACTCTTGCCGAGCATAATCCATACTCGGCGACCTGAATAAGCCAATTCGCCATGTTCGGACGAAGAGACTTGCCCCTTGCCATCCATAATCCATACCCGACGATCATTTACCAAAAAAAAGATAAAAATCCAATCCAAAATCCAAATCAATCAGAAAATCAAAAATCCACGTCCGAAATCAAAACCAATATCCGAAAATGAAAACAATCATCCAAACAAAGGTCCAAACTAGAAAACAAACAACATCAGGAGTTCAAACCAAACTCCAAAACCGAACCAGAAAAAGCAAATGTCTAAACCAAAAGAAAAAACAGATTTCACAAACCATAGCGTCGCGATTTATCATCATTCAGAGCATGCCTAGGGGCCATCTCCGTCCCCGTACGTGAGTAAATGACTTGGCCGTTTGCCTATAGTTTGTTACTTATTTCATATCATCCCTGCCAATTGATAACCAATCGCCCATCATTTCGGGTCTCGCACCATCATTGTTTAAGGTAGACGGTGGTTGCTTCTGTTCCACCGCTGCATTCCGAGCCCCGACATATTGTCGCAACTGTCCATTCCTTACATGCTCCTCAATTATGTCCTTCAGATGCCTGCAACTATTGGTATCATGCCATCCAAATCGTGAAAAAGACAGTGCCTCCCGGATGCCCTTTCACGTTCCGAGGGTTCTCTCATTGCCGGCCTTCGGTACGGAAGGCGATTCCGAGTCTCTATGAATATCCGTTCTAACATCTCGTTCAATCCTGTGTAAGTGGAAAATTTTGGCTCTCTCCACCGCTTTCTAGCTTTTCCTAATTCGTCATCCAGCTATCTTTTTCCTTTATCTTTATCTTTATCCGAGCCTCCGCTGGATGACCCTCCATCCTCAACCGCGTTCACCTTCTTTAATTTCATATCTGAACATGCATCTTCCCGTCGAAGGAATCTCTCAGCTTCGTGAAAGAATTTCCCGAGATCCATTGGTGGATCTCGTATCAATGGCACTTTGAAATCCAAATTCTCTCTGACTCTTGACACTGCTGTCATTAAAACCATTGATGGATCCGGCCGATCCGCCGAAGCAACCGCCGCATTGAACCGAGTTAGGAAAGCTGAGCGATTCACCTGTACTTTGCTTTACCGATGTTAGCGTCATTACGTTCTTCGGTCTTTTAATGTGAATCCGAAACTGCTTCAGGAACCTGTCCACCAATTCTGTCCATGTCCTAATAGATCCTTCTTCCAACCGTCTGAACCACATAGCAGCTATATCCGTTAAGTACAAAGGGAAACATCAGGCCATAACTTCCTCCGATGCCTCCAACACTTTCATGTGTCTTGTGTATTTCATCAAGTGATCAGTTGGATCAGCCTTACCGTTGTATACCTCCAGAGTAGGTAGCTTGAACTCTGGTGGGTTCCGAGCCATTCTGATTTCACGGATAAACGGACTCCTGTTTACTCCTTCCATATCTCTGTCTGTCAATCATCCACGTATAGTTCGCATGATAATCTCAGTCAATCCAGCGTTGTCCGTCGAGGGTTGCCCCCCGAGTCCCCGAGGGAATTCCGGTACGTACTCTTCATCACACGCTCCTGCATTCCTATCAACATCTTGTCGTGTGGTGTCACCTGAAATTCCTCCACGAACTGGTCCATCATTGCCAGGTGGTGTGCCCCCGAGTCTGGATCCATCCAGGTTTATGGTTGTGTGTTGATCAGGGGTTGTGCCTTGTTGAGCTGCTCTATTCGATTGCGTGTTTGGTCCTTCTGCTCCAGCTCCGTGGATCTGAACTCCTGAAGCTCCAGCCGTTCCTTCTTGTCCGAACTGTCTTTGAGGAGGTTCTGCATCATTTCCTCATGTCTTTCTTGTCCGAACTGTCTGAGGAGGTTCTGCATCATTTACTCATGTCTTTTCAGAAATTCTTTATGCATAGCTCCCATCATTATCTCCATTTCGTCTTTGGTGATGAAAGCCGAAATCTGATTAGCCCCTGATGATACCTCCTGGCTTTCTTCATGCCGACTTCTCTTGCTCTTTGTCTTCTACTTGATTGCCTTGTCATAGCTCTTTAGATCTGAATTCTTAAGCCTTCAAATCTGGACTCCTAATCTAGTATAGCGGTTGCTAGTTGTTCTCAGTGGAAGCAGCAAAGTGTTTGCGCGAAAATTGGTCACAAACCCCAAATGTCGTGAAAGCACCAGTATTTGAACACATATCATAGGTTCAGGTTATGTAGAGAATAAAAAAAATGAAGAGCAATAAACTTAAAACGGAAAGAAATAGACAGAGACACAGGATTTATGGTGGTTCGGCTATCTCCGGCCTAGTTCCACTTCAAAAGTTAATCTTTTATCGACTTTTCTTGCTGGTTACAGCTTATTACAGCGTATTACAATGATAAAATTTGAGTACAACATCAGCAAAGAGGTTTTCGGCAGAGTCTGGACGTTAGATAGCCAAAAGATCCTCTTTCTGTAGGTTCTGAGGTGTTATTTACAGGCGTAGGCTGTAAATATCTTGCTCAAATCTTGGGAGACTGCTTTTGGTACGTGAGTGGGTCCACGCGATCGATCTCAGGTGATTTTGACTCGATCCGTGATCGATACAAACCAATTTCGTATCGATCAAGATTTGATCCAATCGAGTTGAAATTTAACATGAATATTTCTTAGCTTATACGTAAGCTCCTGTGAAAATTTCATAGCATTTGGACTTGTGGATTGCAAGATACGATGGATACGAAATATAACTTCCTCAATGCCGTCTGGTCTGTATCGATCAATTCGTATCGATGCTTATTCGTGTCGATACTAAGCATGTGCGCATCGGTGACGTGGCGTCATTTTCAAGGCTCGATCCTATTTTCATGCCGAGTCGAATGCTTCTTTCTTCAAACCATGCACATTTCTAGTTCGCATCCAAGCTTCGTGCTCTTCGGCTACGTAACCATTCATTCGTATCCATCAACCGCTTCCTTGTTCGTATCGATCAGGCTATTGCCATGGATCGATACGAACAAGACCGATACGAGTTCTGCCATCGGTCTTCTTCGAATCGATGCATGAGTAGGTTCTTCGTATCGATCAACAATCGATTGATATGAAATGCTTATCCAAGTTCATACGATCACCGCTCTCCATCCTTCGTATCGATTCCAGCCCTGATCGATACGAAATGCTTCGACATACTTATGTCATCCAATCGATACGTATGTATCGATACGAAATCCGTAGCCTGAGTCCATTCTGATCGGTACGAATGCGTCGACCCAGAGTAAGTAGCCGAACCCACTCCTATCGATACGAATTGTATCGATACGAAATCAATCCCTTCCAATATTGATTCACGCATATCTCGAGCATACGGACTCTGATTGACCTAAAATTCGAGACTTGCCTCTCCTAGCCTTGATCATCATTCCCAATCGATCCCGCCTTGATTGAGCTCGGTCAAATTTTGACGACATCGATCATAACCTTATGTCCAATTGATCTCCAATCCTGATATCCATCCATTCCAACCAATTTGTTGATATTTCAGCCTTGACCAAAGGGTGGTATAACAATATATATATATATATATATAGACTTTTATCCTTTTGAATATGCTAATATTTGTGTTGTTTAGCTATTCCATATTTCTCATGGATTTCATGTATTTTTCCTTGTTTTCCAAAGTTTTAAATTTATTCAGACCTTAAAGTGAAATATGGCAATTTTTTTTATAATTTCATCAGGCAGCTGAGGTACATAGACGCCAATTGAGATCTATGGATGTTGGTGCAACCGTAGACGATACCGTGAAACTACGAAATTCAGAAACAAAATTATCCAAACTAAAAAATAGTTTATCCGCATTGGGGAAAGAAGCAACGGCTGCTATGGCATCAGTAGAGGCTCAACAACAAGAAGTTACTTTTCAAAGACTTAGTACAATGGTGATGCATCAATTCTTGTTAACTTTGAATAGAAAACGTGGCATGACACTTGTAAAATTTAGACCGTTCTATGTCAATTATACATATAACATTTTTTTTATTACATATATAATTCGTCCCTTTAGGTTGATGCTGAGAGATCATATCATCAAAATGCTTTTGAGATACTAGATAAACTTTATGCAGAGGTACTGATTTCTCTCTAGATGGTTATCTATTTACAACATTTTTCATGAGTAATATATGTTCTTTACCAGATATCATATCTGGTTTGTCAATATATGTTTGTATTAGATGGTACTAGTATGGAAGCAGATGGAATATGGACGAAGATCTTCTAGCATTAATGGCGGGAGTCTTCAAACTGCAACCGAGGATTTTGAATCAAACAATTCCACCAATCTATCAGTTACAAGTCAACATACTTCATACTTTGTTGCAGAGGTAACTTCTCTTTTTTAATCTTTTAAAATGAGATTATGTTATTATTGATTGGAAATGCTGTTTTTGCACCATGCTGATGACTTGTAGTAAAATGTTAGCCTCATATTCACATGCACATGATAGTATAACTTCCCTTGCTCGTCTGGCGTTGCAATATATAGCTGACCATCGAGGATGTCATAATTGTTAATTCATATATGAAAGGTCTGTTCTACTGCACCACTTTTTGCTTCAGGTAACCAGTTACCTTAATTGCTACCTAACATGATAAATAATCAGCTATATTCACTTGCCACAGAGCTCTAGAACAGAACCGCACCTGTATCACTTTTGTCGGAGGAGAAGAAATTTATCATGGATAAACCCTTTTGTATTTCCTCCTTTTTTATCTCAAAGTACTCAGAGTACATAAATAAGGACTAATTTTAGATATAGACTTATAAATGCGAAAATATGCTTGGTCGAAAACTTGCTACAAAAATAGATCTGATTTTAACCAGGTCAGAATTTGTACATGCTCAATTCTAAAGTGTGCATGTACAAATTTGAATTTTGTACATGTGCAAAGTGTGCATGTACATATTTTTTTTTTTTAAAGAAAACACTCTACATGCGCGCTTTTAAAGTGCGCATATACAAAAAACTGGTCTAGGTTTGTAACAAGTTTTCAATGATCGTAATGAGGTTTTTTTAATGAGCCTATATCTAAAGTTTGTCCTATGTAAAACCTACATGCATAAGCAAATTCATAACTGACATTTAGATCTAACTAATGACAAAATGCATGACCAACATATTTGATGTTCAAATACATAACTAACCAGGGCACAAATGATTTATTGAAAGCATAAATTAACTATAACCATTACATTAATACATGTAACCATTCATATTCTACTTGATGAGTTATGACTGTCGTTAGTTACCATTCCAATAAACATTAATGCACAAATAACTATGCATAAACTGAAAATATTCTTAAACCGAGTAAAATTGGTTCAGGCATCTAACATAGAATGTTTGTGTTATTGATGGCGATGATTAAAAATCCTCTGTTACCAGGGATATTTTTTTATGATTGTGTTAAGAAATGAATTGTGTAAATAGTGGACTGTTGACCTTGGATATAAAAAGTAAGTTTCATTTTTACAGGTCATTCATCCTTTTAATGCTCAAGCCGATGGGGAATTAAGTCTTTCTGTTGGAGAATACGTTGTGGTTCTTCAGGTATATAATCGCCAAATGCACATTCCTCAAATCATTTGAACATTAAGCTTGTATCATAAGTTACTGACAATATGACAAGACTGAAGTTTGAACTTTCAGTTCTGTACCATTCTTATTTCCGAGTCTTTTTAAGGCTGAATCCTAATTATATCTGTAATGGTAGGTACAAAATAAACCCAACCAAAGATATATATAGATGTATTTTTATGGTTAAGTGCATCAACTAAATTTACTGAACAAGCTTTGCCATGGTTATTGAAAATAGGCTACAAACTGTGGTAGTTATTATTTTGGAAATGTATCAGCTAAGTTACTAATGAGAAATTGAACAGGTTGAACCGCATGGGTGGTCTGAAGGCAAATGCAATGGCAAGACAGGTTGGTTTCCATCTGCCTATGTAGTGAGGAAGGACAAGGCTCATGCATGAGATCTGATATAACACAATCATGGTAAATGTGAATATTTATTGATTTTTGTTGTTTGTATATTGGTTTGAGCCTTCACGTTTAGTTTTGTATTTTTTATTTTATTTTGTTTGTGCATAGATATGTCTTGCTCTGTCTATATCCTTTTGCCTTTTAACCACAACCATTGGTGTATGATAATATTAAACGGTTGGTTATAGTATCGATTTTGGTACACTGATTTTTTGAATTTTTCTCCCACTTGCGAAGATAGTTCATTTGTCTATGTTGTTTACTTAATATATATTGTGATGCGTCGATAACTATTGGTTCATTGATAAAAATATCCACCTTACACCGTTACAGGATGTTTTAAAGTTGATTCAACATTAAAATTGATAGGATTAAAGGTAAGCGATTATATAATTTGATTAAATGACAGCTCCTATAGTAGATCTTATTTAAAATGAAGTGAGCTTTTACTTTTATTTTTTTATTGTATATGTTGTTATGTGTATAATTAATGTTTTAAATGCATTAAATATATACATGTAGAAAATTCTTAGAAAAAATATTTAATTGATTGCAGTTACGAATGTGTTTGCAAGAGCATTCAATCATATGAAATAAATTTATGTTTCTGGTCAAGATGTGTTGAGAGCATGATATTGATTAATATTAGTGTGTGTAACACTCTCCATGTAATGGACGATGCATTATTCATAACCATCAGTTACCAAAGGGCTATGCACGTGTAGTTGTTTGAAATAATTACAAGCCAACTCAGTTAGAGTCTTCTATAATTTAAAAGTCAAATAGAAGATTCTACGTGATGATGTGCAATAGTCTTTTGATTTAAGAATACTATGAATAAGTGTCGAAACTATACTTTGGTTATGTATATCACAAGACAACGTGATCGTGTTAAGGCCATAATTAGATATAAGTTGAACCACTTGAAGTGAAACGTTGTTCAAATGAGCATTCATCTTTTTTGAATAGAAGGTTGGTATGTATTCAATGTAAAGTTAAATTTTTTGGTCAAAGCAAATCGATTAATTAATAATTGTTATTGGATTTAACCATGTACTTTAATGTTGGACTTCACAATTAAATACATATATTATTAGAGTTTTGACCTAACAGAGCTCTAGATATCTAATTGATATAGTGATGACGAAGAGAAAAAGTGCAATGTATCGTTGCTAATGGGCGTCGCCTTAAAAGATGAGGAAAATCTATAATTGGATCCAAATACGACGGGTTAGTGTGAGCTTATCCATGCAGTTATGCACTTTTCAAATAGGAATCCATTTTCTGAAAGATCCTGTCTTTCTTGTTTGGTGAGTCGTCCGAAATCCTTTCGATGGCCTATATTGTGTTAAAGGGATAATTATATGATCCTAATACAGAAAAAATAGTTCTTTTCTATTATTAGATTTCACCTAGATAATCTGTAAGTTACTGAAATCGTGTCCACTACTGTGATTTGACAAAGTCCGTACGAGCTTTAATATTTAAATGTTCCTAATGGTCGAGTCATACTTGGAAGTCACATAATCATAGCTCTTAGTTTTCAATCGAAGATAATTTATTGAAATACTTTATGAAAGTTATAAACTATTAGTATGAAAGAACTAATATAATGGTTATATTAATTAATTATTATCATTATTTAATTAGGGTCTAAAATTAATTAATAAAATATATAATTATTTAATTAATTTTGGGCCAATACAATAATTTAAATACAATAGATAATACACACACATATACATATGTATGCGCACACACACCCAGAAACAACTTACACAAATACATATAAATGTATACACAAAAGTGCGCGCATGCACATGCATATATATATTTATATTATTTTGGTAGTTGATTTTTTTTAAATGTTTTAAAATAAGATGGACTAAAATATACGTGGTTATAATTAATAAAATGGGTTTAATTCATTAAGTATGATAAGATTTCACTTACAATGGGTCAGCTTGAATATTTGATCTAGGTAAGACATTCATATATCCCCGTTAGCTTTGCTATAAATATACTTGTATATGACATTGTAAATTAGATGTTCATATATTAATTTGTTAATAAGATATTCATAAATTAATACCATTAACAAAAAATATATTAGGACATTAATAAATTCAAAATAAATTATAAACTATTTTTCTCTATATATTTGTATATAATATATATATGTGTGTGCGTGCGCGCGCGAGCACGCGTGTGTATAATTTATTAAAAATTATATTTCAATCGATTTCATCTCAAATTAATAAATTTTTTCGTTAAATGTTATAATAGAAAAAATGTTATTTAAATTAATAATTTTATACTTTTAAAATATATCACTTTAAATATACATTAGTATGAATGAAAAAATATTTTAGTAATTATCACACTCAAACAAATGTCATCCATATTAGTAACAATATAACTTAAAATATAAATCAAAACCATTCAACAAAACATTAAATATGATTTAATATTTTCGACATATTCATATTAACACTATAAAATATCCATTTCATAGTGAATAAAATGGATTTTTTTTTAACTTTCTATATTTTACCACACTATTCCATGCACCTGATTCAAGAATGGTATCAATGCCTGTGTTGTGTTATTATAAATCATATATTAAAACTAAATTTAGAATTGGTTTAAATTTAAATATATAAAGAATATGATTTTTTTTTATATTCATAAAAGTTATTAACAAATTAATTTAAAATTGTTTTAAAATAAATAAATTTAGAATAATTTTTAATTAGAAATGAATTAGAAATGTTATAGTTCATAAAAGGTTACAATAAAGTTGTAATATTAATTAATTGTTAATTTATAATAACATATATACATAAGCATAAGATTTAATGTTATGTTATATGCGTTATAACTAAATAAGAGGATCTTATATAACGTACGTAAATAAAATAAAATTGCGACTTCAAAAGTTAGAAACAAAATAAAAACCATAATAGTTTTATGGAATAAATAAATAAACACACCCACACACATATATAACTATATATATGTATGTATAAAATGAAAATTGATGTGATTAAGTGTTATGAATACTCATCATTCCTTATAGATGATAAAACTCATTATTATTTGGATATTACAAATCTGAAATAATGTTGCTCGCTATCGTTTATCATTTATAATATAAATAGAGTACTATATATACTTACGGTTGTTGAGTACCCTCAAGCCATAAAATATTTATCGCGTGTTTATATTATTTCTATATAGGTAAAAATAGATTGTAACTTTGTTCAACACTGCCAAGGGTTACAAAATTTTCTTTAGATAATCACAAAATAATGGGTTATTAGTATCTAATGTACTTTATGATTTGTTGAGCGCCCTCAAGGTTAGTAAAAAAAAGTACGATTAGGATTTATATACGAGATATAACTAATAGCATGTTATTTATCTTTATAGGGACCACAATATCCTGAGCGCCCTCAAGGTTGTTGCAATATAATAAATGGATCCTAAGACTCACAAGAGGAATTTTAGGATTTTCAAGAGATGTAAAATTTGATGGGAGCCCCATTAGAAAAATATAATAAACCATTCTAATAAGTATACGAATATATGTAATATTAAAATAGTCTACCATAATAAATTTGCATAGCCGACATAATTGATAAAATTGTTTATCGATTAAAATATACGAAACAAACTGAATTAAAAATTGACAAGGAAATGTAATAATTGACTTACCAATAAATTAATCTTTTAGCATGTCATCGCTTCAATCTCCATGGAAGAGCCGACAACCATTAAAATTTTTGAGTCTTGATCGCTTAAATGTGAATTTGCCATAGACTATGTATTGTCTTCTATGAGTATTGAATTCTAAAATAATACAAGAGTATGCACATTTGATCCGATCGCATACAAAAGTTGTATGGTGACAGTCGCATTCGTAATATACGGAATTTCGACGAACTTGTTTCATTCGAAATGTGCAAGTAAACCACGTAACATGAGATCATGTGTTCAATACCATTGGATACAGTAAGGATTTTGTTGTGTTGGAAACAACACTAGACGAAGGACTATAGATAGACCGAAGAATTCGATCACTAGAATGTTTGTTTGATCTATTTACTTAAGTGCAACTTATTCGATCTCTTTAACATGTTAGCGACGATTGAATGAATTTTTGTAAAGAAATCTGGTGCAATCTTGTAGTAAAGGGCTTCTCTTTTGATTGGTTCGACTATTTAAAAGAAAAAGCGAAAGTCTGAGATTGGATGTAGCATAGGCACTGCTGGGATGAATAGAGAACTAATTGTTACTTCTATTTCATAAAGAGACATTGGAAATAAAATTGCGTCAAATATTTGTGGATGCTTAATAGTGAACGAGAAATATGTTTCCTATCCCAAATGTATTTCTCTTATAGAAAATTGTTATATATAAGATTTAGTTTTTGATTTGAAATATTTGGTTTGAAACCCTTAACTGTAAATTATTTGTAGCAAAAGAAAATAAATATCATACAATAAGTAATTAAATGGAGTTTCGCATTTCAAGCGTTGTTAACGTAACAACGAAAACAGTGGGAGCATACTACATAATAATTTCTAATGGACACATCAAGTTCTGGAAAATTACTTTTGTGTACACCAAATATTATTTCTGAATAGCAACCATTTCGGTTTTTACTGAAAATAGATGTAGCTTTATTTTAAACAAGAATATTATGAATATTCGTTATAAAATAAATCCCTTTTTGTTATTTCAATGGTAGTATTTATTTTCGTAACAATATTGATGTGTTAGCTATATAGAAAATATAGAAGCATCTAAAATATTTAATAATGATATTTGAAACCATGGACTAAGCCATATCCATGATAAATTATTCATTACTCGTATGATTATGAATCTATGTTAATCATGAACGGTATCTCTAATGAATGTATAGCAAAACACTCATTTATTTGGAGCAACAAAAGAGTTAATAAACTCTTTAGATTGATACATATAGAATCATAGATGTACGTGGTCCAATTGCTAATGATATCGAAAGCGGGTCCAATTACTTCGTTAAATTTCATCTATGAATTTTCTTAGATATAAATACTTGTATGTGATACATAAGTCAGATATCTACGATGATCTCATAGACTATAAGATGGAAGTAGAAAATATATATCATGCCCGTGAATTAAAAAAATTCGATTTGATTGAATAGATGTGTGTCTTGGATAAGAGTTCCAAGAGCACCTAAAAGAGAATACAATTCACTCTTGAAGTCACTCCTCCTTGTCGTATATAATGATGTATCAATAAGAATAATCGCACTCTGTTGGACAAAGCATGATTTATGATGAGTGAAGTCATCTTACCACTTTCTTTAAGGATATGCACTCAAGAGTAAACATACATATGAAATTGGATTTCAACTAAAGACGAGATTACGATTTCATGTAAGACATGAATTAGAAAGAAACCTCATCTTAAATAGTTTAAAACATGTGGTTGTCTGATCTACTTTATGAATGTAATTTTCTCGAACTCAAATAAAATTATTTTGTGTAAGTCTAAAGGCGGGTACTAAAATATTTTTAATGCCTATTCAGCAACTCTGGGTAACAAAATATCATTTGTGTACACTGAAAAACAATTTTTGGCCCTTTCTGAAACCCTAATAGCCGTCGGTTATTCCCCTTGTTTTGCCTGATCTTCCCAACAGCTTTTCCGCTCTTCCATCCCAGTTCTCTTTACCGTTATCCCTCTGTTTCGTCTGTCCCGTCAGATGTCCACTTCTAGAGATACCGGCCGCCATTTTCCCCCCACACCTGATCCGCCCCCAAGCCTCAACGGTCCTCCGCCTGGTTTTCCATCAATAGCCGATATGAAGTTGCTAATCAAGCTGAAGAAGGTTTTACTCCAGTGTTATCTCGTAAGTGGAAGCGTTTATCAAATAAGATTTACCAAGTTGGTCCTTCTAATCCCTCAACAAACGAACCTCAACACAAGACTGTTAGATCTCACCCTCCCTATAACAACCGCCAACATATTGTTTCCCCTTCTAATAATGTTGATCGCCTCCCTTAAGCTGTTAACAAACCTAGCAACAACAAATGGAATTTTTCTACCTCATCAAGTCGGGCATGGAATGAAGTTGTAAAAGGTAATAATATCCCAATATCCATCCCGTTAAAACTCTGTTAGCCTCGCGAAATGAACTCTATGCGATGCGCCAAAATGACGGCTGAAGTTGTTCAAGATGCAAAAAAACAATGGGACAATGCCATAGTGGTTTATGTAGTCGATCCTAAGCCATACTACCCATATTTCAAAGATTAGATAATTAGAGTATGGAAACCAGAAGATGAATTTACGATTTTCTCTAAAGAAAATGGATTTTACGTTATAAAATTCAACAAGAAACAAGTCTGTGATAAAATGTTGGAATGAGGTCCATATTACTAAAATAAAAAATTAATGACGATGAAGAGATGGTCACTTAGAATGCAGCCAAACAAAGAACTTCTTCATACTATTCTGATCTAGATAAGATTCCCTAATCTTCCACTTGACCATTGGACGGAAGAGGGGATTAGTCTTATTGCCTCAGTTCTTGGTTTTCCCATTATGTTGGATAAATTCACAGAAGGTATAATCAAAATTGCTTACGTTAGAGTGTTAACTGAAATCAAAACACTTTTAAATCTTAGAATAAAATTCCTATTATAACCGAAAATGACAAAGTGATTTGGCAAGAGGTTATATATGGGAAACCATCTGTATGTCTGAATTGCACAAGTTTTGGTCAAAGCTGAAAATCATTGTCAATTTAATAGGGTTTAGATGCCTAAAATGAATTCTCAAAATAAATCGAAGGATTACTCATTGAATATTGATAATAACTCGGATAACATACAAATAAACAGTTCAAATGGCACTGACTCTCAATCGAGTTCAAGCTTTCCAGAAAAGAATAATCTTTATAAAATCAGTATTCATATTGAGAGTAGGGATAATCATAAAAAACCCAGTTATGAAAGCCAAAATGTCCAATCGAATATTACAAGTTCGGATATTACTACAAATCCAGTTCAGAAAGATATGAATACAGAAATAAACAAGGAAAAACAACCTTTAAGTAAAGCCACACAGGAGCCGTATAGTGGAGCAGATGATATGCCTGAAGACAGTTCAAAACTTGAACCAAAGACTGTTATACTTGATCAATCCTCCGACTCTCTACGTATATCCAAACCAAGACCAACACTTAAAACTATGACTGAGGAAGTCCCCTTCGAGTTTAAAGCCGTTGCCAACTTTGACGTTGTCGACAATCCTGCATGGTCAACCCTTTGTTAGTCAAGTGAAATTTAAAAACAAAAATTCGAAAAAAGCCAAGTTATTGGGGACTGCTACCTCCCCGAAAAGCGGTAGCAACCCCGAAAAAACATTTAAATGGAGTTTCTATTTTGGAACATTAGGGGCATGAATGACCCAGCCAAGCAGCTAGAAATGATTCGAATCCTTCAGAATAACAGATTCTCGTTTATTGGCATTATTGGAAATAAATTATCAGTAGTCAGTATTGATAGTTTTATGACAAAAATCCACAAAAACTAGAAATTCTCACATAATATTCTAAATGATCAGAAAAGTCGTATCTTTATCTATGAGACTTTATACAATGGTCTAATATAATCTTACATACGAATGACCAATTCAATTCTTGTATTTTACATCATGCAAGTGGTCTAAGTGTGATATGTACCACAGTGTATGCCTTCAATGATGATATGAGGCGTAAAGAATTATGGAAGTATAGTATTGATCAATCTAAGAGTGTTAAGCTTCCATGGATAGTGGCATGTGACTTTAACTCTATTTTATCTGCTAATGATAAAATGAATAATGGTATATACAATGCTATAAGTGATCAAGAATATATAGATTGTATTTCCTACTCTAAAATAGTGGAACAAAATTTCTCCAAAAACTTTTTTACGTGGAAAGTAGGTTCCCACTTCTCTATTCATAGTAAATAGACCGGGTCTTTGTTAATAATTTATGGATGGACAAATTTTCTTAATTTGGAATTAATTTTGGGTATCACTCGTTAAGTGATCATACCCCTATCATGATAAAGCTTTCAATACACCATAATAAGAGAAGATGCATACCTTTCAACTATAATAATTCGTGGCACCTTCAGATGGGATATCAGGCCTCACTTCAGCATGCTCTAATGTAGGAATTTTCAAGTAATCCCCTTTACAAGCTGCTTTGCAAACTTAAGACAGCAAAGGCTGCCTTAAAAACTGGGCATTAAATAAAAATAATATACACTCGTATCTTGATAAATTAAAGGAAGAAACTAATGAGATTTATAATCAATTAGTTCTAGACCCTTTAAATGACAGTCTCATAGAACAATATACACTAAAGTATGATCAGATTCATGATACTATGAGGAGCATTGCAGTCGAAAACGAGCAGAGAATGAAAATTAATTGGCTGACAAAAGGAGACAAACCAACTGAATTTTTCTTCTCCAAAATCGATGTCATTAAACCTAAACAAAGGGGTAGCTACATTCTCAATGATAATGGGTCTTGGTCATCACCATCAGAAAAAATAGTGACTGTAGCTATTAACTACTCTTCAGATCTTTTTTCATTGTCATGAGCTACATATCAATTTCCAGACATAACTTGCAAGAAAATCCTATCTGAAAATGCAAAAATTAATCTATGCAAGCCTTTTCAGCTAGAGGAAATTAAAACTGCTATTTTCTAGATTAATGAAAACAGCTCCCCTAGACCAGATGGTATTAATTTGAAATTTTATAAAATTCATTGGGAGCAAATCAAAGATGATATCTGGAATGCCATAAATGGTATTCTTCATTCAGGGAAAAGTATCAGAGAAATCAATCATACTTTTATATGTCTCATTCCAAAAAAACCGGATGCGATTGATACGACTGATTTTAGACCTATCTCTTTATGCAATGTCTCATATAAAATATTAGCTAATCTTTTCTGCAATCAAATGAAAGTCTACACGAATGATCTTATCTCATATAACCAGAATCCTTTTATTCTTGGCAGAATAATAACATAAAATTCCCTGCTAGCTTATGGAATGATTAGAGTGCTTCAACAGAAAAAATACAAACAATTTATGTTTGAAAATTGATCCACATAAAGCTTACGATAAAATTAATAGAGAATTTATTCATCATATGCTGATATCGATGGGTTTTCCATTGTTATTTGCGGATCTCATATATGAATGCATTTCTACCCCCTCATTTTCGATCTTAATTGATGATTCTCCCTCTGGTTTCATTGATAGCTCAAGAGGATTAAGACAAGTTAACCATCTCTTGCCATATCTATTTGCTATTGCCATGGAATTTTTCACAATTTACCTTGATGTTGAGTACTTAAAAGGTAATATTATCCCCATATACCAAATGGAACTACATATTTGCTACATGCGGATGATATTTTAATCTTGATCAAAGTTACCACTAAGAATGCCGAGTGCATTCAATATATTTTTCATGACCTACATACCATTAATGGTCTAGAATTAAATTCTAGCAAATCCACATTGTTTTTTAGCAAAGGTGCTAGAAACAAACATCAAATAGTTGAAATTCTTAAACTCAACATTGGTAGTCTACCAATTACTTACTTGGGTGTCCCTTTATCCAACAATAAATTAGGTTCTAGGGATTTTGGATGGCTAATAGACAAGATTAATAAAAAATTTAGTCATTGGCAAAGTAAGATGCTAAATATCAGTGGTAGATCTGAATTGATTAAAACCATCTATACCCAATGCTTCAATTTTGGTTATGGTTTATCCAATTCCCGGTGACAATTATACAGAGAATTAACTTTTTGTGGGCTAACTTTCTATGGAAATCTAAAGCTCATAAAATGAGTCGGGAAGATGTTTGTAAAACAAAAAATGAAGGTGGTCTTGGCTTAAGAAGAATTGAAGATATTTCTAAAGCAGTTGGAGCAAATCTTTTATAAAAATATATTCATGATGAATCGCTGTGGGCTAAAAGGCTAAAAAATACGTACTATAATGCTGTAAATTTCTAGACTACTACTATGGACACCAATGCCTCATACACTTGGAAAATTATAGTTAAATGCTAGACAATGGTGCAAAGGTCTCATAAATATGGAAATTGTTAATGGAGAAAGCACTGATTTATGGTTTGACCCTTGGCTCAATGCCTCCTCGTTAATTAACAAAAATGGATGGAATACAATGGCTATTATAGGTGGATGCAACAAAAAAATGTCTGTGCTTATTGCAAATAACAAATGGAAAAACACATTGATTATGTTCCCATACAGTATCATCAATCAATTCATAATACAAAAATTCATAATCAAAAGGAAAAAGACCATTGGGTTGGATTCCTAGCATCAATGGACAATTCACAATGAAATCGGCATGGAACTATTTCAGATACAAACATGTAGAATATAATTGGACAAAGATCATTTGAGATAAGGGGTGTGCTCCTAAAATATCAATTTGTGCTCTTTTGGCTAGAAATACAAAAGCAAGAATTAGTAGATGGAACACAAATATAAATCAACAGTGTGTGTTGTGCTCAAATCATGACGACGACAGGGATCATCTTTTTTCAATTGCCCCTACTCGAGCACTTTACTGGATGATGTTATGCAGAAAATATATCTCGATTTTGGTAACAGTTGCGACTTACACCAAGTTTTGGAGTTCTTATGTCAAAGACAGACTACTCTTTACTCAATCAAATAACCAACATATCCTCCACTTCTTTAATCTGGAATATTTGGTATGAAAGGAATAATAGAGTATTCAAAGGAATTGAAATGCCTACTCAATTGAGAATTAATTTAATTACTCAAGATTGTAAGATTCTTATGAAACACAAACCGAGTAATCAAACGCAGACTCTAAAACAAGACTTATCTTAGCAAACTTCAATATTGCCTCGGAACAGAACAATCATCATCGTCCACCCTGAGCTCTGTCTTGATGCTTTTCTATTTGGAGATGATAGCTTCTGATCTTCTTCGGATTGCGAATTGTCTTTGATTATTTTTCCATTGAAATTTCTTCATATCTATTTTTGGGAAAGTTAGTTTGACTTTCTCTCTCATTCAATGATATTTGGATGCTTCGTTTCTTGTGCCTTTTTTTCTCTAGAGCTTAGCTGGTTTGCCATGTGGCAATTGTTTATTAATTTTTTTCCGTTTGTCACGAGATATTTATGTATGTGGGTTTTCTTTTCTAGTTTACTAATTCGAGTTGTTAGTACGGATGGTTTTGAGTGTTTTTTCATGCTTATAAAATCCTCCATCTGTTTGACAACTTGGATTAAGCACTGCTCAGTTTGTACTGTTAATATATGGAAATGATATGTACTCTTTTTCCTTGCAAGGCACCCATTTAGGTTAGGGGGGTTGCAAGATTTTAATGAGGCATATCATGGAAGTATATATTTTTCCCTTTTAGTATATAATGTACCCGTTTCCCAAAAGAACAAATTATAATTTCAAGACACACCACCTTCTTATCAAAATAATTTACATAGAAATTAGTGGTAGTGCGATGGACTTAGTTACGATCCAAGATTATACCATAGAAGCTAGCTACGTAGATCATGAAAATTTAACTAAGCCCAAAAGGGACACATATCGTTTGAATGTCTAGGAAATCTCACACATTAAAGAGAAAATAAGGGTTTCTTATCGATATCAAGAAAATGAATTATTAGTAATTACAATCTCCCTAGTTATCTACAAGCCATAGAGAGTGTAGACTCCAACACATGGCACGATGCTCTAAATCTGATATGCAAAATATAATTTTAGAAATTATACGGGAAAGGGCATGATCCATCGGCTGTAAATGAGTCATTAGGAAAAAGATCAACGCAGTTGAAAATTTATAAAGCAAGGTTTATGGGGAATAAACTCATCGATTTCAAATGTTGAAACTAGAAAGCACTTTCGCTAGTCAACGTACTTAAGTCCATTCAGATTTCACTTGGAAATTACTACGCAATATGACTATGATTTTTGGTACATTGATGTATAAATAGAACTACTGAATATTGATTTAGAGGAGACTATTTGCATGCATAGCCGAAACTGTCTCAAAGTTAGTGCGAGCAATAATAAACCTTGTGGACTAATTAAGATATGATCTTAAACAAGCATTTAGAGGTTGAATAAGTATTTTGATAGATAAACCAAATAGTTCGATTTTAGTCAAAATATGGAGGAAGCGTGTGTCTGCAGAAAAAATAGGACTGAGACATTTCTAGCACTATAAGTAAACAACATGCTATTGGTTGTTACTGATGTAACTACCGATGTTAAAATAGGTTAAAGCTTGGTTGTTTACTTATCGATGAAGGGTTTGAAAGATGCATCCTTTATACGTGGTATAAGAGGATGTTGGGATTATCCTAATTGATATGCATAGACACCATATTAAAATGTTAAATATGGAGCATGTGACATAGATTGCTTACGCATTGGCAATAGAAGCCATCACATATGTTATGTTTTTTTACTAAATCGAAATTTGCTTATGCACTTAATGCAGTGAGCGAATATCAAATTTGAGTAAAATCATTGAATTTAAGAGTATTCTCAAGTATTTATGAAATACTAGAGACTTATTTATTGAAACAACGAACCCCTTACAAATGAGTATTTGAATCGAACTTTACAAGCGACACTGAATATTTGACTTAAATTCATGTTTACACTTAACTAAAGGACTTTAAGTTGGAAATGTTCCAAACAAGAGGTTGTGACATATTCTACTATAATGGATAAGTATTGCCTTGAGTAGTGCTGCAACGAAAGCAATATATATGTGCAAGCTTATAAGAAAGCTCGGGATAGTTCCCACCATTAAAAAACGAATAATGATAATGCAATATAGATTGTAATATGATCTGATAGTTTGATAATATATAGAGATATATTCCCCGTAAATAACATGCGATAAAAGAGTTTATTAGTGATGAAGAAGTATAATTGAAAAGTAGGTATAAAATAGTAATATTACAAATCCACTCACAATGTCACTTTCTTATTTTTTTTCTAGGAAAAATGATCGAGCATATGATTACGAGTCACCATAATTAGGCCTAAGTGCAAGTGGGAGATTGATAGAGTTAAGGTGTCCCCTACGGGCAATTATGTAATTTGATTATGTAACCGAACTTTTATAAAAAATCTTGTTCGAAATAAATAGTTTTATTTTCTATTGGGTGTGTATTAAAACACATAAAATATATATAAGTATTTACAAATAGAGTACGTTGACTAGAAGCTACAAAAACAAACATTAGTTCAACCGCAAAAAAAAAAGAAAGAAAACATGCCGGGCCCATTTGTATTGTATAGCCCATCTTCTAATTCAGGTAAAATTGCATCAGCTGCACCCAATTCTCGAAACTTTCCCATCCTATGTGCCACCGCTTTATTCATTGAACTCATTTTAGAACTCAACATTTTCCTTTCTGTTACTTTAATGGCGGCGAAAACTATTGATGAAAATAAATACAATCTTACTTCAAAAACATGTCCATGCCAGAAAATAATAGATCTGAATGGTCCGCAACTCTAGTAAGGTCATTAATGGTCTCTTCTTATGGCATCTCCAGTGGTCAGATTCAACGTTGAATTGGGCGAAAAAAATGTCCAGTCGTTCGATTAAGGGATAAAATTAAGCTGAATGTTCAGGATTCAATTCAGAATCCTAAACTGGGCTTGGGCGCCCATTAAATGGCCGCCCAAGCCCCCCTCCCACAAACCCCGCCGTCTTCCAACGGCTATAACCGGCCCCTGTATTTGAATTCCAACAGCTAAAAACGGTCATATTTTGACCCCAACGGCTATAAACGGTCATATTTAAAATTACAACGGCTATAAACGGTCATATTGAAAATTACAACGGCTATAAACGGTCATAGTTATGATTTCACTACATATATCGGAATAATATTCAGATTGTAATACACACATCTCTTCTTCTATTACAATTCTATTCTCAATTCCTTAATATTAAAAGTATGTCTCATCCATTTCAATCATATACCGAAGCGATGAATATGGATAGTTGGGATTTAGATTCTCAACCCTTTCAAAATGTTCATCCCCAAACCACCCCCCTCTATCATTCCATTCTTCTGCTCCATGGTCTGGCGATGAAGATAATGATTTGTGTTATATTTACTGTCATTTTTCTAACGACTCGATAAAGGGGAACGACCAAAGTGGAGAGGCGTTTTAGGCAAAAGTCATGACTGCATACAATAAAGAACATGTTGAAAAGACGAGGTCAATGTCTGCAATCACAGGTCATTTTGGGAAGATTAGTTGACAAACACAATTCTATGAGTCGCAGATCCACAAAATAAGAACAACAAATCCAAGTGGAATGAGTGGCGAAGCTGAATTGGTAGCGTTTTGTAAAATATGATTTTTAATTTACATTCATTTCTGATCACTTTGTTAATATATGATTTTGTGTTTTTGTTTTTGTAGAAGAGAATGACGAACGATCAATTCTTGAAATTATTTCCAAAAGAAAATGGTACAAAGAAACCCCACTACTATCAGTTTGCAAACTGCTATGACTTGCTTGTTAGTCAACAAAAATGGAGCTCAAGCACCGCAAAAAGCTTAAGAGATGTCCAGACGAAGTCGAAGGGGAAGAAAAAACAAGTAGATCTAATTACAATTCTAGCTCAGGCAATTCTTCTCATATGGACTCAAATGTATGCCCAGATAACGAAGACGAAGAAGCAGTACCCGCATTTGATGAAGACGCTAGACCGATGGGGCGACGAGCAGCTAAGAAGAAAATTACTGTTCAATCTCAAATCGATTCTCGTTTAGCCCTAATGCATGAAAAACATGCAAGAGAAAATGCAGAACGTCAAAAGGAAGTGCAGAAAAGCTTGCCGTGTTAAAAGAATTGACTGAGATTGAGAAGGACCGCTTTGAGCTAGAGCGGCAACGCCAAGAGACCTTAGTAATGGAAAGGGATGTCACCGGAATGGACCCAATTACAATGCAATATTGGAGGAGTACAAACAACGCATTGTTGAGAGTAGATCTGGAACAAAACATATGTAGTTGACGTATTAATGTGATATTTTTAGTTATTGCAGTTTAAGTATCCATGTACCTTCAGTTCATATTTGCAATCAAATGCTATTTTCAGTTTTACAATATTCAATGGTATATCATTTTTTCGATGCATTATGTAGATATCAATATAGATATACTTCATCAAATATAAATGATATTACAAACATAAAAATTGAAGCATTCTACACTTCGTTACAGAAATAAAAAAGGCAAACATATGTAATTAAACAAAGATCCACCATCCCCAACTACTGATTTCCATGAGAATTTCAAATATGCTCCATTAAATCCCTTTGGAGTCTATTATGAATAGCTGCATTATTGTATACTTCATGATGATCGTCATGAATTGCGTACTGTCCTTCATTTCGAAACGTGGCTGTGCGAAACAACTCGGGGGGGGGTTGTCTTGCCCCATCATATTCGAAATCAGGATAATCCATACCGCGTTCATCTTCAATGATCATGTTATGCAGAATTATACAATAGAACATAATTGTATCCATTTTTGATCTCTTCCGTAATCTATATGGATTGCTGACCATTGCAAACCTTGCTTGTCGGACCCCAAACGCCCTTTCTACGTCCTTTCTTTGTCCTTCCTGCATTGCAGCAAATTGTTTCTATTTTGCCGTCATTGGGTTTGCAAATGTCTTTACAATCGTACTCCATTTGGGATAAATTCCATCTCCTAAATAGTATCCATGCTCATATGTGTTATGACCAAGAGTAAATGATACAGGAGTTGATTTACCTTGCGCCAAATCATTAAACAAATGAGATCGTTCGACAACGTTTAAGTCATTAAGAGAACCTGACATTCCAAAGAAAGCATGCCAAATCCACAAATCATGAGAGGCAACTGCTTCTAAGATGATAGTTGGTTTTTTTTCTTTGCCGTTATATGCTCCATGAAAAGCTTTTGGACAGTTCTTCCACTCCCAATGCATACAATCTAGACTTCCAAGCATTACAGGCCAGCCCTTGCTTTCATGCATTTCACGCAAGCGCGTTACATCTGCCTCGTTTGGAGAACGAAGATATTCCGTCCCATAAATGTCCATAACAGACTGACAGAAGTGATCTAGGTTTTCCAATGCTGTACTCTCTGCAATACGATATGCATCGTCAATGGCATCGGCGGGTGTACCGTATGCTAACATCCTCAAAGCTACGGTCATCTTTTGATGGCCACTCAAACCTTATTTTTTTGCAGCGTCCTACTTAAAAACAAAATAATTATTATTCTGTTGAATACTTTCGAGAATTCTTATAAATAATGGACGACTCATTCTGAATCGTCGTCTAAACATCTCTGGACCGTAAGTTGGATCACGGGCAAAGTAATCTTGCATAAGTGTTTTTTGAAATGCTTGCTGGTTACAGTCTAGTCGCCCTCTCAGGCAGATTCCACCACACTTTAAACTTTGCCTTTGCAGCTCCGTTTTCAACCTCTCCAATCCAAGAGCCTTAACAAAATAACCAAACCAGTTATTTACTATATAACAAGCCAAACGGATAATGTTTAAGTTAGTTAAGTAACAAATATCAACATATATAAACCATGTTAAAAAGCTTATGCGCATGTCAGTATGTTACTTTAAGTATACATGTTGCCAATAATACGCAGTTGTCACTGAGAAACAGGTCTCTCTTCACAAAAAAATTCACTGCATACTATTTTGTATACTTTTTTTTACAAAACTGTTTACAGCTTGCATAACTGTGCCATGCACTTCTTCACAATTCTATGCACTTTGAACATCCCAAAACCATGCCACCAATTGTTGCCTTCATACATCTCACACCATTCCAGTCGTCATCAACCTACTGCCTCCACCCATCATCTTACTGCCGTTGTTCCAAACTTCTGTGCAAACAAGCTACTACGCACATACAGTGCACACACCAGTGCATCCATTCACCACGATCTTTGGCTAACACAATACTGCATTCTTCCCTTACCTCCACAACATCCCCTTTTCATTCGCCAACCCTGACTGCAAACATATACAACATCCACCCCAACCAAATTCCTGTTACTAACACTACCCACTACCACCTCACTGATCAACTGCCACTTCCAATATTAACCACTGTCAACCAAACTTCATCAAACCCCACTGACCACAATTATACCCATCGCAATTATCACAATTACAAACACATACCACTAGCAACCTAATCACATTGCCATCAACCATCAACCCATCATCTTACATATATATAGAGCAACTAATTAACTGCCTCAACTACCAAGCCTCTCCCTGAACCACTGCTCCACCTTACTGCAACCTTGCCAACATCAAATACCCTCGACCAATCCATACAACAGTTTCATAACTCAATCCATACAAACATTCAACTATCACCGTCTCAACCACTCTGCATATCACCATCTCCATACCTTGCAACACCACCCCAACCTTCATCACCAC
This sequence comes from Allium cepa, assembly GCA_030765085.1. Classification (NCBI taxonomy): domain Eukaryota; kingdom Viridiplantae; phylum Streptophyta; class Magnoliopsida; order Asparagales; family Amaryllidaceae; genus Allium; species Allium cepa. Next base: position 937,860,359 of record CM060935.1, read on the forward strand.
TGCCTTCCATAAATCTATACTATGTTTGTATGGAGGGACCGCTTGTGTGTCGATGATTAACCTATCCATATTCAATAAAAATCATTGTAAGTTGATTTCTAAGTCGATGAACCACTGTCATACGCCAATAAGTAACATATTTTTCCTAATATAAATCTGTATTTTAGAGGCACATCGGTAGAGGTCAACCCCGTAATGTGCAGACTTATTATACTGAAATTTATCATCATCGACAATAGTGCCATATCACAGTGACATCAAATATATTCATCTGCACTTGCCTTCTACCATACAACTGTGCACAGTGCATTTTCCATTACTCACTGCTAAACCACCAATTCATCACCTCCCCAAGTCACAACTGCTTCTCCATACTAACCATCCCCTCTGTGCATATACATCACTCTCTGAAACACTCCTCTCATTCAACCCAAACGAACACTGTGCCTTTCAGTTGAGTGCACCTTACCTGCATCAATATCCATCATCTGCCATCTCCCTCTACAAATCCAAGATTCCATTGCCTATAGACCAACAGCCTCTCTACCACCAGAACCCCATCCACTCCTCTACATCACCACCAATTCGAAACAGCCACTTCTACTGACCATCAACTCCAATAAGCAGAGTCACCACACACAGCAGTTATACTAAAGCACCCATCTCATATGCTTAAATAATTTCATTTTAATCAACAGTAAATGTGCATAGTTTTAAAGTTAAAATAAGCAGGCAAGCCGGGAAAAAATGTGTATATCAAGCGATTTTTAGTATAAAATTGAATTGTGTATAATTACAAAGGATAGGATTACTAGGAGTGGGTCTGAACTGATTATAGACACTAAGAAGCTAATAAAGTGATGGATATCGAGTACTTTTTCAATATGGTGGAAACTGGGTGAATGAAGATTTTAATTAGTTTAACAATTTAGGGATGGTTTTGATTAGAATTAATTTCAAAGAAGTTTAAAAGAATAAAAAAGAAGAAGAAAAAGAAAGGATAAAAACAAATTGATAGTAGTACGTTTGTTCAAATTTCATTTACCAAAGCATATGCTGTAAGTTGAGATATAAATATAATCAGCGACTTGACAGCCTACAACTGCTGCTCACCCTCCAATACCACCCAGCTTCTGCCTAAACAACACCCTGTTGCAACAGACAACCAACCTCCATCACCTGACAGTAACTCTAACACATCCACCCACACATCAAACTTTGCAATAACCCTTACATAACTAACCACCGCTCATCAAAACATCCCAGTCCAACATCCATCTCTTCTATAACCAAAACTACAACAGTCCACCACTGACCACATACAAAACACATACCATAAATTGCCTGCATACCATCCCCACCATCATCTTGTTGTTGCTCAACTTCCATCAACCATCAACCACTGCCCACTGACACTGCATACACCTCTTGTTCAAACATTGCATTGCATTCAACCATATCCAGTCATACAAACAAGCCTTGAACTCATTCAAACCACTGAACTCATTTAAACAAGCCACTTCCACTGTTCTACACTTCAAAGCACAGTAACAACTCCTTTGCACAATTCATTTCGACCGCAAACACCCTCTAACGACACAACCCACAGTCGAACTTCAATTTGAACCATTCCCAAATTCAACATCGAAAATCGCTTCAATTTTGAGCAATGGATATGTACGTTTAGCTTTTAACTATTTTTTTAACAACATTGTGTCATTATTTTAAAAATGTATTCAATTATAATTATTTTATTTTTAGCTCCTAATCATGTAATGCTGAAAGTATGAAAGAGACAAGAATAAACTCACCATATAGTAGCATATAAGAAGACTACATCCAGTTATGCATGATATAGCTAGCTAAATTATCTCGAACCTCATCTATCTCTTGCTGGCTATAAGAACTATCTTGTACAAAGTACTGCAATTACAAGATTGTTTCGAAACACTAATCGAATAAGTACTTAACAAAAATTATGAAGGAAAAAAATTAAAGTGGTACCTCAAGCATTTCGGTGCTTTGATCGTGATTTTTTACTATATCATACATATACCTCATCACATAATATACACAATCCGTCGTTCTAGATTGTTGAGGACACTACAACAATATTACACAATAATTTAATAGATAGGTTAATTTGAATTTATATCCAATATAGAAGATTATTTTTATTTTGTACAAAATAAGTCACCTTAATATTCTTCCATTTCAAGTAAATTCCTCGAGATTTTCCACCATACGCCTTATAAGTTTTAAACGCCCTACACATAAAATAAAAATTTAAATACTACGTACATATTCACTTGCATCAAGCAAAAAAGATATCAGAAGGCAAATAGATAAAACGTACATATTCACTTGTGGTCTAATTTCCAGTTTAGATTTGCGTTCGACTCGGGGATCCATAACATAAACCTCATTCTTTTCTATACGAAAAACAAGCAGTAGACACTGTTTCCTACATTATAAGATTTATATGAAGTTAATATCAACATTAGATTTGCAAACTAGTTTATAAAAGTTTATTGCTCATACCCTTCGTAGTGTGGGGCTAAGAGTAAGCTCTTCGATTGTGACGCACGCCATGTGTTCGAAATATATATATTTGTCGCGTCTGGATATTTCCGCACTTGAGACAACTTATATGGACACATAAACCCGATGGTCTCCACTCCGAGGTCATTGCACATATGATTTAACCACCTAAAAATAAGTACAGCATACAAATATTGTTATTCTACCATTTCATGTATAATACATAATATAAATTAGAACATATACAATGAATTTATAAGCTATTTGTTGTAAATGTAACCTAAGTATTTCACATAGTAGCTATATTGGTACACAGATAGAAATATTCATCATATATATATAATACTCACATGATGCAAATTTGCAACCATTCTCCATTCAACCATCCCATACTAAGGAATTGGATAATGTCATCCATAGTGACATGGATTTCAAAGTCCTCATCGTATGTAAATAAATCCTTGTTCACATGAATTGCATTGATGAAATTATTATCATGGGATGGCACTTGAACTATCAGGTCATGGAAATATTTGCACTCATCCGTTAAAGTATTAATGATGTCTTCACCCACGATCGTCCTACGCTTTGCATGCTCATTTGTCATCTTTTGGTTATTATTCATGTCCGTAGCAACACACTCTTCCACTTTGTCTTTGCTCCTAATATGTGTAGCCTGCACACAAAAAATTCATAAGCAGCATGGAGTCTGCATATTTTATCCAAGCAAAGCTCAAAAAAAAATACAAAAAGTGTTTTCTTTACCTTATCATCATCGTCTAAAAGCACAAGATTTTTAGGCCATTGTACAAAACTACCAAGTGCTTCTCCTATCGTGATGTGATATTTACTTGGAACCGGAAGAGGGGTTCCTACATGAATAGGCTCTACTGGGTCAATTCCAACCTTTACATGATTGGTCAAGATTTGTTGATTATGACATTGATCTCCAGGCCCAGAAGCAGGATGCACCATGCCGTGACCCACTACGACAATTTTGGAGTCCAAATTAACAGCTAAACGACATTTAGTTGGCGTCTAGAATGACAAGTACAACATTAAAATTATTGACTACACGTTTTAGAATCGTATAATTTTACAAAAATAGACTTTTGAATTAGTTACCTGCAAGTTTTCATAAGGATCTATCTCATGATTTGTGCTGGTATTTTGTAATTTGTCCAATTGTACTGATTGACAGCTGCTACGATGACTAAATGATGGTACATTTTCGACCATAATATCATTGGGCATTTGCATACCCATCCTATTGAAAAAGTTTGCAATCTTTTGCTCAACCACCGTATCTACCATAGACTCGAACCTTTGGCTCACTTTAGTTTCTATTTCCTGAGTGATACGATGTAGTTCATCTGCTGATATTACACCACTTGGACCTTTATATTTAACTACCTTTCCAAATACATCTTTGATACCGACCGTCCCACCAATTCCTCTAACTCGACCTGGATGTTCTTTTTTTTCAAGAGCACGATTTAAGACATCATCATATCTATTTGGAACCCATGTTCCTTCGATGGCTTTTTCTCTCCAAGCATTCTGTCAATAAAAAAAAATAGTTTTCTCAATAATTTATTTCTTTGTTTTGTAAGAGATTAACCAAATGGGATAAAATGCATCGAAATTAGTCATACCGCTTTATCTGCAACTATCCTAGTTTTCTCATTAGGGATTACATAACTTCCATTAGCTTCTTTTTTTGATCTTGCCAAAACCCAGTCAATACTTCGATCCAAAAAAGAACCACTTGGTAATGTAGTCGATGAACTATGACCTTCGGTTATCCATTTAGCTTTCTTCCCTGCATATCCAGCTTGCCCCAAATAGTGAGGATGCTCATTGTATGCTTGACTCTTCCTACCCTTCTCGCTTAATCGCTGTCAAAAATAATGAATATTAATGTATGCTCCACTGCTAACATATACTCCACTGCACAAAATTCTTGCATTATCACATGTCTGCAACCACTAGCATAAAAGAAATCTGGACATGGAAATCACACACAGCAAAACTGAAATGCCTCAACAGTTAATGAGAATGAATAATCGCTAAATATCATGCATTCTCATATATCATAAATATCAAGATTCTTGTGGCTATTATACTTGAGCCATACTGTGTATCTTACCGATATCAGGATATGAAATCTTATTCATATATTAATGTCTTAGTATTTAATATTGATTTTGTTTCTATGTCGCTGAAAGAGATCATTTCACGCAACTTTCATATTAACAAATAATGTAGTTAGACTTCGGCTTCTGAGAAAATCAGCAAGCACATCCTTAGAAGTCACACACACAAAGAGGAAAAAAAAACATTAAGAATTGGAAAACATATGTAGAAACAATCGTCTATAATCAACAAGGATAAATGGAGTCAACTAATGGTAAACATGCTTTAAGAATAAAATCATATACTTCAAAAGAAATTATATGTGTTGATATGTTGGATCATATACTTCAAATAAAATCATATACTTCAAAATAAAATCATATACTTCATATACTTCAAATAAAATCAAAAAAAGTGACTGGGGATCATATACTTCAAATAAATTATATGTGTTGATATTTTGGATCATATACTTCAAATAAAATCATATACTTCAAAAGAAACATGCATAGTGACTGGGGAGATGACTGGTGGGCAGCAGTCAATGGCAGAAATGGGGGTATTTGCAGAGATGAACAAGGTGATGATTGGCAGATGTGTTGATTTGCAGAAATGGGGGTATTTCCTGTAAACTAGAATTTTCGTAAGTTAATACGTTTTTAAAACATCAAGGCATTCTATAAAAGTACCAAATCAAACATCAAGACATAGTTATATAATAAAAAAATAAAAATAAAACCATAAGAAAATAATCAGAGACAGAAAATAAGAATGTATAAGACAGAGAAACAAAGTAAAATGAAATGATGATACTGACTTTCATACAATTTTGGCCCAAAACAATATTTTAGTTTAACAAAAGGGAAAGGAGAAATTTCATTCTAGAATCAATATTAGATCAATATTCGCCACAACAATTTTAAAGTGGTGTTAAATATACAATCTAGAATCCAAGGCCAACCCTTTTTTTTAAGACATTATTTCATTTCATGGAAGATTACAATTATTACAATGCTATTCTGCTATATTGGATTTTCAACTGTCAGCATTAGCATTTCTAGTCAGTTAGATTACTGGTACTCAGTAGTTTGGCGAGGAACTTCATAATTATTGTGTTGAATTAAGAATTTAATTATTATTCGCATTATATATAGGTAGTTGTTACAAGCTATATTTTCTTGAAAAGGATTTCATGTTTTCTTGTGCATGAAAGGTACATTAAGAACAAGTTATATATAATCCCAGAGTGACTGGATTTAGCTATTATTATGTATTCTTCAATCTATTTGTCACTAGCTTTATATTCTGTTCCAGTAGCATTACACAAGACAGTCAATAATGTACGCAAGAAGTAATTACAATTATTACTTTCTTCGACATCGTCAAGGAAACAAAAATACGTTTTAAAAGGATAAAGTATGAAATGAACAAAAAAATTACCTTAAATTCCTCAGTTTCACAATTCTTCTTGAACGTTTCCCACTGTGCTTGTGTAATGCCATCATAAAGCTCGTACGGCTCTTTATGGTCCACTGGAAGTTTTCTTGTCTTCGTAATCCAACCACCCACCAATTTTGTTTTGAAATCTTTCCATCGTCCACAGACATATTTTAACACGTTATCTTTCATGTTGTCGTCAATGTGGTACTCGATCTGAGATTAAAAAAAATCATAGTTACATACGCCTTATAAGACTTCAAATGTCCAATTTGGTCTCAAAGCCGAATAAGTAATAAGTGAATAAATGAATTTATAATACCTTAACATCTTCCCATATAGTATCTTTAAGCCCTTTACAAACGTCATCCCAATTTTTAATATTGATATCAATTTTAGATTTAGCAGTATCGCCCACATACGCCTAATAACACTTCGCCCACTTTCCAATAGGGTTGCCATTATCACTCCACTCAATGAATTTTGGTTCTTGTGTTTTATATTTCTTCCCGGTTGTTGGGCCTCTTCGCCTCTTCTTAGACAACGACTGTGAAGTAGAAGGATCATGTTCTTCATTTTGTCCAAATTGTTCTATCTCCATTATCACTATTCTGAAAAAGAAGGCCTGGCGTCAGAATTATGAACAGAACTACTGCGAGTTTTCACACATTAATAATTATACTGTAAGTGGTTCAGTTTACAAGAAATAACAAGGTTTAATCATGGTTGATTATTAAAAATTGTTCCAAATGACTCTTTCTCAATGAATATGCCTTTCATTTGAACCATTGACTTATCAAAATACATGACATAATAATTGAAAAATGGGTTTAATATATAACACCAAAATTGATTTTATTATTAATACGCAGGATAAAAAGGACAAAAAGGAGGGTTCAAACTACGACAACCCTGAAACTGAAGGAGCCTCTGAGTGGTGGCAAGGTAATACTACATATAAGCTGCAATATACCTTGCAGGCATCATGCTAATTTTGTTTATTGATACAACTTATTTTCTTTTACAGGGTCATATTACTACTGAAGATAACGATCTATGCTTTATGTTCAGATTAAAAACAGGTAACATACCTTCCAAAACTGAGACGAGTAAAACAATTAAACAAATCAACTGTGTTGGCATATACTTAAAGGCTTCCTATGCAACTTTATTTAGAGTCTTATAAATGAATCGCTCTGTAACTTAAAGTTTGCAATGCTTTATATATTTCAGGTTTGAGTCGTTCTTTACTTTGTACTCTGCTATATCAAGTTGCTAAAGATGGATGGTCTGTATGTAGTAGAACTATGCCCATTGTTCTAGAAGCATAAGATTATTGATAGGATTTGATTTGTATCTCTCTATTAATAATTATAATGGCCAGAATGCTCGAATTTCTTATGTTTGAGTTAATAATTCTCAGAATTTAGTTTGTGGTTTTATATTGGTAAATATGAATGCTTGGTTTTCATATCATGAAAGAGTTAGATCTTGAACAACATGGATACATAGGTGATAAATCAGAAATTATATTGTTTTTTGTCATTTCTGAAATTATTGTTCATTTCAAAAGTACCACACTGTTGATCGATCAGTTTATTGCCTTTTTGGTACATTTCTACATCAGTCATTAATTGGCATACGAAATTGAATATTGAGATTCATAAACAGGAGGAGATAATAAATATATAGAACCAATAGATAAAACAATAATAGTTAAGAATTAATAACTTTTTCTAATGACCACTCAACTGAAACAAAATACTCCTGTTGGAGTCTTGTGGAATATGGATCAAAACCCAAAACATTTAAACATTGACAATGATTAATAGCTTATAAATAAAAATTTGCAATTTAGAAATTATGACTTTCTCCTGTTTAAAATCAGTAAATCAAAGAATGCGGGACATTAGATTTTAAATTTTAACAGGTTAAAAATGACTGTGGTGCATGCCGACGCAGTTAAAATATCCAAGTAGGGTTAAATGAATTATCGGTCTACATATAGTAGCATGGCCTCCTAGTTTTTGCTTTGGAACCAAAGCATGATGTTGGTACATGTAATACAGCCCTGTGAATATCAAGTATTTAAATCGGGTAGGTGAAGATCAAGAGTAAGATTATCTTTTTATACTCAAATCGGCTGATGGAACAAACTTGCACTTTGCAAGTAATTTGAAACTAAACTGCATTTCTTAACCTGGGATATAACAGTGATTATTTGATGTTGCCTTTGATGCTAAGCAGCAAGTAATTTCAATTAGTAATCTTTTTTTGTTATAAAAGTTAGCTCACCTGAACTATTATAGCCTCTTCCAGTGCCAAATAAAAGTTGGGAGGACCTTTCAATTGATTTTATTGTTCAACCATCAACGTGTCATTCCCTATTCAGTCATATTGGGAGGATGTACTCTCTAACAACAAAATACTGAAAGATGTGATCAAAATCTCTAGCAACAAAGCTCACTTCATGCCTCTTGCCATTCAGCCTGCACAAAAAATGTTTAGTTTAAGTTAGGCATTAAAAAGTACATGTACTTGTATGCATTCAACAAAAAAATTTCACTTAGTTTTATTTTATCAAGTATCTACCTGATTTCGAAAACTGACGAAAGACAAATTAAATGATTATAATATAGTAAGTAGATTTAATTTATTTGATGGAACAATTCAAGAAGCAATTGTGTCCATTATTCATATTCGAAGTCTGCAACAAAAACAGCGATCAAGTATCCCTGTAAAATATCTTATTAGTAATTATTCTAAAAAAACTAAAGAATTACAGAAAATGAAAGATTTCAACTGGCAAATAAAGCATGATGAGCATAAAAAAAAATTACCCAACTATCCAAACCCCCTCATCGTGATCAGAACGTGCATAAATTGCATTTAAATCAACTTCTTCTGGTAGACTTAAGCCGATGGAGAAAGGTGGATTCTCATCAAATTGATTATACTCTTCTTCATCCACCACATCACCAATCCCAACAATGCGTCTTTTGCCGGGAAGAACAATAGAGCACTTATTATCGGCAGGACCAGTCACGTAAAAAACTTGTTTTGCTTGAGATGCCAAGATGAGTGGATCATTATCATGACTCACTTGACCAAAGTCAACCAATGTGAATCCATGTTCATCCACTCGTACAGCACGACGATTATCAGCCCATCTACATCGAAATAGCGGGATTGTGAAGTCTTTATACTCAAGTTCCCAAATATCCTCGATTATCCCATAATATAGCATTGTCGCATTTATTGGTCTGTTATCTTTAGCACTAGCAAATTCTCTTGAAGATGCAACGATGCTAACTCCACTATTTTGCATTTTGCTCTTCTCATCCTGACGCTTCGTATAAAAGACATAACCGCTCATATCATATCCTTCCCATGAATTGACATGCAATCGAGGCCCATATGCTAACCATTTTATTGTATCTGAAATACCATGATTGGTTTGAGACAATTGAAACATTACCGTATGTTTAAACCATATGACAAAAGAGCGGTTATGTTTATTCGTCAACCACCTTTCGTTCTTTGAAGGATTCTGAGACTTTAGAATTGCCATGTGCTCCTCCAAGTAAGGATGTACCTCACTAAGGTGCTGCAAAACAAGTAGCTGAGCTTTGTGCAACATCTCATCACCAATTGAAATCAATTTTGATCCAATTATGCCCTGGCCATCAAGTCGTCCTTCATGTTGAGACTTACGAAGTCCAATAGGTTCAACACCAGTTAAGTATGGAGTGACAAATTCTATAACCTCCTCAGCTATAGTAGCTTCTACGATACTGGCTTCAGGTCTATATCTGTTTTTTGTTTTTCTTTTTAAAGTTCCCATATGCATTTCAAACGGATACATATATCTCGTAAATACAGGACCACAAATTTTGATTTCTCTTACAAAATGAACAACCAAATGCAACATAACATCGAAAAATGAAGGTGGAAAATACATTTCAAATTGGCATAAGGTAACAATAACATCGGCTTGTTGAGCATCCAACGTATCAGGATCAATTACCTTGCTACAAATTATATTAAAAAAGAGACAAAGCTTTGTAATAACATGCCTAACATGTTTAGGCAATATATCTTTAATTGCAACAGGTAATAAATGTTGCATTAACACATGGCAATCATGAGACTTCATACCGGTCAATTTCAAATTCTTCACTGATACACGACTGCTAATGTTTGAAGAATAACCTGTTGGAACCTTCACACCACGAAGACACTCACATAAACTAGTTTTCTCTTTTTTGGACAATGTATAACATGCGGGGGGCAAATAGGTACGTTTACCCTTCTGCACCGGTGCTAACTCCTTCCGGATACCCATTTTCAACATATCTTGCCTAGCTTTCTCACCATCTTTTGTCTTACCAGGTATATTCAAGAGTGTTCCAACGATACTGTCACAATTTTTTTTTTCTATATGCATTACATCTAGACAATGTCTAACCTGTAAATGTCTCCAATACGGAAGTTCCCAAAATATAGATTTCTTCTTCCACGAGCCTTCTAAAAGAGGAAATACTTTGCCAAATGCATTTTCAATATCCTTGACCCGTTCGTAAACATCATTTCCTGTTAATGGCAAACGAGCAACTCCATTATCTATCTCCCCATTAAAAGGCTTCTTCTTTTTACGATAAGGATGATTAGGAGGGAGAAATCTACGATGATGCATATACACATTTTTTTTGCAATAATGTAAACGCTCAACAACCATATCATCTTCACAAATTGGGCATGCTTTGGCACCTTTTGTACTATAGCCAGACAAGTTACCATACGCAGGAAAATCATTTATGGTACAAAAAATCATAGCGCGCAATGTAAAATTACTTTGACTATATGCGTCAAACACACGCACACCTTTATCCCATAGAAGTTTTAGATCATCAATAAGAGGAGTTAGGTAAACATCGATGTCATTTCCTGGTTGTCGTGGTCCAGAGATTAAAAGAGACAACATGATATATTTGCGCTTCATACTCAAATGAGGTGGAAGATTGTAAATCACCAAAAGAACAGGCCAAGTACTATGTTGACTACTAAAGTTGCCAAATGGGTTTATGCCATCTATACAAAGACCAAGTTTGAGATTTCTAATTTCTTCACCAAAATCAGGATACATTGTATCAATGTTTCTCCACTGTGGAGAATCAGCTGGATGCCTCAATAATCCATCATTTTTCCTCACATCTGCATGCCACCTTAAGTTTTTTGCATTTTCTTTATTTGCAAATAAACGTTTAAACCTTGGTATAATTGGCAAATACCACAAGACTTTTGCTGGAGGCCATTTCTTATTTGGGTCATTATGAACGTTCCCTCGCGACTTGTAACGGGATAATCCACACTTGGGACACTCGTGCAAGTTCTCATATTCATTTCGATACAATATACAATCATTTGGACATGCATGTATCTTTTTATATCCTATACCAATTGGGCACATAATTTTCTTTGCCTCATAGTTAGAAGTTGGAAGTTCATTACCTTCCGGAAGCATGTCATTCAAAAGTTCCAACAAAGATGTAAAACTTTTATCACTCCACCCATGCTTTGCTTTTAAATTGAAAAGTTTGAGCACAGCAGACAATGTTGTGAACTTAGCACAATTAGGAAACAAAGGCTTCTCGACACCAATTAATATTCTTTCATACAACTTTGGCTCTTCCATCAAATGTTCTTCAGCATCACGAAACATCTCATGAACACAATCATTCTCATCATTCGCGTCATTATTCATGTTATCTTCTCGGTCATTCTCATCATTCTCATGATTATTAGAACTAGCTCCACTAAGTATACTTTCACCATGCCATATCCACCGCGTATAATTTTGCTTAAACCCATAACGGATTATGTGATCTCTAATCTGATCTATGTTACGAAGTCTTCTCTTATTTTTGTAGTGTCTACAAGGACAAAAAATAGTTTCTTCCCCTCTTCTTAATTGATCATTCAGTGCACAATTGATGAACTCTTCAATTTTATTTAGGAATTCGTCATCGTTGCGTTTTACGTTGTACATCCAACTACGATCCATATGCAAATGCTAGAGACACTACACAAGCAAAAAACCATTGGATTACGAAGGGCATTCATTATTAAATCAATATTTTTAGCTAATTCAAATGGAGTGGATACTCTGGTCAGTCGTCCAAACAAGTTTTTGGCGCCGTTGCCGGGGAGTTGATTTGATTTCAGTTTCTATTTCTCGAACTATTTTTGTGTGATTTTGTGTGTTTGTTCGTATTTAAAAAAAATGTGTTGTGTGTTTGTTGTGTGAATTTTGCTTGCATTTTGATTTTGTTTATTATTGTTTTCTTGTTTGAATTTCATTTGCATATTAAAAAAAATACAAAATTTCAAAAAAAAAATATTTTATTCATTTGCAATTACAATTTCATTTTTACATTTTCACTTCCTCTCTGCCTCACTCTCCCTCTGTTTTTACATTCCACCACACTTCCCTGTCACAACAAAACTTCCCCCTAACATCCCTGCACACAAAATACCATTGCAAACTCACAGCAGTGCACATCATCCCTCAACAATATTTGCCACTTCCTTCAACATATCATCTCAGCCCATTCTCCCAAAACAACCAACCACCTTCCCACCATTACACTCCACTGCCACAAATTCCACTACAACTTCAAAATCATCACCATTTACAACAAACCATAACTTCAACGAACCATCAAAACTTCCACAAATACCACATCACATATACAAAAGTTCCACAAGCTCCTCACTGTTCCTTGCCAGTGGCCATTGCTGTTCACCATACCACCATACCAAACACCAAGCTTTGAGACTACTGCATACTTCATTTCAAACAACTCACAACCTTGTTGGCACATCATTGTTGTATCACAGTGTCGAACATCCTTCTCTGCTGTTACTTCCATTGCCATTACAAACCTAGTGTACACATCACCATCCCTGTCAGCCTGCAAACATTCACTCCACCTTATTTCACCACATAATATCACAGCCATTTGCATTCAAAACTTGCTTTCAAAACTTTCTTTCCAGCCATCCAAACTGTGCAATACATTTACATCTGACCATCTGCCACTGCACTGCAAGCCACTTCATCCATACAACCCAACGTTTCCACCAAACAACCATCTAACTCCCCTCTGATCAATTTCCTTCCCTACTGCTGCCACCCACTACCCCCCCTCCCGGGGTTGAACACCCAGTTCTGCCTCTGTCTAAAAACGACTCCACTGATCATTTCAGTTGCACACCAACATCCACAGACCACTGTCATCATCTTACCACACTTCCACATACCACTGTCAGTGTGCAGCTGTCCAACCATCACCAGTGACCAACCATCCACCCAACAACTTGCATCATACTCCTCTCCACATACTCCTCTGTCAAACCACCTACTGTCAAGCATCCCTGACAATCATCTCTATGCACCAGTCACCAAGCAAACCACCATACATCACCTTCACAAACTTCTCATACATCACCTTCTCAAACATTCATCAACTACCTTGCTGCACCAAACTTCATATCACCACTGACATATACTTTAACATCCGCAGAACCAAACCAACTGTTCAACTGACTAAACCTCTTTGACCATCAACAGTGTACGCCCTTCACTGCTGTGTACAAACTGCTGCATACCACATTCCTCTTTCTCATTTAAAAAAAAAATTCATTTTCATTTTACAATTTCTACTTTGCTTTTACAAAGTTTCACTTGCATTTACAAAACTGCCAACTTTTTCTTCAATTTTGTGCACTACTGCGCACTACTATGCACTCTAACCCTCTGCCACAAATACATCTCCTTACAAAATTCAACTGATCCTCTCTGCCCAGACTTCAATACTTCCCCTCTGACACCACATACCACCCATCGCACTGCATACCACATACTCCTGATATACCTCCTCTACAACCCCTTTACTGCCATATCTGTGCACAACTGTGCATTACTGCACAAACAAACATAGCAATTCAATCACCATACAACTTGCCTGCTGATCAACTAGCTTCACCTCAAATCCATCTTCACTTTTTGCAACTATATATACAACACCCTTCAACTAACTTCGCCACTTCGCCATCTGCTGACCACCCTGTTCAAACCTTGTCAGTCCATTCATTTCACATCATATTGCTTCTAACTACTCTTCATATCATATTGCACATATCATCAACAGCCTCTATCACTTTGCAACAGCATACATACACACTTCATATCATATTGCACATATTATTTTGGAGCCAGCTTTTTTCATCTAAATTTGAGCTTGATAGCTTGGCGCTTTTAAAAGCTTCGCGTTAGTTATTTTAAATGATTTCTCTAAGCAGTTAATGCTAAATTACATTAGACTTTCCATTGTAGTTATATACATTATATCAAGATAAATACGTGTAACCAGTGTTATACCTTTACTTGACATTTTTATAGCATCTTGTTCAGCATTTGTAGAGTAGTGAAATATTTTTCCTTATTTTATTCTGTGAGCAAATTGCTTTGTTTTTTTTAGGTTGCAAATGCTATAGCTGCAAAGACCAAACTTCTTTTGAGAGAATTAAAGACTGTAAAAGCAGATCTTGCATTCGCCAAAGAATAATGTGCTCAACTTGAAGAGGAGATTAAAATGCTAAGGGAGATACATGATAAAAGGGGACCTAAAGATGATGATTTAGTACGTCTCCATTTTCAAATTTTTGTTGCTATTTTGTATCTCTTATACTGATATCAATGGATCTATTTAATATGGAAAGCACCAACTGCTCACTGTATGCACATATATAAAACACATTTTTTTTTAAAAAAACAAACCCATCGTGTAGAATTATTATAGCCCCTTACATGAATCAACATGTAATCCAAAGTGATATACAACTCTATTAGGTTACATAATGGTTTGTAGCTTATGTGGCATCCTATTTGTACTTTTGTAATTCAATTTTTCTCTTGGAATTTTCTCCAAGCATGCTTTTGATTTTAGGAAAACAAAACTGACAAAAAAGGTTGTTGGGAAATTCTAAATTCTAAATTGATTAACCCATAGGTCGAGTGAAAATTCCATTTCTAAAACTAACGATTCTTACAATGATCCATGAATCTCAAAAACCATATACGGATTGGAAAAGCATCCCAAACTCATTTAAATACTGCCAAAAAAATTATGACGAATCAATTTCAAGTCAACTATTATGAATCGGTCATTGTTTTCATAAAGAAGAATCGTAAAATCAAGGGCTTCATGTTTCCACTGTGGCTCAATAACTCAAGCTATCCTTCAAAAATATATGAATTTTTCTCAAAAAAGTCGATGTCAGCAAGAAAAGTAAATTTATACCTGAAAATCAATCAGCAAACTCGAAAGTCGAAATCAATCAGCAAAATCGAACACTCGAAATCAAACGATCCGATGATTATTTTGAAGCCGCGAATTATTTTAGGTTTTTTTGTTTTCTTTTTAGAAGCCGCGAATTATTTTGGGGGAATAGAATGGGACGACGACAAACGCGGGAATAACCTAATTTTTCAAATTGCATCGCGTACGAAACGAAACCGATGCGAAAAGTATTACGTTGGACGTAGTTGCATCGGTTTACTTTAAAACCAATGCGACTAAAACAATTTGCACCGACGTATTTGCATCAGTTGTTGGTGACAACTGATGCAAATTTGACTTTTTTATTACCTACTTCTTTCCACGTACCAATTGCATCAGTTATTGAGATAGAACTGATGCAAATAGTTCTATTTGCATCAGTTTTTACTTAAACCGATTCAAATGAGGCGATGCAAATGGCCTGTTTTGTAGTAGTGCCTTATGGACCTGGAGAGCCTTTTACCGAAATCTTAGTGAAATATCTCATCATCTCACCCAATAAATATAAGCCTATTGGTTCATTTTCAGGATTTTTACACTGCTTGTTACTCTAGACTCCACTATAATCAAGTGCTAGTTTGGTTCTACTGTTGTAATCAGATTCATAAGAGAGTAATAAAGCATAATCTTCAAAATGGATGTAGGTATACAACGCCGAACCCCTATAAACATTTATGTCTTTAATTACCACTTATTCTCTATTGCTTAATTATTCACTTACTCCTTTTAATTTTACTTCTCTTCATTTACTTCTGTACAAAAATTATTCTTGGGTGTTTGTGACCATTTTTGGTGCGAACAAAACTCAAACATAATTATTTTCAATCCGATTTATCATTAATGAAAAAAAATGAGATGAAAAATGTAAGTAATTTTCTTTTATTATTCTAGATTAAAAATTGATTAGTTAAGATATTTAATTCTGCTTAGAATATGAATGTAAATCAATATTTTTATAAACTTATTAATTTTTTAGGGTATTGATTATCATAAATAATTATATTTTTACCACATCATATTTTTTGTACTACAATTGGTTTCAACGTTTTCCTCTTATTTATTAAAACAAAAACAAAAATAATCATAACTGGATAATATATTACACCATAAAACCTAATTTGAGCTATTAATTGTTCTTTACTATGTTAATCTTAGTTAGGGCTACATAATTTAAGAAAATGGAAATTCTAATTATAACTAAAGTCGATAATAGCTTAATTGTAACAAAAATTGTTGGATTTATATATCCTAGTGAAACATTAAATTAAAGAAAAATCAGTTGTGGGGAAATTGGATGTGTAACGACCTAGAATTTCAGTCATTTGAAATTCAGATATTTAATCGATTTTAAATATTCATAAGTAAATTTTATAAGTGGAATAACTTATATTTCGAATATCTTGATTTAATTGGATAATTAAATCGTATTTAATTGGATAATTAAATCGTTAATTTCATATTTGAAATTGTGCACATAATTGAAATTTGGATTTAATGTGAATAGAAATGATTTATAAAGTTGTATTAAATTATAATTGTATTAGAATGATGTTAATGAACTTTTAAAATTGAATTAAAAGTTAATTTATAGAATTGAATATTTTAATATTTAATTAACGTGTAAAATAGTCATTTTTCACAGAGTCTCCGATATCGATGAAACCAGTTTCATTGGATCCGTAATGTTATATTACTGTAGGATTTCAAATTTCGTGTCAATAGGATTTACGGTTTGTCCGTGGCAAGCTGAAGTGCGGTAATTCGTTTAAGTAGAATTTAAATTTAAATAATCCGATTTGAAAATCTTTCTTCCAAATACGATCGAATTGGCTTCCGTTATATATTCCATTGTGTTTGGAATAGGGTAAAACATTATAAACGCTAAGCGGCGTGCTTCGTTTGGAGTTCGGAAAAATCTGGGTGAATAGTGTCATGAATTTTTTTATAAAAGGACGTTATTATTTTCTATTTGCAAACCCTAATCAACCCTAGGGTTTCCAGCTGCCATATCTTTTCAACCGCTGAGAAACACCGATCTTCACCCTTCATTATCTTCCAATCCATTGATTTTTATGAGAAACCTCCAACTACAAAAGCATAGAGCACGATGAGATCTTCAACTTCAACGGTTGCGATCCATTTTGGGGCAGCCGATCGTCGGCAAATTGAGCTCGAACATTTTCCGTTCATGTGCATTTTTCCATGCAAATACACAGCCGAGCTCGACGTGTTCGCGACAGAAGGTGGAGTGGAGCATGGGCTACACGATGGCGCTTCTTGATCGTGTTCAAGTGGATCGTGGTGGCCACGATAATTCAAGATAAATGGCGACAATGGGGCTCGGCTAGGGTTAGTTGAGCCGATGGGGAAGAAGAAAGACTAGCGACCATGATCTGCATATTGATCTAGGTTATTAAAAAAAATAGAAAATGAAAATAGAAAATTATATTATATAAATTCCTACAATCTTAAAATGTTGTAACTTCTTCATACGAGTCTTTTTTTGATGAAACAAGTTGAATTGGATCCGTATTAGCGAGCACTACATTTTAGAGCTAGTTTGGAGTTAATTAGAGTTAGTGTAAATTTTGGGTAAAATCAAACGACCGTGTGTACAACTCACTCTTTCCGACTCACTGATATTTTTATATAAGTGAGAATAAATATTATTTATGCCGATTGATGATTATTTGGATGATATATGTTATATTGTATATATATTGATTGGTATTTGGATATATTTCTTCCTATTGGAGCAGATGAGATACTATATGTTTCCGTGTATGAGTGGATGACCCTTTGTACGCGCGTCTGCGTCGAAGCGGACATTGTACATATATTCTAATATGTATATTTGTTGCAGGCGACATGTTGGAGGGATCCAACTGGATTGCTCACCAGTATTGGTTTTATTTACAGATATTGTGATATATGATGTTATCATGTGATATATGATGTTTTGGATGCCGTGATTGATGTATTCAGTGTTGTTGCATCATTGGGCCTATTTTTGAAATTTTAAAAATATTAAAGTGATGATTTCCAAATTTAAAAGGATTTTCAAGTGATTTGAAAATAGATATCTTGTTAATTTTTGAATCATTAAGGAATGGATTTATTTGAAAAATATAAATGTGATAATTTTTATATTATAAAAATTAGGACTTTTGGGAAATATAATCAGAATGTGAATTTTGAAAATATAAAGTTGATTAATTTGTAAAATGAGTTAAATTTAGATTTTTGAAGTTATAATGAACGGTCTGCATATAGGATTTATAAATCGATATTTTATAAATCAAAATGAAGGAATTGTAAAGGAGTTTTTATAATGTAAAAATGAAGTTGTAAGTGAATCTTATAAGTGAATAAGATTTATAATTTAAGAAGTTATAAAAAGAATGATTTTGTAAATAGATGATTTATAAGTAAATTAACTTATAATTTGGATTTGGCATATAAATGAGATGTAAAGGGAATTTATAAATGGAAGTTTTATAAAATATAAATGAAATTTATAATGTTTTATAAATCCTAAATCAATTGAACTGGATAAGTTAAATATAGGAGTTTATTAAAGGAGATATATCCATGATTTTGGATAGTGGATAATCCTTTAATGAATATATAGAGGCAATGAATTTGGTAAATGAATTATATCCACGATTTTGGATAGTGGATTATCTTTAATAAATGTGTAGAAATATTGGACTTGGTAAATGAACTATCATTCACAATTTTGGACAGTGAATAATATATTAAATAAAATGGATATGTTTGGGAAAGTGATCTTTCAAATTTAAAGACAGGTTGTGAAAAGTGATATTTTAAATGGAGTTAAATGTTTTGAAGATGTTAATAAAATGTGTTAAGTATCAAATACATAGATTTCAACATTCATTATTGGAATAGACGTTTTCGAGAAGTAAAGAAATGATGGACTATAACGGTGTTGTTAGTAAATGATTTTCGAAAGGAAATATTTTGTATAGTATATGGGATTTATATATCTATTTAATTTCCGAATCCCTATACTAATGATTTTGGGTTGTCGTAACGATGTTTTACGCTACATTCGTTTTGACTAAAATTTGTTTAAAGAGTATGTTTTCCTTAAAGAATAAAATATATACTTAATCGTGATTTAAGGATATGTAATATTTTCCATGTGTTGAAAATAAAGAGGTTTGTGAATTACTTATTATTAAATAAGTATATGAAAATGTTTTTCAATATTGAAAAGTTGAAATGGTTTTGAGATTATATATTTTCTAAAGATAATCCAAAGTAAATGTTTGGCAAGTGATTGAATTAATAAAAGATTAATTAAAAGGGCCTAGTGATTTCTTATGGTGCTAAATATTTGTTTTTTTACTTTGATAGTTAAATAACCGACTATCAGATTTTGCCATTTTACTTCCTCGACTTGATGTGGGAACTATTTAGTCATACACTTAGTATGTAACCTTCTGTGTAGGCTTGATTATCATTTGTGTTGAGGATGTTGATTCGTATAGTGCGGAGTATTACTCCAATCTATCGAGCTTCCTTCTTGGCCCGAAGGATAGCAAGTTGAAAGTTGGAGACGTGATAAGTTTATGAGACTTAGTTTCTATGTGAGGTTGAGAAACGCTTTTGCGTTGTTGGTGCGAAGAGACAGTGATCAGATTTATCTGAAAACCACTTCGGACCAACGTATATGCATTCGGTTATGCAGGTTGTGATGATATTGATATTTCGTATTTTCATAGTGGGGGACTGCTTATTGATCGTTTTGTGTTAAAATCCCAATATACATATAGTAGCAGTGGTCTCTTCATTATGAAATATCCAATGCAAGGATTATTCGCTACTAATCCTAGGGATTTCCTGACAGGATGTGGTCGGAAAGTATCTTCGGTTTGTCCTATTCCTGGATAACTTGTATGGATGTTTGTCTGACATTGCATTTCTAAATATTACGTACATTGGTTTTTACAAACGTACATCAGTGATGGCGGGGAAGGCAACTTCTCTTAGCTTAACACACTCCTTGAGACGTATGAGCTTAAAAGTTGTATTTTTGTGGAAGGAAATTAGTAGTCCATGGAAATGGTCGTGTGGCATTCAAAGTGATGTGATATGTGATTGTGAAAGGTAATCGTTACCTCAGGCCTCATCGACCGAAAATAACCAAAACAGGGTTAGATGCAGCAGGGCTAAGTGGATCATTTCCAAGTAGGATATGATCATCCTCTTCTAGATATATCTTTACACGCTATGTCGTCGTGTATCTGATTATTGTGGTTTGTATGCTAGAAGGCCCTTGGAAAAGGTCGGTAATGACCAAAGGATGACATATTCGGTACGATCTAGTTATAAAGGTGAGCCGATCTTGTGTTAGTAGAGGGAAGATGTTCTGTGCCTCGAGACATCCATCTAGAGGTGTACCCATCATAAAATAGTCCCTTTACCTGGTCATTTGCATGGAAATCCAAACTCCACTATGAGCTGCGATTTTGTTTGTGAAGGCGTAATGAATAGCCTCGAAATGCAATATGGGTAACCATTTCGACTATGATTACGATTATTTGTATATACTAGACACTAGAATAATATCAGATGATTTGATATGAAATGTTTTAGTTATCGTAAGGTAAAAACATGTCCGTTTTTATGTGTGGGCATGTCTTACGAGATACTTTTGTTTTGATAAAGGAAAAGTTTGATAATTTAATAAATTTAGATGAGCGTGTTTTTCATGCTGGTTTACCAGACTAATCTAGGCGTTCTTTCCTTTCAATGCTCGGGTCAGACCGAGTATATTTACAGGTTTAGATTTGGTGCTATTGGAGCTTCAACAGGCGGGTTGGAGATCTTCATTTTCGTATACGCGTATCAGTTCCATTTATCGGCCGTGCTTAATTGTTTATATTATCAGCATTTTGTGAGGACAAGTCATTATAACTATCCAGGCTGATAACTATTGATTGATTGTTGTACTCTGATTGATGTATGTATATAAAGTTTCTATTTTGTAAAGATCATTGATATGATATAATATATTTTCCGCTGCTATGTGAGATTCTGTATTGTTCTGTTTGGTTCTATCTTCTCTCTTTCTTCTCTTCTCGTCGTCTCTCTTCTTTTCTTTCTTCCGATTTTTCGTCAATCTGTGCTTTTTGAGTGGGACATGTGTGGTTTATTGTCGATTCAAAGGGTGCGGATTTGCGGTACGTCACAGCTGGTATCAGAGCTTAGATTTTGTATATTCCTAAGCTTTGATGTGTACTTAGTATAGATAGGGACAGTAGCACCCTTGATTGAGTTTGAATGTATTATATATATGAGCGCATATTTGTTAGTGAATATAAAATGTTTTATATTGTGTTTATTTATCCGTTGAGTTGCTTGTGAATTTTGGTAGGTATGTGAGACACCATGTTATCGATAGGGATTTCCAAACACTTAAACGAGGCAACTCGACATAGTATTATTTTAAATTGGGTAAATGAAATAATTTTACCTCTATTATATTTTATATATAAGGAAACAATTTTTCAAGAATTATTAAAGCATATATAAATTGATTGTTTGGTTAGTTAAAATGTAAATATATATAAGTTAATAAAAGCTGTTTGAATAATCTAAATAAAAACAACAACTGTAAAAGAATAAATTATACAAGCAAATGAATTATAAAGTATGGAATTGTAATTAATATGATTTACAAATGTGAAATAATCTTATATATAAGAAATGAAACTATATTAACATATTTATAAATATGAGTTATAAATAAAAATGGATATAAACTTTGAATTTTAGAAATTGAATTTCGTTTATTTTGAAAGTTATTTTTAAAGGTTTTAAGAGGTTATATTATTATAAATCTAAATACTATAAAAGAATTTGAAATGAATCTTATGTAAGTAAAGTAAAATAGTGAAATTATATAAGTAAGAAGGTTTATAAATGTGATTTATATATAAAAGGAAATTTTTAAAAAGAATTCACTACTGTTGCTGGAAAATAATAAGGGTGACGACTACAGCATCATCAGTATCATTTTCGAGTTTCTGTGTGATGGATTTGCTACCAATAGTAAATTGAAAATTTAAGTTTTGTTGTGATAAACAAATTTTAATTTAAAATCCAAGTTGAAATTGATGAATATGCAAAGTAAAGTTGAATAATAAGAAGTTAATGAACTGAAGTAGTTAAATGAATATGAATTTGAGTTATATAATAAAATTAAACTTTAGTTGTAAAGGTGAATATAGTGAATACTAGAATCCAATGTGAATTGAATATTAATCATTGAATATAAATGGATTGATATGGAATATTGAATGTAAGTGTTAAAGCTAATTGAACGTGTCAAACCAATTGAAATTAAATGTGTTAAACCAAATTGAATGTGAGCAAAGTAAAGTAAATAAATTTGGTTATGTTGGATGTGCATTGTTTGTTGGATGGATGTTAATTGATTGTATAGAAATCCATATGAAATTGAATTAATGAAAGTGAAAGCTAAATAATTGAATTCAAATTGGAAGTAAGTAAATCTAAATAGAATTGAATTTGATTTGATTTGGAAGTAAACCAACTTGAAAGTAAATTAGTGAATGTAAACTAATTGAAATTAAATAAATGAATGTTAGTAAAATCCAATGTAAATGAATCAAATGTGATTTAACTGAAAACCAATTCATTACATATTAATAAGAAATGAATTTGTATTGGTTTGGTTATGGATTGATTGGATAGTTGTTGGATGTTAGTTGGATGATAGTTGTTTGATGGTTGGATTTGTTGCTATTGATTGCATTTGCTATATTGGCATATATACTTGTTGTATTGATGTATGTTGTATATTGATATTACTTTCATATATATATGTTCCTCATTTGTTTGTTGAGTATTTAGTAGGTGCGAATAGCGCTTGCTTCGCATCTGGAGCTCGCTTTCACGCTATATTAGCCGTATATGCTCACTAATAATATATAAGGTACATATCTCGGATTACATATCATACTTTTAAATTTTATTTCCTTACAAGATGCCTCATCCTCGAAGATGAGACGTATATTTATGATATATATATATATATATATTGTGATCCTAATATGATCGAACCGTGCAAAGTAGACGCTGGCGAATTTTTTTGAAAATGCAGGGGTCAGAAATTTTTTGGGAATTTTAGAAAACTTTTGATAACTAAAATTTTGATATTGAGTTAAAGTTAAACGATATAGTTACTTTTGAAATGTTAAAAGGTTAAATGAATTTGAAATTTAGTTTGAATGATTTGTTTTGAAAATTTAATGGATTTTGTGACTTTTTCTTACTTGGTAATTTCGAGGACGAAATTCTTTTAAGTAGGGGAGAGTGTAATGACCCAGAATTTCAGGCCTTTGAAATTCAGATATTTAATTAATTTTAAATATTCATAAGTAAATTTTATAAGTCGAATAACTTATATTTCGAATATCTTAATTTAATTGGATAATTAAATCGTTAATTTAATATTTGAAATTGTGTAAATAGTTGGAATTTAGATTTAATGAATTGAAATGATTTATAAAGTTGTATTAAATTCTATTTGAATTAGAATGATGTTAGTGAACTTTTAAAATTGAATTAAAAGTTAATTTATAGAAATTGAATATTTTAATATTTAATTAAGGTATAAAAATAGTAATTTTTCACACAGTCTTAGATTTCGATGAAACCAGCCTCATTGGATTCGTAATGTTATATTATTATAGGACTTTAAATTTTGTGTCAATCGGAATTACGGTTTGTCCGTGGCAAGCTGAAACGCGTAATAATTCGTTTAAGTAAAATTTAAATTTAAATAATTCGATTCGAAAACCTATCTTTCAAATACGACCGAATTGGCTTCTGATATATATTCAATTGTGTTCGGAATAGGGGTAAAACATTATAAACGCCAGGCGGCACACTTTTTGGAGCTCGAAAAAATCTCAGTTGAATAGTGTCGCGAAATTTTCTATAAAAGGACGTTATTATTTTCTATTTGCAAACCCTAATCAGCCCTAGGGTTTCCAGCCGCCATTATCTTTTCAATGGCTGAGAAACACCGATCTTCCCCCTTGATTATCTTCCAATCCTCGATTTTTATGCGAAACCTCAAACTACAAAAGCGTAGAGCACGATGAGATCTTCAACTTCAACGGTTGCGATCGATTTTGGGGCAGGCGATCGTCGGCAAATCAAGTTCAAACGTTCACCGTTCACTTGCGTTTTTCAATGCACATACACAGCCGAGCTCGACGTGCTTGCTGTCGAAGGTGGAATGGAGCATGGGCTATGCGATGGCGCTTCTCAATCGTGTTCAAGTTGATCATGGTGGCCATGATAATTCAAGATAAACGGCGGCAATGGGTCTTGGCTAGGGTTAGTTGAGCCGATGGTAGAAGAAGAAAGACCAGCGGCCACAATCCGGTTTTGGGAAATATACGGCTCAGATTGATCTAGGTTTAAAAAAAAAGAAAAAGAAAATTATATTATATAAATTCGTACAATTTTTAAAATGTTGAAACTTCTTCATACGAGGTCCGTTTTTAACGAAACAAGTTGCGTTGGGTCCTTATTGATGAACACTACATTGTAGAGCTAGTTTGGAGTTAATTGGAGCTAGTGTAAAATTTGAGTAAAAGTAAACGATAAAACACTACAACTGCTATGGAACCATTGTGAGCACAACTCACTCTTTCTGACTCACTGATATTTTATATAAGTGAGAATAAATATTATTTATGCTGATTGATGATTGTTTGGATGATATATGATATATTGTATATATATTGATTGGTATTTGGATATAGTTCTGCCTATTGGAGCAGATGAGACCCTATATGTTCCCGTGTATGAGCGGATGATCCTTTGTAAGTGCGTCTGCCTCGAAACGAACATTGTACACATATTCTAATATGTATTTTTTTTTTCAAATGACAGGTTGGAGGGATCCAACTGTATTCCTCACAAATATTGGTTTTATTTACAGATATTGTGATATGTGCTGTTATCATGTGATATATGATGTTTTGGATGCCGTGATTGATGTATTTAATGCTGTTATCATGTGCTGTTTATGGCATCCTCATAAATATTTGGAAATCCCCGAACTATGGGTACAGATGAGAGCTAATCCTATGATAGGCTAAGAGAATACAAATAGCTAACCTTAGTTGAGCCTTACGGCATACAATGAACATCTATATCTTGCCCCTACAACTCCTCAGCCCTATAATCCTCCTATCACAATCTAAAACAATCCCATGGTCAGATAACCAATCCTTCCCCAGCATAAGTTCATATACCTCAAAACCTAGAACATAAGCATTACATATAAAGTCAATATTACGTATATCCATAATTAGGTCTTTGCAAATCATAGAAAGATGTGTCAACCCCCCAACAGGATTCGACATAGGTCAGCGAAAAATTAGGTTTCTAATTCCAAGGCTTTAACTAAATTTCTGTCTATGAATGAATGTGATGCTCCTTGATCAAATAGGGCATGGATATTATTTTTGGAAATAGAAGTTATACCTTCCATAATAGGTTTTACCTTGTCCTTGGGAGGAGGTTTTCTTAAGAGAAGTACAGCTTCAATGGCATAAGCTTACATGACCTGCCCCTACTTAGTTAGGTCTAGACATTGGTTCTTGAAGTGCCTTTCTTTGTTGCAATTATAACACCTCCTCTTAAACTGTCCTCTTATCAAGCTTTCCCTGTAATCTTTAGTGATGTACCCCTTCTTGTGGCATCTGCGACATGTCAAACCTCCCTTTTGGAACTTTCCTTTGGCCTTCATATCTTTCCCCAACCTCTCTTTATTTGTCCAGCTCGGCTATCAAATTGCCCTATGTTCTCCCTTTCTTCTTTACCAACAGTATGGGGTAGGGCCATCTCGACTAGCATCTCATACGCGGTGCCTATGGGAAATTTAGTTAAGAGTAGTTCCGTTAAGGGAGAATTTAGGCCCGTCACTAATTTCATCGCCTTCTTTGCTTGGATGTTTAATAGACTTATCCCAAATTTGGCCAATTTTGTGACTTTGTTAATATACTTCTTCACCATGGTGTCCCCTTATTTTAGATGGAATAGATTTTCCAATTGTAGATTCACTTCTGCATTGGACATGAATCGTGACTCGAAGTAAGCCTTAAATTTAGCCTAAGTTAAGCCTTCCTTAGCATTCTTTGCAGTCACTATGGTTCACCAGTTTAGCACCTCCCTTTTTAAGTGCTACGCAACTAGGTTCCTCTTCACTCAGTCTTCCAACACTGGCTCCTTGAATAAGCAGTCGCAATCATTGATTCAAGCTTTGGTTTCTAAAAAGTCTTTTGTGCCTAATAATACTCGTCCATCCATATTCTGAAAATCCTTAAATAACTTGGGAAGTCCAGTGGACAAAATGTTGGTTCAACGGGTGGAGCAACTGGTGCTTCGGTGCAGATTTCTTGGGAATGGGGACTTCCCCTATAACTCTAAAATATTGTCGTAAGCACGCTAACATACCTGGTATGTGGGTATCTCCTGGGTAGTGTGGTTCTCGATCTTAAAGTTGTTGTTTTCAACCATTATAAACCATCCATAGATTCAAGGTATAGTCACGACTTCCTACGATAACATTACTTGTTGAATTAAGAATTTGCCTAGTGTGTTGTTTGCTTGTGTCCATTTATCATATATACAGTAGGGTTTTAAAAATATTTTCAAAAATAACAAATACATTTTCTCGCATATCCTATTCCCACTGATCTAGCAACCCAAATCTAATACCAAATGTAACAACCTTCTCAGAAATTGGCCTAATTTTCCACCCCAACAAAGCCTATCGAACTATAGATCCATTTTGGAGCTGGCTATTGGTTGTTATAATCGATTTAACAAAACAATATGT
Source organism: Allium cepa (assembly GCA_030765085.1). Lineage (NCBI taxonomy): Eukaryota > Viridiplantae > Streptophyta > Magnoliopsida > Asparagales > Amaryllidaceae > Allium > Allium cepa. The sequence continues at coordinate 937,887,794 of CM060935.1, forward strand.
GGAGCTACCTATCTATGCTTTTAGAGTCTCAAAGCGGAAGGAATAAAATATAGTAATAAAGTAAAATACCCCATCTCTTAAAAACAAATCATAGGTGTACAATGTCACAATAATTCATAAAGCATGTCAAGCACAGAGTCTGGGTACGTCATAATAACATAAATAGAGAACTATAATAAATAACTACCTGATTCGAAACAGATTTTTATCGATTAAAAAACCATCAAATTATATCGTAACATAATACTGCAAGCTCATGACGTACAATTGTAGCACGTATGCGATTACGGGTCGAGCCATAGGGAAAGCAAAATTTTCAAAACATTCAATCAACTATCATAAATATTTTTGAAATGCGTTTATCTAAAATTTGTAGAAAAAACAGGAATAAAAGTAATGAGATTAAAAGGAAATTTAGAGATTAATTCACTCTTATTTTCATATAAATAACAAAAAATAAATTTAAAATCTCTTTTTTCAACACATGTAGAATTAGTTGATGTATTTATTATAAGTCTGGTCTATTTGTGATATTAACCAACATAACTTAAACCATTAAGGTTTAACACATTATCCAAACTCACTAATCAAATCTCATGAAAATGATTATGAATTTAAAATTAAAATCTATTTTAAGTATGATCTATTTACTATTTTTGATATAGTAACATAGAACATCAAATTTTGATTTTACTTTTAACTTCATTATCAAAATCAATTAGTTAGATGAAGATGTAACTTGTATTTATATTTGATTAAGATATCATATTTGTGATTAACAACATAGGCTATAATAACTTCATTAATAAACATCAGTTTTCCATCAACATCTAAATTTACATTAATCACAAAAATAAGGGTTATAAATGACACCACTATGTTGAATTTAAATGATTTGTGAGAGCTTCAATACCCATAAACTGAAGGGGTTTGGCCTCTCATCTTTGAATTCATATCAACATAAATGGATTTCAACACAAATAAAAAGAAAGCAAATGCTAATCAAAAGGAAAAAGAGCTAACTGATCGTACAAAATTAATTCTACACTAGTTTGCAATAAGGAAATCTATATAAAAATGAGCATGAAATAAAAGTGCATAAAATAAAATAGAGGGCTAAGAAGCCATTAAAGAGGAGAGAAATTTTATTTCTATTTATGGCTATAACTACATATCTCTTTTTACATGAACATAAAAGAGTATTTATACATATCTAAAACCTAATCTCTTTTTAGGGTGCTGCCAAAAATAACCTTTATTTGTGTGGCCTCTAGGTCATCATTAATAATTAATTGATCTCTCACTAACATGTACTTTTTCTTTCAATTGCAGTCCATTAGCAAATGGGTAGGTAGGCTCCCCATGAAGTACTATTTCTTTCGTTTTTTTTGTTCTTTGGCTTCCAAAATATGCGTATGCATAAGTCCCTAAATCCTCTTCCAATTTGCACTAAATTTCCTACAAATTAAAATTAAAATATGCAAATAAATTTTCTCAAAATTAATGCATATACAAAATTACTATTTTTTCTAAATGTAGATGAGCGAATGATGATTGAAAACACTTTTATAAATTGGTCAAAACATGTAAAAATACCCTAATATGCCATTTATTTTAATAAAAGAAGATTAAGTATGAGAGTACAAATATATATTTTTACATACACATCACTGCCTGCTAAGTCTCCACCATCTTCTCCATACTCATTGTTGTACTTAATCTGTAAGTTATAATAAGGAGTGAGTCTGAACAACAATTTTTCGGTGAATAAAAATCTCAAGTTCTACAATAATAGTATATGGGCAGTAAGCATTCACGTAAGTATTATATCTTTCGTATTTGTTATACTTCTCTAGGCATATCACTTACCGATTAGGCTATTGGCTGTGTACAATATGTTTCATATATCGCATTTACGTAAGTTTGTGTATGATCCTTCAATGATAGTGGAAGCGTCGTAGCAAGAAGACTTGGAGATTGAGCCAAATTTGACTATGTTGAGGCATCCTATTTGTATTAATGATAGAGATATAAAGAAATTGAGGACTAAAGCTGAAACATCCCCTTCGAAACCATTTTAAACACCTTTCGAAAGCATTAACCTTTAGAAATTTAAACCTTTCGAAAGCTCTTTGGGCTAAATTTAAAACATGTAGGAAAACACCTTTATTTATCTAGGCTGAAAGGCCCAATCTTCCTATTTCCCATTTTCCCTCCCTTATTTCCTAACACTTGTATTCATGTTATCTCATTTTGATTTACATATTAACATGGCATGACTACCCTTCATTATAATCAAATCTCAATCTATTAATCATCACATCATTTTATTTAATTTAGCTAATTAACTATCCTAGATATTGCTATAAAAATATGGGTTATTACAAAAGTTGTAAAGTCAGTCAAGGTATAATGGAGCGAGGACGCTCAGGACTATACATCGGAGACCGAGGAAAGTTTGAGGGAATCTGGATTCGTATTTTTCATAGAAAAATCTCTTATCAACGATAGAAAAAGATCCATTTTGCATCATAACTCTACCAAAGGAGATCCTATTATAGGAATAGCGTCAGGCACGCCTGTCACAATTTTTACCGCCCAATAACCAATTTGGTCCCGAGGTAAGGAATAACCAGTTGCAGGGTATTGCCTGATCAACCAAAGATTTTTTATTTCTTATTCTGCCGATCTAATTCAATGAATTATTACTCCGCAAGAAGTGGAGGCGTGGACGTGCAATACTTGATTTTTATAAACTATAGCATAGGTTTTAGAAAAGGCTGTAACTTTTTTTTACGCAATTGATGGGATCATATAGATATCCCTTCAACACAACATAAGTCATCGAAACGATCTCGGACGACTCACCAAAGCACGAAAGCCAAGATCTTTCAAAAAATGATTCCTATTTAAAAAGTTCATGAAGAACATAAGCTAGATGAAAGTTTGAGGGAATCCTATCCGAATTTGTTCTTGCACTGGAGTTTTCTTATCTTAGTATGCATATAATTGAAATTAGTTTGTATATAGTTTCATTAGTGCAATATATAAATATATATCTTGTTCTTCTATCTTCTTTGATTATCATTCTGGTTTGAATTCGAGGAAGAAATGTGCTAGGGGGAGAATGTAGTGACCCAGAAATTTGATCACTTCATCTTTGAATATCAATACATTTTGAATATAACTAGGTATTATAAATATGATTTTATAATCTTGTTTAGCATCATTTAATTAATAAATAATGATGAGTAACTTGTTTTAGAAAAGTGTTTACAAAAATTTATTCTTCGATGGAAAATCGATAATGTGACCAAAAATCAGTTTATCGATAAATAGTTTTTCAATCGATATAAGTTGTTCGAACCCTTTTTCACTGGGCTAATGATTAGCTAAACACATTAGAAACTAATTAACACACTCTCCTCTTCATAAAGCATGAAACATTCTACAATGTTCCAATGGATAAGAGATATTATTATAAGAAGTGTATAATGGTAAATAACATAAATTAGAAGTGACATAAAGTTATCAAGTGAGATGGAAGCTCCTTTGTGACCTTCCATGGAAGGTAGGAGGTGAAAGCAACCCATTTCACAAGCATATATAAGAGAAGATGTACCCTTGGTATCATTCACAAATATTTACAAAGCTTAGAATTCAAAAACAATGTCTTCTTCTTTATCTCTAAATTTCTAAAGCAAATTACTTGCAAACCATCTCCAATCACTCAAAACTTTTCCTCAAGGCTTAGTAATATATTAGAGAACCTTCTACCAAGTCAAAAGTGGAAGAACCAAAGCCAAACTCCCCTAATCACCTTTGGGTCGTGAGCATATAGAGACGGTAAAAGGCAAGGCAAAGTAAGAAGCGAGGAAGGAAAGGTGGTTGCTAGCTTGGGTTGGACTTTGGTTAGCTTGGATCTTGGTTATTGTTAAGTTTAAGGTGAGGTAACTCACTACTTAGATTGATAGTATAACTCATATATAATTATATTTTGTTGTGTTAAAATTGTTTGAATTGTTAAGTGACATATATTAAAAACATTGGTTTTGATCCTTGTTTTGGAAACAAATGGCACATAGGATCCATATATGGATTTGAATGGACTTATATGACATATGAATAGGACTTGAAAAAATCCATAGGTTGTAGTTGAACATAGGTTGAGGTATGATCAAATTTGACAGTGCACTTATAGTGATAGTCGTTATGGATGCGGTTTGGAATTGTCTTGTTTTTGACAATATTTATGGAACTTTGTAGAGAGATCCATAAAGTTTTATCACCATATTTACAATTTTTTATATGTATTTTTATGACTATTAAAAGCTTGAATAGTAAAAAGTTACGTAACATCTCGAAAACGGCCAAAACATAACTAGTGCAAAACTGCCCCATTTAAACTTGATTTTTGGACTTTAAATGTTTCAAAAAGAACTTTTATTTTGAGCGATTTGTTTCATTCTTTTAAAAGGTATTTCCTAACTATGCTAAGAGTATTTTAAAAGTAGTTTGAGATATTTATGGATTTTTAATAATTAGTTATGAATTTTTCAAGAGAGGAATTTTAGAATAAAACATGTTCTTTGCCAAATTTTGTTGATTTTTCAAACTTGTTATTTTTAAGTACTATTTTGGATAAATGTTTTAAAACGTATTATAAATATTTCCAAGTAATTTAAATGCTTTTGAAAATGGGTTAGAATTGCTAAATGGCCAACTAATTGATTTTTTAGTTATTTGAAAAGTAATTAACTATGCTTGACACTAATAAGCCGACAAAGTAATCTTATCTGTTTGTGAGAGTTAAGATTGATGTAGAGTGGGGAGGAGCAATAGAGCTCTAACCTACTCGGCTTCCCTCTTAAATGAGGAATAACTAAGTGGAAAATGTCAGAAAACACGTTAATTGAGTTGATTTCTTATTGTTTATGAAAATCATTAATATTATACTTAACACTAAAAGCCAACGAGGCGGACTTATCTATTTGTGAGATTCAAGACTGAAGTTTCCAGGAAAGGCTTGGACAATCAGTGCCTAAACTTACATGGTTTCGCTCTTTGGAGAGAAATAGTTAAGTTGAAATGTCAGAAACGAGTTAAGAATACAAATCGTGATTTGTATGAGGAATCGTTTTGATTGGGTAATCGATTGCCCGATTATCAAATTTAACCTGATATTAACTTTGGAAGTTATCGAAATGCTTCATGATTTTGTACCAATAAGAACCCCCGAGGAGAGGAGGGAGGTATTGGCATGAAACGTCTATAGCTTTTACTTCCTTTTGAAAGAACCGGAATTGAGTTCACTGGAAATTCATCGATTGGTTTTGGAGAGTCCGGGATCGATAAGTGTTCCACTCACCGAGCACCACTTCAAAACCAGTATACGGGTTCTATGTTTTGGAAGCGGCTGAAGAAAGGGAATCTATGTGGGATTTGAGAACTGCTTAAAATGCTCGAACACATGTAAATGCTCGTGATCTATTCAGAATATGGGAATCCATGTGTGATTCTGAGATCTGTTAATATATAGGAATCCATGTGTGGTTGCGACATCTATTCAGGATGGGAGGATCCAATCTAGGATTCATGATTTGCTCGAGTGATAAAGACTCGTATGAAAGATGCTGAACGTGACCTCGACATCGAAAATGGCTAAAAATGGAGTAGGAGCATAGCTTGGGGTATTACTAACCCACGACAGGGTATTATCAACTCAAGATCAAGAGTATACTTATCGATAAGTTTGTACCAGGAGTTGATGATATTCAGGATAACGTGTTTAGACATGGACCTGCGATGTTTACCTTAATGGTATATTTTATCTAGAGATATATGATGCTCGGTGGTAGTTTCTGACCCTTGTGCAGGAGAATGGATTTCGGCTTGACCGAAGGAATCTCCATGGAAAATCCATTAAGCAAACTGAATATGTTATGGTGTGACCAATGTAAGCGCCACAGCTATTTAATATTATTATATCCCACACCTTAGATATTTTCTACCGTATCACTATATTAAACTTAATAAATGGTTGGTTTATTTTGAGGGGAAAACCGTTACGGGAATCCATTCGACTTCAATAATCACTGTTACAGATATTTATGTATCTCGAGTTTTCTCATACCAGACTTATGCCTGACGCTTGGTTTTTGTTTCCCTAAAATTCTCGCGTACTCTTTCAAGTTGGCCGAGTTTCAGGTTTTACCTTGGATGCTTCAGATTTCAGGAGACAAGCTGGAGGCTTCCATTATCAATCTATTTCTATTGTTCCGTTTTAGCTATGTGCATACATCAGCGTTGCAAGGACATGCAATTATAACTATCCAGGTTGATAATAGTACTTAGGTTTGTAACTCTGAAAATCTTGTATTCAGAGTAACCCTTTGTATTGTTCTTTTGATATTGTAAATTATCATTCCACTATGAGATTTTAATGTTGTGTTCTTTGTTTCTTATTCTATTCATTTTCTTTTATTTTACCCTTACTTTCCGTCAATCTGGCACTTGGGTGATCGACACATGAATACCTTGGATGTTTCGGTGTCGACATTCAAGAGTCGAAAAGTCGGGTCCAAATAATGAACTCTTGCTTTTTAATCCTTTGGAAAACTATTTAATCGATTGTAATTACAAATTTTGTCATAATCATTAGTACCAAACCGAATAAAATATATAACCATCCTTAAATGTTCCTATTCAAGATGTACCGAGAACTAGTTATTGATATACTTGTTGAGACTAGTGTATGTAATGGTCTTCATGTGATGGATGATGAATTACTCAAGAATATTGAGGGAACCAAAGGGTTACGTATGTGTAGTTGTTTGGAACAATTATATGATGACTCATCGAGAGTCATCTTCAGTAAAAGTCCGTTTGAAGTTGTTATATGATGATGTGGAATAGCCTTTTGACTTAAGAATAATTTAAATCATAAGCATCTAAACTATACTTTGATTATGGGCTATGACATGACAACATGGTCATGTAAGGTTATAATTGGGTATAAGTTGAACCACTTAAAGTGAAAGACTATTAAAGAAAGGAATCATCTCCTTTGAATAGATGATTAGTATTATGGTAATTGGTAGTCAAAGTTTTTGACTAAAGCAAATCACTCAATCGATAACTGTTATCGGATTGAACCATGGACTTTAATATGGGACTTTACAGTTAAATACATATATTATTAGAGTTATAACAATTGATTGAGCACTAGATATCTAAGTGATATTGTGATGATATAAAGAAACTTATATAATATATTATTGCTTAAGGGTATCACTTTAAAAGATAAGAATTGGATTTCACGTAGATATTCGTAAGCAACTAAACTCTACCCATTACTATGCTTCAGTAATGTCCATACAAATTTTAATATTTAATTGTTTAAATATTATCGAGGGTTGAGAGCACACCTGAGAGTTACATGACCACAACTCTCGATTTTCAACCGAAAATAATTAATTGAAATAATTCAAAAAAATTATAAATTATTATTATCGAAGAATTAATATAATGGTTATATTAATTAATTAATTATTATTAGTTAGTTTTTATTAATGGGCCTTAAATTAATTAATAAAATATATTACCGTTATATATTTATTTAATTATTTTTTAGCCGATGTAATAATTTAAATATAAACAGTACATACGTGCATACACACACATATATATTTACAAATATATTATTTTGGCAGCCGAAATTTTTAAAATAGTTTTAAAGTAAGGCGGGCCAAAATATATTTGGGATGAATTAATTGAATGGGATTAACTACTTAAGTGAGATAAGACCTCACTTATAATAGGTTATACTTTATAGTGAATTTGGGTAAGATATTTTGCATAGCCTATTAGTGCCTGCTATAAATATACTTAGATGACTCATTTTATGTATATTAAAAAAGTTGAATATTCATTCTCTCTTCGTAAAAATAAATTACATCTTAATAGTGGACTTTTCAACCATCATTAAGTTAGAGATGAGACACTACTACAAAAAATGCATATTGCTTCACCTCATTTGAATCGGTTGAAGTAAAAACTGATGCAAATAGAGCTATTTGCATCAGTTCTATCTTAATAACCGATGCAATTGGTATGTGGAAAGCAATAGGTAGTAAAAAATCAAATTTGCACCATTTGTCATCAACAACCGAAGAAAATATGTCGATGCAAATAGTTTTAGTCGCATCGGTTCTAAAATCAACCGATGCAATTACATTAGTTTGCATCAGTTTTCCATCGGTTTGCTACTCCAACTTTCATTTTCCCTCCTCTTAACTTTTCATTTCCCGCTTAGCTTTCATTTATCCCTCCACTTCCCTCGTAACCCGTTAAGAAGAAAACAAAAGCAACTTTATATTCGTTCAACTGAATGACTTCAAACCAAATTCGACTGTGAATTTTAACTGCAAACCAAATTAGCAGTTTCCTTCCACATCGAAATCCTCAAAAAAAAATTGAAATTCAAACCAAATCAAAATAAATGTTTTAATTCGACTGTGAGTTAGGTGGCGATTGAGGTTGAGTGGAGGTGGTAGCGATGTGCTTTGAGGTTGTTGTGGAGTTTGGTTGAAGGCAATTGTTCGATTGAGGGTTGCTCTGAAGGTCAACGAGGTGGAGTTGTAGGGATGTAGTGATTTTGATGGTCGATTGTGGAAGTTTGAGTTTGAAGTTGGGGGAGGCGGTGATTGTTCTGGTAGCCAATTTTATGTCTGGCGATTTGTTGCTGCTGTATACAGGAGACGTGAAGATGAACTGTTGCTTAGTGAATGTTGTGGTTGCAGTATGGGTTCGTTTTGGGTCTAGTCGAGGAGAGTGTTTCAGATGGTGGTTGTAACTGTTGTAGGCTGAACTGATATAGGAGGGTGGATGTGAATTGATTGGAGGTGGTAGGAGTTGCAGAGGTTCCATATTATTGCTGCTATGAATTGATTGGAGGTGGTCAGGTACAAATGTTGGATTGTATCTGCAAAATTATATTATTGCAGAGGTTCCATATTATTGCTGCCGTGTAACTAGTATCCAATATTATAATTTTTAGGTGGCAGGGTGTTGTGATGGAGTGGCGGTAGGTGGCAGGGCGTTGCATGATAGGTGGCATGGCGTTGTGATGGAGATGGCGGCAGGTGGTAGGTACCATGATCAACCGGCCTTCGTCACTGCTTTTATGATGTCCCTAACTTTAAGCTATTTTTTTCCTTCTTCTGTTTGTTTAGTAATTATGATTTTTCTCTTTGATTGTATATTAGATCAACTTATTTCATACAAAATCAAGGAGAATTCTTTAAGCTGTAATGATTTGGCATTTAACTTTTCTTTTACAGGTTGCATAACTTGGTGGTGCTCTTGTATCACCTTCAGCCAAATAGCTGAGATTGTTGATAAAGGACTTCTTTTGGTGATATGCATATTGATAGATTCACTTACAATGCTAATGTATGCATACACTTATTTTTTGTTTGTTTTTAATTTAGTATGAAAGTGAATATATGAACTTGAAAATTTGATTTTGTAGGCGACTGAGGGGATATGGTTGAGTCGTTTTTAAAGTCATTCGAAATGTGCATGAAGGGCGAAGATGTTGTCATGTAGTGTGCTCATATAAAAAGGTCAATGGCTTGCATATACATTTTTGTTACTTTTATACAACAGATGTGGAAAACCTAATTTTTGTGGTGTTGAATTATTATACTCTATGTGTTATATCTACCAGTCTTGAAGTGTCTGTTGCTTGGTGGTTGGAAATAGCAGTGCTTGGTAGGAGACTGGTGGCAAGACATGGTAGTGATGAAGTGGTGGTAGATGACGAGGTCCAGGTGAGGCAGTTTAGTTTGGATGTGGTTGTGGTTATATTGTTGTTTGATGAACTTGCAGTTTGAGATGTTGTTTGATGGTGGTTCTCTGATATGCAATGTGAAATGTGAGGAGGAGCAAATGATGCAAGGGGATGATGGGTCATGATTGCATGTAACTGCAGTGGTGACTATTGTGTGAAGTTGGCAGATGAAGTTTGAAGTTAGATAATAGAAAGTGTAATGTAATGGTGGTGAAGGAATTTGTATGTAATTATAGTGGTTGAACAGTCGTGTGGTGATGTATGAATATGGGGAAGAGAAGTGTGTGCTGCAGTGATATGCAGTTCGCAGTAGGTTGCGGAATTGAATGTTGGTAGTTTGAAGTGGTTGCATGCGGTAGTTGTTTGGTTCGGGTTGAATGCAGTAGTGTACTGATGGTTGTAAGGTAGCCAGCAATGAGACATTGTAGAAGGCTGTGCAGTGGGCAGCAAAGGGGAAGAAAGGCAGTGGAGAAGGAAGTGTGCACTGTGTAGTTGATTTTATAGCAGTTTGTACTTGAGAATGTAGTGGGTTATGTATGTACAGTTTGTTATGGTGATGGTGAATTGAGATGCGGATGTGGTATGCACAGCTTTGTAGTGTAGAGGAACCAGATGGTCATATGGGCAGTGAGGAGATGAAGTTGTGTTTACTGGAGGAATTTGGTGGCACTGACAGTATGAAGTTCACTGTGTGTTGGTAGTTTTGATATGGAAGCAGAGGGTGGATTGTGTATGTTGATATGGAAGAATGAAGAGAATTGGGTTGTGGCAGAGGCTGGTGTAGCAGCAATAGGGTGACAGAGATGAAAATGTAGAGAAGTATGGTAGAGGCAGGGCAATGGGGCTGAGTTTGTGGAAGGTTTATGAACGGTATATGTGCACAGTTTGCACGGCGAGGCAGGGATGTTCAGTGAACACAACACAGAACTTCAACACAAATGTGTGTATTTTTTTGGAATAGATTTGTAATTGTGGAATGTGAAACAGAAATGTATTTGTTAGTTTTGAATAGAAAATGAGCTTTGTGTAAGAAATGAAAACTAAAATGAAGTGTGAATGCAAACTGAAATGTACTACATAAACAAATGCAAACTGAAATGAAACAATATGAAACAGAGATGTGAAAATGCACAACAGAGAAGTGACAGATGTTGCATCGGTTTCCAACAACAACCTATGCAACAAGTAACTTTGTTGCATCGGTTTTCATTACAACCGATGCAACATGTTCCTTTGTTGCAACCGTATTTTGCATCAGTTGTTAATAACAACCGATGCAAAAAGGACCGTTTTGCATCGGTTTTAGAACTGATGCAAAACTGTTAAGCCTGTTGCATCGGTTGCATGTGCATCAGTTGTAGAACTGATGCAACAAGGGGGTGAACAACCGACACAAATAGCCTGTTTTGTAGTAGTGAGATCTATCAAAGGCAATGCCGATGGTTCAATGTGTATTCAACTAATAAAAGTATTGAGGAAATCGTTAACGGTTACTAGTTAAATATACCAAGAATAGGATATTTATACTTCTATTGAGACTAGTGTACTTAATGCTTCCCATACAATGAATGATGACTTAGTTATAACCATTGAGTTTACTATGGGGTTACGTACTTGTAGATTTTTGAAACAGATGAAAAATGACTGACTAAGAGTTTTCTATATGTTGAATATATCTAAGCCAAATAGAAGATTCCATGTGAAGATGTATATAGTCTGTTGACTTAAGAAAAATGTGCATTTTATATGTATAAAACTATACTTTGATTATAGTTAACCACATGAAAATTAGGACTGCCTTACATTCATAGTTCGGTACATGTCAAACCATATAAAGTGAAACATAGAGTATTGGTTTTCTTTGATATAGAAGAATAGTGTCACCGTAATTGATAGTCAACTTATAGCTAAAATCTCCAGTCATAGCAAATCAGTTAACTAGTAAATGTTGTTGGTTGAACCAAAGACTTTATAGTTTGGACTTCCCAATCATATAAAATCATTGTTAAAATATTGACCTTCACCATACTCCACATCTCGTAGTACATATTGATGATTAAGAGAATATATGCATAATATATCTTCTTTAAGGGTGTATCTTAAAATAGATAGAAATTATTTTTTCATGGAAATAGTGTAAGGTCAAATTTTAAACATTTTATAACCACTAAGATATGCACTAAATTTTGTAGCATGTAGGACAATGTTTCAACCATAATACAATAGCAGTCTAGGCCATACTATATTAGGGTTTTCATTTTTTAATGCAATGGATTTTTGACAATGGAGAAGTGGTGTATTGGTCTTTGATGATGGTATGGAAAATTTTGATGGCGAAGACGGTTTTGGTTATTGCGATGAAGGTTGGCTAGTGTTTTGGGTTTAGTGAGACAAGGTGGCTTCGAATTTGAAGTGCACAGCTGTTGGTGATGGCAATGAAATGGTCATCTTGGTTTTGAGGATGGTGATAGTGATTATAGAGGAGCAACTTCATATTAGGAAGAGGAAGATAATTACAGTAATGATACTGTTCAATACAATTTTATGTTTTCTTGAATAGTAAATTAATTATGTATATTTCTACTCATAATTCTATTTGACATGATCATTACATGAATTATAGTACCATTTGTAGACGAAGTTTGTATATTTGAGCTCATAATGTTATTTTATAGTAGCATTTTTTGAATTTCATTATCAATTTTTGAATTATAATAGCAATTTATATACAATAGTAGCCTTTTGTGTGATGTAATTTGTATATTTTAGCTATAATGGTATTTTATCTTGGCATTTTCGAACTGTAGTAGTAGTTTATGAACTAAATTACCATTCGTTATTTTATAGTATCATATTATAAATTGTAGCGCCATACAAGTTTTTATAATAAATTTGATGAATTGCATTTTTTTGGTGAAGTATGTATATTTTAGATTACAATCCTATTTTGTAGCAACATTTTATGGACATCGGTAGATGAATTAAATGTATATATTTTCCCATAAAGCTATATAAATGTAGTATTTTTAAATGAAATCTTTTCAATTCTACCTTTGCACTTGATGATTCTTATAAAGGTAATATCAATTATCATTTTTTTTTCATTTTTTAAAATTTTGTAATGCTATTTATATAAACTATTTTATAATGTTATTGCGTAATAGCATTTTTATATATGATGAAATCAAAAGTAATTAGATGGTGAGAAAAGGCATGAGTTAGTTTGTTAGCGTTTGGGTTTGAATAGAGGTAATTGTTGACGCCAAAAGTAGCACAACACCCAAACTCCTATAGAAATATATAAATCTAGCAAAGAATAAAGAGAGAATAGATAGAACAACAAGTTTTTTAAAGTGGTTCATCAATCTCCAACCTACGTCCACTGCAATTAATTGATTATTTGATTTAGAGTCACGGGTACAAGGGATTGACAAGTTCTTAAAACCTTAAACAGCCAATAGTGTCTGCCTTAGTGACTATGTTGAGGAGAGATAAAAGTGAAGAAGATAAGAGATCCTTAAAAGTCCTTCTTAATTGCTATATGGCTATATTTATAGGGAAATCATCTAGCAGAACCAATGGACCATGAAACACCAAGTATAGATCTGGATCTGAGAATGCAGGAGGGAAGGTGAGGACCCCCGAGCCATAAATTCTACTTAGTACCGACCAGAAATGGTTGGTACCAAAATGAATTATAGAGGGGAACTTCCTCTTCTTCCCTCCTTTGGTCTTCTATCCACGATCTATTATGTTTTGAGTACTTATCCTTAGAGATTATGTTGTTTTAAGAGATTATGACATCACTAGCACTTGTCCTCTTTCCTTTAGAAAGTCCATAGAGTTGTTCGCCTATTTTTTTTAAGAAAATACTCCATGTTGATCACACAATCATTATTTCATTTATAAGAGCTTTAGGAACCATAGAGGGTCAAGATAGTGGTCGGTATCGAGTAGAAGTGCTCGGTACTGAGTGATGCACTTAACTCCTATTATCTTGTAACTTCTTAAGCTCTTTTCTATAGTCTTTCCAAGGTGTTCCCAAGTCCGTGAATCATTTCGTCTTCAGCCTGATGTTCAAATTCCAGTGAAAACCTTCTTGGTCAAAAAGTTGGATAACACTTGCCCCCTAGATTATGCTTTTGTTGATAACAGAGCGTGCTCTGGAACTAGAAAGCATTAGCTATTATCTCTATATTCCATTAGTCATCCAGAATTGCTTCAAAGCGTCTTCCCCATTTCATTGATATCCATTCAACTACTTTATATAGTTGAAATTTCATTTCCTGGGATAAGGACAAGATCTACAGTCCAAAGATCTTTCCACGCCTTAGCCAGGTATGCACTCACTTTCCCTTGCTTTTACATTGAATTTTGGTTGAAAATTTTAGGTCGATATTGAGTTTTTTTACTCTGTACCAAGTACTTATCTCCTAAACCGAGTACTATAAATACTCATGCACTTAGAAATTTTTTTCCTCATCTTTCATTTCATCGTCGATTTCTTTCTCCCTTTCCTCCTTGCCTCTATGGATCACCTTGCAAGCTTTGTTCCTTTATCTAAAATTAATTTCCATTGATTCCATGTCACTGCTGCTATCCTCTTTAAGACGTCACCACCAGCAGAACACCACTAACGACCTTGAGACAGCGTCGCCGACTACTACCACACATGAGAGTAGTCGATCCTGACCGCTTTTTGTCTCAAAAGCTGGGTTTTCCATGTCATTGGCAAAGTTGTTTTGGCTATGCTGTGATGATTGTAGTTAGGTCATCAACGTTGGTGGAGATGGCTTGAGTGACTTTAGCAAGCGATTGTGAGTAAACACAAATTTTCCCTTGATCATTCTCAAGCCTGACCCAGGATGAACTCCGGTTTGAGCTAAGGCATAGGAGAATTGTCCGATCACCTTAACTTAAGTCTTTATATTCCAAAATCCTTCAGGTTTGCTCTATCCAATCTTGATCGATCATACATTGCCATTTGAATGTTAATAGGATGGTTATTTTTCGATAAACAGTCATGTTGAAAGATGTCGTTGCACAACATTTTCTACACTCCTAATGTTCCTGTAAAAGAATTTTTTTTGCAATGATTTGGACAATGGTTCCATTATCGATTATCCAATGGTAATGGGTAAGATCAAATGCGCAGTTCCGTCATGCGGCATAGCTCGTATTTCTAGGATAAGCAAGCAATTTACACAGGATAGTCCATTCATCGTGAATTGGGCACGGGTGTAACAACCCGCAATTTTAACAATAAAAAATTAAAAAGAAATTAATAATTAGCAACAACAAATTTTTTTATATTTATAAATGTTAGAATTTGGCTACAAAACTTGCACCATTGTGTTTATGGTGATTTTCTAATCAATTTTCATATATAAAGTTTTTTGATCAGAGTTCTAATGAAAAGTTATTAATGTTTGAATATTTCGAGTCGAAAATAATTATATATGTAATTATGGTAATAAAAATAATTAACTAACATTAACCATCAATTAGAGTTAATTGATAATTGACGTTACTTAAACATTAAGGAAGTTAACAATGGAAAGAAATAATGTCGATCAGGCTAATAAAGAAACTAAATAAACAGTTCAAACGATGCACTATTAATTAACATAACAAAGGCCAACTGGTCAACCCTTAGATCGCACCGATCGACGGCCTGCGGTCAGCCGGTTGAGTTGTTAATTGGAGAATTTTATGTGGTCAAATAGCTTAGATTTAAAATAGTTAAATCTAACGGTATCATTGATTCGAACCCCTATAAATACAGGCCTAATCCCTTACTTTTCTTCTCATATTTCCTGAAGCACGGCAAACCTCTTCAATTTTCTCTTCTCCACAAAATTGTAAATTCATAAAAATAGTTATAATTTTACATATATATAAGTGGAGAATAGCAGAAGATAATTAAGAAGAAGAATATGGTCGAATTAAACTATCAAGCCAAGGTAAATTATAAATCTGAATCTATAATTAAAATTAATCCAAATCACTCCTATGATCTAGATTTCTGATAAGTATATGTATGTTTGCCGTGTATGTATTCAAATAGATAAAAAATCAAATTGAATGATATGGATTAGATCTGGAGATTTGGAAAACCAAAAAAGTGGGTGGGAAATTATATATTCTTATGTAATATTGGATTTATATCATTGTAAATCTATTCATGTATGCTAAAATGTAAATTAGAGTTGTAGGCTAAAATTTCTATACGTGCAATGAAATTATAAACCTTTCTTACATATTCTTTATTGAAAACTTATATTATATATTACAGGTATGTAAATCTGGAAAATGTTAGGTATTAGCAGTCCTTAAATTTAGTATTGGCAGTATTAGTCCCTGAAACTTATAGTTATGTGGTAATTCCAGATTTGTAGATTTGAATGCCAGTGGCAAGTAAGAATGTAATTTAAGTTATCACCATAAATTATGGTTGTTTATGTAGTATTTTAATTCATCAGAATATAGGATGATGTAGATTATCAAGTTTGTTTTATAAATAAAAGTGTATCGTTTGAAATAACAAGGAATACACTTAAAAGGAAAGAGATGTATAAAATAGGGATATTTGCCGTATTTTGTACGGTCTATTTCAATTACTATGAAAAATATAATTCTTTGTAATTCCAAATGCAACACAAATTCTCCTTTTGGATAAAATATAGAAATTTATAGGGTTAACTTTTCCATTTGGGAGAAACATAATTCTAATGTATTAAAATGTAGAAATCCCTAAGGATTAACTGGATAATTATGTATATGACAATAATAATGGTCTAAGAGAAGAATTAATAAATATGCAATATAAGCAGGACAAAAATTAAATAAAAACGATGAAAAGTATGCAAGTAATAATTTAAAATAAAAGGGTATGAGAAGTCCTCCACAAAAGGGAGGGAAATAAAGGTTAAAAAAGGAAAAGATATAGAAAATTAACTTTAGAGAAAAGGGAAGTAAATGGGAAAAGTTATTTAGATCTTTTAAATGAAATAGGTAAATTACCTTAAATTGAACAAGATGTATATGCATAAGGAAACAAAGAAATGTTATTGACGGTAAAACAGTGGAGGCGCAATGATTAAATAAGCGTAAATGAATATATATATATATATATATATATATATATATATATATGTGTGTGTGTGTGTGTGTGTGTGTGTGTGTGTGTGTGTAGACACTCACGTAGCCTCAAGCATGCGTTTATGATGGGTGTGCATTATCAAAGTTAGTAAATAACTTAAGTGGATAAGAATGACACGGTCATTTTAAAATGCGAGGTCATTAGTGTTGCATAGCAGAATTCTACCTATCGCAAGGGCTACTAGCAGTTGTGTATACATTATACTGATGTGAGACTTATCCAACCGTAGGACCCATGGAATTATATACGTTTTCGTATAGATAAAGGAATACCCAAGTAGGATCTACTTTAATCATTAAGTGGGATATCACCTTGATTGATTTAGGCAATTTAAATAGGACGGTGGGCAAAGATCGACACTATTTTAGTATGTGGTACCACACTTGGGAGTTGGATCTCTACATAGGATGGGAACGACATCGATCCTGAGCTGTTAGCTAAAAGATAGACTTTTCTGAGCGGTCAACTGAAAGATAAGGGTTACACCTCCTACTAATGTAAGTCACGTTAGGCCATGCACCGCCATAGTTGTTTGCTAGTTTTGTTTTGTAAAAAGGCAATGCTAGATTACCCTTACGAGAGGTCTTTCAAGATAATGGGGTAGTCCGTGGAGCCGAGTCCATAATAGTCTTTGGAACCGAGTCCACAATCCGAGGAGCTGAATCCTCTATAGTCCGAGGAGCTGAGTCCTTTGGAACTGAGTCCATAATAGGAAACATACAAGTAGAAATTCCCCAAGGCGAAATAGAATACAGCTAAACTATTATGACACTGTTATTAGGTACTATGAGGGGTTCCTTGGTATGCACTACGACGAGGATGTGATACTACGATGATGATGGATCTTAACGACGTGCTAGGTTATGGATACTAGCTAGGATAGTATCATCGTCCAAAGGGGGACTATGGTACTTATATATTTATATATACGTATGTTGTTACGATCTACTTTGGGTAGATAGGGCGTATCGTATTTGTGCGTGAAGTCAAGATGAAAAAGTAAAAATAAAAAAACATAACATGTAATGGAAAACAATCGACATACACTAGTGTTATGTGTAATGTAACACCCTATAAAAATTAATAAGAAATTAAATAGTAAGAAAAGAATTAATTAATAAACTAATATTAAGCTAAAAGTGAAAATTTTGTAAAAGTCAGAATTTGGCAACGAAAGTTTTGCCGCTACGTTCACAATGATCTTTTGATCAATTTTCATATATAACGTTTTGAAAACGGAGCTCACGCGAAAAAGTAATGGACATTTGAAGTTTTCGAATTCAATTTTTTTTAACTAGAACTCAAATTAATTAATTCTAAAATTTGAAAATAAAAAATTAACCATAATTAGACTTAGGGCTTAAGTAAGCGTTAAAATAAACGTTAACATTAATTGCTAATTAAGGAAGTAATTGTATGTACAATGGGAGAAAATAAAATGGTCCCAAAATAGGTGAACTGGTCGACCACTCACTTGGACTTGTCTGTAGACCGATGAACGATGGCAGCTGATGGGTTTTATGCATTTGAATGGTGCAGATTTTAGTATTTTAAACCAACTTAAATCCGACGGTTCCTGTGCTTTCGAACCATTATAAATAAGAACCTAGCCCCCTAACTTTTATTCATAAATTATTTTGGGAATCAAGTGAAGCTCTACCAGTCTTCTTCCTCAAAGATTCAGCAAATACTCTAAGGTTTCAGATACGAAATTTTAGATGTTTATTTTTCAATTTCTAATCCATTTTTCCTTCAATATCTAAATTTCTAAACCTAATTCTTATACAACTTATTGTACATTTCTAAAAGAAGATATTTGTAAGAGATTAAAGCATGCATATCAAATCCAAAAAGGGAAGATCTAAGGACCGAATGTGAGAGGAAATCTTAGCCTTTCTTATTTTAGTAATTGCATAGTATAACTTGGATTTGATATATGCCATTGGGGAATTTTGTTTACAAAAACATCGCACTGTAACCCCAAAATTCCCCTAAAGCAAAATGTCAATACTTAAATTAGTATCTCAATTATTCTATATTAAAATAATGGAATTGTGTAAATATTGCAATTATAATGTTTTATATCCTATTCCACTTCTTTTTTTTTCTTTGAACTTGATCAAGGGTTTTGAAAAGAAAAAAATTCGAAAATGGTGTGTAAGGTAGATTCTTTTATTTGTAGTTTGCGCTTCCTATTTTCACAATTTAAATAGAAATTCCCTTTTTAAATTTTATACAAAGAAGTTATAGAGCGTAATTTAAATTGTAAGTTTTTTTAATGTTGATTCGATTATTTTAGTATAAAATAAGTTTGGTATGGATTATATTTTGTGCAAGTCCATTTATTGAATTATGGATATTGGATATATGGTATATTCATTGGTATGGAATTGGACTTGTATAAATTTGAAGTTTAGACATTTAAACTTTTGTTTAGGGTGCAATCTTCGCATGCTTAGAAATATTTTAGGTGCGTGTGTGTAGACACACACACACATACACACATAAGCGTAAATAACGTATAATTATAACGTATTGATGACACAGTTAATAGGTTATTAATTACCATTAAATCCTCCTTAGGAAAGATTTAAGATGTAAAGGAAAAATAAGAGTTTACTTATAAGACCTTGATATGGAATGTGGTGGGATGTGTGATAATATGTTAAGTTATAGGGATATGAGGTCAGTCAAAAGTACACAGAAGTTAGCCCAGCTAATCTGGTAAGTATCAGTGTGACTGTGAGGCTGATATGAGACATCACCTATAATAAGTACCTATGGAGGATGCGAGGTTAGTCC
Source organism: Allium cepa (assembly GCA_030765085.1). Lineage (NCBI taxonomy): Eukaryota > Viridiplantae > Streptophyta > Magnoliopsida > Asparagales > Amaryllidaceae > Allium > Allium cepa. Next base: position 937,907,611 of record CM060935.1, read on the forward strand.
AAAATTATATAGGGTAAACCTGCCCAGTAATCTGACTACTAGTCCCTGCGAATAGTCAGACTAATGTGAGACATCACGGTTGGGTTACAAATCATAATACTAAGGACATGCATCAAGGTTGAAGGTATTTAGTGGTTGGTTGAGGGCCCGCCCACCTCTTCCCTATGTAGTAAGTAGTAAATAATTAGGGTTAATGATTAGGCACGTTGGAGTATACCTTGGGGAGGGTCCACTTTGGATTTGAAGTATTATGTGGTCTAAAGAGATTTCGTGCAATATCAGTTAGATAGTACTGGAAAGGGGTCCGCCTTGGGATAGGTATTAAATGACCCGGACCTGCCTTGAATGAGGTATTAATTGGTTAGATTCCCCCCAGTTCCCATTAAAAAGGTATTAAGTAGCTTGGGTGCCAAATATTATTGACGATAGATATGAGTTATTAGATTGAAAGAATAATGGTTATAGAATTGGACCGAGAAAGCCTTAGGTCCTATAGTTGGAAAACCTATATAATGGTTAAGATACATAAGACATATTCTTATTAAAATTATGCTGGCCAAGTACTCCCATAGAAAGGCTTGAGCTTATATTCACCAAACATTATTGTTCTAACTCCATCCTTATTACAGCACAACTTAGAGGTGATGATGTAGATTGCCGGAGTTGGCGGCAGAGACGTAGACTTGTGGCAATTATTTAGCTATCTATGTTATATTTATATTTCTGATGTACCCATTGAGACATGATGTATTTTGAGATACTTTACCACGAATATTTGGCATTATCATATGGGATTATGTTGTTTGTTTTGACATTTGAATTTTTAAATTAAATGGGTAATGTTTTGATGCTACATTTTATCCTTCTGTTGTGGTATTCTGAATGTATAGATAGATAGCTCTATGTATTATTTTTTATATCAATTTTAACTAACGGCCAGCTTTTGAATGGGTCTATGGTTCGATGGGCCTTTTCTGGATCGATAATTAGGCCTGTTTTGAGATGGTTATTACAGGTAAAATGTATGATTTACCAATCATCAGAATATTGTTGTAACGACCTTGAATTTTATCACTTTGATTTAAGAATATTTAACCAATTTTAAATATTCAAATTAATGGTTTTGATAATAAAAATACAACTTTATAATTTATAACTAGTAATGGTGAAATTATTTTCAAGATGTGTTTACAAAAATATTTAGTTCAAAGGAAAATAGAAAATGTGAATGGAAAGCTTTTTTCGAAAATTTAATTTTTCACTAATTAAAAGTTGTTAAAATGGTTGTAAATTCCTTAATATACTTAAACATTAATTTATAAAATTGATAAGTGTTATTCGGCATTTTAAACCGACTATATCCAAACTGATTGGACAAGTTAGATTCGAATGCCATCAAGGCCAGTAAGTCCAGAGCGATGATTGTGGAGGGCAAAGATCAAGTACATATGATAATATGAAGCCGAGGTCGAACATAATTGAGGGATATATAATGCAGAAGGTTCAAAGTATGGAATATAGTCTAACATAGGAAAGGGATCGACAATAATCATTCCCCTACATAGGGATCGACATATTTCAGCTAAACAAATGCAAGTTAATGTGAAACGAACAATATCTCAAGAACCACAAGTCCAATGCATATGAAATTTTGGGAACAAGATGTAGCGACCCTAGCGTACCCTACGGATTACACCTCAAAGGATTAAGCAAGAAGGATCAGCCATCTTCCCTCATTAGGGATCAGATAAAATCAGGAAACAACTCACATTACAGTAAAGATCAAGCAAGAACTCAAGTTCTACTAGTCGAATTGGAATGAAATTTGGAGGCTAAGCATATTACCGCATGGGATGGCTCCTATAGGGATTGCACCCCCAAATTCCTCCAAAATAGGGATCGACATTGATCCCTATTCCTTGGAATTTGGGCAATGCGATCCCTCTTATGGGTCTATATGATTTTGGAGATCCTTCTATCGAATTTTCAAGGAGATTTTATTCATCTTCCTCTATAAATATAGGCGTGGTTGTTCATTTTTGGGACTTTTACCCTGCTACTTATTTTGTACTCTATTATAACTAAGGATTTTCATCCAATCCCTATTTTAATTAGTTTACAAAGTGATTAATAAAGCTATATATTCAAAGTGGACGTAGGCAAACAATGCCGAACCACTATAAGTTATTGTGTGCTTGTTATGTCTTTGATTTTCTAATTACTTGTTTCCTTTGTTTTCATTTCATATTCTTTACTTATTTCACTACAAACTCTTTATTGGATGTTTGTGCCAAATTTTGTTGCAAACATTTAGATGCTTTAATTGAGAACCTGATTCTCAGTCCTATTTGGTTCCCTTTGCTGCTACTGGATTGCATAAATCCCCCGAAGAGATCTATAATTATCATCAAGAACCTATTCGTTCTCTTCAAATTTGCAAAAGTCTAAAGAAAACCATAAATAATGGTTAGTAATACTCGTTCTACATCTCAAAACGCAGAAGGAAACGAGAATGCTAACATCCAACAAGGAGGCTCGAGTAATCTACCAGTAGACATGAATGCTACCAATCAAGTTAATGTCCAGAAACCGGCCGATTCCATCATAAGGGCTAAATTCCATAATTTGATGAGATAACCAGTAGATAGACGTCAACAATTGAATAAGAAGATTCAATCCAATATCGATCTAATGAATCAATTCAGGAAGCAATAGCATGGAAAATCTAGGAAGGAGCCAAACCCTTATTCTACATCGGAGAGTTCTAGTTCATCAGATGATTTTCACAGATGCAGACATCGCAGAACTGATGGATATCACGTAGATGCTTCTAGACATCAGTAGGCAAACCAACCAGGCTTGCCAAGATCGATCAATACCAATACCTCCATTGGGATCGAGGACGATCCCTCCTCTAGAGGATGAAGCATGCCTCTTATGTTGGAGCATAGGCTTGAGCTACTGCGATTGATTTGGATGTTGGAGTTCAGACGGATGTAGAAAAATTACCTCCCTGGAATGACGCCGAGGTGAATGTACATGATGTACATCAAGAGGGTATTGATCCAAGAAGGCGTGAAACAACCCGTAGACATCGAATGGACCATTGACGTAAGGTGGAGCATGACTACCACTTGGCTCCAATTATCTATGTCGGCTATGATTAGACAGCTAGTGAAGGAGAGCCAAGGCTTCACCAATGATGATAGGGAGATCTCGAGAAGCCATATCCCATTCATTGACAATATCCGACATGCGGAATATCCAAGGAGGTTCAATATGCCATCGATTACTACCTATGGGGGAAAAACCGACCTCCAACAGCACATCTGAAGATATGAATGGCTAATGGATTCCACACGAGCTGATTACACAACAAAGTGCAGATGTTTTCCTATTACTCTCTTTGGCATAGCAATGACGTGGTTTATGAGATTACCTCCATGGTCAATCTCTAGATTTGATGATTTAGCAACAAAGTTTGCGGAGCAATTCCGTATGCATGCAACACACCAAAGATATGATGTCCCTATCAAGCGTAATAAAGGCTGCAGGAGAATCGCTGAAAAATTACTTGGAGAGATTTCATACAATTATCACAGAAGTCAGTAAACCAAATGAACAATCTATATTGGCAGCGGTAACGAAAGGGATTGATCTAGACTTCGACTTTAGCGATTGGTTAATTGGCAAACCACTCGTAATGTTGGAGCGTCTCTATGCAAAGGTAGCTTGGTATTTGAGAAAAGAAGAAGCTAGGTGCTCTAGGAAGAAGGATGTTGTGGGACCAAGTGGATAAGGAATTCATAGTAACATTGCGGTGAAACAGTCAAGGGAGATTTCTGGAAAAGTTCAAGTAAATGTCCAAAATAAATCGAATCAACAAAAGAATGGCGATGGTAGAAACGATGAATGAAAGAGGGATTCTAGAAGAGGAAAGCCTAGGATTCCAATGTATGATACCTACACACCACTGAATACATCTCTAGAGAACGTTACTTATCTATGTGCAATATCGTGCAGCGTAGGAAGCCACCTTTAAAATAATCGATGGAGAAGCATAAAAAAGTGGAAAATATTGCCGATTCTATGAATGCTATGGTCACAACACGAATGAATGTAGGCATCTCCAGGATGTTATTGGGAAACTGATTCTGGAAAGAAAATTATAGCAGTTTGTCAAAGTCCCGCAAGATGGTGGGAATGTGACATCCAAACCAAACCGAGGACAAGTGCTGCACAGGGCTGAGGAGACTACGCGGACTGGTGAAAGACTAGTGATTAATACAATAGTTGGAGAACCGCATCCAGCCGATAAGAGTTGGCATGAGATGGAGCACTATGCAAGCGTGATTAAGCATATGAATTTTGAATGTTGTTCGAGTAAGAAAGATGGGGCTTCGGCAAAATAGCAGTGTACAATGGAAGACAACAATATATTTTGAAATAGAGTTGCAAACAAGGTGGAGGCACCTATGATTGGCCCAATGGTCATTTTGAGACATGATCGACCATGCCTTAGTGAGAAGGATCTTGGTTGATTGTGGAAGTTCTATTAATGTAATACTCAAAAAGGCTTACGATCAAATGGTGATGGAAGCCAAGGACTTGAAACTCTAAAGTCCACATTCATGGCTTAACAGTGCTGCGACTGAAGTAGTTGGGTATTTCGAATTACCTACGGAGTTACGAGAATGTGGCTGTAGGAGAGTGTGGATTTTGCCATTATTGTCTTGGTTTTGACTCTCCATACAATGCTTTTTTGGGCCTACCAGCCCTAGTTGTGTTTCGAGCGGCTCTTGTCCCATGGTGTTTGACTTTAAAGTTCCCAACTGATAACGATGTTGAAGTTGTGCATGGAGATCAGGGATCGAACATGCCTGCTATGTAGCTGAAGTGAGAGACAGTTAATTGAAGGAGAAAGGTAAGCGTATGGAAAAGTCTCTCAGCATCCAAACTACCGAAGATTGACAACAAGTGCCTGGGCCTTGGCTCAGGCGCCATGGTCGGTTCTATAAGAAATACATCCTAAGGATGATGAGGAGAAGCCCAAAGAGACCAAGGCTGCACCGGTTGAGCCGACGATTGACATCATGGTCAGTCATGATGACCCATCATAGGTCCTAAAGATCGGGTCACATCTCAGCCCCCCAATGATGACAGAACTTGTTGGTTTTCTCCGAGCAAATCTTGACATGTTCACTTGGACTCACACTGACATGTGTGGGCTCTCGCCTTCCATCGCGAGCCATGCATTAATTATCGACCCGAGTCATGTACCAGTGAAACAGAAAAGGCGTGGTATGAATCCAGAGAGATTTGCTGCCTTTAAAGAGGAGGTGAATAGACTCAAAGGCAATGGGTTTATTCTCGATGCACCCTAAGTGGGTATCTAATCCTGTACTTACGAGGAAGGCAAATCGAAAATGGTGGACATGCATTGATTACTCGAACTAGAACAGGGCATGCCCACAAGATAGTTTTCCCCTTCCAAGGATCGACCAGCTGGTAGACTCAACCATAGGAAATAAATTGTTATCTTTCATTGATGCGTACGGTGGATACAACCAAATCCTGATGCACATTCCCGATCAAGATCACATCAGCTTCATTACCGATGTTGGGTTGTATTGCTATGAGGTAATGCTATTTGGATTTAAGAATGCTGGAGCGACCTATCAACGACTAGTCAACAGAATATTTAAAGATTAGAATGGTTGTTTCCTTTTAATTGAAATATTTCAACTAGTCTAACTCCAATTAATTTCATTACTATTTTCAAACGAATACTAATTATGAAACATTATTTTCCATTCATTTATACCAATTCAAACATGTTTTATAACATTTCGTTTAAATTTCGTATACAACAAAATTTATAAATTATTTACAAAGTAAATGTTTTATCATAATGAAAATCAACTTCTCCAAGATATATTTCAAATAACAAATTATGTTATTCTTTCATTAAAACATTCACTCAATTCTTTATTTAAATTCAACATTTGTTATTCAAATTTCTTTTATTAACGATTGAGGTATGCATTGATGATATGCTCATGAAGTCATGACGATTAGGCGACCACATTATAGACTTAGCAGAAATTTTCGATATCCTTATATATTACAAAATGAAGATCAGTACAATGACGTTTTCTTTTAGCATTGCATCAGGAAAGTTCTTGGGTTTAATTTTAAATGCTCGTAGAATCGAAGCTAACCCCGAGAAGATTCAAGCTATTCGCAACATCCAAGTGTTGAAGGCCATCAAGCAAGTACATAATCTAAATGGGAAGGTTGCTGCCCTAAGTCGATTTATTTCGAAAGCCACCGATAAATGCATTCCTTTCTTCGATTTGATTAGAAGAGGGAAAAGGAATCTAAATGGACTCAGGTTGTGAAGATGCATTCTAAGCTTTGGTGAACGACTTAGAGAAGCCTCCCATCTTGTCAAAGCCCGTGGATCACGAAGACTTGTATATTTACTTGGCCATATTGGTACACACTATAAGTGTTGCATTGCTTCGTGAGGAGAATCAAATCTAGAGCCGGTCATGTTAGCAAGCGGTTAACAGGAGATAAAAGGATTAATATAAAGATAGAGAAATTGGCATATTGCATATTGATTGCTTCACGAAACCTCCACCTCTATTTTCAGGCTCATCCCATTGCTGTTTACATCGATCAGTAGTTACAACAGGTCCTATAATGGCTTGAGACGTTTAGAAGGTTACTCAAGTGGAACATCAAACTGAGTCAATTCAAAATCACTTATCTCCATCGAAGAGCCACCCAAGGATAGAAACTGGTGGACTTTATAATAGAATTCACTACACACAATGATCTCCCAAAGAGCAGTGGAATCCCTACTATTCGGTAGAAAATGTATATGTATAGAGGATCTAATGATTGTTGTTCTGGAGCTAGAATAGTGTTAATAACTCTGGAAGATTGATTACTTTGCTACGCTTTGAAGCTTGAATTTTCTATAATGAACAACGAAGCTAAGTATGAAGCTTTGATTATTGGACTCAAACTTGTCGAAGAACTGGGAATAAAACCTCTTGAAATCTTTTACGACTCACAGTTGGTAGTATACCTGGTTAGGAGAGATTAACAAGTTAAAGGACAACGAATCATCCCGTACCTTATCCCAATCCACGAGCTATTAACTGGCTTTAAGTATTATGACATCACGCACATTCCTTGGGATCAAAACAAAGAGGCCGACTCATTGGAAAAGTTTGCTAGCACCGGGGATGCACAATAGATGAGTTTGGTTCTAGCCGAAGTACTAGATGCTCCGAGCATAAACTAGATGGAAATCGACTGGGCATTGAGACGGGACCTGAGAAGGAGACATGGATGACTCCGATCAAAGACTATTTGTTTACAGGAAGTCCTACCCAAATGAAGGAATGAAAGGCGACAAGTCCTTCGCAAAGCTTCGCGGTATATTATTCAAGAAGGAGTCATGTGTAGAAAGGGTTTCTCAATTCCCTTGCTCTGGTGTATTGCTTATAAAGAAGTAAAATGAGTCTTAAAGGAACTTCATGAAGGGGAATGTGGCGATCACACTGGGAGCAAACCCTAGTAAAGAAAATACTCCGCTTTGGGTATTATTGGCCGACTATCAATCGAGACGCTGCTGATTATGCTAAGCGATGCAACAAGTGCCAGACGTATGCAAAAGTTCAGAAAGCTCCACTGAAAAAAATCGCACAACTGGTCAGCGTATGGTTGTTTTCCATATAAGCATAGATATTATCGGTTCCTTACCAATCTCTAAAGGTGGTGCGAAGTACGCCATCCTTGCAGTTGATTACATAACCGAATGGGCATAAGTAGAACCTTTAGCCACGATCACAACAAAGAAAGCAATCAACTTGTCCAGAACATTATTTCTGTTTTGGCCTTCCACAAACAATTGTAACTAACAATGGAACCCAATTAGACAGCGCTGAATTCAAACACTTTTGCCATCGGTATCATATTGAGAAGAGATTTGCGGTAGTTGCACACCCTCAAGTAAATGGATAAGTCGAAGCTGTGAACAAAATCATAAAGTCTGTTCTGAAGAAGCATTTGGAAAAGGCTAGAGGAAAGTGGGTGGATGAACTCCCAATAACATTTGGGCTTAAGAAACACCCACAAGTCCACGACTGTCCGTACTCCATTCGCCATAGCTTACGGCACCGAAGCCGTCATTCCTGTTGAACTCAAAGTCCCTTCTCATCGAGTGATCTACTGTGATCCCAGAATAAATAAAGATCTCCTTTTAGAATCTCTAGACATTGTAGATGAGAAGCACGAAGAAGTTGATTTGAGGGCGACTACATATCGGCACTGAGTCGCCAGATATTTACAACACTAAAGTCCGACCTAGTATCTTTGAAATCTACGATCTCATATTGAAATGGGTTTTTCATGATTTGTTCCATTTGAATCCTACTTGAGAAGGACCATATGTCATTGAATAGAGGCTTGGAGAAGGAACTTTCAGGTTAGCGACTATTGATGGCATCACACTCCCAAGAGCGTGGAATAGCAAGCATTTATGATGCTATTTCACTTAGTTTATTCTTTTTCATTCAGTTGTATTTAATTTTCGAATTTTATTTAGTATTTGATTTTCTATATATGTAATAAAAAATTATGGGTTAACCCGCCTTTTGGCAAGGCCGTAAGCATGTGGATTTAACTAAGTTGATTTCTCAGTTATCGATGGTGGAATGTGATAGGTTTGAGTCAACTGGATGGATAGGTAATTCAATACGAATGGAAGGCGGTTCCGCTATGTTAGTGCGACTCGGCCAAATGTGGTTCAGCTATGTTAGTGCAGCTCGGCCAAATGTGGTTCGGCCTAAGCGGGTTGGCAGATGTGGCTCGGTGGTGGTCTAGTTTGGCACTTCTTGGTTGGTCAGCTTAGGGCCGATCGGTATGGAAGGGAATAAGTCGGTCGGCGTGTGCAGCTCAGCTGCACTAGATTAGGATGAAGTGGATCAGTGTTGGAGTTTGGATGTGGTTCGGTCGAGGAGGATCGGTTCAAGTAGGTCGGCATGTGTGGCTCTGCTGTCCAGGATGAAGTGGATCAGTGTTGGAGTTTGGACGTGGTTTGATCGAGGAGGATTGGCACAAGTCGTTTGGCATGGTTGAAGTGGCTCGGGTTTGGCATAGAGTTATGCTCGGGTCAACGTCAAGTGGATCGGCATCAAAGGGGGTTGGCATATATATGCTTCGAGTTCTGGCATGAACTACTTCGAGACAAGCATAGGGTTGCTTTGGGTCATCACCTGGGAAAGCTCGGTTGGCATATCTACAGCTTGGGGTCGGCATCGACTAGGTATATGCGTTCGGCTATGTCCGTGGTGGGCCCATATCACTCAGGAAGCCTAGCAACTCGGCATTTTCCTATAAATACAGCAGGCGGGGCTTCAAAAAAGGGATCATTATTCTGTTTCCCTTCATCTTCTACACTAAGGCTGCTCTGCCATTATTGTTCTAAAAACTCTAGATTGCAACTGTAATTGATTCTAACATCAATAAAAAGGTAATTTCTGGAGTGGACGTAGGCCGGAGTCAGACGAACCACTATAAATCCTCTATCATTACCGCTTTCTCTTTTATTTTTATTGTTCTTCATATTTATACTCTCTACATACATCCTATTTGTGATCCGTGACTGTTGTTTGGTGCATTTGGGTGTTATTGATTGGCGCTAACATTTTGGTGCTTTCACTGAGAAAGCTAGCACTCGGGGACTTAGAAGCTTAGGATTTTGATTTAAAGGCTTAGGAACTTGGATTCTGGAGACTTTGGAAAAGCAATCAACTAGAAGACAAGAGACGAGAGGAGTCACCAAGAGGGAAGTTAGGAGGCTTCCTCTGGAGCTAATAGAGCCTCAATCTACATCACTAAGGACGGGATGCAGCTTATGATGGATTCTATGCAGGAGCAGTTGATGAAAAGGCAAGAGGAAATGATGCAGGTACTTTTCAGACAATTTGGACAAGCAGGAACAGCAAGAGCTATAGGAGCTAAGATCCATGGAGCTGGATCTGAAGGACTCAGTAGACAAGTAGATGGAGTGGTTCAGGAGGGTGTAGCCCCCAATCAGCAAATAACTGTCAATCTAGGTGGACCTGGACTCAGGGGTATGCCGTCAGGTAATGTTGAACCAACCGATGAAGGGATACTGAATGACGCTGTGCAGCCCGATGCTAATAGGAATACAGGAGTACGTGACAAGGAGTGTGATAACCCGGATTTTTGAACATCTAATAATTGGGTAATTATCTGGTTTATAGATTGAATTTTTTTTGATAATTATATATATCTGCATATAAATATTTATTTAATAATCTTCTTATATAATTTAAATTTGCAAAAGAAAACTTATATTTTTAAACAAATTAGACATACTTATTAATTACTATTGTTCATGAATATATATATATAGTTGTAAATAAAACTATGATTTGGAATTGTATATATATCTTAAAAATGAATTGATTTAAAAACTCTACAACTAGTATTTATATATAGTTATTAATTAAAGTATAAATAACTTAATTTTAAAATTTAAATAGGAATAAATAAAGGTTTTAATATTTTTTTAAAGTATACATGAGAGAAATATAAATTAGTAAATATACAAATATAAGTATAAAACCCAAAAATTTTATAGCATAAGAAAATATATTTTGAGGAATTGACATTCGTAAGCCTTGAATTTTTTTGCACTTTGTATATATAGAAAGAAAGGTTTGAAACATAATACATAAATTAGTAAATATATATACAATCACTAAATAAAAATAAGATATAATATTTTATACAAATATTAAACATGCATATGAACATTTGTGAGCTTGGTAATCTTATATTTAAACATTTGTAAGTTTAATACGACTTAAAATTAACAAGTGGCAAGCACTGATTTTTTTATATGAATTTTTTTAAGAAAAGAGAAACCGAGTACAGGTTAAACATTTCTTTTCCCTAATAATTTCTTTTTTTGGAAACAAAACTCAAGAAGATAATCAAACAACAATTCCAACTAAACAACTATTTCAACTGAGTTAGAAAAAGGAAAATTCAAGGATTAAACTCAAGAATTTCAAATCTCAGAACATCAATCAATTCAAATCAAGTGCAGTTGCAAATTTCCAAACCTGGGCTCTTCTGCTCAGCTTATACTGTGAGTAAACTACCTCTTTAAGTTAAGTCTATTTATGCTTTGATGAATGTGATGAACTTTAGTAATGAAGTTGAGAAATTGTTTACCTAAATGTATAAATGTGTCAATCTGGCATATATGAATGGAAATACTATATACACATCTGAGTGAATGCATGCAACCTCTGTTCTTAAATAAATGTGAGCAAACTTTTATTTTAGCCTTGGACTTGCTTTTATAACTTGATATTATGTTTTGTATTGAAGTAAAGTAATGGTAGATGTTTGAATGAGTGTAAATAAGTTTGCATACACATCTAAATATGCAAAGGCTGAATGCATTTGTCTGTGAACAGGTACACTGTCATCTGTTCTTGGTTTACTGGTCTTTGAAGTCAAGAAAAATCTTTTTCTTCTTGTTTAAACAAATTCAAGTCGTGAATCTTGAAGAGAAAATGTTTATAACAACATAGAGTTATTTTTAAAAATAATCTTTAGTAAAAATATTTGGTAAAAAATTCGTAAATTTTGAAATTACAGAGAAAACATATAAAATAGGAAAATTCAAGGACCTTAATTCCAAATTCTGATCATTTGATCAGATTCGTTTTACTATAAGATGATTTTCAAAAGTAATTTCGTGATTTTTAGGTTCGTAAATGTTGAGAATTATTGAGCTGATCGAATTTCGAGTTTTCGGCAAATTTCGACGATCGGCGGGGAAGGGATGGTCGAGGCTCACGCTGAAGGAAGATGGAGGTTAGGAAATTTAGGGAAAAATAGTGGAAGCATGTTTAGTTGATCATGGCGATGGGTTGGCGTTGTACTAAGGTTTGAGCAGCAGTTTCATCGGTCGATTTGAAGAGCTATTGCATTAATGTGAGTGGATCGGAACCCACCGGTGGTAGCTGAATCGATGAGTGGTTTCGAAGGGTTGTTTTGGAAGGATGGACACGTTTTCTGGTGGTCGAAATTAATAAGGCAAAGCAAATTTTAATGATCTATGTCGTTCCATTTAAGAGTTCAGGGGTTCGTTTTCCTTTTTCAGATGATCTCGTGGTTCTAGGTGTTTGAGTTGGTCAGCGAGGTCATTGATGACTTGTTGAGGGCGACGTGGATGATCGGACCGACTCCGATGAACTGTGCACGTGCACACGATAGGTTGTTGTATCTGGAAACAAGGTTGATTTGGGAAGAAGAAGTTTCTACGGGAAAGTCTCGAGGAAATTTTGGTATGACTCGAAGAAAGGATTGTGTGGTTCATCTCGAAGATTAGCACGGGAATTTCGAATAAAAACTCGGGTTTATTGATTTGAAGGATGCAGTTTTTTTACCTTTGTGACGATGATGAACAAGATTTTTGTTATGTTTGAATAAACATATTTTGATTTTAAAGGGAGGCTTTGTTTCAAGTTTCCAAAGTTTATATAAAAATAAATAAATTGTTTTTTTGACAAAGGTTTGAAATTTAAGGTGTTTGAATGGTTTTGATTTAGGATAATTACTTAAAGTAATTAATTAAAGAATGATTAGTTAATTAATAATTTCTTCATTGAAGATCAATTAATTTACTTAAGTAATTAAATGATAATTAATTTAATTAAAGGATCGTTAATTAGTGTGATTAATTAAAGAGTCTTTAATTACTTAGTGTAACTTATTAAAGTTTAATTAATTATTGAATGTGACTGAATAAAGTTAATTAATGAATATGGTTGATTAAAAATTAATTAATTTATGCAAATAATTAATGTAATTAATTATAGTTAATTAATTAATGAGAATAATTAAAGATTAATTAATGTAAATGGTTAAGGATAATTAATCTATGGCCAATTACTTAATGAAATTAAGGAATAATTAATTAAGAAAGATTAATTAAGATGGATAGTTAAAGTTTGAGTTATTTATTAGTTTGTAATTAACTAATGTTGAGTAAGCAAGATTTATAGGTAATAAAAATTTAAAAAATTAATTAAATTAATGGTTCAACCCATAAATCTTGCTTATGAATGGATGAGTTGTATTGGATGATTTTATTAATATCTGTCCGATAATTTGTAATATTGTGGTATGCTATGATGGGTTAAACTGTGATATGGTGTGTTATCTATTGATAATTGATTTGCTATGAGAATATGAGAACCTGCATTTGAAAAATGGATTTGTATCCACTTAAACAGCTAGAATTAGGAATGACATTGAAATCGAAGAGACTAGGATCGGGTATTAACAAATACCCGAAACCACTTCGTTTAGTAATCTAAATTCTCTATAAATTTGATTTTGGAAGTAAACAGGCTGGAATGAAAAGGTTAAGAATCATGGATACTTAAACTAAGCAGTGATTCTTAGATTTTGTTTGAAATGAGAAATTGACTTAAATAAGTTGAGAACTCATAGGAGGAACGAGTTACCCTGGTTTGCAAATAAGTTTTATAACTCGGTGTTTCATATTTATGGGTTTACTCACGCTGGTTTACTTTGGTGTAATGCTCAGGTCAGACCGAGTATTACAGATTTTCGGGTAAGGATGTTCTGGAGCTCAGGAGGCGAGCTGGAGGGCAGGAACATATGGAGTGTTTTCTGCTGTAATATATTGTTATTTATCTGGGACAAGTTAATTTTAACTATCCAGTGTTTGTGTAAATGTTGTAACTATGATATATTGATGTAAATTAACTGATACAGTTTTTTTCCCTTTGTACAACTATTATTTTATGTGATATTATATTTTGACCTGCTGCGAATGTGAGAATCTGTGTTTTGATGTTTCTGTTTCTTCTTCTTCTATTTATTTTCTTCTTTTCCTTTAACTATCTCGATTTTAGGGATCGAAATTTCCGGGTCGTTACGAGGAGTATGTGTCGGAATTCCCTCGAGGACTTGGAGGGCAGTTAGGAAATGTAAATGGGGGGCAACCCTTAGTAGGTAACACTGGATTGGCTGACATCATCAGGCAAACCATTCGCGGAGGTCTGAAAAACAAGGATTTTGATGGAGTAAACAAAAACCCATTCATCCGTAACATCAGGATAGCTGGGAATCCACCCAATTTCAAGTTGCCCATTCTGGAAGTGTACAACGGTAAGACAGATCCCACTGACCACTTGATGAGGTACACAAGGCATATGGAGGTACTGGGGGCATCAGAGGAGGTTATGGCCCAATGTTTCCCCTGTACTTGATAGATATAGCTGTTATGTGGTTCAGACAGCTGGAAGATGAATCTTTTGGAACATGGACAGAACTGGTGGATATGTTTTTGAAATAGTTTTGAGTTCACATAAAAGGCCAAAGAACGTGATGAAACCGACGTCAGTTAAGCAGAGGGTGTATGAATCGCTCAGGACTTTCTTAACTCGATTTAATACAGCGGTTGCTTCGGTGGATCGGCCGGATCCGTCAATGGTTCTGATGGCTGCAGTATCGGGAGTTAGGGATAATTCGGATTTCAAAGTATCGTTGATAGGGGACCCACCAATGGATCGTGGGGAATTCTTTCATGAAGTCGAGAGGTTTCTCTGACAAGAGGATGCATGTTTGGATATGAAGTCAAAGGAAGTAAACATGGTTAAGGATGGAGGATCACCCGGTGAAAACTCGAGTAAAGACAAGGATAAAGGGAAAAGGAAGCACCGGGGAGAACCATAATTCTCCACTTACACAGGATTGAATGCAACATTTGAGCGGAGATTCTTGGATACTCGAGATTGCCTTTTGTATCGAAGGCCGGCAAGGAGGGAACCCACAGAACGCGAAAGGGCATCAAGAAGGCACTGTCTTTTTCATGACTTGGACGGGCATGATACTAACAGCTGCCAACATCTGAAGGATATAATCAAGATGCATGTAAGGAATGTTTAGTTGCGACAATATGTCAAAACACGGAATGCGGCGGTGGAATACGACGGCCACCGCTTACCCTGAACGATGATGGCGCAAGGCCCAGGAATGGTGGTCGGTTGGTCATCAACTAATCATGATGGTTTGGAATTAGTAGCAAACTCTAGGTAGATGGCTAAGTCACTTACTCATGTACGGGGACGAAGACAGCCCCTAGGCATGCTCTGAGATGATGATAAACTGCGACGCTCTGGTTTGTGAAACCTGTTTTTTCTTTTTGGCTTGGACACTTGCTTTTTTCGCTTAGTTTTTAGAGTTTGGTTTGAAGTCCTGGTTTTGTTGGTTTTCTGGTTTGGATTTTGAATTGGATTTTGATTGGGATTTTTGATATGGATTTCTGGTTTTCTAGTTGAATTTGGATTTCGAATTGGATTTCGATTGGATTTTCCTTTAGATTTTGGCTAAAAGGTCGTCGAGCATGGACAATGCTCGGTAAGGGTCCGAAGAGACCAGGATGCGGCCTAGGACTTAGGCCCCATATTATCTATAGGTTACTATCACAGGTCGTCGAGTATGGACTATGCTCGGCAAGGGTCCGGAGTGACCAAGATTCGGCTTAGGACGTAAGCCACGACATTGCTTAGCGTTCAGGACACTGAACCAAGACCACCATGGAATTACTTAACATAGGTCATCGAGTATGGAGTACGCTTGACATGAAGCTGAAGAGGTTACAGATTTGGATGTTGGCTATGAACAACTATGGATCTAGGCATGGACCCGGAGCAATCCTGGATTTGGATATCGACCCAGAGAGGTTGTGAATTTTGTTAATGGATATGGATGAGTTTTAACACGGTTATCGGGTTCGGATGGGTGTGGAATTGAATACGGATTTGGTTACTGGATAAGGATTGGATAACAACTCGGAGCAGTCGTGGATTTGAGTAAGTATACGGCAATAGAACTTGGATAAAATGGATTGGATTATGGATCAGATGGTATAGCTATGAATGACATATGGACTTTGGATGATGGATTAAAAGCTATTCAAAACACGCCATCCTACTGCAAGGCATGTTTTGGAGGGAAAAATGTTAACCCACCTTTTGGCAAGGCCGTAAGCAGTCGAATTTAACTAAATGGATTTCTCAGTTATCGAGGGTGGAATGCGATAGTTTTGAGTCGACTGGATGGACAGGTAATGCAGCACGTTTGGAAGGCGGTTCGGTTATGTTAATGTGGCTTGGCCAAATGTGGTTCGGCTATGTTAGTGCGGCTCAGAGAAATATGGTTCGGCCTGAACAGGTGGGCAGATGTGGCTCGGGATTCTTGTTGGATCAGATCTTTCGCTTTGACTAAAGCTTTTGCGTGGTGGTCTGGTTCGGCACTTCTAGGTCGGTCAGCTTAGGGCCAATCAGCATGGAAGGGATTAAGTCAATCGGCATGTGCGGCTTGGCTATACTCGATCAGGATGAAGTGGTTCAGTGTTGGAGTTTGGACGTGGTTCGGTCGAGGAGGATCGGCACAAGTCGGCCGGCATGTGTGGCTTGGCTGTACTCGATCAGGATGAAGTGGATCGGTGTTGGAGTTTGGGCATGGTTTGGACGAGGAGGATTGGCAA
Source organism: Allium cepa (assembly GCA_030765085.1). NCBI lineage: Eukaryota > Viridiplantae > Streptophyta > Magnoliopsida > Asparagales > Amaryllidaceae > Allium > Allium cepa. The sequence continues at coordinate 937,924,259 of CM060935.1, forward strand.
AAGTAGTTCGCATGGTTGAAGTGGCTCGGGTTTGGCATAGAGTTATACTCGGGTCAACGTCAGAGTGGATCGACTTCAAAGTGGATCGGCTTCAAAGGGGGTCGGCATATACATGCTTCGAGTTCTAGCACGAACTGCTTCGAGACAAGCATAGGGTTGCTTCAGGTCATCACCTGGGAAAGCTCAGATATGCATATCTACAGCTTGGGGTCAGCATCGACTAGGTATATGAGTTCGACAATGTCTGTGGTGGGCCCATATCACTTAGTAAGCCAACAACTCGGTATTTGCCTATAAATACATTAGGCGGGGCTTTAGAAAATGGATTTTCATTCTGTTTCCCTTCGTCTTCTACACTAAGGCTGCTCTTCCATTGTTGTTCTAAAAACTCTAGATTGTAACTGTAATTGATTCTAACAGCTAAAAGGAAATTTCTGGAGTGGACGTAGGCCAGAGTCAGCCGAACCACTATAAATCCTCTGTCATTACTTCTTTCTCTTTAATTTTTATTGTTATTCATATTTATACTCTCTACATATATTCTATTTATGATCTGTGATTGTTGTTTGGTGTATTTGGGTGTTAATGACCAATTTTGGCGCTAACGTTATGGCATTTTTTCAATTTGGCAAATAAAGTTTGAAATTTTCTTCATATCTGTGATTGCTGTAGCATTACATATTAGTTACGATACTCGACTGACTAATATTGATACGTCTGAGCAAGTTCCTAGAGTTTAGAGCTAGTCGGTTACATAAGTTCATGATTGAAATAAGCAAAATGAGAATGGTCCAATCGTTCATTTGATGATTTTCGCTCACAACCCAATGGATGGAATACCTAATGAGGAACGGATGTTACTCTACCATTTGATAACCAAGTTAATCCTTCTGAGTGATGGGACAGATGTGAATCAAAAGTGATCATGATACAACCGATCACTTACTAAGTTAAACCATCGGTTTAGGGGAAATCAATCAATTAAAGAAAGTACGGTCCGACTATTTTCCAAAATAACTCTAAGTCCCTGGAGTGTGGACTGCAATATAAACACGAATTGGGTGCAATCTGATCACCCACAACCTAACTCTTGTCCCCAGAGTGCGGATATGAGTATAAAAAAAGATGAGTGCGGTTCGACCACTAACTACTATGATAACCTGGATTTTTGGATATATGTTAATTGGAAATTAACACGATAATTTTTTTTAAAATACTAATTTTTTAAATTTAACAAATAAAATTCTGATTTATGTCCAAATGTAAAAAGTGAATTTGAAACCATAGTCAATGTATAAATGTATATGTCCAAAACTTATCATTTCCAAGCAAAATAAAATATGATAACTATTTTATTATTATGCACACATTTATCGTTTGTGAGTAAAACTTGAATTTGAAAATTCAAGACAATATCTTGGAAATAAATTTACAACCAGTATGTATAAATATTTAGTTAGTAATTAGTATATAATTAGGTTTCACATATTTTATTTTCTTTAGAGTTACATGAATATAATTAACGAGGATTTAACAAACGACTATATTTTAAAATATACATAGGTTGTATATATAAAAGTGTTATATATAAAAATAATTAGTTCTATATTTTCTTCTTCAAAGGATTTTATAAAACAATAAATTAAGAAAATAAATTTACCAAATAGAGATTAGATATAATTTTTTTATAAAAACATTATTTTAAACACATGCATAAATGCTAAATAAAAATTTGAGGGTTTAAACACAATTTTTTTATGACATTTGTAAATATGGAGGTTCATGTATTGACAAAGGTTGATAAGTAACATAAAATTTAAACAAGTGGCTTGATCTCTTCTTAATTGAAATATAGAAATTGTTATGATTAAGGAAATAACCAGGTTTCATCTTCATTCTCTAAAATAAACAAAAATGGAAGTCTGTAACATTTTTTTTTTGCAGGTTAAGCGGGATTAAACAGGGCCCCTATCAGGTTTATTAATGAAAGGCGAAAATACAGGGAAGAGAACAAACCACTAAAGAAAACAAGAAAGCAAAAAACACGACAACAACCGGAACAACAAATAGGACAGTGAGGGAAAACAAAATAAAGAAAACAAAAGAAAGTTGAAACATAAGAAATAGCTACGGAATCCAAGGATCAAACTGTTTGTTGAGAAAACCGTGCTTGCTGTCATGCATCCCCTTATAAATTTCATTCTTCAACACCACCCAAACCCTATCTTTACTACAACACTTCCCTTCGAATACCCTCAAATTTATTTCATTCCATATGACCTTAAGAAGCTTCTTCAGGATGAAGAAAAAGTATAATTTAAGTTCATCCTTCCATCCAATCGCATGCTCAATAAGCAACCATTGGTTATTGCAACTGCGAGAAAGCATCATCCCCTGCATACAACTTAACAGCTTGGACCATAAATGAAGAACAAAAGGACAGTTAAAGAATAAGTGGTCAACACTCTCACAATGCTGATCACACAGCTCACAATTAGGTTGAACAGACATACCAAAACAAACCAATTTATCTCTTGTCATTAGGGCATTGTTTATAACTTTCCAGAAGATTAAATTATCACCACCACTTGACACAGCGGACCAAGTGAACTGATACCACTTCCAATCAGGAAATGCATCCAGACCAAGCAAGGCAGTATACACACTACTAACAGAATGAGCACGATCATTCCACATCACAGTGTCTTTCTCAGAATGGACAAATCTACAAGAATCATAAAGCCCCCAAAATGCTCTGACATATTGATTACTAGAGAAAGGTACCACTAGCTTACCATTAGCAATATGATCAACAGCTAGAGCATTACCACCAATGCCAGATTGATGCTTCTGCTGATATGTGAAGAGATGATCAAGCACGACACCTTTGCCAAGCCATGGAACTAACCAAAACTTACAGTCACTCCCCACAGACAGATTTATCTTAACAAATGGTTTGAATGTGTGTCTGAGCTTTAGAATACTCCTCCAAATCCAACTACAGGAGTGTGGAACCTCCATAAGCCAGAAGTTTTTGGTCCCAATGTTGTACCTGATGGTCCATTTGACCCATTAAGTGTCTTTCTTGTTTAACAACGCATTGATGTGATGACTGTATGCGGCCTTGTTCCAAACTTCAATACTATGCAACCCCAAACCACCTTTGCACTTCGGCTTCTCAAAGGAAGAGTAAGAACAAGGCAGTACTTTCCTCGTGTGTATTGTACCAAACCAAAAAAACCTTAACATCGCACGTCTAACCATTTTCAAAAGCCTAGAAGGAAGAACGTACACCCTGGCCCAATAAACCATAACTGAGAAGCTCACAGATTGAACAAGAACCAACCTACCAGCTTGTGTCAAGAAATTGTTAGCCCAACAATCCATAGCACGTGTGATTTTTTCGTACAAAGGCAGACAATTGGCATGAGTAACTCTAGAGGAGCAAAGAGGAAGCCCAAGATAATTCATATCAGAGGACATAGACTGCATACCAGCAATAGAGGTGAGGTTGGATTCCTGAAGGCTAGAAATCCCAGAGAATAATATGCTTGATTTGTTGAAGTTAAGCTTAAGACCTGTTATCCTGTAAAATATGTGAAGCACACTTTTAATACAATCAATAGATTGCTGGTTAGGTTTTGTGAATATCATGATGTCATCTGCAAAGAGAAGAGATGTTATTTGTAGTTCCTTGCATTTAGGGTGGTAGAGTATCTGCTTATTTTGAAAGTGAGGCCTTAATAAACAGGTGAAGACCTCCATGACTAAGATGAAAAGATAGGAAGAGAGAGGATCCCCCTGCCTTATTCCCTTCTTTGAAGCAAAGTTGCTAGAGCTTGCACCATTGATTATCGGAGAGAAGGAGGGTGTAGAAATGCACTCATACACCCAAGCAACAAAGACTTTAGGAAAGCCCATCTGCGACATTATCCTAACTATTGACTTCCACTATATTGAGTCATATGCTTTCATCAAATCCAGCTTTAACATGGCACGCGGCGAAATATTCACACGGTTGTAACCATTTAGGAGCTCATGTGCTAGCATAATGTTACCAAGAATGTTTCTATTCGGCAGGAAAGCCACTTGATTGTTGGATATGATTCTTTGCAAAACAGCGACAAGCCTCATTGCAATAATTTTAGAAATGCACTTATAAACCACATTGCAGCAAGAGATAGGCCTAAAGGAGGTAACACAAGTTGTGATATCCCAGAATTTTGACCCTATTATTATAATAAGTTTTTAATCAAATTTAAATAAAATACAAGATTTTTATTTATAAATAAATAAGATTTTGGATATTATTAGTTGTATATGTGTTATAAAGGAAATTATGATTTCAAAATATAAAATAGACTCTTTTAACAATATTTAAAATTAAATCTGTTTTATTCGATTAAATTAAAAGTTATGTATTAATGACATTTAATATTAGGTATATGAATGCAGTTAATAATAATAACAAGTACAATAACACAATTCTATTCATATTAAATATACATATAAATACATTAATGCAAATATAAGTTACAAATCAAATATCGGAAAGATTTAACTTTAATTAAAAATAAGATTAAGTAGTGTTTCTAAATAACAATTTTTATAATTATGATAAAATATGCTTATAAATATTTAGCTTAAGTATAACATAAAATATGGTTATAAACAAAAGTCTTCAGACATAAGAAAACCATAATATATAAATGTAGGTACAAAACATCAAATCAAACATAAAATCTGCAAATATCTTTATAAAATCCATGTGTCAGCAAACATTAATGATATGTTAACATAAATGTAAACATAAGCATTTAATTAGCACTACAACCTGTCATTTCAGATTTTATAAAAATCTTTCAGCCGAAATATCCTTTTCATCTCAGGTCTTAGTACATAAAAATAATAATAAAGCAAGATATTATTATATCAAGGTAAAGCTTGTTCCAGAAGACATCATTGTTGAAAGTTATATATATGTATATTCATCATTCTATCTGTTCTTATCCTTCAGTTCATTTGTAACTTCAAAAGCAAAATCTGAAAAGCAAAAGAAATATAAACAAACTTCATATTTTCAAGCTTAATCAAATTCAAGCAAAAGGGAAGTTTCAGAAATTCAACACTCCAAACTGCAGACTTCTATCCTCATCAAATTCTCTCTGTTTCAACAGTATTTTGGTGAGTAAACTTATTTTTAAATCTAACTTTTAATAAGTAATTCATGAAGAATTGATATGTGGATGTGTGATATTTTGGAATGTTTGCTATTCACTTTAAGTTCTGCATGTTATGTCCTTCCAGGTTTCAAACTTTTGCTGAGGCAAAGAAAAATAGTGAATATATCAAACTATTTATATAAAATCCTTGTCTTTAATTAGTAACTTAACTAATAATTTTTTTAAGTTTAGGATTAAGATTTGGATTATTTTTTTAGTAAGCTATGAGATATAAGAACTGTAAACACAAATTTACAGTAAAAATAAAATAAAGGTCAAAATTTGAATAACTCAAATTGTAATATATTGTAACTACATACGAAAGTATGATTTTTAAGACAAAATTTATAATTTTTAGTTAACTATTCTTAAAGCAGTTTGATAGTTAACCATAAATGCTTTTTCATGAAGTTCTGATGATTCCTTCAATTATAATTGTTGTAATTTAACATGAAGCTTGTGTATTGTTTCTAGATCACCAGAAAAATGCTAGAAATTTTTTTAAATGCAAGATTTTTGGGGAATGGTTGAAAGTAGGGTTTTTGGGCTCGAAGTTCTGGGCTTTGTTCATTGGTTGTTCGCGTCGCCGTAGTGTCACCGAGTGACACGAGGTTTTGGGAAGTGGTTGATGGGGTTGATGGCGAGGTACGGCCGAAGCCACGTCATCTCAGGTGATCGTATTAGTGAGGACGTGGTGTTTTTGTTTGTCGCATTTGTGTTGCAGTTCAACTTTTTAGGCATATTTGGATTCCGAGTCTTTTGTGTATTTCTGGGCTTTGTATTCGAGTGAGGGGAAGCAGTGAGATTTGTTGGTGGCAGCGTGTGGCGCCGGAGCGGTGGCGAACCGCCTGCACGTGCACGGTGGCGGGGAGGAGTGGGTTGGTGTCGACTCGAGTGAAACTCGAGTTAGTTTGCGTGTTGCTTCGAGATTTGTTGCTCTAGGTCGTGAGTGTGTTACTGCAGTTTAAAAACTTAAACTTAAAAGAAAAAACGAAACAGAAGAAGTAAGAACAAAGGAAGAAGAAAAGGGAACGCATGAGGGATTGACGCGAGAAAAGTTCAGGGAAATCTCGAGTTCGACCCGAGTAATTGCGTTGTTGTCTTCGGTTTGCTTTAATTCCTGAAGTTTGTTAATTGTAATATTAGATTGAAGAGTAAACAAGCTAAATATTAATTAAGTTAATAATGTTTACAAATTGTTTTAAGCCAAGATGAACTGTAAAGCTTTATTGATACGAAGATGAGCAATGAATTTAAAACAAAGTTAATTAAGAATATTATAAATTTTATAATTGTAATTTCATAAGTTGTATAAAATGTAATCAAATTAGGAATTAATTTTTTTAATAATAATCTTGTGTAAACAAATTTGTAATTAAAGAATATAATTAATCATTGAAAGTTAATAACTTAACTAGTCGTAGTTAACTAATTAAATAAATAATTAATGATTAAACGATTAAGTTATTTAATAATTAATGATCAATAAAGCAATTAGTAATAACTAAATGTGTAATTGAGTTTTATAAATCAATAATTAAGGTTATTGGTTAATAATTAATTAAGTGAATAATTAATAAGTAATTAATGAATTGAAATAAGTTAATTAATTAGTAATTAACTAAGCAAGAATAAAATATAGTTTATTCTTAAGCATGCAATTAAGTTTTAAAATAAATCAAACTAAATGTTGATATGAATCGATGATTCTATTTGATTGACTCTGACATTTATTTATATCCTGTGATGTTCTATGATATTCTGGATATATCTGTGATGACTATGTATGATTCATCTGTGTTGAATTGCTATATGAATTCAATTGTTGAATTTAAACTGTATAAGTTAATTAGACAACTTGGCCTTTAAAATGGCGTTTGGATTTCGATGAGACCGGGATCGGGTATCAATTGATATTCCGAAAACCACATCGATCCAGATTAAACGTTAGGTCATGTAATCTCAAGTGAAGATCGAGATGGTGTTTTCAGAATGCAAGGATTATTGTCGTTAACTCTGAGGGTGATTCCAAAACGAGTGTAACGAGATAATGCCTTCGGTTTTGTTCGAACCTGGAACGAACTTATATGGATTGAATGCTTTTAGCACATTGTCAGGCGGACGATGAGCTTTCTAAGAGATATGTTCTATAAAGGTAATCGCAGCCTCAAGCCTCATCAACCGGGAATGGCTAAAATAGGGGATGTGCAGCAAGGTTAGGTGGGTCATGCCCAAGCAGGACGAGGTATACCCCTGTCTAGATGTCCCTTTTATTCGGCTGTGTGGGCGGTTGGTCTGTAGCCAACTGTGGGGTTATCTTGCTCGGGACTGTTCAGTAAGGAATGGTCCCGACCTTGTGTTGCAGGGGAGTTAGGGTGGCTCCTCGGTACGGTGATCTAGGCCACGTACTGTGACGGGCGGTACCCCAGTAGCCCTTCCATTGTATGGGATCCAATTTCCAATAAGAGCCGTACGTTTTGATTGTGCCCAACTACGTTGGAATGTGAGATGTAAGCATTTCAGCTAATTCTGTATTTTGCTTGAAAACCCTAGACACTGTTATAATATCACTGAATTTCCTATAAAATGTTTTGGTTAGCGTAAGGTAAAAGCTTTCCCGTATTTATGTGTGGGAAGTCTTATGTGATACCTTTATTTCAAATGATTTTCAAAGTTAAATAACTTTAACCGTTTACTCATACCAGACTCATGTCTGACCCAGAGTTTATATTTTGTTTTTCATAAACTCTTGGGTACTCAAATTTTTATGAGTAGCCAAGTGATAGGTAATCGAAGTATAGATTTTCTGGAGGAGTTGGAGCAGAAGACCAAACGTATGTAGCTATCTATATAGTTCCGCTGTGTTAGTTAGTTTATGATATTTAGGATGTATGTTCTGATAGATATGTATATGATAGTCATGTTGTATGATATTGTATAACTCTGATGTATATATAACTACGTAATAGTTATGTTGATGTATTATATTTTGTTCCATTCCGCTGTGAGATTCTGATGTTGTTATTCTTTCTTTCTATTCTTTTCTATTTCTACCCCTTTCTTTCTTATTGATGACACGTCTTTCTGGAGTTAGAAAGCCGGGTCGTCGCAGCTGGTATCAGAGCATTAGTTTGAGCGAGTACCTAGGCTCTGAAGTAATATTTATCTTGAGAGTGCGTATTTGTATTTTCATATAATTATATACCTATCTAAATTTGTTGAGTTACCTATTCAGGTGGCCAACATGAGTTTTGGAAGAAGAGGAAGAGTTAGGGCTAGTACTTTGTTTGATAATGGTCGAAGTCAAATTGCTAGAGAGGCTGTAAATCTAGTACCGCCTCAAGTTAATTTTGCAGCCTTATGTAAAGATTTTATCGATCTTGGAGGCCAACCATTTAAAGGTTCAAAATCGATAATTGAAGTTCAGGCATGGCTACGCTCTTGTGAGCGCATTTTTAAGAGTATGAGATTGTCGGATGATCAGAAGAGGGAAATGGCATCGTGGCAATTGCAGGGAGGCGCAGCAGCATGGTGGGATTCAACAATTGCAAATGTTCCTGAAGAAGATATTTCATGGGAACGATTTAAGGAGTTATTTGAGGAGAAGTTTATGCCTACAGCAAGGAAAACTCAATTGTACTAGGATTTTCTGAACTTGAAGCAGGAGAGCATGACTATTTCAGAGTATGAAAACAGATTCAACGAACTTCCATGTTATGGACTAGGACTCATTGATACTCCCCTCAAGAAGAATGAAAAGTTTGTGCAAGGATTGAGGTCCGAATTCCACGATAAGATGACGGTGCTCTTGAAAGGTTCTTTTGTTGATTTAGTTGATATGGCTTTGAGGTATGAAAATTTGATGAGAAAGAAATCAGAGGCAACAACAGCAGTTTCGAGAGGGAATTTCGTTATCCCAAACAAAAGGAAGTTTAATCCACTTTGGAAAAGGCAAGCTAAGGGAAAGAAATCGGGAGGAAGCAATAATGGACCCCGCAAGTGTTATAATTGTCAGCAAATTAGACATTTGGCAGATCAGTGTTCTCAAGGAGGATCTCAGTAACAGCAACGACAGAGTGGTCCAGGGTTGGCAGTAGTTCATAGATCGTTGTGTTTTAATTGTCATCAGCCCGGTCACATGATTAAGAATTGTCCACTTTTGCAGAGGACACTGCAGGATAAAGTTTTTGCTCTGGAAGCCGGTCCATCTTATTCTTCTCAAGGCAAAGGGGTATTGGAAGGTACCTTACTCTTAGATGGAAAATATATTAAAGTTTTATTTGATTCGGGTGCATCTTTGAGTTTCATATCTTTGGAATCAGTAGAAAAGTTTTCTCTCAACCCTAGTACCGTGGATCGTGCCATTATTGTATCTAATCCTATAGGTGGAGCAACCAAATTGTATACAATCTATAAGGACTTGAAGATTTCTTATTTGTCCCATAGCTTTTCTTGTGACCCGTATGTGTTAAATTTTAAGGGATTTGATCTTATTTTGGGAATGGATTGGCTTGATAAGTATAAGCAGTCCTGAATTGTGATGAGAGGACAGTTTCGTTGGAGACTGATTTGGGTAGGATTGCCAAAGTATCGTGCGATAGTTCTGGATTTCACTTGAGTAGTCTTTTGCAAGGAGTTGAGACTTCTCAAGAGAAAGTTGAAGAAATCGATGTGGTTCAAGATTTTACTGATGTCTTTGGAGAAGTTAAGTGTCTACCGCCACATCGAGAGATTGAGTTTCGTATTGATTTGATTCCAGGAGCGGTGCCGGTGATTCAACCCAGTAAGAGAATGCCGACTAGAGAGAGAGAAGAGTTGATTAAGCAGACACAAGATCTTTTGGAGAAGGGTTTGATTAGACCCAGTTTTTCTTGTTGGGGCTCTGCTGCGGTGTTTGTCACCAAATCGGATGGTTCGCTAAGGTTCTGTGTTGATCATAGAGAATTGAACAAAGTGACCATTCGAAATAAATATCCGTTTCCTCGCATCGATGATCTTTTTGACCAAATGCATGGAGCTTCTATCTTTTCTCAACTAGATCTAGCTTCAGGATTCCATCAATTGAGAGTAAGTGAAGATAGTATTCCCTTGACAACATTTAGGGGACCAAATTGTTTCTATGAGTGGTTGGTTATGCCTTTCGGGTTAACCAACGCTCCTGCCTATTTTGTTGACCTCATGAACCGAGTCTTTCGGGATGTATTGAATAAGTTCGTGCTAGTATTCATTATGATATCTTGGTCTACTCCAAATCGGAAGAGGAGCACAGACATCATTTAAGAATTGTATTGGAGACTCTGAGGAAGCATGTGTTGAAGGCAAAATTTTCCAAGTGCCATTTTTGGAAATCGGAAGCAAAATTTTTAGGGCACATTGTTTCTGGTGAAGGCATTTCTGTAGATCCAGCAAAGGTTGAAACTATTTTGAAATGGAAACAGCTGGAGACACCGATTGAAGTTCGCAGTTTTCTGGGTTTGGCTGGCTACTACAGAAAATTTATCAAGGATTATTCCAAAATTTCTTCACATTTGACTAAGCTGACTCGGAAAGGAACCAAATTCAAATGGACACCTCAGTATGAAGAAGCTTTTTAGGAATTGAAGATAAGTCTAACCAGTGCACCAGTACTTGCTATTACGGATGGGAAGAGAAAATTTGAAGTATATACGGATGCATGTTTAGTTGGACTAGGAGCAGTTCTGATGCAGAATGGTAGAGTAATTGCGTATGCTAGTCGGCAATTGAAGTCACATAAGAAGAACTATGCTATGCATGATTTAGAACTGTAAGCTATTGTTTTTGCTTTGAAGATATGGAGACATTATCTTTTGGGAGAAAAATTTGAGTTATTCACGGATCACAAACCGTTGAAACATATTTTCTCTCAAAAAGATCTTAATTTGAGACAGCAGAGATGGGTCGAATTTTTGGCATCTTATGATCTAGATATTTTGTATTCTCCGGGGAAAGCGAATGTCGTGCCTGATGCTCTTAGTAGAAATGTTGTTTTATCTCTTTTGGAAGTCGTTCCATCTCTCCAAGAAAGAATCGTTAGTAAGCAAATGGGGGATAAATCTTTTGAGGAAATAATTCTTGGAACTAAGAACGGGCGATATTCGGATTTCAAGATGGACGATCATGGTGCTTTAAGGATTAATGGTCGTTTGTGTGTGCCTAATATTGATGAACTGAGGAAGAAGTCTTAGCTGAGTGTCATCGCTCCAAGTTGAATATTCACCCGGGAATTTCGAAGATGTATAAAGATATGAGGAGAGTTTTCTGGTGGCCGAGTATGAAAAAGGATGTAGCTACTTTTGTAAATAGTTGTGCCATCTGCCAGCAAGTGAAGGGTGATCAACAAAAGTCTGCCGGACTATTGCAACCTTTGGAACTTCCAGATTGGAAGTGGGAGATGATCTCGATGGACTTCATCGACAGTTTTCCTAGAACCAGGAAAGGAAATGAAGGAATATGGGTTATTGTGGATCGTTTAACGAAGAGTGCCCATTTTATACCGGTTAAGGCAACTCGTACTGCAGTTTCCCTGGCAGAGATTTTCTTGAAAGAAATAGTCAGATTGCATGGTGTTCCTGTCAGCATAGTAAGTGACCGTGATCCTATTTTCACTAGCAAATTCTGGGAAGCTCTACAATCAGCAATGGGAACAAGTTTGAGATTAAGTACAGCCTATCATCCTCAGACGGACGGACAAACGGAAAGGCTTAATCGAATTTTGGAAGATATGCTGCGAGCTTGTGTATTGGATTTTTGTGGATCATGGGAAGACCATCTTCATCTAGTGGAATTTTCTTATAATAAAAGCTACCAAGCGAGTATTAAGATGGCTCCTTATGAAGCTCTGTATGGAAGACCATGTAGATCCCCATCTTGTTGGATTGAATCGAATGATCGACTTGTACTCGGACCCGATCTAATTCGTGAAGCTTCTGCGAAGGTTGAGCTTATTAAGAAAAGGATGAAAGCTGCTCAAGATCGTCAGAAGAAATATGCAGATAAGAGACGAAGACCATTAGAATTTGAGATCGGAGATTTAGTTTTTATCAAAGTTTCCCCAATCAAAGGTGCTATAAGATTCCGAAAAAGGGAAAACTTGCTCCGAAATATACTGGTCCATTCCGAATACTGGAAAGAATTGGAACTGTAGCCTACAGGATTGAATTGCCAGAACGAATGTCTGGGATTCACAATGTATTCCATGTGTCTCATTTAAGGAAATTTGTTCACGACCCATCATTGGTGGTAGAACCAATTGTCCAGGAAGATTTAGAAGTAGAACCCAACCTGACTGTGGGTAGAAATTCTGTTCAGATTGTAGATCAAGACGAGAAGCAACTCAGGAACAAAGTGGTGAAACTCGTCAAGGTGCAATGTAGTGAGGATCCCAGAGATTGTACCTGGGAAACTCTTGATAGTTTTAGAAAAGCTTATCCAGATTTATGTCCGGATAGCTAATAATATTGTTGGAATAGACTGTTTGATTGTTTGTTTTTGTATGGGTGATATGTATGTTTGGAGTGTTAATATTAAGCTTTTGAATTAACTGTTGTTTAAATTTCGGGGACGACATTCTTTTAAAGGGGAAGGACTGTGATATCCTGGAATTTTGACCCTATTATTATAATAAGTTTTTAATCAAATTTAAATAAAATGTAAGATTTTTATTTATAAATAAATAAGATTTTGGATATTATTAGTTGTATATGTGTTATAAAGGAAATTATGATTTCAAAATATAAAATAGACTCTTTTAACAATATTTAAAATTAAATCTGTTTTATTCAATTAAATTAAAAGTTATGTATTAATTGTTATCCCAACTTTTGGCAAAGTTGAGATACCCAAAATTTATTAAAAATCAATGATTGCTATTCTTGAATATCAACCATGCATTGCAGGATAACCATGGATATCGATGAATTTTGCCCGAGTCCAGATTGAGCTACAATTGATAGCACATGACCAGAAAGATCATAGAAGCCAGTGGTTCAAATTTCAAGTCAATCCGAGTTCGTATGCTCAAGATATGATGGTTTCAATTTAAGAAAGATAGCCCCTTGTTCGGTTCGAACCCATAGGGTACCCATGGTTCGAATCGATGGCCGGAGGTTATGTTCGAACCCATTGCTTCGAAACCATCTACTCCGAACCCATCTGGTATCCTTGCTTCAAACCCATGAAGTTCGAAGCCATCATCCTAAGCAGTAGTTCGAACCCACGAGACACAGCTATGCTTCGAATCCATCAGCCACCATGTACTTCGAATCGATTGCATTCGAATCCATCAGCACGTTCGTATCCATGACTAGAGCACTGTTTCGTGTACATCAATGGGTCGCGTCTCCGTGTCCATGAACTTCGTATCGATAACGCCAATACCTGGTTCGAATCGATGATCGTTCGAACCCATCACGGGGCTTCAGTTCGTACCCATCACATGTATCGATGCGAACTTACCATCGATATGAAGGAAGCCCCCTCTCCTCGACTCGAACTAGGCAGATGCAGGCCAACATGAGACTTAAGTAGTTGATTGATTCAAACTATGCAACGGCCATAGATACAAACGAGGCGAAGAACATGGGTGCGAAGCGTTCAACCCGGAGAGAAGACCGGATCGACTCGAAGGACGTGCGCCACGTCACCACTGAACCACGTGCATCCATGGATTCGAACTCAGGGGCTCGAAGCGATCGATTCGAACAACACAACCAACCGAAAAACTCTAATTCGAATCGATCGTATCTCCTAAATCACTGATCCAAATGCAACGAAATTTTCACAGTAGCTTCCATACAAGATAAAGATTGTTCCTGCCAAGTTTCAGCTCGATTGGACCATTTCTTGATGGGTTCGAAATCACTTCGAATCGATGTCAGATCGAGACAAAATTTGGTGGGGTCGGTCGCGTGGGCCCACTCACGTGCCAGAAGAAGTCTCCCGAAGTTTGAGCGAGATCTGGGCCTCCGACGCCTATAAATAGCACCCTGAAGCCTTCAGAAAGGGGGATCTTCCACCACTGAACGTCCAGACTCTGCCGGATTCGATTCTACTCGTAACCATCACTGTTGTAAACGATTTACTTAACTATAATCGCTGTAATTGATTGTAATCAGCAAGGATAATCAATAAAAAGGAAAACCTTTGAAGTGGACGTAGGCCGGAGATATCCGAACCACTATAAATCGTGTGTTCTTGTTCATAATTTCTATATTGCTGCGTGTTGCTTGTTTAGATCTGTGATTTTTGTTTGGATATTGCTGATTTATATTCCAACACTGGTGCTTCCACAATACTTGGGGTTTGTGACCCATTTTGGCGCAAACACTTTGGTGCTTTCACCGAGAAGGAACTAGCACCCGCTGCAACAGATTCAGAATTCAGATTCAAAAGTTTGAAGAAATCCGCTTCAGAAACGATGACTCGACAAACAAGACAAAGAGTTGATCGGAGCCGACAAGGAGGAAGCCAAGAGGCATCCTCAGGAGCAGGAGAAGGACAAGCTTCCGTCTACATCACTAGAGACGAAATGGAGGCTATGGCTAATTCAATATGCAAAAGCATGATAAAGACCCAACAGGAGATGCTGCAGAATTTCCTCGAACAAATGAGGACGACGAATATGCAAAACCTTGGACCAACTACAACAACTGCAAGTGCGGGACAAGGAGTCAGGATTACAGAAGCTAACGAAGGTTAGGTTCATGACCAGAACGCAAGAACTGAAAGTGACCGTCAAGGACTTGGGGGCAGACCCTCAGGGTCCGATACTGGAAGACCAACGGACGGAGCTCAACAAGCCGGAAACAATGCTTATGCTAACGAGCCACCAGAAGAATACGTACCAGAATTCCCTTCAAGGCTCGGGAGGCAGGATGGGAACTTGACAAAGGGCCAACCCCTGGACGGAGACGAGAGAATGATTGGCCTGATGCGACGAATAATGAGAGGAGGACTGCCTAGCGAAGGGCTGGAAGAAGTTAGTCGGAGTCCGTTCACTCCGAACATCCGAAACGCAAGGAACCCTCCGAAATTCAAACTATCAACGCTAGAACCCTATGACGGGAGGTCAGACCCGACCATGCATATTACCAGATATATTAGGCACATGGAAGTGCTGGGGGCATCCGAGGAAGTGATGGCACGATGCTTCCTTCTATATTTGTCAGATTTGGCGGCTCTTTGGTTCAGGCAACTAGAGACTGGATCAATCAGAACATGGAGCGAGCTTGTAGACTGCTTCATGAGACAGTTTAGGGTCCATGTGACGCGACCCAAGAGCGTGATGACTTTAGCATCGATCAAGCAAAGGGCCGGAGAGTCCATAAAAGATTTCCTACTAAGATTCAATGTAACAGTGACTTCTGTAGATCGCCCGGATCCATCGATGATTTTGATGGCGGCGGTGGCAGGAGTCGCGGAAGGCACCAAATTTAAAGATTCTCTGACTAAAGATCCACCGCAGGATCTTGGAGAATTCTTTCATAAAGCTGAAAAGTTCATCCGATTAGAGGAATCACGAGCCGAGAGGCTGGAAATAAATGCCGCGCAAAGCGAAGGAACCTCCCAAGATCAGTCCGGAGCGGACAAGGGAAAAAGGAAACAGGATGACAAACATTATGGTCCTGATAAACGGAAGAAATTCCGAGAACCAAGATTTAGGCAGTACACAGATCTGACTGCAGGCCTGGAAAGAATCTACACTGAAACCCGGGGGCAACTCCCCTATCGAAACCCACCCATAAGGGATCCCACTGAGCGGGAGCGCAGGACTGGAAAATATTGCCTATTCCATGAGCTGGATGGGCACACTACAGATGAATGCCGCCACCTGAAGGATAAGGTGGAAGAACATGCTAGGGGTGGTAGATTGCCACAATTTGTCAGAGAATGAACAACGGCAGCAAGACCTGAACAACTACCGCCTCCAAATAACAGGAACGATCCTGGATCGGGATCACGACTCGTCATCCACTGATTGAAGATGGCAAGGGCCAAGTCCAGGATTTGGACTTTGGTCGAATAATTTTATTTAGATTTGTTTTCAGAATAAACGGTTACTCCACTTACACATATACGGGAACCGGAGAGATCCCTAGGCATGCTCTGAGATGGAGATAAACCGATATGCCCAAAGAGGCAATGTTTAGTTTTTCCTGATGTTTGAGATTGAACATCTAGGACTTGAATTTAAATAAATAAATTAGAACTTCTTACAATAAACCTTTGACCGGAGAGTCAAAGAATGAACATTAATTGCCAATATAAGCATGATCGCTTTATGACCCTACCCGGAGAGACGGGGTCCGGAGTGCAAGAAGTGAGTTGCTTCGCCGGAGAGCGACAGGATCAACTCACTTAAGCGCTGTTTCCCCTTCACCAGAGAGTGACAGGATGGGATCCAGCAAGAGCCCGGAGAGGCTATGATCGGTCTCGAACGACCAAGACATCGCTTAATGTTCAGATACACTGAACCGGAGTGCAAGAAGTGAGTCGCTTCGCCGGAGAGCGATAGGATCGACTCGCTTAAGCGCTGTTTCCCCTTCACCGAAGAGTGACAGGATGGGATCCAGCAAGAGCCCGGAGGGGCTATGATCGGTCCAGAACGACCATGACATCGCTATACGTCCTAACCAGGACCAGAGTGCAAGGGATAGAAGGCAACACCAGAGTGCAATGGGATCTTTCTATTCAATCACTAAGTCTAGAATGGACTTAGTAAGGGTTCAGAGTAGCCATTAATAGTCCGGAGAGACTACGGAACTTCATGAATGCTGATTCGGCTTCGAACAGCCATAAACTTGATTGATAATACTGCAGCTGTGAATGAAACATGAATTTACTGCACTCAACTTAAGACCATTCAAAACATACCTTTTACCAAAAGGCATGTTTTGGGGGGCAAAGTGTTATCCCAACTTTTGGCAAAGTTGAGATACCCAAAATTTATTAAAAATCAATGATTGCTATTCTTGAATATCAACCATGCATTGCAGGATAACCATGGATATCGATGAATTTTTCCTGAGTCCAGATTGAGCTACAATTGATAGCACATGGCCAAAAAGATCATAGAAGCCAGTGGTTCAAATTTCAAGTCAATCCGAGTTCGTATGCTCAAGATATAATGGTTTCAATTTAAGAAAGATAGCCCCTTGTTCGGTTCGAACCCATAGGGTACCCATGGTTCGAATCGATGGCCAGAGGTTATGTTCGAACCCATTGCTTCGAAACCATCTACTCCGAACCCATCCGGTATCCTTGCTTCGAACCCATGAAGTTCGAAGCCATCATCCTAAGCAGTAGTTCGAACCCACGAGACACAGCCATGCTTCGAATCCATCAGCCACCATGTACTTCGAATCGATTGCATTCGAATCCGTCAGCACGTTCGTATCCATGACTAGAGCACTGTTTCATGTCCATCGATGGGTCGTGTCTCCGTGTCAATGAACTTCGTATCGAAAACGCCAATACCTGGTTCGAATCGATGATCGTTCGAACCCATCACGGGGCTTCAGTTCGTACCCATCACATGTATCAATGCGAACTTACCATCGATACGAAGGAAGCCCCCTCTCCTCGACTCGAACTAGGCAGATGCAGGCCAACACGAGACTTAAGTAGTTGATTGATTCAAACTATGCAACGACCATAGATACAAACGAGGCGAAGAACATGGGTGCGAAGCGTTCAACCCGGAGAGAAGACCGGATCGACTCGAAGGACGTGCGCCACGTCACCACTGAACCACGTGCATCCATGGATTCGAACTCAGGGGTTCGAAGCGATCGATTCGAACAACACAGCCAACTGAAAAACTCCAATTCAAATCGATGATATCTCCTAAATCACTGATCCAAATGCAACGAAATTTTCACAGTAGCTTCCATACAAGATAAAGATTGTTCCTGCCAAGTTTCAGCTCGATTGGACCATTTCTTAATGGGTTCGAAATCACTTCGAATCGATGTCAGATCGAGACGAAACTTGGTGGGGTCGGTCGCGTGGGCCCACTCACGTGCCAGAAGAAGTCTCCCGAAGTTTGAGCGAGATCTGGGCCTCCGACGCCTATAAATAACGCCCTGAAGCCTTCAGAAAGGGGAATCTTCCACCACTGAACGTCCAGACTCTGCCGGATTCGATTCTACTCGTAACCATCACTGTTGTAAACGATTTACTTCACTATAATCGCTGTAATTGATTGTAATCAGCAAGGATAATCAATAAAAAGGAAAACCTTTGAAGTGGACGTAGGCCGGCGATAGCCGAACCACTATAAATCGTGTGTTCTTGTTCATAATTTCTGTATTGCTGCGTGTTGCTAGTTTAGATCTGTGATTTGTGTTTGGATATTGCTGATTTATATTCCAACACTGGTGCTTTCACGATACTTGGGGTTTGTGACCAATTTTGACGCAAACATTAATGACATTTAATACCAGGTATATGAATGCAGTTAATAATAATAAGTACAATAACACAATTCTATTCATATTAAATATACATATAAATACATTAATGCAAATATAAGTTACAAATCAAATATTGGAAAGATTTAACTTTAATTAAAAATAAGATTAAGTAGTGTTTCTAAATAACAATTTTTATAATTAAAATAAAATAAGCTTATAAATATTTAGCTTAAGTATAACATAAAATATGGTTATAAACATAAGTCTTCAGACATAAGAAAACCATAATATATAAATATAGGTATAAAACATCAAATCAAACATAAAATCTGCAAATATCTTTATAAAATCCATGTGTTAGCAAACATTAATGATATGTTAACATAAATGTAAACATAAGCATTTAATTAGCACTACAACCTGTCATTTCAGATTTTATGAAAATCTTTCAGCCGAAATATCCTTTTCATCTCAAGTCTTAGTACATGAAAATAATAATAAAGCAAGATATTATTATATCAAGATAAAGCTTGTTCCAGAAGACATCATTGTTGAAAGTTATATATATATGTATATTCATCATTTTATCTGTTCTTATCCTTCAGTTCATTTGTAACTTCAAAAGCAAAATCTGAAAAGCAAAAGAAATATAAACAAACTTCATATTTTCAAGCTTAATCAAATTCAAGCAAAAGGGAAGTTTCTGAAATTCAACACTTCGAACTGCAGACTTCTATCCTCATCAAATTCTCTCTGTTTCAATAGTATTTTGGTGAGTAAACTTATTTTTAAATATAACTTTTAATAAGTAATTCGTGAAGAATTGATATGTGGATGTGTGATATTTTGGAATGTTTGCTATTCACTATAAGTTCTGCATGTTATGTCCTTCGAGGTTTCAAACTTTTGCTGAGCCAAAGAAAAATAGTGAATATATCAAACTTTTTATATAAAATCCTTGTCTTTAATTAATAACTTAACTAATAAATTTGTTTAAGTTTAGGATTAAGATTTGGATTTTTTTTAGTGAGCTGTGAGATATAAGAATTGTAAACACAAATTTACAGTAAAAATAAAATAAAGGTCAAAATTTGAATAACTCGAATTGTAATATATTGTAACTACATACGAAAATATGATTTTTAAGACAAAATTTATAATTTTTAGTTAACTATTCTTAGAGCAGTTTGATAGTTAACCGTAAATGCTTTTTCATGAAGTTCTGATGATTCCTTCAATTATAATTGTTGTAATTTAACATGAAGCTTGTGTATTGACTATAGATCACCAGAAAAATGCTAGAAATTTTTTTAAATGCAAGAGTTTTGGGGAATGATTGAAAGTAGGGTTTTTGGGTTCGAAGTTCTGGGCTTTGTTCATTGATTGTTCGCGTCGCCGTAGTGTCACCGAGTGACGTGAGGTTTTGGGAAGTGGTTGAGGGGGTTGATGGCGAGGTACGGCCGAAGCCACGTCGTCTCAGGTGATCGTATTAGTGAGGACGTGGTGTTTTTGTTTGTCGCATTTGTGTTGCAGTTCAACTTCTTAGGCATATTTAGATTTCGAGTCTTTTGTGTATTTCTGGGCTTCATATTCGAGTGAGGGGAAGCTGTGAGATTTGTTGGTGGCAGCGTATGGCGCCGGAGCGGTAGCGAACCGCCGTGCACGTGCACGGCGGCGGGGAGGAGCGGGTTGGTGTCGACTCGAGTGAAACTCGAATTAGTTTGCGTGTTGCTTCGGGATTTGTTGCTCTGGGTCGTGAGTATGTTACTGTAGTTTAAAAACTTAAACTTAAAAGAAAAAAAGAAACAGAAGAAGTAAGAACAGAGGAAGAAGAAAAGGGAACGCAGGAGGGATTGACGCGAGAAAAGTTCAGGGAAATCTCGAGTTCGACCCGAGTAATTGCGTTGTTGCCTTCGGTTTGCTTTAATTCCTGAAGTTTGTTAATTGTAATATTAGACTGAAGAGTAAACAAGCTAAATATTAATTAAGTTAATAATGTTTACAATTTTTTTTAAGCCAAGATGAACTGTAAAGCTTTACTGATACGAAGATGAGTAATGAATTTAAAACAAAGTTAATTAAGAATATAATAAATTTTATAATTGTAATTTCATAAGTTGTATAAAATGTAATCAAATTAGGAATTAAAGATTTTAATTATAATCTTGTGTAAACCCATTTGTAATTAAAGAATATAATTAATCATTGAAAGTTAATAACTTAACAAGTCGTAGTTAACTAATTAATTAAATAATTAATGATCAAACGATTAAGTCAATTAATAAATAATGATCAATAAAGAAATTAGTAATAACTAAATGTGTAATTGAGTTTTATAAATCAATAATTAAGGTTATTGATTAATAATTAATTAAGTGAATAATTAATAAGTAATTAATGAATTGAAATAAGTTAATTAATTAGTAATTAACTAAGCAAGAATAAAATATAGTTTATTCTTAAGCATGCAATTAAGTTTTAAAATAAATCAAACTAAATGTTGATATGAATCGATGATTCTATTTGATTGACTCTGACATTTATTTATATCCTGTGATGTTCTATGATATTCTGGATATATCTGTGATGACTATGTATGATTCATCTGTGTTGAATTGCTATATGAATTCAATTGTTGAATTTAAACTGTATAAGTTAATTAGACAACTTGGCCTTTAAAATGGCGTTTGGATTTCGATGAGACCGGGATCGGGTATCAATTGATATTCCGAAAACCACATCGATCCAAATTAAACGTTAGGTCGTGTAATCTCAAGTGAAGATCGAGATGGTGTTTTCAGAATGCAAGGATTATTGTCATTAACTCTGAGGGTGATTCCAAAACGAGTGTAACGAGATAATGCCTTCGATTTCGTTCGAACCCGGAACGAACTTGTATGGCTTGAATGCTTTCAGCACATCGTCAGGCGGACGATGAGCATTCTAAGATATATGTTCTATAAAGGTAAACGCAGCCTCAAGCCACATCAATCGGGAATGGCTAAAACAGGGGATGTGAAGCAAGGTTAGGCGGGTCATGCCCAAGCAGGACGAGGTATACCCCTATCTAGATGTCCCTTTTATTCGGCTGTGTGGGCGGTTGGTCTGCCGCCAACTGTGGGGTTATCTTGTTCGGGACTGTTCAGTAAGGAATGGTTCCGGCCTTGTGTTGCAGGGGAGTTAGGGTGGCTCCTCGGTACGGTGATCTAGGCCACGTACTATGACGGACGGTACCCCAGTAGCCCTGCCATTGTATGGGATCCAATTTCCAATAAGAGCCGTACGTTTTGATTGTGCCCAACTACGTTGGAATGTGAGATGTAAGCATTTCAGCTATTTCTGTATTTTACTTGAAAACCCTAGACTCTATTATAATATCACTGAATTTCCTATAAAATGTTTTGGTTAGCGTAAGGTAAAAATTACCCGTATTTATGTATGGGAAGTCTTACGTGATACATTTATTTCAAATGATTTTCAAAGTTAAACAACTTTAACCGTTTACTAATACCAGACCGATGTCTGACCCGAAGTTTATATTTTCTTTTTCATAAACTCTTGGGTTCTCAAATTTTTATGAGTAGCTAAGTGATATGTAATCGGAGTATAGATTTTCTGGAGGAGTTGGAGCAGAAGACCAAACGTATGTAGCTATCTATATAGTTCCGTTGTGTTAGTCAGTTTATGATATTTGGGATGTATGTTCTGACAGATATGTATATGATAGTCATGTTGTATGATATTGTATAACTCTAATGTATATATAACTATGTAATAGTTATGTTGATGTATTATATTTTGTTCCATTCCGCTGTGAGATTTTGATGTTGTTATTCTTTCTTTCTATTCTTTTCTATTTCTACCCCTTTCTTTCTTATTGATGACACGTCTTTCTGGAGTTAGAAAGCCGGGTCGTCACACAAGTGGCTTGCTTGCACTTGGGGATGAGCACCAAATTAGTAGCATTCGCAGATTTCAACATTTTGAACTTGTTAAAGAAGTAGTGCACATCCAAGGTAAACTGGCAACCCACAATTTCTCAGCTTGAAGTATAAAATACCACATTGAATCCATCAGGTCCACTAGAGGAGCACTTATTCATTGCAAATAGTGCATTCTTGATTTCAGCATCAGTTACTTTGGCAACCAGACAATTAGCTTCATCAAGAGTTATTTTGGGTAGAGTTATCGATGACAAGAGATCCAGGTCCGGATCAAAATTGGTCATATTTCCAAAGAGACTAGTATAATACATGAGAAAGGCTTTTTCAACAGATTCAGGGGTTACATTCAAATTACCTGCTTCATCAATGATGGTTGAGATGTTGTTCGTTGAGTGCTTGACCTTCAGGGATGCATGAAAAAACTTTGTGTTCCTATCACCATCTGCAGCCCATTTGATCCGAAGTTGTTGCTTCCTCATCTCACATTCATTGGCAAGAGCATGATTGAGATCATTGAATAGGACAACTTCCCTTTGTGCCTTATCTGCATCATCAGGTTGTGCCATCATAAGATCTTGAGCTCCCTTTAGCTGCTCCATAAGCTTGGTTGATTGAAGATTGCCGTTCCCAAACTTTGCTTTGGACCAAGCCCTTAAGCTCTCCTTCGCTGCTTTAAGTTTACTGCAAAAAACATACATAGGATTTCCGTAGTACTTATAAGACCATGCTTTTTTATATATATTATTATACTCAGGATCATTGACCCAAGCATTATAGAATTTAAACCCCCTTTTGACTCCAATAGGCTTCTTCCCAGTGGTCAGTATAAGAGGAGAATGGTCAGATAGGATAGGATGTGGAAGCTGAGTGGAGATTGCAGGCCAGGTAGTTAGGGCTTTGAAATTAGAGAAGGAGTGATCAATGTTGGAGAAAATACGCGTACCATTCCTCGAACTATTATTCCAGGAGTAAGGAGCACCATTTCTGGAGATTGGAATAAGAGACGAATCAAAAACTGCAGTGTTTAATGGAAGAATATCGTTAGGCATATGGGAGATACCCCTTTGCTTGTCATTCAAGGAGAGGCAACAGTTGAAGTCTCCAAGAACGACCCATGGATGAGATTCTTGCCTAAGCGCTGGAATAAGTTGGAGAATATTTAGTCTAGATGAGGGGGAATTATGAGCATAAATGAAGGTGATATAGAAGGAAGAGGATGAATTGTGGTATTTGGCACGATAATGCATTAATTGTGGAGTGGATAGAATAATCTCAAGAGTAAGTTGTACTGGGTTATAAATTACCAAAATACGTCCGTAGCTCGCTTCAAGAAGGTTATGAGACAGCAACCAAGACGGATTTATGTACTTAGCAGCAGAAATAGTTAAAGGGAGATTCAATTTGGTTTCCAGAATAGCAAAGATTGAAAGTTGATGTTCGTTAATTAAATGCTTAACCTGATCAAGTTTGAGGAAATTATGGGATCCTCTGATATTCCAAGCTCCAATATTGTGTGACATGATTAAACTATGGAGTGGAGATCCCCTTCTTTCATGCTCCTAGTAATAGGAGAATTAATTCTGTTTTGACTTGTATTAAGAGTCCTATTTTTCTTAGCCCTCTTGCCTTTGTCAATTGTAGTAATCGGGCATGGGTTCGAAATATGTTCAGTGGGAGATGATTTCCAACTAGGTATAGATCCTAGATATACATACATATGACATGAAGATGTATTGGCGGGGGGGGGGGGGGGGGGTGAAGGGACGGACGGGGGTGGCAGCAGGAAAGGATGAAGATTGCATCACTAGATCAAAAATTTGTGCTTGCATAGTGTTACAGAATGCCTCCTCATGAATGTCTTGGGTTGTGATGGCTTTGGTAAGTTTTGAAGATATATAAGGATGTTTGGAGGGAATGATTTCAGGTTGCAGTGCTAACATGTGTTCATTTGTATGTAGTTGAGAATCAGGGACATGCACAGACTCATCCCCCAGATTCTGGATTCTATGCATTCCATCAGCAGAAGCAATTATCATATCTTGTTCATATTCTTTAAATAGTTGAGGCGGAGCTGAATTTAGGTTGCTAATGCAGTTATCAAGCTACTGAGTTACCATAGATTTTGAAATGATATTTGCATGAATTTGTGTATCAGTGACATGCACAGGTTGTATACTACTATCTTGAAAATGATTCTGTACACCTTGAATAAATTCAGCAGTTGAATTGGACTGCACGTGACCATAATCCTTAGTTAAATTCCCACATGAGGTAGATGCAATCAAACCAAGAAAACTACTGCCAATCACATCAGATTGCTCACCATAACTAACAGCTGTGTCAGCATCTTCATCATTTTGTAAATCATTCAACACATCAAAACTGTTAAGAATTACAGCATTGCCCTGATCATTGTCGGTATCACCATTAACCTTTAGCATTTCATTTCCACACGTTCCACTAATGTAAATTTTGTCTTTATGCTACTGCAATACATTTAAGGTAGCTGCCTCATTATCAAGATTAGCTTTTTCAATTGTTATATGCTCTTTCAAATTATTTCCAATTCCATCCTTAGCTCTCTTGTTTATAACTTTCCGCCATATCCGATTGTTTTTACTAGCTTGCTTTCCATCCCTCTGCTCATTTATTATCTCTTCTTGATTTATCTTTTTTAACACCTCCTCTACCTCCTTCTTGTCCTTATCTCCCACCGCTCTTAAACATACACCTATCTTGTGTCCAAATTCTTTACAGTGGGGACATATTTCAGGCTTCCAGAGGTAGCCAACCTTCACCATTTGAATTGTTCCATCAATTAACTTTACAGGAAACTCATCAACCAAATCTTGGTTAGGAGTGATATCAACCAAACACTTTGCATAACCAATTCTCTCCATTTTAACAGTGGAAGAGTTCAGACAGAGCAGCCAACCAATTCTTGACGCAAGCCAATTAATGCCAAGACGAGACCACGAGTATAGTGGAATGTTCGATAATCTAATCCAAACAGGCGCTGATTTTATAGTACTACAACTGTTACCAATATAAGGATCCCATGCTTTGATAATGAATATCTTGTTCCTAAGGAATATAGGGTCGGCTTCAACTATTTTCCTTCTATCCTCAGCACAAGAAAGATGGAACAGGAACAAGATACCATCAGACTTAATTTTAATCTCCCCTTTTAGTTTCCATAGCTTCTTAAGATGGTTGATTACTGTCATATATGAGAGAGGCTTGTCAAGGAAAAAAACCTACCAACCAATCTTCCCAAACAGCATTCCCAGCTTCAATGACTTCTCTGGGAGGAACCATAGATAGACCATCAAACGCTAGCGGTATTTCAACAGGAGTGTACTGACCAGCGTTACGAGGTCTGTTTTTAAAAAGAGAGGACCAAGGAAATGAAGAGGGGTCTGGGTGGAGACGGGAGGAAGTTTGGACAGGGGGTGGTGGAGGGACCGGCGGCGGTAAGGATAGCGGTGAGGTGGGCAAGATGACCGAGCTTGGAGGAGGAGAAGGAACAGTTGAGAGAGTGGGCACGACAGGTTGATTTGACAGGGTAAGGTAAGAGATATGGTCGGGACAGGGTATGGTGAGAGAAGTCTGTAATATTAACCTGAGGAAAAGAACCAAAGAAATAAAATCAAACAAATAAATCTGAGCATCTTGATCCTGATTCTAGAGCAAAGACCAACTCTGTATAAACAATTAAGCAAAGCAAAGATTCAAAACTTCAATCAAGTGTTAGAGCAAATTAACAAGTTTCAGATCAAAGTGTTCCAATTCAAAAATCAAGTTCAGAAATATAAGCAAGTAGCTCCGTCCTTTGTTTACAGTATTTAGGTGAGTAAACAAACAAATTTCTTGCTTAACTGTTGCATGTGATGTATGTACTATATAATGTTGTGAAAGGGTTTGCATGAATGAATATTTGGTTTGCATGTCTATGTATGTTTATATAGACTTATGTGTGTGTATTTGGATCAGGGAACTTACTCTGTTCCTGCTAAACAAGTTTTCAAACCTGTCAAAAACAAAAATCTCCATTTCTAATTTCTTTTAAGCTTTGTTTTTCAAACAAAAATTGTTTATAATGGGAAGATCTTCAATTTAAAATAATTATAGGTATGATATTATTCATGGATCATCTGGAAATCCAAAAGAATAGTAAAAAGAAAAAACATAAGGTTGAATATTAATCATCGCAATTCTCAGTTTTATTTACAAAATCTGAATGTCCATATGGAAGCATGATTTTTAAGGGCTAAATCAGAATTTTTAGATCAGGAACGAGATAGTATTTTGGGGTTGACCAGAAAGTGGTTTGTGAGGGTTTTCTGATGATTGGCAGCACTTGGGTGGTCGGGGTCACTCCTGGAGGTTGCGGGGTGGTAGTCGAGCTTGGAAACAAAATAGTGGTAGGGATTGTCGATGGATGGGGCGCCCAAGGATCGTCGGAATAGGATTTGGAGTGCATTTTTGTGGTGTTGGTTGCTGAGGTAATCTCGACGACAATGGTGCTTCGGGTTTGATCGCAAGGGTTGCGATCGCGACATGATGATGTGAAGCTACTCCTGAAGGAGTGTGGTGGGTGCCAGTCGACGAGATCGACATCGGCGAGAGGTTTTGGTCGATCGTGTTTAGTTCCAGTTGGTTGAGGTTGCCAATTTTCGAAGGGTTGTGGAAATTGTGGATCTGGGTCGTCGAGGTGGATGACGTGGTAGTTGTCGACTTGCTAAAGGCCGGAATGTTGGTCGGAGTCGCATTATTCGACCGTGCACATGTATGGTGCACCACTGTGTATCTGGCTATGTTTTGTTTTGGGAAGAAATAGGAAACTCGGGTTTGTCTCAAGAAATTTTCGAGTTTGTCTCGGAGCTTTGGGGAAAGCGTGTAGCTCGAGTAGGTGATCGGGGTGTCGATCTTGTGGCTCGGGTTGTCTGCTGAAGTTTTCCAGGCTTTTATAATTAATAAATTAACATAAATAGTTTTTTTAAAAGGGGTATAAAGATAGTACAAAGTTTAAGTAATATCAAGAACAAGTTTCTAAGTTAAACATTATTTTGGTTCCAAAGCAAAGCATTTAAAACAAGTTTTTAAAGGATATTTTAAAATGAATATTTAACCAAGTTTTTTTTAAATATGTTTAAGATAAATAAGTTTTGAATGGGTAATTTAGTTTCAAAGATTGAGTATTTAGTTTTCAAGGATTTTAAATATTGAATTTTAATGTTTAAATTGTTTTTTTAAAAGTAAACTATAAAATATTGTTTTCAAAATGGTTTCTTATAAAGCTTAATGACGGGAATAGTTATTTAATGTAAATAAAGGATTTATCTTTAATGAGCAAAGGTTGTGGTAAATTAGAAGAATTAATTAGTAAATCAAATTAAAAGTTAATTACTTAGTGTAATTAAGGATAATTACTTAATGAAGTAATTAGTGGATAGTTAATGAATGTAATTAAGGGTTGAATCACTAACCGGTGATTAAGTGATGATTAATTGATTAATTAATTAATGTAATTGATTTTAAGTTAATTAATTAGTTTAATTAATTAAAGATAATCCCTTATGAATTAATTAAGTTTAATTATCTAGTGAAGTAATTAATGGATAATTACTAAATGTTATTAATTGGGGGTTAATTACCGAATGTAATTAATTTAGAGCGTAAATAGTTAATGGAAAGTAATTAAGGATTAATTACTTAGTGTAATTAATCAAAGGATTAAAATAATTAATTAAAGAGATAATTAATTAAGGTAAGTAATTACAGGATGATTAATTACTGTTTATGATTAATTAAGGTTAATTAGTGAACTTAATTAATTTAAAAGATTACTTGTTAAATATAATTAATTTAAAGAATAATTAATTACTAGAAGTGATTAGAGAATCATTAGTAAATGTCATTAATTAATTAAAGATTACCTAATGTGAATGGTTAAGGCTAATTAATCTATGTGATTAATTAAAAGACAATTACTAAATGTAAGGTAATTGATTAAGGAGGATTTAATTAAGATGGATCATTAATTGGGTTGAAATTAATTAATGTTAGGTAAGCAGGATTAAGGTAATCCAAGTGATTGAAGTTGCCAGTTAATTTAATTAGAGATAAATTAAATTAATTAGGAATTATATATCTAATAAATCTTGCTTATGGACGATTGAATAATATTGGATTGTTTGGGTTGTTGATGTCTCTGATAAACAATTTAGTTGTGTTATGATATAATGGGTTAAACAGTAATACTGTGAGTTATTTATCGATGATGAATTGTTATGTGGTATGATATCCTTAGTATGTATTGTATTGTTTAAAACTTAACAACTTGGATTAGAAATGATATTGAATTCGAAGAGACCGGGGTCGGGTATCAGTAATACCCGAAACCACTTCGATTAGTAACTAAATTATTTATAAATTGGATATGTGAAATTAAACAGGCTAGAGTGGAATAATTGAGTAACACGAACATTTAACCTGAGACCATTGTGTGTGATAAATGAATTACTATAAGAACTCATAAACGGTACGAGTTACTCTGGTGTTCATGTATGTTATAGCTTGGTATTTTATATTATATGGGATTACTCACGCTAGTTTCCAGCCTGACCTGGGTATTACTTTAATGTAATGCTCGGGTCAGACCGAGTATTACATATTTTCAGGAAATGACATTCTGGAGCTTAGGAGGCGAGCTGAATGGCAAGAACGTATGGAGAGTATTCCGTTGTGATATATTGTAGTTTATCTGGGGCATGTTGTTTTAGCTGTCCAGTGTTATGAGTAAATGTTGTAACCCTGATGTAAATAAATGTAAATTGACACATACAGTTTTCTTTTATATAACTGTTATTATTTGATATTATATTTTGATCCGCTGCGAATGTGAGATTCTATGACTTGTTTTCTGTTTCTTCTTTTACCTTTTTTCTTCTTTTCCTAACTATCTGGAATTTTCGAGATCGAAAATTCCGAACCATTACAGTTGGTATCAAACTGAAGGTTAAGCGTGAACCTTGGCTCTCGTGGGTTTACTCATTAAGGATAGGGTCAATGGTACCCTAGAATGAGTTGACTGTGTGTGTGTGTGTGAGAGAGAGCGTACTTGTTATTTTCTTATATAAAGATTTTAAATGGTTATAGAAATGATTTTGTATAATTTTATCTTTTGATATATAAAGAAATAATTTTTCTAATTATTAAATATATTGAAGGAAATGGTTGTCGAATCATTGGAATTAAATAAAATAATGAGAATTAAGTGGTAATAGTAATACAACCAAGTTTAAATTGAATAAGATAAGTTTGAAATGGATCCAAGCTGAAATTAAAATCCTAAATTTGTAGAAGTATTTTCAGAATAAGATAATAATGAATTAGTTTCCAAATATGATAATCTTGGTTATTATCATAAATGATTATTGTGTTTAATAATAAAATGTGTATTAATGAGTAAGCAAAATGAAATGTTTTACGGAAGT
Source organism: Allium cepa (assembly GCA_030765085.1). Taxonomy (NCBI): domain Eukaryota; kingdom Viridiplantae; phylum Streptophyta; class Magnoliopsida; order Asparagales; family Amaryllidaceae; genus Allium; species Allium cepa. Next base: position 937,954,357 of record CM060935.1, read on the forward strand.
AAAACATTTAGGTGAGTATAACTTATAAATTGGAATTGAAGATGATCTAAATTATGAAGTTTTAAATCTAGGTCCGGAATTTGAAAATTGTTTCAAAGTGATAAAAAAATAAAAAATAGTTTTATTTAATGTATTTGAGTGAAGGGTCCTGTTTCAAATAAGAGTTGTTTAAAAATTTAAAGGAATTTGTTTTGAATTTAAAACCAAAGGTGGTTTGAAATTTAAAGTAACTTGGTGTGTAAAGGAAATAATTATGTATATTTGAAATAAACTCTAAGGTTGAGTTTTGAATTTTCCTTGGAATGTGATGTGAAAACCCAGGTGAAATAAGTTTTTAAACTTAGGTGGGAAGATTAATAATATGAAGTTTAAAATTTGAAATGGGAATTCAAATTGGGTGAAGTCGTCTGGATTAAATTGAAGTGAATTTAATTTTGGGGAAATTAAATAAGTTTAGAACAAACAATCTGAATTGGAAATTTCAAGAAGAAATCGAGATTTAAATTGGGAAGTTAAATGGTGGATTTGAATTGGGAGTTTGTTTGATCTTAAATGGGTTTGAGATCTAGAAATTAGAAATGGATGGATGTTTTAAAATAATTTGGATAATATTATCCTATTGTTATTAATAATCTTTAAACTATAAATTGGATTTATTTAAATAAATGAAGAAATGGAGTGTGGTAATATATCCATTATTGAGATAAAAGGGAAATTAAACTTTAATTTGAAGTTAAGGATATGAAATTACTTTGAACTTAAGACTGAATGTTAAGAATTGAATTTGTAAATTAAAATTGTTTAAGAATCGGTTTCAAAGTTGGAAGATAAAATTGGGTAAAAAATTGAATTTTAAAGATAAAATTGTTTTGGTCTCTTATTTGAACTTTGGAATAAGTTAAGTAAAGATAATTTAAAATTGAATTTTGAAATTTTGGCTTAGAATTAAATTGTTTAAAGATTTAGATTGTTGATTTAAAAATAAAGGGGATTAAATCAACATTTAAAATTTAACTCGAATTTATACAATTCGAGATGGTTTAAAGTTGAGATTTAAACTGAATTAGTTCAAATTGAATTTGATTTGAATTCATTAGAATTTTGATTGAAGATGGATAAGTTTAAAACTCAAATGGAAAATTTGAATTGGATTAATTTGAAATGAAATTGAAGTTGAATGAGTTCAAATTCAAATGGGAAGTTGATTTGAATTTGGGATGGGAATGGAAGTTAACTTAATTGAAATTGAAGGTTAATTGAAAATTGACAATTGATTGGAAATGGATATTGTGAATTGAACAGTTTAGCTCTGGACTGTTTCCAAATAAATTATTTTAATATAAACTGTTTTAAATCTATTTTTCCAAGCTATTTACTATACTATCTTTCTTTTTAAAGACAAACTATTTTATACTTATTTTACAATTATTTTTGGAACTATTTAACTATTTTGCAACTGTTTTATAAACTAATTACTATTTTTAACTACTTATAACTAATTACTACTTTAAACTATTTTGCAATTATCTAACTATTTTATAACCAATCGACTGTTTTATAACTATTCTACAATTACTTAACTATTTTACAGCTATTTTACAAACTAATAATTATTTTCAACTACTTATCTATTTTTAACTTTTAAAGCTATTTTCTAAATTTAAGCTGGTCATAGTTCATACTGTTTATGATTAATATCTATATAAGATAAGAATTGAAGTGTAACCCAAATGGAAATTGGGAGGAAATTGTGAATAAATGAATAAGAATCTAAGGGAATGTGAATAGAACAGAGAAATTGATTTACCTAATAATCAATGAAGATAGATACGTAGGATGTACGTATATTATTCTATTCGCATAGTGATTTGATCCAGATTCGAGCACAGAATTTCGAGATAGTATATCGATTCGAGTTGGAATTTTTCACTTGATTTTCGACGGTGAACCTGAATATGGATTTTTGATTTGTTATGAAAATTCTCTATCATAGTTATGGCTATGCAACGAGAATGGCGGTTTCTGATCAAGCAACCAGATCTGAGTCCACACTAGGAAGTCGGGTGGACAATACTAGTTCGGAAGAGAAATTGTGTGATCGAGTGAGCGATCGGATTGATATAGCGTACGAATGATATAAGTACATCATATGGAATTGAATGAAATTGAGATTGAAATTTGTGGATAAGAAATGTAAAAATGGTTTTTGAAATGAAAAGTATATTTTGTGAAATATATGATGAAATAAAGTGGAAATTGGATATTTATATTGGAGAAATTTACTTTATGGAAGTAAGTAATATGGTAAGTGACTTTATAGGGAAATCAAACTTGAATATTTGATTTTTCATAAACAAAGTTAGGTATATATAACTGATAAACTCCCCTTGTTGAATCAATAGCCAGAAGAAAAGGGGTTTTTGAAAGTATTTGAAGTATAAAAAGGGAATTTATACAAGTATGAAGTGATCCAAAGATTTTTTTTAAAGTTATATATATATATATATCTATGTATATATATGAAGGATCTTATGAGAATGATTTTGAGCAAAAGGTTTTTAGAACCTTTGGATTTGGAAAGGCTTTTGATTTTTGGGGAAAAATCTATTTTGGAGTTTGGAAAGCCTAGTTTGAGAATTATCGATTTTGGGATAATCGATTTTGTGTAAAGGAGCTTTATATGTGATTCATACTAGGTGTATGATTTGGAAAATACTATATGTGTATAGTATAAAGTGTTTTGAAAATGGCTCTGGAGTAAAAGACGCTCCCTAGAAATGAACTTCTCAGGAGTACCATAGGTTGGTACTGCCTTGAGCCCAAAGGGGGAGGCTCTAAAGTGGATCCCGTGAGGAAGTTCGGACAAACTGAAGTTCCTGAGGATTATTGAGTGGCGGAAGTCGAGGGCGCTGATGCATACAGAGGCATTAGGGTTATGCTATGACGGAAGTGTAACTCGATGTCGCTGCATTCTACTATGGACCATAACGGAAATCATGTGGCGGTGAGTGTCAACGGTCTACGATTGATTTTGCCGGGATGGCAACGTAACATCGGTAGACTGCGATCTATGGTCGAGGGAAGAAGTTTCATTCTTTTGGCAGTGAAATTCGAGGGCGCTGATGCCTACAGTTATAAGGGTTTTTGCTACGATAGCAACGTAACACCAGATGTAGCTGCGATCTGTAGCGGGTTCCATGGCGTAATCGAGGGGCTCAGAGTGCCTAGATTTATCTATGGATTTTGCCGAGATGGCAACGTAACCATCGGGTTAACTGCGACCATGGACGGGGTTGATGATTTCTAGAGCGTTCTCACCAAAAATGTTTCCTCTATTTTCAAATATGTTTTCTATATTTTCAATAAAATTATTTTCCAAGTATTTTCACTAGGTTTTGAAAGCGGGTTTACCAAGTACTTACAAATTTTCAGTCCTATGCCTGATCAACGTATGACCGAATTTCTGTGAGAATGAGGATGGACTTGTTGAGACATCGAGTTATAAAAGTATTTTTATAAAAACTAATTTATAATATTATATAGATTTTAAAAGTATTTTAAAAATGATCAAAGAAAATTTATCTGAATTTAAGTAATGAATAAATTCTGGCTTCGTTCCTTTTCGAGGACGAAAAGATTCAATGGGGAGAGGAATGTGATAACCGGATTTTTGAATATCTGTTAATTGGAAAGTAACAGGATGAAATTTTTAAAATACTAATTTTTTAACTTTAACAAATAAAATTCTGATTTATATCTGAATGTATAATGTGGATTTGGAACCATAATTAATGTATAAATGTATATGCGCAAAACTTATTGTTTCCAAGCAAAATAAAATATGATAACTATTTTATTATTATGCATATATTTACGGTTTATGAGTAAAACTTGAATTTGAAAATTCAAGACAATATCTTGAAAATAAATTTACAACTAGTATGTTTAAATATTTAGTTAGTAATTAGTATATAATTAGGTTTCACATATTTTATTTTCTTTAGAGTTACATGAATATAATTAAAAAGGATTTAATAAACGATAATATTTTAAAATATACATAGGTTGTATATATAAAAGTATTATATATAAAAATAATTAGTTATATTTTTTTCTTCTTCAAAGGATTTTATAAAAAAATAAACTAAGAAAATAAATTTACCAAATAGAGATTAAATATAAAAGTTTTACAAAAACATTTTTTTAACACATGCATAAATGCTAAATAAAAATTTAAGGGTTTAAACACAATTTTTTTTATGACATTTGTAAATTTGGAGGTTCATGTATTGACAAATGTTGATAAGTAACATAAAATTTAAAAAAGTCGCTTGATCTCTTCTTAATTGAAATACAGAAAACATTATGATTTAGGAAATAACCAGGTTTCATCTTCATTCTCTAAAACAAAGAAAAATGGAAGTCTGTAACATTAACCTAAGGAAAAGAAGCAAAGAAATAAAATCAAACAAATAAAATCTGAGCATCTCAATCCTGATTCTAGAGCGAAGACCAACTCTACATAAACAATTAAGCAATGCAAAGATTCAAAACTTAAATCAAGTGTCAGAGCAAATTAACAAGATTTCAGATCAAAGTGTTCCAATTCAAAAATCAAGTTCAGAAATATAAGCAAGTAGCTCTGTCCTCTGTTTACAGTATTCAGGTGAGTAAACAAACAAATTTCTTGCTTAACTGTTGCAGGTGATGTATGTACTATATAATGTTGTGAAAGGATTTGCATGAATGAATATTTGGTTTGCATGTCTATGTACGTTTATATAGATTTATGTGTGTATATTTGGATCAGGGGACTTACTCTGTTCCTGTTAAACAAGTTTTCAAACCTGTCAAAAACCAAAATCTCCATTTCTAATTTCTTTTAAGCTTTGTTGTTCAAACTAATGAGAAGATCTTCAATTTAAAATAATTATAGGTATGATATTATTTATGGATCATCTCGAAATCAAAAACAATAGTAAAAAGGAAAAAAAAAACATAAAACGGGTTGAAAATTAATCATCACGATTCTCTATTTTATTTATAAAGTCTGAATCTCCATCTGGAAGCATGATTTTTAAGGGTTAAATTTGAATTTTTAGATCAGGAATGAGATAGTATTTTGGGGTTGACCAGAAAATGGTTTGTGAGGGTTTTCTGATGATCGGTAACACTTGGGTGGTCGGGATCACTTCTGGAGGTGGCGAGGTGGTAATCGAGCTTGGCAAAAATAGTGGTCAGGATTGTCGATGGACGGGGTGGCCAGTGTCGTCGAAATAGGGTATGGAGTGCATTTTTATGGTGTTGGTTGCTGAGGTAATCTCGACGACAATGGTGCTTCGAGTTTGATCGCAAGGGTTGTGCTCATGACGTGATGATGTGAAGCTGCTCTGGAAGGAGTGCGGTGAGTTCCAGTCGATGAGATCGACGTCGAGAAGTTTTGATCGATCGTGTTTAGTTCCAGTTGGTTGAGGTTGCCAATTTTCGAAGGGTTGTGGAAACTGTGAATCTGGGTCATCGAGGAGGATGACGGAGTAGTTGTCGACTTGTTGAAGGCCGGAATATTGGTCGGAGTCGCGTTGTTCGACCGTGCACGTGCATGGTGCACCATGTGTATCTGGCTATGTTTTGTTTTGGGAAGAAATAGAAAACTCGGGTTTGTCTTGAGAAGTTTTCGAGTTTGTCTCGGAGCTTTGGGGAAAGCGTATGGCTCGGGTGGGTGATTAGGGTGTCGACCTTGTGGCTCGAGTTGTCTGTTGAAGTTTTCCAGGCTTTTATAATTTAATAAATTAACTAAAAAGTTTTTTAAGAAGGGGTATAAAGATAGTACAAAGTTTAAGTAATCAAGAACAAGTTTCTAAGTCAAACATTATTTAGGTTCCAAAGCAAAGCATTTAAAACAAGTTTTTAAAGGATATTTTAAAATGAGTATTTAACTAAGTTTTTTTTAAATATGTTTAAGATAAATAAGTTTTGAATGGGTAATTTAGTTTCAAAGATTGAGTATTTATTTTTCAAAGATTTTAAAAGTAAACTATAAAATATTGTTTTCAAAATGGTTTCTTATGAAGCTCAATGATGGGAATAGTTATTTAATGTAAATAAAGCATTTATCTTTAATGAGCAAAGGTTGTGGTAAATTAGAAGAATTAATTAGTAAATCAAATTAAAAGTTAATTACTTAGCGTAGTTAAGGATAATTACTTAATGAAGTAATTAGTGGGTAGTCAATGAATGTAATTAAGGGTTGAATCATTAACCAGTGATTAAGTGATGATTAATTAATTAATGTAATTAATTTTAAGTTAATTAATTAGTTTAATTACTTAAAGATAAGCATTTATGAATTAATTAAGTGTAATTACTTAGTGAAGTAATTAATGGATAATTACTAAATGTAATTAATTGGGGGCTAATTGCTGAATGTAATTAATTTAGAGATAATTAGCTAATGGAAAGTAATTAAAAGTAATTAAGGATTAATTACTTAGTGTAATCAATCAAAGGATTAATATAATTAATTAAGTAGTTAATGAATTAAGGTAAGTAATTACAGGATGGTTAATTACTGTCTATGATTAATTAAGGTTAATTAGTGAACTTGATTAATTTAAAAGATTACTTGTTAAATATAATTAATTTAAAGAATAACTAATTACTGGAAGTGATTAGAGGATCATTAATGAATGTCATTAATTAAATAAAGATTAATTAATGTGAATGGTTATGGCTAATTAACCTATGTGATTAACTAAAAGACAATCACTAAATGTAATTATAAGGTAATTAATCAAGGAGGTTTAATTAAGATGGATTATTAATTGGATTGAAATTAATTAATGTTAGGCAAGCATGATTAAGGTAATCCAAGTGATTGAAGTTGGTAATTTTATTTAATTGGAGATAAATTAAATTAATTAGGAATTATATATCTAATAAATCTTGCTTATGGACGATTGAATAATATTGGATTGGTTGGGGTGTTGATGCCTCTGATAAACAATTTAGTTGTGTTGTGATATAATGGGTTAAATAGTAATATTGTGAGTTATTTATCGATGATGAATTGCTATGTGGTATGATATCCTGAATATGTATTGTATTGTTTAAAACTTAACAACTTGGATTAGAAATGATATTGAATTCGAAGAGACCGGGGTCAGGTATCAGTAGTACCCGAAACCACTTCGATTATTAAACTAAATTCTTTATAAATTTGATATGTGAACTTAAACAGGATGGAGTGGAATGAATTGAGTAACATGAACATTTAACCTGAGACTGTTGTGTGTGATAAATGAATTACTATAAGAACTCATAAAAGGTATGAGTTACTCTGGTATTCATGTATGTTATAGCTTGGTATTTCATATTATATGGGATTACTCATGCTGTTTCCAGCCTGACCCGGGTGTTACTTTGATGTAATGCTCGGGTCCGACCGAGTATTACCGATTTTCAAGAAAGGTCGTTCTGGAGCTCAGGTGGCGAGCTGGATGGCAAGAACGTATGGAAAGTATTCCACTGTTATATATTGTAGTTTATCTAGGGCATGTTGATTTTAACTGTCCAGTGTTATGAGTAAATGTAGTAACTCTGATGTAAATAAATGTAAATTGACAGATATAGTTTTCTTTTGTATAACTGTTATTATTTGATATTATATTTTGATCCGTTGTGAATGTGAGATTCTGTGACTTGTTTTCTGTTTCTTCTTCTACCTCTTTTCTTCTTTTCCTAACTATCTGGAATTTTCGGGATCGTAAATTCCAGGCTGTTACAACTACACCATAAACTTCGACTTGAAACCAATAGGAGGAGTATAAACTCACTATGGACGGAGTTTGACCATCCACTATCTAACTTTGCTAACCCGAGTTTGGGGGCTGGAGTATAATCACTCAAACCGCTGAATCCAATAGCATACACTAGGGCTCGAGCCTAGTCTTTGATATAACTTGAGGCCACGACCACATGGGGGCCTTCAGTTAAAATTAACGGACGATTGTCCAAATTAACGGGCAAAAAATTACAAGTACGTTGTATGGAAAAGTAATGCCTTGATTACTTAAACATAATTCACATAAGAGTTCGGCAGAAATTAAGGAACTTTTATTTGTGTATTGAACTTGAAAATTATGGTACAAGTTTATTCAAAAGCGAGAGCCGTACTCGCACAATCACGACCAATAAAAATAGAAAAGTAGCTATGCAAGCTATATGCAAACTAAACTGAAGTTATGGCTATTTCTTTTGCCCTTTTCTCATTTGGATTTTTTACGAGTAATACCACCTGAGCTTCCGCCTTTCTTCTTTTTGATCCTTTACCACCTTGGCTGGAGAGCTTTCAGAGGTTGTAGGGAGTTCTTTGGGAATCTACCAGCCGAGTGGATTGACTTGTAGTGGACGAGATTTGGATCGTCGATGTCTCCATCAACAGGTTCAGCCTTAGCTTTTTTCTTCAATAACTCCTCTCTCATGATGCGCTCTTTCGAGCTGAGCTCGTCGGTATGTACGGAGGCACTTGTAATCACAACTTCATTTGATTCATCTAGCAGCAGTTAGTCGTTGGCTTTTTCATTATCAAGTGTCTCGATAACTTGAGATTTGGGCCCTGGAATGTCGGTATCCATCGGAGTTTCGATGAATGTTGGTTGTTATTCCACGGTGGCACCGCTTCCTGGAGTTTAGCTAGGACCCAGGAGACCTGTAGATTCATGGAAATAAGAAAATAAGCACATAATTATTGGACATGAGAAACAAAATCTCTTGAATAATGGAAAATAGAGTAGGATACCTATGGCAGGCCGAGTTTCAGTTGTTGCCAGAGTGCTCCTCTCTAGAATAGGAGTCATCACTTTTGATTGATAGCCGGTTCTATCCGGATCATAGCTTAGATCCTGTCTTGGGCCATGTGAAGCTGACGCTCTGGCTATTTGAAGTGAAGGGGGACCTTTGGGATCAGACTCCGAAGACTCACAATGTTTTTCCCATTACCGGAGGGTGCTAAAATATCAAAGTATTGAAGCCTCGCAGCAGCAAGGTCTAAAGGTTCATCCCTATGAGGAATCTCCCGTACTAGCTTCTATTCATCTAAATCAGCTTCATCGAGGGCTTTCTTCTTCTTTTCAACAATATTTTCCCAATCCTCGACGAGCGATTCAAGATAGCCCTCTCCATGAAAACACAGATCATAATAGATTAGGACTTTAGCATTATACTTAACAATCAGAAGATCGAACATGTCCTTAATCTCATTTCGAATAGCTTCTTTAGCGTCTTCTAACTAGGCCTCGATCTGCTCTCCAACCTTATTGCAGCTCGCTTCTCTTGCCTTTTCCTTGAGGACTGCAATTTGAGTGAGTTGCTCATCAAGTTTGATTTTCATTCCTAGAGCTACGATACCTCTTCGTAGTATCTTTTCGACTCATCCTAAGCTTTGAGGTTTTCTTCCTTCTCTTTTTTAAGGAGTTCTTTGAGTTCCTCAATGTGGTGGGCTGTAATGTTTTTCTCCTTTTGTAGTATATCATTTTCCAAGCAAGCACACCGCTGCGTCTGAGGGAAGCATCTAACTCCTTTTTGTGAGCCGTTTCCAAACGATTAAGCACCTTAGATGTTTCTTTGGCACTTTTTTTCCTACTGCTGCTTGTTTTTTTTGTCAACTACGGGATCTCATTAGCTTGATGTTTAATTATGTCCTTATCATGGATCACCTCCAACTGAAGCCGATCGATTTCATGTTGTCTCTCGATGGAGACCTCATAGATTTTCTTGGCTAAATGCTAGAATACTTCCTGCTGCACAAAAATGTAATTGATGCATTCAAGGGAGCTTGTTTTAGCACTCCTTGGAATTGTATGTACGGAAAGAAGGAACTTAAGCCCATCGAAGCAGATTATTGGGAAAATGACCTTAAGTTCCTCCAATTCTTCTGTTGTGGATGCCTCAAGAGCTGCAGTAGGCAAAGCTGGACCGGAAGTAACAACCGAGACTTTGCTCGACCTACTATCATGTGACTGGAACCAGATGAACTTGAATGATGCTTGGATAGCACAACAATTTGAGGAGCATGAAGCTATGTACATGAAGATTGGGCTGACATGTTGAGACGACTGAGATTGGGACTTATGTTTAGAAGATGAAGACTCCCTTGGACAATGACTTCTTTCCCCATTGTCATCTCTCTCTCAATGCCTCCTCGAGTCTAGATTGTGACTGGATCCATACTGTGTTAAGGAGCTCGTTAAGAAATCGAAGGCACGAGATTGAGACATCGCACCTGAAAAACGAATAAGAGTGTATAAGTGATCATCGAATAGAAGATAGACAAAAATCAAGCAGTAAAGTGTGCATGATTGTGAGTGTCCCCCCGATGGATCAGTTATTGTAGCCATGCTTATAGGAGTGTTTTTCCTTTTGCTAGAGGAAGGAATATCGTCACCATTCATAGTGGGTGAATTAAGCCCCAAATACTGATGTTGGAGAAGTCATAAGTTATAATATCATCAGGGACCAGGAGATTCCAGAAACCTTCTATTGAACTTTCTAGATGTTGAGAGAAAGACTCTTCTTCAACAGAGGTGATTATAAACTTGGGCTCTCTAGCGGTTTCTCTCCTACGTAATTTATATGCGAGCTTTTTTCCTCTCTTTGTTGGCATGTGAGATTGCGTCCCTTATGATGGTTCGACCACAGGCGCACTGTCCGGACCTGCATCAGCATTGTCAGGTTTGTTGCCTTCATCACCTCTTACTTCACCTTCTTCGGCATCGTCCCGACCCACTCGATTGGGGGTATGATAGGGCTATTAATACCGCCTTCTTGTTTCGCCACCTTTCTTGGTGGTACAGCGCTTCCTAGAAGCCCAATGTTGCGACCTACTTCTAACAGCCCAGAAAGAGATAACAATTCATCGGTTACAAGGGATCTTATATCCCTGCCTCAACTAGGGTGGCAAGAATTGTAGAAACCGCCCTTGAGAAACTATCTCCTTCTAGACATGGATGGACACCTATAAATTTTCAAACTGTTACTTAGTTCAGGATAGAAATTGGACTGAAGAATTTGAGAATAAGATGAAGACAACACTTATGTCCTTCCAACCATCACCTCGCGAAGCCAGGTAGGAAGTTAATGTAGAATCATTTGTGTCTAAAGATGATAGGCTTGTTCCAAGTGCCAATTAGAACTTGACAGTTGGGCGAAGGCTCGAGGAAAGTGCAAGAAAGGCTTCCTATCCGTCGTTTTAAAATGGAAATAAACTTGATGTCCTCAGGAGAGGGTGGAAAAATAATATCCATAAATAGCAAGAAAGTGCCATGAAGAAAAGCATAGCTGCTCGGATGTAGCTAAGCAGGAGCTATTCCTAGATAATTTAGCATCTCTTGGATAAAAGAATTAAAAGGTGGCATAATCCGGCCTAGCACAAGAATTTATTGCATGCCGTATTTCCCTCAACAAGCAAATGAGCCCTGCCATTAACTAAAGGGACTAGAACATCTCCAAATGGAATCATGTGTTTAGAGCATAGTCTGTGGAGAGCGGTCTCTCTAACTCTGGAGGCTTGGGAATCCGTTGGGTTATCTAAATTTATAGCACCTTCCACAGTGTCGGGGGCAGGACTTGTATTTTCCACCAAAAGGACAGGAACATCAGAAAAAAGGTCGATCGACGGGCCTTAAAACTCTGGTTGCTCAGTTTGATGGTTAGGGGAAATTCTGTCGGATACGGTTGTAGAACTTGACTTGGCTCCATGATTGCTATGTTATGAAGGTCATCTAAAAGGCATTGGGTTAAACGCTCTGAACGTTGGATCCCATATCAACTAAACTCAATAGATAATAGAGATTAGAAAAATTTATCTATCCCTCCGTGCTAAGTGTAACTAGTGTGGTGTAGTGTTGTACAGTGTAGAGGTAAATAGCTAAAAGTAAAAGCAAAAGTAAGTAATGAGACATTGGATTCTGACTAGAGTGACCGTCATTGTTGACCATCTCAACTGGCGTTTAGGCTGATCGATTGAGTAAGCTTTGGGATCAACCATCAGCATATTGAAGTGTAAAGTCTATTATTAAAGTCTATATGTTAAGTTTTAGTTCATATTCTAAGTCCTAAGAGTTTGGTCGTTCAATTTCGAGTTCAATAATTGGATATGCAAATCCTGCTGTTCGTTATCATCATACGTTCAAGTTCATTGAGATGATATTGGTTCTAATTGTTCAAGCAAGTTAATATGGATCAGTTTTCAAGTTTAATTCAAAGCTTAGAATCAGTTAAATATGCATCGCCAATCCCTCTATCTAAAAAAACCGATCCCTCTTATGAAGAAAGATAACCGATCCCTCCCAAAAAGCCCATGACAGATCCCTCCATCCTCAAACACACCAATACCGATCCCTCCACTTAGGCGCTTTCACAATTCTCCTAAACCCACAACTGATCCCTTTTACAAAGCAAATAGACAACCCCTCCGTGATCCATAAATGATCGATCCCTCTTCTTAATAATGCCATCGACCTCTACGCTAAACCCAACATAACTGATCCCTCTTTGAACTTCAATACCAATCCCTCCTTGCTTCACACAAAATGCACCGACCGATCCTTATGCTTCCTTTATGCTTCATTCTTTTCGTTCTCCTCCTCTACTACCTCGCTGAACCCTTCATCGCCATCATCCATCTCATCTCCTTTAAACTTAACCCATGTTTAACATAAACAAAATCCATTATCTCATCACGAACCAAAGTAAATACAAGGAACTCACCTAAATGTTTAGAGTACGATTTACACAACGAGGGATATTGGATTTCTATTTAACTTGAAGATAGAGTGATGGTCGGAGGTAAGAGAGAATGGAAAGTTTAAGGATAAAGGCGGTGTTAGGTTGTAAGAGAAGGGATCAGATGTTAAGTTGAAGGGGGAGGGTTTAGAGAGGAGTTCAAAGGAACGGGAAGAAGGGTTCGGTCAAGAAGAAAGTAACGGTGAGTGAAAATGAAATGAAGTAAAGGAGGGAAGTCAAATGTTGGTCTGTATATGGAGACCTTGTGTTCGACCCACTTTCCTATTTATGAAGTGAAAAAAGGGTTAAGTCCTTCAAGTAATATGGATCGGGTACGATCCCTACCCTAGGGAACAAAATTCTGACACCTACTTTATATAAAAAAAGAAAGGGGGTCGGCTCGAAGAATGCCGATCCTTATGAACGAAAAAGAAAAAGGAAGGGACCGGCCCTGAAAAAAAGAAGAAATAAGAGAGAAAGGAGGATCGGCTAAAAGAATGTCAATCCCTATATGCATAAAGGAAAGGAAAAAAGGACCCGTTACGAACCTTATGTGCATGCAAACATGGACATAAAAATTATATAAAGCATATATATATAAAATGCAATGAAATTGCATCTAGTTCAATGAAAATTGGCAATGACTCATGAAAGTACAAACACATCTATGAGCCAGCGACAAGAATGTGTACCTGAACATGCATGTGTATTGTCTAAAAGTTCAATTTTTGAAATCGATAGAAATTGAATTCAAACCTGAAGCTTTCAAGGTCAAGACCGGATCTGATAGCCAAAGCTTACTTGTCTCATAGAACCAGACATAGATATCAACTGATGGAATATAATTCTGAATTTATGCTATTTGAAATCGACCAAGCACCATGATGATAGGAGAGATACGACACTTTAGGAAAATAGTTCGAGGGAAGGACATCAACTATTCAGAAAATCGAAGGGATTTCTTGTCGACGGCTCTAACTTGCTTCAATTCAAAGTACGTTATGTTTATCACAAGATATACTTTGAGAGGCAAGTGTTATCCAGAATTTTAACTCGGCTATATCTGAAATGAGTGGACAAGTTAGATTTGACTGTCATCAATGCCAGTAAGTCTAGAGTGATGATTATGGGGGTCCAAAGATCAAGTACAAATGTTAATATGAAGCCATGATAGAATAGAATTGAGAGATATGCAATGAAAAATGTTCAAAGTATGGAATATAGTTCAACATAGAAAAGGGATCATCTATAATCATTCTCCAACATAGGGATCGACATATTTCAGCCAAACAAATGCAAGTCAACAGGAAACAATCAATATCTTAAGAACTATAAGTCCAATGCATATGAAATTTTTGAAACAAGATGTTTGGACTATAGGGAGCCTACCTTAGGGATCACATCTCAAAAGGATTAAGCAAGGGGGATCAGCCATCTTCCGTCAATAGGGAACAACTGAAATCAAGAAACAACTCATATTGTAGAAATGATCAAGCAAGAACTCAAGTTCTACTGGTCTAATTAGCATGAAACTTGGAGGCTAAGCATATTACAACATGGGAAAGCTCCCATAGTGACCGCACTCCCAAATGCCTCCAAAATAGGATCGGTGCCCTATTCCTTGGACTTTGGGCCATGTGATCCTTATTATGGGTCCACGTGGTTTTGGAGATCCTTCAACCGAATTTTCAAGGAGATATTTCACCATCTTCCTTTATAAATACAGGCATGGTTGTTCATTTTATGGACTTTTACGCTGCTAGTTACTTTGTACTCTATTGTAACTAAGGATTTTCATTCGATCTCTATCGTACTCAGTTTATAAAGTGATTAATAAAGCTATATATTCAAAGTTGACGTAGGAAAACAATGTCAAACCACTATAAATAGTTATGTTCTTATTATTGCTTTGATTTTATATTATTTAATTGCTTTTTTCCACTGTTTTTATTTTATATTCTTCATTTATTTCTCTGCAAACTCGCTATTAGGTGTTTGTGCCAAACTTTGGTGCAAACACCAAAGATTTAAATAAGTGTGAAAAAGGTGAAAATATAAGTGTACTTAAAGAAAAAAAGCGATGTGATCATTTTCATAAAATTAAAGAAAAAGAAAATAAGAAAAAGTAAATGTCTTATAATATGACATATAAGTACACTTAAGGGTATTGCAGGGTGGTTAAAAGGGTGGAGCCATGAGGGTAACGTGTAAAAGAAGCAAAGGAAGGGGAGTGTGATGATGTGGCGTGATTGGGATGGAGGGTATTGTACTTAAGGGTTTAAAGGTAATTTCACCTATCTGTTTTTCCATAAAAACAAATCCACTTTCCTCCTTCTTCTTCATTTACATTTCTTACGTTTTCGAAATCCTCTTCTTTTTTCTTAAAGCTTCTTATGTCATTAATGGCTTCCATCTCCTCTTAAAATTTAAAATTTTCCTTTTTACCTCCTTTTAACTTATAAAAAAACTTCCTTTCCATTTCTAAACACCTCATCCTTCTTAAGCAAAGCCATTCACCCACACATGACGTTAGGCTGAGCCTACATCATCTAGGCCGAGCCCATGTGTATTCATTCTTGGCTAAAAATCAAGTTTTGTTTTCTAAAATGCAAGAACTAGAGTTTAATTAAAAGTTTTAAAAAGATTTGGTTTGCTTTCACAATTTTGGTGAGTAAAAACTCGTATCCCTTTTTAAAATAACATCTTTGGTCAATCTATATTGTTACTATATGATATTTCTTAGTTATTAGTTATTTACATGTTTTGTAAATGAATATATGTATGGTTATATTTGTTAGAATGTGATATTTACTTTAGACTTGAACATAAAGTCTAAAAGTGATGTTAATATGGTAAAGATGTGATCTTTGTTTATGGTATGGCATGTAATCCATTTTGTATGATAGGCACTCGAATTTGTGTATATGTTATGGAAAGTTAGCACCTTTGTACGATTTGCAATTCAGAATCTTTTTGTGAAAACTAGGGTTTTAGTTTTAAAAATAAAATCGTTTTTCAAAGTTTCAAACTTTGTTTTTTCTTTACAAACACTTACTTATGTTTTGGAAAAGTTAGTAAGCTTTCCAATGTTAAGATTTCAAACGGGAAAGCTAAGCAACTTTTTTTGGTTATGGCACCCATAGTGTTAGTCGCTATGGATGTAGTTTCACTAATAAGTCCACCTTTTGAAAATTAGTTTTTATACTTAAAACACTTTGGAAATGTTCTATAAAACTTAATCAATAATGATTAAGCAGTTAATTAAGGATTAATTAATTAATTATGAATCAAGTTTGGTAATTAATAATTAATTAAGTGTTAAACAAGGTTTATTGATTATAATTAAGGGTTGATTAATTACTAATTGATTATCTTTTAAAAGTGAGATTTATTTTAATCAATGTTTGAGTAAATAAGATTAATTTTTAATTAATTATGAATTAAATATATGACATATTTTTAATTAATTATTAATTAAGTATAGGGTTGATTATGAGTTAATTATTAAGAAAGTGTTTAATTACTCTAATTATAAATCAATTAAGGATTTAATTTGTAAACAAATTATTTATTAAAGGTTAATTATTTCTTAATGAATAATTAAGTTAAGACTTAATTAAGATATAATTATGTTTTTAAAAGGATTTAACCTGTAATTAATTATTTGAAAAGAGGTTTAAGTTCGTAATTAATTGTTTTTCCAAGGATCAATTTGTTAAAGGCATCTTTCTTTTGCAAAGAATAGTTTTGAACATAAGAGATTCTATTACCGCTAACATTAAGTAATCATACAAATATGAATAATTTACACTAAATATTGACACTATTAACGGAATAAATCCCCGTTCTATTATACCTTTATTAAGTAGGTTATTGGATATCTCTTAGCAGAATAAATCCCCATTCCGCTATATTGAACTCAATAGATTGTTTGGCTTATGTAAATAACTATTATGTGACTTGGAGTCAAAATTTGAATAAAGTGGTAACATGATTCATTACCATTTTTGTCACTAAGCCTCCTTTCAAATTTGTAAAAAAATATGGTTTCTAAATTGATTTTAATTCTATATCAATTTGAGATTAAGTGTTTTAAATGATTTTGTAAGTTTCCCAATTATTTTGATAAGGGTTGTAACACCCCTAATTTTTGATAATATTATTTAGAAGATTTAATTAGATAAATTAAATAGAATAATATAAATGTTAAGTGATAAGGGGATTGAGAATTTAATTAATTTAATTAAGGTCGAGCCCAATTAAATAATTAATGGGCTTGAGAATGGATTTTGGGTTAGTTAAATTACATAACGGTATATTAGGAATTTGCCGCCTATAACCCTTACCCTTGTATATTTTCGTTCCTGCCATTTGAGCCCTCATTCACGTTATTTTGAAAAGAAAACATTAGAGGGTCTGGCGGGCCATTAGCAAGAGAAACTCAATTAAAAGCTAGAGACTCAAGCTTAGGGGAAAATCAGTCTCGATCCAATTTTCTTATCTAAAGCAAGGTGAATAATAATTCCAACTCTATTTTGTTTTGAATCATATGTTTTTGAACTTAAGGGTAAATTCGTTTTTCTGATGAATTGGATGATGGTATGCTTGAATATTTATTTGTTTAATTTAAATAAGATTGTTTAAATGGAACTATATACGGTTTTAGGGTAAAACCGATTTATGTTGATGTTTAATTGCCATAAATATTTTTATGTTATGTAAAACATGATTTTGAATTTAGGTCTCAATTTTTATAATTTTCCACGGTATGGAAAGATTGTTACGAATTTTCATAGGGAAATATGGTTATTTGGTTTATAAATTTATTTTGGAAAATATATTAAGAATTTGGGTATGAAATTTCGATATGTTAAATAACATGATTACAGTGAATTTTTTGGAAATTTTAGGGATTTTTCCAAAGTGATTTACTATGCAAATTAAATTATTTTAGAAGAAGGAATTCTTAGCAAAAATTGGTTTTGTTTAATGGAAGGGCTTATATGATTAACTAAACCGTGGTTTGGATTTGAAATTAGTTGCAATTATTTAGTAAAGAATTTGGAAAAGTTAAGGCAACCAATCTGGTGTTGACACGTGGCAGGTTAGTTAGAAAAAGACTTTCTTTAAGTAGTATTAAACCGGGTTTTACTCAGAAAAGTAGGTTTCACCTACTTTGGAAGTACCTTTCGACACAGAAGCTTTCGCCTTCTACCCAGTCGAAACCTACTAAGCCAAGACCAATACACAAGGTATCACAAAGATGGTACATAGTTGATTGGAGGAAGGCGAAAGGTAAGGTATCGAAAGCATAGCTTCTGAAGGAGTCACTACGCTGGTTTGTTTTTAAAAGAAAAGAGCCTGCCTTTATTTGGTTTAAGCCTTTGAAGGAGTTAAAGCATAGAGTTTCAAAAGAGGCTTGAAAAGGTTTCGAATGGGTTATGAAAGGATGTTTTAAAAGAAGGAGTTCCGACCTAGTTGAAGCCCTGCTGCCATTCTTTAGCCTTTCGTTGGTATTGAAGATATCAATGCCGTCGAAAGGTTCTTTGTTTTATAAGTTTAAGCCACTTCCTGTAGCTTTCGAAAGGAGTAGTTGTCTTGAAGGAAATGGTTTCGAAAGCGATTTCGATGCCAACATTCCAATATTTTACACAGATGTTTTATGCTTTCGAAAGGATGGTGCCGACGCCATCAGGTTTTCTCCTATATTTTTATATTATAAAGGATGGTCTCGAAAGAGATTCTTTCGCATATATTCACTTTGACCCCAATAATATTTTAAGTATAAACCCAATGCATTTGAAAGGGGGACTTTTAATGATTTTGGAAGGGTTACTTCCAAAGGTTTCGAAAAGGGTACTTTCTTTTAGTTTCGAACTTATGCTTCTAAATGATTAAATGCTAATACTTTAATACAATCAAAAGGTTTCAAAAGGACAGTTTAGAAAGGTAAGAGCCTAATGTTTTGAAGACAAATTTCAAGGCTTTCGAAGAAGGTCACCCTATGAAGTCGAAAGCTAGTTTTCGAAGGTTTTGAAAGGTTTTATAATCCAAATTCTATCTTAAAAGGAGAAACCCATGGCTAAATTAAAGGAGTTTTGAAATGATTTTAAGAAGAAGCTTTCCTTGACACAGATTACAGATTAAAGGGATTAACCATTTTTTCTATGAAAAGTGTTTCAAGGACATTAAACCCACAGGAGTGGTATTTTTTAGCAGTTATGTTTGCTTCTTCAAATATAAATATATTCACATTATAATTGACCCATAACTGTATTTTGGGCTTAAAGGGTAAAAGAACCAGTTAGGTTAACCTGGTAGTGAATATAAATTGATTAGACTCCTGGATGAGTAGATTTACATCTAAGAGGTCTAGGAGACCAGAATATAGGATGCCTAAATGTGGAAGTTATTAGGAAGACAGGTTCATAATGATCCTATGAAAACTATGATTAGGAAGTTATTGGAGTTACCAATAAGTTCATATCCAATAACTTCATAGTGATCCCATGAAATCTATGTCATAAAGAGTGGTTTGCAGGGGCCAATTGGTTCATAGCGATCCCATGAAAACTATGTCCGGATTAAGTTATTGACAGTTGTCAATAGGTTCCTAGTCAACCCATGAAAACTAGGATAAGAAGAAAAGGTATTGGCAGGAGCAAATAGGTTCCAAGTCAACCTATGAAAACTAGGATAAAAGAAAAGTTATTGGAGTAACCAATAGGTTCAAGGGAAACCATGAATCAACTAAACCCATAGGAGTGGTAGTGTTAAGTTAATTGGCAGGGGCCAATAGGCTCATAATGCACCCATGAAAACAATGAAATATGACTGGGAGTCCATATAATATGAAAAGGTTATTAGTAAGCCTACGAAAACTGATAGGTTAATAGTAACACTAGAAACTATAAAATATGACATGGAGTCAACTGAATAGAGGATGGGAAATCCGGTATGTATTAAAATATTGCATATCATCATAATATTTTAAATGATTATGCTTTTAACAATTGTGGATTAAGGAGCACCGTATATGATTTTATAAAGGTTTTGGGATATTAGTGAGGGAGAAATCCATTCCATTAAGCGGCGTGGTCTCACTAGATATCTAAATGATTTGAGATGGTAGATTATTATTCATATTAGGCTTTATGTCCAACTCGAAGTTGATGTTTTCCCCTCAAACTCTCGGGTACTCAATTAATTTTGAGGGGTTTGAGAATTGAGGTTTTCAGGTACCTCATTAGATGAATAAAGCTTCCAGAGATGTGCAGAAGGCATGATAGCTATTAAGAGTTTTCTTTTCTTTTGATTCCATTGTGTTTTTTTAATGATAAAGTTGTTATATTGCATGTGTACAGTCTGGTCATCCGAGGGGGCATCTTCATGTGTCGCTCTTGGCGT
This sequence comes from Allium cepa, assembly GCA_030765085.1. Taxonomy (NCBI): domain Eukaryota; kingdom Viridiplantae; phylum Streptophyta; class Magnoliopsida; order Asparagales; family Amaryllidaceae; genus Allium; species Allium cepa. Next base: position 937,974,544 of record CM060935.1, read on the forward strand.
ATGTTGTAATAAATATATTTTCTTTGAACGTGATTTGCGATTATGGGATTATGTAATGAATTTGAAATATTTTGAAATGGAATGTGATTTTGTTTGAAGTTTAGAAATTTTTGTCCATATTCATGTATTTCTGTGTATCAATGAATCTAACGCCGTCGTATTTGGTCGTCGTAGATTGATAACTATGGGTGACTGCTGCATCCGTAGCCGTTAGTTTTGGGCCTTCAAGTAGGGGGATGTTACAAGTTGGTATCAGAGCATAGGTTTATGAAACTTTAAAAGAAATTTAAACCTAAAAGATTTTAAAAAATAATCCAATGAATTTGAAAATATGATCAGGTTTTGGGCTAACTATCTAGTAACGTACTTGTATTTGATATATACATACATATATACATATATATATGTATGTATGTATATATCAAATACAAGTACGTTACTAGATAGTTAGCCTAAAACCTATATATATATATATATATAAGTACGTGATCCCCTCTCTCTTAGACCGTTGTTCTATATCTTACAAAGGCTCGTATGAAGATTTATGAGAAAGAAGATATGGAAGCAAGAAATGGAAGAGGAAATCTATGTGGAGGAAGCACCACAACCAATGGAAATGCTCAACTAATAATTGGAGGAACCTAGGTCGAAAGGATAATGCTAATCCAAAATTGTTAAGCCAATGTAGATGCCGAAAATCCGCCAGTAGATGCGGGGATGGTGTATCAGTTGTTTGCCAATCTTTTACAAGCCGATGTTTCCATTAATGTTGGAGGAGAAAATCCTGTGGCTCTAGCTGGGAATAACTAAGCCAATTTGGGCAAAGTCTACACCAGTTTAGGTGGAAAGCAGTTTCTTGGAACGGAGGATGCTGTTGAAGTTGAGAGTTGGTTATTGCACTGTGAGAGGATCTTTACTGATCTAGGCTTGGATGATGGCCAAAAGAGGTGGATGGCCTTTAGGAAATTGCAAGGGGCACCGCTTCACTGGTGGAATAGTATGATTGCCGGAGTTCCGGATGAAGAGCTGACATGGGCTGATTTCAGAAGAAGGTTTGAGAAGATGTTTCTATCTGAGGTTGCTCAGGTGACATTAATGAGAAAATTCATGGATCTAGTTCAAGGAGAGATATCGTTAATCGAGTATGCTGCTAAGTTTGATGAGCTGTCTCGATATGGATGTGCTATGGTTTACACTGACATCAGAAGGATTGATAGGTTCATTTGAGGATTAAGACCTGAGCTTGCTAGAATGACCATGACCCACATCTGAGAACCTTGTAATGTGGTGGTGGAGATGGCCATTCTCCATGAAGAGATGCCAACTGGTTGTGATATAGAGAAGCTAGTTGAATCCTAAGGTCCTCAGGGAAAGAAGAGGAAATTTTTTAAGAAGAAGGGAGCCTAGAAAGGGGATGCTGCCAAGAAGGAAAAGGCTGATTTAGTGTGCTTTTAGTGTGACAAGAAGGGTTATTATGCCCATTAGTGCCTGTTAGGCAAGGGAAAGAAGGCTGCAGACAAGAAGAATGCAAAGTGCTTCAACTATGATCAAGTTGGACATTATAAGAACTAGTGTCCTGTCTCAGTCCTGGCAGATAAGGGGAAAGTTTTGGCTGTTTGAACATCTGCTAAGCCAACTGCAGCTAATAAAGGAAAGGCTGTGATGAAAGGTACGTTTTTGATTTAGAGTATACCAGTTAGGATACTATTTGATACCTGTGCATCAGATACATTTATATCACAGTATTTGGTTGATAGGTTATGCTTAGAACCCCATACCTTGTTACTTCCTTAAGGGTTGCGAATCTAATACGAGGGTATGAAACTCTGGGGATGAGATGTAACCGGTTAGAACTTGATTGCTAGATCATAAGTTTGCATGTAGTCCGTATGTTTTCGATTTCGTAGATTTCAGAATCATTTTGGGTATGGATCGGTTGAGAAGGTATGAGGCCAGGATATTTTGCCAAGATGGGAAGATATCTTTGAGACACCCTGATAGTCATAACCGAATTATATTCTTAGTAGGGAATTCTTGTCGGAGTAGTTGTGCTTTATTAAGTGCAATGGAAGTGGGAGAAGTCCTAAGCCAGGTTCGAATAGCAAAAGAGTTTACAGATGTTTTTGAGCCAGTCACAGGACTACCACCGATACAAGCTTTTGAGGAATAAATCTTATGCTCGGAGCTGAACCTGTAAGTAGACCACCTAGCAGGATGACCACCGATGAAGATGAAGGAATTAAAGGTGCAGCTAGTGGATCTAGAGGAAGGAATTTATTTGACCAAGTATTTCGCCTTGGGGAGCGGCCGTGGTATTCGTGAAGAGACCAGATGGGTCATTAAGGATGTGTATCGACTATCGTAAGTTGAACGAAAGGACGATAAAGAATAAGTAACCTTTGCCGAGAATTGATGATTTATTTGATCAGTTGAGTGGAGCTTGAGTGTTTTCCCAGTTGGATTTGGCGATAGGGTTCCATCGTTTGAGAGTGGCAGAGGACAACATTCCTTTGACAATATCTCGAACTAGATATGGTTCATACAAGTGGATAGTAATGCCATTCAGTTTGATGAATACTCCTACTTTCTTTGTAGATTTGATGAATAGAGTCTTCCGAGAGTATTTGGATAGATTCATGTTAGTGTTTATAGATGACATTTGTAACAACCAAAATTCAATCTACAATAGTCAATTGATGAATTAATTAAATAATAAAATAAGTTTGTGAAATTGTCATAATCGACTTACGGAAGTTACACCATTGTGTCCGTGGTAATTTTTCGGACAATTTCCGTACATTGTTTGTAAGAATCCAAGTTAATATGAAAAAGATACAAAATAAACAAAGATTGAATTAAAAAGAAAATGAAAAAAGGAGGGTCAGGCCGACACAGGCCAAGCAAGGTCGACCTATAGGTCGATCCAGGCTAGAGTAAGGTTGACCTTAGGGTCGATCCTCACACATCTCAGGTCAACCCACCCAATTCTTTTGACATTGTTTTTTTTTTCCAATTTTGTTCGAACACGTCATTTTCTAATTTTCTTCAATCCTGTGCATTCGTACTTCCATCCGACGGTTCCTAGTTAGCCTATGACATGGTTGTACCAGATTCTATCTTCAAATTCAATGGCCTGAGATCCCTAGGCTACACTATAAATAAGACCCTAGGCCTAGCTATTTTTCTAATTCAGATTTTCTTTTATTTGAGTACCTAAATAAAAAAAATTTCTAAGCAGGAAATCTTTTTGATAAAAATATTCTACGCTCTAGAAGTGGATCAAGGAAGACCAAGGATTAGATCTAAGGACCATAGGTGTGTGTTTAGTAATTATTTTATATTTTTAAGTAACTTAAAATAATAGCGTTTTCAATAGTTGTAGTTTTTCTTCAATTTTGAGACAATTTTTATATAAGTTATTTACAATTAGTTTTTAAAGTTCTTTTCAATCTGGTTTATTCAGTTATTTTTATTCAGTTATTTACTATTATTCGCATTTATTTACATTTGTTTTACGTTAGAATTTAGCATGTAATTTTTATTCCTTTTTACGCAAATAGAGTATTAAAAAGAGAATAATTCGCAAATGTAGATTAAAGTAGAAAAGCGCTAAATTTTCAAAAATTGGATGTAAAATAAGAAAACTGTAATAAAAAGAAGATAGACTAAAATAGGCAAATTTGAGACATTTGCAAGCATGTTTATAACTAGTGGTTATAACTTGAAAGATAGAAAAGAAGAGTAAAAATTATAATGTAGGTTATAATTAAGTGAATAGAAAAGGCTTATTTTTAAACATAGACTAAGTTAATAAGTATATTATAACATAGTTATCATTAGAGATAATAGAAAAGGCTTACTTTAAGACTTAGATTAAGTTATTAAGCAAATACAGCAGAAATAACAAAAGAGGCTTATTTTAAAACTTACACTATGTTAATAAGCAAAGATAGAAGCAGCCCTGTACCAATAGCATTCCCTTTAAGATTAGGACTGATGGTCTCACAATAGTTAGGTGAGGCTGGACATGACCCTTTTAGACTAGGACTAATGGTCTCACAATAGTTAGGTGAGGCTTGGCAGGATCCTTTCAAACTAGGACTGATGGTCTCACAATAGTTAGGTGAGGCTGGGACACTCTTATGCTAACTGGGGTAAATAAGTGGCCGATAGATAGAAGCTCAAATCAGGGGATTTGGGAAAGGGGCGCAACTAGATTTTGTTTGTCAGGGCCCGTACCAGCAGCATTCCCTTTCAGGGTAGGACTGATGGTCTCACGAAATAATTTGGTGAGACTAGGTAAGACCCTTTCAGACTAGGACTGATGGTCTCACAAAAAATTAGGTAAGGCTAGGAATGCTTATGCTGATTAGTGTAAGTAAGAGGTCATAAGAGGGGGCGACAATTAGCGTGTACCAGCGATGACCGAGCGTGCGGCATTGATTAAGGTAGATAAGTCGCTACTACGTTCCAAGCACTATACAGGTGTCTTTTTCCATGGGACCAACATGATTGGACTAGCTCACAGTGGCATAACAAAGATAGAAGGTTGATCAATGAGTAGAATTAGGATTTCAGCTAATCAAAATAGGATTAGGATTTCAGCATAATCAAAGCAGTAACCTAAGACAAGTGCAAACAATCACAATCAAAGCAAACAGTTAAACAATATTTACCCCAGTTTATCCTTTCTCTATTTTGTTTTTATACTAGAACTATTGCTAAGTCTATTATCTTTATCTTGCTTAAAAATGCTAGTAGTTACTTTCACTCATCAGACTTATAGTCCGACCCACTCCTCTACATAGGCCAACAGAGACAAGGATAGTTGATTCAGATTTCTTGGAGATACATTCCCGGAGTTCTTCATGCATTCTTCTTCTTTTCAGTTTTCTTTTCATTTGGTTTTTGATGTACTAGTACTTATGAGAGGGATGATTATTTTATTGTACTCTAATTTTATGAGACTGAGATGTATTTTTCATAAGACATGCGTATTTTGTATTTGAGACACGTGATGTTTTTCAGACTTGTTTATGAAGTTTTATTTTGAATATTGAGTTGCCATTTAAATGTTTCGCTGTTTTGTTTATTTGTCTTGTGAATCTTAGTCTCTGTGATGCTTTAGCTTTACCTATAACACACCATATCCTTTAATGTGCCATTTTTGGGTATACTAAAGGGCGTGGGGTCTTTCAACATTTTGGTATACTTTAAGGATGAAAAGGAGCATGATGTTCATCTTAGAGTTATGCTTGAGACGCTGAGGTAGAATCGGTTAAATGCGAAGTTTTCCAAGTGTCATTTTTGGAAAAAAGATGTTAAGTTTCTTGGTCACGTAGTTTCAGAGAAAGGGTTGTCAATTGATCCAGATAAGATCAAAGCTACAAAAATTGGAAGAGATTAGAGATAGTGACCGAGGTCAGAAATTTTCTTTGACTTGCTGGCTATTATCGGCGATTTAATAAGGATTTCTCGCATATAGCAACGCCTTTGACTAATCTTACCAAGAAGGAGGTGAATTTATTTTGGTTCGACAAATGTGAGGAAGTATTCCTTAAGTTAAAGCATTTATTGACCAATGCACCAGTGTTAGTACTTCCAGACGGTAACCAAGGGTTGGTGAAGTATACTGATGCATGTGGGACTGGATTGGGAGCAGTATTGATGCAGAAGGGTAAAATTATTGTCTGTGCATCTAGGCAGCTTAGACCACATGAAGTAAGATATCCTACTCATGACTTAGCAAGGAGTTGAATATAAGACAGTAGAGATGGATGGAGTTTTTGGTTGCTTATGATTTTGGTATAGAACATACCCCAAGGAAAGGTAATAAAGTGGCTGATGCTCTTAGCAGAAGACATTAGAATGTGGTGTTGGCTATGTTGACCGAATGGAAGGATCTAGATGCTTTGGCTAGTTGTGGTTTGTAGTTAAGATCGACTGCTAATTCTAGTCAGAGTATTGCCATGTTGTCCTGTTTAGAAGTTCAACCAGTGTTGATCGAAAGAATTGCTTCTAAGCAGAAGGAAGATCTATTATTAGCCGAGAAGATCAGAAGGATTGAGGCTAGAATTGAGATCGATGATTTGAAAGATTTTTGTCTTGACCAAAGAGGATGGTTGAGAAAGAAGGGACGGTTATGTGTTCCAGATGTTGAGAACATGAGGAGATAAGTTCTTAAGGAATTTCATCGATCCAAGTTTACGATTCATCCTGGAGGGACCAAGATGTATCAAGATATGAAGAGGACCATCTATTGGGAAGGCATGAAGAGGGATGTTGGCTTGTGGGTTAGGCAGTGTGTAAACTGTTGACAAGTGAAGGCCGAACATCAGAAGCCAAGTGGGTTACTTCAGGCTCTAGAGATTCCAGTTTGGAAATGGGATTCAATATCCATTGATTTTATAGATGTCAAGCGGAAGAAATTCAGAGTATATGGGTTATTGTGGACAGATTGACCAAGAGTGCCCATTTCATTCCAGTAAAGTCTAGGACGGCACATGTTTTGGCAAAGTTGTTCATGAAGAACATTGTTAGACTTCATGGAATTCCTGGTAGCATATTCAGCGACCGAGATGCTTTATTCACTAGTGAATTTTGGAAGAGTCTGTAGGATGTGTTAGGCACTAAGCTCAGCTCAAGATGAGTACAGCATATCACTCTCAGACAGATGGGCAAACAGAGAGTGTCGACAAAGTACTCGAGGATTTGTTGAGAGCTTATGTGTTGGATTTTGGTGGATCTTGGGAGAAACACCTACATTTGGTTGAGTTTTCTTTTAATAATAGTTACCAGACTAGCATAGGAATGACGCCTTTTAAAGCTTTTCATGGAATGCCATGCAAATCACTAGCATGTTGGTTGGAGATTGGAGAAAGATTGATCTTAGGTCCAGATTTGGTTAGGAAGGTGTCAGAGAAGATTGAGTTGATCCGAGAAAGGATGAAGGAAGCTCAATCTAGACAGAAGAGTTACACAGATAAGAGGCGTAAAGATCTAGAGTTCTCAATGGGAGACAGGGTTTTCATTTAAGTTATCACCAATGAAGGGCATGGTACGGTTTGGGAACTCAGGGAAACTAGCACCAAAATATATTGGTCCATTCTAGATTATAGAGAGGATTGGAAAGCTCGCATTTAGCGTAGAGTCACCGAGCAGTATGGCAGGTGTCCATATTGTATTTCATGTGTCTCATCTTTGCAAGTATATGCATAATCCAGAGGCCACTATTCCTTCGACAAGGTTGGAAGATGTATGATAGAGCCTAATTTGACTCTTGTTAGACAACCAGTTTGGGTTGTGGTGACAAAGGAAAAAATATTAAAAAAACAAGACAGTCAAGTTGGTGAGAGTTTAGCGGAGTGACAACGAGAAGGACTATACTTAGGAGACAAAGGACAGGATTCGAGATACTTATCCTAATTTGCTTTGAGGGTATGTCTATATTTGATTTATATAGATATTAGCTAGTCAAGTAGACTAAAGTGGTTGTTAGGAGTCGTTACAGATGTTTGCTGTGTTTAGTATTGGTCCTTACTGAATTTCGAGGACGAAATTCTTTAAGGAGTCGAGCTTGTGACACCCCTAATTTTTGATAACATCATTCACAAGATTTAATTAGATAAACTAAATAGAATAATGTAATTGTTAAGTTATAAGGGTATTGAGACTTGAATCAATTTAATTAAGGCCGAGCCTAATAAAATAATTAATGGGCTTAAGAATGATTTTTGAGTTAATGAAATTACATAAGGGTATATTAGGAATTTTCCACCCATAACCCTTACCCTTAAATATTTTTGTTCCTACCATTTGATTCCTCATTCATATTATTTGAAAACAAAATGTAAGAGGGTGTGGTCGGCCATTCACAAGAGAAACTCAATTAAAAGCAAGAGAATCTAGCTTAGCAGAAAATCAGTCTCAGTCCAGTCTCCTTATCTAAAGAAAGTTGAATAGTAATTCCATCTATACTTTGTTTTGAATTATATGTTTTCAAATTTAAGGGTGAATTTGTTTTTATGATGAATTGGATGATGATATTCTTGAATATCAATTTGTTTAATTTAAACAAGCTTGTTTAAATGGAATTATACACGGTTTTAGGGTAAAACCGATTTATGTTGATGTTTAAATGCTATGGAAAAATTTTATGTTATGTAAAACATGATTTTAGAGTTGGGTTTCAGTTTTGATCATTTTCCAAGCAATGGAAAGATTGTTATGAATTTTCAAAGGAAAATATGGTTATTTGAGTTTATAAATTTATTTTTGAAAATATAATAAGAATTTGAATCTGAAATTTTAATATGTTAGAAAGCAGGATTAAAGCGAATTTCTGGAATTTTTGGGGATTTCGCCAAAGCAATTTGCCAAGAAAATTAAACTATTTTAGAAGAGGGACTTCTTGCAAAAATTGGTTTTGCTTAATAGAAGGGCTTATTTGATTAACTTAACCATGGTTTAGATCTGAAATTAGCGACGGTTATTTGGTAAAGAATTTGGAATAGTTAAGGCAACCAATTTGGTAATGGCATATGGCAGGTTAGTTAGAAAAAGTTTTTCTTAAGTAGTGTTAAACCATGTTTACTCAGAAAAGTGGGTTTCGCCTACTTTGGAAGTACCTTTCGAGATAGAAGCTTTCACCTTCAACCCAATCGAAATCTACTAAGCCGAAACCAATACACAAGGTATCACAAAGATGGTATGTAGTGGAATGGAGGAAGGCGAAAGTTAAGGTGTCGAAAGCAAAGCTTCCGAAGGAGTCACTACCTTGGTTTGGTTTCAAAAGAGAAGCATCTACCTTTGTTTTTCTAAACCTTCAAAGGAGTCGAAGAATAAGGTTTAGAAATAGGTTTTTAAAGGTTTCGAAAGGGTTGCTATAACATAAGTTTTCTTGGGTATAGGTTATGATAGACAGTTTTGAAAGAAGGGGTTCCGACCCAGTCGAAGCTTTGCTGCCGTTCTTTAGCCTTTCGATGGTATTGAAGATATCAATGCTGTCGAAAGGTACTTTATTTTATAAGTTTAAGCCACTTCCTATTGCTTTCGAAAGGGGTTACGGTTTTCGAAGGCAGTGGTTATGAAAGGGGTTTCGACGCCAACATTCCAATGTTTTGCCCAGATGTTTTATGCTTTCGAAAGGATGGTGCTGATGCCATCAGGTTTCCCCCAATATTTTTAAAAGATAAAGGATGGTTTCGAAAGAGATGCTTACGCCTGTATTCACTTTGACCCAAATAATATTTTAAGTATAAACTTAATGCATTCGATAGGGGGACTTTCAATGATTTCGGAAGGGTTACTTCCAAAGATTTTCGAAAGGGATACTTTCATTGTGTTTCGAAGCTATGTTTCTAAATGATTAAATGTTAATACTTTAATACAGTCGAAAGGTTTTGAAAGGAAGGTTTTGCAGTATTAGAAAGCCAAGAGCCTAATGTTTTGAAGAAAGATTGAAGGCTTTCGAAGGTGGTCATTATTTGAAGTCGAAAGCCAGGTTTCGAAAGGTTTTATAACCTAAACATTATTTTAGAAAGAGAAACCCATGGCTAAATTAAAGGAGTTTTGAAATGATTATAAGAAGAAACTTTCCTTGATAAAAATATAGGTTTAAGGGATTAACCATGTTTTCTATGAAAAGTGTTTCTAGGACATTAAACCCACAGAAGTGGTATTGTTTGTAATTATGTTTACTTCTTCAAATATAAAAATTCACATTATAATTGACTCATAATTATATTTTGGGGATAACTGGTAATGGAATCAGCTTGGTTAACCTAGTAGTGAATATAAATTGATCAAACTCCTGGATGAGTAGATTTACATCCAAGAGGTCAGGGAGACAGAATATAGGATGCCTAAATATGGAAGTTGTTAGGAAGACAAGTTCGTAGTGATTCGATGAAAACTATGATTATGAAGTTATTGGAGTTACCAATAGGTTCGTAGTTATCCCATGAAAACTATTTTATAAAGAGTGGTTGGCAGGGCCAATTGGTTCATAGTGATTCCATGAAAACAGTGTTCGGATTAAGTTATTAACAGTAGTTAATAGGTTCCTAGTCAACCCATGAAAACTAGGATAAGAAGAAAAGGTATTGGCATGGGCCATTAGGTTCCTAGTCAACATATGAAAACTAGGACAAGAGAAAAGTTATTGGAGTAACCAATAGGTTCAGGGGAACCCATGAATCAATTAAACCCACAGGAGTTGTAGTGTTAAGTTAATTGGCAAGGGCCAATAGGTTCATTGTGCACCCATGAAAACTATGAAATAGGACAAAGAGTCCATATAATATGAAAAGGTTATTAGTAAGCCCATGAAAACTAACAAGTTAATAGTGACCTTAGAAACTATAAAATATGACATGAAGTCAATTGAATAGAGGATGGGAAATCCAGTATGTTTTAAAATGTTGCATATCATCATAATATTTTGAAATGATTATGTTTTTAACCACTATGGATGCACGAGCATAGTATATGGTTTTATAAAGGTTTTGGGATACTAGCAAGGGGAAAACCCGTTCTGCTATGCGGCGTGCTCTTACTAGATGTCTAAATGATTTGAAATGGTAGATTATTAATCATACCAGGTTCTATGTCTGACTCGAAGTTTATATTTTCCCTTTAAACTCTCTAATACTCGATTGATTTTCAATAGTTTGAGAGGTGAGGTTTTCAGGTGCCTCGTTAGACGAATAAAGCTTCCGAAGATGTGCATGAGGCATGATAGATATTAAGAGTTTTCTTTTCTTTTGATTCTGCTTTGTTGTTTGTAATGACAAAGTTGTTATGTTGCCTGTATATACTCTGATCATCCAAGGAGACATCTTCATATATCACCTTTAACTTACATTGTAATAAATATATTTTCTTTGAACCTGATTTGCGATTATGGGATTATGTAAGAATGGAAATATATTGAAATGGAATGTGATTTTGTTTGAAGTTTAGAATATTTTTCCTTATTCATGTGTTTCTATGTATCAATGAATCTAACACCGCCGTATTTGGTTACCGAAGATTAATAACTATGGATGACCGCAGTATCCATAGCCGTTAGTTTTCGGCTTCCATGTAAGGGGATGTTACAAGTTGATAGCAGAGCATAGGTTTATGAAACTTTAAAAGAAAGTTAAACCTAAAATATTTTCAAACATATTCCAAAGAATTTGAAAATATGATTGGGGTTTGGGTTAACGCTATAGTAACGCACTTGTATTTATACACACACACACACACACACACATATATATATATATATACATATACATACATACATACATACATACATACATACATACATACATACATACATATATATATATATATACGTGATCTCCTCTACCTTAGACCATTCTTCTATATCTTACCAAGGCTCCTATGCAGATTTACAAGAAAGAAGATATGGAAGTAGGAAACGAAAGAGGAAATCTAGGTGGAGGAAGCACCACAACTAATGGAAATGCTTGACCTAATACCAAGAGTTACCAAGGTCAAAAGGATAATGCTAATCCAAATGCTGAAGCCAATGTGGGTGCTGGAAATCCGCCAGTAGATACAGGGATGGTGTATCAGTTGTTAGCCAATCTTTTGCAAGCTAGGGTTACCAGTAATGTTGGAGGAGCAAATCTTGTGGCTCCAGTTGGGAATAACTATGCTAAGTTGAGTAGAGACTACACAGTTTGGATGGAAAGCTGTTTGTTGGAACAAAGGATGTTGTTGAAGTTGAGAATTGGCTATTGCACTGTGAGAGGATCTTTACTGATCTAGGCTTGGATGATGGCCAAAAGAGGAGGCTGGCCTCTAGGTAGTTGCAAAGGGCTGCGCTTCACTGGTGGAATAGTGTAGTGTAACTATCGGAGTTCCGGAGGAAGAACTGACATGGGCTGATTTCAGAAGGAGGTTTGAGTAGAGGCTTCTATCTGAGGTTGCTAAAGCGGCATTAATGAGAAAGTTCATAGATCTAGTTCGAGGAGAGATGTCAGTAATCGAGTATGCTGCTAAATTTGATGAGCTATCTCGATATGGATGTGCTACGGTTGACATTGACGTCAGAAGGAATGAAATGTTCATTCAAGTATTGAGACCTGAGCTTGTTAGAATGACCATGACCCATACCCGAAAACCCTGTAATGTGGTGGTGGAGTTGGCCATTCAAGAGCTGCTAGCTGGTTGTGCTATAGAGAAGCTAGTTAAATCTCAGGGTCCTTAGGGAAAGAAGAGGAAATTATTTAATAAGAAGGAGACCCAGAAAGGGGATGCTACCAAGAAGGCAAAGACTGATTTAGTGTGCTTCAAATGTGACAGAAGGGTCATAATGCCCATGAGTGCCAGTCAGGCATGGGGAAGAAGGCTTCAGACAAGAAAATGTAAAGTGCTTCAACTGTGATCAAGTTGGACATTATAAGAATCAGTGTTCAGAGTCGGTCATGGTGGAGAAGGGGAAAGTTTTGGCTATTGGACCATCTGCTAAGCCAGATGCAACTGATAAAGGAAAGACTGCGATGGAAGGTACGTAGTTAGGATACTATTTGATACCGGTACATCAAATACATTTATATTACAGTATCTGGTTGATAGATTATGCTTAGAACCCACATACCTTGTTACTTCCTTAAGGGTTGCGAATCTAATATGAGGGTATACAACTCTAGGGATGAGATGTGACCAGTTAGAACTTGATTTGCTAGGTCATAAGTTTGCATGCAGTCTGTATGTTTTCATTTTCATATATTTCGGAATTATTTTGGGTATGGATTGGTTGAGAAGGTATGAGGCCAAGATATTTTTCCAGGATGGGGAGATATCTTTGAGACATCCTGATAGTCATAATCGAATTATATTCTCAGTAGAGAATTCTGGCCGGAGTAGTTGTGCTTTGTTAAATGCAATGGAAGTGGGAGAAGATCTAAGTCGGGTTCAAATAGCAAAAGAGTTTGCAGATGTCTTTGAGCCAATCACAGGACTACCACCAAGATGAGCTGCTGAGTTTCAAATAGATCTTGTGCCACGAGCTGAACCTGTGAGGAGACCACCTAGCAGGATGGCATCGACAGAGATGAAGGAATTGAAGGTGCAGCTAATGGATGTAGAAAGAAGGAATTTTATTAGATCAAGCAGTTCTCCTTTGGGAGCAGCCACGGTATTCCTGAAGAAATCAGATGGGTCGTTAAGGATGTCTATCGACTATCATAAGTTGAACGAATGGACGACAAAAAATAAGTATCCTTTGTCGAGAATTGATGATCTGTTTGATCAGTTGAGTGGGGCCAGAGTGTTTTCCCAGTTGTATCTGGCGACAGGGTTCAGTTGAGAGCGGTGGAGGACAACATTTCTTAATAGCATTTCAGACTAGTTATGGTTCGTATGAGTTGTTAGTAATGCTTGGTTTCACGAATGCACCTTCTTTCTTTGTAGATTTGATGAACCGAGTCTTCCGAGAGTATGTGGATAGATTCGTGTTGGTGTTTATAGATGCAATTTTGGTATACTCTAAGGATAAGAAGGATCATGAAGATCGTCTTAGAGTTGTGCTTGAGACATTGAGGCAGAATCAGCTAAAAGCGAAGTTTTTCAAGTGTCATTTTTAGAAGAAAGAGGTTAAGCTTCTTGGTCACATGGTTTTAGAGAAAGTGTTGTCAGTTGATCCAGATAAAATCGAAGCTGTAAATAATTAGAAGAGACCAGAGACGTTGACCGAGATCAGAAGTTTTCTTGGACATCTTGGCTATTATCGGAGATTTATTAAGGATTTCTCAGGGCTAGATATGCCTTTGACTATGCTTCCAAGGAAAGAGGTGAAGTTTGTTTGGTCCGACAAAAGTGAGGAACCATTCCTTAAGTTAAAGCATTTGTTGACTAATGCACCAGTGTTAGTAGTTCCAAATGGAGACCAAAATGTTGATGGTGTATACTGATGCATGTGGTATTGGATTGGGAGTAGTATTGATGCAGAGGAGTAAAGTTATTGCCTACGCATCAAGGCGGCTTAGACCACATGAAGTAAGATATCCTACTCATGAATTGGAGTTGGCTGCGGTGATTTTTGCCTTAAAGATATGAAGGCATTCTCTCTTAGGAGAGACATTTGAGTTGTATACCAATCATAAGTCTTTAAGGTACTTATTCTCTCCGAAAAACTTGAATATGAGACAACATAGTTTGCTGGAGTTTTTGGCTACTTATGATTTCGGTATAGAATAACCCAGTGAAAGCTAATGTAGTGGTTGTTGTTATTAGCATAAGACATCAGAATATGTTGTTGGCTATGTTGGCCGAATGGATGGATCTAGAAGCTTTGGCTAGTTGCGGTGTGCAGTTAGGATTCATTGCTAGTTCTAGTCAGAGTACTTCAGAGTACTTCCATGTTGTCTTGTTTAGAAGTTCGACCAGTGTTGATCGAAAGAATTACTTCTAAGCAGAAGGAGGATCCATTATTTGCTGAGAAGATCAGATAGCCAGAGGCTGGAACTGAGATGGATGATTTGAATGATTTTTTTCTTGACTAGAGTGGATAGTTGAGAAAAAAGGGACCGTTATGTGTTCCAGATGTTGAGAACCTGAGGAGAGAAGTTCTTAAGGAATGTCATCGACCCAAGTGTACGATTCATCCTGAAGGGACCAAGATGTATCAAGATATGAAGAGGAGCTTCTATTGGGAAGGTATGAAGAGGGTTGTTGGCTTGTGGGTTAGGCAGTGTGTAAACTGTCAAAAAGTGAAAGCCGAACATTAGAAGCCGAGTGGGTTACTTTAGCCTCTAGAGATTCCAATTTGGAAATGAGATTCGATATCCATGGATGTTATAGATGGGTTGCCAAGGTCCAACAGAGGAAATGATAGTATATGTGTGACGACCCAGAATTTATGGATATTTGAAATTGAAATATTTAATTGATTTTAAATATTTGGAAGATAGTTTAACTTGAATTTCAAATATCACTATTTATTTGGCAATTAAAATTTATGAATTTAATTATTGGAGTTGGTAAATTATTTGAATTATTCAGTTTATGATTTTAAAAATATTTTAAAGGCTTAGAAAATTCATCTTGATCATATTGAAGGTAATAGAACTTTTAACATTGAATTTGAAAGTGATTTGTTCAGTTTGAATTTATATTATTTAAATTGAACTTAAAAATAGCCTTCTGAGGTACAGTCTTGGAATTTGACGAAACCAGTTCCACTGGATCCATAATATTGTATTATTATCGGGTTTCAATTTTCGTAGTGTTTGGAGTAATCAATTGGCCGTACGACAGATGAATGCGCTGAAATCTGGATCGAAAATTTAATATATTAACTGGGTCCAAAAAGCTATCTTCTCCATACGATCGAATTAGGACTCAGACCCTTTCCATTATGTCCAGAATAGGGGTTTAACATTATAAACGCCCGGCGACACACCTTGATAGGAGATCGAGATTTTAAGCTTCGTTTTCGAGATGATTTAAATTTAAATAATTTGATTGGTCAAACAAATCACATCAGAACCTTTTAAATTTTCAATTCAAAACACCATAGCTATTTTATTTTGACACATGTGGAAATTTTTAACACTTGTCCTTTTTCTTTCCACACGTGTCTTCACTAGAGTAAATAAACTGCCTTATTAAAAAAAAATTGCGTCTTCTCTAAATATTTTTACAGAACAAAAGAAAGAAAAAGAGGACTGCCGGTATTTTTTTCTTTGTTCGAACCTATTTTCTTCGTTCTTTTTCCCCAAAAAAATCGAAATTGTTCTCAGTAAAATAGAAATTATTTCGATTCAAGATTAAGGCCGAGGCATGGAGGGGGAGTTCAATCCTCTTGGGTACAAGAAGGGGCGAACTCTATCGGTTCCGTTCGTGTTTCCAAATAAGGCTGGTCGATCGAGATTCGTGAGAGGGGGAGTAGCATGACAGTGGCAATGGGTCCAGGTCTATGTGCGGCATCGGTTTAGGGCTGTGATTCTTTTGGCGGGGTTGCTGTGTCGATTGGTGGGTTGCTGATCGACAGTGGCCTGGGTGCTTCATTGGTATAAGCAAGTCGAGTGAGTGGAGGAATGTTCATCGGCTGGGGAATTTGATGTTTCGGTTGGTCGTGGAGGTTTCTGATTTAATTGTACACATGGGCCAAAGCCGGAGTTCAGGCAGAAAGCATGCAAGCAAGGTGGATAGCAGCGTGGTCAGCGGCCTGTTGGGTGAGTATCTTCAATCTTTAGGTTTTTGCGTATACGTATTTTCAGTAAGATTTAACATATTTTAGATCTATATATCTCTACTACTAATAAAGAAAATTCGTTGAACTAATTTACTCGGTGTCTTTTTGAAATTCCAAAAATTCCCTTGCTTTCCGTTTACATATTTGCGCTCAAACAAAATATCAACGTATATAATAACACAAATAGCCCATGTGCAAAGCACAGGCCCATACAATATACAATAATGTAAATTTACTGTTGTTGTATACCGAAGCGGAAATTATTTTTTATAGATAGAGTTTGGGGAAAAAGGAAATTTTAAAATGTTGAATGTTTTTATAAAATTTGATTTTTGAAAATCTATAAATTATTTTATAGTTTCAAGGGAGAATAGATATACGTAGATATTTTTAATGTACAAGCTTATTTTGAAATAGTAGATTTGGCAATTTATTTGCTCATTTAATTATGTCAGTCACTAAGTAATTTATTAAAGGAAATTTAAATTAAATTTATTATATGGGAAATTTATTTTTTGATTAATTTAAAATATTAACAAGCTCTTTGCATGATTTTTATACAAGGTCTAAAATCATGGAGAAAAAAGTCAAGATGGATTGGATTTGAAAACAAATATCAAAGGTGAGTTAATTCACTCATCTAGATTATTATTTAAATATAAATAGTTAAATTTGAATTATTAGTTAGATGATTGAATTGATTGAATGTGATATGTTATATATATATATATATATATATATATATATATATATATATATTGGAGTGATTGATTTCCCACATTATATAGTGGTTGAGGCCCTATGTGCCACATAATAGCGGATGAGATAATATAACCCCATATACCGCGATATTCCACCTCAAAGTGGAATTGGTATTTTATTTTGAGCTAACATCTATGGATGCAGGGAAATAGGTTGGAGGGATCCAACTGAATTCCTTAAAATATTTAGATTTGTTTTTAATATTGAGTAATATGATTTGATAATCTGAGATAGACTATATTGGTAATTGAAATATTGGATGCTATGGTTTGACTGATTATATTTGGGTATACTGAGTTATCAAAAATATATAGATTGGATTTTTGATGAGAAAATAAAAGAGAGAATTTTAAGTAAATTAATTATAGAAATTTGAATGAATTGAATTGGAAAAGAATAAAAGTTGATTTTTAAATTCTAATAAATTAATTTCGAATACGGGAGATTTTGAATAAAAAGGGAAATAGTGAATTTTAAAACTTAAGCGATATTATTTAAAGGAATAAAAAATATTTTAAAATTCAAAGTTTAAATTTATTGGAAAGGATAAAGAAGGAATTTGGAAAAGTATGGAATTAGTATTTTTAGTTAAATAAGATTTTAAATTATAATTAAGAAGTAAAATCTGAAGTTATTGGATTTTGAAATAAATTGAGTAAGTAAAGGAATTTATTTTAAAATGGAGGGAATTTGAAAATCGATTTGGAAATTGATAAAGTGTTTGAAACTGTGATTTAAGAGGATTGAGACTATGGAATTTATAAACTGGGTTTATAAAGTAAAATAAGATATTAGGGGATATTTGGAAGTATAAATTCACGATGAGAATTTATAAAGGAACGGGTAATTTGTTTTAAAAATAAATAGTGGTTTATTTTTAAAAGGATGTGAAAGAGAAGTGTATTTCCCTGGAAAGCCAAGTACGTTTTCAAAACAGATTTTTAAAGTATAAGTTAAAAGTTTTAAAGTTGTTCAAAAGAATGTTTTTAAGAAATTATTACTTAAGTTGTTTAAAATTTTATAGGTAAATATTTATTAAATTAATTATAGTGTTAATTATTTTAAAAAAAGATAATTGGTATTATGTTTTAAAAAGGATAATTATTAATATTTATATTTTATAAAATAGTTATTTTAAAGGTAGTGTGGTCAAAGTTTTATTTGAAACTTGTATAGAATTTTGTAACTTTTATTTTAAAAATTAGTTTTATATTTTATAAAGTAGTTTTATTTTAAATATTTTTAAAGTATATATTATTGAATAAAGTGTTTAAGTGGTTTTAAATTCAAATGTTTAAAGTATATTTTTGAATATATAATTTGGAAGAATTATTTTGAAATATATAATTTGGAAGAATTATTTTGAGTTTGATGATAGTTTGTGAATGTTATCTGATAGTTAAATAACCGACTATCAATATTGGCCAATTGCGTTGATCGTGTCGAAAAGACCGGGATCGAGATTAATTTCTCGAAAACCACTTCGATCCAGTTTGAAAATTTTCGTTAGGAAGATAAGAGCCAGGAGTCAAAGATGGAGCAGTGAAGTGCAAGGGCTAGTCGCTGCTAATCCTGAGGGTGACTCCAAAATGGATGTAGTACGAGTAGTGCCTTCAGTTTCGTTCGAACCTGAAACAGACTTGTATGGACGAATGCTTTCAGAATATCGTACGAGGACGATGAGCATTCTAAGTTTATGTGTGCTAAAAAGGTAATGCATTGCCTCGAGCCTCATCAACCAGGAATGGCTAAAAGAGGGGAGGGCACACAAGGCTAAGTGGCTAGCAACCAATTAGGGTAAGGTCACCCCTGTTAAGATGTCCCTTTTATTTCGGCTATGTGGGCGGTTGCTGATACCAACCGCGGAGTGAACTTATTCGGACTATCCAGTAAGGGGTAGCTTCGGTCTTGTAATGTAGGGGATCACGGTGGATCCTCGGTACGGTGATCTAGATCGCGTACTGTGATGGACGGTACCCTAGTAGCCCGGCCAATGATGGAAATCATTCTCCCTACGTGCCTTTACGTTTTTTGTTTATAGAACCCAGTTTATGGCTAGTAGCTGAAATTTAATAATGTAACAATTTTGGGTATTTAAATAAGTATTTGTATATAGACACTGTTATAATATCAGAGGATTTTATAAAAAATGCTTTGGTTCGGCATGTTTATTTGTGGCATAGTCTTATGAGATACCTTTGATTTCAAACGATTTTGAAAACTTTAATAATCCAATTGGGTGTGTTTTCTCACGCTGGTTTTCCAGACTGACTCAGGTGTTATTTAACTATAATGCTCAGGTCAGACCGAGTATTATAAATACATGATATGATGATGTGAAGCTCAGGAGACGAGCTGGATGGTGAGACGTACTTCCATACTTGATTATTATTCCCCTATGTATTTAGTTTTGAGGACAAGTTTATATAATTGTCCAGCATTTGGATATTGATTATGTTGTTGAATTGAGTTGTACTCTGATGATGTATGTATAAATCAGTACAGATTTCTTTGTGTTTTAAAGCTATTGTTATATATTATATTTATTCCGCTGCATTGGTAAGATTCTGATATTGTTTCTTTTCTTCTTCTACCTCCTTCTTTTTTAGCCCTAATTGTTCGGTTTTTGGGCATTCTATTGCTCGGCATTTGATACAGTGGGCGTATTGATGTTGATTTTCGTGTGTCGAAAAATCGGGTCGTTACACTTGGTATCAAAGCTGAAGGTTAAGCGAGTACCTTGGCTCTGGTGGGGATTACTCATTAAATAGAGTCCGAAGTACTCTAGAATGAGTTTGAGTGTAATAATAGTATGAGCGCATATTTGTTAGTGAATATAAAAATTGTTTTTTATATTGTGTCGACTTATCGGTTGAGTGGTTATGGATTCTGGTCGATACGTGGGACGCCACGTCATCGATAGGGGTTTCTAAACTCTTAAACAAGATAAACCGACACAGTATTGTTTTAAATTGGATAAACGAAATAATTTTACCCAAATTATTTTTGTATATAAAAGAAAAAAAATTTCGTAAATTATTTTAGTTATATATGGTTGCTTGGTTGTTAGGAGATGATAATATTAAATTATTATCATTTAAGTGTGAAATTAAATAAGAAGTTAAGATAATAATCAAAGATTAGGGAAATAAATTCATTAATAGAGTGGAATTTGAACTGTAAATTATGAATGCGATTTATAATTGAAATTGAGATAAAAATTCCAAAGTAATGTTTGAATATGAATTGGCAGATTAGAATTTGGACTTTTGGGAAAAGTTTAAATTCCTTTGAGTTTGAAAATGATTTTCAAAGGTTCTGGAGAAATAATAGTGATATTATTTTGGAAATTTTATTGGAATTGGATTTGAAATCTAGTGAGATTTGGGATTCAAAAATATTTGAAGGGTTTTGACAAGATAAACGCATTCAACTCTTTTCGGTCACTGGACAATAACTTTGGTGATGACTGCAGCATCATCGATGTTCATTTTCGAGTTTCCAAAAGAGAAATTGCTACTAAATTGTTTTAAAATGGAGTGTTTGCAAAATTAAGTTTGATTTTAAAATTCAAAGGATAATTTGATACCAGAGAATTTTGGATATAACTGATTTCAAAAATGATTTTGAAATATTGAGTAATTGTTTAAAAAAAAGACTCTGGAATCTTATTAAAAATGTAATTGGAATATAAATAAGCTGGAAAACTTATAGAAGTTAAAGATTTGAATTAAAATGAAATGTAATTGAATCTAGTAAATAAAAGCAAAAATTTATTTTATTGGAAGTAAATTTGTGGGAGAACAAATTTATTTAAATTTGTAAGTTAAAGAACTAAAACTAAAGTTGAATAATGGAATCAATTTAAATTGTGTCAAGAAAAGTGAATTGTAAAAATTTTCGAAGGAACTAAAGGAAGTAAAAGTTTAGAAATAAACTTTTTATTAAAATTTTAAATTTGTGGAATAAGATTCAACTTGAAAGGGTCCAATAAAGATAAGTGTGACTAGAGAATAAAGTTAGAAAGATAAGCCAATTAAAGAAGGCTGGTAAATGGAATGGAAATAAAATTGTGGATAGACAAATGGATTTGCATTTGTAAGAAAATAGAATTGAAACTGAATATTGAAAATTAATTTAAACTGTGTGTAATTGAAGTTAGTCAAGTGTTGACTAAATAAAACAAAGGACTGAAATAAAATTTGTGAGTAAACTAATTGATTCAAGAGGGTAAGCGGATAAATTGGAATTGTATGTTGGGATGATATTTAATTTAAAATGTGTAAAATGAAGGGAAGTTATAAAATTATTTCGAAGTGAACTAAAATTATAAAAGTTTGGAAATAAGAAATTGTTTGAGATTTAAAATAAGTTAGTGGAACTAATTTAAATAATGATATGAATTAATTATGAGTGGAAGATATTTAATAAAATTAATTATACAGAGTTTGAAGATGAATCGAATTCAAGTAGAATTGAAATGAAAATCTGGATGAAAATTGGGAAAATAATATTTGAAATTAATTAGTAAAGTGAAGCAAATTGAATCTATATGGAATTGGAATCCAAATTGATTTGATGTGGATAAAACCAAGTTGTAAAGTGAAAGTAATAATATAAGAGTATAAAATGCTTGTATTAAACTTAAGAAAAGTTAATGGTGAAGGTTCCTAAGTAAGTTTGGTATTGGAAATATACTAAGTAATTTTGGAATAGAGATTAAGTAAAGTTGTAAAATTGGATAATTGTGGATAAGTGAATAGAAACCAAAATAATGGGAATAAAAGAGAGTTGATATAGCTAATAATCAATGGATATAAAAAGTAAGATGTATGTATATTACTCTATTCGTATAACGATTTGATCCGGATTCGAGCACATAACTTCGAGGTAGAAATACTGATCCGAGTTCGGATTTTTTTCACTCAATTTTCGACGGCGAACTCTGGATATGGTTTTTGATTGATTATGGAAATTCTCTATCATAGTTTGTGGCTATGCAGGGAGAATGACGGTTTTTGATCAAGAAACCAGATCTGAGTCCGCATTAGAAAGTCAGGTGGACGATACCAGTTCGGAAGTGAAATTGTGTGATCGAGTGAACGATCGAATTGGGTATTGCATACGGATAATATATGTGCATCGTACGGATGTGAATGAATTAGATATTAAGACTTTTGTATAGAAATAAATAAAATGATTTTGAAAGCTATGATTGGATATGATTGCTAAATATGATATATAGGTGCTATAAAGGAAAAGGGAATTGGTGTTTTTATTTCAGAAAATAAATTTAATTTGTCGATAAAAAGGTATGTATTTAAATTTCTATATGAAATTTGATGATTTTCTGGTCTAGCCACTTGGCGTTTTTGTTTTCTTTTGAAATCTGGGGGGCATTTTGTAGTTGTACCGAGCTAGCCGCGCAAAGGAGACGCTAGCAAAAAATTTCGAGAATTTAGAGAGTTAGAAAATTTTGAGAAATTTTTTGATAATTTAAATTTGGATTTGAATTTACAAATTGTATGGTCAAGAAGTAATATTGTTTGGAACTTAAGGTTATGTTGGGAAGTTAGTAAGAGTGTTTGTGTGTCTTCAATAAAAAAGGTTGTTTTGAGAAGTAGTTAAAAACTATTGGATTGGGAAAATAGCGAACGGGTTAGGGATCATTCTTCTTAACTAGCAATTTCGGGGACGAAATTCTTTTAAGGGGGGAGGAATGTGACGACCCATAATTTCTGGATATTTGAAATTGAAATATTTAATTGATTTTAAATATTTGGAAGATAGTTTAACTTGAATTTCAAATATCACTATTTATTTAGTAATTAAATTTTTTGAATTTAATTACTGGAGTTGGTAAATTATTTGAATTCTTCAGTTTATGATTGTTAAAATATTTTAAAGGCTCAGAAAATTCATATTGATCATACTGAAGGTGATAGAACTTTTAACATTGAATTTGAAAGTGATTTGTTTAGTTTTGAATTTATATTATTTAAATTGAATTTAAAAATAGCCCTTCGAGACACATTCTTGGAATTCAATGAAACCAGCTCCATAGGATCCGTAATATTGTATTATTATCGGATTTCAATTTTCGTAGTGTTTGGAGTGATCGTTTGGCCGTATGGTAAATGAACGCGCTGAAATCTGGATCGAAAATTTAATATAATAACCGGGTCCAGAAAGCTATCTTCTCCATACGATTGAATTAGGACTCGGAACCATTTCCATTGTGATCGGAATAGGGGTTTAACATTGTAAGTGCCTGGCAGCACGCCTCGATAGGAGATCGAGATTTTAGGCTTCGTTTTTGAGACGATATAAATTTAAATAATTTGTTTGGTCAAACAAATCACATCAGAACATTTAAAATTTCAATTCAGAACACCGTAGCTATTTTGTTTTGACACGCGTCGAAAATTTTAACACTTTTCCTTCTTCTTTCCACATGCGTCTTCGCTAGAGTAAATAAGCCATCTATGAAAAATAATAATTCTTCTTAACTAGCAATTTCGGGGACGAAATTCTTTTAAGGGGGGAGGAATGTGACGACCCGGAATTTCTGGATATTTGAAATTGAAATATTTAATTGATTTTAAATATTTGGAAGATAGTTTAACTTGAATTTCAAATATCACTATTTATTTAGTAATTAAATTTTTTGAATTTAATTACTGGAGTTGGTAAATTATTTGAATTCTTCAGTTTATGATTGTTAAAATATTTTAAAGGCTCAGAAAATTCATATTGATCATACTGAAGGTGATAGAACTTTTAACATTGAATTTGAAAGTGATTTGTTTAGTTTTGAATTTATATTATTTAAATTGAATTTAAAAATAGCCTTTCGAGACACATTCTTGGAATTCAACGAAACCAGTTCCATAGGATCCGTAATATTGTATTATTATCGGATTTCAATTTTCGTAGTGTTTGGAGTGATCGTTTGGCCGTATGGTAAATGAACGCGCTGAAATCTGGATCGAAAATTTAATATAATAACCGGGTCCAGAAAGCTATCTTTTCCATATGATTGAATTAGGACTCGGAACCATTTCCATTGTGATCGGAATAGGGATTTAACATTGTAAGGGCCTGGCAGCACGCCTCGATAGGAGATCGAGATTTTAGGCTTCGTTTTTGAGACGATATAAATTTAAATAATTTGTTTGGTCAAACAAATCACATCAGAACATTTAAAATTTCAATTCAGAACACCGTAGCTATTTTGTTTTGACACGCGTCGAAAATTTTAACACTTTTCCTTCTTCTTTCACATGCGTCTTCGCTAGAGTAAATAAGCCATCTATGAAAAATAATAATAATAATAATCGTGTCTTCTCTAAGAATTTTTTACAGAGGAGAAGAAAGAAAAAGAGGGCTGCATGTATTTTTTTCTTTGTTCGAACCTATTTTCTTCGTTCTTTTTCCCCCAAAAAAAATCAAAATTGCTCTCAGTGAAATCGAAATGATTTCGATTCAAGATTAGGGCCGAGGCATGGAGGGGGATTTTAATCGGCTTGGATACGAGGAGGGGCAAACTCTATCAGTTCCGTTCGTGTTTCCAAATAGGGCTCGTCGATCGAGATTCGTGAGAGGGGGAGCAACGTGACAGTGGCGGTGGGTCCAGGTCTGCGTGCGGCGTCGGTTTAGGGCCGTGATTCTTTGGGGGGGCTGCTGCGTCGATTGGTGGGTTGTTGGTCGACAGTGGCATGGGTGCTTCATTAGTATAAGCAAGTCGAGTGAGTGGAGGTAGGTTTGTCGGCTGGGGAAGTTGATGTTTCAGTTGGTCATGGAGGTTTCTGATTTAAGTGTACACGTGGGCCAAAGCTAAAGTTCAGGTGGAAAGCATGCAAGCAAGGTGGATAGCGGCGTGGTCAACGGCCTGTTGGGTGAGTATCTTCGATCTTTAGGTTTTTGCGTATACGTATTTTCAGTAAGATTTAACATATTATAGATCTATATATATATATATATACAATAAAGTAAATTTACTGTTGTTTTATACCGATACAAAATTATTTTTTATAGATAGAGTTTAGGGAAAAAGGAAATTTTAAAATGTTGAATGTTTTTATAAAATTTGATTTTTGAAAATCTATAAATTATTTTATAGTTTCAAGGGAGAATAGATATACGTAGATATTTTTAATGTACAAGCTGATTTTGAAATAGTAGATTTGGCCATTTATTTGCTCATTTAATTATGTCAGTCATTAAGTAATTTATTAAAGGAAATTTAAATTAAATTTATTATATGGGAAATTTATTTTTCGATTAATTTAAAATATTAACAAGCTCTATGCATGATTTTTATACAAGGTCTAAAATCATGGAGAAAAAAGTCAAGATGGATTGGATTTGAAAACAAATATCAAAGGTGAGTTAATTCACTCATCTAGATTTTAAAATAAATATCAAAGGTGAGTTAACCACATTCATCTGGATTTTTATTTAAATTTAAGTAGTTATATTTAAATTATTGGTTGGATGGTTGAATTGATTGAATGTGATATGTTATATATAGTATATATATTGGAGTGATTGATTTCCCACATTATATAGCGGATGAGGCCCTATGCGTTGCATAATAGCGGATTAGATGATATAACCCCATATACCGCGATATTCCACCTCGAAGTGAAATTGGTATTTTATTTTGTGCTAACATCTGTGGATGCAGAAAAACAGGTTGGAAGGATCCAACTGGATTCCTCAAAATATTTAGATTTGTTTTAATATTCTATGATATGATTTGATAATATGAGATAGACTATATTGGTAATTGAAATATTGGATGCTATGGTTTGATTGATTATATTTGGGTATACTGAGTTATCAAAAATATATTGATTGGATTTTTAATGAGAAAATAAAAGAGAGAATTTTTAAGTAAAATAATTATAGAAATTTGAATGAATGAAATGGAAAAGAATAAAAGTTAATTTTTAAATTCTAATAAATAAATTCTGAGTATGGAAAGGAGATTTTGAATAAAAGGGGAAATACTGAATTTCAAAACTTAAGTGATATTATTTAAAGGAATTAAAAATTTTATTTTAAAATTCAAAGTTAAAATTTATTGGAAAGGATAAAGAAGGAATTTGAAAAAGTATGGAACTAGTATTTTTAGTTAAATAAGATTTTAAATTATAATTAAGAAGTAAAATCTAAAGTTAATGGATTTTAAAATAAATTGAGTAAGTAAAGGAATTTATTTTAAAATGGAGCGAATTTGTAAATCGATTTGGAAATTGATAAAGTGTATGAAACTGTGATTTAAAAGGAGTGAGAATATGGAATTTATAAACTGGGTTTATAAAGTAAAATAAGATATTATGGGATATTTGCAAGTACAAATACACGATGGGAATTTATAGAGGAATGGGTAATTTGTTTTAAAAATAAATAGGGGTTTATTTTTAAAAGGATGTGAAAGAGAAGTGTATTTCCCTGGAAAACCAAGTACATTTTCAAAACAGATTTTTAAAGTATAAGTTAAAAGTTTTAAAGTTGTTCAAAAGAATGTTTTTAAGAAATTATTATTTAAGTTGTTTCAAATTTTATAGGTGAATATTTATTAAATTAGTTATAGTGGTAATTATTTTTAAAAAAAGTTAATCGGTATTATGTTTTAAAAAGGATAACTATTAATATTTATATTTTATAAAATAGTTTTTTTAAAGATAGTTTGGTTAAAGTTCTATTTGAAACTTGTATAGAATTTTGTAACTTTTATTTGAAAAATTAGTTTTATATTTTGTAAGGTAGTTTTATTTTAAATAGTTTTAGTGTATTTTTTCGAATTAAGTGTTTAAGTGGTTTTAAATTCAAATGTTTAAAGTGTATTATAGAATAAAGTGATTTAAATTATTTTTAAATCTAAAGTATTTGGGCTTGGTGATTTTCAGTGGAAATAGAAAATATTTGGGAAAATTTATTCCGTGAGAGAAAGGTGGTTTGAAATTGTTTTCAAAAGGTTGAAGTATGGAAAATAGCTTGCGAAGTTATTTGAAATAAATAATTTGGAAGAATTATTTTAAGTATGATGGTTGCTTGTGAATGTTATCTGATAATTAAATAAACGACTATCAATATTGGCCAATTGCGCTGATCGTTTCGAAGAGACCGGGATCGGGATTAGTTTTTCGAAAACCACTTCGATCTGGTTAGAATGTTTTCGTGAGGAATACAAGAGCTGGAAGTCGAAGATGGAGCAATGAAGTGCAAGGGCTAGTCGCTATTAATCCTGAGGGTGATTCCAAAATGGATGTAGTAGGAGTAGTGCCTTCGGTTCCGTTCGAACCCGGAACAGACTAGCATGGACGAATGCTTTCAAAACATCGTCAGGAGGACGATGAGCATTCTAAGTGTATGTGTGCTACTGTTAATGCTAAAAATGTACACTAACACCCCAGTGTGAGTTGTGATATAGCGAAAGCACCACCCGTTGGTACGGGAATTAAGAGCAAGTAGAAAATAGCAGAAATAGTAAAGAGACAACAATTTTTATAGTGGTTCGGCTCAAAGTCAAGCCTACGTCCACTTAATCTCTTCTATTATTGATTTGATTACAAATTTTACAATAATTCTTCAATTACAACACAATTAAGGCAAGTAGTTAGAACTTTGATGCAGAAAAGCTCTCTGAATTCATGTTGAATGAACTTGATCTTTTCCCAAGGTTCTTTGAAGTGTCTTTGGCATTTTAAGTGTTGTAGAAGTCGTGAAAACAGCAAAGTCTTGGCGTTCGAGAAATTTTTTCCCCTCCCAATGTGGAGTAGGCGGGGTATTTATGGGGGAGTTTCGGAGTTAGGTCGTGTTGTGTAGGCTGTGGGTGGCTTAGGAGTTGAGTTAGGTCACGGGTGACCTAATGGGTACGGGTTACGGCTTATAGTGGGTGTATTTGGCCATTTGCGTTGGCTGGTAGGTCGCAGCGACCTATTTGGAATGGAAGGCGATCTATACGCTGGGGCATCAGGCGGAGCGACTTAAGATATCCTTGGGAGAAGCAGCGACCTAATATAGGTTGGAGCGACCTATATACAAACGGCATAAGGAGGCGCGGCTTATTTAGGTGCAGATGTGGGCTCATAACCCGCTAGGTCGCTACCTCATTGAGTCGCTGTAGTATTCAACCCACTGTCGTGTTCGAGTCGCTATGCCATTGATCTGTTTAGGTCGCTTAACTCGTTTAAAGCTGCTGGGAGTTTGAGTTGTTAACTCATTGCAATGTTAGCTCGCCAGATGCTATAGGTCGTAAGTCGCTTGGAGCTGTGAACAGTTAAGTCGCTTGGGGTTTTGGGGTAGTTAACCCGTTGTTATGTTAGGTCGTTAAGTCGCCAGCTTTTCTTAAGCAGTTGGGTCGCCGTTTAGAAAAGGGATTAACACTTGCCCCTCGATGTACATGCCTAGGTTATAGGTCGTGTGCTTCGATTTAACCTTGCTAAGTCGTGGACGACTCAAGGATCTTGCTAACTCGTGCGCCTATTCATCTTCCCCTTTTTCTTCTATATAAGCCGCTAAGCCGTTTCACCCTCTTCACTTTACTATTTATCATCTTTCCGCCATTGTTGTATTCAAGCTCAAGAGCTAAAGCGAAATTCCCTTCCTCGTATCTTCGATTATCATTTTCAACAACAAATCTAGGTAAATCGGATCATCTGACCATCGTGTTCACCATTGATTCTCCCATAACCAATTTCACGCAATTTTTGTTACCATGTTGAAAGATTATACCCCGACTCACCTTTTGATCATCGTCGAATGTTGGTAATTGCGTTATTCTCTAAAAATGAATCGACTTAGGGTTCCATGAAGTTATTGGGTGAATGTGGAGTATTTGGAGTTGATCATGGGTTTTGGAAGTTTGGAGGAGACGAGGAGGTTTTGGGTTAATGGATTTTGGGTTATGTTGTGGCATTTCTGGTGAAGTAAAGGGGATGAACACGTGGCAATGTGTGAGTGGAGAGCAGGACTTAGGTTTTAGTGGAAGAGAGCTCGGTATTTCTGGGATACCCTTAGGGTGACCTAGGGCATGAGGCGAATTAATCATGTAGAGCAACTTAGGATATATATAGTATACTGCTTCAGACGACATAACTCCCTTAACGACCCATCTTTGGGTCGCACCATAATTTGGGCGAGTTAACTTTTTATGGCATAACTTTTAGGTCACTCTTGTACTTGGACGAGCTAAGACTTTAGCACATTTGCCTCGTCGTGACATAAAGCCTTATAGCCTTAACCCGTGACCTTCTACCTTGCACATGCCTTATCATTCCATGGCTTTGGACAATATGAACAGCATAAGTTGAACAAGATAAAGTATTGCACTGCTTAATTCGTAAAATGTGACTAGACCTTTAACTTGAACTGCTTGCTTGAACTTTCAACTGTCTCTAAACAGATTGCACCAACATTTGATTGTTAATAACCGTTACTATAATGCAGAAAATTAGGACGAATATACTCATCATCGACTACCCACATCGAGTGATGGATTAGGTCAAAGATATAATATTTTACTTAAGTAAAATAGTATGGATCTAATTAAAAATGAAATGCTACGAATCAACTGACTTAAATGAAGCATCAAAGCAAAATTCATACAGTTATAACTTCTTATTGCTGAATATTATCTGCATTGATACTACACTTAATTTTGATCCAATAACAAGGCTTGAATCTTCCTGAATTGACGTGCGCCAACCAGTATTATTTTAAGTTTTGCCTTATTTACTTGTTATTTTAGTAGCTTTGCACAACACTTCATACACTTTTAGGAAACGTACACTTTCATATTTGAACATCCAGTCCCTTGTGTAGAATGGCTTCTCAACAAGTGCGAGAAGAGATAGTAGAGCGGGCCGATGAGGTTTTCCTAATGGCTGACCCTTTGGAGAATCCTCCGGAAAGAGTTTCAACTACATTGAACCAACGGGCTTTCAGCCAGCTATGTATTCAATTCGGCATCGCTGAAGCGGATGCTCTGCTTCCTGGGGTAAATGACACTGCCGATAGGCCGCCTCCTGGCTTCATTGCAGTCAATCGTCAAATGTGTCTGAATGGAGATATTCCCCCCTTCAACGATTTTCTTAGAACACTCCTCCTTCGACTAACTATTTCTCCATTCCAGTTGCACCCTAATGGCTATGCCATTTTGATGGGGTTGTGCGTACTATTTAGGAGGATGCTTAACCGCCTCCCAAGCTTCGAGGAGATCTGCTATTCGTGTTCATTCAGGAGGAACAAAGATCACCCTTCCATTACTCTTGTAAGTAGTGCAAGAAACCGCAAGCTAATTAAGGATCTGCCCGAGAGCGCTCACGGGTTTTTAAACCAGTTCTTCTTTGTCCGTTGCCCCCCCCCCCCCCCCCCGGGATTCTACGGTATCTGGAGAGTAGGAAGTAAGACTACCTATCTCCGTTCACTTCATTTCTGAGCCTTTCAAAATTCGAGTCGTCAAGTGCTAACTTTATTCTTTACTTTTGCAGCACTTCCTCCTCCCTCTAAAGATTCTAGTCACAAATCGACTTTTGAAAGATTGAGTGTCGTAGCTATTGATGAGAGAAGTATTAAGTTTCTACTGAAGGACGAATTTTTGCACCAATTCGGACTCTTGCACTCTTCTCGATCCATTCAGTCCCGTGATGCCCCCAGTTCTCAAGCAGAAGCGTCAGATGCCCCAGCCTCCGCAAAGGAATTTGCACTGAAGGAACCTATTGTAGAGGCTTCATTAGTGAAATGCTCCAATTCCGTTGACGGTGTGAGATTATCTGGCAAATCTAAACTTCCCTCGGTTATTGAAGAAGAGGAATTTCCTCAACATTCTGGGAAGGCTACTAGAGAAGCTGATGAGGGAGCTGAGAAAGAAAGTTCCATTACGAAGTGTGTAAAGCGTGCTGAAGAGGGCACTGCTGATATGACCCATTCTGTTGGGCACGATGGTGATGTTATATTTGGAGGACTGAGCGATCTTATGGTGACTTCCCACGAGCTCTTTAAAGATGACACCACCACTTCTAGGCTTATTTCTCCAGCAATCGAAGCGACATCCGTTTTGCGATCAATTCCATCAACCCAAGAGTTGACTCTTGCTGCAAAAGCCGACATCACTCCTAAGCCGAAGAGTGGTTTGTAGCTTGACGCACGTAGTTCGCACACCACACACACACTTAGGATTTTTGGCAATTATGCGCACTTAGCTTCTTTATTTCGAAGATTTCTAAATTTTGTCTCTTCTTCACTTTCAGGTTCTCCAATGGGACGCAATAGCTCATATTACGATGACTTTCAGCGCTATGCGAGACGTGATTCTTATGACCCCAGGCGCTATCTTCCTGCCCCTAGGGAGACTGATGAGGAAAGAGAAGCTAGGAAAAGTCGTGAAAGGCAGGCTTATGAGGGGCGTTATGGAAGAAGAGACGACCGACATGACTCTTACCAGAGGGATGATGACTCCCATAAGAGAAAGTCTCATGATGATAAGGGGAAGAGTCATGTAGCTGAAGATTCAAGCAAGCGAGCCAAGCTTAGCGAAAAGTCTACATCTGAAATTTCTAAGGTGCCCGCTGCTTCTATCTCTCTAGACATCCCTTCTAGCTCTCCTGCCCTTAAAAGAGCTGAAATTCAAGCAATCATTAATAGGCCTCTTTATCAAGTTGAGAAGCCTCCGTCTGCACTCCAAAGCCGATTTCCGCACTGGTGTTTGAAAGGAGAACGTTTTGATCTGGACTTGGTTCCATTTGATAAATAGGCCATGTTGAGAAATCTCGACACTGTCAAGCTTGATATTGAAAGAATGTCCGGCTGGCAAAAACTAGTTAAGGAGCTTCAAAGAGTAAATCATTTAAATCTCGAGGCTATGCTGACAATGGAAAGCAATAAGTCCGAGTGGCAAAAAGTTATTGATCGGCATGATACGGAGATGAAGAGCATCACCGCCTATAACGAGAAACTTGAGGCTAAAATCAAGAAGCTTGAAGATGATCTTGCCACCTCTTCCACTTCTTATACTCAAAAGGAAGAGGTTCTTCAAAAGAAAATAAGAGACGCCCATGCTACTCAACGAGATGCTGAGGCTAAACTTGAGGCGGAGTCGAAAATCGTGGAAATCTACCGCAATGATGCTGCTCAGCTGCGGGAAAAGACTAACTCCCAAGATTTGGAGATTACAATGTTAAAGGCCCAGCTTTCTAAGGCTGAAAAGGAGCATGACGAGGCCATCGCTGGAAAAGCAGCAGCTGAACAATCACATGAGGCGACTAAGGCCAATGTCAGCTCCACTCTATTCGAGTTTTATGTTCACAGCGTCTTGGGGCATGGCAGTCTTTCATTTTTGGGCCCAAAGTATGAGGTTACCCTGGCTGAAGTGTGGGAAGCAGCAGTTGAAATGCTTAGAGCCGCTGGCTACGCTGAGGAGGATCTTGAGGCTTATTATTTTGATGATGAGGGTCGTGCCGCCCTTGCCAGAGGGAAAGAACAACTTGCCAAGGAACGTGCCGAAGCGGTGGAAGGAGAGCATCTAAGGAAGGCACCTTTGGCCGACCCAACTCGTCCTTCGGCTTCGGTTGACATCGATATTATTGGCTCCAGTTTCCACTCTCTGCCTCCTGCCAAAGCTGAAACCAAAACTACAACTGCTCATGCCAAAGACGAGGCCCAAGAAGACACCGAAGCCCAAGATCTTGAAATTGACGTGATAAAGCCAATCTCTCCAGGTAACTTCAACATTGATCCAACTCAAGTGGACTACTCGTTTGCTTCACATGAGCTCGATGAACTTATTGCTTATTACTTAAGCCTCGACATGCCACTATCTTCTCTCTTTGCGACAAATACTGATGTTTAATTTTTCTTCTTCTGTAGTGAAAACAACAAGTGCTGTACAGGCTTCGCCTCCTCCAGCTGTTTCCCCTCCACCTCTTCAAGTTACTCCTTCTTCTGCTTCTCAACCGGGGTCGCAAGAAGAACAAATAGGAGCTCTTCAAGGCTTAGATGACCCGGCTACTTCACAAGAGCAGAAAGCTGAAGAACTTGAGGAGGGTGAGAGGACCCCGAAGAAATTTACTGCCGATGATACAAAGCTGATTGATCTGATCACTCCAGGCAGCGAATATTCTTCAAAGATGAGGGGAAAGCATGGAATTTCGAAGAAAAAGAAGGGCACTTCTGCTAGCGATGAGAAAGCGGAAGAGGACCCAATTGCACCTCTTTCTCCTTTTTCCCTGACTCGTTCAGGCCGACTCAAGAAGTTAACCATTAGGTCAGGCGAGGGCTCCAAAGGCGGCGGGAAGAAGAAGTAATGGGTCTGGTTTTATCCTTCTTGTTCTGCTCTTTTGCTTTTTGCTTGTATCTAAAGACTTGTATCGACTGGAGATTGTGCGGGTACCGGCCCCCGCTTTTTGAAACCTGCACATGTATACAAATCTTTTATAGTATGGAATAGAATGACTCTTTTTACTTGTACAATCTTTTGTCTGTATTTGTAAATGCATTTATTCCTTATTTTCACACAAGTTTCTTTATTTTCTTTGTATGATATTGCAGTGAGCTCGTGGTATGTTGCTTGAGCGTTGCTTTTATTAATGTAGTTATATTATATTGCCCTCATATCACGGCTTATTGCAATCTTCTCCATTTTGAGAAGACTTGTACTCTTACTCTGGAGAATAATTTTTCCATTTTGAGGAAATATTATTCTGCTCTAGTAGAATATACCTTGTATTGGAGAAGTTTTCTTCTTTTTTTTAGAAATAGTTTTTACAATTCAACTTTCGGAGATGGTCACTTTTATTTTTGAGAAGTGGATTCCCCTACGCGGTAAAGCGGGCCTCCGAAGAAGGCTTTGGTTTATTTGCCAGAAAGTTATATCTCATCGTTAAGTGGGCCCACGGGACTGGCGTCAACTGCTTTATCGGATATTTGTTTGAACAAACGTTCGTGAGCAGTTAGCTGCGGCCTAGAACCTTCTCTTTAAGAAGGTGCCCTTTCGGTGGTTACACCAACGACTTTTTCAAGAGATAACATTTCATTTTGGGCGTGCCTTATTAGAGGGCTTTATTTGGCACTTCAACTTTTTTGGGGAAGAATGTTCTCATTATGGAGAAATTGATCTTCCCTTGAGAGTAGAAGTGTGCCTCCGAAGAGCGCTTTTTTGTTTGCCTGAAAGTTACTTCTTGTAGTTAAATGGATCCACGGGGCGGATGCAAGCTACCTAATTGGATGTTCGTTTGTACGGACGATCACAATTGGTTAGCAAGGGCCTGGTGCCTTCATTTTGGGAAGGTGCCCCTTCGGTGTTTCCACCAACCTTTTTGTTTGAGAAAAACATTTCATTTTTCGGCGTGCCTTGTTGGAGGGCTTTCTTTGGCACTTCAACCTTTTTGGGGAAGAATGTTCTCATTATGGAGAAATTAATCTTCCCTTGAGAGTAGAAGTGTGCCTCCGAAGAGGGCTTTTTTGTTTCGTTTGCCAGGAAGGTTGAATCTCACAGTTAAGTGGATCCACGGAGTAGACGCAAGCTACCTAACTGAATGTTTGTTTGCATAAACGATCACAATCAACTAGCGAGGGCCTGGAACCTTCACTTTGGGAAGGTGCCCCTTCGGTGGTCCCACCAACCTTTTTTTTGAGAGACAAGATTCCATTTTGGATGTTTTTTGTCTGCTTGCCCATGTCTTTTCACTATCCGCCCCTCAGCGATTCCTCGTTATCATTTCTAAGTACATGTTCCTTTCTTTTGCAAGTTGTTTTTTTTTTCCAGAGAAGTGTATTTCATTGTTAAGTGAATCCACGGGGCAGGTGCAAGCTACTTAACCGGATGTCCGTTTGCACAAACGATCACAATCAGTTAGCAAGGGCCTGGAACCTCCACGTTAGGAAGGTTCCCCTTCGGTGGAATCACCAACTGTTTGTGAGAAGCACTTCTTATGTAGGAATTGAATTTGGAATTTTTGTGGCTTGACATTTGTTTGTTGAGTGATTTGTAGGAATCGCTTGGCCTTGTGATGTGTTGAATAGGTAAGCTTTGTTTTGATAGCCTGCAATATTAAATCAACATTTTAGCAATATAATTAAGATATTTGCGCATCGAAATGAGACAGGCATTTTATAGTAGTAGAGAACACAAGATTTATAGTGGTTCGGCCAAGAACTGGGCCTACATCCGCTTTATAGTTCTTATTATTAATTCATACTGATTTTACAATGGCTTACAATACAAGAATGATACATCCACAATCATTTTACAAATTTAAGCATAGCTTCTAAGTAAAATATGGACGCAAGTGATTGCTGTTCTAGGCTCTCAAAATTGGATCTCCTCCGACAGTTGTGAGCTTGAAAGTGCCATCAAGAAGTTTTTTGCCTATGACGTATGGCCCTTACCAGTTTGGCCCAAACACTCCTGTTGCTGTCATGACCCTTTTCAAGACTAGATCCCCAGTTTTAAAGCTGCGTTGGCGAACTTTAGAATTGAAGTGCTTGGCTATCCTTTGCTGATGGGCTGCAACTCTGAGCTTAGCCTCTTTCCTTCTTTCATCAAGCAAGTCAAGTGCTTCAAGTTGCATCTTTTCATTTTCAGCTTGGTTGAAATGAAGTCTCCTGTGTGAGGGGACCTCTATTTCCACTGGAATCATTGCTTCTGATCCATATGCTAATGAGAATGGAGTGTGTCCAGTCGCAGTCTTGTGGGTAGTTCTGTATGCCCAAAGTGCTAGTGGCAGCTTATCGATCCAACCACCTTTTGTTTTTTCAAGCTGTTTTTTGATGGTTGATTTGATAATTTTGTTCACTGCTTCCACTTGCCCGTTTGCATGCGGATGAGCCACTGCTGAGAAGCTTTTTTGGATCTTGAATCGCCTGCAAAAGTCCTAGAATTCATCGCTTTCGAATAGGTACCATTGTCTGTGATTATCTTCTGAGGCACACCATACCTGCAAATGATATTTTTAGTCACAAAGTTTATCATCTTTTTATAGGTAATAATAGCCAATGGTTCAGATTCAGCCCATTTAGTGAAATAATCAACAGCAACAATAGCATATTTGATTCCGTACTTGGCAATCGGCAAAGGCCCAATGAGATCTATCCCCCAAATGGGGAATGGCCATAGACTGACCATCTGTGTTAGCTCGGTGGAAGGTGCTCTTGGGATTTTTGCAAATCTCTGGCATCTGTCACACTTTCGGGAGTAGCTAGCAGCGTCTCGATTAATATCTGGCCAAAAATACCCATAGCAGAGAATTTTCTTTGCTAGAGTTTGGCCACCTGAATGATCCCCACACTCTCCTCCGTGCACCTCAGCTAAAATCGTCTTAGCCTCTTCCTTGGTTACACATCGGAGTAATGGCATCGAGAATCCTCGTCTGTACAACCAGCCATCTTGAATTACATATCTCGGGGCTTTTCTTAAGAGTTTCTGGCGCTCTTTTGAGTTTTCTGGCAGGGAGCCGTTGAGTAGATATTCCTTGATCGGGGTCATCCACGACTCCTTGCTCTTGCGATACAGCCATAATCCAGTCAATATCTATCTCATCAGTACTTAGAGATGACAAGACTTCCACAGGGACCAATCCCAATAATTGAGCTTCGCCAGATCTTGAATATTTTGCGAGAGAATCTGCCTTCATGTTCTCTTCCCGAGGTATATGGCTTATTGTATAATGATAAAAATCATCAAGAAGCTCCCAGGCCTTTGACAAGTAAGTAGGCAGATTTCCTCCTTTAGTTTGAAACTCTTTCTTGACTTGGCATACAATAAGCTGGGAATCACTGAAGATCTGCAATACTTTGATGTTTGGTTCTTTAGCAATCTTCAAGCTGACAACAAGAGCTTCATATTCTGCTTCATTATTTGTCGAAGGAAATTCTAATCTCAATGCACAGCACAATGACCGCCCTTCGGGGGTTTCAAGCACAACGCCATCTCCAGAACAATAGTCATTTCTTGCACCATCAACATATAATTTTCATCGGATCGGGATGTCATCAGTCACCTCTTCCTCACTGTCACCTTTATCTATGTATTCTGCAATGAAATCTGCTAAAGCTTGTCCATTGATTGCTCTTCGGGGATGGTAGGTGATATCGTATTGGCTGAGTTCAATATTACACTTCAGAAGATGACCCGAATTTTCAGGGCGAAATAGGACTTTCTTTAGAGGTTGATCAGTGAGGACTTTAATAGGATGAGCTTGGAAATATAGCATCAACTTTCTGGACGCAATCAACAGACAATAGGCGAGCTTTTCCAGCTTTGAATAATTTATCTCTGCCCTAGTGAATCTTTTGCTAATGTAATAAACCGAACGCTGAACTTTTGCGTCTTCCTGTACCAATGCTGCACTGAGAGCATGAGATGAAACCGCTAAATATATGAAAAGATCTTCACCATTGCTGGGCTTAGAAAGTACTGGAGGCATTTCCATGTGACGAATCAGTTCATCAAAAGCTTTCTGACATTCAGGAGTC
Organism: Allium cepa; assembly: GCA_030765085.1. Taxonomy (NCBI): domain Eukaryota; kingdom Viridiplantae; phylum Streptophyta; class Magnoliopsida; order Asparagales; family Amaryllidaceae; genus Allium; species Allium cepa. The sequence continues at coordinate 938,012,000 of CM060935.1, forward strand.
CATTCAAAGTTTTTCTTTCCTTTCTTCAGAGCGTCAAAGAAGGGAATGCATTTATCAGTGGCCCTGGAAATAAACCGACTCAAAGCAGCGACTTTCCAGTTGAGGCTTTGCAATCTCTTCTTTGTCCTAGGGGCTTTGACTTCTCTTAAAGCAGTAATCTGAGCAGGATTAGTTTCGATGCCCCTAGCACTCACAATGAAACCCAAGAATTTTCTGGACTCTATCCAGAATGAACATTTCAGAGGATTTAGCTTCATCCCATACTTTCGGAGGACCACGAACATTTCTGCCAAATGATCCATGTGGTCTACTGCCTTCTTCGATTTCACCAACATATCACCAACATATACTTCCATAGTCTTGCCAATTTGGGGTTTGAACATGGCATTAACAAGTCTTTGATAAGTTGCCCCCGCGTTCTTTAGTCCGAAGGGCATGACTTTATAGCAGTAAAGACCAACATCAGTGATGAAACTTGTGTCCTCCTGATCTGGCTCATGCATCTTGATTTGATTGTATCCTAAGTAAGCATCCATAAAAGACAATAATTCATGCCCGGCTATTCCATCCACCAACTGATCAATCCTGGGTAACGGGAAACAGTCCTTGGGGCATGCTTTGTTCAAGTCTGAAAAGTCGATGCATAGTCTCCACTTTCCATTTGCTTTTTTAACCAACACCGGATTAGAAAGCCAATTTGGATAAGTGGATTCTCTGATGAAGCCATTTTCCATAAGCCGATCCACTTCTTCTTTTAATGTTGTCGACCTTTCAGGACCCTGGGTTCTTCTTTTCTGCTTTAGGGGTGTGAATTTTGGATCAATATTCAAAGCATGCACTGCGATTTATGGAGATATTCCACACATGTCGGCATGACTCCAAGCGAATACATCTAGGTTTGCTTTCAAGAATGATATCAACATATTCTGAACCGTCACACCGAGTTGTGAACCCACATTCAACATCTTGTTTGGATCATTCAGGTCAATAGGTATTGGCACTGTCACTTCCACCGGCACCACTCCACTCTCCCCTGCACTGGTTTTTCTGGGATCAATCTCTTTTCATGCACCACTATGTTCACCAATGCAGGGTCCACCCCGTAGTTGCTACAAGGTGGGATCTTTGATGCGGAGCGGAGCTGCCGCACCCTTACATATTTCTCTCTTCTTTGCCTCCCGTAACTCTATGAGATAGCATTCTCGCCCGGCATTTTGGTGCCCCTTCACAACACCGACGCCATTATCAGTGGGGAACTTCATAGTCAGGCACCATGGGGCAAGAATGGCCTTGAATGCAGCAAGTGTCGGTCGACCCAAGAAGGCATTGTAAGCGGAGAATTCATCAACAATCAAAAAAGTTTGTTTTCGGATCACCTTCTTTTCTCCTTCTCCAAGCTCTACAAATAAGTCAATAGTCCCTATAGGCTGTTTTGGTTCTCCAGTGAACCCAATAATTTTCTGTGAGGAAGCTTGGACATCAGCCATGGGAATTTTCATCTGATCAAATGTCTTTATGAAGAGGACATTGCAAGAGGCGGTGCAGTCAACAAGCACCCTTCTTACAATGGCTGGTCCGATGCCTGCAGATATCAACAAGGGAACCATGGTGGGAGCCTCAACACCAACAGAGTCTCTAGCCCGGAATATGATGTCATCCTTAAAAGTTCTTTGCTGTTTTAATGGTGCAGCATCTTCCAAGACAAAAACATTGTCTTCCGCCGGGGTATATCTCAAAGCGTGAGCATATCTCTCCATCTCACCCCAACTTCTGTCCGCTGGGTGAGGACCCCTTATGATAACATTAATGACCGGCCTCTCAGATTCCTGCGCTGCAGTCCTCTCACCTGAGCCGGATTGATGAGCAGGAACTTGTTGCCCTGAGTAGATGAGGTCGGGTCACTTCTATTTCTCTTCACATATTGTTGTAGTTTATTCTGTCTCAACAGCTCTTCAATCAAATTCTTTAAATGGCGACATTCATTAGTGTCATGGCCAGGTTGATTGTGGAACCGACAGAATCTCCCATCATGCACAGGCTTCATCTCAGGTGGTTTGGGGTATTCAACAGCATCCTTGGTTGCGAAAAAGATATTTTCTGGAGTATCAGTTAAGGGAGTAAAATCTGAAGGTTTAAAGTGGCGAGTTTTCTTCGCATCTTTCTACTTTTTTCCACCGTCATTCTCCCTCTTCTGGCCGCCAGATTCCTTTTTGTTAGAAGCAACATTGTTATTCTCAACTTCAGTCACGACTACTTTTGCTGGCATAGGAAGGCTTTCTAAGCGCATAAATTCATCGGCCTTCTTGTAGAACTTCTCAAGTGAATTTGGCTCTTTCATCTTTAGCCATTTTCCGAATTCACTTGATTTGTCAATAGCTCGCATCAAGTAAGTCAGAATCATCCGAGGCTCTGCATTATCAACTTCGGCCAAGGCTATATTAAAGCGGTTTAAGAAAGATATGATACACTCTCTGGGGCTTTGTTCGAGGCTGGATAGTGACATTATATCCTTGGCCTTCGAAGCATGTAACCTAAACTGATCTTTGAATTTCCGAGTTAGGTCGGAGAACTTATCCATGGATCGAACTGGCAGCTTCGTGAACCAAAGCAGGGCCACTCCCTCCAAGTACACAGGAAAGTATCTGCACTTGATCTCGTCTGTTGCTCTGGCACCTGTCATATGCCAGTCATACTTGTATAAGAACTGGTTAGGATCGCTTGTCCCCGATAAGCTGGAATAGTGCGGGGAACAAACTTCTTCAGAAATTCAGCCTCCAGAATTCTTTTAGTAAAAGGTGTCTTGCTTGGAGCAAACCCCCAGTCACTTTCATCTTCCTCCCTTCGCATGCTCTCCTTCATAATTTGTCGAATCATTCCCGAGAGGTACTCCTCATCGTTTAGCCCCGTGGGACAGACGTCAGCTACTTTTCCGGAAGTTTGCCTGGACAAACGTTCGCGAAGAGTTTGCTGCGGCCTTGAACCTTCAACTTGGGGAGGTGCCCCCTCGGCGGTGCCAGTTGCCCTCTGAGGAATACTTTTCCCTTGGGAATCATGAACATCCTCAACGAAGGTTTCTTCATTATTTTCTGGTTGCTGGTTAACTCCAAGCAAAGCATTCAACCTTTTCAACATCAAAGTGTTCCGGGCTTCCATTTGTTGATACAACCCAGACACTACAGCATCCGATTCCGCCCTTGTGATTCCAACACTAGGAGCCGCTCGATTTGATGCAGGAGAAGTGGCGGTGTTGTCATAAGCATCTCCAGATCTAGTAGATCAACTTTTCTTCCAGGAGCCATAATTTCGGATAGACTTCTGGTTCTTAGGGAGAGTCTTTCGACAAATCTTTGTGAAGTTATGATGAGAGCACCCCTGAGTTCAATTCTCAGTGAAAGCACAAAAAATGCTAACGCTAAAAATGTGCGCTAACACCCCAGTGTGAGTTGTGATATAGCGAAAGCACCATCCGTTGGTACGGGAATTAAAAGCAAGCAGAAAATAGCAGAAAATAGTAAAGAAACAACAATTTTTATAGAGGTTCGGCTCAAAGTCAAGCCTACGTCCACTTAATCTCTTCTATTATTGATTTGATTACAAATTTTACAATAATTCTTCAATTACAACACAATTAAGGCAAGTAGTTAGAACTTTAATGCAGAAAAGCTCTCTGAATTCATGTTGAATGAACTTGATCTTTTCCCAAGGTTCTTTGAAGTGTCTTTGGCATTTGAAGTGTCGTAGAAGTCGTGAAAACAACAAAGTCTTGGCATTCGAGAAATCATTCCCCCTCCCAATGTGGAGTAGGCGGGGTATTTATAGGGAAGTTTCGGAGTTAGATCGTGTGGTGTAGGCTGTGGGCGGCTTAGGAGTTGAGTTAGGTCGCGGGCGACCTAATGGGTACGGGTTACGGCTTATAGTGGGTGTATTTGGCCATTTGCATTGGTTGGTAAGTCGCAGCGACCTATGGGGAATGGAAGGCGATCTATACGCTGGGGCATCAGGCGGAGCAACTTAAGATAGACTTGGGAGAAGCAGCGACCTAATATAGGTTGGAGCGACCTATATACAAACGACATAAGGAGACGCGGCTTATTTAGGTGCAGCTGTGGGCTCATAACCCGCTAGGTCGCTACCTCATTGAGTCGCTGTAGTATTCAACCCACTATCGTGTTTGAGTCGCTATGCCGTTGATCTGTTTAGGTCGCTTAACTCGTTGAAAGCCGCTGGGAGGTTGAGTTGTTAACTCATTGCAATGTTAGCTCGCCAGATGCTATAGGTCGTAAGTCGCTTGGGGTTTTGGGGTAGTTAACCTATTGTTATGTTAGGTCGTTAAGTCGCCAGCTTTTCTTAAGCAGTTGGGTCGCCATTTAGAAAAGGGATTAACAGTTACAAAGGTAACGCATATCCTCGAGCCTCATCAACCGGGAATGGCTAAAACAGGGGAGGTACACACAAGGCTAAGTGGCTAGTAACTAATTAAGGTAAGGTCACCCCTATCTAGATGTCTCTTTTGTTTCGGCTGTGTGGGCGGTTGCTGATTCCATTCGCGGGGTGAACTTATTCGGACTGTCCAGTAAGGGGTAGTTCCGGTCTTGTGATGCAAAGGGTCAGGGTGGATCCTCGTTATGGTTATCTAGACCACGTACTGTGATGGGCGGTACCCCAATAGCCCTGCCATTGATCGAAATCCATTCTCCCTAGTGCCTTTACGGTTTTTGTTTGTAGAACCCACTTTGTGGCTAGTAGTTGAAATTTAATAATATAACAATTTCGGCTATTTGAATAAGTATTTGTATATAGACACTACTATAATATCAGAGGATTTTATAAGAAATGTTTTGGTTATCGTAAGGTAAAAATTGGCATGTTTATTTGTGGCGTGGTGTTACGAGATACCTTTGATTTCAAACGATTTTGAAAACTTTAATAATCCAATCGAGTGTGTTTTCTCATGCTGGTTTTCCAGACCGACTTAGGTGTTATTTAACTATAATGCTCGGGTCAGACCGAGTATTATAGATACAGGATATGATGCCGTGGAGCTTAAGAGACGAGCTGGATGGTGAGACGTACTTCCGTACTTGATTATTATTCCGTTGTGTATTCAGTTTTGAGGACAAGTTTATATAACTGTCCAGCATTTAGATAATGATTATGTTGTTGTATTGAGTTGTACTCTAATGATGTATGTATAAATCAGTACAGATTTCTTTGTTTTTTAAAGCTATTGTTATATATTATATTTATTCCGCTGCGTTGGTATGATTCTGATATTGTTTTTTTTCTTCTTCTACCTCCTTCTTCTTTAACCCTAATGGTTCAGTTTTCTGGCATCTGATTGCTCGGCATTTGATACAGTGGGCATATTGATGTCGATTTTCGGGCGTCGAAAAATCGGGTCGTTACAATATGGGCTATTGTGGAAAGATTGACCAAGTGTGCCCATTTCATTCTAGTAAAGTCGACCTGGATGACATCTGCTTTGGAGAAGTTGTTCATGAAGAACATAGTTAAACTTCATGGAGTTCCTAGTAGCATAGTCAGCGATCGAGATGCTTTATTCACTAGCGAATTCTGGAAGAGTTTGCAGGATGTGTTAGGCACTAAGCTCAAGATGAGTACAACATATCACCCTCAGATGGATGTGCAGACAAAAAGGGTCAATAAGGTAATCGAGGATTTTTTAGGAGCTTGTGTGTTGGATTTTGTTGGATCTTGGGAGGATCACCTACATTTGGTTGAGTTTTCATATAATAATAGTTATCAGACTATTATAGGAATGTCGCCTTTTGAAGCTTTATATGAAAGGCCATGCAAATCACCAGCATGTTGGTTGGAGACTGGAGACAAATTGGTCTTAGGTCCAGATTTGGATAGGGAGGCATTGTAGAAGATTTAGTTTATCCGAGAAACGATGAAGGAAGCTCAATCCAGAAAGAAGAGTTATGATGATAAGAGGCATAAAGACCTAAAGTTCTCAGTGGGAGATAGGGTTTCATAAAGGTATCACCAATTTAGGGTGTGCTACGGTTTGGGAAGTAAGGGAAACTGGCACCAAGATATATTGGTCCATTCCAGATTATAGAGAGGGTTAAAAAGCTCGCATACAGAGTAGAGTTGCCGAACAGTATGGTAGATGTCCATAATGTATTTCATGTGTCATCTTCGCAAGTACGTGCACAATCTAGAGGCCACTATTCCTCCGACGGTCTTGGAAGATCTAGTAGTAGAGCCTAATTTGACTATTGTTAGACAACCAGTTCGGGTTCTAGAGAGAGATGAGAAAAGATTGAGAAACAAGTCGTTCAAGTTGCTGAAAGTTCAATGGAGCGACAACGAGAAGGACTGCACTTGGGAGACAGAGTACAAGATTCGAGATACTTATCCTGATCTGCTTTGAGGGTATATCTATATTAGATTTATATAGATATTAGCTAGTCAGGTAGACTAGTGTGGTTGTTAGGAGTCGTTACAGATGTTTGCTATGGTTAGTATTGGTCCTTACTAAATTTCGAGGACGAAATTCTTTAAGAGGGGAGCCTGTAATACCCTTAATTTTTGATAACCTTATTCAGGAGATTTAATTAGATAAATTAAATAGAATAATTCAAATGTTAAGTGATAAGGAGATTGAGACTTGAATTAATTTAATTAAGGCCAGGCCTAATAAAAATAATTAATGGGCTTAAGAATGGTTTTTGGGTTAATCAAATTACATAAGGGTATATTAGGAATTTTCCGCCCATAATCCTTACCTTATATATTTTCATTCCTACCATTTAAGTCCTCATTCGCATTATTTTTAAAACAAAATGTAAGAGGGTGCGGCCGGCCATTGACAAGAAAAACTCAATAAAAAGTTAGAGAATTATACTTAGGGGAAAATCAATCTCAGTCCAATCTCCTTATCTAAAGAAAGGTGAATAAAAATTCCATCTCTATTTTGTTTTGAATCATATATTTTCAAATTTAAGGTAAATTCCTTTTTATGATGAATTGGGTGATGATATGCTTGAGTGTTGATTTGTTTATTTAAACGAGATTGTTTAAACACAATTATACATGATTTTAGGGTAAAATCAGAGTGATGCCCCACCCTGAGACCCATATTAACAAAGAGAATTACATAGTAATTCTGTCTGCTAATGCGGAGAATAGGGCTGGTTAAGGGCGACCATCATAGTCTTGCATTAGATAAGAGATAAGTACGTCGATATTTATACTCTTTTTTTTTTCTTCTTTTCGTCTCGAGTATTCGACATACTTAATTCCTATCTAATACACTACTATGGTGGCTACATGATCGATTCAGAAACAAAATATAATAACTGTCAATTAGAAGTCACAGAACAGCAACACAGAAATGATACATATGAATACATACATCAAATGTAATACAACATGTCACTAGTGGTATACAACCACAATACAAACATGAAAATTTGAGTAAACTAGAAAAGTGAGTGTTTATGTTGATGTTTAAATGCCATGGAAATTTTTTATGTTATGTAAAACATGGTTTTGATGTTGGGGTTCAATTTTGATAATTTTCCAAGCCATGGAAAGATTATTATGAATTTTCAGAGGAAAATATGGTTATTTGGGTTTATAAATTTATTTTGGAAAATATATTAAGAATTTGGGTCTGAAATTTTGATATGTTAGATAACATGATTAAATTGAATTTCTGAAATTTTTGGACATTTTTCCAAAGTGATTTGCTATTGAAAATAAATTATTTTAGAAAAGGGACTTCTTTGCAAAAATTGGTTTTAACTTAATGGAAGGGCTTATTTGATTAACTTAACCATGGCTTAGATCTGAAATTAGTGGCAGTTATTTGGGAAAGAATTTGAAAAAGTTAAGGCGACCAATCTGGTGTTGACACGTGGCAGGTTAGTTAGAAAAAGATTTGCTTTAAGTGGTATTAAACCAGGTTTACTCAAAAAAGTGGATTTCGCCTACTTTGGAAGTACCTTTCGACATAGAAGCTTACGCCTTCAACCCAGCCGAAACTTACTAAGCCAAAACCAATACATAAGGTATCACAAAGATGGTACGTAGTGGATTGGAGGAAGGCGAAAGGTAAGGTGTCAAAAGCCAGCTTCCGAAGGAGTCGCTACCTTGGTTTGTTTTTAAAAGAGAAGCGTCTGCCATTGTTTTGTTTAAGCCTTCGAAGGGGTCGAAGCACAGGGTTTTGAAAGAGGTTTTAAAATGTTTCAAAAGGGTTGACTAACATAATTTTTCTTTGGAATGGGTTATGAAAAAATGTTTTGAAAGAAGGGGTTCCAACCTAGTCGAAGCACTGCTGCCATTCTTTAGCCTTTCGATGGTATTGAAGATATCAATGCTGTCGAAAGGTACTTTGTTTTATAAGTTTAAGCCACTTCCTATAGCTTTCGAAAGGGGTTGGGATTTTCAAAGGCAATGGTTTCAAAACGGATTTTGACGCCAACCTTCCAATATTTTACCAAGATGTTTTATGCTTTTGAAAGAATAGTACCGACACCATCAGGTTTTCCCCTATATTTTTATATAATAAAGGATGGTTTCGAAAGAAATGCTATTTCCTATATTCACATTGATCAAAATAATATTTTAAGTATAAACCAAATGCACTCGAAATGGGACTTTTAATGATTTCGGAAGGGTTACTTCCAAAGGTTTCGAAAGGGGTACTTTCTTTTGGTTTCTAAGTTATGCTTCTAAATGATTAAATGTTAATACTTTAATACAATTAAAAGGCTTCGAAAGGAAGGTTTTATATTATTAGAAGGGGAGGAGCCTAATGTTTTGAAGATAGATTTTAAGGCATTTGAAGGAGGTCATCCTATGACGTCAGAAGCCAGGTTTCGATGGTTTTGAAAGGTTTTATAACCTAAACTCTATTTTAAAAGGAGAAACACATGGATAAATTAAAGGAGTTTTGAAATGATTTTAAGAAGAAGCTTTCCTTGATAAAAATTATAGGTTAAAGGGATTAACCATGTTTTCTATGAAAAGTGTTTCAAGGACATTAAACCCACAGGAGTGGTATAGTTTTGTAATTATGTTTGCTTCTTCAAATATAAATATATTAACATTATAATTAACCCATAACTATATTTTAGGGATAAAGGGTAGAAGAACCGGCTAGGTTAACCTAGTAGTGAATAAAAATTCATCAAATTCCTGGATGAGTAGGTTTACATCCAAGTGGTTAGGGAGACTAGAATATAGGATGCCTATATATGGAAGTTGTCAGGAAGACAAGTTCATAGTGATCCTATGAAAACTGTGATTAGTAAGTTATTGGAGTTACCAATAAGTTTATAGTGATCCCTGAAAATTATGTTATAAAGAGTGGTTAGTAGGGCCAACTGGTTATAATCCCATGAAAACTATGTCTGGATTAAGTTATTGACAGTTGCCAAAAGGTTCTAGTCAACCCATGAAAACTAGGATAAGAAGAAAAGGTATTGGTAGGGGCTAATAGGTTCCTAGTCAACCCATGAAAACAAGGATAAGAGAAAAGTTAGTGGAGTAATCAATAGGTTCAGGGGAACCCAAGAATCAACTAAACCCACAAGAATGGTAGTGTTAAGTTAGTTGGCAGGGGCCAATAGGTTCATAATGCACCCATAAAATCTATGAAATAGGACAAGGGGTTCATATAATATGAAAAGGTTATTAGTAATTCCATAAAAACTAATAGATTAGTAGTGACCCTAGAAACTATAAAATATGACAGGGAGTCAATTGAACAGAGAATGGGAAATCCACTATGTTTTGAAATGTTGCGTATCATCATAATATTTTTGTAATAAATATGTTTTGAACCATTGTGGATGCAAGAGCTCAATATATGGTTTTATAATGGTTTTGGATACTATTGAGAGGAAAACCTGTTTCGCTAAGCGGCGTGGTCTCACTATATATCTAAGTGATTTGAGATGGTAGATTATTATTCATATCAGGCTTTATGTCTGACTCGAAGTTTATGTCTTCCCCATAAACTCTCGGGTACTCAGTTGATTTTGAGTATTTTGAGGGTTGAAGTTTTCAGGTACCTCATTTGATGAATAAAGCTTCTAGAGATATGTAGGAGGCACAACAGTTATTAAGAATTTTTTTCTTTTGATTTCACTGTGTTGTTTGTAATGGAAAAGTTGTTATATTTCCTGTATATACTCTAATCATTCGAGGGGGCATCTTCATATGTCGCCTTTGGCGTATGTTGTAATAAACAAATTTTCTCTAAACGTGATTTGCGATTATGGGATTATGTAATGAATTGGGAATATTTTGAAATGGAAGGAGATTTTGTTTGAAGTTCCAATGTTTTTCCATATTCATGTGTTTCTATGTATCAATGAATCAAACACTGTCGTATCTGGTCGTTGAAGATTAGTAACTATGGATGACTGCAGCATTCATAGACGTTAGTTTTGGGCCTCCAAGTAGGGGGATGTTACAAAGGTATTTATAAAGGTGTTTTATAAATGATTTTTGTATATTTATAAAAGAGTTTTATAAGTGGATTTAGAATTTAAGCAAAGGAGGTTTCATTAATGGAAATAATTTATCAAAAGGACTTATTGGAGAAATTTGTAAAAGAATTAGGGATGGAATTCCCTTAACTGACCTTCTTATTTATGGTGGTGTGGACATTCGTTCCATAATTAACACTGAAGGAATAATGTTCGAGGTTATCTTTATCTCCAATTTAAATAACATTTGTTTTGATCCTTTTAATGTGATTTTGAAATAAGAAATCTTTCACCATGTTTTAGGGATATACTTATGCCAGGGAGATAAGTATATGAATATTTTTATAAATATTTTGGAAAGAGATTTAAATAAACGAAAGATTTATTTTGAACCTTAGTGGTTGCTATGGGTAACTAAATCTATGGATGGTTGTTTATTTGCCATTTGATAGTAAAATAACCGACCATCAAACTTTGGCCAGTTTTGCCTTCGGAAGTATGCTGCGTATATTTAAGTTCCATGATGAGGACTTGTATACTTGTTGTAGACTTTTAAAAGAACCAAGAATGAGTCAATCGAAAATTATCGGTTGTTGATTCGGAGAGACCAAGGATCGGATATATTATCCAAAAATCACTTCGAACTAATGTATGCATTTGAATGGAAGACATTTTGTTGATGATTGAAGATGAAGCCTCTTTGAAGTGCAATGTAACAACCCGGGATTTGCATTACCAATTAATAAATAAAAGTTAGAATTTTTATTTATTTTAATGAAGCATAAAAGGATTTGGAATAACAAAGTTTATTTGAAAAAGGCTATTTTAATTAAATTGGGAAGTATGGGATTTTCAAAATGAGGATAAAATGTTATTTTTGGAAGTTAAATATTTTAGGAGAGGTTTAAAACGGGTTGGGTAAGAAAAATGAGTTTATATACATACATGAACACTTAGACTAATTTTTTTGAAACATGTAAATAACCCTCTCTTATTGGGTTACTAAACTTAACCCAATAACCCACCCTAAACCTCCTCTATATATTATCTCAAACTCTCATAAACTCATTCATTCATCCCTAATCAAAACCCTAATCATTTCCTAAAGCTTTCTTAATAAAAATGGCCTCCATCTCCATCCCCTTCTAGTTTTAGCTTATGCAAATCATTCTATGTAAAGGTAATGCAAATACCCACCTCAAATCCATCTTTTATAGCTTTCTAATTTCTGAAATTAGTTTGTTAACACATGTTTTATGTGTTTTTATGATCTTATAGCCTCCTAAGCCTCTTTTGCTAACTTGGCTTGATGCTATAATGGTTCTTGTTGCTTTCTAGAGAGGTATATTGCTAAAAACCTCTTCTAATATGTGTTTAATTCTCTTTTGACTTCAATAATCATTTAGTAACACATGCTTTATCATGTAACATGTGTATCATAGATCTTTGATCAACTTTGCTTTCATTTTGGGTGTGCACATAAGGTGTTTGTGATATAGCTTCATAAGGTAATGCTAAGCTTTGGCCTTTGTTTCCTTTAATATGGTGTAGTAATCATTGTATAGTAGCTTGAGACTGATATTGGTGAAATTTGATGCCAAAAACTTGAAAAAAACACCCAAAACCATCAAAAACTGCGTAATATGCTGGCTGGAAATGCACAGCCTGAAAACAGGCTAAAACCCAATTCTGAGTGCACCAGGACAGGCCTGGGTTGCACCCAGGCTGCTGCCCAGGTGCAGCAGGCTAGCCCGTTTGGGCTAGCCAGTAGCTGGCCACCAGTCCCCAGCCCGCATGGGCTGGGGCCGGCCGCAAGACCCCAGCCCGCGTGGGCTAGGGTGGGCCGCAAGAACCCAGCCCGCGTGGGCTGGGGCGGGGCTCAGGACCCCAGCCCGCGTGGGCTGGGGCGGCCTTTACTTCCCTAGCCCGTAAGGGGCCGGGGCGGCCCCCATTTCCCCAGCCCGCGTGGGCTGGGGCGGGGCTCAATACCCCAGCCCGCGTGGGCTGGGGCGGCCTTGATTTCCCCAGCCCGCAGCGGGCTAGTGCGGGCCCAAGTCCCCCAGCCCGCGCGGGCTGGGGGCGGGCCCCAAGTTTCCCCCAGCCCATGCGGGCTGGGGGGCCGAAAGAAAATAAAAATAAAAATGAAAGCATTATTTTTTCCAGTTTTCAGTTTTGGAACTGAAACTTTGTGACATCGCCACGGTCACATCCTTGGTCGAAATCCTACGTTTTGGGACTCATTGGAAAGCTAGAGTTCCGAACTCCATCTCTAGAAAGTTTGATTAGTATCCGACTTCATTTGACTCTTCGAAATTGCTGTCGAAGAGGGACCCGGATCTCAGCCTGAAACAGTGTATTCACTGTTTCTGGGTCCGACTTTGGAGCATCGCTGCGACTTCGTTTCAAGTCGGAATCGAGTAATTCATTTTGCGTTCTGAAGTAGGAATGTCGGGCTACGTTCCTACCAATTTTCATGCAATTCGGATTCAGTTTGCTGGTCCGAATAATTTTTCGAATTTGGGTTAGCGTCTGTTTTGGCCTATTTTCCAACACTTGGAATATTTTCAGTGATTTTCTGGTTTTGTCGACTTCTTTGAGATTTGTCTTTGGATTTCGTACACGGGCCTTATAAAAAGATTTTAAAAGGATTTTTCACTCCGAAATGGCTTTCGAAATTATTATATAATATTATTTTTAATTATTAAATTAATTACTCCATAATAGGAGAGTATTCAAAAGCCGTTTTAAAGTGATTTCAAAATCAATTAAAATCTGTTTCGCACCATTATTTTCTATATTAAAAATCTCACACTCACTTTTTAGCATGTCGAGCGAAGTGGAAAGGTGCTTAAACGGTTAGAAAATCTCCGGCCTATGGAACCGTGTGTATTTTCTTTCCGGTTAATCCCCGACCTATTCGATTGATCGTTTTGACCTTTGGGTCTAGTTTACCGATGATACGAGGTGGACTTTTTATTGTTTGGAGTGTGAGCTTGCTATTGGTTAGTAAACCGTTTAGTGCGAACGTGGGGTATGGGACTCATTGTTAACACTTTACTGGTTCCTCTCCAAGAAGTTTGTGACACAATAGCCTCTGGGCGGCCGGTACTGGACCTCTGGGTCACCACGCCTCTGGACACCTGCTCTATGGAGCAGTTTTTCGGCATGTGCCTCTGGGCCTTTATCCTTCTGGGAAGGATCTCGCTGTCTCGGGCGTTCCGCATCTGTGCGTGTTATCGATCACAACTCTACAATACTTGACAATAACGACTCTGGTCGGTGCACGTACAATACTTGTATTATCTGATGATTTTTATATTCATTCGAGTATCGCCATTCGGTGTTGGTTCTATGGAACCATACGATGTAAGTGCGATTACCTTGTGGATTCGCAGTGTCTCTGGACACTGCATTTCTGTATTCGATTTCATTGATTTTTCATTATATCCCTATTGCTCTTTGGAGCATCGATCTTTGCTTGGGCATTGATTACTGACTCTGGTCACTCTTGGGATTATTGCCTATGGGCAACTTTATATAGCTTTGGCTATGCCGATGATATGAGGCGATTTTATTTATTTAACACTTTGGTGTTGATTTTCTCTTTAGAGATTTTTACTGTTTATTGATGATTAGGGATCGTCATTATGTTCATGTAGTCCATATTACTCTTCTCTTTGGAGAAGTACTATTTTATTTATGTACCGCATTATTATATATCTCAGTTATTACTGATTGTCTAGCTAGCCTGACCCGAGTGTTTTCGCTTGGGTCAGACCGAGTTGTTTCAGGTTAGGTCTCTGGACTTAGCTTTCTGTGCTTCCGCTTGGACATTATCAGCTATGCTGATAGATAGCTCTATATATTGTCCACTATTTTGATACTCTGATTATTCAGTCTCTTATGTACATATTTTTGACTCACATGTGCGAGCGGTGGCTTTGTACCCACTTTTGGATATTTGGATCTGTATTGACGATATATTGTACCTATGTTCTGTGACTGTTATGTGACTTTTCTGTGATGATGATGTTATCATTTAGTATTATGTTTGTTCTGAACCTATTTTCCTTAGCCATTGTAGTTTCGTTATAAATATCTATTGGATATGTCGAACCACTTGAGAAAAGAAAACCACCTATTCGACGTATTCAGTAGATAGTTATAGCTTGATTACATATGGTCGATTCCATTATACTCTATTCTCCGTTCTAGTAGACGGTAGTACTCCGTAATACTCTTTACTAGAGTGGGTCTCGGAGTGGGGCGTTGCATGCAAGGACTACTTGCTACTAATCCTAAGGGAGGTAGTGCGTTCGATTTCATTCAGTCCCAAAACGAACTTGTATGGATAAATGTTGGCACTGTATTTTCTGCCTAGAGGGCAGTGTTACCATTCCAAGAGGGAATTCCTATGAGAAAATGGTAAGAGTGTAGCCTCTTAAGCCTCACACCCCGAAAATGGTTTAAATAGGGTTTGCCGCAAGGCTATATAAGTCGCTCCAATTAAAGTATGATCATCGCCTTATCTAGAGTCGATATCTATATGTATGCTTTGGGGCCTATTTTGGTTGTTAATCACAACCTAGGGGTGACCATATTCGGTACTATCCAGTCAGGGGTCGGTCTTGCTAGCAGAAGGTCCCGACGAGGCCCTCAAGAACATCTTATTTAGAGCTATATCTTTCAGAAGGTATTCCCTTACCTTGCCATTTGATTGGTATCCATTCTCGAATATGTGCCTTTGGTTTTTTGATATTATACCTATTATTATTGTGATGTGCACACATCACGGATGCTTGATTATAAATATTTTAAACCTTAAACATTATTATAATATCACTGGATTTATAATAGAAAATGTTTTGGTTATCGTAAGGTAAAAACCCATCAGTGTTTGTGTGCGTCGCGGTGTTACGAGGTACCTTTGATTTTAAAGGATTTACAAGTTATAATAAATAAAATTCCTTGTGATTTGAGTTTCTCGTGCTGGTTTTACCAGACTAATCTGGGTGTTATTTTTGCTGCAATGTTCGAGTCAGACCGAGCAAGTTTTAGATCAGGCTTGGATGCTATGTAGTTCAGGAGACAAGCTGGACGCCAAAGACATATTTCCGTGTTTTCTTTTATTTCCCGCCGTTTTTTATTGTTATAGATATCAACAATTATAAGGGCGGGTTTTATAACTATCCAAGTTGATGATATATTAGTGTTCTATGATATTTTATATATATTAAAGTTATTTCTTTTTGTAAAAACCTAATTTATATATTATATGTTACTCATCAAGTTTTTATGATATTTTGTTTTGTCTTCCTTTCTTTCACTCCTAATGACCTATCTTTCGGACGACTAAATGATCGACACAAGAATACCAAGAATGTATTAAGTTCCATCTTTAGTAGTAAGAAAGGTAGACCATAACAGTTTTTTTGACCCCACTCCTTATTACAACCAATAGGATTGCTTTAGAGGGACATGTACTGGTGCAAGGCGGGAATGGTAGACGGACATGCATCCTCATGTATGATAGGTATTGACCAGGACACTAGTTATTAGAAGTGTCAATCTTCATTAGGACTATTTGATTTATTATACTTTACTATCCCTTTGTGATTATATCAATTGTGCTTTGATATGCATTTATTTGCTTATTTATAGGATACCAAACCAGTGATCCGTACTTTTATGGGCTAGGGTTTTTGATTTAGTGAAATTTCAGGCACATTAAGGTGCAGGTTATTACATTTGGTATCAAAGCATAGGTTAGCTGATTTTGAAAAATTAGGGAAAGTTAGAGTGAATGTATTTGTATTTTGCCTATGAATATAAATATATTATATGCTACTCCTGTAAATTCTAACTATAGAGTAGTTGCAACCATATTCCAAAAAGATGGGTAAGTTGATTACGAGTTGGAACAATATATGAAGTTGAAGATGTACGCCTACCCGATTATCCTATGAGAATTAAGTTGTATGGGGAAGACATTGACTTAAGAAGAACATGAGTGCAATGATGGAAGATCCCTGATGTTAGATAGTACGTGACTCCATAGTTGGCTAGCCGATAGCCCAATGGTTCTAGATCCTCATAGGAATGCTGGTTGATGACGTATAGTATGAAAGTAACATAGCGTCGACCAATTGTTGCTATGCACTGGATCGATGATGGCCAAATATATAGATACAGAATTGAAACGTACTAATCACAGTAGCAGCGATATAAATATAATAGGGGCGGTAATAAATAGTATAGTAAAGCAAGAAGCAATCATACCAAAGTTTTTATACTGGTTCGGACCTTCCATCCTACGTCCAGTCCCAAAGTTCCCCTTCGGTATTTCCTTTAATAAACTAACCCTTGATTCGCCCAGAGCAATATGCTAATACAAAAGAATATCTCTGACAATCTTATGTTCCAAATAACACGATTTTAACTTACATTTCAAATCCTTCTAT
This sequence comes from Allium cepa, assembly GCA_030765085.1. Taxonomy (NCBI): domain Eukaryota; kingdom Viridiplantae; phylum Streptophyta; class Magnoliopsida; order Asparagales; family Amaryllidaceae; genus Allium; species Allium cepa. The sequence continues at coordinate 938,028,930 of CM060935.1, forward strand.
ACTCTCCTTTGAGTATGTGAATGTGAATGTTTTGAGTTGTATGAAGTGGTTTAACCAAAATTATATTTTGGTTATAATAGATTGAGAGAATGTGAGCAATGCACACACAAGAGAGAATTTAGAAATTAAGAGAGGAAAGACTAAGATAATTCAAGTTAGTTGGTTTCTGTATCTCAATCAAAGTAGTATTTATAGATTCAAAAAGGTGCAGATGAAGAGTTGTTACTTTTTGAAGAAATCTTTTCGTTTTAATGACTACAACTCTTCATGAAAGAAGATTTCATTTAGTTTCAAAAAGAAGCGTCTTTTCAAATATGTAGTTTTTGCCATGATAAACGTTTATAGTATAATGATAGATGTTTGTGGCTAGTATTAACTTTTAACCCGAGACTTATCACAGACGTCTGCGAGTATACCTCGGATGTTTGTGAGGTGAAAAAGCAGTTTTCACTTGGTTTTGATGTATATATATATGCATATACTCACGGAAACCTTACACTGTTTTTCTAAGACTTTTAATACACTGGCATAACCTTACTAATTTTAGCATGGTCCATAAGTCTTTGTATGTCTTCGATACCAATATCTTTGAGCATGATGATCTCTTGTAATATATACCTGTAATTCTTGATAAGATATATAATATATGTGTCTGTATAGTTGTTGTCATTAAAACCTTTGAATAGAGGTTCTAACATTCTTCCTCATTTTTATGATGACAACCATACAATCGTTAGTTATAATAAAAATAACTCCCCTTTAATTTTTTATCCCTCTATGTATATACATATATTTCTCCCCCATTGTCATTAATAAATAAGAGAAACTTAAACATATAAAAACATCAAACGAGATAGATAGATATGAATAACACCAAGACATGTCACACATAAACACATATAACATAATTAAACAACAAACCAACATGAGTTCGGCAACAAATAAATTAATAGGGATTCAATCATTCTTCCCCTAAGTTAATACTCCCACTATTGATATGGTCGTATAGTTATTCTCCTACTTCGTCATCGGCAAAAAGGAAATAAATATCAATTGGAGTAATATGAATGATTATACGGGTAGAACTCTCTAATATAAATCCATGGGTGTAAAATGAATTATGTTTAAGATTTTATAGAACATACCACTTACCATAGTCATAATTTTAGCCATAACATCACATATCATAAACACATTGAAAATTTGAACATCACATTTGTAGATTCATTTCCATAAGTATCAAAATGGAATATATCTCCCCATTTATATGTGGTGTACCTACAAAAATGAGATATATGTTCTGGTACCCACTTCCTGTGTTAGGGTTCGGGGGTTAGGTCTTGGGAAGCCATACCCATTTGGGTGTGGTTGAACCTTTATAAATATAGTTTTCATCAAAAATTCCATTCTTATGATAGTCGCTAATATAAAGTTGTTTATTATGATCCATCGTATTAGTAGGAATCCATATTGTAATACTATTTGTCATTAGCTTGGTATTTCAAAAATATTTTCTATCATTTCTAAACAAAGTACTATTATTACTGTAAGCTAACTATCATGCCTAGTTACTTCCTTAAGGGTTGCAAATCCAAAATGAGGGTATGCAACTCTAAGGATGAGATGTGACCAGTTAGAGTTCAAATTTTTAGGTTATATATTTGCTTGCAGTTTGCTTATGTTTGATTTTATAGGCTTTAGGATTATTTTGGGTATGAATTGTGCTAGGATATTTTGCCAAGATAGAAAAATATCACTAAGACACCCTGATAGTAACGATTAAATTATATTCTCCGTAGAGGACTCGAATTTTGATGGTTGCTCTTTGTTAAGTGCAATGGAGGAAGAGGAGTTGAACCGATTTTTGTCGCTAGAGAGTTTGTTGATGCCTTTGAGCTAGTGACTGAACTACCGTCGAAAAAAGCTATTGAGTCTCGAAAAGATCTTGTACCTGTAGATAAACCCGTAAATATATCGCTTAGTAGAATGAAACTACAAAGATGAAGGAGTTAAAGGTGCAGCTGGTGGACTTAGAAGGAATTTTTTTGTTGGTTCAAGCAGTTCGCCTTGGAGAGAGGCTGTGGCATCCGTGAGGAAACCGACTGGTCGTTAAGATTGTGTATTGATTATCGTAAGTTGAATGAAAAGACAATAAAGAACCAATATCCCTTGCCGAGAATCGACAACTTATTTGATTAGTTGAGTGGAGAAAAAATGTTTTTCCAATTGGATTTAGCGATGGGGTTCCATCAATTGAGGGCGGCAGAAGACGGTATTCCTTTGATGATGTTTCGAACAAGAGATGGGTCTTACAAGTGGTTACTAATGCCATTTAGACTGACTAATGAGCTTGCCTTTTTCATGGATTTAATGAAAAAAATCTTCCAAGAGCATTTGGATAGATTCGTGTTAGTTTTTATAAATGACATTCTGATATATTCTAGGAACGAGCAAGATCACAAGACTCAGCTTAGAGTAGTGCTTGATATGTTGAGACAACATCAACTAAAAGAGAAATTTGCAAAATGTCATTTTTGGAAGAAAGAAGTAAAGTTTCTTAGTCATGTAGTCTCGGAAAAAGGGTTATTAATGGATCTAGCTAAGATAGAAGCTGTCAATAATTGGAAGAGACTCGAGATGGTGACCTAGATAAAGAGGCTTCTTGGGTTAGCTGGCTACTACTTTATTAAAGATTTCTCCTATATAGCAACACCGATGAAAAAGTTGATAAGGAAGAACATGAAGTAAGTCTGGACCAATAAATGTGAGGAGGCATTTCAGAAGCTGAAACATTTATTAACTAATGCACTCGTGTTAGTTGTCCCAGATGGAAATCGAGATTTGATGGTATATACCGATGTGTGTGGAACATGATTAGGAGTGTGTTAATGCAAAGGGGTAAAGTGATTACCTACGCTCCAAAAAAAGAAAAAAAATGAGACAACAGAGGTGGTTGGAGTTTATAGCTGCTTATGATTTTGGAATTGAGTATGCTCCAAATAAAGAAAATAAAGTTGTAGACGCGCTTAATAGGAAACATCAGAATGCTGCAACAACCTAGAATTTCTGTCATTTGAAATTCGTATATTTAATTGATTTTTAAATATTAACAAGTAAAAATTTGCAAGTCGAATAAATTTTATTTTGAATATCTAGATTTATTGGATAATTAAATCGATAATTTAATATTTGAAGTTACAGAAATAATTAGGAATTGGGTTAAATGTGATTAAATTTGATTCCTAAAGTTGTATTAAATCATATTGGAGTTAGAATGATGTAACAGAACTTTTAAAATCGAATTTAAAGTTAATTTGTAGAAATTCAATATTTTAATATTTAATTGACCAGTAAAAATAGCCATTTTTCAAAACAGTCTCGGATTTCGACGAAACTAGTTTCATCGAATCCGTAATGTTATATTATTGTATGGTTTCAAATTTCGTGTCAATCAGACTTACGGTTTGTCCGGGGCAAGCTAAAACGCACAGAAATCAGTTTAAGTGAATTTTAAATTTAAATAGTCGATTCAAAAACCTATCTTTCAAATACTTTCGAATTGGCTCCCGATATATATTCCATTGCATTCGGAATGGGGGTAAAACATTATTAACGCCAGGCGGCGTGCTTCGTTTGGAGTTCGAGAAAAATTCGGGTGAATAGTGTCGCATAATTTTTCTATAAAAGGATGTCACATTTTCATTTTTACACTCAATACCCTAGCTAGGGTTCACGGCCGCCATTTATTTCAAAGGCCAAAATTGTTCCATTCTTCTTCCTTTAATCTTTTGCAATCCATCCACTTATAGCAAAAATCTTCAACTAGCAAATGATAGAGCTTCGCAATACCTTTCAATCCATACGGCGATGATCATCGATGGAGCATCATAGGGGCCAGATTTTGGCCGAGTATGCAGCGCGTTCGCACGCGTTTTTATTTGCAAGGGGGTGGCCGAGCTTGGCCAAATTGCAGCCGATGGTAGCTTGCGTAGGGGGCTTTGACTCGGCGGTGTTTGATCGTGTTCGAGTTCATCGTGGTGGCCACGACCATTAGGGTTTTACGTTGGCAGATGGGTTCTCGCGTGCGTGTTATCCTGGAGGAAGAAAAGGAGGTGCGGCCAGGATCTAGGGTTCGAAAATGAATGGCTCTGATTGAATAGGGTTTGAAAATTAAAAATAAATTGTAAATTTATATATTATATAATTCGTTTAATCTTTAAAACGCTATAACTTTTTGATACGAGGTCCGTTTTGGACGAAACGAGTTGCGTTGGATTCGTATGAACGAGCACTACGCAATGGAGCTGGATTGGAGTTGATTGGAGCTAGTGATAATTTTGGGTAAAATTAAACGCATGTTTAATTTTATTCGGAATGAAACATTGAAAATTTATTGGAAGCAAGGTGAGAACTTCTCACTCAATCGTATTTGTATCGATTTAAATTTTAAATAATTAGATTTAAAATTTATTGATTGTGTTGATTGTATGCTTGGATGATGAATTATTATCTATTGTTTTGAAATAGACCTTATACGCCGCATATTAAGCGGAGGTTATTATATTAAACACATATACCGCGATATTCCACCTTGAAGTGGAATTGGTATTATATATGTACTTGGAGTTGATTTTCCCGCATTATATAGTGGATGAGGACCTATTGCGCCGCATAACAGCGGATAATATTTTATATAAACCCATGTACTGCGATATTCCATCTTGAAACGGGACTGGTATTGTGTTAACATCTGTGGATGCAGGGAAACAGGTTGGAGGGATCCAACTGGATTCCTCAACAATATTGATTTATTTACAGATATTTGCGATATATTCTGTTATCATATTGATATATGATGTTTGGATGCCGTGGTGGTTGTATTGGTGCTGTTGCAGCATTGGGCCTATTTTTGGTGTTTTAAAAATGTTAAAGTAACGATTTCGAATTTAAAGGATTTTCAAGTGATTTTTGAAAGTATACATTTTATTGAATTTTGGAATTGATTCATTTTAAATAAATAAACGTTATAATTTTTATGTTATAAAAATTATGATTTTTGTGAAATATAACTGATACGTGATTTTTGAAATAAGTAGTTGATTAATTTGTAAAATGGTTTAAATTGGGATTTTTGAATTATTATAAACGGTTTATACAAAAGATTTATAAAATTGATATTTATAAATTAAAATATTGGAATTTTAAAACGAGTTTTTATAAGTGTTTAAATGAAGTGTAAATGGATTTCATAAGTGAATGAAATTTATAGATTAATAAATTGTGAAGTTATAAAATGAATTGATTTTGTAAATAAAATATTTATATGAGTAACGACCTGGAATTTTTGATCCCGAAAATTTCCAGATAGTTAGAAAGAAAAGAAAGAGAAAGAAGAAAAACAGGAACAAGACACAGAAACCTCACATTCGCAGCGGATCAAAATAAAATATCACATAATAACAGTTTATAAAAGAAGAACTGTATCAATACACTTATATTTACACATCAGAGTTACAACCAATACTAATCACTGGACAATTTTAAACAACATGTCCTAACTATACAATAATATATCACAGTGATAAATACACCATACGTTCCAGCCATCCAGCTCACCTCCTGAGTTCCAGAACGTCCTTACCTGAAAATCTGTAATACTCGGTCTGACCCGAGCATTACATCAAAGTAACACATGGGTCAGGCTGGAAACCAGCGTGAGTAAACCCATCTAACATGAATGACAAAAGCATACAACTTATATAAACCCGGGGTACACGTATCAATTTACAAATTCACGATTTGTTATAAACATCACTGATATCACACATCAATATCTAAGTACCAGAACTTAGATTAACGGTCAAATTCATTTAAGTCATTCCATACCAGCCTGTTGATTTCACATATCAATAAAGAATCGAAGTGGTTTCGGGTATTTTCTGACACCCGACTCCAGTCTCTTCGAATTCGATACCATCCTATCCCAAGTTATTCAAGTGAAATATAACTTAACTTTTTAAAATAAAGGATGTCATTTTCACTGCAATTCATCATCTACAGATATCCACATTATCATTGTCCACCCAAAACCTACCATATCACAAAGCATTTCATATCAGGGATATCAATCAATTGAAAGTATTAAATCATCATTCAATCATTCATAAGAAGGATGGATCATTTTCAAAAATTAATTCAATTCATCTCTAATTAAATTAATTACTCATCTTAAATCACTAAGATTTCCTTTACTTAATATTAATTACTTACAAATTGATTAATCATCCTTAAATTATCCATCTTAATTAATCACCTTTGATAATTATCCTTTAATTTCAATAAGTAATTAATTATTAATAAATTAGCCTTCCCCCATCACATCAGCTGATCCCTTAATTACTTTATAAAGTAATTAATAATAATTTATTTCATTTATCCTTAATTAATTTCTCAAATTAATTATCCTATAACCACTTACACTGATTAATTATCATATAATTAATCATATTTTTTATTATTATATTAAGGGATTAAATCCTTAATTACTTTTACTGAAGTAATTATTCACTAATTACTTCATTTAGAGATTCCCCTTTTTATTCAATTGATTAATTACATTTAATGATTATCCATTAATTACTTCTCTAAGTAATTATATTAAATAGTTATACTTAACCAATTTCCACGTAAGACTATCCTTAATTAATTTATCAAATTAATTATCTCAAATTAATTATCTTAACTAATTATCTCATAATCATTAGTTAGTGATCCTTTAAACACATTCATTAACTATTCCTTTATTACTTATATTAAGTAATTACCCCTTGGATTATTAATTTCAGATTAATTTACTCTTGTTAATTTAATAAGTGATTAACTTTAATTACTTTTACTTTGGAAAATATAGATTCCATTTCTCTAGACATTTACTTAAAACTTGTTAAATAATACACTAAAAAAATGCTTGTTTGAAACACACTTCTAGATTTAACAAAATATTCCTTTTGAAAAACTTAATTATTTAAGACTTTAATATTGTTAAAACCCTTCGCTTTTACCAATTTGCATATTTCCTTTACCCCTTTAAAATCTGGATACTAATCCACTTTAAAACTTAAAATCTGAAAACAGATTTATTTTAAAGTCGAAACCTGAAAAAATTGATGGAATAACCCGAGCTAATTCACTATTTCCCCATGCCATTCACGAGTACTTGCTTCTACATAAAAACTTCAAGACCAACCCTATAGATTCCTCGAGTTTGACCCGATCCCATTCCATCTTCCCCAAAACCATCGATCGTCCCCAAATTCCAAACGTGCACATGCACGTGTACAGGCCACCCTCCCTCCTCCGACCAACCATTCCGGCCTCAATAGATCGCCGAAGACCACTTCACCATAGGCAAACACCCAGATCAATGTCGTTTCCTCCAAATCAAAAATTGAATTGTCACCCCTCCCTGGAACCACATCACCGATATAAAAATGCCTCACCGATGACAACTCAGATCACCAGAGGTCGTGCTGCTTCACTCAGAGACGCATCAAGACATGCTGCGTCTGATCCCCTAGGTCCCCTTCATCTCGATCCCCTGGTGATGACGAGCCAACCCCAAAACTCACTATGACAAATACAAGCTCTTAAACCCTACTCCGACCTCCTCCGGCTACCACGGCCATCTAGAACCCTCATGAATATTTTTCCAGCAATCGCCCATCTATTGGCTACCTTCAGCTCCAATTTCGATGACCACCCCCTCGTTCAACATCGAAAAATCGACAATTAAAGCGTTTCCATTCATCTCGTCAATTCACAGCCAATACCAAATTAAAAATCATGATTTTGTTTTTAAAATTTATCATTTTTGATGGCAATTCTAATCATATGATCAAAATCTAAAAATATGATGATCGAATTCTTGACCTTGTTAAATTTTTCATTGTAATTCATATATTTAAAGCAATTACTCAATAATTCCACTCGAATCTATTTTTAAACAAAATGTTAACATATTACAAACATTCCTCTTTCAGACATCAGAGCGTAGATTCGATTGTACAATGATCAATTAAATGTATTTGGTAATTTTGAACTTCCAACATGACAGAGATGATGTATACAAACATATGCACAGATCTGCATATTCATATAGCTCTATATTTATCAACATGCAACATATTATTAATCAAATCAACTAAATTTCAATTCATTACTCAAATTTTATCACATGCAAACCAATTTACACACATAAATTTTGAAAGTTTGCTCACCTAAATGAAGAACAGAGGCCTGGTTTAAATATTCTGATCTAAAACTTGCTTTTGTTCAACCTGCTTTCAGTTTTCTTTTTTTTTTCTCTGGTTACTCCTGTCTTGGGTTTGAATCATCATGTTTACCTTGAGTTTTCCAGAGTCGAATCAACTTACATGCTTGAATTTACAAATTAAATTATTTAATTTTCATCAATTTTGAAAAAAATTCACCTAATTTACTGATCCTAGGTAAATTTTGAACATATAATACTTAACTTATTTTAAAACCAAAATTTCATCTACACAAACTTATTTTATTTAGAATTTAAGTCCTAATAACACAAAGATAAAAAATTGAGTTGATTTTTGCTTTTTTTTCTTTTCTTTGCAATCAAACAGAGAAGGATAATTCAGTTATAAAGTAGAAATTTGATTTTCAAGAAGGTAGATTTACTCATTGTTAGATTATGATGATGCATGCATATCCACTCACAGAAATCACTTATATACCCAGACATGCCCTCTTCTTCTATCACACAGGTATATTCAAAATGTCTCTGCTGATAATTCTTGCATGCATAAGTTAATAAAGAAATTTTGAATTTCAGGAAAAAGAAAAGATTTGATCTCAGGCATTTTTATAAAAGCAACAACAGAGGAACCAAGTCAAGCTTACTCACCGATTTTAGAAATGCAGAGACTTCAAAGCTGGATTGAAAATTGGAATGCTTGGCCATGAATTCTCGGGTTGAATTTGAAACCTTAGTTTTGAAAGATGGCTACAGACTTGCTAATCAGATTTGAGTTTGAATCACTATATTTACCATTGCTTCCAAGATTTGAGATCTCCAGTTTTAAAATTACTTTGAATCAGTTTTTCTTTGATCTGCCCAGGTTTGTGAACTAGTTTACTGATTTGCATTGTTTTTTAAATTTCTGTTTTCTTTGTTTTGGAAGATGAAGATTGAAAAAGAAAATGAGAAGGAATAGAAATGTGTTATTTCCTTATACCTTTTATTTATAATTTAAAACAAATTCATAACACTTGTTAGAATTTCTGCAAATGTCATCATAAGTGATTTACATTTGTCATAATGCATAGAAGTAGCTTACATTGTTATTTATTATGATGTCAATTTATATATATTTTTATAATTACCTTAAGTATTTTCTAAAAGTTTAACTTCTCTTACATAAATCTATTTAATAATTACTTTCCTTAATCCATATAAAATATTTTAAAGAAAATAATATAAACAAATTATGTTTGATGAAATCATATATATATATATATATATATTGTATCAAATTTATTTTAAGATCTTATCTTTTAGATTTAAATTTTAATCCAGATTCAAATTCATTTAAATTTAAAGTCCTATTTTGGAATCAACTCAAATATATGTATGTATTAAACAACACAAATTAAATTTGTAATCAATAATTTTATTTAAAATCTGTGTATATATATATATATACAAAACAATTAAAAATATAAATATTTATCCGATCAGATTCATTTGTTCAATTTATAATTCAATATTCTATTAATTAACCCAGTTCGTTAATCGATTACAGATGATCAAAAAAAATTCGGGTTATCACAATAAGTAATTAACTTATAAATGGATTTTGGCATTTAAATGAGATATAAATAAAATTTGTTAATTAAGGGATTTTATAAGTTGAAGTTTTTATAAAATATATAAATGTGAATTTATAAACATTGTTTTATAAATCCGAAATCAATTGAATTAGATAAGTAAATATGAAAGCTTATTAAAGGAGATATATCCACGATTTTGGACAGTGGATAATATATTAAAGAAATGTTTTAGGAAGTGATCTTCTAAATAGAATTAAAACGATTTGAAGTTGTTTTAAAATGTGTTAAGGATCGAAACCATAGATTTCAACATTCATTGTTGAAATAGACGTTTTCGAGAAATAAGGAAAAATGAACTATAACAGTGTTGTTATAGTAAATGATTTTCAAAAGGAAATGTTTTTGTATATATTGGGATTTATATATCTATCGCATTTTCGAATCCCTATGCTATTGATTTTGGGTTATCGTAACGATGTTTTACGCAACATTCGTTTTGACCCAAATAAACGTGTTTAAAGAGAACATTTTCCTTAAAAGAATAAAATATATACTTAATCGTGTTTTAAGTATATTGAATATTTTCTAAGTATTGAAAATAAATAGATTTGTGAGTTACTTATTGTTAAATAAGTATTTGGAAATGTTTTCCAATGTAGAAATTGAAATGGTTTAGAGAATATACATATATTTTTAAAAATAAATTGAAGTGAATATTTGGCAAGTTATTTAATTTATGGAAGATTAATAAAAGGGCCTAGTGATTGTTATGGTGTTGAATATTTGTTTGTTTGCTTTGATAGTTAAATAACCGACTATCAATATTTACATTTAAATGGGTATTTATTGTGATTTGCTAGAATTTGAATGCTACACTTATTTTAAAAATAAGCGCTCGTTATTCGGTTTAGCCGGGAGAGGACCTTTGGGTCATAAATCCCATTCCGAATAGTGATACGTCGTAATGGATAGCATTTGAAGATTGGTGGTGAAGACCGGGTATTTGCGAGAACGATAGGATGACCTATCGATTGTCTTTGCATTGAGTCGCGCCGGTATAGAGATTCCCTAAGTGATGGGAAGTCCGATCGGGATTGTGAATACCCGAATTTGCACGGACTTCTTTGGAAGTGCCTTCGGTTCTGTTCGAACCCAGAACAGACTTGTATGGATTGTATGTCTGACATTACATTTTGAGATATAAAGCAGGTTTCTTTCAAATACATTTCTGTTGGTGGCGGAGAATTTATTCTCTTAGCTTAACACCCTTCTCTGAGGCGTACGAGCTCAGAGGTTAGGTAGTTGAAAGTTATCGGTGATATACTTCCAATTTGGTAGTGTGTCATGCTGAGTGCTGCTGATCATTTTTTGATCAAAGCGTGACTTTTGTGAAAAGCGTAGCTTTGTGGACGAGACTTCGTCGAACCTCACAACCCAGTTATGGTCGAAACAGGAATCGTAGCAGCAAGGTTATTTGAGGATAGCGCCCTGTGAGGGTATGTCATTTCCTTCTGGATTATAAGTGGTATCATGGTATGGAGCCCAGATACTTACTTCGTGGTTGCTGCAAACTTATTACTTTGTGGTTGTTGGTTGAGAGGATCCTCGGATAAAGGTCGCAAACGACCGGGGGATGGCATGCTCGTGTCAGTTGTTTCCTAGATACAGAGGTAACCCGGCATTGTGTAGCAGAGATTCGGTTAGGATCCGGGGGCGTCCCCCCGGAGGCGTTCCATTTTATTCGGGAAGTTCCTTTGCCCGACCATTTGTTGGAAATCCGAACAAAACAATACGAGCCTTGTACGGTTTTAGTTGTAGAAACTGCCATTTAAGATGGTAGCTATAGTAGGCATACTATAATGGTACCTATGCTGGCTAAGATTAATATTATACTTTCAAAATATTTTGTACACTATGCACTAATAATGATATCAAAGAAATTTGTGTATCAAGCATGTTTGACTATCATAAGGAGAAATCTCCTCCAGTTCTGCATTTGCATTGTGTGTGCGGCGGGAGGCCTTATGGTAGTTACATTTTCTAAAAGCACTTACTTTGTTTGTTTTAAAGATAAACTGTTTTAAGTTCTCACACCAGTCCCATGACTGACCTGGAGTTTATTGTTCCCTTCCTAAACTCTGGGTGCCCATCATTTTCCACACGGGCAGTCTAGAGTCAGGTTATCAGGTCATTCTGGAAATTCAGGAGTTGCTGTAGAGATCTGGAGGCAAGCTGGATGGCATGGCGTATCAGCTTGTATATAGTATTTCTTTTCCGCTGTTTGTTGTTGTGAACTCTGATAATGTAATGTAATAACAGATAAGATTCTTTGTTTTAAAGATTTTTCATTTATCTATTATATGTTGTTCCGCTGCGATTGTGAGACTCTGATATTGTTTTGTTGCTTTTCTTTCTTTCTTCTTCTACCTCTTCTTCTTTAACCCTAACAATTCAGTTTTCCGGCCATCGATTGCTCGGCAGTTGATACAGTGGATGTATTAATGTCGATTTTTGAAAGTCGAAAATCTCAAATCGTTACATCTGGTATCAGAGCATTTGGTTAAGCGACAACCTTGGCTCTGTTGGGAATTACTCATTAGAGACAGAGTCAGTAGTACTCTAGAATGAGTGTGAGTGTAATAATAAATATGAGCGCGTATTTGTTAGTGAATATAAAAATGTTTTATATTGTGTTTGCTTATCGATAGGGGTTTCTAAACTCTTATACGAGATAAACCGACATAGTATCGTTTTAAATGGGTAAATGAAATAATTTTACCTCGATTATATTTTATACATATGAAGAAAATATTTTTTCAGAAATTATTAAAGTGTATATAAATTAATTGTTTGGTTGTTGAAAATGTAAGAATATATATATATATAAGTTAATTAAAAGATGTTTGAATAATCTAAATAAAAATAACAATTAAAAGAATAAATTGTATAAGCAAATGAATTATTAAGTATGGAATTATAATTAATGTGATTTACGAATTGTGAAATAATCTTATATATAAGAAGTGAAACTATATGAATATATTTATAAATATGAGTTGTAAATAAAAATGAATTTGAACTATAAATTGAAACTGTTGAATCGTATTTATTTTGGAAGTTATTTTTCAAAATTAAAAGTTAAATAGAATTTACTTTAGAATTGGAATCTGAATTGGATTTATAAGTAGAAATTTAATTAAGTTAAACAAATGATGTTTGAAATGGAATATAACTTAAGTAATGTTGAATGAAGTTGATTTTGGTATCGAAGTAAATTAATAAAGTGAAGTGATCAATATGAACTTGAGTTATGTAATGAAATTCAACTTTTGTGGTTAAATGAATTAGCAATTGAATTGAACTAACGAATTAAATATTAATCAATCGAAAGTAATTGAATTGATATAGAATAATGAATGTAAGTGTTAATTCATTAGAAGCTAATGAAGTTGAAGAAAAATTGAATAAATGAATAATTGAATGGAAGTCAATTTAATATAAACCAATTGGGATTAAAAGTGTTAAACCAAATTGAAGCTGGACAAAGTGAATATGAATTATTGAATGTAAATTTAATAATTTGGTTATGTTGGTTATGATTTGGTTGTTATATGATTGTTAGTTGATTGTATATAGTTCATTAAGTGTTAATCAAATTAAATTGGTAAATGGAAAGCTATGTAATTGAATTCGAATTTAAAGTGAACTAATGTGAGTTGGTTGTAAGCAATTTATAAGGTTTCGATACAAATTTTAACTTATGGGAATTATTTTGGTTGCATTGCTTATGAAAACTATATGTTTTCTATTGAAAATTAGTGAAATGTAAATGAATTTCCTATATATGTCACTTACATGTTTAAATTGAGTAAGTACAGGTACCGGGGCTGTAGTTGGCTGGATTTGGTCATGCTAAAATGCTAAAAAGGTACGCCTACGCAATAAAAATAGGAAATATGAATCGTTTTTCTGTTTTACGACCGTGTGGGTTGATGTATATATATTTATATCTATTGTGATATGGCAAAAGCTCATCCGTACAAGGGAGACTTTGCCAAAAAATTTCGTAAATTTCGGGAGTTAGAAAAATTTTGAAAATTTTTAGAAATTTTTTGTTAACGAAAGGTCAATTTCTAAATTGAAATGAAAATGTAGGAATTGAACTAGAAAAATGTAACCATCGGATTTTGGAAAAATTAAGAAATTAAAATGAATCTGAAATCAAGTTGGAACGGTTTGTTTTTGAAAGAAAAAAAAAGTTAATGGATTCTGTAATTTTTTCTTATTTGGAAATTTCGAGGACGAAATTCTTTTAAGGGGGGAAGTTTGTAACAACCTAGAATTTTTTTCATTTGAAATTCGTATATTTAATTGATTTTTAAATAGTCACAAGTAAAAATTTGCAAGTCGAATAAATTTTACTTTGAATTCAAGATTTATTGGATATTAAATCGATAATTTAATATTTGAAATTACAGAAATAATTGGGAATTGGGTTTAATGTGATTAAATTTGATTTGTAAAGTTGTATAAAATCATGTTGGAGTTAGAATGATGTTATAGAACTTTTAAAATCGAATTTAAAGTTAATTTATAGAAATTGAATATTTTAATATTTAATTGACGAGTAAAAATAGCCATTTTTCAAAACAGTCTCGGATTTCGATGAAACCAGTTTCATCGGGTCCGTAATGTTATATTATTGTATGGTTTCAAATTTCATATCAATCGGACTTACGGTTTGTCCAGGGCAAGCTAAAACGCATAAAAATCGGTTTAAGTGAATTTTAAATTTAAATAGTCGATTCAAAAACCTATCTTTCAAATACTTTCGAATTGGATCCCGATATATATTCCATTGCGTTCGGAATGGGGGTAAAACATTATAAACGCCAGGCGGCACGCTTCATTTGGAGTTTGGGAAAAATTCGGGTGAATAGTGTCGCATAATTTTTCTATAAAAGGACGTCACAATTTCATTTCTACACTCAAAACCCTAGCTAGGGTTGACGGCCACCATTTATTTCAAAGGCCGAAATTGTTCCATTCTTCTTCCTTTAATCTTTTGCAATCCATCCACTTAAAGCAAAAATTTCAACTAGCAAATGATAGAGCTTCGAAATACCTTTCAATCCATACGGCGATGATCATCGATGGAGCATCGTAGGGGCCAGATTTTGGCCGAGTACGCAGCGCATTCGCTCGCGTTTTTATGTGCAAGGGGGTGGCCGAGCTTGGCCAAATTGCAGCCGATGGTAGCTTGTGTAGGGGGCTTCGACTCGACGGTGTTTGATCGTGTTCGAGTTCATAGTGGTGGCCACGACCATTAGGGTTTTACGGCGGCAGATGGGTTCTCGCGTGTATGTTATCCTGGAGGAAGAAAAGGAGGTGCGGCCAGGATCTAGGGTTCGAAAATGAATGGCTCTGATTGAATAGGGTTTGAAAATTAAAAAGAAATTGTAAATTTATATATTATACTATCAGTTCAATCTTTAAAACGCTATAACTTTTTGATACGAGGTCCGTTTTGGACGAAACGAGTTGCATTGGATTCGTATGGAC
This sequence comes from Allium cepa, assembly GCA_030765085.1. NCBI lineage: Eukaryota > Viridiplantae > Streptophyta > Magnoliopsida > Asparagales > Amaryllidaceae > Allium > Allium cepa. Next base: position 938,044,356 of record CM060935.1, read on the forward strand.
GAGAAATACAAAATGGAGCTGGATAGGAGTTGATTGGAGCTAGTGATAATTTTGGGTAAAATTAAACGCGTGTTTAATTTTATTCGGAATGAAACACTGAAACTTTATTGGAAGCAAGGTGAGAACTTCTCACTCAATCGAATTTATTTCGATTTAAATTTTAAATAGTTAGATTTAAAATTTCTTGGTTGTGTTGATTGTATGCCTGGATGATAAATTATTATCAATTGTTTTGAAATAGACCATATACGCCGCATATTAAGCGGATGTTATTATATTAAACACATATACCGCGATATTCCACCTTGAAGTGGAATTGGTATTATATATGTACTTGGAGTTGATTTTCCAGCATTATATAGCGGATGAGACCCTATTGCGCCGCATAATATCGGATAATATTTTATATAAACCCATGTACCATGATATTCCGTCTTGAAACGGGATTGGTATTGTGTTAACATCTGTCGATGCAGGGAAACAGGTTGGAGGGATCCAACTGGATTCCTCAATAGTATTGATTTATTTACAGATATTTGCGATATATTCTGTTATCATATTGATATATGATGTTTGGATGCCGTGGTTGATGTATTGGTGCTGTTGCAGCATTTGGCCTATTTTTGGAGTTTTAAAAATGTTAAAGTAACGATTTCGAATTTAAATGGATTTTCAAGTGATTTTGAAAGATGTAACGCCCCGAAAATTTTCGACTTTCGAAAATTCAACATCGACACTCACTTTATCGACTGCCGAGAAATCGAAGGCCAAAAACCGGAATGTTATGGGTTTTAAAAACAAGAAAAGAAAGAAGAAGAGAGAAAAAGGTAGAAGAAGGTAGAAGATAGAGAATAGAGGGAAGAGAAAATAGAATTTTTTTTTTAAATAGAAGAAAAAGAGAATAGAGGAAAAAGAAAAACAGAAGAAAATAGGACGGAATAGAAAACAACAGAACAACAGAATCTCACAATTCGCAGCGGAACAACATTTATAACTTCACTGTTTATAATCCTATAAATTTCATTCATTAATGAAATTCATTTTTACTTCATTCAAACACTTATAAAAACTCGTTTTATAATGTCAATATTTCAATTTATAAATATCTTAATATAAATCAATTTATATTATTCTTCTAAAACGTCTTTAAATTCCTTTATAATTTCACCATTCTCTTGATTTATAAAATAATCAAATTTTATAAATCCTATATTTAAACTTTTATAATATGTTCAAAAATCCAATTTAAACTATTTTATAAAAATCATTAATTCACATTTCTCAAAAATCAGCTTTTAACTATATTTTCACCAAAATCATAACTTTATAACTTTGAAAATTATAACGTTTATTTATTTAAAATGGATCAATTCCAAAAATATAGTATATTTTCAAAAATCACTTTATAATCATTTTAAAATTCCAAAACTTGGGTCCAATGATGCTACATACCAAATAGTCAATCACGACAACAACGATCCATCATATATCGATATGATAATCCATCAAATATCAAAATATCTGAAAAATCTAATAAATACTGTTGAGGAATCCAGTTGGATCCCTCCAACCTGTTTCCTGCATCCACAAACATTAGCACAATACCAATTTCGCTCCAGTACGAAATTATCGCGGTATATGTTCTTAATAAATATTATCCGCTTAATAACGGCGTAATAGGGTCTCATCCGCTAAACAAAAAATGCGGGAAATCAACAACTGCAATATATACATATGCCAATATATATATATTGCTATTATATATAATACCAATTTCACTGTTTATGAAATATTCGCGCTATATGTTTTTATTAAATAACATCCGCTTACTAACGGTGTATAATGTCTATTTTAACAATTAATAGATAACAATCATCATTCAAACATGCATTCAAATATTTTAAATCTAACTATTTAAAATAAAATCGAAACTGATTCGATTGAGTGAGAAGTTCTCACCTTGATTTTAATTTCCGTTTCAGCTTTTATTTCGAATAAAATTAAACGGACGTTTAATTTTACCCAAAATTCTCACTAACTCCAAACGAATCCAAACCAACTCCATCGCGTAGTGCTCGTCCATACGATTCCAACGCAACTGAGTTTGCATTTTTTCGACCTCGTATGAAAAAGTTATGTAATTTACAAGTTTACTCGAATTTATTTATATAAATTACAACATATATAAACTTTTCAAACCCACACAGATCATAGCCGTAGATCCCCCCATCCTTGCATCTGGACCGCACGCATCTTCTCCCTCTCCCTCACGTTTCCATCTCCAGACAACTTCCCGTAACAAAACCCATTAGCATATAACTAGGGTTTAATATTGCAACCACAAACGACGACGAGACTCCATCATACCACCTTCATTCTCACCGCCTACACGAGAGCTATGCTCGGCTGCAACAGTACGAAGCTCGGCCCCCCCAACCTTGGAAAAACGTGCCTAAACCGAGCACAAACGTGCCCAGTTTCCTCCCTCCACGTTGCTCCAAAACTCATCAACTCCGTATAGATTTAAAGATCTCATCTCACTCTTCAATTTTGTAGTTGATCATTTCGCGTGAATGTTTGTGGATTGGGAGAGATTAAGGAATGAAAATGGGACAATTCTGGCCATTCACTGCAAGGGTGGCGGCTAGGGTTTAGTTGTTTTTATTTTTTTTATTTTTTTAAATGGGGGGGGGGGCTATTTATAAGGAACGAGCGACACTATTCATCCCGGAAATTCCGAACTCCGATTTACGCGCCGAAACTGACACTCCTAGGGTTTATCCCGCGTTCCGGACACAATGGAACAGGTTTCGGAAGCTAATTCGGACATCTGTGCGAGTTATAGCTAAAAACGTTCAATTTAAATTAAACCGATTTAAATCGATTTCTAGGCGTTTTAATTCGTACCGGACAAACGGTAAATCCAATTGACTTGAAATTTGAAACCTTACAATAATATCACATTACGGATCCGATGAAACTGGTTTCGTCGAAATCCGAGACTTTTTGAAAAATGGCTATTTTAACTCGCCAAATTTAAAATTAAAAATAATTCGATGCGTTTCGAGCTGCCACGATCAAACGATAGCTCCGATTGACACGAAATTTGAAATCCGATAATAACTAACTATTATGGATCCAATGGAACTGGTTTCGTTCAATTCTGAGACTGTCCAAAAATTGGCTATTTTACAGTCGATTATTAAATATTAAAATATTCAATTTTCACAAATTAACTTTTAATTCGATTTTAAAAGTTCTAAAATATTGTTCTAACTCCTATATGATAAAATAAAATTTTACAAATCATTTTAAATCATATTTAACTCAATTTTCAATTATTTCCATAATTTAACGTATTAAATTATCGATTTAATTATCCAATTAAATCCAATAATTCAAATAAAAATTTATTCGACTTATAAATTCACTTATTAATATTTAAAATAAATTAAATATTCATATTTTAATTTCTAAAAATTCTGGGTCGTTACAGAAAGCATACATTTTATTGAATTTTGGAATTGATTCATTTTAAATAAATAAACGTTATAATTTTTATGTTATAAAAATTATGATTTTTGTGAAATATAACCGATATCTGATTTTTGAAATAAGTAGTTGATTAATTTGTAAAATGGTTTAAATTGGGATTTTTGAATTATTATAAACGGTTTATATAAAAGATTTATAAAATTGATATTTATAAATTAAAATATTGGAATTTTAAAACGAGTTTTTATAAGTGTTAAAATGAAGTATAAATGGATTTCATAAGTGAATGAAATTTATAGATTTATAAATTGTGAAGTGTTATCCCATTTTTGGACAAAACTGGAATATCAATGTTGTGTGCGTTTCCACCACGAACGGACCAAGAAGAAGCAAGCAAGCGTATATATGTCTGGGATTTTACTCATGATTCAAGTACAAAGGTTCATTCGGTAAAGCAAGGCAAGAGTTCGTTCGACACTACACTCCCCGAGTTCATCCGGTAATAAATGTCATCCGGTACTTAAAACCCCTCGGTTTCGTTCGGTAGTTCAAGTGTTCGAGTTTGTTTGGTATTCGAACTCCACATGGCTCATTCGGCATTCTCAAATATGAAGGCTCATTCGGCATTCCCAACACAAGGGATCATTCGGCATTCTCAGTATAAGATCCATTCGGTAGTACCGAGACCGAACCAAAGTACCACCGGTCCAAAACCACCTCTCCCATGCCTGCCGAACCACTTCACCACCGGACCACCTGCCACCGGTCCAAAGCCTCGCCGAACCAGGGTCTCACTGAACCAACTCATCTCCAACTAAGGCGTTGCCGAACCAACGTTGTCAGGCCAGGTTACTTCAGCCCAGGCCCACCAGCAGCTATATACATCCAGGACCCCTGCCCCCAGCCTTACTCTATAAATAGAGGGGCAAGGGTACAACAATGAAAGACAAGTTTGAGAGCTCAAGCCTGGAAGGAACTTTCAAACAACTTTGATATACTTGTAATCAAAGCTTTGTAATTGTAATCGGATCGGAAAAGGAAAATAACATATAAAGTGGACGTAGGCACATTCTGGCCGAACCACTATAAATCTGTGTATCTTTTACAGTTTAGTCCCTTTTTTTTACGTATTTGCATAAACCATCCAAATCACTACGAACGACATAAAATCAACTAAATCATACGACTTGGAGGTGTTTGCCCATTTTTTGTGCAAACATATTTGGGTTATTTGCTGAGATCTGTGATTTGTGTTTGAATATCGCTGATTTGTATTCATACACTGGTGCTTTCACGGTATTTGGGGTTTGTGGCCAATTTTGGCGCAAATACTTTGGTGCTTTCATTGAGAAGGACTAGCACCCGCTGCATCGGATAGAAGTTTGGATTTGGAAGACAATGGCTAGGCAAAACAGTAGAAGGCTAAGGGCTGAGAGAAGCCAACAGGAAGGAAGTCAACAAGCATCCTCCGGAGGTGAGGATGTACCAGCTTCGATCTACATAACCCGGGATGAAATGGAAGCCATAACAAATTCACTGCAAGAGAGGTTGTTGAAGAGTGAACAGGAGATGATGCAGACTTTCTTGGAGCAAATGAGAGCTACAGGGGCCCAGAACTTAGGAACAGCTACAGCAGCCGTGGATGCAGAACAAGGAGCTAGGGTTATGGAACCCAATGGAGGACAGGATGCGGAGACAGAAGGCAACCGACAAGGACTTGGGGGCAGGCCCGTAGGATCCAACTCAGGAGGACCTTTGGAAGGAGTTCAACAGGCTAGAACCAACACTGCTGCTAGCGAGCCACATGAAGAGTATGTACCGGAATTCCCCCGGGGGAAACCCCCGACAGACAACGCTGGATTGGTAGATATAATCAGGAAGACTGTGCGAGGTGGTTTGACCAACGGAGACTTGGAAGGAGTGAACAGGAGTCCGTTTGCTCGGGAAATAAGGATGGCTCAGAATCCACCTAAGTTCAAGCTACCTAGCGTGGAGGTATACGATGGCAAGACAGACCCTACGGATCACTTGATGAGGTACACCAGACACATGGAGGTGCTGGGGGCATCGGAGGAAGTGATGGCCCGATGTTTCCCTTTGTACTTAACGGACTTAGTTGCGATGTTGTTTAGGCAGCTGGGAGAAGGATCTATCAGGACTTGGAGGGAATTGGTGGAAAGGTTTTTGGGACAGTTTCGGGTTCATGTCAAGAGACCGAAGAACGTGATGACATTGACATCGGTAAAGCAAAGGATCGATGAATCGCTTGGAGCCTTTCTAACTCGATTCAGTGCCGTAGTTGCTTCGGTGGATCGGCCCGATCCATCGATGGTTTTAATGGCAGCAGTATCAGGAGTCAGGGAGAACTCGGATTTCAAGGTATCTCTGATATGAGATCCCCCACGGGATCTCGACGAATTCTTTCACGAGGCAGAAAGGTTCCTTCGGCAAGAAGATGCGAGTACGGATTTAAAGTTAAAAAAGGTTAATGCAGTGGAGGTTGGAGGACCATCCAGCAAAGGTTTGGATAAAGACAAAGGAAAAAGGAAGTTGGACGATAGTTCTGGAAATGCTAGGAAGCAATGGAAGGATCCAAAGTTTTCCACATACACAGGATTGAACGAGATGCTGGAGCGGATATACCTAGATACTTGGAATCGCCTTCGCTACCGGAGGCCGACTAGGAGAGAACCAACAGAATGGGAAAGGACATCAGGAAGGCACTGTCTCTTCCATGATTTGGATGGACACGACACCAACAACTGCAGGCACCTAAAGGACATAATTGAGGAGCATGTAAGGAATGGACAGCTGCCACAATATGTTGGACCTCGGAATGCAACGGCGGGGCAGGAGCAACCGCCGCCTACCTCAAGCTACGATGGTGGGAGGTCCAGGAATGATGGTCGGTTGATCATCCATTGACCAGTTTAATATGAAATAAGTAGCGAACTATTGGCAAGCAACCAAGTCATTTACACATGTACGGGGACGGAGATAGCCCCTAGGCATGCTCTGAATGATGATAAACTGCAATGCTATGGTTTGTGAAATTTATCTTTTGCTTTTGGATTGGACACTGCTTTTCTTTTTGGTTTTCGGTTTTGGAGCTTGGATTGAGCTCCTGGTTTTTCTTGCTTTTTGATTTGGATTTTCCTTTGGATGATTGTTTTCGGTTTTGGATGCTGGTTTGGATTTCTGGTTTTCTGCTTTTGATTTGGATTTTGGATATGGATTTTGGATTGGATTTTGACTGGATTTTTATTTGATTTTTGATAAACGGTCGTCAGGTATGGATTATGCCTGGCAAGGGGTGAGTCGCTTTGCCCGAACGTGGTAAATTGGCTCACTCAGGTCGTCGAGTGTGAACTATGCTCGGCAAGGGTTCAGAGTGACCAGGATTCGTCCTAGGACTTAGGCCCTGTATTATCAATTGTTATTTTCAGGTCGTTGAGTATGGACTATGCTCAACAAGGGTCTGGAGAGACCAAGATTCGGCTTAGGACTTAAGCCATGGCATTACACAGCGTCCAGGGACACTGGACCAAGGTCGTCAAGTGTGGATTACGCTTGGCAAGAACCCGGAGAGGTTAGCTCAACGTCCAGGGACACTGGACCAAGGCCGTCAGGTGTAGATTGCGCTTGGCAAGAGCCCGGAGAGGTTATGGATTTGGATATCGACCCGGAGAGGTCCTAGATTCGGTTATTGGCTATTGGATGAGGATGGTTTGGGACTCGGTTGTCGAGTTCGAATGGACATGGAATTGGCTCAAGCTTTGGTTATTGGATTTGGAATTGGATATCGACTCGGAGCGGTCAAGGATGATATACTCTGGCAATATGGTTATGGACTTTGGATATTGGATTCGGAACTATTCAAAACACGCCTTATTATCACAAGGCATGTTTTGGGGGGCAAAGTGTTATCCCATTTTTGGACAAAACTGGAATATCAATGTTGTGTGCGTTTCCACCACGACCGGACCAAGAAGAAGTAAGCAAGCGTATATATGTCTGGGATTTTACTCATGATTCAAGTACAAAGGTTCATTCGGTAAAGCAAGGCAAGAGTTCGTTCGACACTACACTCCCCGAGTTCATCCGGTAATAAATGTCATCCGGTACTTAAAACCCCTCGGTTTCGTCCGGTAGTTCAAGTGTTTGAGTTCGTTCGGTATTCGAACTCCACATGGCTCATTCGGCATTCTCAAATATGAAGGCTCATTCGGCATTCCCAACACAAGGGATCATTCGACATTCTCAGTAAAAGATCCATTCGGTAGTACCGAGACCGAACCAAAGTACCACCGGTCCAAAACCACCTCTCCCATGCCTGCCGAACCACTTCACCACCGGACCACCTGCCACCGGTCCAAAGCCTTGCCGAACCAGGGTCTCACCGAACCAACTCATCTCCAATTAAGGCGTTGCCGAACCAACGTTGTCAGGCCAGGTTGCTTCAGCCCAGGCCCACCAGCAGCTATATACATCCAGGACCCCTGCCCCCAGCCTCACTCTATAAATAGAGGGGCAGGGGTACAACAATGAAAGACAAGTTTGAGAGCTCAAGCCTGGAAGGAACTTTCAAACAACTTTGATATACTTGTAATCAAAGCTTTGTACTTGTAATCGGATCGGAAAAGGAAAATAACATATAAAGTGGACGTAGGCACATTCTGGCCGAACCACTATAAATCTGTGTATCTTTTACAGTTTAGTCCCTTTTTTTTACGTATTTGCATAAACCATCCAAATCACTACGAACGACATAAAATCAACTAAATCATACGACTTGGGGGTGTTTGCCCATTTTTTGTGCAAACATATTTGGGTTATTTGCTGAGATCTGTGATTTGTGTTTGAATATCGCTGATTTGTATTCATACACTGGTGCTTTCACGGTATTTGGGGTCTGTGGCCAATTTTGGCGCAAACATGAAGTTATAAAATGAATAGATTTTGTGAAATAAAAGATTTATAAGTAATTAACTTATAAATAGGATATTGTCATTTAAATTAGATATAAATAGAATTTGTTAATTAAGGGATTTTATAAGTTGAAGTTTTTATAAAATATATAAATGTGAATTTACAAATATTGTTTTTTAAATCCGAATTCAATTGAATTTGATAAGTAAATATGAAAGCTTATTAAAGGAGATATATCCATGATTTTGGACAGTGTATAATATATTAAAGAAATGTTTTAAGAAGTGATCTTTTAAATAGAATTAAAACGATTTGAAGTTGTTTTAAAATATTTTTAAGGATCGAAATCATAGGTTTCAACATTCATGTTGAAATAGATGTTTTCGAGAAATAAGTAAAAGATGGACTATAACACTGTTGTTATAGTAAATGATTTTCGAAAGGAAATATTTTTGTATAGTATGGGATTTATATATCTATCGTATTTTCGAATCTCTATGCTATTGATTTTGGGTTAACGTAACGATGTTTTACGCAACATTCGTTTTGACCCAAATAAATGCGTTTAAAGAGAACATTTTCCTTAAAAGAATAAAATATATACTTAATCGTGTGTTAGGTATATTGAATATTTTCTAAGTATTGAAAATAAATTGATTTGTGAGTTACTTATTGTTAAATAAGTATTTGGAAATGTTTTCCAATGTGGAAATTGAAATGGTTTAGAGAATATACATATATTTTTAAAGATATATTGAAGTGAATATTTGGCAAGTTATTTAATTTATGGAAGATTAATAAAACGGCCTAGTGATTGTTATGGTGTTGAATATTTGTTTGTTTGCTTTGATAGTTAAATAACCGACAATCAATATTTACCTTTAAATGGGTATTTGTTGTGATTTGCTAGAATTTGAATGCTACACTTATTTTAAAAATAAGCGCTCGTTATTCGGTTTAGCCGGGAGAGGACCTTTGGGTCATAAATCCCGTTCCGTATAGTGATACGTCGTAATCGATAACATTTGAAGACCGGCGGTGAAGACAGGGTATTTGCGAGAACGATAGGATGACTTATCGATTGTCTCTGCATCGAGTCGCGCCGGTATAGAGATTCCCTAAGTGATGCGAAGTCCGATCGGTATTGTGAATACCCGGATTTGCAAGGACTTCTTTGGAAGTGCCTTCGGTTCTGTTCGAACCCAGAACAGACTTGTATGGATTGTATGTCTGGCATTACATTTTGAGATATAAAGCAGGTTTTTTTTAAATACATTTCTATTGGTGGGGGAGAATTTATTCTCTTAGCTTAACACCCTTCTCTGAGGCGTACGAGCTTAGAGGTTAGGTAGTTGAAAGTTATCGGTGATATACTCCCAATTTGGTAGTGTGGCATGCTAAGTGCTGCTGATCATTTGTTGATCAAAGCGTGGCTTTTGTGGAAAGCGTAGCTTTGTGGACGAAACTTCGTCGAACCTTACAACCCGGTTATGGTCAAAACAGGAATCGTAGCAGCAAGGTTATTTGAGGATAGCGCCCTCTGAGGGTATGTCATTTCCTTCTGGATTATAAGTGGTATCATGGTATGGAGCCCAGATACTACTTCGTGGTTGCTGCAAACTTATTACTTTATGGTTGTTGGTTGAGTGGATCCTCGGATAAAGGTTACAAACGACCGGGGGATGGCATGCTCGTGTCAGTTGTTACCTAGATACAGAGGTAACCCGACCTTGTGTAGTAGAGATCTGGTTAGGATCCGGGGGCGTCCCTCCAAAGGCGTTCCATTTTATTCGGGAAGTTCCTTTACCTGACCATTTGTTGGAAATCCAAACAAAACAATACGAGCCTTGTATGGTTTTAGTTGTAAAACCTGCCATTTAATATGGTAGCTATAGTAGGCATACTATAATGGTACCTATGCTGGCTAAGATTAATATTATACTTTTGAAATGTTTTGTACAATATGCACTAATAATAATAATATCAAAGAAATTTGCGTATCAAGCATGTTTGACTATCATAAGGAGAAATCTCCTCCAATTCTGCATTTGCATTGTGTGTGTGGCGGGAGGCCTTATGATAGTTACATTTTCTAAAAGCATTGCAGATCTATTTTGAAATATTTCTTTGTTTGTTTTAAAGATAAACTGTTTTAAGTTCTCACACCAATCTCATGACCGATCTGGAGTTTATTATTCCCTTTCTAAACTCTAGGTGCCCATCATTTTCCACACGGGCAGTCTACAGTCAGGTTATCAGGTCATTCTAGAAATTCGGGAGTTGCTGTAGAGATCTGGAGGCAAGCTGGATGGCATGGCGTATCAGCTTGTATATAGTATTTCTTTTCCGCTGTTTGTTGTTGTAAACTCTGATAATGTAATGTAATGTGATGTAATGTAATAACAGGTAAGATTCTTTGTTTTAAAGATTTCTCATTTATCTATTATATGTTGTTCCGCTGCGATTGTGAGATTCTGATATTGTTCTGTCGCTTTTCTTTCTTTCTTCTTCTACCTCTTCTTCTTTAACCCTAACAATTCGGTTTTTCAGGCTTCGATTGCTCGGCAGTTGATACAGTGGACGTATTAATGTCGATTTTCGGAAGTCGAAAATCTCAAATCATTACAAATGCAATATTAGCCATGAAATCGGAGTGGAAAGATTTGAAAGTATTGACTAGTTGTAGTAGTGTGCAATCAAGATTGACTGCTAGTTTCAGCCAGAGAACCACAAGAAATCTTGCTTGGAAGTTCGACCATGATTGATCTAAAGGATTGCTTCTAAGCAAAGAAATGATCCATTGTTAGTTGAACTAATCAGAAAACTGGAAATTGGAAATGAGATTGATGATTTGAAGGATTTTTAGCTAGATCATAACAGATGGTTAAGGAAGAAATGATAGATATGTGTCCTAGATGTTGGTAACCTAAGGAAAGAAGTTCTTAGGGATTATCATCGATCGAAGTTTACCATTCATCCTGGAGGGACTAAGATGTACCAGGTAAAGAAAAGGAATTTCATCTAGGAACGCATGAAAAGGGATGTAGGCTTATAGGTAACCGAGCATCAAAATCTAAGTAGATTGCTTTAGCCTTTGGAGATACTAGTATAGAAATGGGATTCTATATCTATGGATTTTATTGATGGATTGCCAAGGTCGAGTAGGGGAAATGAAAGTATTTGGGTTATAGTTGATAGACTGTCAAAAAGTGCACATTTCATTCCCATTAAGTCGACAAGGATGGCACCTTGTAACGACCATAATTGATTAACACTATTTATGACATTTAATTAGCTAAATTAAATGAAATAATATAAAGGGTTAAGGGATTGAGATTTTGTAAAAAAGGGTAGTCGTGTCAATTTAAACTAACGAACTAAGGCAATTAAAATGAAATATATAAGGGAAATAGAATAAAGGCAATATATGAATAAGTTATATTCTTATACCCTAAATCCTCATGCACTTTCATTCTCACGTTCATCAGCAAAAACCAAATACAAAAAGAAGCCGGCCACCATTAAAAGAAGTAAGGGGAAGATAAGGTAAATCAGGTGGAAGAAGCTTAATCAACTTAATCCATAATCAAATCTCAACTCCTTAACAACAGGCTAAAAGTGAGTAGTTGGTTACATCTCATATTTTTGATGTTTTCGATTTCTAGAATCAAATCCGGATATTTTTGCAAAGTATATTGCCTTGTTTTGAATGTTATATGGATATATATATATACTTATTGATGAATAATGCTCATTCATATTGATTTTTATGACAATTTTTGATTTGAAAAACCTAACAAATGACATCCAAATGCCTTGCGATTTTGATATAAGATCAGAAATTATATTTTAGAGATGGGTTTAAAGTTTCATAACTTTCTGAATTAATGTGGATTCATTATTAATTTTCTAGTGAAGAAAATGGTTAGTTGGGTTTAAAATTAATTAATGCTATTTTATATTGACCTTGAGTCAGAAATTCATATATGTTGAAAAGAATATTATAAGTGGTTTATGGGTATTTTCGGAGAATTTTCCTAAGTGCTTCAATAAGTATATATAATTATTTAAGGTATGTGACTTAGATGTTTTATATGTTTACAAAAGGAAAAGGGGAAATTTGCAAATAATTTAAATTGTTATTTCTGAAATTCGGCAGTTCTTTTAGAAAAATATTTGGAATAGAAACTGGCATCCAATCATATGTGAACAAACAAATCAAGTTTGTTGAAAAGAAATTACCCTTTTAAGTTAAAAATCAGTTTTTAGAAGGTTTTGCTGTTTCTCCACTTTCGGCAGCACCATTCGACTTCATACTTCCGCCTCCAACCTAAGTCAAAACAAATACACATGGTATTAATGCCTTGGTATGTAGTGGATTGGAGTTATGGGAAAGGTATAAGGTTGAAACGTGCTTTCGAAGGGGTCAAAACCTAGTTTTTATTTTTGAAAAAGGAAGTGGGCTTCCTTTGCTTTCGAAAAGAATGGTTTCAAATGAGATGGCTTTTGACTTAGTCAAATGTTTTAAGGAAAGATTTCCAAAGAGGTTGCCGCCTTTTGGTTTTAAATAGAGCTTTCGAAGGGGTCAAAACCCGTAGCTACCGCATTCAACCTTTCAAATAATTCTTTCGAAAGGGGTCCTTTGTTTTGAAAATTAGAGCCACTTCTCCAATGCTTTCGAAGGGATTGGTTTTGACACCATCCACTTCTTTTACTTAGGAAATTGCTTTCGAAAAAGTTGATTTTGACTTAGTTGTTTAAGAACCATTTTGATGTTTGAAAGTTAAACCCAAAGGTTTCGAAAGGAATGGTTTCAGATCGTTTCGAAAGGTTGTTCCACGTGTTTTAACTTGAACCCAATGCGTTTGAAAAGTTTTTTTTTTAAGTTGAGTACTTTAATGCTTTCAAAAGGTATATGATAAAGGTTTCGAAGGGGAGGTTCCCTAGTATTTTTGAAAGGTATATATAAAGGTTTTGAAGTGGTGGTTCCCTAGTATTTTCGAAAGGTTTACCTTAATGTCTAAATGGAAGGTTTCCAATGTTTTCATAAGGCATGTTTATAGTGTTTTGAAAAGAGGATGTCTAAGGTTTTATAAAGCTTTCGAAAGTGATGCTTCCAATGTTTTCAAAAGGTATATTGCAAATGCTGTCGAAAGGTGTGTTTTGGCCTTTCGGCCTAAGGCTATAAAACAAATTAGTTTACTTGTATCGAAAGGGGCACTTTCAATCGTTTCGAAAGGGGTACTTTTAATAGTTTCGAAAGAGATTGTTTAAAGGTTTTAAACAAAGGTATCGAATGTTTTCATCAAAAATCTTTTGAGTAAAGCATATATCATGGCAAAGAGATTGAGTAAAGCAAATAGTATGTTTTCCTTGTTAAAGTATGATTTAAAGGGATTAAATCATTTTGAAAAGGTTTTCAAGGAAAATTTATAGGGTAGTTATCCTTGGGTAAAGTGACTTAGATATTTGTACACCAGATGAGACTAGTATAGGGTCGCGCCCTATACATTAATTATAGCCCCTAGTTAATTTTAGTCCAAAATTCTAGCGTGTAGGGCTTAGTCACATGTAAAAGTTAAATGATGGTTACATACAGAAAGGAATATATATGTACAGAGAAGAAGGATGAGTTATTGGTGAGCCCGAAAAACCATTAGGATCAGGTGACCCTTGGAGAAGTAAGTTAAGACAGACCATCCAGAAGTATGTCTGACAGGTGTTAGATAATTTATTATTTTGTTTAGTAGGCCCGAGTCAGCCAAAGGTTAGTAGTTAGCCAAATAAAACTAGATTTTTTGAGCAAATGGTCCTTTTATTACCTGATTTTGAGCATATATGATATTGCTACCATTGATATAATCAGTTTGATTAACCAGTTTGGTTGCAAGATTTTGATTTGCAAAATGATATGTTTTGAGGGGATAATAGTGAGGGGAAACCCATTTTGCTAAGTGGCAATGTCTCACCTAATATCTGTAAACCAAGGTATTATTCACACTAAACTTTATGTCCGACTCGAAGTTTATGATTTTCCCCTTAAACTCTTGGGTGCTCAGAATCAATTTGAGTAGATTGAGAGTAAGGGTTTTCAGGTTTAGTAGGTGGACGAATAAAGCTTCCGAAGACGAGCAGAGGGATAAAGTTAGCTAATTAGGAGTTGATATTTTATTTCCGATGCGATATATTAAGGCAGTTTGTTTATTTAATACTCTGATTATACAAATGGGGCATCTTCATATGTCTCTCTTAGTGTATTTTGTAATAATTATATCTGATCAATACCTGTGAAACGTTTTGGGATTATGTAGTGGAATATGAAACATGTTTTTGAAATTTAATTAGTAAAAGTTGTTTTTGGAATCACTACACCAAAAATTATTATTAATAGCACTGCAAAATAAAGTTAAACAACATATGAATAACATATGCTATGTTAATGTAATATCCCGGAATTTTTAAACAGTATCAATTTAATAATATGTATTAAAATTAAATTGATATTGATATTCATTTAATAATAATTCAAATAGATTTAATAATCTTCTTCAATAATTATTTAATTGGTTATTTTATCTTTTAAAAATAATAGATTGATTTCTATTTTCAATATAAATATATGGTTTATATTTTAAATAGATTTGCATTGTTTTAATTTTAATAAATAAAGCATATTTTCTAGTTTTAATATTTGTAGTAATTTTGAAAATTTGTTTTTATTTAATATTTAAGCTTTTCAAATTTAAATGAATAAATCTTGGGTTAAATTTAATAATTGAATCATGTTTTAAAATTCTAATATATACATTTTAATTTGGAAATTTTGATTTAAATTTGTATTGAGATTTTAGAACTATTTAATAAATAAATATATGATTTTAAAATTTATAAGTAAAATATTAAATGTTTAAAATAATTTGGCTTGAGTTTTAAATTTAAAATGAATTAACAAAAACGTTTTATGGCTTAATAAAATAGATAATTTATTAATAAAAATATAATTTCTTTTAAAATGATTTTAATTTAATAATAAGATATTTATATAAACAATATTAATAGTGTATTGCCTTTATAAATAGGTTTTCAATAGAATTTGCAATTGTTATTTCAAATTAAATTTGTAATCATAACTTGATTTGAAAATATTTGATTTTGAATTTGACTTGAGTTTAAAATTCCAAATATAAATCTTAATTGTTTTAATTTCTATATGTGTAAGTTTTATTTTATAAACATGGTTTGTTTTTATTTTTATTTATAAATTTATACACATATTTAAATATAAACTAACAAAATTAAAATTAGGCTAATACACACATTAGTTTGTGAATCAAGTATTAATTATTTTAAAGAGACAAGTGTTGCATTTTTAGGGATTAATTTAACAAGTGTTCAAAAATTAACATAACAAATTGACAAGTGTTGAATAAATTTTTACAAGTGTAAATTTTGTTTTAATTTTTCTTTTATTTTATTAAATCTGAAAATTCATTTATAATAGCTTGCAATTCATTCATAGTTGTTTTTTTTAATTTCCTCAATCAAAAAGAAAAGATCAAAACTCATCTTCATATTAATAATCAAAGCCTGCATATTCAAATCTGCATGTTCAAATCTAAACCAGAAAACCCCAAAACCATGCTCAAATCTGCATACATAAATTCCTCAAAATCAAATAGATCTGCATTCTGTTTTTTTAAGCTTGGAGATGAACTAATCTGTCTGCATTTTATCTCTGCACAACCTCAATTTGAAGCTAGTTCAAATGCATCTGCATGCAAGTGATTATAGGAAGGAAACATGAGCATTCAAATTTCAACAGGGCTTGCAACTAAATTTTTAAAAGAAGAAACATGCCTGCATTTTTCTGCAAAATTCAAAAGGGTATAACTGAAGCTCTGCATTTAAAAAAGTGAGTAACTTTAAAAATTAAAATAGGTTGCATGCTAGAATAATTGATAAGTATTGTTTATGAAAATCTGATGTGAAGATGTTAAGTGTGCATGTGTTGTTTAATTACCTATTCTGTTTTATTGATTTGCCTGACATAATTTTCATTTGAACACTTGACTTTTAATTTAGTTACTGATATAAGGAAGTGTATAAAGCAATGATGTTTGATTTTCTAAGTCAATACTAGTAATTCATGTAAGTAAAATAAAAATATAAACAGTGTTGTTTCTGTAAACACAGGTAACACCATTGCATGTTGATCTTTATCAAAACTCGATCATATTAATATTGTACTTCAGATTCGTAAATTAAAGTACTAACTATAACTTGATTTTTAAATCAAGAAATAGGATTTTTTAGAGTTTAGTTTAAGTTGCAGTTTAGAGTTGAACTATAAATGGATCTTAGCAAATTCTGTTGATTCAATACTTGAGAAGCCTTGGGTTTCTTCTGAGTGATGAAGAAGGTATAGGAGAAGCTCAGAAAAATCTTGGATAGGTTTAAAATTGGTCAGAGAGGATGTAGTTTGATTTTTTATTGTTAAACCCTAGTTTGAGAAGGGTATGAAGAATCAGGCATTTCGGGAAGAAGAATGGATCGAGTGCTATGATAATTAGGGAATCGGTAGTAGGTGTGTGAATGAGTTCGAGGCCGGAGTGGGTGGACCTCAGGTGGTCGGAGCGGCGTATGATTGCCGTCGACAGGTTTGAAGCAGAAACCTGTTTTGAAGTTTCCAGGTTTGGGAATGGGGAGCTCAATTTTGATTCTTTGCATAATTGATTGAACTGTTGATCGCATTTGGGCATAGATGAGTTTCTAGAAGTAGTTAGATCATCTCTGATGATCAGTGGAGGCGGTGGTCGCCGTGCATATGCACGGCGATGAGTTGCTGGTGATGTTTGGTTTAGCAGAGAAGTGCCTCGGGTAAATCATTGTTTGGCTGGAAGTTGTTGAGCAATAGTCTCGGGGAAAATGGGTTTTAACTCGATGTATATTTGGGTGTTCTCGGGTATTCTTAGTTTACAGGTTTTAACGGTAAACCTGTGCTGTGTGTTTGAAAATTTTAAAACAGAAGTTTTTTTCTATGTAAAGGAAGTTTTAAACCTAGGTTTAAATCTAAGTTTGAAAATTTGAAATTCAAGTTAGTTTTAAACCTCAGTTTTTAATAAATAATCATATAAAGTTTTTAAACTTAAACTTGTTAATCTACTTTATAAATGCGAGTTGTTTAAAATTTTAAATCTGAAGTTTTTAAAAATATGAGCAAGATTTAAAGTTGAATTTAAATCTGGGAATCAAATATGAATTTCAGTCTTAAAATTAAAAGAAGATTTAAATTTGAAAGATTTAAACAATGTAAATTGAAATTTTTAAAAGGGTTTTAAATTGTTTAAACTTTGATTAAGTTTAAATTTATTCATTTTAAATTTTATATTGAAATAAAATTTAAAAGTAGTTCAAAAGTACTTTGTTTCAGATAATTATTTTTTTGACATAATTAACTTATGTTTTATCTTGAAATTAAATTAAGATTAATGTTATGGAAATTTATTTAATTAACAAAGTAATTAAGGAATGGTTAATTAATTTAATTAATTAATGATTTGAAATTAATGAAAATTGATTAATGATTAATAAATTTATAATTAAGATCATTAATTAGATTTTAAATTAATGATTGATGAATTATTAATCATGTAATTAAATATTAAATCAAGGTTAATTAATTAAATAATTATACTTTAATTAATGGATAATTAAAGATAATTTAAATTGTAATTAATCTAAGTTAATTACTTAATGAAAATAATTAAAGAATGGTTAATGAAGGTCATTAACTAGGATTATTTAATAATTAATTAATGTGGTTAATTTTTATAATTAATTAGATTAATTAATTTAATAATAATCAATTGTGAATGGTTTGAGTATAATTACTTAATGAAGTAATTAAGAAATAAATTGCTTAAGGTAATTAATTGAGTTAAATATGATTACTTAATTTAATTAATTAAGTCTAATTAATTTTAAACACTTGGGTTTTAAAGATAATTACTGTATGTAATTAATGATTTGGAAATTACTTGGTTAAGTAATTGATTGATAATTATAGGTTGTAATTTATTAAAGATGTATAAGAATGAAGTAATTTGGAGTATAATTACCAATAATTAATCATGGGATTAATTAAGAATTAATTAAGGGATAATTAATTTATTAAAGTAACTAAGCTAGGTAATTACTAAATGTAATTAATCTGTGATGATTAATAATTATAAGTTAATTACTTAAGGTAATTAATTTAAGAGGATAATTAATTAAGTATAATTAAGGATCATTAATTATTATAATTAATGATGTAATTAAATATGATTAATTATGATTAATTAATCAATGATAAGTAATTAAAGGTAATTAACTAAAGTAACTAATTAAGGATTAAGGTAATTAATTACAATTAATTAATTGAAGTAATTAAAGGTTAATTACTGTTTGGTTGAGGATAATTAATTTGTGAAATTAATTAAGGATAATTACATGAATGTAATTAAGGTTAATTAATCAAGAGTGATTAACTAAGGTGATAAACAATGAAGGATTAATTAATTGATTGTAATCAATTAAATGATTGAGTAAGCAAGATTTATATTGATGAAGTAATTAATTTAATTTATTTTAATTTAACTAAGATAAAGTAATTAATTTAATTCACTTTAAGTTAATTAGAGATGGAGATAGTTAATTTAATTCGTTTTAAATTAATTATATTGCGATGAGTAAATTTTTGCTTATGTATGAATGGATGACATTGATTGTCTTGGATGCTTTGTGATCTCAGTAATGAGATAAGTAAGGTTGTGTGGTATGAATGTTTGGTTGCATTGTGATGATAACATGGATTATCTATTTTGATATTGATAATGTGGATTACCTGTTATTTGATAATGTTGATTATCAATTGTGACCTGTGAGTTATCTATCTGTGTGTATATAGATAATTGAATTTGTTTTAAACTTTAAAACAACTTGGACCTAAAAGACACGTTTTGGATTTCGATAAGACCGGGATCGGGTTTCCATATTTGGATATCTGAAATCCACATCGATTCCAATTAAACGTTAGGTCGTGAATCAAAGTGGAGCTTTGTGAAGACTCGAGGTGTAAGAACTATACGTCAGTATAACTCTGTGGGTGATTCTGTAATTAGTTTGACGGAATAGTACTTATAGGTTCGAGATGGTGGTTCAAAGTGCAAGGGTTATTGTCGTTGACTCTGAGGGTGATTCCAAAATGAGTGTAACGAGATAATGCCTTCGGTTTCGTTCGAACCCGGAACGAACTTGTATGGATTGAATTCTTTTAGAACATCGTCAGGTGGACGATGAGCATTCTAAGTGATATGTCCTATAAAGGTAATCGTAGCCTCAAGCCTCATCAACCGGGAATGGCTAAAACAGGGGAGGTGCAGCAAGGCTTCGTGGGTAGCCCCCACTTGAGAGCAAGATTTACCCCTGTCTAGAGGTCCCTTTATATTCGGCTGTGTGGGCGGTTGCTAGCTACAACCGCGGGGTTGTCTTGTTCGGAACTGTTCAGTAAGGAATAGGTCCGGCCTTGTGTTGCAGGGGAGCCGGCGTACTCCTCGATACGTTGATCTAGGCCACGTACTGTGACGGGCGGTACCCCAGTAGCCCTGCCATTGTATGGAATCCAAAATCCAATAAGAGCCAACCGTTTTGATTGTATTACCCCACTTTTTTGGCTAGTAGCTGGATGTTAATAATGTAACAATTTCGGCTATTTCATATTTATTTGAAAACCCTAGACCTATTATAATATCACCGAATTTCCTATCAAATGTTTTGGTTAGCGTAAGGTAAAAACTTTTCCATGTTTATGTGTGGGAAGTCTTACGTGATACTTTTCTTTTCAAAAGGTTTTAAAAGTTAAGCAACCTTAACCTGTTACTCACACCAGACCCATGTCTGACCCGGAGTTTATCTTCTGTTTTCTTAAACTCTTGGGTACTCCAATTTTAAAGAGTAGCTAAGGGATTCAGGTTAGCTTTGACGAATTGTGGAGGAGCAATGGAGCAGCAGGCTTCTGCGTGTAGATACATATAGTTTTCCGCTGTGTAGATTTCTCTGAGTTATTTCTTGTACTGTATTGAGTTGTATAACTAGACAGGTGTTTATAACTGTCTAGTATGTGATGTATATCTGTGTAACTCTGATAGTGATTTTAAACTATGTAATATTTATGTTATTAATATAATTTATTCGTTCCGTTGTATAGATTCTGATGTTGTTTCTTTCTTCTCTTCTTTCATTTCTCTTTTCTATCCCTTTCTTTCTTAAAAATGATGCGATTTTCTGTAGTAAGAAAGTCGGGTCGTTTCAGCTAGTATCAGAGCATTAGGTTGAGCGAATACCTAGGCTCTGTAGTCGTGTCTTTCTTGAGAGAGCGTATTTGTAATTTTAAATATATAAATATATTTATTTCTACCTATCTGTTGGGTTACCTATTCAGGTTTTCCAATATAAGTTATAAAGGTAGATGGGGTAGTGGTGTGTGTAACACGACTATCATTTATTGGAGTTTGAATGTTTGAGGTTGGAAGTGCATTTGTCGAGACTGTAGACGTAATACCGTCTCAAGTGGAATTGGTAGTAATGAAGAACTTCATTAATCTCGGAAGGTAACCTGTTAAGGTTCGGAGTCTATTTCTGAAGTTGGATGAGTAGAGTTTGGATCTGTTGGTTGGGCAGAAGCGAGTAATGATATCTTGGATACCTCAAGAAGTAGTAGCTGCATGATGAGATGCAGTGGCTATGGATATTCCCGAAGATGTTTTCTTTGGAACAAGTTAAGGAGGTGAGTCTGCTTCGATGTTGTGGCTGTGTTCAACATTGTGTTTCTGTTTGCTTTGAAGTCCGAGTTTCTCGAAGAGCTTTGGATTAGGAGTCTTTGGCATCTGTGGCAGCAGTGCAGCTTGGAGTGTTCTCGGGGTTGGCAAGAGATCTTCTGGCTTAGCAGTTTTCTAAAGTGGAGTTCAGAAGCAGTTAAGTGGACCCGTTTCTTCAATGAGTTGGCAAGTTTAGTCTAAGCTGTTCTATTTGGTTAAGGGAGAACAACTTTCCTTGGATTTGGTTTGGGTGGATCGCAAAAGTGACTTGCGATTGTTTGTGTTTCTCTTGGGTTATCTGAGTTTTTCTGGATGTCTTCAGAGAAGCTAGAGTTTTGTCCGCATCTGGAGATTGAGTTTCCTTATCGTCTAGAATTCCAGGAGTGGTACCGGTAGTTTAGATTTATAGAAGAATGGTTCTAGGAGATTGAGTTGGTGTAGCAGCTCAGGGTTTTGGGGAAATTTCTGAGTTTCTTATGGATTTGTTGAACCATATTATGGGATGTGTTGTCCAGTTTGTGCTCGTGTTCTTCTTCAGCATTTTCTTCTACTTCGGATCAGAATTGAGCAGCGGAAGCAGTTTGGAAGTGTATCTACTTTTCTTTTCAGGATAGGAGAAGTTGTTGTCTTCTGATGTTGAGGAGTAGAGTTTGAGTTCTTGGTTCTGGTTGATCTTGAGGAGATCATTTTGTTGAGTTGACTGGTCTAATTGTTTATAGATGCATCAGCGAAGGTTGAGCTGATCAGTAAGGCTGTATGCAGCTCAGGTTCGTCTGAAGAGTTTTGTGGATTTGGGATGAAAGAATTTGGATTCTGAAGTCGGAGATTTGATTTTGGATAAGTTTTCTCCAATCGTAAAGTGAGCTATAAGATTGGGTAAGTCTGAGAAGTTAGCTCTGTAGTGTTTTGGATCTTTTCTGTATTCTTGAAGAATAAGTGATTGATCTAGAGGATTGGATTGCCAGTTTGGATAACTGGGATTCGATGAGTTTCACGTATCTCTGAGGGAATACGTGTATGATCTATCTCTGGTTGTGGAACCAGCAGTTCTGGAATTTTTTTGTTGAGTCAGACTCGTCTGCAGTTTGATATCTTGTCTGGTGTTGTAAATATAGATTAATAGGAGCTTTTATAGCTTCATAGTATTGATTGTTTGGATTCTCTAGAGCGAGTATCCCGGTATATATATATATACACACACACTTGGGGAAACTCGAAGGAATTCTATCCAGAATTTTGTCTAGATAATTAAGTTTGTTTGATTGGTTGAATTAGTTGCTATGGTTGTTAGCTTATGTTTGATATATGCTTGTGTTTTTAAATTAAATCTTTAATGAGATTATTAAATTACCTTTGTTTTAAATTTCGGGGACGAAATTCTTTTAAGGGGGAAGGATTGTAATTTCTCGAAATTTTTAAACAATATCAATTTAATAATCTGTATTAAAATTAAATTGATATTGATATTCTGTTAATAATAACTCAAATAGATTTAATAATCTTCTTCAATAATTATTTAATTGGTTATTTTATCTTTTAAAAATAATAGATTGATTTCTATTTTCAATATAAATATATGGTTTATATTTTAAATAGATTAGCATTGTTTTAATTTTGATAAATAAAGCATATTTTCTAGTTTTAATATTTGTAGTAATTTTGAAAATTTGTTTTTATTTAATATTTAAGCTTTTCAAATTTAAATGAATAAATCTTGGGTTAAATTTAATAATTGAATCATGTTTTTAAATTCTAATATATACATTTTAATTTGGAAATTTTGATTTAAATTAGTATTGAGTTTTTAAAACTGTTTAATAAATAAATATATGATTTTAAAATTGATAAGTAAAATATTAAATGTTTAAAATAGTTTGGCTTGAGTTTTAAATGTAGAATGAATTAACAAAAAGGTTTTATGGCTTGATAAAATAGATAATTTATTAATAAAAATATAATTTCTTTTAAAATGATTTTAATTTAATAATAAGATATTTATAAAAACAATATTAATTGTGTATTGCCTTTATAAATAGGTTTTGAATAGAATTTGCAATTGTTATTTCAAATTAAATTTGTAATCGTAACTTGATTTGAAAATATTTGATTTTGAATTTGATCTGAATTTAAAATTCCAAATATAAATCTTAATTGTTTTAGTTTCTATATATGCAAGTTTTATTTTATAAACATGGTTTGTTTTTATTTATTTTTATAAATTTATACACATATTTAAATATAAACGAACAAAAATAAAATTAGGCTAATACACACATTAGTTTGTAAATCAAGTATTAATTATTTTAAAGAGACAAGTGTTGCATTTTTAGGGATTAATTTAACAAGTGTTCAAAAATTAACATAACAAATTGACGAGTGTTGAATAAATTTTTACAAGTGTAAATTTTGTTTTAAATTTTGTTTTATTTTATTAAATCTGAAAATTCATTTATATAAGCTTGCAATTCATTCATATTTGTTTTTTTTCATTTCCTCAATCAAAAAGAAAAGATCAAAACTCATCTTCATATTAATAATCAAAGCCTGCATATTCAAATCTGCATGTTCAAATCTAAACCAGAAAACCCCAAAACCATGCTCAAATCTGCATACACAAATTCCTCAAAATCAAATAGATCCGCATTCTGTTTTTTAAGCTTAGAGATGAACCAATCTGTCTGCATTTTATCTCTGCACAACCTCAATTTGAAGCTGGTTCAAATGCATCTGCATGCAAGTGATTATAGGCAGGAAACATGAGCATTCAAATTTCAACAGGGCTTGCAACTAAATTTTTAAAAGAAGAAGCATGCCTGCATTTTTCTGCAAAATTCAAAAGGGTATAACTGAAGCTCTGCATTTAAAAAGTGAGTAACTTTAAAAATTAAAATAGGTTGCATGCTAGAATAATTGATAAGTATTGTTTGTGAAAATCTGATGTGAAGATGTTAAGTGTGCATGTGTTGTTTAATTACCTGTTCTGTTTTATTGATTTGCCTGACACAATTTTCATTTGAACACTTGACTTTTAATTTAGTTACTGATATAAGGAAGTGTATAAAGCAATGATGTTTGATTTTCTAAGTCAATACTAATAATTCATGTAAGTAAAAATAAAAATATAAACAATGTTGTCTCTGTAACACAGGTAACACCATTGCATGTTGATCTTTATCAAAACTCAATCATATTAATATTGTACTTCAGATTCATAAATTAAAGTACTAACTATAACTTGATTTTTAAATCAAGAAATAGGATATTTTAGAGTTTAGTTTAAGTTGCAGTTTAGAGTTGAACTATAAATGGATCTTAGAAAATTCTGTTGATTCAATACTTGAGAAGCCTTGGGTTTCTCCTGAGTGATGAAGAAGGTATAGGAGAAGCTCAAAAAAATCTTGGATGGGTTTAAAATTGGTTAGCGAGGATGCAGTTTGAATTTTTATTGTTAAACCCTAGTTTTGAGAAGGGTATGAAGAATCAGGCATTTCGGGAAGAAGAATGGATCGAGTGCTATGATAGTTAGGGAATCTGTAGTAGGTGTGTGAATGAGTTCGAGGCCGGAGTGGGCGGACCTCAGGTGGTCGGTGCGGCGTATGATTGCCGTTGACAGGTTGGAAGCAGAAACCTGTTTTGAAGTTTCCAGGTTTGGGAATGGGGAGCTCAATTTTGATTCTTTACATAATTGATTGAACTGTTGATCGCATTTGGGCATAAATGAGTTTCTCGAAGTAGTTAGATCATCTCTGATGATCAATGGAGGCGGTGGTCGCCGTGCATATGCACGGCGATGGGTTACTGGTGATGTTTGGTTTAGCAGAGAAGTGTCTCGGGTAAATCATTGTTTGACTCGATGTTGTTGAGCAATAGTCTCTGGGAAATGGGTTTTAACTCGAAGTTTTTTTTATGTAAAGGAAGTTTTAAACCTAGTTTTAAATCTAAGTTTGAAAATTTGAAATTCAAGTTAGTTTTAAACCTCAGTTTTTAGTAAATAATCATATAAAGTTTTTAAACTTAAACTTGTTAATCTACTTTATAAATGTGAGTTGTTTAAAATTTTAAATCTGAAGTTTTTAAAAATATGAGCAAGATTTAAAGTTGAATTTAAATCTGGGAATCAAATATGAATTTCAGTCTTAAAATTAAAAGAAGATTTGAATTTGAAAGATTTAAACAATGTAAATTGAAATTTTTAAAAGGGTTTTAAATTGTTTAAACTTTGATTAAGTTTAAATTTATTCATTTTAAATTTTGTATTGAAATGAAATTTAAAAGTAGTTCAAAAGTACTTTGTTTCAGATAAATTGTTTTTTTGACATAATTAACTTATGCTTTATCTTGAAATTAAATTAAGATTAATGTTATGGAAATTTATTTAATCAACAAAGTAATTAAGGAATGGTTAATTAATTTAATTAATTAATGATTTGAAATTAATGAAATTTGATTAATGATTAATAAATTTATAATTAAGATCATTAATTAGATTTTAAATTAATGATTGATGAATTATTAATCATGTAATTAAATTTTAAATCAAGGTTAATTAATTAAATAATTAGACTTTGATTAATGGATAATTAAAGATAATTTAAATTGTAATTAATCTAAGTTAATTACTTAATGAAAATAATTAAAGAATGGTTAATGAAGGTCATTAACCAGGATTATTTAATAATTAATTAATGTGGTTAATTTTTATAATTAATTAGATTAATTAATTTAATAACAATCAGTTGTGAATGGTTTGAGTATAATTACTTAATGAAATAATTAAGAAATAAATTGCTTAAGGTAATTAATTGAGTTAAATATGATTACTTAATTTAATTAATTAAGTCTAATTAATTTTAAACACTTGGGTTTTAAAGATAATTACTGTATGTAATTAATGATTAGGAAATTACTAGGTTAAGTAATTGATTGATAATTATAGGTTGTAATTTATTAAAGATGTATAAGAATGAAGTGATTTGGAGTATAATTACTAGTAATTAATCATGGGATTAATTAAGAATTAATTAAGGGATAATTAATTTAATAAAGTAACTAAGCTAGTTAATTACTAAATGTAATTAATCTGCGATGATTAATAATTATAAGTTAATTACTTAAGGTAATTAATTTAAGAGGATAATTAATTAAGTATAATTAAGGATCATTAATTATTATAATTGATGATGTAATTAAAGATGATTAATTATGATTAATTAATCAATGATAAGTAATTAAAGGTAATTAACTAAAGTAACTAATTAAGGATTAAGGTAATTAATTACAATTAATTAATTGAAGTAATTAAAGGTTAATTACTGTTTGGTTGAGGATAATTAATTTGTGAAATTAATTAAGGATAATTACATGAATGTAATTAAGGATAATTAATCAAGAGTGATTAACTAAGGTGATAAACAATGAAGGATTAATTAATTGATTGTAATCAATTAAATGATTGAGTAAACAAGATTTATATTGATGATGTAATTAATTTAATTTATTTTAATTTAACTAAGATAAAGTAATTAATTTAATTCACTTTAAGTTAATTAGAGATGGAGATAGTTAATTTAATTCGTTTTAAATTAATTATATTGCGATGAGTAAATTTTTGCTTATGTATGAATGGATGACATTGATTGTCTTGGATGCTTTGTGATCTCAGTAATGAGATAAGTAAGGTTGTGTGGTATGAATGCTTGGATGCATTGTGATGATAACATGGATTATCTTTTGTGATGGTAATATATGGATTATCTATTTTGATATTGATAATGTGGATTACCTGTTATTTGATAATGTTAATTATCAATTGTGACCTGTGAGTTATCTATCTGTGTGTATATAGATAATTGAATTTGTTTTAAACTTTAAAACAACTTGGACCCAAAAGACACGCTTTGGATTTCGATGAGACCGGGATCGGGTTTCCATATTTGGATATCTGAAAACCTCATCGATTCTAATTAAACGTTAGGTCGTGAATCAAAGTGGAGCTTTGTGAAGACTCGAGGTGTAAGAACTATACGTCAGTATAACTCTGTGGGTGATTCCGTAATGAGTTTGACGGAATAGTACTTATAGGTTCGAGATGGTGGTTCAGAGTGAAAGGGTTATTGTCGTTGACTCTGAGGGTGATTCCAAAATGAGTGTAACGAGATAATGCCTTTGGTTTCGTTCGAACCCGGAACGAACTTGTATGGATTGAATGCTTTCAGAACATCGTCAGGTGGACTACGAGCATTCTAAGTGATATGTCCTATAAAGGTAATCGTAGCCTCAAGCCTCATCAACCGGGAATGGCTAAAACAGGGGAGGTGCAGCAAGGCTTCGTGGGTAACCCCCACTTGAGAGCAAGATTTACCCCTGTCTAGAGGTCCCTTAATATTCGGGTGTGTGGGCGGTTGCTAGCTACAACCGCGAGGTTGTCTTGTTCGGAAATGTTCAGTAAGGAATGGGTCCGACCTTGAGTTGCAGGGGAGCGGGCGTAATCCTCGATACATTGATCTAGGCCACGTACTGTGACGGGCGATACCCCAGTAGCCCTGCCATTGTATGGAATCCAAAATCCAATAAGAGTCAACCATTTTGATTGTATTACCCCACTTTTGTGGCTAGTAGCTGGAATTTAATAATGTAACAATTTCGGCTATTTCATATTTATTTGATAACCCTAGACCTATTATAATATCACTGAATTTCCTATCAAATGTTTTGGTTAGCGTAAGGTAAAAACTTTTTCATTTTTATGTGTGCGAAGTCTTATGTGATAGTTATCTTTTCAAAAGGTTTTAAAAGTTAAGCAACCTTAACCTGTTATTCACACCAGACCCATGTCTGACCTGGAGTTTATCTTCTGTTTTCTTAAACTCTTGGGTAATCAAATTTTTACGAGTAGCCAAGGGACTCAGGTTAGCTTTGACGAATTATGGAGGAGCAACGGAGCAGGAGGCTTCTGCTTGTAGATACATATAGTTTTCCGCTGTGTAGATTTCTCTGAGTTATTTCTTGTACTGTATTGAGTTGTATAACTAGACAGGTGTTTATAACTGTCTAGTATGTGATGTATATCTGTGTAACTCTGATAGTGATTGTAAACTATGTAATATTTATGTTATTAATATAATTTATTCGTTCCGCTGTTTAGATTCTGATGTTGTTTCTTTCTTCTCTTTTTTCTTTTTTCTTTTCTATCCCTTTCTTTCTTAAAAATGATGCGATTTTCTGTGGTAAGAAAGTCGGGTCGTTTAAGTTAAATCATTAGGTTTGAAATTAATAGCATTATGACGTTTGCTTCACCTCGAAATAAACCTGAAAATGAAATTTTTAGCGGGCAAATTTCCCATTCCCTCTTATTTCACTCCAACCCTTAACACCTAAAACTATCCTAACTCCGTTTTTCACCATCTTTCCCTTTTGGAACCCTAAAATCCTCATTGCATCATCCTCTAATTAGATTATCCTGCTCAAAGTCTCTCTGGTAAACAAGTTTGTAGGTAAATGTTCTTTTGAGTTTCTATTTCGCTCGATTTTGTTTGTCTTTTCTCCAAAACTCCTAATTTTCTCAAATTCTATTTACATTTATTTTATAAAATATTTAAGGGGTAACAAAAAATTTCTCTAGCAACTAACTTTGTAGGTTATGCAAAGTTAGACTTCAGCGAGTTGCACCAAATCTATTGTAGTTTCCATCATCCCCGGCTCTACTTACGGTGCCCCAACCGTTTCAGCATCCTCTAACTACTGAATCTTTGAAGTTTGACCTATACTTGAGGGTTAATTGATTCTATAGATCACTTGAGATTGTTATATATGAGTAAATCAAATTAGTAATATTTTTGCTTGATTAATAAGTAATGTCTGATCTATGCTTGATTCAATTACACTTAATCATTATTTAATTGATGTTGTAGTCCTTTTTCTACAACATCAATTGATTAGTAACTGTCTACGCTGAACTAATAATATTACTTCGTTTTAAAATATGGATATTTTTATCAAAATATTGCAGTTGCCGTAATATTCCATAATATAACTAGAAATATATGTAGTGCGCCAATGAGTGGAGAGAGTTAGTGGGAAGAGAGAGAAACAAAAACATGGAGGTGGATATCGGGGGTTGTAGAGGTGCTACACTGTTTCGGGGTGCAGTTGAACGCTCTCCTATATTTTATATTATTGTTATTCATTTTCCACTTGATATACTTGACAAATATATGGACAAAAGTTTGAACTAGCTGCAGCTTGACTTTTTTGTTAGTAGAAATATAATAATAATATTCCTTATTGCATTGGCTATGGATAAGTTTACATGATACTTGGTACACGGCTATAATGTTGTCACCATAATATGATTCAATCAAATCCATAATATGATGGTTTAATACATCGGGTACACGTCTAGGTTGATAATTTACCAGAATTGTCGACTCAAGCAAAATTGTTATTTCAACCTTAGTTTAAAATTTTCCATTGATCCTAACAATTCCTAATTTACTGTTGATCTTCTGCTTTCATGATCAGTTGATAATGTACTACTGGACTTAAGGGACGATGACTTTGTTGTTTGGGGTTCATCTTTCTTAACAATGTTACACATATTTTATTCACATGACTCTTATGTGAATTTTGACCATGTAATTAGTTAGAAAAAGAAAATAATTTTCCATCAAACCTGTGTATACACTATAGTTGAAACATATGTAAACAAACTCTATTAATATTCATTCACGTGAGAATATTGTCCTTTTCCGACAGAAGTTATTTTTTATATTTTTTATTTATAATTTATTTGTTTTATTTTTGTTGAAGCATAACATTTTTAACTCGAAAACTTTCCCAAAATCTATGAAGTAACAAGTTTACATTGCACATTTTAGGGATGTTAATTATGTCATTTTATTATGTAAATCAAAGTGTTCATTTTCTTTTTAGGTGATAAGTGTTATATTATACCTATAGATTTACCTGATCTGTATCTACTCTAAAAAATATATAGTTATTTATAATTTCGATCTGATACATATAATTCTAGTTATCTAATTAATTTTTCAATGAAAGATTAAGTTAATTCATAAATAAGATATTATTAGTATGCAAGCAATGTAGAATTAAAAAATATAATTTTGTCATACAACTTTTTGAATGTGGGTCAATAAAAAGATAATTATTTACCAGTCATTACAAATGAAATAGTGCAACATGATACTTTTTTACCTAATAGGTAATTTCTAAAAGTTCTTGAGTTTATGTAAGAGGATTTTTAGATGTAAATTTATCAATAAGGTCCTCTGTTGGCTTTAAATTTCAGTTTATAGTTACACAAAATTTTCCATTGTTACAATGAAATAACTTTTTGCAACGCCTAAAAATTAAAGATAGTTGTGCGGCATTTTGTCCATCTTCTTTTAAACAACTTTGGTTATAAATGCCTGCAATATTGAATAGGAGTGATACTACCATTGCATAAAAGTATTTTTGTAATGTTGAGGACTATGATGTACACATACAAAGAATTTTTACTTACCTTATTTAACTTCATTTTGCCATGTCAGGTCTCGGGTCTTGATTCATTAATATAATCCATAAACATACAGACCATGATAAACTTTAAGAAAGTTATGAGAAAGTTTCTAAACTACAAATGATTTGCTCCTCTTAAATATACATGTGTTTGTTTATACTATATAGTTCAACGCAGTGCTTTCATATAATATTTGGGTAATGTGTGTTGCCTCAACACAACTATGTTATTAAAGACAATTGAAAATTAATATTTGCGTATTTTTAGATCTTGTCTAATTATTTCCCTATATCTTTAGTGAAGAGATATTAAGAGTTGACTGAAGTATAACCTTAAAGAAAGATATTAACATCCAAGTGAGAAAATCAATAACCATTGTTGCATATACCCATAGCTGAGAAATAGATGAAGTTTCTTTATACTTTCTTATGTCTGTACGCATTGCATGATCATATTATATTTGTGTATATAACGTTGAATATTTTTTTTTCATTTTTTAACTTTTATTATAGGATTTTGAAAATTAATGGATAACATCTCATTTTGAGCTTAACAGTCCAATTTTTTGAAATTGAAAACCCAAGCACACATTCAATCATGTGATAAATAATTAATAAGAATTTGACTAATAGAACAAGATTATATAACAAAGAAACGATGCTCGTACATCCATATCGATGAGAAAAAACAAGCTTCAATCTCCTCTCCCTTGGCCATGTTGTCGACATTCAATAATGCTCAGGTCTCTTCACAGTCATCCAATCTCTTCTTTGGCTGTTAATGGTATTGAAACGTATTTTCTCTTTTGTTCAATCCCATGCTAACTAACTTTTTTCCAATCTATTGTAAACTGAGGCTTGATTAAAGTGACCATCTTACATTGTTAATGTTAATGATTTGATGCAGCGCGAACTACGGAGTCAACGAGTTTAAATGAGTCAAGAACTTTAAGTCGTTTGGACAAAGCTTTGTTGATGAGTCGTTCAGGAAGTTTAAGTTGTCTACGACTTAACAGGAAGAAGAATGAACGAGTTAATGAAGTGACCTCAAGTCGTTTGAGAAGCTTAAGTCACTCACGACTTAATAAAGGTTGTTCACAAGCTGATAAAGAGGCCTTAAGTCGTTTCCGAGTTAATAGGGTCAAGGATGACGAGTTACGAGCTATGGAAGAAAGGCCACGAGTTAACAAGCCAAGGGGAAAGGGAAGCCGACTTAACAAAGCATGGGCGCGACCTAACTGGAGAGTCTTGAGTCGTCACCGACCTAACAGAAGCATATTGGGTCGTCTCCGACCTAACTGGAATCCAGGATGTGAAGGCCTAGGTCGGCTCCGACCTAAGGAAGCATGTGTGGCAAAGGTGCGAGTTGAGGAAGAAGGGTTGAGTCGGGACCGAGCTAATTGGAGACCAGAGGGACCGTTGCGCCGAGCTAACGAGCTACGACCTAAGATGAATCGGCAAGGAGTTAAGCCGTATGCCTTTGAGTCGTAGGTCGGCATGGAGATGAGTCGGTCGAAGGTGTGTTACTGTGTTAAATCGGTATGTATTGAGTCGTGGGTGTATAAGTCGTTACCGACTTAGTATAGGTCGTGAGATAGGTGTTGTAAATATGTATGGTACTAAGTTGTGTACGACTTAAATGTTGAGTCGGTCCTGTATGTAATTACGTTGAGTCGTATGTTGTAAGTAGGCCGTACTTGGTTAAGTCGGCCAGGTCTTGAGTCGTACATTGTGCTGTGTTGTAAAAGCTTGAGTCGCCATTGTATAAGTCGGTAC
Organism: Allium cepa; assembly: GCA_030765085.1. Lineage (NCBI taxonomy): Eukaryota > Viridiplantae > Streptophyta > Magnoliopsida > Asparagales > Amaryllidaceae > Allium > Allium cepa. The sequence goes on from CM060935.1 coordinate 938,076,932, forward strand.
CGACTTAGTTAGGTCGTAAGTCGCCTGCCGACCTAAGAGTTAGGTGTTGATTTGTTGTGTTGCGTTGTACATACTATAAATACGCGTGTGTTGTACATTTTTGGGGGGTTGAATATTGAATAAAATTTCCTTTTGTTAGCTTTGTGCTTTCATTCCAATTGGTAGTTGAGTGTAATCTCCTATCTCCTCTTTCGGTTAATCGAGTGCGCTCGATTCAACGATCGTAGAAGCCGATTCACGGAATCTAGTGCGCTAGATCAACGTGCGAAGAATCGTCGATCTTGAAACACGGTATAGTGCGCTATCAACGTGTTTGAGATAGCTAGAGTTCGGTATCTTTGGATCAACGAACTTGGGCATTTGGTATCTTCAACTCACCGATTGCTACATTTCATCGATCGAAATTTTGTTTGAATTATCCGCTGCGTCAGTTTTGGTATCAGAGCCATTCTTAGCCAATCATAGCTAAGTTTGATTCTTGGAGCCAAGTTTTTGGAGTTTTTGAAGTTTGAAGTAGTTCATCGTGTTCATATTGAAGTTGCATCAAGTTTGGAGAGTTTGATCCATTTCATTTTGGATCGAGGAGTTGGATTTTGTTTGGATTTTGAATTGGTGATTTGCGCGCCAAAGTTTTGAAGGTTTTGGAGTGAGCCGAGGCAAGTCTTGACCGAGCCAAGCAAAGTTGTGAAGAGTCAAGGCCGAGACAAGCATTGCCGAGACAGTTGAGCCTAGATTGCCTTATCGTGTGAAATTTTGAAGTATTGTGTTCAATTTGTTGAAGTTTGTGAAAATTTTAACCATGCCACCAAGGAGAGCTAATCGTCATCAAAACGTGGAAGCTTTGTATCGTAGAGAAGAAGCCGATCAAATGGAGCAACGTATGCATGAGAAGTTCGATGAAAGTTTTGGTAGATTGGAGAAATTGGTGATGGATTTGAATACAAGTCAAAGCAGAAGGTCGCCAATCTCGGACCATGGAGGAAACCGAGTTTCGCCATTGGTTACGGAAGCGAGGAGGGTGTTACCATCATCTAGTCGTGACAGAAGAGAATCATCAGTTTCGATGAGGAGAGATCATCGTGATTATGAAAGAGGAAGTAGAAAGGATGAGCATGTTCATAGCAGAAGCAATGTTCAGAATCGATATCGAAGCTCATCTAAATTTGAGGAAGATCGTTATGGTGATAGTCTTCATTTTCGATTTCAGGAATCTAGGAAGGATACAGAAATTCCAGAATTCCGAGGTGAGTTACAAGCAGAGGAATTCCTTGATTGGTTGTCAAAGGTTGAAAGAATGTTTGAACTCCATGATATTCCTGAAGATCGCCAAGTTAAGTTAGTTGTTGCAAGCTTGAGAGGTAGAGCTATGGACTGGTGGCAACAAACTAAATCAACCAGAGAGAGAATGAAGAAATCTAAAGTTGTCAAGTGGGATAAGATGAAAAGGATGATGAAAGCAAATTTCTTACCCTACAATTATCAATCTCGTGTTAACCAACAGTTGCAGAAGAGGAATCCAGGTAGTCAAGGGAAGGGTATGGTTATAAGACCCAGTAATCAGTTTGATGGCGTTCCTTACAGTAGAGAAATTTCCAAGAGAATCAACGAACCAGTTGCACACAGAATCATTACGACGAATGTTGATGACCAAGTTAAGCGCTATCATTATCAGGAGTCTAACCATCGAAGTTTTGAAGGTACAAAGTTCCAGAAGAAACCCTTGGTTATAGAAGAATGTGGAAGTAAGGAAGTGGATGGTCGTACTGACAGCGGAACAGAAGAAGAAGAGGAACCGACTAGTCCAATATCAGTCAGCGAGAGTGTTGAAGAATCGGAAGGTAGTACTGAAACATTGGTTATGTATGAGGCAAGAGAAGAACTTCAATTTCCGGAGGAAGTTAAACCAATGTTGGAAGAGCTAGAAGAGGTTGGTCCTACAGAATCATTCGCAGCCTTACCACTAAAGTTTGATAATGAAGATGAAGAGCTCGAGTTAGAGAACGAAGAATGTAATTTGTTGAGGAGGATTGACGAAGTTAATTCTTATCAAGCACCACAATTTGATAACGATGAAGAATCTTTGTCAAGTAATGAGGAGAGTAATATGTTGAGGAGGACTGATGAATTTGACTTTTATCAACCGCTGAAATTTGATGATAACGAAGAGATTGAGTCAAAGTATGTGGATGTAGAAGTTGATTACTCGTCATTGCCAAAGTTTGATATCGATAGTATGGAAGAAGAAATTGTGTTCGGAGTTGAGGGAATTCATTTGTTGATGGAGGATTTTTGTTTGACACCTGAGCTTATGGATGAGAACCAGCCAAGTATTAGTTCCATGATTTTCGAGGAGCCTGGGCAAAATGAAAGTGAAATCGAAGAAAAGGCAGAATTAGATTGTTTATTATCTTTAAGAGAGTTCGTCGATGAAATGGAAGATGATGAGGAGTTATCAATATTGATTGAATCCGGAAAAGATTTTGATGTTGAGAACCCTGAGGAGGATGAAGTATGTGAAGATGAAATGTTTGAGGAACTACCTGAAGAAACTAATTTTGTATGTTTGAAAGAGTATGTGGAAATGAGGAATGGAGTGTTTGAATTGACCAAGCAAAAAGTGAGTGAAGATCTTGATGTTTTCGAGGAAGTTGGATCAGAATTCGATGAGTCTGAAGTCGAATATTCTGAGGCATTATCCGAAGAGTTACCATCACTCCAGGACATTCAACCTCAAACCAAACTCATACCAGAGGCTATTTTACTGCCAGGATCGTATGACCTTGTGAGTCTGAAAGAACAAGAAAAGTTGATACGACAGGAGAAAGAGAATGATTGCCAATTGAAGTTGTCAGATGATGTCCACACTGTAAACATGGCCAATGTCAATTACTTGGAACCATTTTATGAAATCAAATATGTTGAAGGAGAATCGAGTGGGAATTCATTTCAATCAGGGAAGATTGATACAACACGTCAAGGGAAGATTTTAGATGATAGCATCTCTGAACGAGATAAGGAAAGACAAGAATCTGAGCATGAATCATCACACTTCTTAGGACAGGATTTCCTAAGTCATTCTATGACTTTAAATTTCCTTATATCGTCTCACATTTTGGATAAGTTTTGGTTCTATATCACGTCTTCCTATTGGCAGAAGCAATATGATATACGACACTATTTTTATGAAGTCCTGTGCTACATGACGTGGATCTGGCATCTAGTGCTTAGTTTATCCCACACTTTTTCTTACGTCATCTCCCTCAGATCACTTCCTTATGCCGCCTGTCTGATGCCACGTCTATTTTATTCCAGACATTCTTTATTTGGAACCATATCGTCAAAGGGTCAAGATAGGATTAATCTCAAGAGTAGTTATCAACAGTGCCACATTAAACCAGATAATGAATGGAAGACAGCGTCTCGAAGACGAAAGTTTTTAAATTCGAGGACGAATTTCTCCCGACTAGGGAAGGATGATGCAGCGCGAACTACGGAGTCAACGAGTTTAAATGAGTCAAGAACTTTAAGTCGTTTGGACAAAGCTTTGTTGATGAGTCGTTCAGGAAGTTTAAGTTGTCTACGACTTAACAGGAAGAAGAATGAACGAGTTAATGAAGTGACCTCAAGTCGTTTGAGAAGCTTAAGTCACTCACGACTTAATAAAGGTTGTTCACAAGCTGATAAAGAGGCCTTAAGTCGTTTCCGAGTTAATAGGGTCAAGGATGACGAGTTACGAGCTATGGAAGAAAGGCCACGAGTTAACAAGCCAAGGGGAAAGGGAAGCCGACTTAACAAAGCATGGGCGCGACCTAACTGGAGAGTCTTGAGTCGTCACCGACCTAACAGAAGCATATTGGGTCGTCTCCGACCTAACTGGAATCCAGGATGTGAAGGCCTAGGTCGGCTCCGACCTAAGGAAGCATGTGTGGCAAAGGTGCGAGTTGAGGAAGAAGGGTTGAGTCGGGACCGAGCTAATTGGAGACCAGAGGGACCGTTGCGCCGAGCTAACGAGCTACGACCTAAGATGAATCGGCAAGGAGTTAAGCCGTATGCCTTTGAGTCGTAGGTCGGCATGGAGATGAGTCGGTCGAAGGTGTGTTACTGTGTTAAATCGGTATGTATTGAGTCGTGGGTGTATAAGTCGTTACCGACTTAGTATAGGTCGTGAGATAGGTGTTGTAAATATGTATGGTACTAAGTTGTGTACGACTTAAATGTTGAGTCGGTCCTGTATGTAATTACGTTGAGTCGTATGTTGTAAGTAGGCCGTACTTGGTTAAGTCGGCCAGGTCTTGAGTCGTACATTGTGCTGTGTTGTAAAAGCTTGAGTCGCCATTGTATAAGTCGGTACCGACTTAGTTAGGTCGTAAGTCGCCTGCCGACCTAAGAGTTAGGTGTTGATTTGTTGTGTTGCGTTGTACATACTATAAATACGCGTGTGTTGTACATTTTTGGGGGGTTGAATATTGAATAAAATTTCCTTTTGTTAGCTTTGTGCTTTCATTCCAATTGGTAGTTGAGTGTAATCTCCTATCTCCTCTTTCGGTTAATCGAGTGCGCTCGATTCAACGATCGTAGAAGCCGATTCACGGAATCTAGTGCGCTAGATCAACGTGCGAAGAATCGTCGATCTTGAAACACGGTATAGTGCGCTATCAACGTGTTTGAGATAGCTAGAGTTCGGTATCTTTGGATCAACGAACTTGGGCATTTGGTATCTTCAACTCACCGATTGCTACATTTCATCGATCGAAATTTTGTTTGAATTATCCGCTGCGTCATGATTGAAAGTTTCTAAAATAATACTTAATTTGATTGTTGTTGTTATATTTCGAATGTTTTATCTTTGTTTAATTTATTCTTTTCCATTCCAATTAAAAATCCCTTCTAGAAAAAATTGGTATGACTTTGATGAGTATATGAATCTTTAATAATGGACGTGTCTTGTGCTTTGTCATTCAGAGAGATTGAACATTGGTTGCTAACCCAGTTATACACTACTGATATTTGTCACTTGCTACTAGTATGAAACCAAAAACTAGCAATCACGTAGACACAGTGTTTAAGGTGTGTAAATAATGATAGTAAAAATTTATACCTTATTCTTTTCAATATAGGTAGGCATGGAATTGAGGTTACACACTTTATTATCGAAAGTTAAGGATAAAATTTGTTGTGAATCTGATTACAATTCAAGCATACTTTACATGTATATAAAGCTGATCAATTCCATTTATTTATCATATTTTGTTATTAAGTTGAATATATTTTGCTACTGTATATGAACTAAAGATTAATTTCATAGAAATTATCTAGATAAATTTGGATTAATCTTCCCTTAGATGCTCTATAGCTATCAAGCAGTACATTGGTTTGTATATGTATGCTGAAAAAGAAATTAAAAATGACCTTTTGTGAAGACTTGAACATAGGTTACATAACCTAACTCAAAAGTTAAAACAAAAAATGATGATTATGCTTTCATCTGACCCATTACTAAAAAAACTTTTATATTTTAGAATAAAACATGTATTGGTATTTATATCTTTGACACCATAATAGCTTCTTCCACACAAGAAGCTTAAGATTGCTAGGAAACTAACAATCATCTTTCTATTGTTTGGTTTGAAATTAAAAAAGTATCTATCTAGAAAAATGAGGTATAGATGCAAATATAAAACATTTTTCTTTATATAACATAACATTATTAGAAATTTCTAGATATTATTAAATTATACTCAAAATCAGTCATAATTTTCACTCCATACTAAGCTCACAATTTGTAAATATGTATACTTTACATAAAATATAACTGAAAATTATATGATTCGGAAACTATTTGAACAAGAAGTTCTTCGACCTTAATCTTAGTCAATAGATATTACTTTCCAAAAGCAAACGATCCCATTAGCATGTATTTATAGAAAATGTGATACATATACATGATATTTCTACATTATTTCTTCTATCCCAATAATATAATAAAATATATTTTAAATTTTATTATCAGAAAATTTGTAACTATAATATTATTGGAACATATATTATTAAACAAGTAAAGTCATTTATAGTAGTTATATATATTTCCTACAAATTACTATTATACTATTTTTATCTTTTATTTACCTTTAGTTGGAACTGGGAAAAATTAAGGGAATGAAACTTCTGTTAGTTGTGCAAATAAGAACTATGCAAATAATAATTTTATGACCGTAAACGTTCATAACAAACATCGTTGATATTGGTAGTGGCTCTGAACCATTCCTTTTTTATATTATTAGTAAAGCCATTCCTTCTTTGATTTTTAGTTGTGTTGCTATCTTCTTAATAGTTCTATTTTCTTTACATGTATTATTTGAAACTGTATTGAATATAGTTACTAAAGCAAATGATACTGTCAGGTTGAGGCAGATGGAGTCGTTGAGTAGAACTACGTCATAACTACTCTCAAATGATGGTGTCCGGTTGAATTATGGTGTCAAATGATAGGTGTCAAATGAGTATAACTACGATACACCTGTGAACGTAAATGGAGGAAAATTAGAAAATGATGTTAGGTAAAGGAGTGATAAGGTTCAAGATATGACTGCTTCAAAGATAAGAGTGAGTAAGATTCTCTATTTGCTCTGCATATTTTTATGACTATCTTTTGGAATATTACATCTGCTGTGTTTTTAGATATGAGTTAATGTTTACTTTATTCATTTCTTCACAGTACAAATAACAACAAAGAATAGTTCCTAATTTTCTCTAATATATCTTGGCTTTGATGTTCAAATAGTTTTGGCTTTATTGGCTTTAGAATGTGATCACTTAATCACTAATTTATTTGCTTGCATTGCACAAAAAGATTGTTTTTAGAAACAAGTCAGCGTTAAAGTTCTATTACATGGATATATCTATTTGAGGAAAAGAAAAAAATAAATTGAAATAAAAAAGTGAAAGGATAACAGATAATATTGGAAATAGGAGAATACCTGTTAGCAAGTCGACAACATTATTATCCGGCACCTTGGCCTGGCTACAAGACGATAGTTGCAGAGGTGATAGTTAGCACGAGACAAGATTCTGACCGAGGAAAGGCTGAAGGTACAAAGGGTTTGGTGCATTCGATATGTTTCAACATTTTTGTATCGCTCGGTTAAAGGAGGGAACAAATGGATCGGTCAAAGTGGTTGGAACGCATGGCTCAGTCTAGGTGGTTAGCAGATGCAGCTCGGTCTGGATTGTTCGACACGCCTCGTTCGGTCGAGATAAATTGGCATTTCTCATTCAATCTTAGAAATTTTTGTTCAGAATGGTTTGGCCAATTTAGGGAGACAAAGTGGTTAGGTCTGGATGGTCCAGCAAATATTGTTCGGCCTAGACGAGCTAGCAGGCATCGCTCGGTCGTGGTTGGGAGGCTATTGCCATTCGGTTAGGAGTGGTTCAGGGCAAGGTGAGGGGTTAGCCCACTCTTGAATTAAACAGAAAAGTGAGGAGTTCCGCATTTTTTTGCTTTGAGACTCACTACAAGTTGTCCCAACCCTGTGAAAGCTTGCTACGAGTCATTTTCTAGATGACCGTCGATCAACTAGACTGGTTCAGCATTTCTTGACTGGCCAAGAGTCATTTGGCATGCCTGGACCGGCCAACCTAAGATTACCATATTTGGGCCGAATTACCTTGGTCATGGGCCCATGTAGGTGAACCAGCCTATTTTCGTCTATAAATAGAGGGGCGGAGGTGCAGTGAAAGTGACCTTTTTTGGGGACTCCAGGGAGACTCTCCCATTTTCGATACTCATTTATTTGCTGGTAAAATTTATACTCGAGTTGTTTGTGTACAGATTGTATCGGTATTCAACTCTTTGAAGAAGCAATAAAGATTTCACTCAAAGTGGATGTACGCAGATATGACGAACCACTATAATTCTGGTGTTCTCGTCTTTACTGTTCTAATTGCATTTCACTATGATTTATCTCTGTTTTAATTTACTTTCTTCATTAATCTCTCTACATAATTCTACTTAAGGGTGTTATTGAATAATTCTGGTGCTAATATTTTGGTGCTTTCACCAAGAATAGTATTCTGAGGCTGTTTGGATCTACTTTGTTACTATTGGATTGAAGAAATTCCCCAAAGAAGATCCAAGTTCATTCTCAAGAGTTCACAGATTCTACTCAGAGTTCTGACCGATTACTCTACAATGGGAAGACCACATACTAGATCAGCCTCCCACAATGCGGATGTAAATGAGACCGCTAACATCCAACAAGAAGCACACAACAATTAACAAGCTAATCCAGGTGCGGGAACCGCCACTGTCCTAATCCAAACAGAAGTTGTCACTAGAACAGAGTTCAACGAGCTGATGAGAGAACTCGTGGAAAGTAGGAGACAACTTAATGAGCAGATTCAAGTTAACGCAAATCTCATGACCCAGATTACTCAACAACAACATCAGAATGCTAGAGGAAGTCCCGCTACCTTCTCATCATCTGACAGCTCCACTTCGTCTGATGAACAACCCAAGGGTAGATGCCGTAGAATCGAAACAGCACAAATGGGTGTAGTAGATCAATCCAACAAGAATGGTCTAGGTTCCCTACCTGGAGCCATATCCCCTCACTTGCACCTGGGAAACCGCACTAAAGTTGGAACGGGAAACTTAGGATCTAGAGCACGAGTGAAAACTAACTAACCTGCTCACCAAGGACGCAATGAAGCAGGTCCCCAGGACACTCGTTTGGGAGATCACCAGTCAAGGAGGCACCAGCCAGGACAGTCACATGAGACGGAGTCCAACTTGCAACCTCCCATCCAGACCCTGGATTTGTCAGCCATGGTTAGACAGTTTATGAGAGAAAATCAAGGCTTAATGATGATTGGGGCACAGCTAAAAGTCATACTCCATTCACAGATGCTATCCTATAGGCTGAATACCCCTGGAAGTTTAGTATGCCGGTTATTCCAGCTTATGAAGGGAAGACTGATCCCCGACAACATGTAATGAGATACGAGTGGTTGATGGATTTGGCTAGGGAAAATGACACGACTAAACGTAGATGTTTCCCGATAACCCTATCTGGAATCGCTATCATTTGGTTCACCAGATTTCCTCCACGGTTGATCTTTAGATTTTATGAGTTAGCGACAAAATTTATGGAGCAGTTTAGAATCCCTACCACTCGCCCAAAGGACGTGATGTCTTTATCTAGTGTAATCCAGGCTCTTGGGAGTCCTTAAAGAAATATTTGCAAAGATTTCATGTTGCTGTTATCGAATTTAGCAACCCAAATGACCACGCTATTCTTATGGCTATGATGCGAGGAGTAGATCCAGATTTGGAGTTTGGTGATTGGCTGGCAGGAAAACCTTTGGCTACCCTGGAAAGTTTTTACTCAAAGGTGCACCAGTTCATGAGAAGGGAGGAAGCCAGTGGACATGGCAAGGAAGTGTGCTAGGGATTTGAAAGGACACGGTGCAAAGCAACATTGCGGCAAAATAGACTGGCTGCAACTCTGGAAAGTCCAATTCAATGTTCAAAACAATCCCGAGCAATGTAAAGGATCCGAAGGAGGAAATTCCGAAAGGAAGAGGGAAGCAGGATAGTGGAAACCAAGGATCCCGACCTACAATGAATACACTCCTCTGAACACATCTCTGGAGAATATTTATTTGTCAACTTGTAATACCTTTCAGTACCGAAAACCGCGCTCAAAAAAATCCATCGAGGAACAAAAACAAATTGGAAAGTACTATCGGTTTTACGAGACCTACAGGCAAAACACTGAGGAATGTAGACACTTCCATGATGCCATAGAAAATCGGATTCGGCAAAAGAGGTTACAGTAGTTTGTTAAGAATCCGTAGGAAGGTAGATAGGGAACATCCGACCCCGATCGCGGCCAGGTTCCACGTCACCCTGAGGAACCTTCTCGGACCGTAGGTTAAGTGAATATAAACATGATAGTCAGTGGGCCTCATCCAACAGACAAGAGTTGGAAAGAAATGGAATGCTATGCTAATTCCTTGAAACATGTGGATTTCGAATGCTGCTCGAACTCGGATGACGGGACTCTAGTGAAACAACAGCGAATGATGACAGATGATATAGTATTTAGGAGCAGGGATGCTGACCGGGTGGAGGCACCCACTATCGATCTGATGGTCATTTCAGCCATGATTGGGCCAGCGTTTGTGAGAAATATACTGATTGACTGCGGGAGTTCTGTGAATATTATTTTCAGAAAGGCTTACGATCAAATGAAGATGGAAAAGATCTAAAACCATCTAAAGCATGTTTTCATTGCTTTAATGGTGCGGCTACTGATGCAGTGGGTTTTATCGAATTACCAACCGAGTTAGGAGAAGGAGAACATAGGAGGGTATGGATCCTACCGTTCATTGTTTTGGATGTTGATTCCCCATATAATGTTTTTCTGGGTTGACCGGCCCTAGCGGCGTTTAGTGCAGCTTTTGCCCCATGATGTTTGACTTTGAGGTTTCCGATGGATAGAGGAGTTGGTAAAGTGCATGGCGATCAAGAGACTAGTCATGCATGTTATGTGGCTGAGCTGAGAGAGGCCCATTGAAGAGAGAAGGGAAAGGTTGCGGATGACTCTGTCCTCATCCACATTGCTCAAAATTGACAAGTATGCCCAAGCCTTGGCTCGGGCAGCAGAGTCGGATCTACAGAGACATAGATCCGAGAGATGATGATGAAGAACCTAAGGAGTCTAAAGCAGCATCAGCTGAATTGACGATGACATTCTAGTCAGCCATGACGACCCATCACGGGTGCTGAAAATTGGATCACAATCACCTCCTCGATGAATGAGTATCTTACTGATTTCCTTCGTGCGAATCTGGATGTTTTCGCTCAGACACATTCTGATATATGTGGGATTTCTCCCCCCATAGCGAGTCATATGTTGAACATAGACCTGAAATACATGTTGGTGAAGCAAAAAAGAAGAAGTATGGACCTGGAGAGGTCCACTCCTCTTAGAGGGGAAGTGAAAAAACTCAAAGCTAATGAGTTCGTCCGTGATGCCCTCTACCCATAATGGGTCTCTAACCCTGTCCTAGTGAGAAAAGCGAATGGGAATGGAAGACATGTGTTGATTATTCAGATCTGAACAAGGCATGCCCTAAGGATAGTTTCCCTTTACCCAGAATTGACTAGCTGGTTGACTCAACAGCCGGACACGAGTTATTGTCGTTTATGGATGCGTATTTGGGATACAATCAAATCCTGATGGTTATTCCAGATCAGAAACACACTAGTTTTGTCATGAATGTTGGACTATATTATTATGTGATGATGCCTTTTGGGTTGAAGAATGCAGGAGCGACTTATCAGCGCTTGGTAAATCAGTCGTTTAAAAACCAAATTGGTAGAACAATGGAAGTCTATGTGGATGACGTGCTCATGAACTCATGGCAGTCAAACGACCACATTCGAGACTTAGCGGAGATGTTTGATATACTTAGATACTACGGAATGAAAATCAGTCCACTAAAGTGTTCCTTTGTTGTTGAATCGGGAAAGTTTTTAGGTTTTATTGTCAATGCACGGGGAATTGAAGCTAATCTAGAAAATATTCAGGCTATTCGAGACATACAAGCGCCCAAAACTATAAAGCAAGTACAAAGCCTGAATGGAAAAGTCACCGCGTTGAGTCGATTCATATCCAGAGCGACTGACAAGTGTATTCCCTTCTTCGATGTGATAAAGAAAGGGAAGAGAAATTTTGAATGAACGCCCCACTGTGAGGATGTGTTTCGAGCTTTGATAAGACATTTGAAAAGTCCCCCAGTTCTGTCAAAGTCTGTAGACCATGAAGTGTTATATGTTTACTTGGTCGTGTCTCAGCATGCCATCGGTACGACCTTGGTTCGCGAGGAGTACTGAATTCAAATGCCAGCGTACTATGTCAGTAAATGTATAACGGGGGTAGAGAGAAATTATCCTAAAATTGAGAAGCTAGCCTTTTGTTTGGTGATTGCATCACGCAAGCTTCGTCCATATTTTCAGGCACACCCGATCAGTGTTTATACCGATCAACCGTTGCAACAGGTGCTCCAACGACCAGAAACCTCTGGGAAGTTGTTAAAGTGGAACATTGAGTTGAGTCAAATAATATCATCTACCTGCCACGGAGGGCGATCCAAGGGCAGGTGCTTGCGGACTTCATTGTAGAATTCACTATATTAGATGAGCCAAGTAGTGATGATGTTGTTCCCCCCATTCGATGGAAATTATATACCGATAGGACATCCAACGACTGTTGTTCTGGGGCTAGTATTATTCTTGTAACTCCCAAAAACTGATCAATTGGTTATGCTTTGAAGCTCAATTTCCCAGCTAAGAATAACGAAGCCAAGTATAAAGCATTGATTTGCTAGCTTAAAACTTACCAGGGAACTCGGAGTAAAATCGATTTAAATATTTTATGACTCACAATTGGTAGTGTACCAAGTGCGGGGAGACTATCTGGCAAAGAGGCAGAGACTTGCCCCATACCTTGCTCGGGTTCAAGAGCTGTTAGCATACCTTAAATATTATGATATTTCATACATCCCGCGTGAACAAAATAGGGAAGCCGATTTATTGGCGAAATTCGCAAGTACTGGTGATGCGCAGCAAATGGCTTGGTTCCCGTCGAAATCTTGCATGCTCTGAGTATAAACGAGATGGAATTAGATTTTTTGTTAGAAACAGAAATTGAAAGGGGGTCATGGATTACCCAATTCAAACAATACCTTTGACATGGGACTTTGCCGTGAGAAAGAACTAAAGGTGATAAGTCATTCGCAAAGCTTCGCGGTATGTAATGCTGGACGGAATAATGTATCAGAAAGGATTCTCGGTTCCCTTACTTCAGTGAATCGCACAAGATGAGATAAAGCATGTCTTGAAAGAAGTTCATGTAGGAGAATGTAGTGACCATACTGGAGGGCAGAATCTAGCCAAAATGATCCTCCGCTATGACGCTGCGGACTATGTAAGAAGATGCGATGAATATCAAAAGTATACGAAAATCTCGAGAGCTCCATCGACAGAACTCAAACAAATGGTTATTCCTTGGCCAATTGTAATATCGAGGATCGATATGATCGGCTCCTTGCCACTCTCTAAAGGTGGTGCAAAATATGCAATTGTTGCGGTCGATTACTTTACCAAGTGGGCGGAGGCAGAGCCCTTAGCTACGATCACCACCAAAAAGGTCATTAATTTCGTTCTGCGAAACATCATATGCCGTTTTGCCTCCCACGAACTATCATTATGGATAACGGAACTCAATTTGAAAGTAGGGAGTTCAAAAAATTCTGCCAAAAATATTGCATTGAGAAAAGGTTTGCGGCAGTCGCTCACCCTAAAGCCAATGAACAAGTTGAAGCCGTAAATAAAATAATTCAATCAATATTGAAAAAACATATAGAGAAGGCTAGAGCAAGTGGGTGGATGAGCTTCCGACAGCACTCTGGGCTTACAGAACTACCCACAAGTCCATGACTGGCCACACTACATTCACTTTGGCATACGACACTAAAGTTGTTATACCCATGGAACTTGAAATTCCTTCTCATCGGGTGATTTATTACGATCCTGGGACGAATCAAGATCTCTTACTAGAATCTATGGACTTTGTCGACGAAAAACACGAAGAAGCTGATTTGAGGGCGGCTACATATAGGCATCAAGTCGCTCGGAATTATAATGAAAAAGTACGACCAAGAATCTTTGATGTGGGTGATCTTGTTTTGAAGCGAGTTTTACCGATCCCATCACATATGAATCCCACATGGGAAGATCCATACGTCATTGAATGGAAGCTTGGAGAAGGAACCTTCAAGCTAGAGACAGTCGATGGAAAAACGTTCCCCGAGCATGGAATAGCGAGCATTTGCGCTGTTATTACACTAGCCTATTTCTTTTGCATTTTGGTAGCAATTTTTATTAGTATATGTTTCTTTTGTTGTCCTCTGTTTTCAGCGTGTAATAAGACAATTCAATTTGTTCCTATTTGTTATGATCAATAAGGCTTGAGGTCATTTTTCTATGAACTGTTGATGTTCCGTGTGTTATAATTCCAAGACAAAAATTAAATCACATTATTTTGTTTGGCGTATGAATGCACACACAAAATTAAAAGTCAATCGACAAAATAAAAATGTCTAAATCCCCGAAGCGTGAACTAGAGTACTCTGAGTCCCCAGAGTACGGACTAGAGTATAAATGACTTAAAAATCTCTAACTCCCCGTAGCACGGACAAAAGTACTTTGAGTCCCCGGAGTGCGGACTAGAGTGACTTAAAAATCTCTAAGTCCCTAGAGCGCGGACTAGAGTACTCCGAGTCCCCGGAGTGCGCACTAGAGTATAAACGACTTAAAAATCTCTAAGTCCCCGTAGTGTGGACTAGAGTACTCTAAGTCCCCGGAGTGCGAACTAGAGTATAAATGAATTAAAATCTCTAAGTCCCCAGAGCATGGACTAGAGTACTCTGAGTCTTCGGAGTGTGGACTAGAGTATAAATGACTCAAAAGTCTCTAAGTCCCCGTAGCACGGACTAGAGTACTTTGAGTCCCCGGAGTGCGGACTAGAGTATAAACGAATTAAAAATCTCTAAGTCTCCGAAGCACAGACTGTTATCCCAACTTTTGGCAAAGATGAGATAACCAAAATTTACTGAGAATCGATGATTATTGTTCTTTAATATCAAATGAATATTGCAGGATAACCATGGATATCGATGAATTTTGTCTGAGTCCGAATCGGGCCACAATTGACAGGACATGACAAGAAAGATCATAAAAGTCAGCATATCAAGTTTCAAGTCAATCCGAGTTCGTATGCTCAAGTTATGATGGATTCAATTTGAGAGAGATAGCCATTGTTCGGTTCGAATCCATAGGATACCCCATAGTTCGGATCGATGGCCAGAAATCATGTTCGCATCCATCGGCTTCGACTCCATCTACTTCGAATCCATCAAGCTTGGAAGTCCTTCGTATCCATCCCAATGGCCTTCCTTCGAATCCATCAGGGCAAAGTACCTCAAGGCCGTGAAGAAACTATACTTCGAATCCATGCAGTTGGTTTACTTCGAATCCATCTTGTAACCTCACTTCGACTCCATCCCATGACTTGCTTCGAAACCATTCGGTTGGGAAGCCTTCGTATCGATCAACTATGGTATAGCCTGATCGATACGAAGGAACATCCATTCGATCGATTCGAAGTAACGTATCTTCGAATCCATTACCTCGAATCCACTAAGTCCAGGCGGCTAAAACCATGGATTCGACCCAGTAAACTCGGAGAAAAAGATGGGTTGACCCTGGAAATGCGCACCACGTCATCACTTGGGCACGTGATGCCATCGATTCGATCCAATCGATTCGAAGAGAATCGATTCGAACCACACAGCCAATCGAAACATATCAACTTGTATCGATCATATCTCCCAAACCACTGATCCAAATGCAACGAAATTTTTACAGGAGCTTACTTACACATTGAAGAATGTCCATACCAAATTTCACCTCGATTGGATGCTTTCTTGATCGATTCGAACCCTAGTTCGAATCGATCCCAAAGTGGGCCCGGATTTCCAGAATCCGGGCGTGTAGGCCCCCTCACGTGCCAAAAGCGGTCTACCGGATTTTTAGGAGAAATATCAGCCTCGTACACCTATATATAGAGCCCCAGATCATTCAGGAAAGGGGTGGTTGGATTCTGAAGTGCCGAGACTCTACCAGACTCTACTTTGCACTTCGCTACGACCGTTGTACTCGAATTTCAGAGCTATAACCCATTGTAATCCGCTGTAATCAATTGTAATCAGCGAAGAACATCAAAAGAAAAACCTTTGAAGTGGACGTAGGCCGAAGATAGCCGAACCACTATAAATTGTGTGTTCTTGTTCATTATTTCTGAATTACTACTTGTTGCTTGTTTAGATCTGTGATTTGTGTTTGAATATCGCTGATTTGTATTCATACACTGGTGCTTTCACGATACTTGGGGTTTGTGACCAATTTTGGCGCAAACACTTTGGTACTTTCACTGAGAATTGAAGTTCAGATTTAAAAGTTTAAAGGATTCAGGTTGATTCAACAATGACTCGACAAAACAGTAGAAGGCAGAGGGCTGAACGAAGCCCACAAGGAGGAAGCCAGGAGGCATCCTCTGGAGCAGGAGAAGGACAAGCTTCCATCTACATCACTAGAGATGAGATGGAGGCTATGGCTAATTCAATACGCGAAAGCATGATGAAGACTCAACAGGAGATGCTGCAGAATTTCCTCGAACAAACGAGGGCGGCAAATGTGCAAAACCTTGGACCAACTACGACAACTGCAAGTGCGGGACAAGGAATCAGGATTACAGAAGCTAATGAAGGTCAGGTTCAAGACCAGAATGCAGGAGCTGAAGGTAATCAATAAGGACTTGGGGGCAGACCCTCAGGATCCGATACTGGAAGACCAATAGACGGAGCTCAACAAGCTGGAGCCAATACTTATGCTAACGAGCCACCCGAAGAGTATGTACCAGAATTCCCTTCAAGGCTCGGGGGGCAGGATAGAAACTTGACAAGGGGTCAACCCCTGGATGGAGACGAGAGAATGATTGGTCTAATGCGACGAATCATGAGAGGAGGATTGTCTAGTGGAGGACTGGAAGAAGTCAGTCGGAGTCCGTTCACTCCCAACATCCGAAACGCAAGGAACCTTCCAAAATTCAAACTACCAACGCTAGATCCTTATGACAGGAGGTCAGACCCGACCATGCACATAACCTGATATATTAGGCACATGGAAGTGCTGGGGGAAACCGAGGAAGTAATGGCACGATGCTTCCCTCTATACTTGTCAGATTTGGCTACACTTTGGTTCAGGCAACTAGAGACTGGATCAATCAGAACATGGAGCGAGCTTGTAGATTGCTTCATGAGACAGTTAAGGGTCCATGTGACGCGACCCAAGAGTGTGATGACTTTAGCCTCGATAAAGCAAAGGACCAGAGAGTCCATAAAAGATTTTCTATTAAGATTCAATGCAACGGTAACTTCTGTAGATCGCCCAGATCCCTCAATGATTTTGATGGCGACGGTGGCAGGAGTTGGGAAGGCACCAAATTCAAAGATTCTCTGACTAAAGATCCACCGCAAGATCTCGGAGAGTTCTATCATAAAGCTGAAAAGTTCATCCGATTAGAAGAATCACGAGGCGAGGGGAAGGAAACAAACGCCACACAAGGCGAAGGAACCTCCAGAGAACAGTCTGGAGTAGACAGAGGAAAGAGGAAACATGATGACAGATATGATGGTCCTGATAAACGGAAGAAATTCTGAGAACCAAGATTCAGGCAATACACAGATCTGACTGCAGGCCTGGAACGAATTTACACTGAAACTCGGGTACAACTCCCCTATCGAAAGCCACCCAGGAGGGATCCCACTGAGCGGGAACGCAGAATTGGAAAATACTGCCTATTCCATGAGCTGGATGGGCACACTACGGAGGAATGCCGCCACCTAAAAGATGAGGTGGAGGAACATGCAAGGAGTGGTAGATTGCCACAATATGTCAAAGAACGGACAACGGCGGTAAGGCCTGAACAACTACCGCCTCCACCTAACAGGAACGATCCTGGATCGGGATCACGACTCGTCATCCACTAATTAAAGATGGCAAGGGCCAAGTACAGGATTTGGACTTCGGTCGAATAATTTCATTTAGATTTGTTTTCAGAATAAAACGGTTACTCCACTCACTCATGTACGGGAACCGGAGAGATCCCTAGGCATGCTTTGAGATGGAGATAAACCGACACGCCCGGAGAGGCAATGTTTAGTTTTTTCCTGATGTTTGAGGTTGAACATCTAGGACTTGAATTTAATAATAAAAACTTGAATTTCTTGAAACAAAACCTTTGACCGGAGAGTTAAAGGATGAATAATAAAAACCAACTTGAAAATGATCGCTTTATGACCCTTCCCGGAGAGGTAGGGTCCGGAGTGCAAGAAGTGAGTTGCTTCGTCGGAGAGCGACAGGATCGACTAACTTAAGCGTTGTTTCCCCTTCACCGGAGAGTGACAGGATGGGATCCAGCAAGAGCCCGGAGAGGCTATGATCGGTCGACAATTTAGGCCATGACATCGCTTAATGTTCAGATACACTGAACCGGAGTGCAAGAAGTGAGTCACTTCGCCGGAGAACGACAGGATCGACTCACTTAAGCGTTGTTTCCCCTTCACCGGAGAGTGACAGGATGGGATCCAGGAAGAGCCCGGAGAGGCTATGATCGGTCCAGAATGACTAAGACATCGCTATATGCCCTAACTGGGGCCGAAATGCAAGGGATAGAAGGCAACGCCAGAGTGCAATAGGATCTTTCTATTCAATCGCTAAGTCTGGGATGGACTTAGTAAGGGTCCAGAGTAGCCATTAATAGTCCGGAGAGACTAAGGAATTTCATTCTCAATTTCTACGGAAAAGACGAATGCTGATTCGGCTTCGAACAGCCATAAACTTGATTGATAATACTGCAGCTATGAATGAGACGTGAATTTACTACACTCGATTTAAGACTGTTCAAAACATACCTTTTACAAAAAGGCATGTTTTGGGGGGCAAAGTGTTATCCCAACTTTTGGCAAAGATGAGATATCCAAAATTTACTGAGAATCGACGATTATTATTCTTGAATATCAAATGAATATTGCAGGATAACCATGGATATCGATGGATTTTGTCCGAGTCTGAATCTGGCCACAATTGACACGACATGACAAGTAAGATCATAAAAGTCAGCATCTCAAGTTTCAAGTCAATCCGAGTTCGTATGCTCAAGTTATGATGGATTCAATTTGAGGGAGATAGCCCTTGTTCGGTTCGAATCCGTAAGATACCCCATAGTTCGGATCGATGGCCAGAAATCATGTTCGCATCCATCGGCTTCGACTCCATCTACTTCGAATCCATCAAGCATGGAAGTCCTTCGTATCCATCCCAATGGCCTTCCTTCGAATCCATCAGGGCAAAGTACCTCAAGGCCGTGAAGCAACTATACTTCGAATCCATGCAGTTGGTTTACTTCGACTCCATCTTGTAACCTCACTTCGACTCCATCCCATGACTTGCTTCGAAACCATTCGGTTGGGAAGCCTTCGTATCGATCAACTATGGTATACCCTGATCGATACGAAGGAACATCCATTCGATCGATTCGAAGTAATGTATCTTCGAATCCATTACCTCGAATCCACTAAGTCCAGGCGGCTAAAACCATGGATTCGACCCAGTAAACTCGGAGAAAAAGATGGGTTGACCCTGGAAATGCGCACCACGTCATCACTTGGGCATGTGTTGCCATCGATTCGACCAAATCGATTCGAAGAGAATCGATTCGAACCACACAGCCAACCGAAACATATCAACTCGTATCGATCATATCTCCCAAACCACTGATCCAAATGCAACTAATTTTTTACAGGAGCTTACTTACACGTTGAAGAATGTCCACACCAAATTTCACCTCGATTGGATGCTTTCTTGATCGATTCGAACCCTAGTTCGAATCGATCCCAAAGTCGGCCCGGATTTCCAGAATCCGAGTGTGTGGGCCCCCTCACATGCCAGAAGCGGTCTACCGGATTTTTAGGAGAAATATCAGCCTCCTACACCTATAAATAGAGCCCCAAATCATTCAGGAAAGGGGGGCTGGATTCTGAAGCGCCGAGACTCTACTTTGCACTTCACTACGACCGTTGTACTCGAATTTCAGAGCTATAACCCATTGTAATCCGCTGTAATCAATTGTAATCAGCGAAGAACATCAATAAAAGAAAAACCTTTGAAGTGGACGTAGGCCAGAGATAGCAGAATCACTATAAATTGTGTGTTCTTGTTCATTATTTCTGAATTACTACTTGTTGCTTGCTTAGATATGTGATTTGTGTTTGAATATCGCTGATTTGTATTCATACACTGGTGCTTTCACGATACTCGGGGTTTGTGACCAATTTTGGCGCAGACACGGACTGAAGTACTCTGAGTCCCCATAGTGAGGACTAGAGTATAAATGACTCAAAATCTCTAAGTCCTCGAAGCATGGACTAGAGTACTCCAAGTCCCCGGAGTGCGGACTAGAGTATAAACGACTTAAAAATCTCTAAGTCCCTGGAGCATGGACTAGAGCACTCTGAGTCACTGGAGTGCGGACTAGAGTACAAACGACTTAAAAATCTCTAAGTCCCCGGAGCATGGACTAGATTACTCGAAGTCGTCGGAATGCAGACTAAGAGTATAAACGATTAAATAATGTCTAAATCCTCGGAGCGCGGACTAGACTAATCTGAGTCCCCAGAGTGTAGACTAGAATATTTACGATTCAAAAAAATGTCAAGTCATGTGGAAGTAGACCCGAGCTTATGTAACCCACAAGATTTCAAATTTCGACTAGAAGTTTGACAATAAGCTAAACAGTGAGAATCATGGAAGAAAGGAAAAAAAATTATTCACTAATCCAAAATAAATTTCCATTGCAAATTTTCAGAAGTTTGGAGCAAAAGTCTATTCACTATGACTATAAAATAAATAGAAATAACCACATGATCTGAGTTCATTTGGGCTGAGCGAGGCATGACCGGATAGCTATCTTTTTGATTTTTTCTCTTTTTTTAGCTTCTCCGAAGGCTCCTCGCCCGAGCGTTTTCTCTTGGAAACCTTGCTTCCTAGTGAAGTGGTGCCCGGGGAAGGAGGAGGAACTTCCAGTGGCATGGTCCCACCAGGGAAATGACCTTGAAGGGCCTATTCTGAGGATCATCAAGTTCCACTACCTGAGGCCCAGCCTCAATTTTAGCTTTCTTCTTCCCCTCTTCCATGATTTGCTCCTCCATGCTCAGTTTCGAAGTGTGTTTAGAGGTGCCCATGATTTCAGCTTCATCATGTTCTTCTGAAGGTGAGAGATTCTCGAGTTGTCTTCATCGAGCGCCTCGATCGTTTGAGCATCGGGTCCGGGAGTATTCCCAATGTGAGATGCTTCTCCCAATTTCTCTTCCTTCTCCGTGGCGACATCCCTCCTTGGAGTTGGTACGAGATTAGAATGACCTACACGAAGTCATAAAACCCAAATGTTTGAATACATTTATTATTCGTCAAAAGCGATGATCCTTTCAACCTTAGAAAGAAATATTACATACCAGCTTCTGGTTGACTCTCGGCTGTTTTAGGAGTCTCACCTTCTGGAACAGGGGAAAGAATGTGAACATCGAGCATGGGTTTCTCTGGGTCATAGCCAACATGTTGCTCAATAGGATCGAGTGATGAGCAACCAGCCAGATGAGCAGAAGGAGGAACCGGAGACTCGGTTTTGGATGGGCCAACAACGTCGTCCTTCCCTTTTGGCAAGGAGGAACCTCTTCCGTAAAGGACTTTGATGTAGATAAGTTGGAAGGCTTGTTTCCTCGAAGCACTTCCTTCACAAGAGAACCCTTATCAACCTCTTCAGTACCCAGCTCCACTCGCTTAATTTTATTAGAGTATCCCATGCTTCGGCTAATGATTTGATGTAACCATCGCCAAGAAAAGATAGATCTCGATGCATGAGAACTCGAGCATTGTATTCAACAATTAGCAGATCGAATAAACATTTAATTTCTTCTCTACCGGGTTCAGTAGCGGCCTTGAGACAAGAATCAATTTCTGTCAACGCCGTTCTTATGCCCTCCTCACAGGCTGCATTCATTAATGCTTCAGCTTTAGAAAGTTCCTCGTCGAGCTTCGTCTTTAAGAGTCGTGTTGCGACGACCTCATCAGAATATCGCTATGACTCTTCTTGTGCGGTGATTTTTTCTTCTTTCTCTTTAAGAAGCAGCTCCTCTAGTTCTTTACCTCGCCGAGCGAGGATATCCTTTTCTTTTTGTATGGAGTCTTTTTCTAGGACTAGAGCACCATAACGTCGAACTGCCTCATCAATTTCCTTTTTATGAGTCGCTTCCAGACGAGATACTGCCTCGGCTGCATCTTTAGTGCTTTGTTGGGCAGCTTCAAGTTGAGATCTTTACAAGGAAAGCTCTTCATCTTGGGCTTTAATAATACCTTTATCATGGATGGCTTCAAGTTTCAGGCGATTAATCTCGTGCCGACGTTCCATATAAACTTTTGAAACATTTTCTGCCAAATGAACAAAAGCATCGTGTTGGACATAGACATCGTTACTGCAGGCGATGGCACTTTGTTTGACATGCCCTAGAATTGGGTGAATCATAGGATGGAATTTCAGCCCGTCGAAGCATATCTTAGGAAATGGGCCTTTAAGCTCGGCTAATCTTTCGGCTATCGACAGACCATGTGCAGAGATTGGAGGAGTTTGCTTAGCCGATGTCACCAATTGCTTATGGGGCTCACGAGATTGTTTAGTGCTAGACGAGTCCGAATGTTGGTCACTGGGAACTTTGGATTGAGATCCCCTCCAAGCAGATTTCTCCCTACTATGCTTTGAATGATGGTGAGGATCGTTAGGATACAAAGAGTGGCTACAAATTTTTCTTCGGGAAGATGATGAATCTGTGGGGCGGTAGTCTCTATCACCACCGTCATCTCTGTCTCGACGTCTACCTGATCTCGAATCCCGACTGGAGTGGTGGAAGATAGAGGACCCACGGAGGCGATCAAAGGCGTGTTTGTGCCCCATATCACCTACACAGAAACCAGGCAACGACGAGTTATTGAGAATCGCATGATGTCTAAAACTTAAGTGTATGGTGAAGTGTGAGTGTTCTTGTGTGTCCTAGGCTTTCCCTCGATGGACCAGTTTCTTTTGCTTTACTTATTGTGGTTTTCACTCCATGTTGATAAGCTTGATCGCCTCCATTACCTCTCATGGGAAAATTAAGCCCATATCCCCAAGGTCGCTTAAACCATAGTTCAGTAAGTCATCGAGGATGGTCAGTTCTGATAGACCTTTCAATGAACCCTCTGAATGACGGGGAGACGACACTTTGTCAACCGGAGTAATTGTAAGTTTTGAGGTTCCGCCCATTGTTTTCTATCTTAATTTTTAGGCTAATTTCTTCTTACCTTTGAATGAGGAGGCGATTCATTGATGCCGGGTACATCATTCATCGGTGTTGAATCGGCACTTATATTCTCATTAGATGCTCCTGGAACCCTGGCCTCTTTGATTTCACTTTCCTCGGATGTGCCGGGGGCCCCACCAGTAGGAGGCATCGAAGGCCCGACCTGCTCTTTTCTTTTCTACTCCATAGATCCGATTGTAGTGGCGCTATTTGGGTGACTAGTTCGACGACCTTCCACCAACAATCCAAACTTTAAAAGCGATTCATTGGAGATAACAGATTTGATCTCCCGATCTTCCACGGGAATAGCACGAATGGCCTCGACGGCCTTAGAATACCTAATGCCTTCGGGACGTAGGCTGATACCTATAAAAGTCGAAAGAAGTTTAGAAAGAATGCACTTCGTGCCTTAGACAAATATTGAGTTCGAAAATGAAACTTACTCCCTTCCAACCATCTTCTCTCAAAGCCAACGGCCCAAGGGGCAGCGTACGTAAAACTATTCTTGCTTATACTGGGAAAATTTACTCCAGGCCCAGTCAGGATCTGACACTTGGAGTTTGGCTCAAGAAATATGAAGGATGGACTGTCAGACCGTCTTTTGAAGCGATAAATGTAGCGGATATCCTTGGGTAGGGAGCCTGAATAATATGTTCATGAAGAGAATGCAAGTGCCATGAGTAAATGCATGACTGCTGGGGTGAAGCTATGCCGGAACAATCCCGACATACCGCAACACCTCACGGAGAGTAGAAAGGTGGCACACTTCCAACCCAACACATGAATTTGTTGCATGCTGTATACCCGGCTAGGGGTAGGTGAGGCCGTTCTCGCCCCGATGGAACTAAAATAGCGTCAAAGGGAATTCCATGAATCGAACATAACCAATGAAGAGCGGCTTCATCGATTTTTGAAGCTTGAGAATCAGTCGGATTATCTAGGATAATTGCTCCATCTATAACATCTGGGGCCGGGCCAACAGCTGTAACAGATGGATCTGGAATACGCTGTATGGAGGTTGTCGGTGGATTCGAAGTTTCTACTAACCCTTGCGGAGAACTTGGCTCAGGCTTATCGGGAACTATAGCAGAGCTGGATCTTATGGACGTCTTCGACGAGCGTTCAATGTGGGTAGATACCTGTTTGAACTATACTTGAAAGATATTCGATATTAGATATAACGACAAAAATGTTCCCTCCGTGTTGTGTGTGGGCTAGTGCAATCATTCAAGCATGAGTATAAAATAATTAAAGATTTGAAGACCGATGAAGTGTGATTGAGCATTAAACTATCATCTTCGAAGACCATCATCGTTGACCGTCTTCGAGGGCTTGTCCTATGTTTGGTAGTAGTGGTCTTGAAATCGAACATTGGCATTATATGTTGAAGGCGGTTATTTGCTTTTGTTAAGTTGAACTAACGTTTATAGTCCTTAAAACTATGGAGTTATTAGTCTAAACCAGTTTCATAGGTTCATGTGCTTAAGTATTTGTCATTATTCATTGTTCTATGGTTAGGCGTGGAAGTATGCGATCTTGACATATGTTGTGTTCAAGTGGAGCATGCCGATCCCAAGGCACAAAGCCGGTCCTCTCTCAAAACCTACATATCGAACAACTCAACTACAATCTACCGATCGACCCCTTAGACTAATGACACCGACCCACTCACTCTCCTCTCTCATCACCGAATGGCCTGCTGAGGCTATACCATACCACACTCGCTCGGTATATCGAACCACACTTTCTCGGTATATCGAACCCTCCTTGTGGACTCTCACCGAGCCATAACACCACATTCAAATGAATGAACCACACTCAATCCCTAATCACCGAACGGACTCACCATAGCATGTATCGAGCCACTCCTTCTTAGAGTAAAGAACTACTCTATTACCGAACACCCGCTGACTCAGCTCCATTCTAATAAACTACTAATCCACACCGTCTCTCGAATCACCGACCTATGTCATTGCCAAAATCCTATTGTCTCGTTCCACTACCAAATTCCTACTGACCCACTTCGCCGCTAGTGTTATACTGATTCACGAGCACTCAGAGTGTCGAACTTATCCTCCTCACAAAGCCCCATACTTTTTGTCTTTCTAAAACTCTCCGCTCTCCTTACACATGCTGACACCACCACTATCATATCGTCTTGTTCTCGTTAGGGAAGATCGAATGTCGTGATGCTCAGGTCCAGGCCAAGTTTAAACGAACGTGGGCAGGGAAATTATGCAAGAATTTAGATCCTTACCTACGATATTAATTAGAGATAAGGCATGAAATATTTTAAGCTTGAAGCCAAAAGGAGGTTGAAAGATACTTGATAAGATAGTGGAAAGGGGAGAGAAATAGAGTAAGGGAAGTTTGGTGGAGAGAGCCTTTGTTTTGAGTGAAACTGGAGAGGGTAAGTTGAGAAGTAAGAGTGGGAAGAAAGAGAAGAAGTGTAGGCCTTTATATGTTGGAAGGGGGAGACGAGCAAACATTACCCTACAGAACCGGTCTGAGCACCACAGTGGATCGGTGAGTGAACGTAACTAAACGACACTGAATAGACCAGTCACATGGCTCGGTGTTCGTATGCTGAGCCATCCATTTAAAAAAAAAGTGAAAATAAAATAAAATCAGAAATGTACAAGATGCTAGGAAGGTCCACTATGTTTCTACTTTCATGAGATCGTATACGTTCAGCTTTTGAAAACAGAATTGATTACTGATTCAAAGTGTGTCGTGTTGTTACACACGACACACTTGGGGGGCCAAATGTTACTCGGCACCTTGGCTTGGCTACAAGACGATAGTTGCAGAGGTGATAGTTAGCACAAGACAAGATTCTGACCAAGGAAAGGCTGGAGGTATAAAGGGTTTAGTGCATTCGATATGTTTCGTCATTTCTGTATGGCTCGGTCAAAGGAGGGAACACATGGCCCGTTCAAAGTGGTCGGAACGCATGGCTCGGTCTAGGTGGTTAACAGATGCCGCTCGGTTTGGATTGTTCGACATGCCTCATTTGTTTGAGGTAGCTCGACATTTCTTGTTCGGTCTCATAAATTATTGTTCAGAGTTGTTCGGCCGGTTTGAGGAGATAAAGTGGTTCAGTCTGATGGTCCAGCAAATATCGTTCGGCTTAGACGAGCTAGCAGGCATCGTTCGGTCGTGGTTCGAAGGTTATTTCCATTTGGTTAGGAGTGGTTCAGCACGAGTGATTCAGTATACCTGGTTCGGTGCAAGATGAGGGAGTTAGTCCACTCTTGAAGTCAACGACGAAGTGAGGAGCGACATTGTTCTGCTTCGAGACTCACTGCAAGTTGTCCTAGTCCTGTGAAAGCTTGCTTCGAGTCATTTGTTAGATGACCGCTGATCAACTAGACTGGTTTGGCATTTCTCGACTGGCCAAGAGTCATTCGGCACGCCTGGACCGGCCAACCTGAGACTACCATATTTAGGCCGAGTCATCTTGGTCATGGGCCCACATAGGTGAACTAGCCTATTTTCATATATAAATAGAGGGGTAGGGGTGTAGTGAAAGGGACCTTTTTTCGGGAACTCCAGGGAGCATCTGCCATTTTCGATACTCATTTCTTTGCTGCTAAAATTTGTAGTCGAGTTGTTTGTGTACGGATTGTATCTGTATTCAAATCTTTGAAGAAGCAATAAAGATTTCACTCAAAGTGGACGTAGGCAGTTACGCCGAACCACTATAATTATGGTGTTCTCGTCTTTACTGTTTTAATTACGTTTCACAATGATTTATCTCTATTTTAATTTACTTTCTTCGTTAATCTCTCTACATTATTCTACTCAAGGGTGTTAGTGACCAATTCTAGTGCTAATAAGCATACACATACATTTATTACAAATTTAGAGTCCATGCAGAAACAAACAAGGCTATAAAAGGCCAACACTCAAAGTACACTTCAGTAATATAGTTAAAGGAAATATCATTGAATAATAATATATTTTATGTAAAAAATCATCCTCTAAACAGTGAAGGATGTAAAGAAATTCTATAAAAGGTATATCAGTGGTTGTTGCCCTACTATAGTTGATGTAGTTGAACAAGGGCAATAGAATTGGCAGGAGCAACATATGCTGACATGGAAGCAACTGGTGGGTGATAGGGTACTGGGGAAACACCCGAAAAGGGGGGGGGGACCTGGTCTAAAACCATGTACATTTGGATCCTAAGATGGTGTAGCAACATTAGAACTGTATATTAGTGTGGTGGTCAGTAGATTTGGTAAGGGTCAAACTTGAGTCACTGTTAGAAGAGACCCTTCCGGGTACTGTATAATCTCTTCTCTTGTTTATGTTTGCCAATAATAATAATAATATTTCATTTATATTTTCTATCTACAACCAAGGTATAAGCAAGCTTAGTTATGTTTAACCTATTTCAATTTTACCATCGTACATTATGTTCATCACATAAGGACCCAAGGCTTTGGTAGTCACAAATATATATACTCTTATATTTTCGTTTCATCATTCTTTAGTTTAGTTCTAGTTTAGTAGCAAATCTAAGACTTGCAACTATTACTTGATTATCATTCAAGAGCTAATATTTTCAAAACTACTTTATACTAATACTAATAAAAGTCTAATTTGTAAACATTCCATACCAATTTTTTTAGAATTGTAGTTTAACTACAATATAGAAGGAACTATATATAGTTACCCCCTAGTTAAGTACATTTTAAATCGTATACAATCAACATCAAGGGAGTTGGATTCATAATTTTACTATTTACTATTAAGTTAACAAATAGAAATAACATCTCTCTGTTTATCAAACAAATTATTCCTGACATAAATTCTATTTCTAGCCTTTTTTGCTCAATAAGCTCTATTCTAAATGTCATTATGTGGTTATCAGTATGCAGCCAAATGTTCACTTTGGAAGGGGCATGCATGAAGGTTAGTTTGGGCTTTTCAATTATGTATACTAATTCCATTAGAAGACGATATTATTATCCTTTTTATTGGAATTTTTCTTGAAAATGTTTTTGACCTTAGTATATGTATACCTTATTTGGCTTTTGCTCATAGTTGCAAAACTGATATTCAATTTTATTTGTCAAGTATGTCTTTTTTTATAATTGAACTATATGCTACATTTTGAACTATTCTAATAACATTTTTTTTTGTGTAAAAGTATTTCCAGGTAAGACCTCTGATAAAACCAAGAAAAGATATAATGAACATCCATGACACTCATTTGATAGAAGTTAGGTCAATGTGCCATAATTTTGTGAAATCTATGCACACCAGTGGAAATCTTGTGTTCATACTATAGTTAACACTAGCATGCTGTTAATCATAACATAAATCACTCCACCATGTTAGTTGTTTCTTAGATATCATGGATTTTAGAAGTTTTGCATCATAGAGCACTCTTAGTTTTTCAACCAAAAGCGCTCTCAATTTCATAACTGCGCATGCGCTTAGTTTTTCCAAGTGTTGCAGAACTGAGTGCACCTAGTTTTGAAATTGAGTTCGCCCAGTTTTGCAACTGAGCACGCCAAGTTTTGCCCATGCTTAATCTATGAAGCAAATGTGGTACAAATGTGATTGTTGGCCATCACAACAAACGATGTTATCTATTGCGTATTTTATGTAGTTATATCATATTTAAAATAATTCTTAGTCTAAATGCAGGAAAACAAAGTTACTAAAGTTGCATAGATGATTTTGGCAACGCTAACTACTTCATATGAGTCTACGTTGTTTGGGCTCATGGTGTTGATTTTGATATATTTTGTCTTAGGATTATTTATGGTAATCATGTACTCGTTTATAATCTTTATGAACATGTCATTGATATATTTTTAGAAATATTACATGTAAGAACATGTGTAAAATTGATTATATTGAATATTTGATGTCTATTTTATTCTTAAGTGGGTTGTCTTTTGGTTTTATTCAATTATATGTATGTGAAAAGGTTTTTCATATATGTATGTGTGTGAAATGCTATTATATATTATGCAATGAATAAATGGTTGGTAAGATAGAGCTGCATAAATGCTATAAAAAATCAAAAGCATGTAAAATTTTATAGCGTTTCATTAATGTTGCAAAAAAATTTGTACATCAAATATAAGATAGAAATGTAAAATTGCTATAGAAACTCTTCTAAGCTTTAGATGGTTTCATAGCATTTATAGTTCATGTGTTTATAAAACGTTATAAAATGTCCACTTTCCATAGCATTTCATTTTTTTCTATTGTATATTTTTGATCTATTATAGCATGTCATTAAACATCGTTCTCTAAAATGCTATAGAAAGTTTTAACAGCATTTCTGAAACACTATTATTAGCCTAAATTATTATAGTGAATCTGTGATTTCGTTTCATATTCATATGCTACTGATATTATGGATACCATTAACAGTACCGCATTTTGTCACCGGTAGTTAATACTATAGATGACTACGGCATCTATAGCGCTTAGCTTCGGGCCCTAAGATAGGGGATGTTATACTTGGTATCGGAGCATAGGTTTATAAAAAACTTTAAACTTAAAAATGATTTTGGAAACATAATCCTAAGGAATTAGAGAAAAGATCGTGTATGAGATAACACTATAGTAACGTACTTATATTTGCAATATATAACTATACACATTATCTCTATTCTCCCATCTCTCTTAGGCTATTCAGATGTATCTTACAAAGGCTCGAATGTAGATATGGATGCTAGAAGTGAAAGATTTAACATTGGTCGAGGAAGCACCATAACTAATGGAAATGCCAGACTAAATACAAGGAGGAATCAAGGTCAGGCACAAGCTGCAAATGTGGGTTCTGGAGTCCTGCAAGTAGACATAGGAGCAATGTATCATTTCTTTGTAAACATGATGCAAGCGGGAGTTGCTGCTAGGTTGGAGGAAATGTTGGAGGAGAAAATCAAGAAGCTTTAGTGGTCTACAACTATGCTATTTCAGTAGAGAACATGCTCGTATGGGAGGAAAACCCTTTCTTGGTACTGAACACCCAATCGAAGCAGAGAATTGGCTGCTTCATTGCAAGAGGATTTTCAGTGACTTAGGGCTCAACGATGAGCAGAAGAGAAAGCTCGCATCTAGACAGCTACAAGGGGCAACACTGTATTGGTGGAACAGTGTTAATTTTGAGTCAACGAGGAGAATATGACATGGGCTGAGTTCAGGAGAAGGTTTGAAGAAACGTTTATATCTATGATTGCTAAGTCCATTCTGCTCAAGAAGTTTGCTAAGTTGGAGCGGGGGGATGTGACTGTGCTTGAGTGTGCGACAAGGTTTGAGGAGCTAGCGAGATATGGCCATGCTACAGTTGATACTGTTATTAATAGGAATGAAAAGTTCATTCATGAGTTGAAGCCTAAGCTTGCTAAGGCCATGTTATTGCATATTAGGGATCCATGTGATGTTGTTGTGGAGATGACCATCAGGCATGAAGAGATGCAAGCTTTTCTTGAAAGAAATAAGGTAAAGGATGATTAAGGAGGGCAGAGTAGAAAAGGAATTTTTCCACAAGAAAGGAGCTCGGAAGGGTAGAGCTGCTAAGAAGGGAAAGGTAGAAGTGGTCTATTACAAGTGTGACAAGAAAGGACACTATGCCCATGAATGTTAGACAGGAAAAGGAAAGAAAGCTGCTGGGAAGAAAGAGGCGAGGTGTTTCAACCATGATCAGATTGAGAATTATAAGAACCAGTGCAAGGAGCCAGCCAAGGGTGGGAAAGGAAAAGTGTTTGCATTAGAACCAACTATCTCGAGACCAACATTGCAAGATAAAAGTAAAGCTGTGTTGGGAGGTGTGTTTTGATTCATGGTATGATAGTTAGAGTTCTATTTGATACCCGTGCATCGCACTCTTTTATATCTCTTTGTTTGGTAGATCATCTTAACCTAGAACCTTCATACTAGTTACTTCCTAAGGGTTGCAAATCCGATAGGAGGGTATGCGACACTTGGGATGAAGTGTGACGGCTAGAATTTATTTGTTAGGTCAGAATTTGTTTTCAGTTTGCATGTGTTTGATTTCGTAGGGTTCACAATTATATTGGGTATGGATTTGTTAAGTAAATACGATGCTAGGATATTTTTCTATGATAGGAAAATATCGCTTAGACACCCTGACTGTAGTGATCGGATTATATACGCCATAAAGAACCCAATTTCTGAGGTTAATGCTTTGTTGGGTGTTGTGGAGGTAGAAGACGAGTTGAATCGAGTTTTTATTATTAAAGAATTTGCAGATGTTTTCGAAACAGTTTAGTATTGTCACCGATACGTCCTATTAAGTTTCAGATAGATTTAGTACCCAGAGCAGAACGGTCGGTAGACCACCAAGCATGATGCACCTACTAAGATGAGGGAGTTAAAGGTGCAGTTGGTGGATTTTGAAGGCAAGAATTTTATTAGACCAAGTTGAGTGGAATGAGAAGACGATAAAGAATCGATGTCCGTTGCCTAGAATTGACAATTTTTCAACTAGTTGAGTGGAGCCAAAGTATTTTCCCAATTGGATTTAGCAGTAGGGTTACATCAGCTTAGAGTAGCAGTGGATAATATTCCTTTGACGGCGTTTTGAACCAGATATGGATCGTACGAATGGTTAGTAATGCGCCATTCGGACTAACTAATACACCAGCTTTTTTATTGATTTGGTGAACCGAGTTTTCTAAGAGCACTTGGATAGGTTCATGTTGGTTTTCATAAATGACATTTTGATATACTCCAAGGATTAAAGAGGGCATGAAGTTCATCTTAGAGTGGTGCTTGAGATGTTGAGGCAGCATCAGCTGAAGGTGAAATTGTCGAAGTGTCATTTTTGAAAGAAGGAAGTGAGGTTTCTTGGTCATGTAGTCTTAGAGAAAGGGTTGTCTGTACATCCGACTAAGATCGAGGCAGTGAATAATTGGAAGAGACCCAAGACAGTGACTAGGATAATGAGTTGTTTTGGATTAGCTGGGTACTATCGGAGATTCATTAAGGTTTTTATGGATAGCGGCACCAATGACCAAGCCAACGCGAAAGGATGTGAAGTTTATTTGGATAGATATGCGTGAGGAAGCACTCCAGAGATTGAAGCACTTATTGACTAATGCACCAATGTTTGTTATTCTAGAGGGAAATCAGGATTTAGTAATGTACATGGATGCATGTGGAACAGGATTAGGAGCTGTGTTAATGCAAAGAGGTAAGGTGATTGCCTATGCATCTAGACAGCTTAGACCACATGAGGTAAGATATAATGCTCATGATTTGGAGTTTGATGTGGTGATCTTCGCATCGAAGGTGTGGAGACATTACTTTTGGAAGAAAGGATTGAGTTTTATATGGATCATCAGTCACTAAGATATTTATTCTCTCAAAAGGAGTTGAATATGAGACAGTAGAAGAGGATAGAGTTTTTAGCTGCTTATGACTTTATTATTGAGTACACACTAGGAAATGGTAACAAGGTTGCGGATGCACTTAGCAGAAAACATCAAAATGTAGTGTTGGCGATGGTAGATGAGTGGAAAGATTTGAATGCGTTGAATACATGCAGAGTACAATGGAGATCTCAGGGTGGGTCTAGTACAGAAACTACTATGTTGTCATGTTTAGAAGTTCGACTAGTAAGGATCGAAAAGATTGCTTTTAAGTAGAAGGAGGATCCATTATTGATTGAACGGATCAGACTGTTAAGGGATGGAATAGAGAGCGATGACTTAAA
Organism: Allium cepa; assembly: GCA_030765085.1. Taxonomy (NCBI): domain Eukaryota; kingdom Viridiplantae; phylum Streptophyta; class Magnoliopsida; order Asparagales; family Amaryllidaceae; genus Allium; species Allium cepa. The sequence continues at coordinate 938,109,717 of CM060935.1, forward strand.
AGATTTCAATCTTGACCAGATTAGGTGGCTAAGGAAGAAAGGAAGACTATGTGTTCCAAATATGGGAAGCATTTGGAAAGAAATTCTTAAAGAATGTCATCGTTCGAAGTTCACTATTCATCCGGCAGGAACTAAGATGTATCAAGACATGTGGAGGAGTTTCTTCTGGGAAGGCATGAAGAGAGATGTAGGCTTATGGGTGAAGCAGTGTTTAAACTGTCAACAGGTAAAAGCCGAACAAAAACCAAGTGGATTACTTCATCCTTTTGATGTTCAGTTTGGAAGTGGGATTCTGTCTCAATGGATTTTATCGACGTGTTGCCAAGTTCTAACAGAAGAAATGAAAATATATGGGTCATAGTAGACAGGTTGACTAAGAGTGCCTATTTCATTCCAGCTAAGTCAACTAGGACGCCACCTGTTTTAGCTAAGTTAATTATGAAGAATGTAGTTAGAACTGCATGGAATTCCTAGTAGTATAGTAAGTGATAGAGATTCCTTATTCACTAGCGAGTTCTGGAAGAATCTACAGGAGATTTGGGTACCAAGTTCAAGATGAGTACCGCTTACCATCCACAGACCGACGGGCAAACGGAAAGAGTTAACAAAATCTTAGAAGATTTTCTAAGAGCTTGTGTGCTATATTTTGAGGGATCATAGGAAGACCATCTACACTTAGTCGAGTTTTCATATAACAACAGTTATTAGGCTATTATATAGATGGCACCGTTTGAAGCTTTGTATGGAAGGCCATGCAAATCTCCCGTTTGTTGGTTAGTGACCGGGGAAAGATTGGTTCTTGGTCTAGATTTAGTTAGAGAAGCTGAAGATAAGATTGAGTTCATTCATGCTAGAATGAAGGAAGCTCAATTTAGGCAATAGAGCTATGTTGATAGAAGATGGAAAGACTTAGAGTTCTCGGTTGGAGATCATGTTTTCGTCAAGGAATCACCGATGGAAGGTGTAATTCGATTTGGAAGATCAGGGAAACTGGCACCGAGGTTCGTTGGACCATTTCCTATTTTAGAGAGGATCAAGAAACTCGCATATAAAGTAGAGTTACCGAACAATTTGGTAAGAGTCCATGATGTTTTTCATGTTTCTCATCTAAGGAAGTGTATTCGAGATCCAGAGACTACTATAGCGTCGACTGTGTTAGATGACTTACTAGTCCAACCAAATTTGACTATAGTTAGAAAACCAATTCGTATAGTCGCGAGAGATGAGAAGAGGCTAAGGAACAAGACAATCAGATTAGTCAGAGTCTAGTGGAGTGACGACGAGAGAGACTGTACTTGGAAAACCGAGAGCATGATTTAAGATACTTATCCTAACTTGTTTCAAGGTATGTTTTACCGTTATGATTGGTTTTGATGAGTGCTTTATCATAATTTCAATGACGAAATACTTTAAGGAGGGGAGTTTGTAACGATCCTAATTTTGATTAACATTATTTGGGACATTTAATTAGCTAAATTAAATTAAATAATGTAAAGGGTTAAGGGATTGAGATTTGTATAATAAAGGGTAGCCATGCCAATTTAAACTAATAAACTAAGGGAACTAAAATGAAATAGATAAGGGAAATAGGTTAAGGGCAATATTGGAATAAGTGATATTCTTATAACCTAAACCCTCATGCACTTTTATTCTCACGTTCATAAGCAAAAACTAAATACAAAAAGAGGCAGGCCACCATTAAAAAGAAGTAAGGGGAAGATAAGCTAAATCAGGAGGAAGAAGCTTAATCAACTTAATCCAAGATCAAATATCAACTCCTTAACAACAAGTTAAAGGTGAGTAATAGGTTACATCTCATATTTTTGATGTTTTCGGTTTCTAGAATCAGATTCGAATATTTTTGCAAAATAAATTGCTATGTTTTGAATGTTAAATATATATATATATATATATATATATATATATATGCTTGTTGATGAATTATGCTCATTCATATTGATTTTTATGTTAGGTTTTGATTTGAAAACTTATTAAACGACATCCAAATGCCTTGAGATTTTGAGATAATGTCAGAAATGATATTTTAGAGATAGGTTTCAAGTTTTATAATTTTATGAATTAATTTGGATTTATTATTAATTTTATAGTAAATAAAATGGTTAATTGGGTTTAAAATTAATTACCGCTATTTTTTATTGTCTTTGGGGAAGAAATTTATATATGTTGGAAAACATATTATAAGTGATTTATGGGAATTTTTTGGAGAATTTTCCTAAGTTTTTTGATAAATATATAAAGTTATTTAAGGTATGGGACTTAACTTTTTTGTATGTTCATAAAAGGAGAAGGGGCAATTCACAAACGTTTTAAATTGTTATTTTTGAAATTTGGCAGTTCATTTAGAAAAGATTTTAGAAACGAAATTGGCAACTAATCATATGTTGATAAACAAAGCAAGTTAGTGGAAAAGAAATTAGCTTTTTAAGTTAAAAATCAGTTTTTAGAAGGTTTTCCTATTTCGCCGCTTTCGGCAGCACCTTTCAACCGCATACTTCCGCTCTTCTTTGTGCCTTGGTACGTAGTGGATTGGAGTTATGCGAAAGGTATAAGGTTGAAACGTGTAATGACCCACAATTCCATACCCTTTGTGCCGACAATAAACCACTCATGTCTGACCCAAGTTGCACGAAAGTGTGGATGATCAAGGGTAATAAAGAAAATAAGACAGAATAGAATCTCACACGAATGGAATAATATATAATATTGAACAAATATCTCTACAATGGAAAACTATTAAATACATGTATCAGAGTTTAACCTAAATTCAGTTTGGACAGTTATAAACATTTGTCCTTACAATTGCTGACAAACGTCAAACTAAAACAACAACTAAGTATGATGGATAATAGAATATGTCCATACGTAGATGAATATCTCCAGCTCTCCTTTGGAAACTCCAACCGTCTCCAAATAAATCTGAAACTACTCAGATGTTACCCGAATATTGAAAATACCCGGACCAGGCTTGATAAACCAGCTTGAGAAAAACTCAATATTAAATGACAGTGTCATATATCAGCCTTTAAATAAAATCCTTTGAGAAGAAACAGTATCTCATAAGACCATGCCCACACATAAACACAGACGGGTTTTACCTTATGATAACTAAAACACTTTTATATCAAAACATTTGACATTATTTTTAATGACATCTCTTTGAAAACATTAGGAAATAAACTTATTAATCTTAGCCGAAATTGCTACATTGACTGAATTCTAGCATAATAGGTTTACAATTAAGTCCGAAGGTTCTTATTGGAGAATGGATTTCCATACAAATGACCAAGTGAAGGGACTACCTTCCAATGGGTACACCTCTAGATGGATGTCCTGAGGAACCATCACAAAGCTCCTCTACCAACACAAGACCTGCCTACCTCTATGACTAGATAGTACCGAATATGTCATCCCCCGGCCGTTACCGACCTTTATCCGAGCGCTCGATTTCAAAACACTATATTAATTTACATCCCGAACGTCATAGTGGGAAGAAATATATCTAGACGGGGATGATCATACCCTAATTAGGAATGATCCACTTAGCCTTGCCGCATCTAACCCTATTTCGGTCATTTTTAGCAGATGAGGATTGAGGCAACGATTACCTTTTCACATACCACATATCTCATCTCTGAATGTCACGTTGCCATTTCTGTTGACTACTAATTGCTTCCATAAAAATACAACCCTTAAGCTCGTATGTCTCAAGGAGGGTGTTAAGCTAAGAGAAGTTTCCTTCTCCGCCACCACTGATGTATGTTGGTAAAAACCAATGTACGTAATCTTTAGAAATGCAATGTCAGACAAACGTCCATACTAGTTGTCCTGGAACAAGACAAACCGAAGGCACTCCCCTACAACCACTAGTAGCGAGTAGTCCCTATAATCTAAAAAATCTCCACAACGAGGAGACCACTGCCGTAAATAACTCTATAATGGGAGGTGCCCAGAGCATGTCAACAAGCAGTCCTCACGCTATGAAGATCCACGGTCTTTAGTAATCATCATCTTCAATATGTCTTCACTTTCGAATGTATACATTGGTTCGAAGTTGTTTTCGGATTGGAATCATCCGACCCCGGTTCCTTCAAAGCCAATCATCGATAAAAAATGAATATGATTATACAAGATCATTAAGTCCCCATTCACATTAATTCTTTTCGGCTGATTTCGAAATCTCTTTCTTTTGACTTAGAATAATTCTAAGTAATTTATTCTTTTGCTTTGGATAATATCTCACATTTCCTCACTTAACTTTCGATCCAAATTCCTTAATTTTTAGGCGGGTAAAACAATGTTATTTAAGACATCATTTATGATAAACCCTAAATCGATTTTAGCAAAATATTTTTGAGTAAATAGGATCATAGAAATCATTCATTTTGGAGTTTGCTTAAATTTTGGATAATACCAATCTTCTTTTATTTGGGAAAACTTAATAAAATCGTTTTAGAGAATCCAGGCTTTCCTTTCGATCCGTTCCGTCCCCCGCCTAAGAAAAGAAAACATAGGCCATGTAAGTTCAGGGCACTGGTTGCTCCATTCCTAACCTTAGTTAAACATCTCGTTTTGCTTCCCAGATCTCACAGGTGGGACAAATGAACTAGTCGTTTCAGCATACTCAGTTATCAACTTTATTTTGGAATTGATTATAAATATTCCTAATTATCTTTTAAACACTTAATTTTCCTGTTAAAAACATTCACAATTGATTTCAGGATAAATCGTTACATTTAAACTTATATTCCAAAAGTTATAGAATTCGCAGCATAAAAGTACTACGGAAAGCGCTATATAAGCTTAATGGATTTAAACGACTTTTAAACATTCGATAATTCATTTTTTTCAATCCAAATCTCTTTTAAACCATTTAAACATATTTATTCCACATTTTTTCATAATTAAAAACGTTCATTTAAATAGATTTCTGTCATGGTCACTTAACTACACTAGAGCGATTTTTCAAGAAAATTGATTTAGACTTAATTGAAACTCTACTCAACGTAATTTTGATTTTCTTTCTTTGTTTAGAATATATGGGTATTATATCCTGGGATTTTCATATCTCGTAGAATTCTGAGCTATATTCCACTCTATACACTCATTTGAACTTTTAGGCGCGAAATCGCGAACTACCATCGCGCGACGCGCCTAGTTTTAACTTTTTTTTCAATATTTGAAATAATCTATACAATTTGAATTTTATTACTTATAAAATCATTAAAAATCATTTTAAATCAATAGCTTCACCTTTTAAAGTATTTAAAATGCATTTTCAATATTCTCATATTATAATATTATTATATTCCTATTATTTTTCTATTAAATTTTAAATTCCAATTCCAATTCAATTTCAATTCTAACTTCAAACTAAACTCAATGAAAACTTAGATTTCAAACCAAATTTCAATTTAAACTTCAATTCAAGCTTAAACTCAATTTCAATTTCCAAAATCGATTTTAATTTTAATTTCACTATTCATCTCAATTTCAATTTCAATTTAACTACCCTTTTTAATCCCGTTTCACTTCAAATTTCAAATTTCAAATTCTCTTTTATTTTTATTTTTATTTCAATTTTAGCTGAAAAGAGACTTATTTTTCCAAGGTATGTCATATCACCAATATATAGTCTTTCTTAACAAATAGATCACTTAAACAAAATGAACATAACCAATGTCCATATTTATCACTAACATAACATCCATTCAACCAATCACATAACATATGATTTCAAATCCAACATTCACTATTAATACCATAACGAGATATATTATCACAATTCAATTATCTAACCAAACTATCCAATCATCCATATTAACAATCAACTGGTATAAACATTCATATGTTATAAGGGTATAAATATGATTTATTTAACATAATCAAATATAATTTCAAAAGCGATGAAGATTTCTCGCATTCATATCTACTCCGTCAAACTTTTTTTCTTCTGAACTATCGTGCTTCTTCTCGAACGTCTTGAGCTTGTCGTTTCCTATATTTTCCTTTTTCTTTTCTTTCTTTTGTTCTTCCTTTTTTAATCTTTTTTGTTTTGTTTTGGAGGTGCTGAGCAATAGGGGAGGGTATGGCCTAGGCGCAGGGGTGCGTAAAGGCTTGGGTAGGTGTTCTTTTGAGAGGGGGTAGGCTCGGCTAATGCTTGTATAGGGCGGGTATGGGGAAGTTTGGCCTCAGGTTGGTGGTCTAGGCTCGGGTAGGTGGGTTTGAAGGCTCGAGTTGGGGTGGATATGGGGTGCATGAGTTATGGAGAAGGGGTAGAGGTGTGTAGGCTCGGGTAAAGGAGTTTAGGAGGAGGGTATGGCAAAGTAAATGTGGGTAAAGCTTGGGTTAGGGTGATGTGGAGGTGTGGTGATGCTTGTTGATGGTGGTGGAAATAAATGAAGAATTAGAGAAGGAGTTTAGGAATTTGGTAGAATGAAAGTAAAGTGAAAAATGAAGCGATTTGAGCTTGTATTTATAAGTGGAGATTTTAGTGGTAATAACATAAATAGCCTTATTTACTTTTGGACTTTGATTTTCCTTGATTTGAGTTGCATTTAATGTGTGGAATAGTGGTTATGGAAGAGTGTGTTAGGAGATGAAGATGTGTCACTTTCTTATGGTCTGTAATTATTTAAACATATAAATTTTCTCCTTTTCTATGTATATGTATAACATCACATTAATGAGATATGATATAAGTAATGATATTGTTTAAAAAGATTTAAAATAAAATAGAATTAGTCAAATCATACCTTTTTAGTTTTCCATACATTTATTTTAAACTTTCCGAATATAAGTATTTTGTCTTATAAGCTAAATGTAAAGTGTTTAAAAGTTTGTAAAGTTGTATTTATGCATATGTGTATGTTAGAAAATATATCAAGTTGCAACAAATTGACGACAACTTGTTTTGGTTGAAAACGGTGTTTTTTGTCGACAAATTTTATAGCCAAAATTTGAACTTTTTGTTGAGCTATATATTGAAGTAATCCGAACTTTAAAATGAAACTTTTTACTTCTTTAAATAAATTAAAACATGTCACTTTATATTTTAAAATCATATTTAATTAATATCGAAATCTCTAATTTTACAGTGTGTGTAAAACTGACAAAATGCGATAAAATTTGGTTATTTTTGTAAAATGATTATTAACATATTAATATACTTTTATTATCTTTATTAGATGTCTTAAATAAGGTTTAACTTATCAAATAAACATTTAAATCCATTTGTTTAAACTAAAACTTGGCTTTTGTTGATTTGTTCTAAAATCCAAATTTATACATTCAAAATTATTAACTATAAGAATAAATAATTTCTTCTTTATTATCTATTATATATAACTTAGGTTTTAAATCCTTTTTAAATTTAAAAAAAAATCTCTCATTTCCGAAGTCGCGAAATTACGGGTCGTTACATTTTCTCCTACTCATAAGCATTTCGCTCTAGAAATGAAAGTGAGATAAAGGAATCTATCTCATATTCATATCCTCAAATATTTTAACTTATTTATACCGATGATAGAAAAAGAAGAAGGTTGATATCATAACAACACTAAAACAAATACGCCAAACATACATACAACGATTCCCTACATTAACCTGAGTACTTATCACGTACTTAAGTTTACATATACATACATCAAGTCAGACTTCTATCGTACCCATCCTAGTGCGTACTGCACAATTAAGATAATATATACGACAACTAAACAAGACTATACATTCAAAAACAACCAAACTAATACTATGTCAACATAAATTAATATATCCACATAACTCAACCCCTGACTTGAGCATGTACTATACCTGAGGTCAATATATATATATATATATACACACATACCAAAACATCAGTCCAACCCTTATATCTTAGTGTCCACTATTTAAGATAATGACCCAACTACTATGTAGACAGAACCAAAAATCATACTATATGTGATATTTGATTCGATCTATTATTCGAACCCACAACTTTACTTTCGAAGTAGTATCGATCCCTGGATTTTCTAGTGCGGACTTTGATCAGACTTCTTGATCACAAACCATTGCTTTCCTTGAATAGCTCTCAACTATGATAGAAAGCTCGAGTACGTAATCACAAACCCTCATCAATGTTCGCCGTCAAGAATCGAGTGATAAATCCTTTTTTGGATTGGTATAAACACCTCAAAGTTCTGTATTCAAATCTTAGATCAAAATTTTGTGCCAAAATGATCTACGTATAACTTATGTATTTATTCACATTCATTTTTACCCAATTATTTCTTCAAAATTTCTATTTATCCAAGTTTATTTCACAGTCACTTATTTTCTTACTAAATCCATTATTACTTAAGCATACAAATATGACTTAAACTTGTAATATATACCTTTACTTCCTAAGAGTATATATACATATGCCTAAACTTAAAACTGTTATTACTTCAATTAGGGTGTTTAACTAATGTGGAATTATACTATTATTTTAAATTGATAAGTTAAAAAACTAAATCCTTAGTTTTATTTATCTAAGGTCTTAATTTAGCTAATATTATTTATCCAATCCATATATTAATAAGACAACTATACTAATTGTACACCTTTTTCTTTTAATTCTGTAATTATTTACTTAACTTGTTTACTTATCCATTTATAAATCAAATTTCTTAACCTTAAATCCATCAAATATCTTATAGTCAAATTGTGAAACTTATTTCACATGGTATTTGTTATTTAAACATTTTCATCCAACAATCAACCTACTAACCATATTATTCAAAACTCCTTTTTTTTCTAACACGTCCACTTCCAATCTTACTTTATTTTGAATTACAAATGGTATCTTAAATGTATCACTAATTCAAAGTTTTATATTAGGATGATATTTCTTATATCTCTTATTCCTAAATTTCACTTTAATTTTTAACCTAATCAAAGTGTCTAAATTTCAAATTACCTTATTTCCTTTATAAGTTATAGAACTTACCCGTTTATAATATATTTACAGAAAGTCTCAATTTAGGATTATCTTTTTTCTATCTTATTGATAAGAATTCTAAGTATGTATTTTCTTTTTACTTTCTCCAATTACAACTTCTAGCTTCAATATAATCATCAAATATCTTATAGTTAAATCGTGAATTTTACTTCACAAGATATTTGTACTTAGCTTTTAAATCCATCTATTTTGATGATCATTAGACCATTATTTCTCAATAACCAAATTTCTAGGGGTATATGATTAAAGTTATAAATTCTAGCTTCTAACTGATTAATTCTATATGGAATATCTTATAGTCAAATCGTGCAATTCTAATCACAATATATTCATATTTTACTTTTACCGTGCCAAATTACAAACAATCCTTTATTTCTAACCCAAAAATAATAATATCCCCTTTATATTTAAAATATAAACCCAAGGTAAAATTATTTCATTTATCATCTTTTAAAACAAAATATTTTTATAAAATTAACAAATACGCGCTCGTGTGTCTATATATATATATATATATAATACTCTCAACTCATTCTAGGGTGTTACTAACCCTATCTCTAATGAGTTACTCATCCTAGGATATTACTAATCCTGTATCTATTGAGACTTATCCCTATCAGGCTTCGATATTCGCGCAGCCAAAAGCTCTGGTACCAAATGTGACGACCAACAATTATGTACCCTTTGTGCCAACAATAAACCGCTTATGTCTGACCCAAGTTGCATGAAAGTATGGATGATCAAGGGTAATAAAGAAAATAAGACATTACATAATCTCACACGAATGGAATAATATATAATATTGAACAAATATCTTTACAATGGAAAACTTTTAAATACATGTATCAGAGTCTAACCTACATTCAGCATGGACAGTTATAAACATCTGTCCTTACAATTGCTGAAAAACATCAAACTAAAACAACTAACTAAGCACAGCGGATAATAAAATATGTCCATACGTAGATGAATATCTCCAGCTCTCCTCTGGAAACTCCAACGGTCTTCGCATAAACCTGAAACTACTCAGATCTCATCCGATATTGAAAATACTCCGATCAGGCTTGAAAAACCAGCATGAGAGAAAAACTTAAAAATAGATGACAGTGTTTGCTAGTGCCAAAATTGACACTAACACCCAAATCCAAAAGAAAGCACCAAATCCAAAAGAATGCACCAAATCACAGTCACAGATCATAGATAGTATGTATGTAGAGAGTATGAATGTGAAGAACAATAAAAATTAAAAAGAAAGCGGTAATAACATAGGATTTGTAGTGGTTCGGCTAACTTTGGCCTACGTCCACTTTGAAGAGTTGCTATTTTATTGATTATAACTCGCTAGTTACAAGAGGTTTACAACAACTCAGCTGAGTTACAATAATGATTCTGTCAGAGTATCGGTGTCGATAGCCAAAGATCCCTTTTCTGAAGATCCTGGGCTGCTACTTATAGGCGTAGGTTGGAAATGTCCGTCTCAAACTTCGAAAGACTCCTCCCCTCATGTGAGTGGGCCCATGTGATCAATCCCTGGCCGTTTCGGTTCGATCCATGATCGATACGAAAGAGATCCGTACCGATCCAAATCTTTCCCAATCGGGTCGAGATCGATCACGAACATTCCCGAGGTTGTACGCAAGCTCTTGTGAAAATTTGGTAACATTTGTCCTTGTAGATTGTGAGATATGATCGATGCAAGTTTTACAATTCCATAGTCTGGCGTCTTCATATCGATCCATCTCGTGTCGACGTGTTCATATCTATCACATTCGTATCGATCGGAATGACATGGCGCGATTGTTTAGGTAAGATCCACATTTTATGCCGAGTTGGCTGCTTCCTCATTCGTATCCATCGGTTTCTATGTTCTTCGTATCCATAGATATATGATGTTCGTATCCATCCATCAAGCCCCCCTTCGTATCAATCCACACATGCCTGCCATCCTCTTCGTATCGATACCAAACATTTTTACTCGTATAGATGCTTAGCTATGTGTTTCGTGTCCATGCCATTCATATCCATAATAATCCATTGCCTCGTGTCCATCATTTCATATCCATGCTTCGGTTCGAATCGATCTGGTGTGTACCTTTTTTGTATCGATGCTCTTCATCCCACTCCTTATCTATGCATGCTTATGTTTTTCATATTGATGGGATGGGTTGTTTAATTCGCATCGATATTCCTAGGTGCTACTTCGTATCGATCAACAAGGGTGTTGTACATATCCATCCATCACATATTATTCACATCGATCACTGGCCGATTGATATGAATTAACATGTATCGGTGGATCGATATGAAATAATAGCTTTTTATCGATACAAAGTAACAGGATTCCGATGGATACGAAGTGGAACGAGCGTAAGTGTATCGATACGAATTAGCTGGTGGATGATGGATGCGAAATGGGACAAGCATGGACAGATACGAATGAGACTTCTTTCCATGGATACGAACCACCACTTACCTTGATGGATACGAATTATGGCTATCTTCCTTGATTTGCATCGATTTTACCTTGACCATATAAACTCTGATTGACCTGAAATTTGAAACATAGCCTTTCCTAGCCTTGTTCATCATTCCCAACCGATCTCGTCTTGATTGGAGCTCGGTTAAATTTTTCCAATATCGATCATAGCCTTGTTTCCAACCAATCTCTAATACCAGTTTCCATCCTTTTTAGCCTATTTGTTGATATCCCAGCCTTGACCAAAAAGGTGGGATAACAGTGTCATATATCAGCCTTAAGTAAAATCCTTTGAAAAGAAAGAGTATCACATAAGACCACGCCCACACATAAATACAGACGGGTTTTTACCTTATAATAACTAAAACACTTTTATATCAAAACATTTAATATTATTTTTAATGGCATCTCTTTGAAAACATTTGCAAATAAACTTGTTAATCTTAGTCAAAATTGTTACATTAATTAAATTCTAGCATAATAGGTTTACAATCAAGTCCAAAGGTTTTTATTAGAGAATGGATTTCCATACAAATGACCAGGTGAAGGGACTACCTTCCAATGGGTACACCTCTAGATGGATGTCCCGAGGAACCATCACAAAGCTCCCTACCAACAAAAGACCAGCCTACCTCTATAACTAGATAGTACCGAATATGTCATCCCCCATTACCGACCTTTATCCAAGTGCTCGATTTCCATACACCACATTAATTTACATCCTGATTGCAGGAAGAAATATATCTAGAAAGGGGTGATCATACCCTAATTAGGAATGACCCATTTAGCCTTACCGCATCTTACCCTGTTTCAGTCATTTCCAATTTATGAGTATTGAGGCAACGATTAACTTTTCACATAGCACATATCACATCTCTGAATGCCACATTGCCATTTCCATTGACTACTAATTGCCTTCCACAAAAATACAACCCTTAAGCTCGTATGTCTTAAGGAGGGTGTTAAGCTAAGAGAAGTTGCCTTCTCCACCACCACAGATGTATGTTTGTAAAAACCAATGTACGTAATATTTAGAAATACAATGTCAGACAAACGTCCATGAAAGTTGTCCGAGAATAGGATAAACCGAAGGCACTCTTTTACTACTACTAGTAGCGAGTAGTCCTTGCAATCAGAAAAATCTCCACAACGAGGAGACCACTGCTATAAATAACTCTATAATGGGAGCTACCCAGAGCATGTCAACAAGCAGTCCTCATGCTATGAAGATCCACGGTCTTCAGTAATCATCGTCTTCAACATGTCTTCACTTTCGAATGTATACATTGGTTCGGAGTTGTTTTCGGATAGGAATCACCCAAATCTGACCCCAGTTCCTTCGAAGCCATCATCGATAAAAAATGAATATGATTATACAGGATCATTAAGTCCCTTTTCACTTCAATTCTTTTCGGATGATTTCAAAAACTCTTTCTTTTGACTTAGAATAATTCTAAGCAATTTATTCTTTTTCTTTGGATAATATCTCACATTTCCTCACTTAACTCTCGATCCAAATTCCTTAACTTTTAGGCGGATAAAAAACAATGTTATTTAAGACATCGTTTATGATAAACCCTAAATCGATTTTAGCAAAACATTTTTGAGTAAATAGGATCATAGAAATCATTTATTTTGGAGATTGCTTAAATTTTGGATAATAGCAATCTTCTTTTATTTTGGCAAACTTAATAAAATCTTTTTAGAGCATCCGTGCTTTCCTTTCAATCTATTCCACCCCTCGCCTAAGAAAAGAAAACATAGGCCAGGTAAGTTCAAGGCACTGGTTGCTCCTTCCCTAACCTTAATTAAACACCTTGTTTTATCTTTCCAGGTCTCACAGTCGAGACAAATGTACCAGTCGTTTCCGCATACTCAGTTATCAACTTTATTTTGGAATTTATTATAAAGATTCCAAATTTTCTTTTAAACGTTTAATAAACCTTTTAAAAATATTCATAATTGATTCCAAGAAAAATCGTTGAATTTAAACTTATATTCCAAAAGTTATAGAATTCGCAGCATAAAAGTGCTACGGAAAGTGTTGTATAAGCTTAATTGATTTGAACAACTTTTATACATTCGATAATTCATATTTTCCAATCCAAAGCTCTTTAAAACAATTTAAATAGATTTATCAAATTTATTCCATATTTTTCTATAATTAAAAACGTTCATTCAAACAGATTTATTTTATGGTCACTTAACAGCACTAGTGCGGTTTTTCTAGAAAATTGGTTTGGACTTAATTCAAAATCTCTCAGCGAAAATTTGATTTTCTTTCTTTGTTTAAAAGATATGTATATAATAAAGGTTTTGAAGGATGATTCCCCAATGTTTTCGAAAGGTTTACCATAGTGTTTAAATGGAAGGTTTCCAATGTTTTCGAAAGGCATGTTTATAGTGTATTAAAAAGAGGATGTCTAAGGTTTTATAAAGCTTTCGAAAGAGATGTTTTCAATTTTTTCGAAAGGACTATTGTAAATGGTTTCGAAAGTTATGTTTTGGCCTTTCAGCCTAAGGTTATAAAGTAAAGTAGTTTACTTATTTCGAAAGGGGTACTTTTAATGGTTTCGAAAGAGATTGCTTAAAGGTTTTAAACGAATATTTTCATCATAAATGTTTTGGGTAAAGCATATATCATGGCAAAGAGATTTGAGTAAAGAAAATAGTACGTTTTCCATGTTTAAGTATGATTCAAAGTGAATAAATCATTTTGAAATGGTTTTCAAGGAAAATTTAAAGGGTAGTTAACCCTTATTAAAAAGACTTAGATATTTGTATACCAGATGGGACTTGTATAGGGTCGCATCCAATACATAGCTATGGCCCCTAGCTAATTTTAGTCTAAAATTCCAGTGCGAGGGCTTAGTTACAAGTAAGACTTAAATAATGGTTATACACAGAAAGGAATATATATGTACAGAGAAAAAGGATAGGTTACTGGTGAGCCCGAAAAACCATTAGGATCAGGTGACCCTTGGAGAAGTAAGTTAAGGACAGACCTTCTAGAAGTATGTCTGACAGGTGCTACATATTTTTTCATTTTTCTAGTAGGCCCGAGTCAACCAAAAGTTAATAGTTAGCCAAACAAAACTATATTTTTTGGACAAATGGTCAATTTATTACCCTTTCTGAGCATATATGATATTGCTATTATTGATATAATCATTTTGATTAACCAGTTTGATTGCAGGATTTTGATTTGCAAAAGGATATATTTTAAAGAATGTTAGTGAGGGGAAATCCATTCCACTAACCGGCATGGTCTCACTTCATACCAGTAAACCGAGATGTAATAGTATTATTCACACCAAGCTTTATGTCTAACTCGAAGTTTATGTTTTCTCCCTTAAACTCTCGAGTGCTCAAAATCAAGTTGAGTATATTGAGAGTAAGGGTTTTCAAGTTTTGTTGGTGGATGAATAAAGCTTCTGAAGATGAGCAAGAGGCTAAAGTTAGCTAATTAAGAGTTGATATTTTATTTCCGTTGTGATGTATTAAGACAGTTTATTTATTTAGTACTCTGATTATCCAAGAGGACATCTTCATATGTCACTCTTGGCATATTTTGTAATAATTATATTTGATCAGTACTTGGGAAAGTTTTGGGATTATGTACTGAAATATGAATCATTTTTTTGAAATGTAATCAGTAAAAGTTGTTTTTAGGATATGTGATTTTGTTTCTTATCATGTGTTTCTGATAATATTGATGCCATTAATATTACCGTATTTTGTCATCGAAAATTAATACTATAGATGAATGTAGCATCTGTAGCGCTTCGCTTCAAGCCTCAAGACAGGGGATGCTACACACCTATTTTAGCTAAGCTATATATTAAGAATATTGCAAGACTATAAGGGATTCCTTTTAGTATGTGTAACATCCCCGGTCTAGAGGCCCGAAGCTAAGCACTACATATTCTGCAGTCACCCATAGTATTAACTTCCGGTGACCAAATGCGATAATGTTAATGGTATTCATAATATCAAAATCACATGAATAAGAAATAAAATCACATATTTCAAAAAAACAAAAACTTTCTCATCACATTTCGTAAAACATGTTCCATATTCAAATTACATAATCCCATAACGTTTCCTAAGCATCGATCAAATATAATAATTACAAATATGCCAAGAGCGACGTATGTAGATGTCCCCTTGGAAGATCAAAGAATACTAGATTGACTGTCTTAATACACACAACGGAATATTAAAGCAAATCTCTTTATATATCTATAAATCTTCCTCCTGCACATCATCGGAAGTTTATTCGTCCACCTACTAAAATCTTCAACCCTCAGTCTACTGAAACCAATTTTGAGTACTTGAGAGTTAAAGGGGTGTTTGCGCCAAAATTGGTCACAAACCCCAAATACCGTGAAAGCACCAGTGTATGAATACAAATCAATAATATTCAAACACAAATCTCAGATCTCAGCAAATATTAAACAGCAATCCCAAAGTAAAGAACAAAGACACAAGTTTTATAGTGGTTCGGCTATCTCCGGCCTACGTCCACTCCAAAGTTTTTATCCTTTTATTAATTATCCTTGATGATTACAGATGATTACAGCAGTTACAAAGTCCAAAACTCGAAATAAATAGCAGTAATGATGTTATGGAGTGATTCTGGCAGCGTCCGGGCGTGCTTTCTCTCTCCAAATTCTCCGACCCCTTTTCTGAATGACCAGGGGCTCTATTTATAGGCGTAGAAGGCTGATATTTCTCCCAAAAACCTGGTAGACCGCTTCTGGCACGTGAGGGGGCCCACATGTTCAGCCCCATGAAATTGGGCCCACATTGGGATCGATTCAAAGTAAGGTTCGAATCGATCAAGAATGCATCCAATCGAGGTGAAATTTGGTGTGGACATTCTTCAACATGTATGTAAGCTCCAGTGAAAATTTCATTGCATTTGGATCAACGGTTTGGAAGATATGATCGATTCGAGATCAAAGCTCCGTGTGTTCTGCCTGGTTCGAACCCATGCTTCGAACCCACCTCCTTCGAATCCATTGCTTCGAATCCATCCAAAGCGTATGCGCAATGACGTGGCGCTATCCTCCTGGGTCGATTCGACTTTTATGGCGTGTTGACCGGGTTGATCCACTTTGCACTCCGAGTTGAACGCTCCTTACCTGGAGACGCGCTCGTGTCCACGCTTCTAGTTTGCACGTATCCATCACTTCTCCATGTACTCAACTGTTTGCATCGCATGTTCCCTCGTATCGATCGCAAGAGAGTAATTCGTATCGATCCGATCGATACGAACTGTTCTATTTGATCGATACGAATGAAAGGCAAAAAGATGGGTACAAAACCAATCTTGATGATGGATACGAACGAACCCTTACCTGATGGACACGAGAGAGATTTTTACCTGTGAGAGCATGGACTCGAAATACATTGCCTTCCCCAATCCTGATCGATACGGAGTGCACCGATTCGAAGAACCTCCACATGCTTGCTACCATTCTGGGTTTGTTGCCATCGAATCGAGATCCATCTACTCTTCCTATCTGATCGATACGAGCCTACCGAATCGAACCAGTAACTCGACCGATTCGAAGCCTATCGAGTCGTGTGCAAGCTGATCGATACGAAAGGTATCGATTCGAAGCCATCACTTCCTGATCGATACGAGGTGCATCGATTCGAACCATCCTTGCGTCGTGCCTTCGATCGATGCGAACTTGATGGGTTCGAATCCGATGGATTCGAAACGAGCACCACCTTGACCCCTTGATGGATTCGAACATCATAACTTTCCTACATTGCATCGATCATAACTCCTTCATATGAACTCCGATTAACCTGAAATTTGAAACTTAGCCTTTCCTAGTCCGTATCATTATTTCCAATCAATTTCGTCCCGATTGGAGTTCAACCAAATTTTGACGATATCGATCGTAGCCTTGATTCCAACTGATCACCAATCCTGATATCCAGTATTCCTTGCCAATTTGTTGATATTCCAGTTTTGACCAAAAATGGGATAACAAGGGGAAAAACATAAACTTCGAGTCATATATAAAGCCTGGTGTGAATAATATTATGCATCTCGGTTATATATGATATCGAGTGAGACCACTCGCTTAGCAGAATGGGTTTCCCCTTACAAATATCTCTTTCAAAATAGAACTTTTGCAAATCATAATCCTACAATCAAACTTGTTAATCAAACTGATTATATATCAAAATAGCAATATCCTTTATGCTAAAAATAGGTAATTTACTGGACCGGCTGTACAAAACAAATGTAATTTTGTTTGGCTGACTACTAACCTTTGGCTGACTCGGGCCTACCAGACAAAATAATAAATATGATCTAACAACTGTTAGATAAGTCTTCTGGACGGTCTATCCCTAACTTACATCTCCATGATCACCTGATCCTAATGGTTTTGCAGGCTCACCAATAACCTTTTGCTTCTCTGTACATATATTCCATTTCGATGTGTAACCATCATTTAATTTTAACCGACAAAGCCCTATAGATTGGAATTTGGATTAAAATTAGCTTAGAACTAAAGCTAATGTATAGGGTGCGACCCTACACCAGTCCCATCCGGTCTTCTATATCTGAGTCATTTTTTTAAGGTTAAATACCTTTTAAAATTTCCGTTGGAAACCATTTCAAATTGATTTAACCCTTTAAATCATACATATACAAGGAAAATATATTCTTTTCTCTACTCTAAGCCATTTACCATGTTATATATACTTACCCAAAATAATGTTGATGAAATACTTTAAGGATTTCCCATCCCTCCAAAATAAGTTAAAATCTTTTTAACTTAAAACACTTAGGCTATATTGCCAAAAGAAATTCATTCGAATCCTTTGTTTAAAACCATTAAACAACCCTTTTGAAACCATTGATACTACCCCCATTCATAATCATTTTAAGATACCCCTTCGAAACCATTGAAAGTACCCCTTTCGATAAAAGTAAACTATATTACTTCATAACCATAGGCTGAAAGGCCAAAACATTGCTTTCGAAACCATCTTTAAAGCCCTTCCAAAAACATATCATACTCTTCCCTTCGAAAGCTTTAAAACCTTAGACGTCCTTTTCAAAACATAAAACTCGCCGTTCGAAAGCAATTGGAAACCTTTCATTCAGAATGCTTTAAATATCTTTCAAAACCATAGAGGAAACTCCCCTTCGAAAGCATAGTTTTATACCTTTGAAAATACTAGAGATCTTCCCCTTCGAAACCTATATTAGATACCTTTCAAAAGCATTAAAGTAAAATACTTAATACAAACCTCTCGAAAGCATTGGGTTCAAGTAAAAGCTTGTTGAACATAGTTTTGAAACCATTAAAACCATTTAAGCCAAAATCTTTAGGTTTATCTTTCAATGGAACTAAGGGTCATAAAACATCCAAGTCAAAAACCCTCTTTCGAAATAATTTTTCCTAAGTAAAGAAGGTAGATGGGTTCGACACCATCCCCGAAAGCATTAGAGAATAGCTTCTTTAATAAAAGCGAAAGCATCCTTTTGACACTATGTTTAAAGGCAACGGCCTCAACTAGGTCGAAAGGTAGAATAGCAACAACGTTGGTTTCGAGACTATTGAAAGTCAATTTAAAAAAAAGGCAACAACATGAGTCGAAACCTCTTCTTCATACCAATCAAGTCGAAAGCTATCTCATTCGTAAGCAAAGCAGATGCATTTCTTTAGAAAACAAAGCAAAGTCTCAACTCCATTCGAAACCCTCAGTTTTGACAGCACACCATTCGCTTGTGTCCAATTCACTATGTTCCAAGTCTTAATACTATATGCATTGGTTTTGACCGAGGTTGGAGGCAGAGGAAAGAAGTTGAAAGGTGGTTGCCGAAGGGAGTGAGATAGTGGAAACTTGTAAAACCTGATTCTTTACTTAAAAAGGCAATTCTTTTTAACTAACATGCTTATTTGTCAAAATCTAATTGGTTGCCAATTTATTTTCTAAAAGTGCTATCGAATTCAGGTTTTTTTATTTAAAACATTTGCAAAAATGCCCTTCTCTTATTTTAAACATAAAAAACAATTAAGTCTCATATCTTAAATAATTTTATATGTTTAACAAAACACTTAGGAAAATTCTTCAAAAATTCCAAAAAAATACTTTTGATATGTTTTCTAACATATATAAATTTCCGACCTATAGCCATTATATCTTGGCCGTAAATAATTTTAAACCCAAAATAACGTTTTCTTCACTAAAAAATTCATAATAAATCCACAATAATTCATAAAATTATAAAACTTAAAACCCATATCGAAAATAATATATCCGACCTCAGATTAAATTTGCAAGTCATTTGGATATCATGAACTAGGTTTCTAAATCAATTCTCATCGTAAAATGTATATAAAATAGCCTAAATCATCAAAAAGTAAATATATGTGTGTGTGTATCCATTTATCGTTTAAAACGTAGAAAATACTTTCGGAATCATCTTAAACCGAAATCAATCAAAAATAAGAGATGTAGTCATTATTCACCTTGCTTGGATATTAAAGAGATGAGATTTGATCTTTGATTTATGTTGATTATCTTCTTCCTGTTGACTTAGCTTGAATTCTCCTCTTTTCTTCTTAATAGTGGTTGGCCTCTGGGTATTTTTGTTTTGGTAAATATAGAAATGAACGTATGAAATGAAGGTAGTGATGGTTTAGGGTATATGGTTATTACTTCTACCTATTTTACCCTTGCCTGCTCACCCTAGCATAATTCATTTAATTTCTTTAGTTCATTAGTTTTACTAGGCATGTCTACCCCCTTTTTAAATCACAAATCTCATTAACAAATTAAATTATTTCATTTAATTTTCCTAATTAAATGTTCTAAATAATGTTACTAAAAATATGGGGTGTTACATAATGTCAGTGATAGACGTTCATTATTCATCGGCGAATTCTGGAAGAGTCTGCAAGAGCTTTTAGGTACCAAGTTCAAGTGAGTACCACTTACCATCCATAAACAAATGGGCAAATAAAAAATGTTAACAAAGTCTTGGAAGATTTGTTAAGTGCTTGTGTGTTAGATTTTGGAGGACCATGTGAAGACTATTTGCACTTAGTTGAATTTTCCTATAATAATAGTTGTCGGACTAGTATAGGGATGACACAGTTTGAAGCTTTGTATGGAAGGCCTTGTAAATCACTCATATATTGGTTAGAGATTGGAGATAGATTAATTCTTGGTCCAGATTTAGTGAGAGATGCCATAAAAAAGATTGAGTTGATTTGAGCTAGAATGAAGGAAGATCAGTCTTGGTAGAAAAAAGTTTGCAAATTAGAGATGGAAAGACCTTGAGTTCTCAGTTGGAGATCGGGTTTTCGTCAAAGTATCGCCTATGACATAGGTAGTAAAATTTGTGAAGTCGGTGAAATTGGCAGCTAGGTTTGTTGTGCCACTTCCTGTTATAGAAAGGATTGGGAAACCCACTTAAAGTTACCGAGCAGTTTGGCAGGGGTCCACACTATCTTTCGTATTTTTCATCTTAGAAAGTGTGTATGAGATCCAGAAACTACTATCACTCCGACCGCATTGGAAGACTTAGTGGTGAAACTGGACATGACTATTGTCAGACACTTAGTTCGTGTTGTAGCTAAGGATGAGAAGTAGCTCAGTAACAACATAGTCACATTAGTAAAATTCCACTAGAGTGATGAAGAGAGAGACTGTACTTGGATGACAAAGGATTGAATTAGAGACACTTATCCTAACTATTTGATGGTATGTTTTATGTTTATAGTTATGATCACTATTATGTGCCTTATCATAATTTCGAGGATGAATATCTAAGGAGGGAATTTATAACACCCCTAATTTTATTTAAAATATTATTAGGATATTTTATTAGATAAATTAAATTAAAAAAATATGAAAGCATAAGGAGATTGAAATTTGATAAGTAATATAGGTTGATACTTAATTTATGAACTAATAATGTCGATTAGAACATTGAATAGAAGGAGGAAGTATGGGAAGAGCAAAATAGTAATAATCTTCCTAAACATAAACCCTTATTCTATCATTACCTTTATTTCATTTTCACTCCACTTAAACTAAAGAAAGCTTAGGCTGGCCATTGCTAGAGGAAATCAAAAAAAGAAAGCTAAGGAAAATAAATCTAAAGCTTATAGGAATCAAATCAACATTCAAATCTCAAGTTCTTATAACCAATCAAGTGAATAATGATACCCATCTCATGATATGTTTATTTATTTTCCGCTTTTGTATTAAACTAAAAGTTATATGACTGATGTTATGCCATGTTTGAATGCTTGGATGTTTATATGCTTGGAAATTTTGATATAATGTTAGAAACATTATTATAGAAGTGGGTTTCGAATTTCATAATTTTCCAAGCAAGTATGAATTTACTATGAATTTTTAAGTGGAAAAAATGGTTTAATGCAGGTTTTAATTAAAATAAAAATAATTATTTATTGTTTTTGGTCCCTAAATTTTTATGTTAAAGAATATGGTAGATCTTATTTTATGTGATTTTTAGGAATTTTTCCCACGTGTTTATGATTTTGTATTAATTAATTGGGTTAGAAAAGCTTAATTATCGTATTAAAACATTAATATAACATCTACGGTTTGCAAAATGTTTTGGGAATGTAATTTTTGGCCCTTAACTGGTTTTTGAAAATAAAATTGTGTAAAGTATGTTTCAACCAATGAGAATTTGACAAGAAGTTGGAGTTGGTAAAAAGGATTTACTTTTAATAGCAAAATAGCATTTTTAAAATAGTTGCGACATTGCAAAGCCGAGTTTCATGATGCCACACATTATTTGACCGCAGTTATGATCTTCGACGCCAATTAGTGGCGTTATATATGATACCAGTTATAGTTGATATGCAATAGATCGGTCTTGGTTGAATTACGAAGTAAAGTACCAAAGTCGACACCATGATCTTCGACGTGAACAATGTCGCTTGTTTTCCTTTAACGCTTCAACACGGTATATTTCCTTGTCGCATGTCTTCAACGTCAACACTAATTCCATAAGACAAGGATGTTATGTATTTTCTCATCAGCCATAACCATGTCACATTTTATCAAGTTTGACCCTATAGTGGCACATTTTCTCTGAGGAATTGTTGCCGTCAATATTCTATATTGGCTATATTGAAGTTGTATTCCCATATTTTCTATGTTACCCTTTAGGCACTAATGTTAAAAGCCATTAATGTCGTTGTTCCTATATTTTAAGCCTTATAACTTTATACTATAAAAACTCATGAAACTCGATGATATGCTATGCGACATAGATTTATATCGACCTTATGGCCTTATGTTTTATTAAATCAAGTTGTTTAATAAATTTTGGTTACGAAGAGGGACGATGACCCTAGTTGCGATATTGACATCGAGTTTCATCAATAAGATAGTTTTATTAAGCTTTGACTTTAGAGCTTATGCTTTTAAAGTGCTTCAACCTTTAGGTGATTTTGAACTTCATTAATATTTTTTTATAAGAACTTATATCATGGCATAAGTATTTTGAATAAAGCAAAGGGGTATGTATTTTCCTTGTTTTAAAATACAATTTCAAGGGTTAAATTATTTGCAAAGGTTTTGTTTTCAAGGAAATCAAAAAGGTATTTAGCCTAGAATTTTACTAGAGATTTGTTATTCTTATTACCATTAGATAAATTATGATAGGATGAATTGATTCAGAGATTAGAAAACTAGATGGGACTAGTGTTAGGATTGTGCCCTATACTTTAGGTGTTAGCCCCTAGCCAATGCAAGTCCAAAATTCCAATGCATCGGGATTTGTCACACTTAAGACTAAAAGTAGGTTTATGCATAGAAAGGAATACACAAAGTTGAGTTAGGTTATTGGTTAGCCCGCAAAACCATTAGGATCGATTTGACCCTAGAGATAGTAAGTTTCGGAAGAACCGTCCAGTTTCGCTCAATTAGTAAGTTCAAATGCATGACATATTTGGTAGGCCTGAGTCAGCCATATAGGTTGATAGTCATCTTGTGAAAACTAAATGTTGGGACAGATAGTCCGTTGATTAAACAGATCTGTCATAAATACCCAAGTAGCATGCATGCATATGATTATTGTGTTATCCTTTAACTACTATGATTGTAGGAGCATAATTATGATTGATATATATATATATATATATATATATAAAGATGGTACTGGTGATGGGAAAACACATTTTGCTCAATGGTTTTACTAGATATGTGTTAGCCGAGATGTCATATTATTATTCACACTAGACTTTTTGCCTGACCCGAGTTTTTTACTTTTCCCTTTTAGCTCTCGGGCGATCATTTGAGTATAAAGTAAGGTTTTTAGGTTAACTAGGTTTTGGCAAATAAAGCTTTCAAAGATGTGCAGGAGACAAGGCTAGCTATATAGGAGAGTGTGTGTGTGTATTATCCGCTCCGTTGAAGTTTTATTCTATTGGAATGTATGCAATGAAAAATGTTATAACTATCTAGTAGTGAATTCTAATAAAAAAATATGGGCATCTTTATATATCACTCTGAGTATTTTGCAATTATTATATTTAATCTGAACCTGGGCAACGTTTGGGATTATATAATGGGTATGAAAAATTATATTCGAAATGAAATGGAATATTGTTTTGAAACTATGTTTAAGAAAATATGTTATTCTTGTGCTTCTGACGTTATTGATGCAATTAACATAACAACATTTTTTACTAGAAATTAATATTATGGATGATTGTAGCATATGTGGCACCAAGTTTCGGGTCTCAAAATTGGGGATGTTACACTACCTCTCCTGTTATATCCATGATATTATTTTTTGTCCATCCGCTATGAGATATGTGAGTTGTTATATGTTGAATTCGTTTCATTTTCAATCTTGACTATCATCCTATATTGACCAGGCATCATTGCAATGCACTATTTGATATTATTGGTGCTGGTGGTATAAGGCGATCGTTGCATATGGTATCAAAGCTTGGGTTACATGATTAACCTAAGTTGATACCGTGATTCAGTAAAGATAAGAAAGGAGTTATCGCCTTAGATTAAATATAGAATGTATGTATAAGAGAGAGTTTGTACTTGTTATATATTTGGGTTTCCAAAGCGGTATTGTAATATATTATATAGTATAAGTTGCATGCACACAAGCACCATAGATATAGTTTTCTTTATGGGAGAATGATCATTGTTATTATAGATTATGAATGAACCAACATACAAGAAATTTTGTGAGAAATTCTACTTCGGGAGTTGAGGAAGGAGCAGGGTAAGGAGCTACTACACTTGAAGTTTAGGCGATGTTGAATGCTATGATGGCGACTATGATAAGGAATGTTCAGGTTACTGCTCCTAGTGTGGTTGTTGGTGGAGGTGCTCCCGTGCAAGAACCTAAGGATGATTATGCCAAGTTGAATAAAGACTATTCTACTTCAGGAGGAAAATCATTCCATGAAACAAAGTCAGCCATAGAAGAGCAAGATTAGTTGGATACCGTAAGCTCATCTTTAGTGATATGGAAGTGGATGATGTTATAAAAAGGAAACTGACCTTTAGATAACTCCAAGGATGAGCTATGAACATGTGGAATGCCATTACCATTGCAATCTGGAAGATCAGTTTACCTGGGACTAGTTCAAGGTAAGGTTTAAAGAGAAGTTCATTCTGGCTGTACAAAAGTCGACGCTGTTTAGGAAGTTCATCGGTCCTAAGCAAAGAGAAGTGTTATTTTTTGAGTATGTTGTAGAATTTGAAACTTCATCAAAGTATGGGATGTCATTCATCGACGCTCCATTGAGAGAAAATGAGAATTTCATCATTGATTTGGATGATTATCTTAGAAAGAAGCTAGTAGACCATATAGATGTGCTACTCGAGAAGCTTGTTGAGAAAGCTCTCCATCATGAGAATCTATATCCAAAGGCTAGTACAACTATTGTCGTTTCTGCTAAAAAGGAAAGACAAAACCACAACAAAGCAGTGGAGGTAAGAAAAGGTGAAACAGAAAGTGGAAGCAGTCTTAAGGGAAAAATGGAAAAAAGAAAGCTAAGTGGGAACTACTTTTTATGGATGCAAGGAGAATGGTCACTTGACTAAAGATTACAAAGTGAGCGAGAAGAAGAAAGGGAGTTGTTATTCAAGTGATCAAGCAGACAGATTGTGATTGAGACCCAAGATAGTAGACCGACCTTTGATTGTGATGAACCATATTGGAGGCACTACAAGCCTTTGCATTGTTTGTCATGGCCTAGTGTTATCGAGTCATGGATGCTCTTTTGATTGTGATTAATTTATCTTGAACTTTGTTTGTTTCTGTATTTATCTTGCGAATGGACTGGCTTAAGAAGTATGCTACGATAGTGGACTGTGAGAAGCTATTGGTGACAATCAAAGATGCGGAAGGGCGGACGGTAGTGATTGGCTACCAACTAGAGGATGGGTGATGGTTAGCTTTTTATATTTGGTTGAAGTTACACACGAGGGGGTTTTCATCTATGCCTATCGCTAGAGAGTATCCAGATGTATTTGAGGAAGTGATTGGATTGCCGCCGGATAGAGAGATTAAGTTTCACATAGACTTAGTGTAGGAAGCCAGACCAATAGTTATGCCATTAAGGCATATGGCACCCAAAGAGAAGAAGGAATTAGAGGTGCAAATGCATGACCTATTAAGGAGAGGGTTCATTCGAAGGAGTATATCTGAGTGCGGTGCACATGTAGTATTCGCAACTAAAGAAGATGGCTCTTTGAGGTTGTGTGGATTATCGTGAGTTGAATAAAGTAACGAAAAAGTACAAGTATCCACTCCTACGAATTAATGACTTATTTGAGTGGATTCACGGTGCGAAGGTATTCTCTCAAATGGATTTGGAAATGGGATTTCACCAGCTTAGAGTAGAAAATGAGGGCATGCTTTTTACTGCGTTTCGTATGCCATGAGGTTTTCATGAGTGGTTGGTGATGCCGTTCAGGTTATCCAACGTAACAGCATACTTTGTGGATCTCATTAATTAGGTTTTTAGAGACCAGTTGGACAAGTTTGTGCTTGTGTTCATGGATGTATTTTGATATATTATAGAACTGAAGAGGAGCACAAGACGCACTTGAGGATTGTGCTAGAGGTCTTGAGAAAGCACAACTTGAGAGCGAAGTTCTCTAAGTGTCACTTCTAGAGAAAAGAAGTGAGCTTCTTGGGTCACACCACTTTTGGATAGGGTATAGTAGTGGATCCTGCGAAGATGGCAGTGCTTCAAGATTGGAACCAACCCAAGAATGCTACGGACATGAGGAGTTTCCTATGATTGGCAGGAGACCATAGGCATTTTATAAAGTACTCCTCAAAGATAGCAGCATCGTTGACCAATTGGATGAAGAAGAATCAGATTTTTATTTGGGGCACGAAGTATAAGCATGCGTTTGTGAGTCTGAAAGAGTGGTTGACGAGTGCACTAGTATCCACCACTTCAAGTGGGGAATGAGGAGTTGACGGTATATACAGACACTTTTGATATTGGATTAGGCGCAATGTTGATGCAAAAAGGAAAAGTTGTTGCCTATGCTAATCGACAGCTAAAGCTGCATGAAACGAATTATCCGACTCATGATTTGGAATTGGTTGTGTTAGTTTTTGCTTTGAAGAGTTGGAGGCATTATCTACTAGGAGAAAAGTTCATGCTGTTTATCGACCACAAAACCTTGAAGTACCTTTTCCCTTATAAGGATCTCAACCTTTGTCAGCAAAAATGGTTAGAGTTCTTAGCCCCTTATGATTTTAGCATTACCTATACACCAGGAAAAGGGAATGTAGTCACCGATGTATTGAGTAGAAGACATGCTAGTTTAGAAGAAATGTTCTTGGAGTGGAAGCAGATTGAATATATTGCTGGGTATGATTTTAGGCTCCACTGCGAGCTAGAACCAAATATGTTGGCAAGTTTGTCGATTAGACATACTCTAATAGAAAGGATCAGTGCTAGTCAAAAGCGAAATGCTAGGTTGGCGGAGATCATAACAAAGAAGGAGTAGAGTCTGAGGAAATGAAGCAATACAGACTCGATCGAGCATGTTGGCTCTGCAAGGATGAAAAACTGTTTGTTCCCGATATTGATGGATTGCGGGTTGAAGTGCTACGTGAGTGCCACCATTCTAGGTTGTCAATACATTCTAAGGGTAATAAGATGTATTGGGATATCAAGCAGACCTATTATTGGAAAGGTATAAAGATGGATATTAGGACATTCATCTCGAAGTGTACGCACAGCTAATTAGTAAGGCAGAGCAAAAGAAACCCTATGGATCCTGCAAAGGTGGTAGCAGTTCAAGGTTAGAACCTATCCAAGAATGCTAGGGATGTGAGGAGTTTCCTAAGATTGGCATAATACTATAGTCGTTTTGTCGATAACTTCTTAAAGATAGAAGTACCGTTGACTAATTTGGAAGAATCATACTTTTGTTTGGGATGGGAAGTGTGAGCATGCATTTGTGAGTCTAAAAGAGAGGTTAACGAGTGCATCGGTATTGACCATCCAAGTGGGAAAAAAGAGTTTGCAGTATATGCAGAAGCCCATAAAAGTGAATTGGGTGTGGTGTTGATGCAGAAAATAAAATTTGTTACATATGCTAGACGATAGCTAAACCACACGAAAGGAATTATCCGATTCATGATTTGGAATTGGCGGTGATAGTTTTTGCATTGTAGATGTGGAGGCATTATCTGCTAAGAGAAAGATTTGAGCTTTCATGGACCACAAATCTTCATAGTACATTTTCTCTCAGAAGAATTTCAACCTTTATCAGCAATGGTGGTTAGAGTTCTTAGCCTCCTATTGTAATACCCCAAATCTTTTTAGCACTATTTAGAATATTTAATTAGCTAAATTAAATAAAATAATGTGTTGATTAGGGGATTGAGATTTGATTTTAATTAAGGTGTAGCCATGCCACGTAGCCATGAATTAAAATAGGATTAAAATGAAATAGAGGAGAGGTAAAATAGAAAAGCGACCATTCCTGTATCCTCCAACCTTTGGTCGTGTATTAGAATACACGTTCATTTTCATTTCAAAATTTTAAAACAAGAAGCCGGCCACCATTAACAAGGGAAAAGAGAAGAAGAGTAAGAAAAGCTAAAGGAAAAGCTAATTTAAATCAAATTCATCCAAATTTCAAGCCCCTTAATCTCTAAATCTAAGGTGAATAACATTTACATCTCATTTTTATTGTGTTTTTGGTTTTAAGATATATTCCAAATATTTTGCAATGGTTTGCCATGTTTTTGAATGATGGAATGCTTATATATACTTGATGATTTATACACGTTCATATTAATTTGATGATATGTTTTAAGGTAAAAGCCCTATAAAATGACATCCAAATGCCTAGCAAATTTAAATATAGATCGGAAATAATATTTTGGAGATGAGTTTCAATTTTCAAAATATTTGGAATTAATGTGGATTTTATATGAATTTTCTTGTAAAGAAAATGATATTTTAGGTTATAAATTATTTACAGTAAATAATAAATGGTTAGGGTCCAAAATTTTTGTATGTTAGAAAACAGATTAAAAGAGATTTTCGAGAATTTTTCCAGATTTTCCCTACGTGTTTTGATGGGTATATAAAATTATTTAAGGTATGGGACTTAAATATTTTATATATTTTTAAATGAAGAAGGGGCTTTTTGCAAATAAATTTGAATTTGTTAATTTTGGAAAATGGCACCACTTTTGAAAAAGTATTATAACAACCATTCAAATGGAAATTTCCATTTTTAAAGGTTTTAAAAGACGGATGTCTAAGGTTTTCAACGCTTTTGAAAGAAAGGATTTCCAAAGGTTTCGAAAAGGTTTCGAGAATGGTTTCGAAACAAAGCTTTTGGCCTTTTAGCTTAAGTAAGTAAAGGATTTTACTTTGTTTCAAAGGGGTTCCCTTCAAAGGTTTCGAATGGGTTGTTTAAAGGTTTTAAACAAAGGTTTCGAATGTAATAATTGGCAGAATAGCCTAACTGTTTTTATGTTAAAAAGTGCTTTAACTTATTTTGAAGTTAGTTAATCCTCATTAAATATCATCAACATTATTTTGAGTAAGTATGTATAACATGAAAAAATAGCTTAGAATGAAGCTAAAATGTGTATTTTCCTTGTATATGTATGATTTAAAGGGTTAAAACATTTTGAAAAGGTTTTTCAATGAAAAATTAATGGGTAGTTAACCCTAAGAGTATGACTCAGATTAGAAGACTAGATAGGACTTGTGTAGGGTCGCACCCTATGCTCATTAGCTATTAGCCCCTAGCTAATTTATTCTAGAATTTCAGTGTGTATGGCTTAGTCACAAGTAAGACTACAATGTTGGTTACACACAGTACAGAGTATTTATGTACAGAGGTAGGTTAGTAGTAAGCAACAAAACAACCAGGATCAGTTGACCTATGGATACGTAAGTTAAGGATAGACCATCCAAAAGTTTTTCTAACAGTTATTTAAACCATTTGATATTGTATGTAGTAATCCCGAGTCAGCCAAAAGGGCAGTTAGTCTAGATTGCGGAGAGTAGTCCAGATTGCGGACAGCTAGTCCAGATTGCAGATGGTTAGTCCAGTTTGCGGACGGTCAACCCATATTTCGGACAGATAGTCCATTTATTATCTGTTTTTAGCATAATGAATATTGTTGTTGTTGTTGTTGTTATTATTATAATCGGTTTGATTAACCAGTTTGGTTGCAGGAAAGGATTTGCAAAATATATGTTTTAAAGGATATTAGTGAGGGGAAACCCATTTCGCTAAGCGGCGTGGTCTCACTTAATATCAGAAAACCGAGATGTAATAGAATTATTCACATGAGGCTTTATGTCTGACTTGAAGTTTCCCCTTAAACTCTCGGGTACTCAAAATTGATTTGAGTAGGCTGAGGGTTGAGTTTACAAGTTTTGTTGTTTTGGCGAATAAAGCTTTCGAAGATGAGTAGGTGGCTGGCAGATAGCTATATTGGAATCATAGTTTATTTTTTTCTGCGATAATATAAGTAAGATTTGACTATATTTATTCTGATCAACCAAGGCCCATCGTCATATGTCTCTCTTGGCGTATTTTGTAAATGATATATTTAATTATCGCCTAGGAACTAGTTAAGGGATTGTGCAACATTGATATGAATTGTTGTTTTGAAATGTAATCAGCATAAGGTTGTTTTGAAATCTATGATTTTTTTCATATTTCCGTGCTTTTGATATTATGGATACCATTAGCATTATCATATTTTATCACCAGAAGTTAATACTATGGATGACTGCAGCAAATGTAGCGCTTAGCTTTTGGCCTCTAGATACGGGATCTTACAACTTGGTATCAAAAAATAAAACTTTAAAATAAAAATGGTTTTTAAAACATAAGCCTAAGGCATTAGAGAATGATTGGGGTATGGGATAATGCTATAGTAACGTTCTTGTATTTTCTATATATAAGTATACGTTTTATCTCTAGTCTCCCATCTTTGTTAGAATATATTTTTCCGTATCTTATGAGGTTTGAATATAGATATGGATGGTAGAAGAGGAAGAGTTAACCCAGGAGGGGAGGGCATCGAAGGGAATGCCAGACCTAATGTGAGGAGAGGTCAAGGTCAGGCACAAGTAGAGAATCTAGGTGCTGGAGTCCCCCAAAGCTAGATTGGAAGCTATGTATCAGTTTTTCTTGAATATGGTGCAGGAAAGAGTTACTGCTGGAGTAATGGGGGGAGGAATTCAAGAGGCTCCAGCTGTCAAAAATTATACCGTTCTGAGCAAAGATTATATTAGGTTTGGTGGGAAGCCGTTCATTGGAATAGAGGATGCCATTGAGGTGGAGAATTGGTTGCTGCATTATGAGAGGATCTTTACAGACTTGGGGCTCCATGATGAGCAGAAGAGGAGGTTGGCATCTAGACAGCTTCACGGAGATAATTTGTTCTAGTGGAATAGTGTGACTATGGCAGTGGACGAGGAAACCATGACATGGTCAGAGTTCAAAAGGACGTTCTAGGAGAGGTTCATGTCAGCGATGGCATAGTCTGTGTTGGTCTGGAAGTTTGCTGAACTAGAACAGGGAGAGATGACTATTTTGGAGTATTCCAGCAGTTTTGAATAGTTGGCGAGATATGATTATACCACTGTTGATACAGCGATGAAGAGAAACGAGAAGTTCACCAGGGGGTTGAAGCCTGAGTTAACTAGGGTTACATTACCTTATATTAGCGATCCATCTCATGTTGTTGTGGAGATGGCCTTGTGGCCTGAGAAGATTCTTGTTCTTTAGAGAAGAGTAAGGCTAAGGAGGTCCAGGTTGGGTAGGGCCAGAAGAGGAAGTTCTTTCCCAAGAAAGGTGCTCAAAAGGGTGGAGCAGCTAAGAAAGGGAAGTTTGATATAGTTTGCTTCAAATGCGACAAGAAGGGACACTTCGCTAATGAGTGTCATGCTAGGAAGGCAAAGGAAGCGACTGGGAGGAAGAATGTCAGATGCTTCAATTATGACCAGTTAGTCAACTATGAGAACCGGTGCAAGGAGCCCGCTAAGGATGGAAAGGGCAAGGTGTATGCGTTGGAGCCTACTACTTCAAAGTCAACAACCCAGGAGAAGGAAAGGCAGTTTTGGGAGGTGTGCTTCAGATTCATGGTATGTCTGTTAGCGTTCTATTTGATACCGATGCATCACATTCTTTTATATCTAGATATTTGATAGTTAAGCTTAACCTAGAACCCACATAGATAGTTACTTCCTTACGGGTTGCGAATCCAATAGGAGTGTATGCAACTTTAGGGTTGAGATGTGGCCAGTTAGCGTTTGACCTGTTAGGTCATACTTTTGTTTGCAGTTTGCATGTGTTTGATTTTATGGGGTTCGGGAATATTCTTGAGATGGATTGGTTAAACGAGTACGGTGCTGGGATATTTTCTAAGATATGAAAATATCTCTTAGATACCCTGATTGCAGTAACAGGATTGTCTATACCGTAGAAGGTTCTAGCAGTGGGATGCATGCTTTGTTGGGTGTTATGGAATCAGAAGATGAGTTGAGTCGAGTTTTCATAGCAAAGAATTCGTAGATGTTTTTAAGCTTGTAGTTGGATTGCCTCCAAAACGAGCCATTGAGTTTCAGATAGATTTAGTTCCAGGAGTTGAACCAGTAAGTAGGCCGCTAAGCAGGATGACTCCTATAGAGATGAGAGAGTTAAAGGTGCAGTTGGTGGATTTAGAAGGCAAGAATTTTATCAGGCCGAGCAGTTCTCCTTAGGGTGTAGCACTAGTATTTGCTAAGAAGCCGAATGCATCGTTAAGGCTACATATTGATTATCGTAAGTTGAATGAGAGGATGATAAAGAATCGATATCCATTGCAGAGGATTGACAATTTGTTCGACTAGTTGAGTGGAGCTAAGGTATTTTCGCAGTTGGATTTAGCGATAGGTTTTCATCAGCTCAAGGTAGCAGAGGATAGTATACCTTTGACGGTGTTTAGGACCCGATATGAGTCATATGTAAGGTTAGTTATGCCATTCGGAATGACTAATGCGCTAGCTTTCTTTGTGAATTTGACGAATCGGTTTTCCAAGAGCACTTGGATAGGTTCATGTTGGTTTTCATAGATGATATCTTGATTTACTCTAAGAATGAAAGGAGCATGAAGTTCGTCTTAGAGTGGTGCTTGAGATGCTGAGGCGGCATCAACTAAAAGTGAAGTTTTCAATGTGTCATTTCTGGAAGAAGGAAGTGAAGTTTTTTGGTCATGTAGTCTCAAAGGAAGGGTTGTCAGTAGATCCGACTAGGATTGAAGTAGTGAATAGTTGGATGAGACCCAATACGGTAACGGAGATAATGAGTTTCCTTGGGTTGGCTGGTTATTATCGGAGATTCATTAAGGATTTTTCACGGATAGCGGCACCGATGACCAAGCTAATAAGAAAGGATGTAAAGTTTGTATGGACCGATAAGCATGAGGAAGCATTCTAGAGTTTGAAACACTTATTCTCCCACACACCTGTGTTGGTAGTTCCAGAAGGGAATCAGGATTTAATGGTCTATACAGATGTGTGGAACAGGATTAGGAGCTGTGTTGATGTAGAGAGGTAAAGTGATTGCCTATGCTTCCAAATAGCTTAGACCGCATGAGGTTAGGTTTTCGACGCATGATTTAGAATTGGCTGTAGTTATTTTTCTTTGAAGATGTTCAGGCATTACCTTTTGGGAGAGAGGTTTGAGTTATATATTGATCATAAGTCACTGAAGTATTTGTTCTCTCAGAAGGAGCGGAACAAGAGACAACAAAGGTGGTTAGAGTTTATTGCCTCTTATGATTTTGGGATTGAGTACACATTGAGAAAAGACAATAAGGTTACAGATGCACTTAGTAGGAAACAACAGAATGTAGTGTTAGCGATGGTTGTTGAGTGGAAAGAATTAGAATCATTAGCAGATTGCAGAGTGCAATAGAGATCTGAAGCTGGGTCTAGTGGGGATACAGTTGCATTATCTAGTTTGGAAGTTCAACCAGTGTTGATCGAACGGATTGCTTCTAAACAGATAGAGGATCCAGTGTTAATGGAACGGATCATGAAGTTGAGAGATGGAATCTAGAGCGATGACTTGAAAGATTTCAGTCTTGACTAGAATGGGAGGTTGAGAAAGAAATGAAGATTATGTGTTCCGAGTGTAAGAAACATAAGGAAAGAAGTTTTGGAGGAATGCAAAGTTTAAAGTTTTTAATTCATCCAGGAGGTACTAAGATGCATCAAGATATAAAGAGGAGTTTCTTTTGAGAAGGTATGAAGTGGGATATTGGTTTGCGTGTAAAGCAGTGATTGATTTACCAATAGGCAAAGGCCGAACACCAGAAGCCATGTGGGTTGCTTCAGCCATGGGATATTCCAATATGGAAGTGGGATTCTGTTTCTTTGGACTTCATAGACGGGTTACCGAGGTGAAATAAAGGAAATGATAGTATATGGGTCATAGTGGACAGATTGACCAAGAGTGCCCATTTCATTCCATTTAAGTCAACCAAAACGGCATCTGTTTTAGCAAAGTTGTTTATGAGGAATGTGGTTAGACTGCGTGGAATTCCTAGTAGCATAGTTAGTGATAGATATTCTTTGTTCACTAGCGAGTTTTGGAAGAGTCCGCAGGAAGTTTTGGGTAACAAGCTCAAGAAGAGTACCGCTTACCATCCGTAGAAAGATGGGAAAACCAGAAAGAGTTAACAAGATCTTAGAAGATTTGTTAAAAGCTTGTGTTCTAGATTTCGAGGGATCATGGGAAGACCATTTGCATCCAGTCAAGTTTTCGTATAACAATAGCTTTAAGACTAGTATTGGGATGGCATTGTTTGAAGCTTTGTATGGAAGGCCATGCAAATTTCCCGTATGTTGGTTAGAGACCGGGGATAGGGTGGTTCTTGGTCAAGATCTGGTTAAAGAGGCTGTAGAAAAGACTGAGGTCATTTATGTTAGAGTGAAGGAGGCTTATCCTGGTAGAAATTTTTTGCAGACAACAAAAGGAAATACTTAGAGTTCTCGGTTGGAGATTAGATATTTATTAAGGTGTCACCGATGAAGGATGTGATCAGATTTGGAAAATCAGGAAAGTTAGCACCTAGATTCGTTGGACCTTTTCCTATCGTTGAGAGGATCGGGAAACTCACATACTGAGTTGAGTTATCGAGCAGATTGGTAGGTGTCCATGATTTTTACACTGTTTCTCATCTCAGAAAATGTGTTAGAAACCCGAAGACTGCTATTGTACCGACCGTGCTAGATGATTTAGTGGTAGAACCAGATTTGACTACAGTGAGAAAGCCAGTTCGCATTGTTGCAAGAGATGAGAAAAGGCTTAGAACCAAGATGGTCATATTAGTCAAAGTCCAGTGAAGCGATGATGATAAGGATTATACTTGGGAGGTTGAGACCAGGATTAGAGATACTTATCCTGACTTGTCTGATGGTAGGCTTTACCTGCTTATTTGATTTGTTGTGTACCTTATTGTAATTTCGAGGGCAAAATTATTTAAGGAGGGAAGTCTGTAACAACCCATATTTTTAGTAACATTATTCAGAATATTTAATTAGCTAAATTAAATAAAATAATGTGTTGATTAGGGGATTGAGATTTGATTTTAATTAAGGTGTATTCATGCCATGTAACCATGAATTAAAATAAGTAAAATGAAATAGAGGAGGGTTAAAATAGGAAAGAGCTAATTCCTATATCCTCCAACCCTTGGCCATGTATTAGAATACACGTTCATTTTCATTTCAGAATTTTAAAATAAAAGGTCGGCCATCATTAACAAGGAAAAGGTGAAGAACAGTAAGGACAGCTAAAGGAAAAGCTAATTTAAATCAAATTCATCCAAATCTCAAGCTCCTTAGTCTCTAAAGCTAAGGTGAATAATGTTTGCATCTCATTTTTGATTGTATTTTCGATTTTAAGATGAATTTCGAATATTTTGCAATGGTTTGCCATGTTTTTGAATGATGGAGTGTTTATATATACTTGTTGATGATTTACACAAGTTCATATTGATTTTATGATATGTTTTAAGGTAAAAACCCAATAAAATGACATCCAAATACCTTACGAATTTTAATATAGACTGGAAATAATATTTTGGTGATCAATTTTCAGAATTTTTGGAATTAATGTAGATTTTGTATG
The DNA here is from genome assembly GCA_030765085.1 of Allium cepa. Lineage (NCBI taxonomy): Eukaryota > Viridiplantae > Streptophyta > Magnoliopsida > Asparagales > Amaryllidaceae > Allium > Allium cepa. The sequence goes on from CM060935.1 coordinate 938,145,884, forward strand.
AATTTTATAGTAAAGAAAATGATATTTTGGGTTATAAATTATTTACGGGTAAATAATAAATTGTCAGGGTCTGAAATTTTGATGTGTTAGAAAACATATTAAAAGTGATTTTCTGGAATTTTACCAAATTTTTTCTAATTTTTTTGATGGGTATATAAAATCATTCAAGGTGTGGTACTAAATGTTTTATATATTTTTAAATGGAGCAGGGGCTTTTTGCAAATAAATTTGAATTTGTTAATTCTGGAAAATGGAAGCACTTTTGAAAAAGTATAATAGCAACCAATCAATTTTAGACAAACATGGCAGGTTAGGTACATAAGAAATAGTTTAAAAATACAAACAGGTTTTTCTCTTTTTCGTCTATGTAGGCACCAGGTTCCGCCTCCATACTATCGCCTCTGACACAGTCGAAACCAATGCATATGGTATTGAGCAATGGGTACGTAACGAATTGGATGTAGGCGAAAGGTAGAGGGTCCAAATCATGGGGTTCCGAAAGGGTTGAAGCTTTGCTTTGATTTTAAAGAGGAATGCGCCTGCTTGCTTTTGACTAAGATGCTTTCAACTTCGTTGGGTTTCGACCAGGTCAAATGGTTTAGAAGGAAAGGGTTTCGATTGGGTTGCATCTTTGTTTTTAAATGAATGCTTTCGACTACGTCGAAACACCTAGCTGCCGCCTTTTTACCTTTCGACCCAGGGGGTTTCGAAGGGGTTACTTATTTTCTAAAATTGCCCATGTCTCCAATGCTTTCGAAGAAATGGTTTCGATATCATCACTTCATTACTTAGGAAATGGTTTCGAAACAGATGCTTTCAAATTAGATGATTTAAAGACCTTTTTCTCAGATTGAAGAATAACCCAAAATTGGTTTCGAAAGAGTCAAATTTGAATGGTTTTGAAAGTTGTTTTTCCATATTTTTTAAATTGTACCCAAGTGCTTTCGAAATGTTTAAGTTAATCAAGGTTTGATACGTTCGAAAGGTTTTAATGAGTGGTTTCGAAAGGATTGGTTCCCCAAGGTTTCGAAGGAGTCCGAAGGTATGGCTTTTCCGATCATTTCGAAAGGGTTAAAGGAAAAGGTTTTTCCAAGTGTTTGGAAAAGAAATGTTTAAATGTTTTAAAAGAAGGATATCTAAGGTTTTTAAAGCTTTCGAAAGGAAGGATTTCCAAAGGTTTCGAAAGGAAGGCTTTGGCATTTCGGCCTAGATAAGTAAAAGTTTGACTTGGTTTCGAAGGGATTACCTTCAAAGGTGGGTTGTTTAATGGTTTTAAACAAAGGTTTCAAATGTAATAATGGGCATAATAGCCTTACTATTTTTAAGTTAAAAAGGACTTTAACTTATGTTGAGAGGGTAGTTAATCCTCATTAAATATCATCAACATTATTTTGAGTAAAGTATATATAACATGGCAAAATAGCTTAGAGTAAAGCTAAAAGTGTATTTTCCTTGTATATATATGATTTAAAGGGTAAATAATTTTGAAAAGGTTTTTCAAGTAAAAATTAAAGGGTAGTTAATCCTAAGAGAATGATTCAGATTAGAAGACCATATAGGACTTGTGTAGGGTCATGCCCTATGCTCGTTAGCTATTAGCCCCTAGCTAATTTAGTCTAGAATTCCAGTGTGTAGGGCTTAGTCACTAGTAAGAATAAAATGTTGGTTACACACGGAACGAAATATTTATGCACAGAGGTATGTTAGTGGTAAGCAAGAAAACCGAATAGTGGACAGTTAGTCTAGTTTGCATGCAGTCGGCCTAGATTTTGGACAGATAGTCCATTTATTATCTATTTTTAGCATAATGGATATTGCTATTATTATTATTATTATTATTATTATTATTATCATCAGTTTGATTAACCAATTTGGTTGCAAGAGAGGATTTGCAAAATATATGTTTTAAAGGACATTACTGAGGGGACACCCATTTCGCTAAGTAGTTGGTCTTACTTAATATCAAAAAATTGAGATGTGATAGAATTATTCACAACAGTTTTTATGTCTGACTTGAAGTTTTTGTTTCCCCTTAAACTCTAGGGTGCTCAAAATTGATTTGAGTACACTGAGGGTTGAGGTTTACAGGTTTTGTTGTTTTGGCAAATAAAGCTTCCAAAGACGAGCAGGTGGCTGACGGATAGCTATATAGGAATCACGGTTTATTTTATTTTCCATTGTGTATATAAGTCGGATATGATTATATTGATTTTGTTCAACAAAGGGGGCATCGTCTTATGTTGCTCTTGGAGTATTTTGTAAACGATATATTTATTCATTGCTTGGGAAACAGTTAAGTGATTATATAACATGGATATGAACTATTGTTTTGAAATGTAATCTGCAAAAAGTTGTTTTGAAATCTATGATTTGTTCATATTCATGTGCTTCTGATATTATGGATACCAATAACATTACCGTATTTTGTCACTAGAAGTTAATACTATGGATGACTGCAGTATATGTAGTGCTTAGATTTTGGCCTCCAGAAACGGGATGTTACAACTATGATTTTAGCATTTCCTATACATTAGGAGATGCAAATGTAATCGCGATGCATTGAGTAGAAGACGTGCTAGTTTGGAAGCAATTTTCTTGGAATGGAAGTAGATTGAGTATATTCCTGGATATGATTTTAGGCCTTATTGCGAGCTAGAACCAGAGAAGTCGGAAAGTTTGACGATCAGACCTACTATAATAGAAAGGATCGGTTGTAATGACCTAGAATTTTGGGCAATATCAATTTAATAATCTGTATTAAATATTAAATTAATTTGATAATCTCTGTTAATAAATTTGAATTAATTTAATAATCTTCTTTTCAATAAATACTTAATTGGTGAATTTATCTTTTAAAAGCTAATAAAATGTTTTCTATTTATAATGTATTTGTATATATTGTAAATAGATAAGCTTTGATTTGAATTTAAACAAATAAAATTATGTTTTCAAATTCTAATATATTTTTAGTAATTTGGAAATTTGATTTAATTTAATATAAATTTAATTTAGATTAGATTTGATTTAATTTTGATTTGATTTGATTTAATTTTGATTTCAAACAAATAGCTGTTTACACACAATGGCGATTGCGTTTTCTTCGCTGTTTTCGTTTTCATCTTCTCCTCCCTGAAATCCTCCCTTGCCCCGTTTCTTTCCGCTTCCTCCCCATCTCCTATGCCCCATTCTCCTCGGCTCCCCCCCGTTTCGCTCCCCTTCACTCCGTCGTCAACGAGATCTGGTCGCGTCTTCAACGCGATGACCACTGGTTTTGAGTCTCCTAGTATCCACTCGAACTCTGAGTTTCCTCCTCTGCGTTTGAATGTTGCAGTTGCTAGGCCTCACTTGAGCTCTGTGGATGCGAGCGCTTTTTGCCCTGAATTGACCGTGGACGCAATTTCTAGCAGAGCTTCTCCTTTAGTCGCGAATGTTTCTAGTGTCGAGAATTTCGATCTCCCTTTGAATTCGAATGCGAACTGCGGTCTAGCTCCCAAAGCGCTTGCATTATCTGGTGAGTCTACTCTTCCCAGTGTTTATGGCAGTCAAACGTCTCCTCCTGTGGATACTGCTTGTTTGGTGGATAAGCTTGGTTCGAACAATGTGTTCGATAACCAGCGTACTGTTTGTACGTCCGGTCTTGTGAAACTTTTAGAGCCTGCGGTCAATTCCAGTTTGTCTCAAAGCACTCCAGGCGCTTGTGTAAATGCCGTAGTGAATTATGAACCAAATGTTACTGATAAAGCTCCTAATATTCCCTCGCCTCCTTTTCAACCTAGTCCTACTTCCCCGCTTCTGGCTCGTCCCAAGTCTTGGTCTTCGCTGTTCAAATCCTTGCCACGTAATGCGGGTGATTACACTCCTATTGATTTTGACATTGTTGAGGAGAATGGAGTGATGATTCCTCCTCCTATAGTTATGCAGGCCGGAGTGGATTATTGGTCAGACTATTTGGTTGGCTTCTTCTTAGAACCTAATCACCGTCTTTGTGATGCGTCCTCTGTTTGTAGACGGGCTTGGAAACTCTGTGGCAATTTACAAGTTAAGCTGATTGATTCGATGTATTATCTCAAGTTTTCTTCTTCCGAAGAACGTCGGATTGTTCTTGAGGCTGAGCCTACCTTTTTTGATGGTAGGCCCTTCATTATAACTCCATGGTCTCCTACTGTCGCCAGTGCTCGTGAACAGGTTCTCTCTATCCCTGTCTGGGTTTATTTCTCGCAAATCCCGTCTGCTCTTCAGCCTCTGATTGGGTTGAATTTGGCTGGCCTGTAATGTTGGTAAACTGAAATGTTTTGATACTAATACGGTAACACATGATAAATTGATGTTTGCCAAGGCACTTATTGAGATATCTCCCTCTAAGCCACTCCCCGATTCTATTCCTGTACAGCTAGCTGTCGGGCATGTAGTAGTCGTCCGAGTGCGTTATGGTTGGGTTCCTGATATTTGCTCCACTTGTCACTCCTTTGGTCATCTTGCTATTTCCTGCCATCATTCAGTAGCTACCGCGGCCACTCCGAAGATACCTCTGCCTCGTCCTCCGACTAGGATCTGGTTGCCTAAGGTTTCTTCCTCTCAGCTTGCCCCCTCTCCTGCTGTTCCTCAATCTGCTTTGGGCCCTCCTCCTATTACTATTCCCGCCTCTCCTTCGATTCCTGATGTCCTGAGTGTCGCCTCTGTTGTTCCCTTAGCTGCTCCAGCTTCTGATCTCCCGCTTTTGCCTGTGGTGTGGGATGAGTCCGAGAGGTGTTGGATTGATCAGATTTCTGACATGAGATTTAGCCCTATGGCTGATTCCTTCTTCAGATTTGTCTCCGATGACCATTTGGATCTTAGATGCCTATTCTACAAACCGTCTAGTGATTCCTTAGTTCTTGACTTGGATGGTCTATTTGCAAGTAAGAATGCCTTATTGCTTGCGAATGCTACTTGGGGTCATTCCTTCATATACTCTTCTGATGATTTGGGTTACGATCCTTGTCTTGCTATCCGGTTCCGCCCCTTTGCTGGTATTTGTGGTTCAGATCCATGTGATTCTTCTCGAATGTCAGTGGTTGATGATGTTTCTTCCTCTTTGGAGGAAACTTAGTCTTAGTGATTTATGTAGTTACTGTGGCATCTCTGTCACATACCTGTGCTGTATTTTTCTTTATTCCTAGTAGTTAAGGTACTTTTACCTTACTCCTGTACTTCAACTTTATTACATTCGTAATAAAAGTGGACGGTCCACTATAAAACCGGCTGGCCTTGCCAAATTTAATATAAAACTCTCTACACATTATTTAAAATAAATAATTATATAGTTTTAAAATACTTAAGATAAAATGTTAATTGTTTAAAATATTTTAAAGCTTAAGTTTAAGTTGAAATTGACAAAAAGATTTGTTTTATTTTCTTTGATAAATATGATTTGAAATATATATAAGTTAAAATACAAATTAATATATGATATATTAATTCATTTGGTAAGATAGTAAAATAAGTAATTTATAATAAAGAGATAATTTCTTTTATAAATTATTTCAAATTGATAATTTCTTATTTTCAAACAATATTAACAATGTATTATTATTACAAATAGATTTTAATAAAAATAAAATTGTTATTTCAAATTAAATAGGTAGTTATATATGTATATATATAATTTGATTTTAACTTTTTTAGAATTTAATTTGAATTTGAATTTGAATTTAAAGTTTTAAAATTCAAAAGGATAGATATTTAAAATGTTTTGGATTTTAAAACATATATATATATATATATAAGCTTTTATCTTAAAGGAAATTCATATGCATTTAGATAAGTATTTCTAAATTTATGAATTAAGTTAAAAAGCTTCCATTCAAAATTTAAAATAAAAAGAAAATAATTCAAAGACAAGTGTTAATTCCTTAAGACACATAATAACAAGTGTTAAGTAAATACTAATTCAAGATGACAAGTGTCAATTAATTTTCATTTTTTCTTTTATTTTTGATAAATCAAAGATCAGTCTATTTAAACATACCTTTCTTCTTTTAAATTCTTTTTTCTATTCTCTTTTGAAAGCTAAGAGAAAAAAAATCTAAAACTTAAACCCTTTCTCAAAAATAAAATCTGGTAATCAACATTCACAAATCAGTAATCAAACTCCTCAAACCAGAAAACTTATTCAAACCAAAGTGTAAATCAAAAGCCTGCAAGCATCTTTCATCTCTGTTTTGAATCTAACCATTTTCAACATCCTCCTCAAAACCAAAATTTAAAGCGTACATCCCTTCAATCTAGAATCAATTCAAAAGCCTGCACTTTTATTCAAACCTGAGCATATGCATTTTTTTTTAAAAACTGAGAACAACAAAAGTTTGAAAGCTTTTCATCAACTTGTAAACAAATTTTCAGAAGCAAATCTGTAGCCATTCTTCAACAACCTGGAATCAAATGAGAACAAGCCTGCATGCAAACCATTTCTCAAATCAAAACTCCAGCCTGCATGCAACTGCATTTTTAAATCAAAGAAGCATTCCAGTTTTAAAGTTTTCAAGGGCAATTCAGTTTTTAAAAGTTCAAAGGTTTTCAAGGCTTTTCAAAATAAATCTAGAAGCTCTGCTTTTCATTTCTTTCAAGTGAGTAACATCGCTTTTAATAAGTTTAAGTATTTGAATCTGTTGCAAGATAATTGTTGTGTTAAGTATGTATTATGTGTGTATATATCAGTAGATCTTCTGTGTATATATGAATGGATATATGTGTGCATGTTGTGGTCTTTGTATTATGTTGTTCTTAGTTCCTAGGTTCAAGAATTGTTCAAAACCCATTTTCACATGATCTAATCTATGTTAGTGTTTAAGATTCAAAAAATATATGTTTGTTGTATTATGAATTAAATTTCAAAAAATTATTCAAGTTAAAATAACTTTGTATTGTCTCTAAAAATCAAGAACAACAAAGCAAGTTTGATGTAAGTGAAAATTCAAACACTTTAATTCATCAATTCAGGAACATAAACTAAATGCTTAACCCAGAACATGATTTTTAAGAATAAAATCATAATTTTTGGTTTGAGGAGGAGTATGTAGTTCTGATTTGACCAGAAATGGTGAATTTGGGGTTTTCTGGTGATCTACTAGATCGTAGAGGTCGGGTTTCTTCCTGGAGGTGGAAGAGTGATCAGAGGATCTAGGAAATTTTTTTGGGAAATGATCAAAGCACGGTGGAGGTGGTGGTTGATTTTTGAAGTCTGTAACCCTAGTTTTAACTAGGTTAGGTATTTTGATCATCTCATCTTCCCTAGCTGATCTAGTGCGACAAGGCTCAGGTGAATGGAAGCTGGAGTGTTGACGAAGGTGTAGTTGGAGTTTCAGACCTTCTGGTGGTCGGAGTTGCGAAGACGAGGCATTTCCAGGTTTGTGGTGTGGTTCTAGGCTTTGTTCCAGGTTTGGTTTTAATAACTCTAACTCGATTTTGAGTTGATGGTGATGATCCGATGGTCGTGATGGTGTATGAGGCTGATTTCTGATGTAATGAAGCTTTTGTGGTTGATCGGTGATGGTCAGAGCCAGCGTGCATGTGCACGGTGCACTGTTATTTTCTGATGAAGATTGGTTGGGCAGGGGAGTAATGTAGTTGAGTTTTCTCGAGTAATTGGATGGTTTTGCTCGAAGATTTTTAGGTTTGGACTCGAAGCAATTGTAGGGTGGCTCGGGTCATTTGAGAATTACAGGTGTTAAAGAAAACCCGTTCTGTTTAAAAAAAAAATTAAATGAAGTTTAAAATGTAAATCAAAGTTTTAAACTAAGTTTTAAACCTAAGTTTAAATCTGGACTTAAGTTTAGTTTGAATCTTGGTTTTGAAATAATTTAAGTTTTTGAATTTTAAATTCTTTTAACAACCTTAAATTGTTTAGTGTATATTTTTAAATAGTTTGAATTTAAAAATGAAGTTTTAAAATGTAAGTAAAGTTTTAAATCAAAGTTTAATTCGGAATCGAATTTAGATTGTATCATAGTTTTGAAATAAAACAAAGTTTTTAAATTTAAATGTTTTAAACAGCTTTGAATATTTAAAGTGTATTTTAAATTGATTTGAATTTAAAATAAATTTGGTTTTAAAATTCTTTTACATTTCTTTTATAAGGTATATATCTCTTTAACATGAGATTTAAATGGTTTTTAAAATGTTCTTTAAACCTTGTTAAAGTTAAATTTGTATTCATTTTAAATTTTAAATTTAAAATGAAATTTAAAAGTAAATTTAAAAGTAAATTGTTTTTAAATGCTTTGTTAATGATAATTTAATCATTAATAAGGAAACTGTTTATCTTAAAAATAATAAAGATTTAATGATTTGTGATTCATTAAATTAGTAAGGGAATTAAAATGGATAATTAATTAATTTAACTAATTAATAATTTTTATTAATTAATTCAGTAATTAAGGATTTGAATTTAATTAATTAAGGTTTAAGTTAATTAATTAAGGTTAATTAATTGGAAAATAAGATCATTAATTAGATAAGTTAAGATTTTTAATTAATGATTAGAAATTAATTAATCAAGTAATTTAGATTAATTAAGTTACAGCTAAGCACTTAATTAATTAAATAATTGGAGATTAATTAATGGGTTATTAGGGATAAATTAATTTGTAAGTAATAATGATTAATCTAAGTTAATTACTTAAGAAAAGTAATTAAAAAGTTGTTAATAGTTAATGAAGGTCATTAACTTGAGATTATTTAATAACTAATTAATGTGATTAATTTTAATAATTAATTAGATTAATTAAGGATAATCATTTGTGAGATTGTTTTAAATATAATTACTTAATGAAAGTAATTAATGGAATTAATTACTCAAGGTAATTAATTAAATAAATTTGATTAGTTTAAGTTAATTATTAAGTTTAATTAATTTAGAATAATCACTTGAGGGTTTGATAAGTATAATTACTTAGGAAAGTAATTAATGGATAATTACTGGATGTAATTATTTAAAGGGTGATTTATTAATGGAAGTAATTTGGATTAAATTTCTTTGTATAATTAATCAAGGATTAATTAAGATAATTAATTAAGGAGTAATTAATCCATGTAATGAAGTAATTAAGGGTAGTTAATTACTGAATGTGATTAATCAAGAGTGATAAATAAATGTGATTTAATTAAAGATTAATTACTAAATGTAATTAATTTAAATTGAGTAATTAATTAAAAATATAATTAGGGATCATTAATTTATATAATTAATTAATGGTTGATTAATTAAGATTAATTAATCAAAAATGAAGTAATTAATTAATTTAGTTAATTAAGGATTGATGTAATTAATTATAATTAACTAATTAATGAAGTAATTATAATTACTTTAAGTGGTTAAGGATAATTAATTTGTGAAATTAATTAAAGGATAATTACTTGAATGTAATTAAAGGATAATTAATCAGGGACGATTAATTAAGGTGGATAATTAAAGGATAATTAATTAATTGATTTGTAATTAATTAATGATTATGTGAGCAAGATTTGTAATGATGAAAGTAATTAATTTAATTTATTTTAAATTAATTACAGATAAAGTAATTAATTTAATTCATTTTAAATTAATTATGGTGTGATTAATTAATCATTGCTTATATATGGATGGATGATATTGATGGCCTTGAATAGTTTGAGATCTCAGGTATAAGATAAGTGATGCTGTGTGATATGGATGCTAGGGTTGAAGTGTGATGATAATGTGAATTATCTATTTGTGACAGTAATGTGAATTATTCATTGTGGTGATAATGTAGATTATCTATTGTGATATTGTGAATTATCTATCAGTGTGTATGTAGATAATGGAATTGAATTGTTTTAAACTTTAAAACAACTTGGACCTAAAAGATGGCGTTTTGGATTTCGATGAGTCCGGGATCGGGTTTTCAAATTTGAATATCCGAAAACCACACTGATCCAAATTAACGATAGGTCATGAATCTAAAGTGAAGATGAAGATTCAGAGTGTGAGGGTTATTGTCGTTAACCTGAGGGTGATTCCAAAATGAGTGTAACGAGATAATGCCTTCGGTTTCGTTCGATCCCGTAGCGAACTTATATGGATTGAATGCTTTCAGAACATCGTCAGGTGGACGATGAGCATTCTATGAGATGTGTTCTCTAAACGTAATCGTAGTCTCAAGCCTCATCAATCGAGAATGGCTAAAACAAGGGAGGTGCAGCAAGGCAAAGTCGGTCATGCCCAAGTAGGACAAGATTTTCCCCTGTCTAGAAGTCCTTTTTTTCGGTTGTGCGGGCAGTTGGGTCGCAGCCAACTGCAAGGTTGTCTTGTTTAGGACTATCCAGTAAGGGATGGTTCCGGCTTTGTGTTGCAGGGGATTGGGAGTAATCCTCGGTACGGTGATCTAGGACCCGTACTGTAACGGGCGGTTCCCAATAGCCCTGCCATTAATGGAAACCCATTCTTCCTATGTGCCCTTACGATTTTGATTGTATTACCCACTTTTGTGGCTTGTAGCTAGAATTTAATGAATGTAACAATTTCGGCTATTTTCTATTTACTTGAAAACCCTAGACCCTATTATAATAACACTGGATTTCCTATCAAATCTTTTTGGTTAGCGTAAGGTAAAAACTTACCCATGTTTATGTGTGGGAAGTCTTACGTGATACCTTTTGTTTTCAAAGGTTTTTCAAAAGTTAAGAAACTTTAACCTGTTACTCACACCAGACCCATGTCTGACCAGGAGTTTATCTTCTGTTTTCTTAAACTCTTGGGTACTCAAATTTTTACGAGTAGCCAAGGGATTCAGATTAGCTTTGACGAATTGTAGAGGAGCAATGGAGCAGGAGGCTTCAGCATTGTAGATATTTATAGTGTTCTGCTATGTTGGTATCTCTGTATTGCATTGAGTTGTAATAACTAGACAGGTATTTATAACTGTTTAGTATGTGATGTATAATCTGTGTAACTCTGATGTATTTGATACTATGTAATATCTTATGTGGTTAATATAATTTATTCGTTCCGCTGTTGAGATTCTGATGTTGTTCCTTTCTTTCTTCTCTATCTTTTCTCTTTTCTATCCCTTTCTTCCTTAATAATGATGCGTCATTTTGGGAGGTGAAAGGCGGGTCATGACATCGGTGCTAATCAAAAGCGAGATGCTAGGCTGGAGAAGATCATAATGAAGATAGTAGAAGGAATAGAGTCTGAGGATACAAAGAAATACAAACTCGCTAGAGAAGGTTTTCTTTATATGGATGGAAAACTGTTTGTTCCCAAAGTTGATGGACAACAAGAAGAAGTGTTACGAGAGTTCCACCATTCTAGTTTGGCAATACGTCCTGGAGGTAATAAGATGTACCAGTAATGAAGTATACCTATTATTGGGAAGGTATAAAGAAGGATATTAGGACATTCATCTTGAAGTGTATAAACTGCAAATTCGTAAAGGCGGGACAAAAGGAACCTAGTGGATTGTTGCAACCGCTAGAAGTTCTTGAATGGAAATAGGAGCAGGTATCGATGGATTTTATTGATAGACTGCGGCGGAATCGAACAAAGTATGATAGCATATTGTCGTGGTAGATCGATTAATCAAGACGCTAGATTTATACCCATCAAGTCAAGTAGAACGACATCCAAGTTGGCTGAGTTTTTTGTAAATTGGATAGTAGGATTTCATGGTGTACCAAAGAGCATTGTGAGTGACGGAGACCCATTATTCAGTAATGGGTTTTGGAAGAGCTTGCAAGAGGCATTAAGGACCGAGTGCATCGTAGTACGGTTTAACATCCACAAACGGATAGGCAAACCGAAAGAGTAAATCATATATTGGAAGATCTCTTGTGCGCATGCATTATAGATTTTAGAGGATCATAGGATGGCCATTTACATCTGGTGGAGTTTGCATACAACAATAATTATCAGTCGAGTATTGGTATGGATATTTCTGAAGCATTGTATGTTCGACCGTGTAATACTCATTCATGATGGTGGGAAGCGGGCAAGAAACTGATACTTGGACCGGATATGATTAAAGAAATTTCAGAAAGACTGGGATATTCGGTAATGAATGAAAGCCGCTTAGGATCGACGAAAGAGCTACACCGATAAAAGATGCAAAGATTTGGAATTTTATGTTAGGGATATGGTTTTATAAAGGTATCTCCTTTGAAGAATTTTATTTGATTTGTTAATAATGGGAACTTGGCACCAAGATTTTTAGATTCTTTTCTGATAATAAAAAGGATTTCCAATAAAAGAAAGGATTGGGAAGTTAGAGAATAGGGTCGGCTTACCTCAAAAGATGGTGGGCGTTCACAATGTCTTTCATATCTCCTATCTGTGGAAATTTTTGCATGACTCGGGCATGATGATTACACTGGATCAACTTGAAGATGTTAAGGTAGAACCGGAAGTTTTGAGATTTCGTAGGCCAGTTCGTATTATTGAACACGATACGAAATGGCTTAGGAGAAAGTCAGTGAAGCTAGTAAGGGTATAATGGAACGGAAGTGATGGCGATTGTATGTGGTAAACTGAGGAGAGCATGAGAACAACGTGTACGGAGCTCTTTGAATTTTTAGATTCATCGTTTATCATATCTACTTTCACCATTGTGTATTGCATTTGATAGATTAGTATTCCGGATGCTGGGATAGGTTCACTATTGATTTCATGATTGCTTATTTGATATGGTTGATGGTTGCATGTGGTTGTTAGGCGTATGGAGTAATTATGATTGCTTACTTCTTGACTTATTTAGGGATTTCGAGGGAAAAATTCCTAATGGGGGAGAATGTAACGACTCGTATTTTACATATCGAAGGATCATAAAATATTTTTGTTTTATTCATATGAGGTCGTATAACTCGATACTTCTGAGATATAACTCCTAGGAACATTTTACACACCTATAATTTTCCCCATATTTCTATGCGATCATTTTGACCATAAAAACCTTGATTGAACTATAACTTTTGATAAAAATTGAATTAGGGTCTCAAACTAATTATGTTGCTTCAAGATGATTGTTTCCCATTCTGTAGAGTAGTCATAATTAAAAATGGACCTATGGTTAGGAAATTATGCGTATTTTAAGTTTAGACAGCAGCTGGCCAGTATTAGTGTGTAGTTAATTAAGCTTATAAATAAGCTCATTTGTCTAATCCACGATTATTATAAATAGGAGATTATAGGAGTTAAGTTAAAACATTTACCTCTTTTCCAAATCAGATCTAAACCCCTATTAATCTTATACTCATCCAAAATCATATAAATTACTCTCTAAATCTAGCGAAATCAATAATTAGAGAGGAGATCATCAATTAAAAGATTGATATCATCATTTTGGTTCATTTGCATTGCTTTCTATTGCTGTCCACATTGGATCTGGGTGAGAATTGGTTGATTTTGGTTATTGGTGAGTGGTTTTTATCTTCTCCCTATTTTATGCAAGTTTATATGGTAGAATCACGTGTTAACATGATTTTTGGCCTAAAAACCTTTTATAACCTTAATTACATGTTATCATAAGCCTATGACCTAAATTTGTGAATCTTTGGGATTGTTTTCAAAAATGATTTAGAGATTCTCCTTATTAATGTTCATATGAGCGTGTAACATGTAAATTTAAATTATAATTGGTTTGTTTACCACGTTCTTGTGTATTGGTTATATGAGTGAATATATATATATATATATATATATATGAATTTTATTCTATGGTTGTATGTTGTGCTTTGATGTTGTTTACTAGTGTTTTTATGCTTAGGAAGATAGGTTGGTGAATTTGGAAAATTGAAGGCAAACTTAGTCGGAATTCGACGCAACTTAGAGGAAAGTCTCTGGAACATGATGGGAGCTTGTAGAATATTGCGCACCTCAAAATTTTCTTAAGGACTCAACTCGATACTGAGTTGAAGAGTCAATACCGAGTCATTTTTGTTGACTAGATGGTTCAGTAGATGGCATGGATCTCTAAAGCTTAGTTAGGGAAGGTCCTCTATAGCAAGATGTAGGAGATTGTCCAAGTATTGGACATTATATCGAGTTGTTTCTAGAACTTGGAGCTGAGTGCTTTGGATTGGGAGCAGAGTCATTTTGATAAATGGTCGGGGTCTAAAGCACTTGAGAAGGAAGTACTAAAGGCAGAGTGATTTACCTAGCCAAAACTGGATAAGTAAACGACTAGTTGCTGAGTCATTTTGACTCGGTACAGGATTATTTTGGTGAATGTGTGGAGGTCAAGCTTGTTCAAGGAGGAAGTAGGGGACTCTATAGATCATGATAGAGGGGTTTGCTTGTTTGCTTGAGTATGGGATGGCAATGTAATAGCATAACAAAAGCTTTGTATCATTGGTTGATGACTCGTGAAGGAAGTAGTTACCGAAGGTAGCGGCTTGATAAAGAGGGAGCCATGGAATGGGAAAGTGAAGGGCTATAATAGTGGAAATTAGATTGAGAGAAGGAATGACTCAGATCTAAATGGAGCAAAGGTGGGCTCGGATGTATATGCTTAGGAATGGTTGGTACTCAGAGTGGTTTCTATTAGACTCAAATTCAGGGTATTATAAGTGGGGACGTCCACGGATCAATGGAGTGGATCTGAATACCCTGGATCAGTGACTTTAGGTCTAGTATCTAGGTTTGGGCTACAAGATACTTATCGAGCTTCAGGCTATATGATACGAAAGTACACTAAAAACCAGGATTTCCATTGGTCCCTGGAAGTAAGTAGGTTGTAAATGTTATTATATATTTTAGAGCACAAGGGATGATAGTGGGGATTGCTTGATGGATGTTATAGTTGCTACGTTTGCTTAATTGCTTTCTGGGCAATCACTAGGAGAAATCATTGTGAGTATGTATTGAGATAGGAATACTTAGAGAGCTGATATCCTTACCTTTATGTTATTTGTAGAGTAGCATATTATGATGTTATAAGCTAACTCTTTAGTTGCAGTGAACGGGTCAGGTACGATTCATGTACCTCTGTTCCTTACCATATTTACCTATATAGTATTTTGAGATTCATTTACCGCTCACACCAGACTATTGTTTGAATCAAGGTTTTATGTTTTGTTTCTTATTATCTTGGGTACTCTTAATGAGTAGACTGATTAATAGGTTTGGTGATGCATTAGTTGTGCGGAGGATGAGCTGGATCGAGGTATTTCATATTATTTACCTATATAGATTTCTATGCTTATTCCGCTATGCAGTTCCGAGGAGACTTAGCACTGACTGCCTATTTTATTGTTATGAGATAGTTGTTGGGTTTATTTCCGTTGTATAAACACTACTACATTTGTATATAACTCTATGGATCCATGTTCTGATGATTTGTTCACATAGTTTTTACCGTCTCTCCTGTTATATCTGTGATATTATATTTTATCCATGCGCTATGAGATATATGATAAGTTATATCTTGTACTCGTTTAGTTTTCGACCTTGATGATCGTCCTATATCGGTCGGGCACAAATGTAGCGCACTATTTTGATATTATTCATGCTGGTGGTATAGGACGGCCATCACATTTGGTAACTGAGCTTTGGTTACATGATTAATCAGAGTTGATAGCGCGATCTAGTTCAAATGAGTTATCACCTTAGACTAGATCTAGAATGTAGGTATACGAGAGAGTTCGTACTTGTTATATATTTTGGTTTCCAAAACTATATAGTAATATATTAAATAGTATAAGCCACATGCAACCGAGCACCATATATACAGTTTACTTTATGAGAGACTGATCATTCTATTGTAGACTAAGAATGAGCCCGCATACAAGGAATACTGTAAGGAATCCTTCTTTAGGCGTTGAGGAAGGAGTAGGGTAAGGAGCTGCTACACGTGATGTTCTAGCTATGTCGAATTCTATGATGGCAACTATGATGAGGAATATTTAAACTATTGTTCCTTGTGTGGCTATTGGTGGAGGTTTTCCCGTGCAAGTGCCTAGAGCTGATTTTGCCAAGTTGAATGAAGACTATTCTACTTTAGGAGGAATACCATTCCAGGGAACGGAGTCAGCTGTAGAAGTGCAGGATTGGTTAGATACCCGTGAGCACATCTTTAGTTATATGGAAGTGGATGATGCTATGAAGAGGAGACTAGCCTCTAGACCACTTTAAGGATGAGCAATGAAGACTATTCTACTTTAGGAGGAATACCATTCCAGGGAACGGAGTCAGCTGTAGAAGTGCAGGATTGGTTAGATACCCGCGAGCACATCTTTAGTTATATGGAAGTGAATGATGCTATGAAGAGGAGACTAGCCTCTAGACCACTTTAAGGATGAGCAATGAACTAGTGGAACTCCATTACCATTGCTACTCTGGAAGATCGGTTTACTTAGGACCAATAAAAAAGCAAGGTTTAAAGAGAAGTTCATTCTGGCTGCTTAGAAATCTGTACTGTTTAGGAAGTTTGCTGGTCTTAAGCAAAGAGAGATGTCAGTTTTTGTGTATGTTGTAGAGTTTGATGCTTTATCAAAGTATGAGATGTCAAACATTGACACTCCATTGAGAAAGAATGAGAATTACATCATTGACTTGGAAAAATATCTAGGGGAGAAGCTAGTAGAACATATAAATGTGCCATTCGAGAAGCTTGTTGAAATTACCTCCATCATGAGAATCTTTATCCAAAGGCTAAAATAGCTGTTGTCATTTCTGTCGAGAAGGTAGAGCCAAAACCATAACATGGCGGTGGTGGCAAGAAAAAGTAGAACAGAAAGGGAAGTAGTCTTGAGGGAAAAATTGCTAAAAGAAAGATAAGTGGGAAACTACTTGCTATAGGTGCAAGGAGAAGAGTCACTTGATTAAATATTACAAAGTGAGTGAGGAGAAGTTATACAATTGTGACAAGCTTGGTAATTTAAAGAAGTATTGTCCGAAACAGGTTAAGGATAAGAATGTTGTGAAAGCGTATGCTTTAGACGTTATCCCAACTACGTCGAGTGCTCCCTCTGTGAAGGAGAATGGAAAGGGAGTCGTTATTCAGGCGACCTAGTAGACCGACTGGGATTAGGATCCGATATAGTAGACCGACCTTTGATTGTGGCGAACCCTGTTGGAGGCTCTACTAGCCTTTGCATGGTTTTTCATGGCCAAGTGCTATATTTTCATGGACACTCTTTTGTTTGTGATTGCTTTGTGCTGAAATTTTTTTGGTTCGAGGTTGTCTTTGGAATGGACTGGTTTAAGAAGCATGCAACAATAGTGGATTCCAAGAAACTATTGGAAACCAGAGATATGGAAGGGCGGACAGTAGTGATTGACTGCATATCAAAGGATGAGATGATGGTTAGCTTTCTATATTCACTTGAAGTTCCACAGAAGATGTTGTCATCTGTGCCTGTAACTAGAGAGTGTCTGGATGTATTTGAGGGAGTGACCGAATTTCGACCACATAGAAATATTGAGTTTCAGATAGACTTAGTGAAAGAAGCCAGACCTATAATTTTTCCTTTGAGGCATATGGCACTTGGAGAGCAAAAGGAATTAGAGGTGCAAATATATAGCCTATTAAGGAGAGGTTCATTCAGAGCAGTATATCTGAGTGAGGTATGCCTGTAGTATTCGCAACTAAAGCAGATAGCCCTTTGAGTTTTGTGATGGATTATCATGAGTTGATTAAAGTAATGAAGAGTAACAAGTGTCCACTACCACGAATTAATGACTTTTTTTATCAGCTTCATGGTGTGAAGGTGTTCTCTCAAATGGATTTGGCAATGTAATTTCGCCAGCTTAGAGTAGCATAGGAGAGTGTGCATATTACTACATTTCTTATGCCATCAGGTTTTATGAGTGGTTGGTGATGCCATTCGGGTTGACCAATGCTCAAGCATACATTATGGATCTTATGAATCGGGTTTCGAGAGACCAACTGAACAAGTTCGTGGGTGTTCATTGATGATATTTTGATCTATTCCAGAATCGAAGAGGAGCACAAGACACACTTGAGGATTATGCTAGAGGTGTTGAGAAAGTACACGTTGAAAGCAAAGCTCTCTAAGTGTCTTTTCTAGAGAAAAGAAGTGAGCTTCTTGGGTCATGTCATTTCTTGATAGTGTATAGCAGTGGACCCTGTAAAGGTGGCAGCGGCTCATGGTTGGAACCTGTCCAAGAATGCCGTGGACGTGAGGAGTTTCGTAGGATTAGCAGGATACTATAAGCGTTTTGTCGAGAACTTCTTGAAAATAGAAGAACCATTGACTAATTTGGAAGAATCATACTTTTGTTTGAGATACGAAGTGTGAGTGTGTGTGTTTGTGAGTCTAAAATAAAGGTTGACGAGTGCACCGATATTGACCATCCAAGTGGGAAAATGGAGTTTACGGTATATACAGACGCCTGCGGGATGTGTTGTTGATGTAGAAAGGAAATTTTATTAGTATGTTTGTTGATAGCTAAACTACATGAAATAAATTATCCGATTCATGATTTGGAATTGGCGATGATAGTTTTTGCTTTGTAGATGTGGAGGTATTATATGCTAGGAGAAAGATTTGAGCCGTTTATGGACAACAAATCTTTAAAGTACATTTTCTCTTAGAAGGATCTCAACCTTTATCAACAACGGTGGTTAGAGTTCTTAGCCTCATATAATTTTAGCATTTCCTATACACCAGGATAAAGGAATGCAGCCACGGATGCATCGAGTAGAAGACATGCTAGTTTGGGAGGAATGTTCTTGGAATGGTATCATATTGAGTATATTACTGGATATGATTTTAGGCCATATTGCGAGCTTGAACCAGAGATGTTGGCAAGTTTGTCAATCAGACCTACTCTAATAAAAAAGATCGGCCCTAGTCAAAAGCGAGATGCTAGGCTAGTGGATATCATAACAAAGATAGTAGAACGACTCGAGTATGAGGATATGAAGAAATATGAACTCGACTGAGAAGGTTTCTCCGTAAGGATGGAAGACCGTTGTTTCCGATGTTGATTGATTGCAAGATGAATTGCTGTGAGAGTGCCACCATTCTAGTTTAAGAATACATACTATGGGTAATAAGATATACCAAGAATGAAGTAGACCTATTATTAGGAAGGTTTGAAGAAGGACACTGGATACTTCATCTTGAAGTGTATGAACTTCAAATTGGTAAAGATAGAGCAAAAGAAACCCAATGGATTGTTGCAACCGCTAGAATTTACTGAATGGAAATGGAAGTAAGTATCGATGGATTTTATTGATGGACTTCCGAAGACTTGAATAGGGTACGGTAACATTTAAGTCATGGTTGATCGATTGACCAAAAGCGCAAAATTTCTATCCGTCAAGTCATGTAGAATGACATCCAAGTTGCTCGAGTTGTATAAAAATGGATAGTTCAATTTTATGATGTGCCAAAGAGCATTGTGAGTGACCGGGACCCATTGTTCGCAGTGGGTTTTGAAAGAGCTTACAAGAGGCATTAGGGACTGAGTTGCATCTTCGAATGGCCTACCACTCGATAACGTATAGGCAAACCAAAAGAGTAAATCGTGTGTTGGAAGATCTCTTGCAAGCATGCATTTTAGGGTTTGGAGGATCATGGGATGACCATCAACATCTGATGGAGTTTGTATACAACAATATTTATCAATCGAGTATTGGTATGGCTTCTTATGAAGCATTGTATGGCCGACCATGTAACGCTCATTCGTGATGAAGGGAAGCGGACGAGAAACTGATACTTGGGCCGGAAATGATTGGATAAATTTCAAAAAAGATTGGAATCATTCGGCAACGAAAGAAAGCCGCTCAGTATTGACAGAAGAGCTATGACGATAAAAGGCATAGAGATTTTGAATTTTCTGTTGGGGATATGTATTTTGTGAAAGTATCTTCTTTGAAGAATGTTATTTGATTTGTTAATAAGGGGAAGTTGGCACTAAGATTTTTTGGTCCTTTTCGATAATAGAAAGGATTGGAAAGTTAGCATATAGTGTCAATTTACCTTAGAAGATGGCGGGCATACACAATGCAATTCATGTCTTCTATCTATGGAAATTTGTGTATGACTCGGGCATGGCAATTACAGCGGATCAACTTGAAGAAGTTGAGGTAGAACCAGAAGTTTCAAGATCTCGTAGGCCAGTTCATATTGTTGGACATGATATGAAAGAGCATATGAGAAAGACGGTGAAGCTAGTAAGGGTACAATGGACCAGAAGTAATGATGATTGTACATGGAAAACTGAGGAGAGCACGAGGACTACGTGTTTGAAGCTCTTTGAATGGTAAGATCCATCGTTTATCATATCTACTTTCATTATTGTATATCACAATTGATAGGCTAGTATTCCACATGCTAGGGTAAGTTCACAATTGATTGCATGATTGCCTATTTGATATGGTTGATGATTGTATATGGTTGTTAAGTATGCGGAGTAATTATGATTGCTTATTTCTTGACTTGTTTAGGGATTTCTAGGGCAAAATTCCTTAGGAGGTAGAACGTAACGAACCGTATTTTATGTAACAAATGATTGTAAAATAATTTTATTTTATTTATATTTGGTCGTGTGACTCTATTATTTTAGGATATAAATCTAAGGGACACACATACCTATGATTTTTTTGAATTTTTATATGACTATTTTGACCCTGAAAATTTATTTAGGCTATAACTTTTGACAGGAGTCGAATTATGATCTCAAACTAATTCTATGTCTTCTGGGTGATGGTTTCTCGTTTTGTAGAGTGGTCATAATAGCAAAACAAACTTATGGTTAGGAAGTATGCATGTTTTAAGTTTAAAGAGCTATTGGTCAGTATTAGTGCGTAGTTAATTAAGCCCACTAGTAAGTCCATTAGTCTAATCAAAGATTATTATAAATAGGGGACTGTAGGAGTCAAATTAAAACTTTACCCTCCTTTTCAAATCAAGTCTAAACCCCTATTAACCCTAGATTCGTCCAAAATACACAAATTACTCACTAAATCTAGCTAATCATTAATAAAGAGAAGATCATTAAGTATAAGATAGCCATCATCATTTAGTTGATTTGTGTTCCTTTCCATTGCTGTCCATATTGGATCTAGGGGAGAATTATTTGATTTTGATAATTGGTGAATAGTTTATGCCTTCTCACTATCCTCTGCAAGTTTATATAATAGAACTATATGTTTTAACATGATTTTTGGCTGTAAAATTTTTTCTAACTTTAATTACATGTTATCATATGCTTATGACCCAAATTTGTAGACCTTTGAAATTATTTTCAAAAATGATTTAGAAATTCTCCTTATTCATTTTCATACATGCATGTAATATATAGATTTAGATTAGAATTGGTTTATTTGTCACATTCTTGTGTATTGCTTGTATGAATGGATGTATATGCATGTTATTCTATGCTCATATGTTGTACTTTGATGTAATTTGCTAGTGTTTTGGATGCCTAGGAAGATTGGTTGGTGAACTTTGCAAATCGAAGGAAAAGTTGGTCAAAATTGGAAAAAACTTAGAGGAGAGGCTTAGGAGCGCCTCAAAATTTTCTAAGGACTTAGTTCGGTACCGAATCATTTTGGCTGTCCAGATGGTTCGGTGGATGGCATGAATATCTAGAGCTTGGCTAGGGAAGGTGGTCTATATAGCAAAAGATGGCTCATAACAAGATGCAGGAGATTGGCTAAGTATTGGACATTATGCCAAGTTGTTTCTACAACTTGGAGTTGAATGCTTTGGATTGGGCGACGAGTCGTTTTGATGAGTGGTTGGGATCTAAAGCACTTGAGAAGGAAGTACTAGAGGTAGAGTTAGCTACTTAGCCAAAATTGGTAAATAAATTAGTCGATGTCATGTCATTTTGAATCGATACTGAGTTGTTTTGGTGAATGTGTAGGGGCTAGGCTGGTGCAAAGAGGAGGCAATATACTTTGTAGATCATGCTGGGAGTTTTGGCTCGTTTGATTAAGTGTTGGATAACAATGTAACAACATGATAAAAGATTTGTATCTTCCGTTGGTGACTCATGAAGGGAGTGGTACCAAAGATAGCAACTTGGTAAAGGAGGGAGCCATGGATGGAAACATGAAGGAATCCGAATAATGATAACTGGATTGAGCAAAGGAGGGGTTGGGTCATTTGTAAAGTTGGTTGATTTTGAATAAACTTTTGTTTGAGTGCTTTGTGCCACTTTAAAATTGGACTCGTTTCTCCATTTTCGGTTATTCGAGTGCGCTCGAATCAATGGATTTGAAGCCGATTCACGGAATCTCGTGTGCGAGATCAACGTAGAAGAATCGTAGATCTTTTAACACGGTATCGTGCGCGATCAACATGTTAGAGATAGCTAGAATCCGGTATCTATTGAGATCAACGGATTTGGGCATTTATCCTTGGTATCTTTAACCCATCAATCCATATTTGCATCATTCCATCGTTGTTTTGTACGTTGTGCATCATTTGATCACAACTTGAAGTTATCCGCTGTGTCAGTTTGGTATCAGAGCTAGACTTAGCCAATCATAGCTAAGCCGAGCCTATTGGGAGCCGAGTTAAAGTGTTGGAGTTCAGATCCGAGCTAAGTAAGTGCAGAACCGAATTCAGTGCATCAATTTGTAAGTTGAATCCGAGTTGAAGTGTGTTTGGATTTGTTGAAGATTCGACAATGCCTCCCAGAAGAGTTAATCGATTTCAAAATGTTGAAGATGTGTATCGAAGACAGGAAGCTGAACAAATGGAACAACGTATCAATGAAAAGTTTGATGAAGGTATTGGAAAGTTAGAGAAATTGATGAATGACTTGAATCAAAGTCAAAGGAGAAGGTCACCAATCTCGAACCATGGAGGAAACAGGGTTTCGCCATCGGTTTCGGAAGCGAGGAGGGTGTCACCACAATCTTATCGAGAAAGAAGAGAATCATCAGTTTCACTGAGGTGAGAACACCATGAGTACCGAAATGAAGAGAGAAGAACTCCACGTGAGTTTGGAGATGAGCCATATCGTGATGCTGAAAGACATAGTAGAAGAGATATGTGTGATCGTGGAGATGTTGATGGTCGAGATCGATATCGAAGTACATTTGATTATGATGAAGATGGTGATAGAGGTAGTATTCATTATCGAGATCGAGACCAAGTAAGAAATCAATATCGGGATGTAGAAGATGATCGTAAATGGGAGTCGGGGATGAAAACAGAAATTCCATAATTCAAAGGAGGAATGATAGCGGAAGAATTTTTGGATTGGTTATCAAATGTTGAAGAAATTTTTGACTTCAAGGAAGTACCCGAGCATCGTAGAGTTAAGTTGATTGCTACATGATTGAGGGGAAGAGCTATGGCATAGTGGCAACAAACTAAACTTACACGGGAAAGAATGGGAAAGTCGAAGATAGTTTCATGGGAGAAGATGAAGAAGTTGATGAAGGCTACTTTCTTGCCTTATAATTATCAATCTCTTATGTATCAGCGCTTACAGAATTTGAGACAAGGGACAAAGTCGGTAAATGATTATGCAGATGAGTTCTATCAACTGATTGCTAGAAACGATATCATGGAGATGGAAGAACAGTTGACAGCTAGATTTGTTGAAGGATTTAGAATGCAAATTCAGGATATGGTGAATATGTTTGATCCAAGATTCGTTGCTGAAGCACACCAGAAGGCTCTAGCTTGGGAAAGGCAAGGTAGAAGAGGAGGTGGTGCGTTTACGAATTCGATCAATCAAGTGAAAGGTGAGAGTAGCAATACTAATGTTTCCAAGGCTGTTAGTAAACCGATTGTCAATGAAGTTGCTAAGGCCAAGGTCAACAACAATTTCAAGTGTTATAACTGTCAGGAGTTTGGTCACAAGAGCAATGAATGACCAAAGCCTAAGAAGCGAGTGATGGTTGCTGAGGTTGAGGATGAGGATGCAGAGATAGAATGTTCAAATTCACCACAAGTTGATGAGGAAGAAGAATTATTGGCGGGAGACGAAGGATATTCTTTGATGATGAGGAGATCTTGCTTGACGCCAAAGCAGGAAGAGGAGACTAGTTGGTTGAGGAGTAATATTTTTCAGTCAACATGCACTATTTTGGGAAGGGTTTGTAAGTTTGTTATCGATGCGGGAAGTTGTGATAACATTATCTCTACAGAAGCTGTAAAGAAGTTAGCGTTAAAGGCAGAGAAGCATCCCAAACCTTAGAAATTAGCTTGGTTTGAGGAAAGGTGGGGAAGTGAAGGTTAATCGAAGAGTTTGTGTAACTTTTTCCATCGGAACGAAGTATAAGGATGAGATTTGGTGTGATGTGGTAGATATGGATGTATGTCATTTGTTGCTGGGAGACCATGGCAATACGATAGAGCCGTGCAACACGATGGGAGGACTAACTGCTATAGTTTCATGTTCAATGGCACTAAAATCACTTTAGTTCCTAAAAAGCGGCAACAAAGTGAATGCAAGTTGAAGGAGATTGAAGAACTAAAGACTCTGTTATCTTTAAAGGAATTTGTCAAGGAAGTGGAGGATGAGCCTGAAGTATTTCTATTAGTTGGACATGAAAGTAGTGAAGCGGTTGAAATTCCTGAAGAAGTTAAGCTAGTGTTGAAGGAGTTTGAAGATATATTTCCTGAAGAGTTGCCCAAAGAATTACCACCGTTGAGGGACATACAACATCAGATTGATCTTGTTCCGGGAGCTGTGTTACCACATAGACCACACTATAGAATGTGTCCAAAGGAGCACGAAGAATTGAGAAGGCAAGTGTAGGAGTTACTTGAACAAGGGCGCGTACAAGAAAGTTTAAGTCCTTGTGTAGTACCAGCATTGTTAGTGCCGAAGAAGGATGGAACTTGGAGAATGTGTATCGATAGTCGAGCACTAAACAAGATTACAGTGAGGTACAGATTTTCGATGCCTAGATTGTATGATTTGTTAGATCAGTTGAGCGGAGCTGCTATCTTTTCAAAGATTGATCTGAAGAGTGGGTATCATCATATTTGAATTCGACCAGGGGATGAATGGAAGACCGCATTCAAGACACGGGAAGGGTTGTATGAATGGCTGGTCGTGCCGTTTGGTCTTTCGAATGCACCTAGTACTTTTATGCGAGTGATGAATCAGATCTTTCGACAGTTTATTGGAAAATCCATGGTGGTATACTTTGATGATACATTGATATACAGTGGAAGCACAAAAGAACATCTACAACACTTGCGTGAAGTGTTGATGATACTTCGTCGGGAGCAATTTTACGCGGCGGCAAAGAAGTGCGTGTTCATGACTCGAGGTGTTTTATTTCTAAGATATGTTGTTTCTGAAGGAGGAATGCAGGTGGATCAGAATAAAGTTGAAGCAATCAAGGAATGGCCACAACCCAGGACGATAACAGAAGTTAGAAGTTTTCATGGTTTAGCATCATTCTACTGAAGGTTTATTCCACATTTCAGTAGCGTGATGGCACCTGTTACTGATTGTATGAAGGGCAAGCAGTTTTCATGGTCGAAGGAAGCAGGATTTGCTTTTAAGCGAATCAAAGAACTTTTGACGACAACACCAATTCTAGTTTTGCTGGATTTTAAGTTGCTATTTGAATTACATACTGATGCATCAAAAGTTGGAATTGGAGGGGTATTAAGTCAAAGGGGCCGTCCAATTGCTTATTTCAGTGACAAGCTTTCGGGAGCAAAGATGAGATATAATATGACATGGAATTCTATGCTATTGTCCAAGCTATAAAACATTGGAGACACTATTTGTTTCATAAAGAGTTTGTGTTGTATACTGATCATGAAGCCTTGAAACATTTGCAGGGACAGGATAAGATTGCAGTCAGGCATGCTTCATGGATCGCACACTTACAACAGTTTACATTTGTTGTAAAGCATAAGTCGGGAGTTACAAATCGCGTGGTAGATGCATTGAGTAGAAGAAATCATTTGTTGACTACAATGGGAGTTGAAGTGACAGGGTTTGATGTATTTCCAGAATTGTTTGTTGAAGATCCTTACTTTACGAAGATTATAGATGAAGTCAAGAAAGGGAAGACGGATGAGTATGTGTTGGTGGATGGTTTTCTATTTAAGGGAAATCGATTGTGTATACCAGAATGCAGTTTGTGGATGAAGATTGTGAAAGAATTGCATGAAGAAGGTCATGTGGGAAGAGATCGTACCTTGCAGTTGATTTCTCAATCATATTTTTGGCCTTCCATAAGGAAAGAAGTTGAAAGATTTGTGGAGAGATGTCACATATGTCAAGTTTCCAAAGGGACAGCTACGAATGCAGGATTGTATATGCCATTGCCCGTGCCTACTAGACCATGGGTTGATATTAGCATGGACTTTGTTTTGGATTTGCCAAGAACTCAACGAGGGAACGATTCTATATATGTTGTGGTGGATAGATTTTCGAAGATGGCACATTTCATAGCTTGTAAAAAGACCGTCGATGCAGTCTGTGTTGCTCAATTGTTCTTTAAAGAAGTTTATCAACTACATGGGCTACCTGAGACCATTGTTTCTGACCGGGATACTCGATTTCTAAGTCATTTTTGGTTGAGTCTGTGGAAGATGGTTGGGACTAAGCTGAATTTTAGTAGCGCCTATCATCCACAAACAGATGGGCAGACAGAAGTGGTGAACAGATCATTAGGAAACTTGTTGAGATGTCTTGTGAAGGATAATTTGAAGAGTTGGGATGTGAAATCGTGTCAAGCAGAATTCGCACATAATCATGCCATTAATCGAAGTACTAGATTCAGTCCATTTCAAGTGGTATATTCAGCAATTCCGAAGGGCCCGTTGGATTTGTCGACAGTTCCACGTCAGAAGGGGGTTGTTAAACGAGCTTGTGATTTCATGAATGAGTTGCAGGAGTGCCATAGAGTTGTTCATGAATGATTGCTTAAGTCAAATGAGAAGTCTAAGCAACTGGCAGATAAAAGCGAAGGAGTGTAAACTTCAAAGAGGGCGATTTTGATTACGAGTTTTGACGAAAGAATGTTTTCCAATTGGAACTTACAACAAGTTGAAGGCTCGAAAGATTGGACCAGTAGAAATCTTGAAGAAGATCAATGATAATGCTTATCAGTTGAGACTATCGGATCATATCCATACTGCCGACGTTTTCAACGTCAAACATTTGATTCCGTATCAAGAGCATAAACTTGTCAACAAAGAGGAAAGTGTGAATTCAGGGTCGAATTTTTTCAACCAGGGGAGAATGATGCAGCGCACCTTGTCATGCGACCTAACGACTTATGCCTTAAGTCGCACCCGAGTTATGCCAACCAGCAACATAGCATGTTATGCTTTAGGTCGCTGACTCTAAGTCGCTCAGGACATACGAGCGAGCTACGACCTAGCGAGGAATGCGAGTTAAGTCACAAGTTCGAGAGCAACGACCTAACAAGTTTATACCACATTTCCTTAAGTCGTTTGAAACTTAGGTCGTTCCAGCACCTTAAGTCGCTCACTGCATCCAAGGCCGCATTTACTTTTAAGTCGCTCCTGTTCTTAGGTCGCGAGCAGATTCCCTATGTCGCGAAGCTTAGGTTGCTCCAACCTTATGTCGCGAGAATTCTTATTCCTCTATCTCTAAGTCGCTCAACCTTATGTCACAAGGATGTTATGCCGCAGAGTCTTATGTCGCTTACTTTTAGGTCGCTATGTATGTGGTGTTGTAACTCGTGTATGTTGTATGTTGTATGTTATGTAGCATTGCATTGTGTAAGTCGTGCTGCGTTGTAATTTTCTTTAGGTCGTAGGACGTAAGCCGTGTTGATCTGTTAGGTCGCAAGAGTATGTAAGGTCGTTTGTACTGTTGGTAAGTCGGCTGAGTTATGTTGTAACTTCTATAAATAGAGGGGTTGGGTCTTTTGTAAAGTTGGTTGATTTTGAATAAACTTTTGTTTGAGTTCTATATGCCTCTTGAAAATTGGAAGTTGAGTGTTATCTCCTTTCTCCATTTTCGGTTATTCGAGTGCGCTCGAATCAACGGATTTGAAGCCGATTCACAGAATCTTGTGCGCGAGATTAACGTAGAAGAATCATAGATCTTTTAACACAGTATCATGCGCGATCAACGTGTTAGAGATATCTAGAATCTGGTATCTCTTGAGATCAATGGATTTGGGCATTTATCCTTGGTATCTTTAATCCATCAATCCATATTTGCATCATTCCATTGTTGTTTTGTTCGGTGTGCATCATTTGATCACACCTTGAAGTTATCCGCTGCGTCAAAATGTCTGTGTGTGTGAGTGTGCATGCTCTTGTGCATGTGCACACTGGTTCAGCACACTATATGTAAGCTAGGCAATTTAGGGAGTTAAGGGCCCTGTAAATAAATACAATGTAGATGAGTGCATGACCTGTTAGTATGTACATATTAGCCTAACTACAGTGTATAAGTGACTTAGGCAGTTTTAGTCCTAACCCCTATGGATTAAGTACGAGCATAGTTGCATGTGTGGGTAAAAAAAATAATACATGAATATAAGAAATGCACAATATTTGGTTGACACACACATATCTAGTTAGACACATAATCCTATTTGCATGGTTAAGTCCAGAAAAGAAAAAAACTGTGTCCGGGCCAGAGTCATGCATATGGTGTGTGAAGGAATTTTCCAAAAATGGCCAAGACAAGAAAAAAAAGTGAAATGGTGGGAAATGGAAAGTGGAGAGGGTGGATTGTTAGGTGAAGCCAGGACTGGGTGATGGGATTTCTGGTGGAAATAAATTACTTAACTAACCTTAAAACCCTAGCAGCTCCCCCATATAAAGATCATCATCTCCTACGTTTGCATGTTAGAAACTAGAAAACAAAACATAGAAACAGGCAGCAGTTTTAGAGAAACCATAGCAGATCTGAACCAAGACTTGGGAAGGAGAACTTTGATGAGTAAACCCTCATTTAGAAAGGCATTAAGACCTATGAAAGGCAGCCATGCAACCTTTAGTTTATTTTGATTTCTGTTTGATACTTTGTATGCATTCTCAGTTTAATAAGTTTCTGTTGTTCCAGAAACTATGTGATTTGGATTGCTTTGCTATCACTAAACCTATGCTTGTTTATACATGATAATTTAGTGATGGAATAATGACTGATTCTTGTATGTTTACGAACTTGAGAAATATTGTTAGTTAAAGCAAGGATTAATAAGAAAAGTAGGGTGTAAGGTAGTAAGAGAAAGAGGTTCTCTAGCTTATGTCTTGCAACTGAAAGAGATGGTTAGGGTGCAATGGGATTTCCATGTGCTGTGCCTTAATCCATTATTAAGTGTCCTCTGGAAATAGGGTTGAGTAACAAGAAAACCCACTTTATTGTGTGGATTGACTGTGAGAACCATATTGTTGGAAAACCACATTAGCATTTCACTTTCTGAAAATGCTTTAATCTATGCTTTAGCCAAGGATATATCTCTGTGTGAAACTGACTTGAAGTGGTATACAAGTATAACTGACTAGTTGTTGAATACATGAATGGATGAATGATTTATTATTGTATGAAACCTGATAGCATATATTAGTTATGTGTACAATAGTTTTGGGACTGACACTACATAGACAATGTTGAGTCATATGAAAAACTTGGTAAATAAACTAAGGATGTGGGCCACCTCTATCAGGTTGGGTATGAGGGAAGTGGGTATGACACAGTGGTTGCCTTGCATCAAGGCTGGGGTATGAGTTTGCACATGGCATGATTATGCCCAAGTAGCTTGTAGTGCACTTGAAACCAGGTATTAGTTCTAGGCAGTGTGCATCAGTGCAACCATGAATGTAATACTGGACCTTAAAATGACATGAAATGATTATACATTTAAGGGTAAATAGGCTAGAAGCATGTGGGAGTCCTAACATGTAGACTCAGGATTGATACTTTAGCTCAATACCATGAATATTGTATGTGCATGTTTGGGTGTTAGCACCAACCTGTGTGAGTTGTATGATGGTTGTTGTGATTTTATGGACTAAGGTTTCTATTGACAAGTTAGTCTAAGAATACACATGTTATTTAACAGTACACACACACATCACTGGAATAACACTTGTAATTTGAACATGAGAAAGTAATTTAATTGCCTTGAGTAAAACACATAACCTCTGGGAACAGAAAGGTAATAATGGAACATATTTCATTAGTCTTTATGCATTAACAAGTGATTTTACTTACACCAGACATAAGTCTGACATGTTTGTTGCTTGCATCAAATGGGTGCTTCATATGTATTATGGAGCAGGTCATGAGATGGTTGCAGGAAAAGAGGAAGCTAAGTGATAAGAGAGCAGATGTGTGATGCTAAGAAGAATTTTCTAATTAACTAAATTACGATTTTGTAGAAGAATGCCTCTTTATGTTTTATTTTAGTTAAAGAATTTCTATGTAGTAAAATTTTAATTATACTGGAACTCAGATTTTGATGTAATGAATGATTTAAAGCTTACTATGTGATAGAACCAATCTCAGTGGTAAAAGATAAAAGAATTTAGTTTTATGTTATAACCTGTAGCATGTAATTTTAAGAACTCAGTAATGGAACTGGTAGTACAACTAAGACATGTGTAAAAAGTAGTGTATGCATATGTAATAGATTGTTTTAGAGACTCAGACCTATTTACAACTAACTTTAAATACACTGAAGTGAGAATGAACACATAGGCATGACATTTGGAAATATAGGAAAGTATGAACCCAGATTTGCATAAGTTTTGATGTTTAAATGAATGAGTAAACTTAGGAAATTGTAGCAAGATAGTATAGGAGTCCAACCTGACCAAACTGGCTAATCTACAAACTCAAAAAGATTGCATGGTAGTTGTACATGTTTATGTGCACACAGATGCATAGAAATATGCACAACCTCCTGCCTAATTAATTTGAGAAGTAATATTGCAAAAGCTTAAAATGACATGGGTCAATTTCCATGCTTTATTAAATATACAACTGTGAGACACACAATCATAAGCAAATAAGAATTTATTAGTGAATCTGTACAAAGATTCAGATGGGAGGTTTTCCCAACACTTTTTGCTGTGATTAAATCATTAATCTAATTTTTAATTTAAAATAAACTTGGATTATTCTTTACCTGAAAACTCTGATATTAGAACTAAAATGCTTTATATGTCTATATACACACACACACACACACACAAATAACTCTACAAGAAGTATATCAATATTTTTATATTGATCAGATTGGATGTTGGGAAGAATCAAAGGAAAATTTAAAAAAAAGGAAAAAAATTTGTACGACAGGGTGGTCCTGAAAGTAAGTAACCCTGAATTTAGCATAAACAAAATTGAGCCATTGAAACACCATGGCAAATTATGGAGGGTTGTTTCAATTCATGATAAATCCCAAAATTTTCCCAGACATTTCCAAAAGAATATTTTAACGGATTTAACTTTATTCCATACTTTAGTAAAACATCAAACATTTCCAAAATATCATCTAAGTGGTTCTATGATAGTAGTTACTTTACCAACATATCATCTACATATACTTCCATCGTCCGTCGTATTTTATTCCCGAACATAGAGTTTACAAAACTTTGATACATAGCTTCAGAATTCGTCAAACCAAACGACATTACTTGGTAATAGTACAATCCCAAATCCATTATAAAGTTAATATGCTTCTAGTCTAGTATATGCATTGGCATATGGTTATATCCTGAATAAGCATCCATGAATGAGAGTAACTCATTTTCTATGACCAATTTACAAGTTGGTTGATTCTAGGCAAGGAAAAGCTATCCTATGAGCGTGATTTTTTCAATTTCGAATAATTAATACACGTCCTCCACTTTCCATTCGATTTCTTGACCAAAACAAGGTTTAATACCCACTTCAAGTATAAAGAATCACTGATAAAGCCATTCATCATTATCTTATCCACTTCTTCTTTTAGCACAGCAAATTTCTCTGAACCCAAACTATGGTTTTTTTGCCTTATCGGTGAGAACCTTGGATCCACATTCAGTGCGCGACACGCTACCTTTAACCATATTCCACACATATCTAAATGTGTCCAAGATAAACGTCCAAATTCCGTCTAAGGAAATTAGCCAATTCCTTTGTTAGTCCAATGCCGAACTGAGATCCCATCTTGAGAGTCCGGAAAGGTCATCCATATTGATTGGAACATCAACCATCTTTTCGGCTAGTGTCGCCTGCACTTCCTTCGACTTTTCTTGGGATCCATAGACTTATCAAACCTACTATAGTTCCTAGGCCAGGGCTTGGGCTTTATTTGCTATGCTTGCTGATTTCGAATGCAGAGAGTCCTCTCCATATTTTTTCCATTCTCTCATCATTTCCCTTAGCTTTGCGACATAGCATTCACTTCCTATGCTCTAGTCTCCCCTTATTGATCTAACCCCACTCTTCATGGGGAACTTGATCATTAAGCGTAAAAGAGTAGTGCTATTTTAAAATCAGCTAGGGCCAGTCGGCCTAAAGAAGCATTATACATAAAATTCTCCTCAACTATGACACACGTTTGGACTCGCACTGCTTTGCGATCTCCATCACCCAACTCAATCGTTAAATCAATCATCCCAATCGGTTGCTTTTCCTCGTCTGTAAACCTTTGAATTTTGGTTTAATAGGCCTTGCGATCCTTCATACTAATTTCCATTTGATCAAACATAGAACTTTTACTATCAACCAAGACTTGATGTACCGTTGCCGATCCAATAATTGCCATTTTCACCATGGGGACGAAAGTCAGCACCTTGACTCCATGGGCATCTCTATTTCTAAATATCATATCGTCTATCACCATCCTTTAGTTCTTGGTCGGAGCTCCGTGCTTCAATGGCAAAGCAAATTTCCTATGATATATGCTTTAACGAGCTTGCATACCATTCCATTTCATTTAAGCTTTTCTCCATTGGATATGGTCCTCCTTTATCGTATTAATAAACAATCTTCTGTTAGTTTGCCTGGGCCCCTTTCCGCTAGGCCCTGGATGGTTCCCTATGTAGGCGGCCCTTGGGGCCTTTCATTTTGATCGAAATCCTATGGCTCTCTTGCATATTGCTGACAATTTTTTCCATATTAATTCCTTTAAAAAGTCTCTCAAATATCGGCATTCGCTCGCGTTGTGTCTATGGGTTTCATGGAAATGAAAGTACTTTCTTGAGCGCCTTTCCTCCTTGATTGCCTCTCTCCTTGACGACCTTTAATATCATTCTGTTCCTTGCATAACAAGGTATATATTCTCTAGCGTATCATTTAGAGGTGTATATTAATCAGGCCTCATATTCCTTGGGCACTTCTTGCTTTCATTTCACCTACCACCGGAGCCTTGATTCTTTTTCTTCTGGTTTTTCGAATTTCTAACATTAACTACTACATTAATGGACCTTTCTTTGGATTACTTCCTTCGACTGTCCTCCATTATTGTGTCCGGGTGTCTGAATTGCTTCCTTCAAATGCAAGAACAGATTGGCCTTTTAGTGGAATTCCTCCATAGTCGTTTGTTGTTTCATTTTCAACCATTTATAATGTCTGTATCCGGATGTTTATCCGGACCAAAGCCATAAAAACCAAATCCTCCTTTATATTACTCACCTCTGTAGCCACAATATTGAACCTATTCAAAACTCCCTTCAACATCTCCCTTGGTCCTTGAGAAAGGCTCGACAAGGACATCGCGTCCTTAGACCAAACAGCATGGAGCTGGAACTACTCCTTGAATTCTTAGCCAATTCATCAAACATTGATATGGATCTTGAAGCGAGCTAGGTGAACCACATTAATGCAACACCTTCCAAGAAAATATGAAAACACCTACATCGTACCACATTCGTTGCCCTAGCACCGTCCATGTGCCATTCATACTTAAATAAGTGCTGCTTCAAATCGGTAGCCCATTGTAAGATGGCATTTTTGGCATTGTAAAATTCCTAGGATACTCTTCCCTCGGAATGTTTTCCGTAAATGGAGCCCTGCTTGGTGTAGAACCCCAATCCTCGTTCTTTCTTCCTTTGATTTCATCTATCAACCATTTAACCTTATCTACTATATACTCCTCGCTAGCATGGTACTTCGGAGGTCGACTATCAGGGGCTAGCCAAGTGTTTGGCTCTACAAACGATCTTGGTTTGTCCATTGATGTTTAGGTTTTCCAGTCTCGGGAGAACCACTCCTTTGATCTTCCGTTGACATCCAGTTAGTTTTGTAATGGTTATTTTAATCTAGCATCATGAGTAGTAACATCAAGCACATAATCATCTGCGTCATGATGTGGATCATCCTTCCAATCTGACAAATCCATGGCCTCATCTCTTTGTACCTAGTCCTCCAAGATTCTTCTCGGTACCGACCTAATTCTGATTGATACCGAACTGATTCCTTATGGGAGAGCACTCCGACTTCTTCCAGTGACTCCTTATGCTGCTCCAACAACTCTTTTATTTTATTTTTGTTTTCCATTTTGCCTACTGTGACCAGAATAGACCAATTTCTTCTTCATATACGGCAGGAGAAACTTCCCTCCTATTCCTCCTAGTCCTCTGTGGCTGCTGGGTCAGTAGTAATATGCTAGCATCCATCTTTTCCATCAAATCCTTTTGATTGTCGACCGAATTCTAATTTAGTTCCTGCATCATCATGTCACATTCCACCCTAGTAACCATCTCTCGTGGAGCAAATGGTCCTGCACTTCCTGCTTATAGATGATCTCCATTTAATGAGAAGTACTTCCATCACCATCAGCTACTGTTCTTGATGACCTTTCTGATCTCATAGGAGCCATTGTTTCTTTTATGCTAGTCCCTTCAAGTTCCTTAAAGCAAATCTTTAGGATTTAACCTTTTGGATGCTCCAATCCAGAATAGAAAGTTAGAACTACACCTGCGAATTTTCTTTCTTAGTGATAGCACCAAAATGTTGAGTCCAAAAGTGGAAAACACCCAAAATCATATAGAAATATAGAAATCTTGCAGAGTATAAATAAAGAATAGATAGAACAACAAGATTTTTAAAGTGATTCGACGATCTTCGACCTACATCCAATATAAATTATTGATTATTTGATTGAGCATCGCTATTACAAGGGGTTGACAAGTTCTTAAATCCTAGAATTGTCAATAATGTCTGCCTTGTTGGCTGTAGTGAGGAGAGGCAAAAGGTGAAGAATATAAGAGATCCTCAAAAGGATTTCTACAATTGATATTGTGTATTAATTTATCATGAAATTGTTTAGTAGAACGAAGGCCATGAAATACCAAGTCCATATCCATATCCAAGAATACTAAGGGGAAACGGGGACCCCTGAGCCGTAAATCTACTTGATACCAATCAAAAGTGGTCGGCACCGACCTGAATTTTAAAGGAGAAAATTCACCTTCTTCCCATATTTGGCATTCTAACCCTGATCCGTTGTGTTTCAAGCACTTTTCCTTAGAGATCGTGTTATTTCTAAGAGGTTATGTTATCGCTTGCACTTGCCTTCTTTCCTTCAGAAAGTTCTTATAGTTGTTTGTTTATTCTTTCAAAAAGTGCTCGATAACTTCTTGAGCAACTTCCTATAGTATTTCCAAGCATATTCTCAAGTCCATGAATCGTTTCGTCTTCATCCCATCATTCAGATTCAAGAGAAAACCTACATGGACAAAAAGATGGATAACAGTAATAAAGTGACAAATAAAGCTTTAGGATTTAGGATTTAGGCATGGTTAAGGCAGCGACTAGAGTTGTGAAGATGATTGATGTGGTTGTGATTGTGTGGATTGACTGTCAATGGTGCATCATTTGTAGGTGCAGTGTTGATGATGAATACTGATGGTTTGTAAAAACTAATTTGGAAAGGAAGTAAATATTCTTTATTTTGTCCTTGTCGCTAATTTCGAAGGTAGTGGATTAGGTACTAAAGTTTGGTACAAGTTTGTTCTTAAAATAAAATACCCATAAATTTTCACTTGGGTGATTTGTTAGCAACTGAACTCATGTCAACTATTATGCTTAACTACAGTATGTACACTCTTTAGTACTATTTAAATAAGGGCTGAGTTTATACATGGGAGCCACACAGCAATATTTATCACCATATTTTAGAATTTAACTTGATCGAATTAATTTATAAATACAGTAAATTAAATTGAAGGAAATTAATATAAATATTATACTAATTAATTTATGTTTTATATTTGTTTGAGGTCATAAATTGAAATTAAATGATATATATTATTTATATTAATTTAACTAATAAGTGGGCTTAAATATATTTAAATAGTTAATAATGGTTATTAACTAGGCCCTAAAATTAAATATATATGATACATACTATAGTCTGCCACACAAAGCATTTTTTGATAATTATTTTTCTATTTTGACTTAGTATATGATGAAGTGTTTATCATGTATAAGGCGAGTAAGGAAATAAAGAGGAAAAATCTAAATATTTTATAGCCCTTAATAGGTTATAAGTAGACTTTTATTCCAGCATTCAATGCACATAAAAAATAACCAAAAACCCTAACTTCGTTGAGTAAGTTAGAACTAATAGCTAGACCTTGCAGTTCAAGCTAGGAGGAAGGAGTTCTTAAAGGGGAAAATAACTCACAACACGATCTATAATTTACCAAATAGTTCATGTAAAGGTATAATATTTTAATTATTTAAATTTATTTTATAAATCTTATTACTATATTTGTAGGCCATGATAAATATTTTAATAATTTTTCTTTTATTTATTAATTTTTATATTAACTGTAAAAATTTATATATATGTGTATATATATAAACCATGTATCTAGATTAGTCAAATAATTATTTAACTAACTATTAGGAATTAGAAGCTTACAATTTTAAATTAAGAAAACATATTTTTTATGATGTAAGTGTGATATATAATACACATACGCGCACGCATGTGCACACGTGCGCCTGCACGCGCGCACACACACACACATATATATAGAAATGAGTAAAATAATTATGATTTAGCAAAATATAACCATTTTAATTCAAAATTTAAATATTTAATGTATGTATGTATATTATCCGCATTAATAATTATATTAAGGGTCAAACTTAACCTTTTAAATATACAGTTTTAATATAATATTATTATGGGATATATCCTTGATTAATAAATCATTTTAATTAATATATTCAAATGTTATATCAATAATAAACATTTTTAGTATAAAGTTTATTATGTAGTATGGTCAAATATATATGTAGAGTTTTACATACATACATGCATGCATATACATACATAAATGCATATACATACATGCATGCATGCATGCTTGCATATATATATATATATATATATATATATATATATGCGTGTGTGTTTACGTATATGTATCATTGATATTGTATTATTTATAAGAACTAGATTATTAAATATTTATATTTGCTTAGACATCATTCTTATATTATTACATACATGCATATACATACATACATACATACATACATACATACATATATATATATATATGTGTGTGTGTGTGTATGTGTTTACATATATGTATCATTGATACAGTATTATTATTTATAAGAGCTGGATTATTAGATATTTATATTTGCTTAGACATCATTCTTATATAAAATATATGGACATATGATGTTCATTATTAAATATATATAACATAATATAAATTAAATTAAAATTAGTTTTAATTAACAACACCTCACGTTGTATTAAACTAACATTAAATATAATTTAATGTGATATATATATATATATATATATATGATTACACAAGTTAAGATCTGGTGCAATAATTTACTGAGGACTTCTTTGAAATTTGGCCCAAATTTTCCATACTCTATGCACCTGATCCAACATTGGTATTAGAGTCCACATTATATTATTTGAAACAATTAGCCAATACATGTGGAACACTTTTGAACATTCACATACAATAGGTGTTTAAGGCAAGTATATTTTGAAAGGGGGTTATATAATTAAGGAACATCCATCATGAAAACCTACTTACTCCTTTTGTACTTGGCCGAACCATTTGATGGTCTAGGATTAGCAATATGGCCTCAGTGTAAGACCAAAATGTTGGGCATCATTTAGTTTAAATAAATATATTCGAATCATTATATCTTTATAAATGTTATAAATAAAAGAAATTATAAAAATGTTTTGAACTTAAATATTAGTTATAAAAATTAAAATAATCGTAAAAGTTATAATTACATTAGATCCAAAAGTGTTTTGACTTAGTATATAAACTCTGAATCATATAAGTTACAATTAATTGTAATATTAATTAAAACATTAATTAGTTATATATACATAATACAAGATTTAATATCAAAATTATAAATATTATAATTCGATAAGGAAGTCTTATGTAATGTATAAATAAATATAAATAAAATGACTTTAGCAAGTTAAAATCAATTAAAACCATACAGATGTAATGGCATATGATGTCACAGAGTAGTATGAATACTCATCCCCTTTAAATTATAGATATCGCTCTATTTACATATTTGAGGATAAGAATTCCAAATATAGCTGCTTTTACCTTTTAAATTCTTATGATTGTTTACCCAAAAAATGGATCAACACCCTAGTTTAAGTTTGAAAGCACCGGCCCTATTCTAATGGAGCAATACCACAGATCACATATATAAGAAAAGAACAGTTAAAGAAACAAGACAGAGAATTTTTATAGTGGTTCGGCTATTAATGAAGCTTATGCCCACTTTATATTTTTCTCATAAATTGATTGCTGTTACAATATGTGTTTGATTACAAGACTTTGATTATCTCCTAATAGATTGTATCCCCGGAGTTGGAATCCACTGGAGAATCATAGTAAATTTCTTTGGAGATTGTTGTGAGGGAGGTAGAGAGTGAAGAATGTTTCTAGCAGAGCTTCAGCGATCAGTCTGGAGAAGATCCTGTTTATGTTGTAGGTAGGTCGCTATTTACAGAGATTGGAGAGCTTTTGGGCCAGGCCTATCTTCATCAGCTTGTGGGTAGGTTACAGACGACCTAGGGAGGCTTTGGCTTGTAAAATGAGCCAAAACCATGGGTCTCTAGCGACCCATGGTTCGTTGGCGATCCATAGACTTGGTTTGTTTTGCTGACCAAATCTTGCCTCCTTTTGACACTGTTCCATATCTAGTTTGTTTGATGGTTTGAGCAGAGGCATGAGTCGCTGATGAGCTATGCACTTAAGATTTTTTTGGAGTCTGGACTCGGAGATGCTTTGATAGGCTTCTGTCCAAGTTACTTCGTTTTGATGGCAATTCACTAGCTTTTTACACTCAGCTGCGAATTGGACTGAAAGAATGTTGATCTCTCGGCTTCGTCGATCCCAATCGTTGTCTTAGCCATATAGCTTGACCCTTGTTGATCCCTTGTCTTAGCTTTTCTGGTTAAGTCCTGAACCATCCTGTTTACACGAGGTTGTTCTATTTTCTATTGTATTCTG
Source organism: Allium cepa (assembly GCA_030765085.1). Classification (NCBI taxonomy): domain Eukaryota; kingdom Viridiplantae; phylum Streptophyta; class Magnoliopsida; order Asparagales; family Amaryllidaceae; genus Allium; species Allium cepa. The sequence goes on from CM060935.1 coordinate 938,185,235, forward strand.
CTAGGTTAAAAACCTGAATAAAATTTGCTCCCCAAAGTACGCCTTTTGAATGAAAGGCGTGCTTTGCTCTAGAACAAGTCATGTAAATGAGTCTTTGGTTGTTGAGCTTTCCAGCAGCAGCTTTAGTCTTAGTTAATCATCCAGCTTCTTCGGATTCTCTTGCCAATCACAAGTTGTTCCAAACCTATTACAGCCTAAGACTCTAGACTCTGCCTAAGTGTAATTTGTACATCACAATCATTCCTATTTCATTCGGGGTTATTACATCACATGTCTCTAATTACATTTCACATCTCTAACCGTCCCACATTCATTCGGGATTTACATCACTATCTATTTTTTCTTTTCATTTAGAGTTTTTACATCATATATCCAAATCATATCACATATCAGAATCACATAATATCAAGTCATATATCAAAATCATATTATATCTCAAAATCACATCATGTCACAACATATATAAAATCATATTGTATCACATTATATATCAAAGTTATCTTGTGTTCATCCAGGATTTATTCATTTTATTCTATTTACAAGGCATTTAGATCCTTTTTTGCAAAACCAAATTTGTTTTAAGGTCTGATCTTTCTAGACGACTTAAATTTAATGCATGATCTCTCTGGATCGTTTAGTGTTTAGTTTAACTCATGATATATTCGGATCGTTTAATGTTTAGTTTAATGTGCGATCTCTCTGGATCGTATAATGTTTAGTTCCATGTGTGATCTTTCTAGATTTCTTAATGTTTTAAGTTAAGGGGATGATCTTTTCGAATCGTTTGTTTTTTAAGTCAAGGGGATTAAGTAAGTCCACTCGCCCACTCTCAGGTAAAAGGACTTACTTCTTACACTCCGGCCCCGTGGTGGGACTCTAAGGCGATCAATATCGTACTAGTCTTCCACTCGCTCTCTGATAAGGGGACTTGCACCTTGCACTCCGGTCCCATGGTGGGACTCTAAGGCGATCAATATCAGTTATCAAAATTCAAATGTTCAAATCAAAAAAAATAAACAGAAATTAAAAAAGCATGAGTCCTAAATGTTCATCTTAGGCATCCGACTTATAGTGTGCCTATGGACCATTCAGGATCCATGCACATGTGAGCGGCCTTCGATTGTTATTGTCCTAAGTTCTCTCAGGCAACTGACTCAGAGCGTTCCTAGGGACCATTTGAGATCCCGTACACATGTAAGCGACCTGAGGATATTACTGTCATAAATAGTTATCTCAGGCATCTGAGTCAGAGCATGCCTAGGGACCGTTTGGGATCCCATACACGTGTAAGCGGCCTAAGGTTATTGAGGTCAGAAAAGCATAAGGCAAAGAGTAAGGGACGAACTCGCCCCTTGTTCAACTGTGGGATTCTAGTTTCGGCTCACGCAGTTATGTATTCATACTCTGATTTGCTACTCTAGCTCTATTATCGCCCATTTCAGGCATTAAAGCACATCCTAGATCCAAATTTATCATTCCCTCAAGTTGTGTGAGCATTGTTTTAGTTTGTTTTTCTCTAACTCCATATGCCCCTGCATTGGGTTCTATTGTTGATTCCACTGTGGCCCCCAAGTATCAGTTGTTCTATATATGGAGGCAGTATTCCAGCCTGTTCCAATCCAGCTCCAACAACTCCTACGGTATTCCCTGGAGTTTGATTCATATTCCCTGTAGATCTAACTATCCCTTGCTACTCCATACTCCGAAAGAAGCTATACATCATCTCTTGTTCCCTAGGCAAGATCCCATCTTGCATCTCCTTCATCATTATTTCCATTTCTACTTTAATCACATATACGGGTTGATGAGAAATTGAGAACACCTCCTAGCTGCCCCAGGATCCTGTTGACTTGCTATAGCTCTAGATCTAGTATTAGGCCTACTCATCTTCTCTAAATCATAGATTCAAACTTCGATTCTTCAGATCTCGTTTAAGTTTCTATGTGAAAGAACCGAAATGTAAACCTAAAAAATGGATCAACACCTTGGTTTAATTTTGAAAGCACAAGTCCTATTCCGATAGAGAAATATCACAGATCACATATATAAGAAAAGAACAATAATAGAAAGAAGACAGAGAATTTTTACTGTGGTTCGGCTGTTAATGATGCCTACGTCCACTTTATATTTTTCTTATAGATTGGTTGTTGTTACAAGATGTGTTTGATTACAAGGCTTTGATTATCTCTCAATAGATTGAATCTCGGAGTTGGAATCCACTGGAGAATCACAGTGGATTCCTTTAGAGATTGTTATGAGGGAGGTAGAGAGTGAAGAATGTTTCTAGCAAAGCATTGACAATCAGTCTAGAGAAGATCCTGTTTATGTTGCAGGTAGGACGCTATTTATAGAGATCGGAGAACTTTTGGGCTAGGCATGTCTTCAGCTTGTAGGTAGGTTATAGTCGACCTATGGAGGTTTTGGCTCGCAAATCGAACCAAAATCATAGGTCACTGGCGACCCATGGTCGCTAGCGACCCATAGACTTGGTTTTTTTTGTGGACCAAATCTTGCCTCCTTATGATAGTATTCCATATCTGGTTTGTTTGATGGTTTGAGCAGAGGCATGAGTCGCTAATGAGCTATGCACTTAGGATTTTTCTGGAGTCTAGACTCGGAGATGTTTTGATTGTCTTCTATACTAGTTGCTTCGTTTTGATGGTAGCTCACTAGTTGTTCACTAACAATGTTGATCTCTTGGCTTCGTCGATCCCAGTCGTTGTCTTAGCCATATACCTTGGCCCTTGTTCCTCCCTAGTCTTAGCTTTTCTGGTTAAGTCCTAAACCATCATGTTTACATGAGGTTTTTCTATTTTCTATTCAATTCTATTTGGTTAAAAACCCGGATAACGATGATCATTGTTACTTATGTATGGTTGTCAACCATCCTTGGTCTACGAACAATATCTTAGTGATAGTTACAAATGACTTTAGATTGGTGCGATATATTGTAGCCTTATCGAGCACACTCAAAGGTTATAAAATTTTTCCTAAGCAATCATGAGATAATAGGTTTGAGTGACTAATGAACTTTGTGGTTTGTTGAGCACATTCAAGGTCACAAAGATAATTAGAAGTAAAGTTTAAAACACGTTAGGAGTTATATAGTAATATAATCAATATGTATTATTCACCATTTATGTGGATCAAAACTCATTGAGCACACCCAAGGTTGTACTAAAATGATAAATGGATCCTAACACCTTCTAGAGGAATTTATAAAATTTCCACATCTTTTTTAGCATTTTCAAGGGATGTAGGATATGGGAACCTTATTAGGAAACTATAATGAACCGGTCAAATAAATACAATGGCATACAATATAATAGTAATCTAATTTAATAAATTTGTAAAATAAAAATAATTTTTTTATTGATTAAAACATACGAAATGAATCAAATTAAAAATTGAATAAGAAATGTAAAATGGTACTTGCCAATGAATTAAATCTTTTTGCATGTTCTCGCTTCAAGACCTATGAAATTTTCTAATGATAAACTGGTAAAACTTTCGAGTCTTGGAAACTTATGTGTAAAACTTGTCTATTGCATTGACAATAATATTTATCATATATAGTAGCTATATGTTGAATAGTCATCTTATGTAAACACGAAATTTTGATGAAACTATTTGATGCCCGACCTGATGCATTGGCAGCAGGAAAAATTGGAAAACATAAAAAATCCACTATTAATTATTGCACTAGATCTATATCTTATGTTATCATGAATAACATGGTTACATTAAATCACATTTAATGGTTATTGAAATGATGAATTTTTTTGTTACTTGTAAATTTTATTTTGGTTATTTTACATCATAGTTACTGTTGAATATCATATTTACAAAGATGGTGTATACAATAAGAATGCGTAAAGTGTAAAAATATTTACCGATTTAGACAATATACAAAGCAAAAGGATATACATATAATTATGTATATATTTTATTATTAAGATTTATAACCACATAATATATTATTAAATATCTAATATGTGATACACATATGTATAAATTCATGCCATGCCATATAAAACATATTTAAATCTACACTAATTATTAATTTTATAATAGGATTTAAATTTAAATTTTGTATATATACATATTTCAACATGTGTGTATGATTGTATATATAACGACCCGAAATTTCAAACATTTCTTTAAATATCTGAATTATTTACGTTAATCATGATTCAATAAGATTAAATTTATTTAATAACTTTATTACCTTTTAAATAATAACTAATAAAGGAAAAATTTGTTTTGGAATTTTGTTTACAAAGATAGTTCGAAGAAATATCGATAATGTGATCGAAAATCATTTTATTCGAACTATCGATAATGTGATCGAAAATCATTTTACCGATAAACGGCCTAAAAATGCATGAAATTATCACTATACGGTATTATCTAAGATTTTGACAAAACAAGTGTCATTGGGACTAGAAAAATAAGGTGATGTTCGTCGATGATTTTCGTGGCGATCGTCTGTATTGTGTGGTTGTGCAAGCTCGAAAAACATTATGATTATTTTGAGAAATTAAAATTAATATATATTATAATATAAATGACTCCACATTAACTTCTATCTTTCTCACTTTATTTTCTTCCTCCTCCTTCACTTTAGTAAACTTAGAAACACAACCACATTCTTCACTGAATTATTTTGAGAGCAACTGGCCGTGAAAGTTGACAACGTTAGATCCGTAGCAATCATCGTGAGAAGAGCTTCGATTGGGTATAGGTGATGGTGGGTGCGATCTAGTGTGAGGTAATCAGCCTACTATAGATTGGAGCTATGGTTTGGGTTCGGAAAGGATTAAGGGGGCTTTAGGCGAAACAGAGTGTGGCATTGAACTTGTGGTATCAATATAAGTCAATTTGCGTTGATTGGAGGCATTCTAGTCACCTCTGGAAGATCGAATCAATTGCAATAGTAAATAAAGAAGCTACAAATCATATTTTTTAGGGGTGTGGACCTATAGTAGTGGCGACCCTTATGCTGAGGGCGTGAAGAGCTATGCATTAGCGAAGACGGTTCATTGAATTCATGAAGTGTGGATGGAGGAATCAATAGGGATATGCATGACAATGGCTGTGTGTATTTGTACATGCATAATAATGAGAAATTAGGGAAGATGGGGATGATTTAAATGAGATAATTATTTTGTTTAATTATAACTAAGTAATAGGTTAATTATTTGATTCGTATTTAATTCGTATCTTTTGCATACGAGGTCCAATTGGGACGTCGTCTTCACCATTGCACTCATGGTGAGATTATCTATGTCTTGGTTTAGCTTGGGCTTGGGTTAGTCTACTCACCATCAAATTGTATATGTTGTGTACATAATGTTTTTCATGTTAAATATAAGTAAAACGGACAACAATGCAAGTTATTACTTTTGGACCCCTCCTTACTTTCGAAAGCAAGTGACAACATTATATGTAGTATAATCTCTTTTATAATCCTCTAAAACATGTATCGTGGATAGGACTTGTTGTTTATATATTTGATAATATTATATGTGAAGTTGAAGTGTGTTGTGAATGTTTGAAGCGAAATAGTCGCTATAAACACACTTTGAAACCCTTTGTATTCAACGTATGCTAAACTGGTTAAGATGTGAATATATTATGGAAATGTATATTTGGTTGTTCTCTACACATGTATTAGTGTGTTTGACACAAAGGAATTGGCTTGGGGAGTTAAAGAAATTGCGAATGAAATTTGTGAGAGTTAGAAGCGAAAAGGTCGTTATGGATGCACTTTGAAAATGCCTTATGTTCGTCGATTTTTAAACTCAGCTTTGAAAGATATCCTAAGGGATTCTTTGCATTTTTAATAAGTACTATAATTTTACTCCTAAATGAAAAAATATCGAAGTTTAAATATAATTTAATTATTATTTTAAAGTAAAGCGTTTTAAATTATAAGACATGCTTTTAATTTTTTTTAGTAAATTATAAAGTTATTTTTAAAATATTTTACATAGATATTTAAACCTATTTACAAGCATTTTTAAAGTATAGGTGTGTGTGTATGGAAAAATTGAGTATTTTTATAAAAGTATAAAAGAAATTTTTGGATTATAACACTTACATTTTAATATATGGTTTTGTAGAGTTATTAAAAGTATTTTACATTATTTAACAAATGAAGACATACTTAGATCTTCAAATGGATATTTTAAGAGATAATAACAAGTATGGAATGATTTTGGGTTTGTTATGACAATATGTTAACAATATTTGTCTTTAACTCTTTTTGATTATACTTATGAATATAATTAGATCTTTGAAAAGAATGTTTTAAAGATAACTATAAAAGAAGTGGTTTTGGATTGTTGTGACAATGTTTAAGTAACATTTGTCTAAACTCTTTAAATAGATTTGTGAATGTAATTAGATACTTTAAAGGATTTGTTAATGGAGATAACAAGGATGGAATCTTTTGGAAAAAAGATAGAAAAAGTAAAGGTTTAAAGTAAGTAAATCTCGTTAATGATTTGTGAATATACTTAAACCGTTGAGATAAGTATATGAATACTTTTTGAAGTATTGAAAATATTATAAATATATAATGAAATATTAGAATATAAGTACATACCTTTTATAAAGGTAATTAAATCCATATATGAGTATAAAATAGAAATATCTAAAAGCTTCACGGCTTCATACACTTTGACAACCCCCGGGGACGAGGATTGGGATGAAACATCTCTAGCTTTAAGAACATACCTATGAAGGAAGTAGTAATTAGTAGACAAAGTTTTTATTAGGTTATAAAGGAAGTTTTAATTAATAAAGGAGTATTAATTAAGAAGGAAGTTTTAAATTAATTAGGAATTTAATTAATTAGGAGTTTAATCAATTAGAAGTTTTGATTAATGAAAGAAGTTTTATTAGATAAAAAACAGATTTACTAATAAAAAGGTTTAATTAGTAAAGTTTAATTACATAGAAAGGGGTTTAGGAGTTGTTTATGTAATTAATCATGCTTTATGTGACTTAATCGTGCTTTGTATGTTTACTTGTTTATGAAAAGTATTTAGTTATGTACTTAACACTAAAAGCCGACGATGTAGGCTTGTTTTATCTATGAAAGTTAAGAGTGATGTTCAAGTAGGGTGTAGAAGCAATTGTGCTCTAACCTACCGGATTCACTCTTATTTGAGGGATAGCGGAATTGAGAAGTTTGGAAACCTGATAAGTATATGAGACTTAGTTTCCATATATGATCGTTCTTATTATTGATGAATTTGATCAAAATTAAATTAGAAATATCTAGAAGAAACACAAGGGTTATATGGTACAGTTATCTTAGGTGATGCTATACTGTACGTACAAACTCATCTGGCTCTTCTAGGACAAGTGATAAGGAAATCCATCTAGATAGGAGATAATCTCCACCCTCGTGTATTGTCTATTTATTTTTTTAATAACCGGGATTGAGTTAACAAGAAATCTATTGATTGGTTTTGAAGCATCCAATAAGCGAGGGAGTATTCTTATATGAGATGACTCAAAACCATAACCACTTCAAAAACATATACGTGTTCTATATTCTGGGAGCTGCTGTGAAGTGAAATGTTATCAAATTACACTCTTTATCCTAAGGTTAAATCTAAGGGAAAAGTCGGTGTTAACATTTCGAATGATGCTATCATGTGGGACTGTCTATCTTGAGTAGTATTCCAAAGGAGAGGATAAAATTAACATTCATCAGACGACTTATGCTAGTATCTATGTTGAGATTTGAGATCTGTTCAAGATGCTCAAATCCATGTTGAGATTCATTATCTGTTCAAAATTATGTAATCCATTTGGGGATTCATGTTCTGATCGAGCAAAGAAAACTCATATGAAAGATAATGAATGTGACTTCACCATCAGTAAATGACTAAAACCAGGAATAGGATGCATAGCCGGGGAATGTAGCATTTAGCTGTACCAAGGGTGCACGTGCTATATTTTAGTGTTTCTAACGGATATGCATGCGAGATTGATGCATTCAGAGCCACGTGTTCGGGCGTGGACCAGCTATGTATTCCAATGGTAAATTCCCTAGAGATATATCTGTATGCAGGAAGACAGTTCTTGCTATATCGAGGGCACCTCCACGGAAAACCTACACAATTATGTGAAAACACCTTAGTGATTATAGATTATATACCCATTGACGTTGTGGTGCACATGCAACACATATATTTTTGATTTATATTCTACACCCGAGACATTATCTGTTATATCACTTTATGTACTTATTAGATAACGGTTCTTATGAGGGGATAACCATTACATTACTCCATGCGGTCTCAAAAGTACTGTTATACGCTATATATATATATATACACACACATACATACATATATATATATTTCTTGAGTTTCTCACATCAAACTTAAGTCTGACATGTGGATTTTGTTTTTCCTAAATCCCTCACGTGCTCTTTCGAGCGATCTGAGAAAAGAAGGTTCTAGTTGGATGTTAATTAGAGCTCAAGGAGACAAGTTGGATGTTTCAGCTACCGTAGTGTTTTTATTCTCATGCATTAATGTTATGTATATATCGATATTTATGAGGATGCGTTGTTATAGGCCCAGGCTGATGATAGTATTCATAGTTTAATTCTAAAATGCTTTGCATTTTAGAGTGACAGTTTTGTACTGTCTTTAGATATTATATGTTATCGTTCTGTTGTGAGATTGTGATATTGTGTTCCTTCTTTCATTTTCAATTTCCTTTTCTTTTTCTTTTACCCTAACAATCTATCTTTCCGGCACTTGGATGCTTGGCATGTGAATACGGTAGATGTATTAGTGTCGACATTCAGAAGTCGAAAAGGCGGGCCACAATAGCTGGTATCAATGCTGAAGGTCAAGCGGGAACCTTAGCTTTGGTTAGATATGGCTTATTAGAGATAGATTAAGCGACACCCTAGAGTAAGTTGAGAGTACGTTGAACAAGGCAAGTAGCCCAAAAGGATGATCATGGTGTCTGAAGATCATGCATTGACAATCGTATGAAGCAACGATCAAGTGAGACCAAGAGATAGAATCTCTAGAATGTTCTAAGTATGGATCAATGCCTCCCTTATGTAGGGGATCGGTGCCTATCCCTTCCACTAGGCAGGGGATCGAACTGGATCACTATAGCTATGAATAACATAAATAAGCATTTCAACTCAATGGAAATTGATCGATATCTCCATAAAACACGTTAATGACTATAGAAAAAAACTTTGGAAACACGAAGCTAAAATAGAGGTGGATGCATAGAAGGGATCGCATGACCTCACGTGGCCAACTTATTCGGTCGTGCCAGATTGCTCATACTTAAGAGTTGGGCCATGAAACTTTTTGGGTAGCCTTGTCTACATTGTGAGATTTTATCGATGAAGTTTCAGAAATATATTCGGTCATCTACATCTATTAATATAGAGTTTATTTTTCATTTTAGGGATCTTTAAGCTGCTATTTTACTTCAACTCTATTGTAATCAGGGACCTATTATGATATAATCCCTCTGTAACCAAAAATGAGAGTATTTAATAAAGCAATTCCTTTAAGTGGATGTAGGCAATCAATGCCGAACCACTATAAATTTGTTTGTTCTTATTTTTGCAAGTTTACTCTTTGTTTTAAGTTTATTTCTTCACTTTATTTCTATGCCTTCAATGCATTGGGTGTATGTGCCAACTTATAGTGCAAACATTTTGGTGCTCTTACTGATAAAAAATTCTAAGCTTGATTGGATCTCATCATCAACTTGTGGATTCCCATATCCATGAGATAGATCCAAATTTCTGCCAACAAATTACCGTTTCTACTCAGATTTGAAGAAGATCTATAAGGAAGCTATTGGCCAAAGCCAAAGGAAACCAGTCCACTGCTTCCTGTGTTACTGAAGATAACGAAGATACTGGCATTCAATAGATTGACCAAAATGTACATATAATGGATACCGATGCCCCAAATCCAGCTGATTACATCACCAAAGCCAACTTTGAAGTCCTCATGAAGGAATTGTAAAAGGGTCGTCAACGGCTCAATCGGGAAATCCAGGCCAATATCGAACAGAAAACCAGTTGAGAGGCCAACGTGGAAAGACAAGGAGGGAGCCTACTCAATATTCAGGGTCATAGAACTCCTCTTCATACGACGACTATCACAGGAATAATTGGCTCCAGACATATGTGTATGATGCTGGAACATCGAAGGGGAACTATGCAATCGACTATCACCAAACTACCTGGAACGACACCGGACCCTCTAAGGGGATCGACACCTTACCCTTTAACCTAGAGGGAACTTTTAAGCTGGTGGAGGAACCAACTCCAAACGCACCACAACCGACCAAGGCGTTGGAACCCAGGTGAATGCGATTTAACCACAATTGAGAGACGATGATAGGATTGCTGCTCAAGAGGTACATGAAGAGTACGTTGAGCCAAGGAAATGTGGTGCTGCCCGAAGGCATGGATCGGGTCGTTCACGTGAGGTAGGACACAACCTCCGCCATGCACCAGCTCTTCAGATGCCGGACCTAATGGCTATGGTGAGATGGCTTGTAAAAAAAGCCAAGGCCTGACCAATGATGATTGGGGCTCTCTAAAAGTCATAATCCATTCACTTACAACATCCAACACGCGGAGTATATGCAGAGCGTTAATGTGCCTACGATGCCTGCTTATGCAGGAAAAACCGACCCATGGCAACATCTGATTAAGTACAAGGTACATAGACTCCGCACGAGCCACTTGTCGAAGTTAAGTATACATGTCTTCCCCTTTTTCTAGAAATGGTTGCGACCATGTGGTTCACCAAACTACCACCACGATCAATTTATTCATTTTATAAGTTAGCAAGGAGTTCGTATAGCAGTTTTGCATGCATGTGACATGCTCCAAAGATGTCATGTCCCTCTGTAACTTGATCCGGGCTCCAGGGGAGTCATTGAAAGATTATCTAGAAAGGTTTAATAAAGCTATTAGAGAAGTCAGCAATCTAAAAGATGATGCACTATTGATGGAATTGACTAAGGGAGTCGACCTTGATTCTAATTTTGACGATTGATTAGCGGGAAAGCCTCCTTCTACATTGAACCACTTTTATGCAAAGGTAGTTCAGTATCTGAGGAAGGAGGAGGCAAAGTGGGCCAGGAAGAGAGACGTTATAGGCAAGAGTGTCGAGGGAGTACAAAATAACGTGGTTGTGAAACTGTCCAGAGAGATTTCTGAGAAAGTTGAAGTTAATGTTCAAAACAAAGCAAATAAGCAAAAGAGAGGCAGTGATAGAAACCGTGACTGAAGACGGGATTCTAGGAAAGGAAAGCCAAGGATCCCGACATTTGACACATATACACTGTTGAATTCGTCATTAGAGAACATCTATCACCTATACACCGTTTAACGCGTCATTAGAGTGCATCTATCTATTGACCTAAAATACTGCAGTACATAAAACCACCTCTAGAGGAACCGACGGAGAAGCCTAGACCGGCAGGGAAATACTGTAGATTCAATGAATGTTATGGTCATACAACAGGTGAGTGCCGCCACTTCTATGATATCAACGAAAATTTTATTCATGAAAGAAAGTTGCAACAAGTTTGTTCGAGCCCCATAGGATAGTGGCCAGTGGATGTTCAACCCCAATAGAGAACAGGCCCTACATAATGCCGAGGAACCTAGGCAAGCGGGAGGATGATCGGTCATTAACACTATTGTTGGAGGACCATATCCAACTGACAAAAGCTAGCAAGAGATAGCACGTTACATGAACTCTATATGACATATTGATATTGAATGATGCTTGAACACGGAGGATGGTGCTCCGACAAAGCAGCAAAGAACTATGACTGACGGTATCATATTTTGGAATAGAGATGCAGATAGGGTAGAGGCCCCTACAATTTATCCAGTGGTGATCTTGTCCATGATCGGCCCTGCCTTGGTGAGAATGGTTCTGATTAACTGCGAATGTTCAGCCAGTATCCTTTTTAGAAGGCCTACGATCAAATGTTACCGGTGGCCAAAATTTTGAAACCATATGAAGCGCATATTAATGGCTTTAACGGTATTGCTACTGAAGCGATAGCCTACGAAGAGCTAACAGTGGAGTTTGGAGACAACAACCGTTGGAGACTACAGGAGTGGTCGTTTGTTGTAATGGACGTGAACTCTCCATATAATACTTTCTTAGGCCAACCGGCTCTTGTTAAATTGAGGGCAGTTATCGCCCCTTGGTGCTTAACACTCAAATTCTCAACAAAGAATGCTATAAGAATTATTCATGGAGATCAAGCAACTGGCCATGCCTGCTATGTTGTTGAATTATGGGATACTCAACGGAAAGAAAAAAGATGTAGAGAAGCCTCTTTGCATCAAAACTAACAAAGCCTAGCAATCAATGTTCGAGCCTAGCTTGGGCACCACATTTGGTTCTATGAAGATATAGAACCGAGAGATGACAAAGAGGAACCAAAAGGACCCAAGGTTGCCCTCACTAAGCTGACGATTAACATCATTGTCAGCCATGATGACCATCGCAGGTCCTGAAGACCGGATCATAGCTCAAGGCGACGATGTTGAAGGAATTAGCTAGCTTTCTCCTGGCGAATCTTTATGTGTTTGCTTGGACCCATTCTGACATGTGTGGGATCTCACCAACCATCATGAGCCATGCGTTGAATATCGACCTGACGCATATCCCGGCGAAATAGAAATAACGTAGCATGGATTCAGAAAGATCTGCTACACTTAAAGTGGAGGTAGATAAACTCAAAAATGATGGGTTTATCCATAGTTCCCTCTACCTAAAATGGGTATCAAATGTTGTACTCGTAATAAAACTTAATAGAAATTAGAGGACATGAGTCGATTACTCAGACCTAAATAAAGCATGCCCGAAGGATAAGTTTCCACTTCCAAGGATCGACCAGTTGGTAGACTCAAAAGCTGGACATGAAATGCTTTCATTTATGGATGCATACTTCACGTACAATCAAATTCCAATGCACGTCCCAGACCAGGAACACACCAGCTTCATTACCGACCTAGGGTTATACTACTACATCGTAATGCCTTTTGTGCTAAAAAAGACTAGAGCAACTTATCAAAAACTGGTCAACCAGATATTAGGAGATCAAAGCAGACGATCAACGAAAGTATATGTGGATAATATGATCATGAAGTCATGATGATCAAACGACCACATTGGTGATTTGGTGGAGATGTTCAGTGTTCTTTGGAAATACGGAATGAAACTCAACTCTTTGAAATGCTCTTTCGGTGTTGCATCAGGGAAATCTTTGGGTTTCGTCTTTAAATCTCTTGGGATTGAATCCAATACCAAGAATATTAAGGCGACAAGAGATATCTAAGCACCAAAGATTATTAAACAAGTGTAAAGCGTAAATGGGAAGGTCATCGCCCTGAATCGATTCATCTCCAAGGCCACAAATAAGTGCATTCCCTTCTTCGACTTGATCAAAAGAGGGAAGAGGAACTTCGTATGGACGTAGGATTGTATTGAAGAGTTCCAAGCTATGGTACATCACTAAGAGAGTTTCCTTATCTTGTCTCAGCCACTGGATCACGAAGACTTGTATATCTATTTAGTGGTGTCAATACATGCTATAAGTGTCGCACTGCCGTGTGAAGAGAATTAGACCCAAAGGCCAGTATACTATGTTTGCAAGCGATTGACAGGTGATGAAAGAAACTATCTGAAGCTGGAAAAGCTCGCATACTACCTGCTGATTGCATCAAGGAAGCTCCATCGTTATTCTCAGGCTCACCTCATCAATGTCATAACCGACCAACCGTTACGATAGGTCCTACAACAACCTGAGATGTTTGGGAGGTTACTTAATTGGAACATTGAACTATGCCAGTTCAATACCACTTATCTCCTTCGAAGAGCTATCCAAGGGCAAGCGTTGGTGGACTTCATAGCTGAATTCAGTGCACAAGATGACCCTATTGAGAGCAGTGGAGAATCTACTATCCAATGGAAGATGTACACAAATAAAGCATCTAATGATCGGTGTTCTGGTGCTGGAGTCCTACTAGTAACTCTAGAGGAATACTTGATCTGCTATGCCCCAAAACTCAACTTCTCTAGGACCAATAACAAATTTGAATATGAAGCCTTGATCGCCGTGCTCAAAGTTGCTAAAGAGCTGGGAGTAAAATCTCTGCAAATTTTCTACGAAACTCAGTTAGTAGTGTGCCAAGTCAGGGGAGAATATCAAGCCAAAGGAGTGCTTCTTGCTCCTTACCTCAACCAGATCCAAGGACTGCTAGCCGATTTTGAGCATTACACTATTACACGTATCCCCGGAGAGCATAATGGGAAAGTGACTCATTAGCCAAACTAGCCAGTTCCAGGATTCATAGCAATGGGCTTAGTCCTAATTGATATACTTAGTACTCCAAACATTAACCGAATGGAGATTGATTAGATCTTAGATACGGAGATCGAGAAGGAGATGTGGATGACTCCGATAAAAGATTATTTGCAAAGAGGAATCCTTCCCAAATGGAGGAATGAAAAACGGCAGTTCCTTCATAAAGCTTCACCAAAATCCTTCATGAAGGCATCATGTATAGGAAGGGTTTTACCATTCGCCTGCTTTGGTGTACCGCCAATAATGAAGTTAAACAAGTATTAAGAGAAGTGCATGAAGGAGAATGTAGCAATGACATCGAGTTGCAAAGCATGGCACAGAAGATAATTCGCTATGGATATTACTGGTCAACTATCAATCAAGATGCAACTGATTACGTAGAATATACGACAAATGCCAGAGATATGCAAAGATTCTGAGAACCCCTTCGATGGAGATTACTCAAATGATCAGTCCATACTATTTGCTACATGGGGTATTGACATCATCGACACCTTGCCAGTTTCCAAAGGTGGCGCGAAGTACACCATCGTATCAGTCGATTACTTTATTAAATGGGCTGAAGCTGAACCTTTGGCCACGATCTCTATGAAGAAAGTAAATAACTTTGTTATACAAAATATCATCTGTCACTTTGGTCTCCCCAAACAATCATAACTAACAACGTGACCCATTTCGATAGTGTTGAAAACAAAGACTTCTGCCACCGGCAACGTATTATGAAAATATTTATGATAGTTGCTGACCCTTAAATTATTATAGGTCAAAGCTATTAATAAAATAATAAAGTTCATTTTGAAGAAGCGTTTGAAAAAGGCCTGAGGCAAGTGGTCGATGAACTCTTGTTAGAATTATGGGCATATAGAACCACCCACAAGTCTACGGCTGGTCACATTCCATTCGCCCTTCCTTACAGCTCTAAAGTCGTGATTCTCATAGATATTGAAATCCCTCCTCATCGAGTGACATACAATTACCCAAAAGAAACAGAGATCTCCTTTCGAAATCTCTAGATTTGATAGATGAGAAGCATAAAGAGGCTGACTTAAGGGCAGCTGCACATTGACATCGAGTCGTCCAATACTACAACATTAAAGTCGGAGCTAGGACATTGGAAATTAGCGATATTTTTTCAAACAGATCTTTCCTAGATCCGTTAACATGGATCCGAGATGGAAAGGATTGTATGTTATCGATTAGAAGCTTGGAGATGGAACTTTCAAACTAACGACTATCGATGGCACTGCACTCCCTAGAGCATGGAACAATGAGCATCTATGGCGCTACTTAATTAAATTTTGTTTCACTTAGTTATATTTCATTTAGAATTTTCTTTGCATTTCAGCTTAAGGCTACGTAATAAGACAGACTCTGCGTTTTCTCTTTCAGCTTGCAATAAAATTTGAAGTTTTTTCCATATCTATGAATTGTTTGTACGTAGTATAATAGTTGTGATATGCGACCGACTTACATCTACATAAGCCTAATATAGATGAAAGAGTACTCGAAGTTTAGCGCCAACCAAGTTCTCAGGTCCATGACCGAATTAATCAAAATAAACGTGGCTCGACCGATCATTTGATAATTCTCACTTATGATCTGATGGCTGAGTATAAAACATAGAACGGATGCGACTTGATAATCCGTAAGCTAATTCTGTCCCACGATTCGATGGCAGGAATATAATTAAAAGTGGATTTGATACAACCGACCATTCTTCGACTTTTGCCACTGACTTGGGGGCAAAAGAATTGATTGAGGAAAATGTGATTCGATAATTTAGCCGAATAACTACAGTCCTTAGAGTGTGGAACAGGGTTTAAACACCAAATGAGTGTGATTAACCACCAATAACCTAACTCTGACTCCTAGAGTATAGATGAAAGTATAGACAAATGAATGAGTGTTACTTGACCATTCATTCGCCAGCTCTAACCTGAACCCGACAGGAGGATTATAAACTCATAATGGACGGGATTCGATCGTCCATAAACTAGCTCCGCTAACCTGAGACTGGGAGAAGAAGTATAATCACTTAACCACAGAATATGACACGTGACACCATGGTTCGTGCCCGGTGCTTAATGCAACTTAAGGCTAAGACCAAAAGGAGGCCTTAAAATAGAATTATCGGATCAACGTCAGAAGTAATGGATGACCTAATAACATTACAACTGAGAGGATGAGCGACGAATTACTAGTACATTGGACGGAAAATGTAATAGCTCAAACACCTAAACTAATTAATACAAAAGTTAAAATGAAACGAAGAAGTTTTTATTTACATGCTCAAACTTGAAAAAAAGTACAAGTTTATTCCAGAAACTGGAAACCAAAAGTGGGGTCCATGCCTGCACAATCATGGCCAAAAAAAATACCTAGCTATTCGTGACCCAAGCCAATTCAACGGCTCTTTCTTGTCCTTCTTGGGCTTCTTCGGGGTAGATTCACTAGAGCTATTGCCCTTACCCTTCCTCTTTGATTTTCCTTAGCTCTTGCGATCCTTCGGCGTAATGTTTTTTAGAAATAGAAATGGAAGCAGTATCACTATAGGAAATGGAAATGTCGACCTCCTAAGGGATGATACTGCTAGGTAGTATGGTTTGGAGTGGAGCGACATCCACCTCGACATGCTCCACCTTGATCTTTTTATCCAGCTCCTCCGTCGTGAAGCACTCTTTCAAGTTGGGTTCATTTGTGTGCTCAGAAGCATAAGTCACCATTTCATCACGGGCCTATTGATTGTCGGTTTTTTCTTCATTCAAAGCCTCTATGACTTTAGCATCTAGGCCAGGAGCCTCAGTGGATTGGACGGTCAATACCATCGATGTAGTAACAACCGTTGTGGACTCCGTGGTCAGTGCATGCCATCCCAGGATGACGTCACAACTAGATGCACGGCAGATGCGGTCAAATCTACAATTTCATAAGGTTCAATTGTAAGCCTGTGACTTTCATGCACAAGATGTAAACCTTCTCGAATGTCAGGGAGGTGAGAGATATACCTTCATCGGATTGGCCTTCGAAACCAGAGTGATGCCTTCATGAATCAGAGATAGCTTAAAAGACTCGTCCATATAAGGCTGATCTGGATTATAGCATGTATCATTTTCAAGGGCATGAGAAGCTAAGGCACCAGTTCCCTAACTTGTAAGAGGGTCTTGAGAGCCAAACCCAAAGGCTTCACTGCCTTCTCTTTCCTGTTCGGTGGTCTTTGGGTCACGAAATGGACTAAGCCGTGCAACCTTGAGTTCATCAAGCTCTTCATCATGCAAGATTTTATGCATAAGCTGCTCCTCATCAACCTCAACGTTACCAAGAGATTTCCTCTTCAGCTCCATGATATAGTCCCAAGCCTCAGCTAATGACTCAAGGTATCACTTTCTAAGGAATCGGAGATCGATGTTAAGGAGGACACTTGCATTGTAATATATCAACGTAGGATCAAAATCATCCTTTATCTCTGTCGTACAGGCCTCCTTAGCCTCTTCTTTGGAAGTCTCTATTCACATATGTTGTTTCTCAGCCTCACCCTTAGTCATGCAAGCCTCAATGATTTCCTTGCAATATTCTTGGGACTCTTGTTGAGCTTTAATCTTCTCCTTCTTTTCTCTTTCAAACTCCTCCTCAAGCCGTCGAATATGAAGAGTCAAAGCGTCATTACCGTTTTTCAGAGCATCCTTGTCTTTTTGCAAAACATCCTTCTCGAGAGCTAAAGTACCACTACAATGAATGGTAGCGTCCGATTCAATTTGATTCTCTTTCTTTATATGCTCAACTTCTTCGAAAGATTTTATGCCTCTCTTCTCGGCATCGTCCAGTTTTGATTTCAACCACATAACTTCCTTGTCTAGGTGTTTGATAGTTTCTTTATCTTGAACCGCCTCGAGAGTTAAACAAGCGATCTCTTGCTTCCTTTCCTCACCACTTTAGTGATTCACTCAGTACATGTAGAGTTATGCTATGCTGATTATAAACATCACAGACATAAGAAAGCGCTATGTACTTGGCCTCTGAAGGAATTAGGTGCATAACGGTGATGAATTTAAACTCATCGAAGCATATCTTTGGAAATGTGGCATTAAGTGCGGTCATCCTTTTTGCAGCTGTAGCATCAACTGCTATTGGAGGTTTAACTAGAGTAATTGAAGCTATGAGGATATGTTTTCCATGCCTATGAAATGATGTGTCAAGGCTTCCTACAGTAGACCAACGTTTAGAGGATCGCTGGATGTTAGAAGAACCCAAATGTTGCTTGGGAACTATAGTTGAAGTAGGTGCATGAGGTAACAATTTATCACTATTATATATGGTGGGATATGGATCGACGTCCTTCTGATGAGAAGACTAAGACTTTGACAGGTGTCTAGACAAAAAGTCCTTGGACTAGTAGCTTCTGTCCTTATCATCCCCTTTGTCACGGCCTTCCCTTTCTTGGCCAAATTATCGGCCAGAGTCCCAACCCTGACTAGGCTCAAAATAAGAAGGCTAGGGGCATGATGACTTCTTTAAGCGATCGAAGTTACTAGAGCGTCCCATGGAACCTACAAATAAAACAAAGGTGTATCAACATCATTAGAATTAAAGATGGATAGGTGTCATGCAGTATAGTGTGCGTGGATGTGAGTGCCCTAGTGTCCCCATGATGGACTAAGTGCTAGAGCTTTACTAGCCGGATTGACCTCTCCCATGGTAGTGAGAAGAATGTCAGTGTTAGATCGAATAGGAGTATCAGACCCATTAAGGCTCATATTGGCGAAATCATAATTCGTAACATCCTCCGGCATCCCGGATGTTCGCCAGTCCCTCAAATATATCTTTCGGAGGCAAAGAAGTGGATTGATCTACGGCAATAGAGGTTGGCTTGGGTAGCTTGGCAATTTTCCCTTCCGAAACTTATATACGAGCCTGTTCTCTTTTCTCTTCTTTGAAGTAAGGAGCTATGTGTCTTGAGAGGACTCGATTATAGGTTCATGTCCTGTACCTATGCTGTCAGGGCCAAGCTCATTAGCATCACCCCTTATTTCGCCTTCTTTGGCATCATCCAGAGCCTCCATGAATGGAGGCATGATAGGATTAACATTGCCACCTACTTACCGAGCAGTACCTCTTCATCTTACCACTTCCTCTTCATCGTTTCCTCATAACCCGGTGTTATGACCCTCTTCTAGTAAGTCGAAGGCAAAATGGCACTCGTCAATAATAAAGGACTTAACATCTCTATCTTCCACTGATATATTCATGAGCTCTAAAACCACCTTGGAATACCTATCATTGCTAAGTCGTGGATAGTTACCTACAAGATTCAAAGAATTTCTTAGTTCAAGGTATGATTTGAATAATAGCAGCTAGATTGAGTTCAAAATGACACTCAGTCCTTCCAGCCGTCGTCCTAAGAAACCAGGTGGGCAACACACATAAAACCATTCATTCTTAAATGCACTTAGCTTATTCCAAGCACTAGTTATGTCCTGGTAGTTACTGATTAACTCAAGAAAAGTTTACAAGAGGCTCCCTTTTTGTCGCTTAAAATTGTAAATAATTCTAATGTCCTTTGGAGTCGGTTCATGATATAAGAACTCAAGAACTATCATATATGAGCAATGCAGAAATGCGTAGCTATTTGGGTGCAACTGGACCAGAGTCAATCTCAAATAATGCAACATCTTTTAGATGAATGGATTAAAAAGTGAAATGCATCCTACCCAGCACATGTACTTGTTACAAGCAATTTACCCTTCCAAAGGCAAGTAAGTTCTATCATTATGAGACGGCGCTCGTACATCCTTACATGGGATTTCGTGCTTAATACAAATTCTATAAAGAGAAGCCCCATCGACTCTCAAAGCCACAGAGTCTTTCGGATCCACTAATATGATGGAATCTTCCAAAGTGTCAGGGGTTTGCCCATTTTTTCTTTTGGACTTGAAGGGTTTTCAGGAACTCGATGCAAGATTTTAGGTTGTTCTGATTATTGACCTAGAGAATAGCGAGCAGAGACCATTACAGAGCTTCATTTAACATTAGATCCAATGTGTGTAGCAGCTTGCTCAACAGCCATAGCAGCCAAACGCCCAAAGCGTCTGGAACCCACAAAATATCACACTCAATATATAGTTGCAGTTAGAGAAAGAAATTCGATCCCCTAGTGTAGAGTGTAAACTAGTGTGGTGTGGTGTAGTATTATGTAGTGCAGTGGTGAATAATTCAGGATTAAACGATAGTTGTGATAAGACTCTGGAATTCGACTTGAGTGACCATCATTGCTGACCGCTACAATCGGCCTTCACGTAGATGACTGTGGATTTCATATAAGATCTGGGATCAATTATCATCACGCTAGGATATGATGATGCATTCAAATTCAAATTTCGATTCAGACTCTATATGCTCATGTCGTTTGTTTTTAAGTCTTAAGTCATGTCCCATTGTGCGGGTTCACATTCATATGGTCAAGTATGCAAGTTTTCAAGTACAAGTGTGCCTACATCAAGCAAAAATTGCCTAAGTCTATCTTAGGTAAGGGATCGGTACAGATCCCATTACTTAGGTGAACCCACTTAAGCATATTCAAACTCAACTTAATCTTCTCCAACATGCCTGTACCGATCCCTACCACGTTGCTCCTCTAGACTTTACCACTCCACTTCATCTTCTCCAACTTAGCACCGAACCATTCACTCATCCTTACTCCATTCCGTCCCTCCCATATCTATATCGATCCACTCCTACACAACCAAAAACGCAAATCTGACAAGCTAATAGAGATTAATAACCCATCTTTAATGCAATTGAATCAAGCACGAATTGGGTTCGATCTTAGTTACAGCCTAGGGCTTGAACTTGAGTTTGATCTAAACAAAAATTAGTGGGATTGGGTTATATTTTGGTGGGAGAATGCAAGGTAAAGGATGGGATGACGAATGACGCAGTGATTTGTTAACAAGAAAACTTGTCAACATCCTCAAGGTTATGTGAAAGGTAATTAAATTCAAATGAAACCAAATTGTTGAGATGATCTCTTCCATCGAAACAACCATTTCGACCAGGTTGACTTAGTCAAAAGGGCTTAAGGAATCAACTCTACCTTCCGACCAGGTTGGCTTAATCGAAAGAGTTTAAGAAGTAAAATCCACCCTTCGACCATGTTGACTTAGTAGAAAGGGTGCAAGGAGTTAACTCTACCTTTCGACTTGGTTGACTTAGTCGAAAGGATTTAAGTAGTAAGCTCGGTAATGCAGGTTAAGGAAGTAGCATCCTGGTTGAAACTTTTCCTTTGAATGGGTTGAAAGTAACCTTTCATTTTAGCTTTTTCATCCCTTTTGCCCATGTTGGAAGATTTTTTCTAGACCTTTCAATCACGTTGAAAGGGATGCATGTTTCACTAATATGGGATAGTTGCTCTTGACCCTGGTGATTTCAATACTTCTGTTCACGAACCCCTTCGAAAGCGTTACTGAGATAGCTGTGGATAAATGCCTTTCGAATGAGTTCTTATTTATTTTATCGTTAGTCTATTATAAACTGGGACCCTCTTCGAAACACCCCTTTCGACCAGGTCGAGAGGGGTTCCTCTCTTTCGAAATAGTTCCAGCTTGTAATTGCCTAAGTTCCACTTTGTTTTTTTTTGCATAAGATCGACCTTGGTATCCCCCAGTTCCATAAATCCAATAATGTTGAAACCTTGTCATCATCCCTATTTTCATTGTTTAATGTTGGTTTCGATGATGATGTGTTTCGACTATATATACCCCATTCGATCCTATGCACTGCATGGAAAAAAAGAAATTAAGAGAATATGTTAGAATCACGTGCAATGGATCATTAGACTAGCCAATGGTTTAAATGATCTTCCTTGTCATCAAAATCCTTAATGTACCAGCCATTTATCCTTTATTAATAATCTAAAATGAGTTACAATTAAGAGAGCTTTATCACCAATTCGATTTAGGGTTTCTCGAGTATTTAATTGCGGCTAAGAAATTGGAATAAAAGAAATGAATTTGGGATTCCAAAATTCGGTCCCCAAAACTGGACCCATGGGTCTTATTTATAGATGCAGGTTGGCCCCCCTTCCACGCTCATGCCTTCGACCTGGTCGAAATCCCTGATTTTATCTACTGTCGACGCTGTCGAAAGGCATCTCTTTTGTAACCTCTGACTCACCCTCGTGCTTTCTTCATATTTCTATGAACCTTTCGACTTAGTCCATACGGTCTCTTATCAAACTTTTTCCTTTATTAAGTTTTTAGTTTTCCTTTTCTTCGCTTTCTCTAGAACTGCTTTCGACATTATTGAAAGATCTTCAAATGCGCCTTTTCTTTTCATGTTGCCTAGTTGTCATCGGAAGTAATGATGGGAGCCTTTCGACTATGTCAAAGGCTTTTCGTAGGAGCTTCGAAGATATTGATGCTTTAATGATTCCAACATTGTTGGTAGCTTCCAAATGCTTATCTGTTGATCAATGTGGAACCTTCTCCTAATGTCATTGACCTCGACCAGTTCAAAACGCTTGGATATGATTTCGAAAGGGTTGTTATGGAGGCGAAACCTCGTTCCAAAAGGGTGGCGCGTAAGTGGGAGATTATCACCCATTTCCTTTGGAAGGAGTTCCAAAGTTGTCTTTGCTTATTTATCTATGATGAAAGGTTGAAAATGGAGGAAAGGTAAAGTCCTTTTTCCATTTGAATCGAAAGCCTTCACACTGTTTATTGAAGGTAAGGGCAACAAGTACCTCCGACTCCTTCGAAATCTTCTTAATTCCTTTGAAACGTCTTCTTCTGGCCTTTATCGAAACCTATGCCTGCAACTTCATCGAAAACTAACACTCTCATTAACCTTCTTTCATACTTATGCTCTTAAGTAGATTTTATGGCTTACATGATGGTTTGTTGAGGTGATTGTTGGATTGCTCGAGGTTAAGCTCGTTAATGGAAGGTGCGAGAAAGAAAAGGGGATTGGGCCAATTACAAGACAAATGACGAAGTGGAAAGAAGAAAAGCTAAGCCATTAGCTTATATATGGATGCGGCCTGCTTCCCAAAAGCCCAAAGCGGCTAAGTATTTGCAAACAAAGGGATTGGTAACGAACCCTCTACTTAGGAGATTGGTACCGAACCCCTATCTTTTAAAAAAAGACAAAAAATGAAAAATTGCGAAACAACTACACTTGAAGTATGTGGAGTCGACAATGACCTATTAGGGTGTAAGCGTGCCTGGGAGCCAATGACAAAGATGTGATCATGAATGTCCGTGTGTATGTACAAACTCAACATTCTATTTCTTGAATTAACAGAAATTAGATGTATTCTCACCTGGGATTTTCAAAGATGAATCCAGTTTAGATAACTGAGGCCTATTAACTCAATTAACTAGCCCATTAGAATCGAGCGTAAATGAAGACTGAAGATTACATCCTGGTTTCATACGATAGATATCGACCAGTCATCACTCTTTGGAAAGATAACTCGACGGAAGGATAATGATTATTCAGACAGTTGAATGGAATCTTTTCCTGCAGCTTTAACTTGCTTTAATTCAAAGCACATCATGTTTGAAATAAGACGTAATTTGGGGTAAGTGTTATCCAACCTTTTGACCCAGCTATATCCAGACTGATTGGATAAGTTAGACTTGACGGTAGATAAGGCAAGTAACCCAAGGGAATGATCACAGAGTCCGAAGATCAGGCTCAGACAATGGTATAAAGCAACGATCAAGCGAGACCAAGAAATAGACTATTTGGAATATTCCAAGTATGGATCAGTACCTCCCCTAGGCAGGGGATCAGTACCTATCCTTTCCTCTTGGTAGGGGATCAGATTGGATCACGATGGCTATGAAGAACATAAACTAGCACAAATCAACGGAAAGGATCGATATCTCCAAAAAAACATGTAGGCGACTATGCAAAGCAACTTTGGAAACACAAGCTAGTATGGAGGGGGACCTACAAGATGGATCACGTGACCTCGCATGGCCATATTGACCAATAGACCTCGATCGCTCATACTTAGTAGTTAGGCCATGAAACCTTTTGGGTGGTCTCGTCTATATAATGAGATTTTGTCAGCGAAGTTTTAGGAAGATATTCGGTCATCTACACCTATAAATAGAGAGTTCATTGTGCATTTTAGGGATCATTAAGATGTTATTTTACTTCAACTCTATTTTAATCAAGGATCTATTATGATCTAATCCCTCTGTAACCAAAAAAGCAAGTTTTTAATAAAACAATTCCTTTAAGTGGTCGTAGAGAATCAACGACGAATCACTATAAATTTGTTTATTTATGTTTCTGCTTGTTTACTCTCTGTTTAAGTTTAATTCTTCACTTTATTTCTCTAATTTCAATCTATTAGGTGCTAACTTTTGGGGCAAACAGTAATATATAAGTATAAATTGATGGTATAGTCTAATTACTATAGAGATTAATGATGTTTATCTATCCCTCGTTGATTAGTCTAGTCTTGCTCGGCCAGTTAATGAACTTTTACTATTGTTTTTATGGGAAATTATACTTTTTCATTGCATTGGTTGGATAGGCAATATTTGTAGGAGCATGAAACGATTATGAACTTAGTTTCACAGTTAAACTATAAGGCGTTCAATGATAATATTAGGTTAAAAAGTTAAAGTTAATAAAAGATGTTTATAACCTAAATGAATGATAATATATTTTGGAATAAATATTTTTGAAAAGATTTATATAAGAAAGAGAATTTATATAATATGTTTTGTAAAATATGGTATACATTTTAAAAAGGATTTAAACTGAGAATTTAGGAACATAAATCCTAATGTTTTTGAAAATTATTTACCAAGGAAAATAATAATAGTATTATTTAAAATTTATTTTTGAACAAAAATAGTTTAAAAGAATTTTTAAGGAGATAGAAAGTATCAAACTCACTTCTATCATTGGAAAATAATTCTAGTGATGACTGTAGCATCATCGGCATTCATTTTTGGGTTTCTAAGTAGGGGATGCTTCAACAGTAGTTGGCTACAGAGTTGTTTTAGTAAAACAGAATTTGATTTAAATCTTAAAAGTATGATTTGATATACAAAAGATATAAGTATATATTATTATTTCAAAAGGATTTGAAAGGAAACCTGGTGTTTAGTTCTAAAGTTTTCTTATTATGTTTTTTATGGACGCATGTATCATATGCATTAGTACATTTTGGTTTGTGCATCATATTATGATATGTTGTTTGGTAGTTTTCATTTGTTAAAATGAAATGGTAATTTCAGTGATTTTAGGCAGTTGGAAACTTGCAAATCATTATAAACTTGAACCAAAGTGTCTTTGTGAAAATATAAAAGTTAAGTTTTTGAAACTCTTAAAATGAGAAGTAGTAAGTTAAAACAAGTTTAAATTTGTTGAACATATTTGTTAAGTAAATGAATTTGATGTTTTGTATATACTCTTAGAATGTAATGGATTATTATATGTGTTTATACAAGAATATGGAACAAACATCCAAGGGATTAAAGTAGAAAATTAAATAAAGAAAAATAAAGGAAAACATGGAAAAATAGTAGACACGACATTTATAGTGGTTCGACCAACTGATGCCTACGACCACTTAGATTTTGTATTGATGATATTGTTGTTAATAACTTTTACTCTTATGCATTGGTATGGATCCCCGGGATTACGGGGGAACTACCAAAAATTATAGGAAACTAAGCAAACAACTAAAAAGATCCCTCTAAAATGACCACTTACCCCCTATTTACAGCAATAGTTCGTCGAGAATTTCTCCACCACGATTGCAACCATGTTCCCCACGTCTAGTAGCAGTTGAGCGTGAATGATCGTTGCCATGTCAACATTTACTATGATTAGTTACCAATCCTTAGGCATAAACGAGTATCGATCCATAAGATCGACTTATTGATCTCTTTTATTGCCTTGTGTAGACATTATTTGTTGTTAGCTTCATGTTTTTGTCCTGATTGTCATATTAGAAGCTTATTTATAGATCGATGGTGGAATGGAGTTCCTAATCTTAAGTTCTCGAGACACTCGATAGAAATATGCATGCGATCGATTCTATAAAGCTGGGAATAGGTTTCCTTCAATAACACTTGGAAGTAGAGGAGATTTAAGGTATTTTGGGTAAGATTTTATGGATCGGTACTGATCCATTGAGACGGATCGGTACCGATCCATCACTTTGGGGGATTGAAGCTTAGTGAACTCCAAGGTAGCCTACACCCGCCTTATGGTCTTAATCACACTTGGCTCTTGGGCTTCTTGGCATCTCTCTGGGCTCCCTGCCTCAATAACTTTCAAGTCCGACCCATCAAGTTCGTCCAAACCCTATATGGCCAAAAGGTTGGATAACACTTGCCCTCTAAAGTACATCTTGTTTCCAACATGGTGTTTTGAATCGAGACAAGTTGGGAACGTCATAACTGATTCCAATCAATAATTCGAATAGTTATTATCCTTCCTTCAGACCATTTCAGTAAAATGTAGTGTCTTAGCTGTTCGTCATGACACTTTACTAAGACTTAGCATTATAAAACTGGAGCGTGTTCTCATACTCTATCATGCCATATTCCATAGCTTTAGTTAGATTCCTTTTCTGGACTTCACAGGTTTGAATCTGCTGCCTTGTAGTGTTGGTTGCTAGGGGTTAAGTACATACATGCTTATGCACTTAGATTTCCTGTCATGCTTCAACTCCATATATATGCACATTCTTGTGAAATCATATGCACAATCATTATCACACACATTTTTTATGCTTCTATACCATTCTTGATTATGGATCAGTATCGGTCTACCACATGAAAGCAGGCAAGTTATGGCCTATTTTTCTGGTTTAGGGGTTATATAATCCAATCCAACACTTAATCGGTTCACTTTTTCTGCCTTCGGATATCTAAGCTCCAACCACCACTAACCGTTCTCTTATCCCCGAACCGAAGCTCATGCTACCACTGTTTGCTCCAATCTTCGATCCCTGCTTTCTCTCCAACACCGCGGCCGCCCCACTTGCTCCAACTCGATGTCATCATTCGACTTGCTAGGATCAAACTAGACCATCATTATAGCCCGAACTATCACCTGAATTGACTGCCATCTTCGATATTTGAAGCTTTAGGTAGGTGGCAACGTTGGTGGTAGGCATGGATGGACATCAAGTGGCTGGCCATGCTTGGGACTGGAAAGAAAGTGATAAAGGCGGAAACTCACTCCAAGGGTATGGATCGATGTCGATCCAACCCTTGGTAAATTTCTGCATTGAAAATGTTTGAGAGATTTTTGCAAAACAACTAAAACCAAAGCTTTCCCAAATGAAATCTTTTGAGTTTCAAGGTGTTCTCAACACATGGTTAATGACGTGAAGCCCATTGGGATGGTCAGTGATGAAGGTCACTTCGGGTAATAACCTGGCTTCCAAGTAAACTATTACACAACATCGAACATTGACACTGCACGACACTGTAGAACATTGTCATTTGCATCACACTACATTGGGATTTCACTTTAGCATGGGGGCTTAGATTTTAGTTATTCTGATATCACTTGTAAGTTAAGCTTTAATACCTATTGGACATCGACACTTCTAGCATCTCTCCGCTCTTGCTGTAGGGCCATCATCTCCTAAATTTGTTTAATCAAACACTAAGTCAAGCTCAATCATAGTTCCTTTTCACGACACACTCCGGTGCCATCTATACCCCAACTTATAAATCAACAAGGCGAACAACCTTCCATAGAAGTTCCTCTTAAGCCCGTAGAGGGCCTTGAAGTTGAAGCTGCCTCAAGTACCCTTGATGTTCATGGAATATTGGATGATTCCACGGACTTAGTTAATTCAAAAATCAAAGAGGGATTATTTGAAGAATTTGTGAATAGCATAGCATCCCTTTTGAAGACATGGCACATCAACCTCCAGTTGGGTATACATGTGCAACAGATATATGTGTTTGGTGGGGTGCATCCCACAATTCAATCAATTCATCCGAAAGATTTTGCATTTCATGAGCTGGCTTCTGCTCAGCTACACCCTAAGAGCTATGCTTTTCTACATAGCATGTTCATTACTTCACCCACTGTTAACCCAAAAATGAATCAACACCCTGGAGTGTTATATGAAAGCACTAGCGTTATTAGAACAGAGCAAATATAATAGAGAAGTGGCGAAAAAGTAAATAAACACAGAGAATTTATAGTGGTTCTGCTGTTAACTAAGCCTACGACCACTTTATAACTTTATTATTAGTTTGATATAGATAGAATATGATTAAAAATAGTTAAAGAGAGGATTGGTCATAAGTACATGCGCTAGAAAAGTTCTAAGGTCTAGATATGTCTACAGTTACTGCCTTAGTAACTGTGATGCAGAGATAAGAATTGAAAAATAAACGGAGATCTCACGTAGCGATAGAAAAATCCATATCTTTTCTTGGTTTCTCTATGGTTTTTATTTACAGTGGTAGCAGTCATATTAGGCCAAACAAAGAGTTAGAGCAGAGTCTAGAAGTCGGCCCAATGGAGTGTGCAAAGTCGTGGACCTAACTGGCTTAACACCAAAAGTCGGTTTCGGCCTCTCAAGTCGGTACTGACTTCTATGGTCAACCCAGGTGGGTTGAGTCCACTTGCATCCTTCATGCCACTTGAATTAATGATGTTCCATGTAAATTTTTTTTGGAAATTTGGATGATGTTGATGATGATTTCTTCATCACTTGTTTTATTCAATCTTGGTATTCGATTGTTCAAACTGCCTAGATATTACTTGGACACGCATAAGATAGGTAAAGAATAGCCTCTGTAAAGTTTGAGGTACAGTTATGGATTTTATTGAAGTCACTAATGACACGGTGAAGTCGGTGCCTACTTCTCCTTTTTGCTCCATTCGTGTTGAAATTTACTGAGTTATTACTATTTCTAATCTAAATATGTTTGCAAGATTTTAAGTCGTTTTGTCTTCGTCTCGATGTTCTATCTCCTATTAATTTTTTCTTGGTTAAAAACCTATTTAACATTTGCCCCCAGAGTATGATTTCATTGGAAACAGAGTGTGCTCTGGAGTGGGACAAGTCCTGGATGGCTATCCTGTAAATCATAGTTAACTGTTCAAGTGCTGTCTTGAAATGCTACTTTTATTTGGCTTCAGTTGATCGATTTTTGTTCTTTGTTAGCTTTAACTTGGATAGAACACCTACTCTGGATAATGGTTATACGATTTGGTTATGGAAATTCGTATATAGCTTCACGTTGTTGAGTAGACTCTGTGTACAAAGTTTGATGGGTTTATGTTGTAATATGACAGTTCGGTTTCGAGTTCTCATATCAGTACCGACATGTAGGCTTAAGAAAAATTTGGATATTTTTTATAAACTTTTGTACCTTCCAACCTTTCCCACTTTGTTTCTTAGAGCTGAGCTTCCAAACCCTATAACCAAGTTCTCCAATCACCAAATCGTTCTCGGCCTCCGCATTGACTTCACCGCCGGCCTGCTGTTTCATCGTCACCACCAACTACTGCCTTGCCGATCTATTCACCGTCACATGAAACCGTTCCCACCCCACTAATTGCCACTTAGAATTCTTAGACCCGATTCAACATCAAATGCTAGCCTAATTCCATTCAAGTTGAATCATAGGTGGTATTAGCGGATTTTGACATGATGTGGATATCGTGGACCGGTGTGAACCTTGGTTAATGTTGAACGAGGCGAAACACAACTGTAATCACATTAGTTGGATTGGTGACATAGCCATGATCTCAGGCTTGCTCCAATCAAATATGTGAGATTCCGGATAAGAGCTTGTTTTTCAACCATTCACCTTGCAAAACCAACTAGGTTCAATTACCAAACAAACTCTGGTACAATAGTTAAACTTGAATTTGGGCATATATAATGGCTTCATCATTCTGTTTCTTTATTATGGCACTTCTAGTGGTCCTGAAAAGAGAGACTTTTTGTGTCGCCTCTGACAATTGACCCTTTATCGTTCAGTGATCGGTAATGGGTAAGTATAGAAAAGTAGTTTTAAAAGACGATACAAATTGTTTTTCAAGTGCGAGCAAGCTGTCTACACTGGATGGTTCATTCGTAGTGTTCAGGGCACTGGATTCATCTCATGTAGATAACACACTGTATTTGCCCCGTCCAACACTTAGAATTTGATTGGTCAATGCACATTGATTTCCATTAAAGTCTAAGCATTGGTCACACTGGTGTTTATATTTCAAGTTAAGTCTCACCTGACCATGTTGAATGCAAAACTCTCCTTTCTAGAATGACTTGCTAATCAGCATATTGCAAATATGATGAAGGACCATCAACTCCTTCTGAGGGTGCTTCTATCACTGCTTCAGTTTCTCCATCTGTTCAAGTTCAGACCAACCAACCTTCAGTTTCCAAGTCTGAGAGTAAGATGGTGCTAGTAGATCCCAATGTTCTGCCCCAGCTACCACTAGAGCTAATTATAACTAACGCACCAAAGCACGCGCCCACCATTATGAGTGAAAAGATGCTACATAATGTCTAGTTCCGGCAGGGAATTCCCGCCAAAGATGTTCACTTACTGACAAGAAAGGAACTTCCACATCGTCCCCCCAAGTTTTACAACTTGCGGCCAGCCATGTGTCTCAGCGGCGCCACTCTGCACTTCAACATTTCTTGAGTGATTTCATAGGAGAGGTTGGATTTCATCGTTTCAGATTCACCTGAACGGTTTTGCCTTATTGAACTCACTATATGTCTTGTTCATGCAAAATTTGAGCGCCCTCCATGCTTCAAAGAGCTCACGTATTTGCTCAAATTCAAGAGGAGAAAAGATTGCCCTCTTTTGTTATTATTGAGCCTGGACTAGGTGCGGTTATTGGGAACCTTCATAATAAAAATTCAATGTTCAAAACTGAATATTTCTTCGTTTGTTGTCCGAAAGGATTCAATGGCCTTTGGTTAAAAACAAGTGAGTTTTGTTCTATCAATCATCTTTAGAGTGACACTACTTTACTCAAAAATTAACGCATATCTCCATATGTTTCATGATGAGAGACAAAAGATCGGAGCACAAGAAGAAGCTCGAACATCTACAGGTCGTCAGAGCGAGCGAATGCTCTGTCAGCTTCCTCTTGATGAATGAAAACTTGTTAGAGTATAGCTTGTTTTCCCTGGGAAGAGTTGCTAACAACGAAGTTCCTTTTCAGAGTGGCTCTAGGACACATACCCATTCCAAGAGGAAGAGGAAGAAGGTAGATAAGGCGATGGATGTGAGTTCGGTGATGATCATGAGGATGAGGCTATTGATATAAAGACCAACGAACCTCTTGGAGAAAACGGAGGAGGAAAGGATGTTGAAACTGGGGTAGATGGGCTCATGAAAGAGGGTAACCTTAGTTGTGAGGGTGCTAGCGGGAGAATGCCTACCATCCGAGAGGAGGTAGAGATGGTTAAATGAAGAAATGGAAAATAGGCCATGGTTGTGGAGGAAGGAGAGATCTTCGACGATGAGAGTAATAGCAACCTTCAGGCCACTGAGGAAGGGGAAAGAGGATCTTGGGATGAATCATCTAGAATGAGCCCAGACTTCCCGATGTTCTTTCTCCTAACCTTCTGGGCAATGAGATATTAACCCCAGGTCTCAGTACTTCTCCTCATCCTAAACGACCAGCTATCGAGACCCCACTTTCTACACGAGAACAAGTTGTAGGGACTTCCGTTGGGAGTACAGCCACTTCCGACTTCATGAAAGATGTTTCCATCCATGTGAACGAACATGTAGACATCTTAATTATTGAAAAGATAGAAGAAACAGGCTCAAGGATCGACATGCCTTCCGTGGCATTTATAAGTGAAGGGGGCGGTACTCCGACTCTAAAACTAGGATCAACCATTTTGTAAACAATAAAGGGGGTTATTGGAGTTATACACTTCACTCTAGGATCACGAACATTCATCTTTGCATACACCTCAATTTGTGTAATTTCGGAACTTATACATTTTTTCTTTGTTTCAGGTTCAATGGCACGCGACAGATATGAAGCACTTCAACATAGCTCGGGCGACTATAGAAGGATCATTTCCAACCCTCATCTTCGTCGTTACGAAAAGACAAGAGAGGCGATATGTTAGTACATTAGGTATTCATTTTTATGATAACAACTATAGGACAATATATAAAATATAGATACTAATGTTTTAACATGATATATATATATATATATATATAGTGTAGGATATTAGATAGGTGTTTATTAAGAAGACTGTACAGTATATAAAGAGTAGATTCAAGATGTTGATATCAAGAGTAGAATCAAGATCATAATGATTGAAGACTCATGAGTATTGAAGAGTTCAAGATTTCAAGATATTCTAGATAAACTATAAAGTCATGGAATTTTTGATAAAACCCTGATAGCACTTTCTTTGTCTTTCTCTTTATATTTCAAATAAGCAATAAATAATTTCAAATATCCTAGTTTTCAAACCGAACTTTTCAAAATCTATTCAAAATATTTCTCAAAATAATTTATTAACCTTTTATATCTACAAAGATATTATACTTTGTTTTTGAGTATTTTTAATGTACTATATGTTTTGGTATATTAGTTTATATCTTCCTTATGCTTGTTTTTTATATTTATATTTTAATTTTAGATATTTACTTATAATTTATTACTATATTAATTATATATATATTATTTACATTATATTCACTCTTACTAAATCCTTCAAAATTATTTTATAAAGTCTTATTAAGTTATATTTGAATAAAATTTGTATAAACTATATTTAAATGATTCTACAAAGTATCAAATCATTACAAAGCAACGGATTTTCAAAACAATAACTTTAAAGTATTTTTCAATTTTGTGAAGAGTATGTCTACATACTCTATCTATATATGTCAACATAGTGGCCGTAATTTTTAAAATTCGAATTTGAATGGAAGTATCTTTTCGTCGTATCTATTTGCGAATGTACATCACCGTTGTTTCCCTGTATATATATATATATATATATATATATATATATATATATATATATATATATATATATATATATATATATATATATATCAAACTTCCAAACGAATTTAAAACATTTACTTTCTTATTCATCCCTCCCCTTCCACTCCCTTATTTTCAAAGTCAAAATATACCCAAACTCTACCAAAATTCAACTAGAATCAGATTCAATCATCACTACTTTGATTCTTCTTCATATACTCTCTGATTTCTCTCATCTCTCTCACTCAAACCAAGACCAAAGTGCTATTCAATAGTTATAGGATCAATTATAATCAAGATCGAAGATCCGAGTCTTTAAAACTCTGTCAAATCATACTGCTATACTTGTGGGTGTGATTGTAGCCCATAAAATAAATTGGGTGTGCTTAGTAGCCCGTAAATCTAGTGGTGTGCTTGTAACCCGAAAACCAAGTGACTCTACCCAGAGGTCGGGATTTTGGTGGGTATGTCTAATAGCCTTGAAATCAAGATTGTATTTGCATTTACTAATTGCAAAGAAATCTTTACAAGGACTTGTGCGGGACTGGATGTAGGGTAACTCCGAACCAGTATAAAATCCTAATGTGTTCTTTCCTTTTTAATTTTACTACATTTACTTATATCTGCACTTTGATTCTATGATTGTTAATTACATCATTCCAAGTAGAATCTTAAAGAATTTGAAAAATAGTCATGTAATCATTAAATACTATTCACCTCCCTCTAGTGTTAATTTAGCCTTAAGATCCCTATTCTGCTGACTCACATTTGGAATCGGAGCATTAGTTTTCAAAGTATCCATTATCTGATTTTTTTTAAAGTTTAAATGGCTACCAACATTGGTAATAGTAATGTTAGTAACACTATTAATACACTTGTTAGTAACTCATTTGTTGAAGGACAGCCTACTGCTTGACCTCTACTTAATGCCAGTAATTACACATATTGGTCGTGTAGAATGAAAATTTATTTACTGCCAATTAGTTTAGACACTTGGAATATCACACATACTAAGTACACTAAACTAGAGAGTAATTTTGCACAGTGGACTGCTGATCAAAAAGCAGTTGCACAAAGTAAATCTAAGGCTATGAATATATTATTTTGCTCACCAGACATAAATGAATTTAATAGAGTACTTACGTGTAAGTCTTCATTTGAAATTTGGAGAACTTTGCAAGTTACACATGAAGGCACAGGTAAGGTTAAACAGACCAAAATTTACATGTTAACAAACTAGTTTCAATTATTCAAAATGACTCCATATCTGATATGTATATTAGACTCCAAGATATAGTACACTCACATATTGCACTGGGTAAAAAAAATTCTGAGGAGGATCAAGTTAGAAAAATACTCAATTCACTTACTCCTCAATGGGATCAAAAAACTTGCAATCAAAGAGGCTATTGAAATTAGAACTTTAAAAATTGAAGAGTTAATTAGCAATTTAATGTCTTTTGAAGCACAAATGTAGAGCAGGAGAGAAAGCAAAGAAATAGAGGCGAAATCTATAGCTTTTAATGCAATGAAGGATAATCTAGATTCAGACAGTGATGACAATAAAGAAATCGCTTTCATGACAAGGAGTTTCAGAAAATTTCTCAAATATAAGACAATAAATGATTTTAATAGAAATGACAACAAAAATCCATGAAGCGGAAGTGGAAGCGAAAATGGAATTGGATTTTATAACTGTGATGAATTTGGCCATTTAAAACGAGCCTATCCACATACCAATAAACTAAAAACTACACCAAACACTAATCCATCCAGAAAAACAGAGAAGAGCCTATATCGCAACATTATACGATTCAGACAAATCCTCAAATGATAATGAATTACATATAGAAATTACTAGCATGTACTTCACTACAATACATAATTCAGAACAAAATGGTAAAATGGATTGAAAAAATGTACGCTTTTAATATATCAAAGTTTTTATTTCTTGAATGAATTTTTTGGTTGCTTAATATCCTATAGATTATTAATAATAATGGTCGAATAAAATGTGATTATATTTTAAATTTAAATATTATATATATTTTAATAATATAATAATAGTATAAAATATATTTAAAATTATATTTAAATTAAAAAAATAGAATAAATATAAATAGATATATATAACAAAATAGGATATAGTTAAACAAAAATCATTTTTGAAAAATTCGACGTGTATGTCGACATGCACCCTTAGCATATATCGACATACTTAAGCAAATTTTGAATTTCAAATTCAAAATTTGAACTTTGCTCCACCTTTTCACAAACTCATTTGTTCCTAAAAGATGTCTCTTGACCAGAGAATATGTCCTTTGATTCTCTATTTATTTACTCTATCTGCATTCATTCCTTATTCACATTCATTTTCAAATTCAAAAATCATAAACTCTCTTATTTCTTCAAAACACTCTTCAATGACATCCTTAAACAATACTAAGGCAACCATAAGGCTTTCTAAGAAAGAAAAAAAAGAATATCTTTTTAATGATCAAGAAGCGATGCAAGCTTATATTTGCTATTTTTAAAAAAATTCCTACTTAGAATCGATGCTTCGCCAAATAATTTCGTTTGTTATCCAAAATGGGTGAAGATGTTTTATGAAAATTTAAAAGAAAAGTTTTATGATGGAAGAGAAAAGAAAGTTTGGAGTAGTGTTATGGGGTAAACAAACTGTTTTGAATTATGAACTTTTAGGCCACATTCTTGGATGCAAATCTAGTGGAATGGCCTTTCAGCTTTTCAAATTGATTTCAAAATCGTGAAGTAATCCATGACATTTTTGAAAGTGATGATGATTTTGAATTTAAAAACAAAAACTTGCGTCCAAAAGAAAAAAATGTAAGCCTACTTTTGCAACAAAGTATCACTCCTAGAGTGGGTAATTATAACAACCCGACATAAAAAGTTTTCAAAGCACTTTTCGCAATTTATGGTCAATGCGACATAAATTGATCTCAAGTCATTTTGGATGAACTTTTTCCCAAAAATCTTTCTATACATAAAAACACACTTTTACATGGTGTGTGTCTCACTCGTGTTTTTAATTATTTTGGTGTTCACATTAAAGGAGAGGAAATGATTCCTCGAAAAATATATGACAATGTCAACATTTTGTTAGAACATTGAATTTTGATGTTTTGATTGTGACAACTATATAAGTAAACATTATATGAACTAACCATATTTGGAGGAGAAGATATTGTTTTACTCGAGAAATAATCTAATAGATTATAGACCAGATTCCAAATGGAAGCTTCAGTAATATATTTAGTCTATGGTCGTGGTTAGTAGTGAATTCATGTTAAAATCTCTTCAAAGCGGTATATGCACGCACACGTAATTTAAAGTTTTTTAAATGACATAGTTCATATGCTAAAAGTTCTTTCAAAAACTTTGACATGCCAGTAAACACTGAAAACAGCCAGCTGAATAACATGGTTCAGCCGATTGAATCCTATGGATGTGTACAGTTTTCTTTAAATATTCAGACGGCTGACCATGCATACTCAGCCGGTTGAATTAGGACAGTTTTTCAGTATTTTCCTATTGGATCAAATTTTAATCCATTCATCAAGCTGATTCATGCTATTCAGACGGCTGAATCTTCATAATGGCTATATTTTGAAAAGACACTTCATTTCAACAAATAGAAACAACTCTTGATTCAAAAGTTGCTTTCAAATTCTTTCATGGATACTTTTCACGAATGATTGCAACTCTTAATCACTATATATAGCCATGAAATCCATTGTTTTAATCACTAATTCTGATTCTAATCATCATTCTTATTATCTAAACTATCTTGCCATTTGCATTCAATATTTCATTCTAATCACTTTTTCATTCAAGCAAACTTCATTAGTGATTTAATAAACTTCTTATCTTCATGAATTACATGATATACCACAAGGGAGAAGATTATAGGAAGGGCGTACATTCTTAACTTATCAATTCTATTCAAGAGCATACTCAATCAGAAATAATTCTACTATTTGTATTTAAAGTCCTGTTTGATTGCTTGTGCAGTTGAAGTCCTATTCCGTTGCTTAGGCGGTTGAAGTCCTATTCGGTTGCCTGGGCGGTGCAATAGCTGTTCCTCTAGTTAAGTGAGGGTTGATAGTTAAATTTCAAAAGGTGTCTAGGACTGGACAGAGAGCGGGAAGTGCGAACCAGTATAAAAATCTCTGGTGTCATTTACTTTATTATTTTACTTTTATATTTATATTCCACACAAGTAATAGTTTAGTTAACATTCCATATTGCACGATCCTTAGTCACTTTCACATTTCACAATACATATTTCACCCTTTTTCAAGCCTTATGAAAAGCTTACGAAAAAGGAACAAATGTTGGATTGGGAAGAGGAGCAAGAAATAAGAGAAATGGAGGAAGAGGAAGGATAGGAAATGAAAGTTGAGGAGGAAGAACAAAAAGAGGAGGAGGATACTTCCTTGAAAAGTATCAATATGCCACCTAATCCATCCAACAAAGATCTTTTCAAGAATCAAAAGAAGATCATTACAACCAAAGAAAGCTTAAGAATTCATTTTCAAATAGATTTACCTCAATTTCCAACAAAATGGATAAATCTTTGGAAAGATCATCCATAAGTTTGGGGTTCTTCTTCATCTTTGTCCACATCTTTCAAATTGTTTGTTTAAGTTA
Organism: Allium cepa; assembly: GCA_030765085.1. NCBI lineage: Eukaryota > Viridiplantae > Streptophyta > Magnoliopsida > Asparagales > Amaryllidaceae > Allium > Allium cepa. The sequence goes on from CM060935.1 coordinate 938,223,314, forward strand.
TCATTGTATTTGGATTTTCAAGTATTAAGTTTATGTTGAGTCTCATGTATCTTTCTTTTATTCCTTGTACTCATCCTTGTTATCAATGAACATTCTATTTCTTGCTTTTATGCATTGTCAATTATCTTTGAAAAGCCATACAAATATAATAGTATAGGCCAAAACAATGGAACCATAAAATATACTAGTTCAAAAAAAATATTGCATATGTCAACATATGCAAATCATGTATGTCGACATATAACGGCCTATTTTCAAAAAAAATAAACAAAAATAATAACTACCAAATGCTAATTCATTTCAAACAACTTGTTACCCCTATATATACACCTCTTCACCTCCAGAAAATCATTATTTCCAGTCTCTATCTTCACTTTTTTCATATATAAATTTATCTCTTCAATAATGGCTTCCACACATCAAATACTTTGCGAAAACCTTGAACAAAATATAGAATCATTCAAGAACGTTCTTTCTTTCATCCTAAGAAATCAGAGGCACTTAGAATTGAGTTAAACGGAGATGATCAAGGAGCAAGAAAGGCATTTTGACACAATTCGGTGGATGATTTCTGCTTTGAACAAAGTAGAACTAACCACCAATCCAAAGTGTTCCTATAACAAAGATGATGACGATTGGGATGTTATCAAAGCAGATCCAATCCTTGGCGTTCATGGATGAGTTGAAGTTCCTCGAAATGTCTAGTTTAAATAGGTTTGATTGTATGTAAATAATAATACTTGATTTTGTTTAGATTTGACTTATTTGATTTATGTGGATTTATTTGAATGGAGTGTGACAACAACTTTGTTGGATTGGATGAATATTTAGATTGATTATGATGATTTTATGATTATCTAATTTTACATATCACTTATTATTTTTATACAATCAATATCATCATCATTGTATATAATTCATATATATATATATCAGTATTTTATTTAGGGGGAGTTAAAGTTAGAATTTGAGTAAGAGTTAGTGCTAGAGTTATAGTTTTAGGTGTTTATTTTTATTGATGACAAAGGAGGAGAAATATATAAAATTTAGACATAGATTAAGCGGGAATTCTGTAACTCAGGGGGAGTTATGTTATATGTTATATATAGAGTTGTCATCATCGAAAGAAGGGGATATTGTTAGTACCCTTGGTTTTGGTTTTGATAATAACAACTATGGGACATTATATAAAATATAGATGCTAATTTTTTATCAAGATATATATATATATAGTGCAGGATATTAGACATGTATTGATTAAGAAGGCTGTGTATGTATCAAGAGTAGATTCAAGATGCCGATATCAAGAGTAGATTCAAGATGATGATGATTGAAGACTTATGAATATTAAAGATTTTGAGATTTCAAGATATTCCAATTAAGTTATAGAATCATAGAATTTTTGTTCAAACCCTAGTAGCACTTTCTTGATCTCTCTCTCTATTTCAATTAAGCTTTAAATACTTTTCAAATATCCTGGTTTTAAAAATAATCTTTTGAAACATCTATTTGAATATTTCTCAAAATAATTTCTTAACTTTTTATATCTACAAAGATACTATATTAAGCTTTTAAGAATTTTTTAACCTATTATATTTTTTTGGTATTTTAGTTTATATCTTCCTTATGTTTATTTTGATATTTATATTTTGATTTTAGATATTTATTTATAGTTTATAACTATATTGATTTATATATATTACTTACATTATATTGAGTGCTCCTATTAAATCTTTCAAAACTATTTTATAAGGTTTTATTAAGTTATATTTTGATTAAAATGTGTATAAGTTATATTTAAATGATTTTATAAAGTTTCAAATTATTTTAAAAAGCAATGGATTTTCAAAATAATATTTTTAAAGTGTTTTTCAATTTTGTGAAGAGTATGTCGACACACTCTATCTGTGTTGTCGACATAGTGGCCGAAATTTTCAAATTTGAATGGAAGTGTCATTTCGTCATATCTCTTCGTGAATGGGCATGGCCATTGTTTCCTTATATATATATCAGACTTCCAAACGAATTTAAGACATCTGGTTTCTTATTCATCTATCTCCTTCCACTCTCTTATTTTATAAATCAAAATATACCCAAACTCTGCCAAAATTCAACAAGAATCAAATTCAATCATCACCAGTTAGATTCTCCTTCATCGACTGTCTGATTTCTCTCATCTCTCTCGCTCAGACCAAGATCAAAGCGCTATTCAAGAGTTATAGAATCAATTGTATTCAAGATCGAAGATCGGAGTCTGTAAAACTCTATCAAATCATGTTGCCATACTTATGGGTGTGATTGTGGCCTATAAAATCAGTTGGGTGTGCTTATTAATCTAATGGATGTGCTCGTAGCCTAGAAATTAAGTGACTCTACCCAAAGATCGAGATTCTGGAGGGTGTGTGTAGTAGCCTTGAAATCGAGATTGTATTTACATTTACTAGTTAAAAGCAATACATACAAGGAATTATGCAGGACTGGATGTTGGGTAACTCCGAACTAGTATAAAATCCTGGTGTGTTCTTTCCATTTTATTTTTACTGCATTTACTTTTATCTGCATTTTGATTCTGTGATTGTTTCTATAATTGTTATTTACATCATGCCAAGTAGAATCTTAAAGAATTTTAAAAATAGTCATATAATCCATTAAACTCAATTCGCCCTTCCTCCTCTAATGTTAATTTAGCCTGAAGATCCCTATACCGCTAACTCATTTTTACTATCAGAGCATTGGTTTTCAAAGTATCATCCAGTTTTTGAAAAAGTTTAAATGGCTACCAACATTGGTAATAGTACTATTAGTAACACAGTTAATATACTTGTTAGTAACTCATTTGTCAAAGGACAGTTACTGCTGGAGCTCCAATTTTTAATGGCAGTAATTAAACATATTCGTCATATAGAATGAAAATTTATTTATAATCAATTGGTTTAGACTCTTGGAATATTACACAAACTGAGTACACTGAACCCAAGACTAATTTTGCACAGTGGACTACTGACCAAAAAGCAGTTGCACAAAGTAACACTAAGGCTATGAATATATTTTTTGTTCACTAGATAGAAATGAATTTAATAGAGTATCTATATGTAAGTCTGCATATGAAATTTGGAGAACTTTACAAGCTACACACGAATGCACAAGTTAGGTTAAACGAACAAAAATTTCCATGTTAACAAACCAGTTTCGATTATTCAAAATGAGTCTATATCTAATATGTATAGTATATAACAAAGATATAGTATACTCATTTATTGCACCGGGTAAAAGTTGTCTAAGGAGGAATACATTAAAATATCCTCAGTTCACTTACTCTTGAATAGGACCAAAAGACTCTTGCAATAAAAGAGGCTACATAAATTAGCACTTTAAAAATTGAAGAGTTAATTGGTAATTTAATGTTTTTTGAAGCACAAATGTAAGGTAGGAGAGAAAGTAATGCAATATAGGAGAATTCTATAGCTTTCAATGCAATGATGGATAATCTGGATTCAGACAGCGAGAACGATGAAGAAATTACTTTCATGACAAGGAGTTTCTGAAAATTTCTAAAATATAATAAAATGGATAATTTCAAATGAAATGACAACAAAAATCCAAGAAGCGGAAGTGGGAGCAGATATGGCATTAGATGTTATAACTGCGACGAACCTGACTATTTAAAACGAGACCATCTACATCCCGATAAACTGAAAACTACACCAAACACCGATTTATCCAGAAAACGGAGAAGAGCCTACACTGCAACATTAGACAATTCAGTACATCCTCAAGTGATAATGAATCAGATACAAAAATTGCTAATATGTGCTTCATAACAATACATAATTCAGAACAAAATGGTGAAACAGATTGGAAAAAGGTACGCTTTTAATATATCAAAAGTATTGATTTCTTGAATGAATTTTTTTTAGTTGCTTTTTTGATTGTTAGGAATATCCAATAATAATATTGGTCAAATATTGGGTGATTATATTTTAAAGTTAAATATTTTATATATTTTAATAATATAATAATACTATAAAATAAATTTTAAATTATTTCTCTAAAAATAGAATAACTATAAATATATATAATAAAATAGGATATAGTTAAACAAAAGTCATTTTTGAAAAATTCGATATGTATGTTGACAAATTTCCCAATTATATGTCGACATACATAAGCAGATTTTGAATTTCAATTTCAAATTCAAAACTTGAATTTCCCTCCACCTTTCACCAACTCCTACGTTCTGAAAAGATGTCTCTTGACCAGAGAACATGTCCTTTGATTTTCTATTTATTTACTCTATCTCCATCCACTCATTTTTTGCTTTCATTTTCAAATTCAAAAATCATAAACTCTCTTATCTCTTTAAACTACTCTTCAATGGCATCCTCAAGGAATACTAAGGCAATTATGAGGTGTTCTAACGGAAAAAATCTTTTTAATGATCATGAAGCTATGCTAGCTTACATTGAGTACATATCTTTCGAAAATGTCTTTCCTGGAAGATTTGATACTTTTGAAGGTTTTCCTACTTATGATCTTTGCAGTATTTGTTCGCAAAATGAAATTCTTGGTTTATCAATGCTTCTAAAAATAGTTATGTTTGTTATCCAAAATTTGTGAAGATTTTTATGTAAATTTAAAAGGAAAGTATTATGATGGAAGAATAGAAGTTTGGAGTAGTGGCAAGGAGACACAAATTGTTTTAAATTGTAAACTTTTGGGTCACATTCTTGGATGCAAATCTACTGGAATAGACGTTCAACTTTTCAAATTGATTTTCAAAATCATGAAGTACGCCATGACATTTTCTAAACTGATGATGATTTTGAATATAAAAACAAAAACTTGCATCCAAAAGAAAAAAAAATTAACCCTTCTTTTGCGATAAAGTATCACTCCTAGAATGGGTAATTATAATAACTCGACATAAAAAATTTCAAAGCTCTTTTCACCTTTTATGGCCAATACGACATAAATTATCTCAAGTCATTTTGGATGAAATTTTTCCTAAAAGTCTTTCTAAATATGAAAACAGAATATTTCATGATTTGTATCTCACTCGTATTGTTAATTATTTTGGCATTGACCTTAATAAAGAGGAAATAATTCCTCAAAAAATATTTGACAAGGTCAACATTTCACTTATGCATATTACACCCTTTTTAGAGCCTTATGAAACACTTGCTAAAGAGGAACAAAGGTTGGCTTGGGAAAAGGAGCAAGATATAAGAGAAGAGGGGGAAGAGGACGAGGAAGGAGAGGAAATGAAAGTCGAAGAGGAAGAACAAAACGTGGAGGATACTTCCTTGGAAAGTAACAGTATGCCACATAATCCATCCAACAAAGATCTTCTCTAAAATAAAGAGAATATCATTCATAACAAAAAAAAGCTTAAGAAATCATTCTAAAAAAATGTACCTCAATTTCCAACAAAATGGATAAATTCTTTGGAAAGATCATCCACAAGCTTCGTGGTTCTTCTTTATCTTCACCCACATCTTTCTCAATTTTTGGTTAAGCTATCTTTGTATTTTGATTTTCTAGTTTTAAGTTTACTTTGAATCCCATGTATCTTCCTTTTATTCCTTGTACTCATTCTTATTATCAATGAATATTATGTTTTATATTGTTATATACTGTTAATTATCTCTGGAAAGTCACAAATATAATAGTTTAGGCTAAAATGATAGAATTATAAAATAAAGTAGTTTTGATAAATAAATTGCATATGTCGACATACGCAAATCGCGTATGTCAGCATTTAATGGCTATTTTTCAAAAAATAATTAAAATTAAAAAAATAACTACCAAACAATAATTCATTTCAAACGACTTCTAACCTCTATATAGACCTATTCACTCCAGAAAATCATTATTTTCGGTCTCAATCTTCACTCTTTTTCATATATGAACTTATCTTTTCAATAATAGTTTCCCCACATAAAAAACTTTGCAAAATCCTTAAACAACCTCTTGAACCATTCAAAAACATTCTTTCTTTCATCCTAAGAAAACAGAGGCACGTAGAATAAAGTTAAAAAAAGATGATCAAGGAGCAAGGAAGGCATTTCGACGTAATTCGGTGGATAATTTCTGCCTTGATCAAAGAAGAACCAATCACTAATCCAGAGTGCACCATCAACAAAGATGATGGAGACTGGGATGCTATTAAAGCGGATCCAATCTGTGGCATTGATGGATGGGTTGAAATTACTTGAAATTTCTATTTTAAATAGGTTTGATTGCATATAAATAATCATACTTGATTTGGTTTGGATTTGATTGGTATGATATATGGATTTGTTTGAATGGTGCGTGACGTTAATTTTGTTGGATTGGATAAATATTTAGATTGATTATGATTATTATTTCATGATTATCTAATTTTACATATCACTATATTTTTATACAATCATTTCATCATCATTATATATAATTCTTATATATATATATATACATATACATATATATATACATATATATCAATTAGTATTTTATTTAGGGGCAGGTAGAGTTAGAATTAGAGTAAGAGTTAGTGTTAGTGTTATAGTTTTAGGTGGTTATTTTTGTTGTGACAAAGGGGGAGAAATATATAAAATCTAGGCATAGAATAAGGGAGAGTTTTGTAACCTGGGGAGTTATATTATATTTTATTTACAGATTTGTCATCATAAAAAAAGGAGGAGATTGTTAGTACCAAAGGATTTTGTTTTGATAATAAGAACTATAAGACATTATATAAAATATAGATATTAACATTTTATCAAGATATATAGTATATAGTGCAGGATATTGGACCAGTATTGATCAATAAGACTGTATAATATCAAGAGTAGATTCAAGATATTGATATCAAGAGTAGATTCAAGATGATGATGATTGTCATGAGTATTGAAGAGTTCAAGGTTTCAAGATATTTCAAATAAGTTATAGAGTCATAGAATTTTTGTTAGAATCCTGATAGTACTTACTTAATCTCTCTCTATTTTGAATAAGCTTTAAATATTTTTCAAATATCCTGGTTTTTAAAATAATCTTTTCAAACATCTATTTAAAATATTTCTCAAAATAATTTCTTAACCTTTTGTGTGTACAAAGATATTACATTAGGTTTTTAAGTAATTTTTTAATTTATTATATTTTTCTGGCATTTAAATTTATAACTTCCATATGTTTATTTCTGAATTTATATTTCGATTTTAGATATTTACTTATAATTTACAACTATTTTGATTTTGTATATATATTATTTACATTATATTGAATACTCTTATTAAATGTTAAAAAATTATTTAATAAAGTTTTATTAAGTTACATTTTGATTAAAATGTGTATAAACTATATTTAAATGATTCTACTAAGTATCAGATTATTTTACAAAGCAACGGTTATTCAAAATAATATTTTTAAAGTGTTTTTCATTTTTGAAAAGAGTATGTCGACATACTCTATCTATGTATATTGACATAGTGGCCGTAATTTTAAAAATTCAAATTTTGAATAGAAGTGTCTTTTCATCTTATCCCTTCGCAAATAGACATGACCGTTGTTTCCCTAGATATATCAGACTTCCAAACGAATTTAAAACATCTAGTTTCTTATTCATCTCTCCTCCTTCCACTCTCTTATTTTCTATATCAATATATACTCAAAATCTGTCAAAATTTAACCAGAATAAAATTCAATCATCACTAGTTTGATTCTCCTTCATCTACTCTCTATTTTCTCTCATCTCTCTCACTCAGAACAAGATCAAAGTTCTATTTAGAAGTTGTAGGATCTATTGTAATCAAGATCGAAGAAACGAGGCTTGAAAACTATCAAATTATACTGCTATAATTGTAGGTGTGATTGTAGTGCATAAAATCAATTGGATGTGCTTCGTAGCCCATAAATCTAGTGGGTGTGCATGTAGCCCGATAATCAAGTGACTCTACCTAGAAGTTGGGATTCTAGATGGTGTGTCTCATAGCCTTGAAATCAAGATTGTATTTGCATTTACTAGTTGAAAATAAATCTGTATAGTGAATTATGCGAATTAGATATAGGGTAACTCTGAACCAATATAAAATATTGACGTGTTCTTTCCTTTTTACTTTTACTCCATTTACTTTTATGTGAATTTTGATTATGTGATTGTTAATTGCATCATTCCAAGTGCAATCTTAAATAATTTGAAATATAGTCATATAATCAATTAAACACTATTCAGCCCCCCTCCCTTTAGTGTAAATTTAGCCTTAAGATCCCTATTCCGCTGACTCACACAAAGGAAAAAAGAGCACGAGCATGATGAAGCTCATAGAGATGAGAGAGAACTCCTTGATACTGAAGAAGAAAGAGTGAAGAGAAAGAGGGATTTCATGGGAGATTTCTCCCTTGACATTCATAAACACCCCAGAGAGATTCCTCCAAGCACTATGGAGAGCCTACTTCTATTATTCCTCGATGTTCCGAAGCTCAAACTACTATTCTCCCAGACACTCCTTCGTCATGGACCATTACAACTGTTGCTGCCTTCGCTCCTTCTCAAAGCACCTCAATGCTTATGCTTCCACCTGGTTTATCCTGCCTCCAAGCTACTTATCCATACTTATAGTTACATGGATTAAAATTCGATCACAACATCAAAACTGTCCAGAGAAAGTGCGGTGAAAACTTAAAGGCGGTGTAAAACGATGTTGACTCGATGTTTGGATGGCAACGATTGTGCAATTCTCTTTGTAAATCAACAAGACCAACTTCACACAACTTGATTCGCTCGAGAAAGAAAGCACAAAGAATAAAGAGGTAACTAAAGGATAAGATGCTGACCTGATCAAAGTAATAAGGGAAAGAGATCTCACACTCAAACAGAAAGTGAGTGCAGACAGTTAGATGGAAGAGATAAAGCGTGCCCATACCAATATAAAGATAGTGATGAGGAATAATCTTGAGGCCGCTCATCTTGAAACCGAGAGCTATAAGAAACAAGTCGAAGTGAAGGCTGAAATTATAAAGAAAAACGACCAAGCCCTTTCTGGATAGGCATCCAAACTTGAGCACCTCCATGAAGAAGTGCAAAAGCTTCATGAAGAAAAACAAGGGCTGGCCGAAAAGTTGGACACTCTATCATCCGATAAGATTTAAAATGACATTGAGCTTGCTAATTGCTGAAGCGAGTTAACTGATCTTGAAAAAGCCCGGGATGCCGAGAATGAGAAGAGGGCCCAAGAGAGGGAAGACCTCAATCAAGCTCTCTAACATTTCTATATGAGTGTGACTATACATAGGGATCTTAAGTGGTTAGGAAACAAATTATCCTGCCACCCTAGCTGACACATAGGAAGAAGGGTCGCACTGCACGAGCCTCACTTGTTCCAACAATTGGGTAGTTCCCATCAACCGGAGAGTAAATGTAACAACCCGATATTTTCAGCCAATCGCATCCACACATGTCGGACTTGAATTGCTCAAAATACCGCATTGTAAATAAATTTAGAGCAAATGAAATACAATTACAGAATCACAGAAATATTAGAATAACTCGCAGCGGAAATTAAATACGATAGTAGTTCATGAAGCAACTATAACAAACTCTCAAAACATAATACATAACATCAGTTTGAAAACATATACAATAGAAATCTCAAATACATAGCAGTTTATAAATACCAGAGCTGAAATAGAACAACTGAAACTGAAAGGGAACAGATGACTAGACAAGCAGAATCTCCAGCGGTTCCTAGCTCCAGAAAAGAAATCCAAAGCTAAGTTGTAAATACTCAGGCTGACCCGAGCATAAAGTAAAACATAAAACACTCAAGTCAGGACATATATACTTATATAATGTAAACCAACTCAAGTGAACTGTAGTACTAATGTACAATAACTTAAAGGATGCTTGGGATCGCCCGTCCTCTAAGGATTAGTCAAACTATAAATTAAATACATCCCGTGGTTAAAATTTCGAAATAGTTTATATTTCAAAACAAATTACTTCATTTTAAATCATAGAATGAAGTTATTATATATAATAATTAAGTTATTAAATTTCCAAAATTTTAATCATTAAAAACTTATTTATTCACTTAAATTTATTAAAACAGATGAAAATTCCACTTTCGCAGCATTTAGAATTTATTAAAACAGATAAAAATTCCACTTTCGCAGCATTAAGAAATTGCTACAGAAAGTTACATTCAAAACAGTTCAATTTAACAAAAGATAGCATTTAAAAATGCTGTAATAGGGTTACATTAGTTTCAAATAAAACTTAGTTAAATTCAACAATTATAACATTTACAAAAATGCTATAATAGTCTTTAATTAAACTTAGTCATTTGGTTCATTATTATCAACTACAGCATTTACAAATGATGTATTATCATTTACATTAGAATTAACTGCATTTCAGAAATGCAGTTAATTAACTTCAAATATTCAGTATAGTTTCACAAACAATTATATTTTTATTTAAATCATTTTTAACTTATAAAATCATATGATTTCACTTTTAAAACAATCATTCAAATACCCTTATATTCATGATTTTATAAAGTTAAACCTCGATTCAAAAATCAAAATTTAATAATAATTCACTTATTAAATTCCAACATTAAATTTTAAATTCATTAAATTAAATTTAACTTAACACTTAAGTTTAAAATTTTCAAATATAACTTAATTTTATTTTCATTTACTTAACTTAAAATTCACTTTTAAGACAAATTCACAAATTTCCAATTTTAGTTATATTTCAAAATTTCAACTTAAATATTCATTCATTTCACATTTTGACTTTACTCAAAAATCATTAATATGTTATAAAATCATTTTAAATTCATTTAATTCAAAATATTATAAGTTTATCATATTTTCATATTTAATTTAAATTCCAATTATCACCAAATTATAATTTCCAAAATAACATACATTTCAGATTTTCTAACTTTACCATTTATTTATTTCACTTATAAATTTTCCGAAAATCAATAATGCTTTACAAAAATTATTTTTAATCAAATTTAAATCAAAATATTATAACATTTACATTTCTAAAATATTTTAAAATTTTTAGAAAAACATATTTTAACAACGGGTCTGTATTTCATTTTCTAACCTAGGTAAAGTGATACGGGTAATATATTATTGCAACCCGTAATTTACAAAGAAAACCAGGGTTTGATCATTTCAAACCCGCAATCCCAAGTAAATGAAATAATTGAAAATCATTCAGGCCTATCATTTCAGCCCATAATGATCTTCTCATATTCTAAAGTCCGTTCGGGTATGTATCATTTCAACCCATAGTGATTCTAATCTAAAGGGAACTTGCAGTGTGATAACTGATAAAAATAACAGAATAGCATAATATAATAGTAACAGATGTTATAGCAGGTGTTTAAGCATGGGTGAACATCATATAATCATAATATAGCAGGTGTAACATGATAATGCATTTTACAGATTCAAAAGGGGTCAATTTACTAGTTATATATGTACATATTGTCTGGTGAGAATAAATCACTTGGCAAAAGCTGGAGATAGCCACTAAAGCACACACACTGAAACTAAAAAGGCACAATAACACGTAAACGACTTGAGAGTGGAGAGCCAAAGCTATATGCCTTGATGACATATCCACAAAAAAATACAATTATATGTAAGTTTCAACACCAATTTAACATCAAATAACAATAGAATTCAATGCCCAAAACAACAACAAATGAATTTCACTTGTTCTCAACCTCATGTGCTTCAGCTAGGTAGGGTATAAGCTCGGCCTAGGGGTGGAAAAGGGTCTGGTTTGGATCCAAAATGGTCGGCCCACATTATTCTTTGAAGGTGAATAAGTCTAGGTGCAACACAACTACACTACAAGGCAATAGCATCATCACAAGGCTATAGTTTGGCTCGGCCAGAGGCTAGCTGGCACGCCCAGTGGTTCCAGGTGGTGGTGGGTGATGTGGCAGAGTGTGGAGGTCAGGTCAGAGATGGTGGTGGTGGAGGAAGTGGCGGCTAGAGGTGGTTGTGGGTGATGGTACCAAGGTTGGCTCGGTTTGCAATGTTAGGTGATGTATTTGTGGAATTTTGTGGTGATGCTTGCTATGGAGGGGCTTGGCCTGGGGATAAGATGGAATGGAGTGGTGGTTGATCAGGCTAGGAGGTGGTGGAGGTCGGCCAAGGGCTGGAGGGGAGGTAGCCAATCCAAACAAGGTGAAGAACAAGTGCAATTTCAAGGTAGAAAACACGAAAACAAGAAAAAGAAGAAGAGATCCCACCAAAACTTTGAACGAAAGTGGTGTGGCCTCGATTTTTTTGTTTGAGGAAGTTGTTCACATGAAAAAAGGAGATGAGCCTGAAGAGAAAAAGAAGTACACGGCCAAAATGAATGAGATGTAGGTTGGAAAAATGAAGAGGCGGAATGTAAAAGGACTTTGGAAGATTAAGAGTTTAAACCTTTCGAATTTCCATCAATTTATTTAAATTTATAAATACATAAAAGGCTGAAAATAAAGAGTAAATAAACTCAGAAATAAAGTAAAGAAATAAATAAAATAAATAAATTTTAAATTAATTAAATTCAATGAAGAAAATAGCAATATATACAAAACTAGGCTTAATAAATTGAAATAAATTTCAATAGAGTTTAGAAAAATTATATTATCGCTTTAAAAATATTAAAAGACAAAAATATACTTAAAATAACATATTAACACATATTAAAATAAAATATGATAAAGAAAGTATAATTTATATAATTTAAAATAAACAAAATAGCCAGATAACTCAAATTGTACTCAATATTGAAATATACATAACTTTCCCAATTTAACTTTGTTTCCAACGAAACGAAAAGCAATATTCATGTTATTAAATCTATTTTCATACTAAAAGGTAATATTTAAGAATTAAAATATTTAAATTTAAAATTTAAAAGTCAAAGTTTGACCAATTTGACCAGAAATCCACTTTTCAGTAAAATATCCAATTTATACAAGTTGGAATTATAATTCACATTATAATCAAAGTTTATATTTAAAAATGAAATGTATTAAATGCAACAAGTTTAAAATAATTTCAAAATGAAATAAATTCAAAATTAAAATATACATAAAAATCTAGGGTTGTTACACTCTCCCCCACTCAAATCTTTTCATCCTCGCAAAGGAAGGAAGCGGAGAAACAACTAGAAAGAACAATAGGTTGGAAGACATCCCGAAAGAAGGTAGGGAGAAAGTAGCTAGGAGGGAAAGTAGGTTGAAAGACAAGGATGAACCATTATTTTAAAACATTATACATTTCTATTAAAATTTCATAGCATTTTATAATATGATAAATAGTCATTTGATTCAAATCTGATGGTTCAAAGTAAACAATATTTAAAACATTTTAAAATCTTTAGAGGGGAAAATAACTGATCAAAATATTCTTTATATAGTACTTTATCAAGATAGTTTTATCAAAAATACTTTTATAACTCGATGTCTTAACAAGCTTATCCTTGTTCCTGTAGATTCTGGCAGTGCGTTGATCAGGCGCAAAGCTAGAATTCTCCAGGTACTTGGTAGACTTGTTTCAACACCCAGTGAAAATACTGGAAAACACTTTTAAAAATAGATATGTAAAGTACGATCCAAACAAATCACCAAACCAAAACAGTTGTCTAACCATGGATCGCAGATGCACAATGGTTACGCATGGATCCCCCAGGAAACAATCTGTATCCGTAAGCTTTCTCAGCCCTGCGAGTTACACCATGATGACTAGTAGAGTGCAGGATACACAATGGTTACGCCTGGATCACCCAAGAAATAATCCGTACCCCTAGGCCGTCACAGCCAGGCAGTTTCGCTACTAATGCGACATATATAGAGTGCAGGATACACAATGGTTACGCCTGGATCCCCCAGGAAACAATCCGTACTCCCAGGCCAGCTCAGCCAGGCAGTTGCGCTATGTAGTCGCTCGAAGAAAAATCGATGGACACTCGAGTATCATATCCGGAAAACCCAAATCAGAGAGAATAATATCGATAGAATGAATCCAAGATGTGGCCACAAATCGGATATAAAGCAGAAGGCACTTTCCATATCTTTACTTCGAAAATATGTATCATATAGTACCTTTCAAAATCACTTTCAAATATCATACATATATAAATTCCATTATATATATGATTTTATTTCAAATCGAATACTTTCCAAAATCAAAAGTATATCAAATCACACTTATGTAGACTTCGATTATATAAGATCTCAATTTACAAATTTAGTACCTTTACAGAACAATAGTTTTCAAATCACTTCATACTTATACAAATGACTTCTATATAAGTTCGATAACTCCCAAATCAAAGTATTTAAATAAACAAGGTTCTCAATTTCAAACCATTTCAATATATATTCAGTTTCAAAAGATATATATAATTTCACCAAATCATTTCTTCCTAATTATATATATTCAAATTCAAAGTTTCTTAAAACAATAGATTTAGAAGATAATCCAAACTTCTGAATCAACAACATTTATGTCAAACAAATTCATTTCTATTTCAAACATATATTCACTTATCAAAATTCATAATACTTTCAAAGTTGTAAATCTTTCGAAACCAAAATACTTGAAATCATTACACTTTGAAAATCATAACCTTTCGAAATCATACATTTGAAATCATAAAACATTCCTTTAATTCTTTACATTTCATAAATTTATTCGGTTAAACCCAAATCTAAAATTTTAAATTTTAATTCAATTCAAACCATCAGTTTCAATTCAATTTAGTTTCCAAGAAAACCATTTCAAATATTATCAAATTTCAAATAAAGATTTGATCCAAAATAAACTATTCAATCTTTAATATATTTCAAAGCTTAAATATACCATATTTAGAAACTAAATTTTATAATTTCATATATCTCAAATTTTACTTCATTATTACTTAGTGTTGAAATATTTATTTCATAAATCCATTTTTTTATATAAACTCGAATTACAGGTAAACCAAATATCCTTTCATACTAATATAAGCTTCAATTATTCATTTATCAAAATCAATGGTTTTCAAATCATCTTATACTTACATAAAGTTTATCTTATATAAGGATCAAAATTTTCAAAAATAAATTTCGCTGCATGAAAAGCTATATGGGATTGAACATCTTTGCTTACTAAAAGATTTTCTATTATTAAGAATAGTTTTGTATATAAAATAGTGTGTATGAAAAATAGAATAAAACAGTTAGTTTAAGAAGAATAAAAGAAAATTAGTTTTGAAAAATGGTTTTAAATTTGATAGTAGTTTTTCATAAAAGAAAATTTCCAATTAAATTACAAAGATATCCAACCCAACAACTTCAATTTCAGCGTCAAGTATACCAATGATATTAGGATATAAGATGTACATATGTCATCATTTCGCAACATTATATTCGATCGCTTGCTCGATCACACAAGTTTGCTTTCAAACTAGTATTGTCCATTCGACTTCCCTAATGCGGACTTCGATATGGTTTCTCGACTAGAAGCCATCAGTCTCCTTGCATAGCCATATACTATGATAGAGAATTCTACAGTCAAATCCAAAATCCATATCAAATATTCGCCATCAAGTATCCAATGAAAAATCCTAACACGAAATGGTGTAATTCACCTCGAACCTGTGTACTCAAACTTGGATCAAATTAATTATGCGAATAAAACAGCGTACGTACAACTTATGTATCTATTCCAACTTGTTAAATAAATAGTTTCATAAAGATGTTACTAAGTTAAAACATTTAAAACCAAATTTTTCTCAAACATTTGAAGACTAATTTTTATCCAAAACATTTAAAAACTAAATTTCATATTAGTATAATTCAAAATAGTCTTATTTATTTACTTAACAAAACAGTTTCAACTTATAAAAATCATATTATTTCATACTTGAAACATACAAACTAAACTTATATTCTTTATCAAATACTTTATACCTTTCAAAATTTCTTAGCTTTAAAAAGTTAACCTTGATTTGGAAGTGCTCGAACCTTCAAAATAGTCGAAGAAATTATATTTTTCAATCTAAGAGTTGGAAATCAACAACAAATCAGTAAATAAAATTTCAAAAGATAGGTTTCAAATTCGAAACTCGGGGACTGAGCACCGGCTTACTTTAAATCATTTCAAATATACATACATATATCTTTCGAAATTCAAATTATACCTCGAAATCTGAAATCAAAATTTGGTTTCACAAAATCACTTGCATAACAAAGCTACTAGAGTGGCCTCTCCCCCATTGAGAAACTCGAAAATCAATGTCGATGATGCATGCATTCATCGCCGAAATTATTTTCCAGCGACATAAGTGAGTTCTGGACTTTGATTAACTTTGATAACTTCTTTGAAATTCCTTCGAAATCATTGAAATTCATTCGAATACATTTGAAACATTTCTTATTTGAAAAAAAAATCTTTAAATCATATTATTATTATATATTTTCCAAAATCTTAAGACCGGTTTCAAAACACCGGAGTTCGATTACTCGAAATTCAAATTCAAAACCCTTCAGTTATAAATCATTTTTGTATAAATCAAGATTCTTAAAAATTTCAAATTTTCAAATCCTTTTGAAACTTTAAATTTTTATTTTATAAGATGTATAATCTTTATCGAAAACATTTCACTTTTAAATACAAAATATGGTCATCCTTAATAATTTCGATGTATGCACAATTTCAAAATACAACCAACCACAAATTTCCAAAGGATGATTCAAGGAAGGATTTCAAACAAATAGAGATTCAAATTTAGAGGAACTCTGATCAAACAGAATTCTGGTTCGAAGATAAGCTCGAACGAAGATGAGAAAATTTATTACCAAATAGAAGATGGATAAGCCTTTATGAATCGCGCGCGACCTTAATTGGGTCAACCGTGACTTCAGGAATATAACCAATGCGGAAATCTAAGGAAAATCGACATTCGATCGCTAGAGATAGAATCCGAGTAGAGCAGGAGACAGATAGCATCGTAAACTGAGGATACAGAAATCTCTGGTGAATCAATGCTAATTGTAAAGGAGTTTCACTCCTTTACAAATCATTCGAAGATTTACGGAATCACCGATCTTTAGAGAGGTCATTCCAAAGTGGAATTATGGAATGCTCCAAAAATCAAAGGAACACAAATAGGGAAGACAAGACTGGATTTCAGAACAATTGGAAGCGTTCCAAATTTCAAGGAATCCAAACCGATAAGAATCTTAACCAAAAGATTTCTAACAAGGTGGATACGGAAGGAATGAAGTTTAGAAAATCTTGGTTTCAAAAATAAGAAAAATTTTATACCAAAATAATCTTTGACAATCTTTAAAAATCATTTGGAAATTATTTTATACTTCGAAAATACGTTCTCTCACAAAGAAAGGATTCTGAGATTGATTTCACTCATTCTAGGGTATTTCTACCCTATCTCTAATGAGTTTTTGCTCCAAAGGCTAAGGTGTGTCTAAAACCAAAGCTCTGATACCAACTGTAACAGCCCAATATTTTTAGCCATTCGCATCCACACATGTCGGACTTGAATTGCTCAAAATACCGCATTGTAAATAAATTTGGAGCAAATGAAATACAATTACAAAATCACAGACACAGAAATATTAGAATAACTCGCAGCGAAAATTAAATACAATAGTAGTTCATGGAGAAACTATAACAAACTCTCAAAGCATAATACATAATACCAGTCTGAAAACATATATAATAGAAATCTCAAATACATAGCAGTTTATAAATACCAGAGCTGAAATATAACAATTGAACTGATAGGGAACAAATAACTAGACAAGCCGAATCTCCAGCGATTCCTAGCTCCAGAAAAGAAATCCAAAGCTAAGTTGTAAATACTCAGGCTGACCCGAGCGTAAAGTAAAACACAAAACACTCGAGTCAGGACATATATATTTATATAATGTAAACCAACTCAAGTGAACTGTAGTACTAATGTACAATAACTTAAAGGATGCTTGGGATCGCTCATCCTCTAAGGATTAGCTAAACCATAAATTAAATACATCCCGTGGTTAAAATTTTGAAATAGTTTATATTTCAAAACAAGTTACGTCATTTTAAATAAAAAAAAAAGCTATTATTTAATAATTAAATTATTAAATTTTCAAAACGTTAATATTTCAAAACTTATTTATTCTCTTAAATTTATTAAAACGGATAAAAATTCCACTTTCGCAACATTTAGAATTTATTAAAACAGATGAAAATTCCACTTTCGCAGCATTTAGAAATTGCTACAGAAAGTTACATTCGAAACAGTTCAATTTAACAAAAGATAACATTTAAAAATGCTATAATAGAGTTACATTAGTTTCAAATAAAACATAGTTAGATTCAACAATTATAACATTTACAAAAATGCTATAATAGTCTTTAATTAAACTTAGTCATTTGGTTCATTATTATCAACTACAGCATTTACAAATGTTGTATTATCATTTACATTAGAATTAACTGCATTTCAGAAATGTAGTTAATTAACTTCAAATATTCAGTATAATTTCACAAACAATTATATTTTTATTTAAATCATTTTTAACTTATAAAATCATATAATTTCACTTTTAAAACAATCATTCACATACCCTTATATTCATGATTTTATAAAGTTAAACCTCGATTCAAAAATCAAAATTTAATAATAATTCACTCATTAAATTCCAACATTAAATTTTAAATTAATTAAATTAAATTTAACTTAACACTTAAGTTTAAAATTTTCAAATATAACTTAATTTCATTTTTATGTACTTAACTTAAAATTCACTTTTAAGCCAAATTCACAAATTTCCAATTTTAGTTATATTTCAAAATTTCAACTTAAATATTCATTCATTTCACATTTTAACTTTACTCAAAAATCATTAATATATTATAGAATCATCATTTAATTCAAAATATTATAAGTTTATCATATTTTCATATTTAATTTAAATTCCATTTATCACCAAATTATAATTTCCAAAATAACTTACATTTCAGATTTTCTAACTTTACCATTTATTTATTTCACTTATAAATTTTCCAAAAATCAATAATGCTTTACAAAAATCATTTTTAATCAAATTTAAATCAAAATATTATAACATTTACATTTCTAAAATATTTAGAAAAACATATTTTAACAATGGGTCAGTATTTCATTTTCTAGCCTAGGTAAAGTGATACGGGTAATATATCATTTCAACCCATAATTTACAAAGAAAACCCGGGTTTAATAATTTCAAACCCGCAATCCCAAGTAAACAAAAATAATTGAAAATGATTCAGGCCTATCATTTCAACCCATAATGATTTTCTCCTATTCTAAAGTCACTACGGGTATGTATCATTTCAACCTATAGTGATTCTAATCTAAAGGGAACTTGCCGTGTGATAACTGATAAAAATAACAGAATAGCATAATATAAAAGTAACAGATGTTATAACAGGTGTTTAAGCATGGGTGAACATCATATAATCATAATATAGCAGGTGTAACATGATAATGCATTTTACAGATTCAAAAAGGGTCAATTAACTAGTTATATATGTACATATTGTCTGGTGAGAATAACTCACCGGTCAAAAGCTAAAGATAGCCACTAAAGCACACACACTGAAACTACGAAGGCACGATAACACGGAAATGACTTGAGAGTGGAGAGCCAAATCTATATGCCTTGATGACATATCTACAAAACAATACAATTATATGTAAGTTTCAACACAAATTTAACATCAAATAACAATAGAATTCAATGCCCAAAACAACAACAAATGAATTTCACTTGTCCTCAACCTCGTGTGCTTCAGCTAGGTAGGGTAAAAGCTCGACCTAGTGGTGGAAAAGGGTCTAGTTTGGATCGAAAGTTGTCGGCCCACATTATTCTTTGAAGGTGAATAGGTCTAGGTGCAACACAACTACACTACAAGGGAATAACATCATCACAAGGATATAGTTTGGCTCAGCCAGAGGCTAGGTGGCACGGCCAGTGGGTCTAGGTGGTGATGGGTGATGTGGCAGAGGGTGTAGGTCAGGTCAGAGCTGGTGGTGGTGGGGAAAGTGGCCGCTAGAGGTGGTTGTGGGTGATGGTACCAAGGTTGGCTCGGTTTGCAATGTTAGGTGATGTATTTGTGGAATTTTGTGGTGATGCTTGCTATGGAGGGGCTCGACCTGGGCTATAGATGGACTGGAGTGGTGGTTGATCAGGCTAGGAGGTGGTGGAGGTCGGCCAAGGGCTGGAGTGGAGGTAGCTGATCCAAACAAGGTGAAGAACAAGTGCAATTTCAAGGTAGAAAACACGAAAACAAGGAAAAAGAAGAAGAGATCCCACCAAAACTTTGAACGAAAGTGGTGTGGCCTCGATTTTTTTGTTTGAGGAAGTTGTTCACATGAAAAAAGAAGATGAGCCTGAAGAGAAAAAAAGTATACAGCCAAAATGAATGAGATGTAAGTTGGAAAAATGAAGAGGCGGAATGTAAAAGGACTTTGGAAGATTAAGAGTTTAAACCTTTCGAATTTCCATCAATTTATTTAAATTTATAAATACATAAAAGGCTGAAAATAAAGAGTAAATAAACTCAGAAATAAAGTAAAGAAATAAATAAAATAAATAAATTTTAAATTAATTAAATTCAATGAAGAAAATAGCAATATATACAAAACTAGGCTTAATAAATTGAAATAAATTTCAATAGAGTTTAGAAAAATTATATTATCGCTTTAAAAATATTAAAAGACAAAAATATACTTAAAATAACATATTAACACATATTAAAATAAAATATGATAAAGAAAGTATAATTTATATAATTTAAAATAAACAAAATAGCCAGATAACTCAAATTGTACTCAATATTGAAATATACATAACTTTCACAATTTAACTTTGTTTCCAACGAAACGAAAAGCAGTATTCATGTTATTAAATCTATTTTCATACTAAAAGGTCATATTTAAGAATTAAAATATTTAAATTTAAAATTTAAAAGTCAAAGTTTGACCAATTTGACCAGAAATCCACTTTTCAGTAAATATCCAATTTATAGAAGTTGGAATTATAATTCACATAATAATCAAAGTTTATATTTAAAAATGAAATGTTTGTAATGAAACAAGTTTAAAATAATTTCAAAATGAAATAAAGTCAAAATTAAAATATACATAAAAATCTAGGGTTGTTACAGTAAAGTATGACGTCATACCTAGGGGTCCCACTGTAGGTAATTCTCTTATTTATTCCATGTTCCATCAGGTCGATCTCCCTCTTGAATCTGTTATTGAGTTGTACCATTCTCTTTGTGAACTCATAGGCCCACTCAACGTCCTACCTTTCCTCCTACTTCTCAAAGTCGATGAACTGAAGCGATCTTTACCACCTTCACTGTTGTTTCCACAAGCTCTACTGCTACGCTCCAACCTTCCATCTCTAGTCCTAGATCTGGTGCCCAACAAATCACAGCATTGGAAGGGTTGGAGGACATTATCGTATCATAGGAAGAGGATGTTCAGATGGTTAGTGTTACTGATCCGACAGGGGATAGGACGATGGAGAGGATTCAACAAAGGGAGAGAGAGAAGGCAAAGCTTAAAGCGGAACCAGATGTTGAAAAGACTATGATCCTCCCGTTCATCATCAAGACTGGCAAACAGAATGCTTCAGCTAAGTCGGTCGGTGGGTCCAAGGAAACTGACTCAAGCTAGGTGGTGGTGAAGAAGAAGACCCTAACTTGACCAGGTAAGGGTGGAAAAGGTAGCAGCGGGATGAAATGATGCGCTTGAGCATCATTGGAGTTGGGTTTTGGTGGTCCTTTTAGTTTGTGCCTTGATTTTTTAAGTTTTTTGTACAAGTACAAAGTTTGTATTTAGTGTCTTTTCTTTTGTTGTTATGTTAGTAGAGTCTATCCTATTGCTTTTTGGTGTTTGAATAGGCCGACATTATGCGGGAACGACCTCCACTATTTAATATTATACATAAAGTGATATAACCAATGAAAAGATTAGTATTTCTACTACGATCTTTTATATGTACTTCTCTACATTCTACGTATTGTGCATGTTTATGTATCACTGTATGTGCGCATAATATGATTGCTCATCTCGCAATTTCCATATCATACACTATTGTACTCTATGATAGATGATGTGTTTATTTACCGTAATTCTATGCATGTAGAGTGTAAATAATGTCACTTTTAGTTATTTTTAGTTTTACTATTTTACTTAGCTTAGTTGTAGCTGCCAAAAATTTTGTTCGGTGTAACAAAACCATGGAGGGGCTTCCATTCTGACCAAGTGTTGGTATTTTGTGTGCCCCGAGTCCATGGGTTAGTTATTCCGAACACTTGGTGCAAGACTGGGTGCTCTGAGCTACTCTTTGGTTGCCCCCAGTCAAGGATGTATTACAAATCATATCATCGGGAATTTACAGTCTGAATACTCGATTTCAAGCATTATGTACTTTGGTTACAACCAATTTTCTCTGAGTTTGGTATTGGTGTTCCATCCTTACATTAACCTCTATTTCTTATGACCTGTGGGCAGCTCAATTCCTTGAATTTTCCTTAAACGTTGCTGATATTTGAGCGATGTTAAGTTTTGTGCTGTGGGGACTGATTTCTACCAATCCTACAACCGATAAATTTTCCAATACTACTAGAGCAATGTCGGTTCTTAGGAGGTTTGACAAACTGATGATATTACATGGGTACTAGCGATGATTCAAAGTATGCTTTCGTTGGTTCAAGCGACAAGGGAGTGGATGCTTGCTTGGACGTGATTCCACTGGTCCAAGAAACGAAGGAGTTAAGTACACTGGAATGCAGTTTCATTGATTCAAGTGGCTAAGGAAATGGGTGCTTACATAGATGCGGTTCCACCAGTTCAAAAAGCAAGGCATGGCTAATAGATGCATGCGAGGGTTTAGGCGTTCTCGATGTTTGATATAATTTATGATGTTCTCAGAGGCCATGGATCATTTTTTCTTGTTGATCTGATAGTTTGAGTCGATTTACTTCCATCAAAACTCGATAGGTTACTTACTTGATGCAGTTCCATCAGTTCAAGAAGTGAAATAACTTTACTGATAAAATAAAGAGAAAGGAAAATCCTGCCTATTTACAATTCCCCCCTTGGTGGCTTATTTGCAAAAATAGGAAAAACATAGATAGAACCTTAAATAAAATAGTGCCGCTATGAATTGTTGTTCCAAGCATAGGGAATCTAGATTCCATCGGCCGCGGTGAGCTTGAAAGTTCCATCTCCAAGTTTCTGGCCAATAACGTAGGGTCCTTCCCAATTTGGGCCAAGTGCCTCCATGCCCAGTAGATTTGTTTTAGGATGAGATCTCCCACTTTAAAGGTGCGGTTGAAAATATTGGTGGTTAAAGTGTCATGCCACTCTCTTTTGATAAGCAACAGTCCTTAGCTCACCTTCTTCCCGATTCTCATCGATTTGATAAAGTGATTCGAGCAGGAGCCGCTCGTTCTCACTTTAATGGAAATGTCATATTTGATGAGAGGGGACTTTCAATTCCACTGGAATCATTTCTTTTGAATTGTATGCCAAGGAAAAGGGTGAGTGCCTAGTCATCGATTTATGAGTCATTCTGTAAGCCCATAGTGCAAGCGAAGGTTCATCAACCTAATTCCATTCAGCTTTTGTTAGCCATTTCTTTATGGTGGATTTGATTATTTTATTCACTGCCTTCACTTTCCCGTTAGCTCGTGGGTGTGCTAACTGCGTAGAAGCTCCTCTCAATCCAAAAATGTTGGCAAAAGTTCTTGAATTTAGCACTCTCAAACTAAGTTACATTGTCTGTGATGATAATCTACGGTACTCTGAATGTAACGAACTGCCTTTCTTACTTCGAAAGAAGAGTCATTAGGGGTAAAAGAAAAAGAAAGGTAAGAAGAAAGAGTTATACAACCACGGAATCTCACAGCGGAAAAGAACAACATATAATACATAACATAAGATTTTACATAGTCGTTGTCATAATAGTACATCAGAGTCATCATAATACAAGCTAACTAGGACAGTTATAACTACCTTTCCTTACATTACAAGTCCAGAATACTTATACATACATACACAACGGAAATAAATACTAGCTAGCTAACGGTGAAGCCACCTACTCCAGCTCCTCCAAATGTCGTCGTGAGAAACCTGCATCATTTGGCTACTCATAAAAATTTTAGTACCTAGGAGTTTTAGGGAATGAAAATAAAACTACGGGTCAGACATAGGTCGGGTGTGAGTAAATTCAAACAATTAAATTTTATTTTAAAACACTTTGAAAATCAATGGTATCTCGTAAGACCACGCCGCACATAAACATGGATGGGGTTTTAACTTACGATAACCAAAGCACTTTATATAGAAAAATCCAGTGATATTATAATGGTTTTTAGGGTTTTCAAGTAAATATATAAATAGCCGAAATTGTTAAATTAATTAAATTCAAGCATAATAGGTAAACAATTAAATCTAAAGACACTTATTGGAAATTGGGTTCCATGCATGGCAAGCTAAGGAACTACCTTCCGAAGAGTGTACCTCTAGATAAAATGCATTCGGGGTCTGACAAGAACATCTTGTGCCCCTGCTACATAGAACCGGCCTACCACTTGACTAGTAGTACCAAATATATCACCACCATGTTTGTGATCAGCAACCGCACCAGAGCATACCAAAATAGGATAAATATTGAGCCTAGATCTGGTGATGACATACCTTAATGGGAGCGACCCACATAGCCCTGCTACATAACCTGTTTTTTCCATTCTCGGTTGGTAAGGCCTGAGGTTGCATCATTACATTTAAAATAGCACTTTACACTTGGAATACTGACATTTCCTTCCAAGTGATGACACAATGTCATCATTCATCCATACAAGTCGTTCAGGTGATGAACGAACCGAAGGCGCTATTTCCACTACACCCATTTTAGAATCACCCTTAGGGTTAGTAGCAAATAGCCCTTGCAATTTATAATCTTCATCTTGGATCATGACTTTCAAACCTTCCGATCACACGCTTACGTTGGTTCAAAGTGGTCTCCGGATAACCATTGCTATCTGATCCGGTCTCTTCGAGCCAACATTCGATAATAGTTAAGGGTCAAGTTAACTATAGTGAACAATTCCACTATCAAGAGGTAAAGATTTACGTATAGAAATAGATTTCATATGTTTAAATTATCATGACCCGCTTATCGAAATTAACTCCCTTGTATTCATCACATTCTCGAATGCGGTGTTGTGATAAGTAGAAGTCAACTTATTTTTAATAAAACGTGTCAATGTTTTATTCTATCTACTTTAATTTGTTTGGCTACTTAATGGTATGGACAAGAGATCCTTAGTTTAAAACAATTTACTTAAAGTGAAAAGTTGAAAATAAACCATTAAAAAAAACAACCTTTATAAATAAATTTCAATAAAATAATAAGTTAAAACTTAATTAAACCTATAAATAACTTCCATTTATAATTAACCATTAAATAAATAAGTAATTTTTAATTAAACAATAAATAAATAAATAATTTTAAATAATTAAATAATTAAATAAATAAATAATTTAAACATTATTAATTAAAAATTAATTACTTTTTATAAACTTAATTAACTATTAATTAACTTTCTAATTAATAGATAATTAACTTGCTTAATAATATTAATTGATACTAAGTGTAACGACCCAGAATTTTTATTAATTAAAATTGGTATATTTAATTAATTTTAAATATTTATAAGTGAAATTTATAAGTCGAATAAATTTTATTTCGAATAGTTGGATTTAATTGGATAATTAAATCGATAATGTAATATGTGAAAATACAGAAATAATTGAAAATTTGGTTAAATATGATTGAAAATGATTTGTAAAATTTTATTTTATCATGTTGGAGTTAGAACAATATTTTAGAACTTTTAAAATCGAATTTAGAGTTTATTTGTGAAGATTTAATATTTTAATATTTAAATCGACTAGTGAAATTAGCCATTTTCGAACAGTCTCAGAATTGGACGAAACTAGTTCCATTGGATCCGTAATAGTTTGTTATTATCGGATTTCAATTTTCGCAGCAATTGGAGTTTTCGTTTGACCGTAGCAGCTCGAAACGCATCGAAATTGTTTTAATATTAATTTGGCGATTTAAAATAGTCATTTTTCAAACAGTCTCGGATTTCGACAAAACTAGTTTTATCGGATCCGTAATGTAATATTATTGTAAGATTTCAAATTTCGTGTCAATCGGATTTACCGTTTGTCCGGTGCAAGCCAAAACGCCTAGAAATTTGATTTACCGATTTAATTTCAAATCGAATGTTTATTGCCATAACTCGCATATATGACCGAATTAGCTCCCGAAACACGTTCCATTGTGCTCGGAACGTGGGGTAAACCTTAGGAACGCCAACCGGCACGCTTCGTTTGGAGTTCGGAAATTCCGGGATGAATAGTGTTCGGTGAATTTTCTATAAAAGCCCCCAATTTTTCACATTTGCAAAGAGAAATAAACCCTAGGTTAAAAACTGTCGGCCACCACCTTCATATTAACCTATGGCCGAAAATCAATCACCTTCCCCTCCAATTATCTTCCAATCCGTAAATATTTAGCCGAAACTTCCAACTAACAAATTGAAGAGCTCGCCAAGTACTTCACATCCAACGGTGGATTTGCGTTGAAGTGGCTCGGATTCGTCGTAATCGGCCAGGGAAGGGCGCGCGTTTCATCACGTTTTTCGCGATACACGTGCAGCCGAGCTTCGTGGTGTTCATGCCGAAGGTAGCTCTTGGCGAGAGCTTCGAAGTGGTGGTGGTGTGATGGAGTTTCGAGCGTCGGTAGGTGGTGCGGCCATCGAGATTGGGCGCGTGCGTATGGGTATCTCGCGTGCGACATTCGACCTGGAGAAGAACATGAATCACAGCCACGATTGCAGGTGCTAGGATGGATGGCCTTGATTAATTTGCTTTAAAAAATAAAATTATGTTGTAAATTTATAATTAAAAATTCGTGTAAACTTCGTAAGTTCATATCTTTTTCATACGAGGTCGAAAACGCGCGAAACAAGTTGCGTTGGAATCGTATGGACGAGCACTACGCTATGGAATTGGATTGGAGTGGTTTGGACCTAGCGAAAATTTCGGGTAAAATTAAACGTCCGTTTAATTTTATTCGAAATAAAAGCTGAAAACGAAACTGAAATCAAGGTGAGAACTTCTCACTCAATCGAATCGGTTTCGATTTTAATTTTAAATAGTTATATTTAAAATTCTTGAATGCATGTTTGAATGATGGTTGTTAAAATAGACATTATGCGCCGTTAGTAAGCGGAGGTTATTTATTAAAAACATATACCGCGAATATTTCACAGTATAGTGAAATTGGTATTATTTATGTACTTGGAGTTGATTTTCCCGTATTATATAGCGGATGAGACCCTATTGCGCCGCCTATTAAGCGGATAATATTTTTATAAATCCCATATACCGCGATAATTCCGTACTGGAAGGGAATTGGTATTGTGCTAACATTTTTGGATGCAGGAAAACAGGTTGGAGGGATCCAACTGGATACCTCAACTGTATTGATTTATTTACAGATATTGTGATATTTGTTGATTATCATATCGATATATGATATTTGGATGTCGTGATTGACTATTTGGTGTTGTTGCATCATCGGATCCATTTTTAAAGTTTAAAAATAACGATTTTGATTTTAAAAGAATTTTTAAAGTGATTTTTGAAAGTATACGTTATAAAATATTTTTGGAATTGATTCCTTTTAAAATAAATAAACGTTATAATTTTACTTTCATAAAAGTTATGATTTTGGAAAATAATACTTAAGTATGATTTTGAAGTACACAAGCTTTAAATAACGATTTGTAAATTATTAAAAGAATAAATTTAGTTAAATTGGGATTTTTGAATTGTTTTAAAAACAATTTATATAAAAGATTTAAATTTTGATATTTATAAAGTAAAAATATAGGAATTATAAAACGAGTATTTATAAGCGTTAAAATGAATTATAAATGAATTCATAAGTGAATAAGATTTGTAATTTGTAAAGTCTTAAAAGAACGATTTGTAAATAAACGGATTATAAGTTCTTAACTTATAATATGGACTTTTAGTATATAATTGAGTTATATAAATTAAATTGGATTAATAAAGGAGATTTATAAATCGAAGCTTATAAATAGAAATGGAATTTATAGACATTGTTTATAAATTCGAAATCAATGGAATTTGATAAATTGAAAGTTGAAATTGGTTAAAGAAGTATATTCACGACTTTGGACAGTGAATATATTATCAAATAAATGGATATGCTTGGGAAAATGAATATTATAAAATGAGGTTCATCGTTTTAACGATGTTTTAAAATGTATTATAAATCGAATACATAGATTTCAACATTCATTGTTGAAATAGACGTTTTCGAGAAATAAGGAAATGGTGGACTATAACACTGTTGTTATAGTAAATGATTTCCGAAAGGAAATATTTTGTATAGTGTTGGGATTTATATATCTATTTTTATTTCGAATCCCTATACTAGTGATTTTGGGTTGTCGTAACGATGTTTTACGTAACATTCGTTTTGGCCCAAACAAATGTGTTTAAGAGAATGATTTTGTAACGTCCCAATATTTTCAACCATTCGCATCCGCACATTGTCGGACTTGAATTGTTCAAAATACTGCGTTGTAGAATAAATTTGGCAAAACTCAGAATATACAATAAATAGATCACAGAATCACATACACAGATATCAGAATCTCGCAGCGGAAATTAAAAATTTAGTGGTTCATGAAGCCACTGATATAACTTCAACAAAACAGAACTTACATTGTCTATAATCCTCAATACAAATTTTAAGACATAAATAGAGATAGAGTCTTCAAAGTCTTGAATTCCAGAAAAGATAAAGGCTGAAACAACTTCCAGCAGCGCGAATGATCTACTGAGTGTCCTAGCTACGGAGAAGAAATTGAAGCTGCAACTCAGGCTGACCCGAGCGTAAAATAAAACATAACACTCGAGTCAGGACATACATACTTATATAATATAAGCTAATTCAAGTGTACTGTAATATAGAGCAAGTAACTTAAAGGATGCTTGGGACCGCCCATCCTCTAAGGATCCGTTAAACTATTTACTATGTAGTATATTGCGCTATTATAATAGTGTCTATTTATAAAATAAACATACTTTTTTCTTAGCATTAAGGGGTTACCCATATAGCCCTTAACACGTAATAGTCCCAGTAGTCCATCCAATATCATAGCTCCTCCTGATCGGGAAGCAACTAGAGGATACCACACGGGCTACGGGAGAAATCTAAACTCGTACAAGGCTCGGTATGGTAGATGACACGGCACAACTAGGCAATGCCAGGGTAGATATACCAATTGCTATCCAGGCTGGTGGAAACGCGTAGCCGCAGTTACCGCCCACCTCGGACTAACTCCCCAAAATCAAAATATAGAGGTGGCCACCGAATCAATCCAAAATCATAGTATAATATCGAAGAGGAGCGTCCGATCAGAGGAATGACCTCATTGGCCTGGAATTGCTCCTGTTTTAGCCACCTTATGCCAACTCACGGGAGTCGGGTCCACGTATTTACCTTACAGGAAACGCCACTACCGACCTACTTCATTCTGGAATCTCCACCGCGTACACGGTTGGTCAAAGTGGTTTTCGGTATCGACAGAGAGTATGTCCATATCCGATCCCGGTCTCTTTGCCAACCCATCGTTATTATAACCCGTGGTCATTTAAAAACAATTTTATACTTTAAAACCAAAATAAACATTTCCATTTCAAAACTATAAATACGATATCATTTTAAAACCCAAAACAATATGATATCGTTATATTCAAATATAATTCTTTCCAAAAACCATACTGCTTAAAATTTATAATATCTGGAAGCCAAATATTTGAAATATATCTTCAAAACATAATATTTGGAATTTTTACTTTAAACCATAACTCCCAACACACAAATGGTTTGGATATTCAACGGTATATAGAATAAATGGTTTAACTTTATGGTTACTTTGTGAAGAAGATAATTTATATAGTTTTACAAATATATTTCTTTATTTAAAGTTTAAACCATAATTTAAATATCACTTTATGTCCCCAAATCCGTTACAATTCCTATATATATATATATACCCAATTGGAGTATTTCCTATTCAAAACTAAGTTTGGATTTTATTCTTTCAACAAATCAATGTTTTATTATTTAGTCTTGAATATTCCCATAAATTCCATAAATAAACTCCCAATGTTAGTCATTTAATATCTTCAAAATTCACTCAATACTAGAATATTCATCTTAAATTTATTAAGGAAAATCCAGTTATAAATATCATATCTTAAGATTTTCCAAAACTTAACATAAAATAAAATTTCTCAAATTCCATGAGTTTTAAAACAATCAATTCTAGATTCTGTAGCACTTAGGAAATGCTACCTAAAGTTACGGGTAAAACTAGTCCAATTTCAAAAAGACCGCATTTCTAAAAATGCTGTAGCAGATTGATTAACTAAATAAATATTTCCAAATATAACTTATTTATCTATTTATTTATTAACATTTATAACTCATTCAAAAATTAAAATAAAATCCTTTAAAGATATTAAATCAAATATTTAACTTCCAAAATAATTTTTTTAAATATTTCAGAAAATATTATAAGAACCACGGGCCTGTATATAGTTCTCTAGCCTAGGTCAAGTGATACGGATTTATATCATTTCAACCCGTAATTTACAAAACCCCGGGTTCTATCATTTCAAACCCGCAATCCCAAGTTATCAGTTAAGCAGTTAACAGACTAGTTTAACAATAATCATTATTTCAGCCCATAACAATCCAACTTTAACAGGGAACTTGCAGTGGTGATTTAAGCAGTAAATAACAATTAATAATATAACTGCAGAAATAATATAACAGATAAATAACTGATGAGATGTCAATTTAAATGGGTTCATCATTCTACATCATACTACAGACAGATAATATCTAAATAGAATGTTTACACATACACTTGCGATAATTTACACAATATATGTACATATGTCTGGTGAGAAAAACTCACCTGAAAGTTGCAGAAAATTTGAATACAAAACGACGATTCACCGATAAAGCACGACAGAGAATAACGATCAAATTCTTCTGACGTAGATTCAAATCTAGAACAAAATTTCAATTATGGAATACGTGACTTAAAAATTTACGATCAAAGAAAATGAGAATAGAACGGGGTTTGTTTGCTTTGCTCGACCACTCCACCGTGTACCGTGACCAAAACATACCCTAAACGAGAACCGGGTAACACTAAACTACGACAAAATTTCTAAAGGCTGACTGACAGAAGGTGAAGTTTTCCTACTCTATACTTTGTACATGTGCACACTCGTATCCCATGCAAACTCACGCCATGAATAGAACATAACACTTCCCTGTGTCCAAAATTTTTACCCTGAGAAAAACTCAACTGCTTCGGGCCAAGCAAGTCGTTGCTTCGAGTCAGCACCTATATTGCTTCGAGTTAAATATGTCAAATCTACGGGTCATATGCAAAACTGGTGAACACTTATCCCTATTTCTCTGTTATCCGAATACTTACAGATGCCCATGTTTGTGTTGCCCAACTATCTTCTAACTCATATTTACTTCTAGAATTCAGCTTCACCATCAGATTTTTTTTTTTCTTTTTTTTTTTCTCTCTTTTTTTTTTTTTCTTTTTTTTTTTTTTTTTTAAAACCTAGTTGTTCCCCATTTCTACCCAGGCTGATACTAACTAAATATGCAGGCATGTATTACTAAATATGCAGACATGCACAACAGGGATGAAGTACTAACAGTACATAAAATGGAGATGAAGACTTCAACACCCAGGAAAACAATGACCAGACCAAAGTGCAACATTATGGATGCAATATAGATATGAAACTGAAACATATTAGATAATGTAAACTGGAATGGATATGAAGACTGAACATATCAAAAATTTTGAAAATACAAAGTTTCAAAATGAACCCAATAGGCTACAGTTACAAAACTCAAGTGAAGCAAATAATGCAACAGTAGCAGGTATATATGAATACAACCTCAATGCAGACAAGCAGACACACTATCTACATACATATATAACATCAAGCTATGATTCAAACAACAAGATAACATATGGTTTCAAGGGTCTGTTCATATTGTAAGAGCAGAGATATGGGATGCAGACAACTAAAGCATGGTACGAAGCAACATGTAACATTTCACATTTTATCAAAGTAATATAAGACAGTAGTGTGCAACTTGACATGCAAACTGCCACAAGACCAATTCAAGTGAAAATACCCAACTCAAATAAACCAACTAATGCAGACTGTCAAAAAAAAAAAAATGGATCAATAATGCAACCAGGTTATAAGGGACAAGCTATTAATACCTGTACAAGACTGCAACAATTCGAATGAGGGTGAACTCAAATGCATACAACAATTCAAAGTGCAAAGTGAGGATCATCATGCATGGACAGTGCAATGTGACTGAATACAAGTCAATGCCAAGAAAATGCAATACAAATAGGCAAACAAAATGGAAATGAAGACTGGAGCAACATGAGGCATGCAATACTCAGTACATATCTTTATTACAAGAACAATTATGCACTTCAACTACTTAGTTAAACAAAATATTTTAGTAGCATCTGCACTTACCAACTTATCAATTTAAAAACAAAAACTTGGTGCAGCTGTTCTTATCAGTTTAAATCAAAAATTGATATCATTTGTTCTTAACAGTTTAAACAAAAAAAAAAAAAATCAAATAGTATCTGTTCTTATTAGAATTAAAACAAAACCAAGTAGTATCTGTTCTTGACAATTTTAAAACAACCCAAATAGTATCTGTTATTATCAATTTAAAAAGAACAAAGTTATGAAAGTATTAGTGGTTATCAATTTAAAACAAATCGCAATTACTGTCTGTTCCTACCAGTTTAAAACTTAAAACTAATAACATCTATATCATAATCATATGCAGACTTGCCAAACTTCCTAGCCTAGACAACAAGTCACAGATCTACACACAATAATTATGGACATAACTCGTACAACATGGGGAGGCCGAGCAAGGTGATGAAGAAAATCAGAAAATGAAGAAGAAGCAAATCTGGACGAAAGGAAAAAATGCTATTACCTGATAGATCTCGGGCTCAAGAAGGAGGCAAGGCAGAGCGAATAATGGAAGGGAAAAAGAGCTGGTGTAAATATAGATGATGTTTGTGAAGTTCCATGGGGATCATAAGTGTAGATAACGCATCAGTTTTTAAAGAGCTTTTTCATGTGTGATTGTACTTTTGATATGTATATAGGCTATGAATAGGTGCATAGTTCGAACGTTATATAGTAAAACTTAATTTTTGAGGCATCAGTTTCTTTTACTTACGTGATTTAAGGAATGGGATAGATATATAGTGGTTTGAATGTAACTGATGAGCTACATCAGTGGAGGAGATAAATCAATAGTTATAATTTATGCGAGATGCCAGAATTGCAAGCCTTGATTTGTTGATAAATAGTGGTTTAAATCTTTGTATGAAAATATGTGTGAATGCAAAAGTCAGTGAGTTACATGGCTGAAAGGAAGGAGTGCATCAGTTATTCTTTAAAAATAGGTAAGAGGTTCGAACGTTTCTAGTAGAAAACTTGATTTTTATACTGACAAATATTTGGACCATGCATTTGATTCGTCTCAGTTTTATTTGTTTTCTTAAGTATCAGTTTTATTTTTAACTGTGTAAATATGAATACGTGTGTGATGATTCATTTATTTTTAAATAAATTTTGATTTGTATTAAATATGTTTACAAATGTATTTGGACGTTGCAAAATTGGAAAAATATGATCTGTGGCAAGATCAGAGGAAGAGCAATCAGTGGTTTATGACATCAGTTACAAAAGGAATGAAATAAAGGGAGGGACCGAGAGTTACACCACATATAAAGTTTAAAAATATGTAAATATGAATGCGTGATTTCAGCATGCTTTAAATCCCTTATTTAGTTTGATTAAAATAAATGAAATGGCCAGACTTAAGAATTAATTTATGAAAGAAAACTGACATGCGGAGGCAAGTGTAAATGAGTATATTACGTGATTAAGGAAACCCTTGATTTAGCATGTCACATAAGAATGGTAAATGTTAACCGTTTCAAATAATTAACAATTTCTAACCTTGCACTTGAATGTTTTAAACTGTTGCACGGTCAAAGGGAGAGAGAGCTATTAGTTTATAGGAAGGTAAATGTGTTATATGCGTGATTTAAGGTAGAGCCATTTGCAAGCAGAAAATGGGAAAGGTTGGAATTTGCTTCCAATAATATGTCTTGGCTGTAACGCAAAAGCTTGGTTTAAGGCATACGTTGATTTATCTTTAGACATGCAAACTTTTAATATCCCATTTGTTGCAAACTAAACAGTGTGATATAAGATTTAGGCAGTTACACAACTGGATTTAATGTATGCGTGATTTAAGTTTGATGGCTGATATAAGTGCAAAGGAAAAATATCAGAGAGGGATTTGAACGTTACTTAAAAATCAAAACTGAAACGGAAATTTAAAAGAGGGAGAGTTGATTTTCTTAGATGTGAACGGTAACAAAAAGATTTGTACACAGGGGTTGATTTTGCACTGATGTAGGGATGAACGTATGTAATACAATTTATTTTATCAATCGGTCAGTTAACGAATAATAAAATAATGTTTGGTATAAAATCACTAACTGATGTTTCTCTCCAAAAATATTTGGAAACACGATTTTTACACTACGTTAAACAGACGCAGTCAAAAATATCAAAAATTTCTGTAAAATAACATTTTAAAAACACACGTTTTATTACGTTGCTTTATACCCTAAAATTTGACGCGTCTTTTAAACGCGAAATTTTACAGTTTAAACATAGCTTAAATTTTTTACAGTTAATATTAAATTTTATTGACATATACAATTTTATAAAATATATCTTCAAATTAAATAATTAACTATATTGTTAAACACAATTTATATAAATACATTTTTAAAATTAAATAATTAATAATAAAATAAATATCTAAAAACTAGGGCTGTTACACTCTCCCCCACTTAAGAACTTTTCGTCCTCGAAAAGGAACGAAAGAAGAGAAACAAAGAAGATAAGCTAGATAGACAAGAATCTTAAACGGATAGTTCCGGATTTGAAGCACGAAGAAGGTTCTCTAGAATTGGTTTTACCCCTTCAGTTTGACTGTCAGTCTATGGGTGCTCAGCGGTGCTCAGGTCCCGATGAGTAACAAAGATCTCAAAGATTATAGAAAGATTTCTAAATAGACTGGTATAAGCGATAGCATCCCAATCCGTAGCAGATAAGGAAACCAAGGACATTTAAAGATAGTTCAAAACAAAATAAGATAATAAATTTGAGATCATAATATTTTGAAAATCATTACGATTTATAGATATTATCATTTGGAAATCATACTACTAAAATCATAACCCTTTTAAAATAATCTTCATTTATTCAATTATAAATTTTCAAACATTATATTTTTAGAATAGCAGCACTGATAATATGTTATAGTAGATATGATAGTATTCCTAATCAGTTTATTATTTTCTTAACTCTAAATTCTTAACAAATATCCTAACCACTTTATTTGAAATACCTATTTTAAAAAATAAGATATTCCTTCAATAAAAATTTTTATCCGAAACCCAAAATCTCAATTATCAAATTTAGCAATATTAGAATATGTCCTAACTATTTAAATCATAATTATTCACTTAGGGAATAACTTTAATTAGAATTTCTTAGTTAGATTTAAGGTTCCATGTTAAATCAACTTTGATTATTAGGTTCCTTTGAATAAATTTCTTAAATTCCTTTTTCTATATCTACCTCTATTTATCTTTTACAACTAAAATTTTAGTGTATAACATTTATTATAACCACCTAAATTTTAATTATAAAATCCCCTTTTTATAATGTATATTATCCAATTACATTGTTAACTTTTGAAACTCAAGGTAAGTTATATTGAATGGAATTGAGTATTATACAACTAAACTTTCAAATTCAATTATTTCCTGTTGGAATTTCTTATTCAAATTTATTTTTATTAAATTATTCCTCAAGATAAAACTTAAGAATTAAATTTCTGATTCTTCTTCAAACCATTTAGAGATAAATAAATATATATACATAATATGTCAAATCAAATATAAATTATATATATTAAGTCATACTTTAGAAATTCAAATCAAAAATCTCAAGGTACACTGTAGCCAGACTACAGGGTGGTCCCTTCACTTCGAAACTCGAAAATGAAAGTCGATGATGCTGCAGTCATCACCGAAATTATTTTCCAGCGACAAAGAGAAAAGCACTAGATTTTAAAAAATTTCGGAAACAAATTTCTATTCGAAAATACTTATTATATCCTTTTAAACTTTAAATACAAGGTTTGAAATCATCGGAAGTTTAATTCTCAAGTTCTAGTTTTAACTTCATTTCTATTTGTAACCATTGTTTTATAGTTCAATTATTTATATATGACAAAACACATGGCTTACAAACTCATATATAAAATCAAAACTATTATCTCTTGACAACTAGTCAAATTAATTATAGAGTTCTGAAAATTATACTTATATATATATTAGATTTTATTTTCAAATACAGAAATAAAACTTTCAAGTCAAGGATAGTGATTCAAATTTTTGATGAACTCAAATCAAATAGAATTCAAGATGAGTTGAAATCAGAAAATCCGGTGATTAAAAATCAGAATAAGGAAACTGGGTAAGTCTATATAATCGCGGACAACCTTGACCGGGTCAACCGTGACTTAAAGAATCGGATCGATGTGGTTGGGGTAAATCTACATTTGATCCGAAGAGGTAGAGTTCGGAATAACCAAAGATACTAGCATATAAACCAATGATAAATATAAATCTCCGGTGAATAAATGCTAATTGTAAAGGAGTTTCACCCCTTTATTAGAATGATGGCGAGACCGCAAATTTACTATGAAGATCATTCGAAGTGGAGTTATGGAATACTCCAGAATTTAAGGAAGATGAAAAGTGAGGGACACGAATGAACTTTGGAACCGTAGGGGACGTCCCAGAACTCGAAAAGAGAATGGTTCAATCTCTAATGAAGGTGATTCTGTAAATCCAATTTACCATATATTCTAAGTTTTGCCTAGAACCAAAGCTCTGATACCAAATGTAACGTCCCAATATTTTCAACCATTCGCATCCGCACATTGTCGGACTTGAATTGTTCAAAATACTGCGTTGTAGAATAAATTTGGCAAAACTCAGAATATACAATAAATAGATCACAGAATCACATACACAGATATCAGAATCTCGCAGCGGAAATTAAAAATTTAGTGGTTCATGAAGCCACTGATATAACTTCAACAAAACAGAACTTACATTGTCTATAATCCTCAATACAAATTTTAAGACATAAATAGAGATAGAGTCTTCAAAGTCTTGAATTCCAGAAAAGATAAAGGCTGAAACAACTTCCAGCAGCGCGAATGATCTACTGAGTGTCCTAGCTACGGAGAAGAAATTGAAGCTGCAACTCAGGCTGACCCGAGCGTAAAATAAAACATAACACTCGAGTCAGGACATACATACTTATATAATATAAGCTAATTCAAGTGTACTGTAATATAGAGCAAGTAACTTAAAGGATGCTTGGGACCGCCCATCCTCTAAGGATCCGTTAAACTATTTACTATGTAGTATATTGCGCTATTATAATAGTGTCTATTTATAAAATAAACATACTTTTTTCTTAGCATTAAGGGGTTACCCATATAGCCCTTAACACGTAATAGTCCCAGTAGTCCATCCAATATCATAGCTCCTCCTGATCGGGAAGCAACTAGAGGATACCACACGGGCTACGGGAGAAATCTAAACTCGTACAAGGCTCGGTATGGTAGATGACACGGCACAACTAGGCAATGCCAGGGTAGATATACCAATTGCTATCCAGGCTGGTGGAAACGCGTAGCCGCAGTTACCGCCCACCTCGGACTAACTCCCCAAAATCAAAATATAGAGGTGGCCACCGAATCAATCCAAAATCATAGTATAATATCGAAGAGGAGCGTCCGATCAGAGGAATGACCTCATTGGCCTGGAATTGCTCCTGTTTTAGCCACCTTATGCCAACTCACGGGAGTCGGGTCCACGTATTTACCTTACAGGAAACGCCACTACCGACCTACTTCATTCTGGAATCTCCACCGCGTACACGGTTGGTCAAAGTGGTTTTCGGTATCGACAGAGAGTATGTCCATATCCGATCCCGGTCTCTTTGCCAACCCATCGTTATTATAACCCGTGGTCATTTAAAAACAATTTTATACTTTAAAACCAAAATAAACATTTCCATTTCAAAACTATAAATACGATATCATTTTAAAACCCAAAACAATATGATATCGTTATATTCAAATATAATTCTTTCCAAAAACCATACTGCTTAAAATTTATAATATCTGGAAGCCAAATATTTGAAATATATCTTCAAAACATAATATTTGGAATTTTTACTTTAAACCATAACTCCCAACACACAAATGGTTTGGATATTCAACGGTATATAGAATAAATGGTTTAACTTTATGGTTACTTTGTGAAGAAGATAATTTATATAGTTTTACAAATATATTTCTTTATTTAAAGTTTAAACCATAATTTAAATATCACTTTATGTCCCCAAATCCGTTACAATTCCTATATATATATATATATACCCAATTGGAGTATTTCCTATTCAAAACTAAGTTTGGATTTTATTCTTTCAACAAATCAATGTTTTATTATTTAGTCTTGAATATTCCCATAAATTCCATAAATAAACTCCCAATGTTAGTCATTTAATATCTTCAAAATTCACTCAATACTAGAATATTCATCTTAAATTTATTAAGGAAAATCCAGTTATAAATATCATATCTTAAGATTTTCCAAAACTTAACATAAAATAAAATTTCTCAAATTCCATGAGTTTTAAAACAATCAATTCTAGATTCTGTAGCACTTAGGAAATGCTACCTAAAGTTACGGGTAAAACTAGTCCAATTTCAAAAAGACCGCATTTCTAAAAATGCTGTAGCAGATTGATTAACTAAATAAATATTTCCAAATATAACTTATTTATCTATTTATTTATTAACATTTATAACTCATTCAAAAATTAAAATAAAATCCTTTAAAGATATTAAATCAAATATTTAACTTCCAAAATAATTTTTTTAAATATTTCAGAAAATATTATAAGAACCACGGGCCTGTATATAGTTCTCTAGCCTAGGTCAAGTGATACGGATTTATATCATTTCAACCCGTAATTTACAAAACCCCGGGTTCTATCATTTCAAACCCGCAATCCCAAGTTATCAGTTAAGCAGTTAACAGACTAGTTTAACAATAATCATTATTTCAGCCCATAACAATCCAACTTTAACAGGGAACTTGCAGTGGTGATTTAAGCAGTAAATAACAATTAATAATATAACTGCAGAAATAATATAACAGATAAATAACTGATGAGATGTCAATTTAAATGGGTTCATCATTCTACATCATACTACAGACAGATAATATCTAAATAGAATGTTTACACATACACTTGCGATAATTTACACAATATATGTACATATGTCTGGTGAGAAAAACTCACCTGAAAGTTGCAGAAAATTTGAATACAAAACGACGATTCACCGATAAAGCACGACAGAGAATAACGATCAAATTCTTCTGACGTAGATTCAAATCTAGAACAAAATTTCAATTATGGAATACGTGACTTAAAAATTTACGATCAAAGAAAATGAGAATAGAACGGGGTTTGTTTGCTTTGCTCGACCACTCCACCGTGTACCGTGACCAAAACATACCCTAAACGAGAACCGGGTAACACTAAACTACGACAAAATTTCTAAAGGCTGACTGACAGAAGGTGAAGTTTTCCTACTCTATACTTTGTACATGTGCACACTCGTATCCCATGCAAACTCACGCCATGAATAGAACATAACACTTCCCTGTGTCCAAAATTTTTACCCTGAGAAAAACTCAACTGCTTCGGGCCAAGCAAGTCGTTGCTTCGAGTCAGCACCTATATTGCTTCGAGTTAAATATGTCAAATCTACGGGTCATATGCAAAACTGGTGAACACTTATCCCTATTTCTCTGTTATCCGAATACTTACAGATGCCCATGTTTGTGTTGCCCAACTATCTTCTAACTCATATTTACTTCTAGAATTCAGCTTCACCATCAGATTTTTTTTTTTCTTTTTTTTTTTCTCTCTTTTTTTTTTTTTCTTTTTTTTTTTTTTTTTTTAAAACCTAGTTGTTCCCCATTTCTACCCAGGCTGATACTAACTAAATATGCAGGCATGTATTACTAAATATGCAGACATGCACAACAGGGATGAAGTACTAACAGTACATAAAATGGAGATGAAGACTTCAACACCCAGGAAAACAATGACCAGACCAAAGTGCAACATTATGGATGCAATATAGATATGAAACTGAAACATATTAGATAATGTAAACTGGAATGGATATGAAGACTGAACATATCAAAAATTTTGAAAATACAAAGTTTCAAAATGAACCCAATAGGCTACAGTTACAAAACTCAAGTGAAGCAAATAATGCAACAGTAGCAGGTATATATGAATACAACCTCAATGCAGACAAGCAGACACACTATCTACATACATATATAACATCAAGCTATGATTCAAACAACAAGATAACATATGGTTTCAAGGGTCTGTTCATATTGTAAGAGCAGAGATATGGGATGCAGACAACTAAAGCATGGTACGAAGCAACATGTAACATTTCACATTTTATCAAAGTAATATAAGACAGTAGTGTGCAACTTGACATGCAAACTGCCACAAGACCAATTCAAGTGAAAATACCCAACTCAAATAAACCAACTAATGCAGACTGTCAAAAAAAAAAAAATGGATCAATAATGCAACCAGGTTATAAGGGACAAGCTATTAATACCTGTACAAGACTGCAACAATTCGAATGAGGGTGAACTCAAATGCATACAACAATTCAAAGTGCAAAGTGAGGATCATCATGCATGGACAGTGCAATGTGACTGAATACAAGTCAATGCCAAGAAAATGCAATACAAATAGGCAAACAAAATGGAAATGAAGACTGGAGCAACATGAGGCATGCAATACTCAGTACATATCTTTATTACAAGAACAATTATGCACTTCAACTACTTAGTTAAACAAAATATTTTAGTAGCATCTGCACTTACCAACTTATCAATTTAAAAACAAAAACTTGGTGCAGCTGTTCTTATCAGTTTAAATCAAAAATTGATATCATTTGTTCTTAACAGTTTAAACAAAAAAAAAAAAAATCAAATAGTATCTGTTCTTATTAGAATTAAAACAAAACCAAGTAGTATCTGTTCTTGACAATTTTAAAACAACCCAAATAGTATCTGTTATTATCAATTTAAAAAGAACAAAGTTATGAAAGTATTAGTGGTTATCAATTTAAAACAAATCGCAATTACTGTCTGTTCCTACCAGTTTAAAACTTAAAACTAATAACATCTATATCATAATCATATGCAGACTTGCCAAACTTCCTAGCCTAGACAACAAGTCACAGATCTACACACAATAATTATGGACATAACTCGTACAACATGGGGAGGCCGAGCAAGGTGATGAAGAAAATCAGAAAATGAAGAAGAAGCAAATCTGGACGAAAGGAAAAAATGCTATTACCTGATAGATCTCGGGCTCAAGAAGGAGGCAAGGCAGAGCGAATAATGGAAGGGAAAAAGAGCTGGTGTAAATATAGATGATGTTTGTGAAGTTCCATGGGGATCATAAGTGTAGATAACGCATCAGTTTTTAAAGAGCTTTTTCATGTGTGATTGTACTTTTGATATGTATATAGGCTATGAATAGGTGCATAGTTCGAACGTTATATAGTAAAACTTAATTTTTGAGGCATCAGTTTCTTTTACTTACGTGATTTAAGGAATGGGATAGATATATAGTGGTTTGAATGTAACTGATGAGCTACATCAGTGGAGGAGATAAATCAATAGTTATAATTTATGCGAGATGCCAGAATTGCAAGCCTTGATTTGTTGATAAATAGTGGTTTAAATCTTTGTATGAAAATATGTGTGAATGCAAAAGTCAGTGAGTTACATGGCTGAAAGGAAGGAGTGCATCAGTTATTCTTTAAAAATAGGTAAGAGGTTCGAACGTTTCTAGTAGAAAACTTGATTTTTATACTGACAAATATTTGGACCATGCATTTGATTCGTCTCAGTTTTATTTGTTTTCTTAAGTATCAGTTTTATTTTTAACTGTGTAAATATGAATACGTGTGTGATGATTCATTTATTTTTAAATAAATTTTGATTTGTATTAAATATGTTTACAAATGTATTTGGACGTTGCAAAATTGGAAAAATATGATCTGTGGCAAGATCAGAGGAAGAGCAATCAGTGGTTTATGACATCAGTTACAAAAGGAATGAAATAAAGGGAGGGACCGAGAGTTACACCACATATAAAGTTTAAAAATATGTAAATATGAATGCGTGATTTCAGCATGCTTTAAATCCCTTATTTAGTTTGATTAAAATAAATGAAATGGCCAGACTTAAGAATTAATTTATGAAAGAAAACTGACATGCGGAGGCAAGTGTAAATGAGTATATTACGTGATTAAGGAAACCCTTGATTTAGCATGTCACATAAGAATGGTAAATGTTAACCGTTTCAAATAATTAACAATTTCTAACCTTGCACTTGAATGTTTTAAACTGTTGCACGGTCAAAGGGAGAGAGAGCTATTAGTTTATAGGAAGGTAAATGTGTTATATGCGTGATTTAAGGTAGAGCCATTTGCAAGCAGAAAATGGGAAAGGTTGGAATTTGCTTCCAATAATATGTCTTGGCTGTAACGCAAAAGCTTGGTTTAAGGCATACGTTGATTTATCTTTAGACATGCAAACTTTTAATATCCCATTTGTTGCAAACTAAACAGTGTGATATAAGATTTAGGCAGTTACACAACTGGATTTAATGTATGCGTGATTTAAGTTTGATGGCTGATATAAGTGCAAAGGAAAAATATCAGAGAGGGATTTGAACGTTACTTAAAAATCAAAACTGAAACGGAAATTTAAAAGAGGGAGAGTTGATTTTCTTAGATGTGAACGGTAACAAAAAGATTTGTACACAGGGGTTGATTTTGCACTGATGTAGGGATGAACGTATGTAATACAATTTATTTTATCAATCGGTCAGTTAACGAATAATAAAATAATGTTTGGTATAAAATCACTAACTGATGTTTCTCTCCAAAAATATTTGGAAACACGATTTTTACACTACGTTAAACAGACGCAGTCAAAAATATCAAAAATTTCTGTAAAATAACATTTTAAAAACACACGTTTTATTACGTTGCTTTATACCCTAAAATTTGACGCGTCTTTTAAACGCGAAATTTTACAGTTTAAACATAGCTTAAATTTTTTACAGTTAATATTAAATTTTATTGACATATACAATTTTATAAAATATATCTTCAAATTAAATAATTAACTATATTGTTAAACACAATTTATATAAATACATTTTTAAAATTAAATAATTAATAATAAAATAAATATCTAAAAACTAGGGTTGTTACAGATTTCTTAAAGAATGAAATATATACTTAATTTCGATATTAAGTATATTGAATATTTTCTAAGTATTGAAAATAAATAGATTTGTGAATTACTTATTAATAATTAAGTATGGAAATGTTTTTCAAATGTGAAATGAAACGTTTTGAAGATAAATTGAAAATGAATAATTGAAATCGTATATTCATAAATATTTTGGAATGTAAATTCACTATGGAATTTATAAATGAAAAGGGGAATTTGTTTAAAAAAATAAACGTTGATTTATTTTTGAAGTGTGGGAATTAATTTACGGATTTGGAACGTAAATATAAAGTAAATCGTTGAGGATTTATTTAAATTGGTTTAAATGAACCATGTTGAAATGAAAGTAATTCCGCGTAAGGAAAATGTTTGAAATTTATTTTCAAAAGTGATAAAGGTGAAAAGTGATTTGAAAATTTGTTTTCAAAAGGTTGAAGTGTGGAAATTATATATCTAGTAAAGATATTATGGAAAGTAAATAATTTGAGAAATTATTTGGAATTTGGTGATGTTGAACACGCCTATTGATAGTTAAATAATCCGACTATCAATATTTACCTTTAAATAGGTATTTGTTGTGATTGCTTGAATTTGAATGCCATACTTATTTTTTTTTCT
This sequence comes from Allium cepa, assembly GCA_030765085.1. Taxonomy (NCBI): domain Eukaryota; kingdom Viridiplantae; phylum Streptophyta; class Magnoliopsida; order Asparagales; family Amaryllidaceae; genus Allium; species Allium cepa. The sequence continues at coordinate 938,267,798 of CM060935.1, forward strand.
AAATAAGCGCTCACTATTCGGGTTAGCCGGGAAAAGACCTTGGGGTCGTATAACCCATTCCGAATATGTGATACGTCGTAATGGATTGCATTTGATGACCGGTGTTGAAGACTGGATATTTTTGAAAACGGAAGGATTACCGTTGAGTTGCTCTGCATCGGCTGATCTCCGATATAGAGGTTTTATCACCCTAAGTGACGGGAAGTCCGGACGTGATTAGAAATTATCCGGAATGCAAGAACTTCTTTGTAAGTGCCTTCGGTTCTGTTCGAGCCCGGAATAGACTTGCATGGATTGTATGTCTGACATTACAAATTGAAATATAAAGCTGATTTCTTTCAAATATGTTTCTGTTGGTAGCGGAGAATTTATTCTCTTAGCTTAACACCCTTCTCTGAGACGTACGAGCTTAGAGGTTATGTAGTTGAAGGTTATTAGTGATATACTCCCAATTGGTAATGTGACATGCTGAGTGTTGCTGTGAAATGATCATTGTTTGATCATTTGTGATATGATCATTTGTTTGATCATTTATCTTGGTGATCATTACTTTGATCATTTGTTGACCCAAAGCACAGGTTTTGTATAAAGCGTGGCTTTGCGGACGAGACTTCGTTGGACCTTACACCCCGAAAATGGTAAAAACAGGAAGGATGCGGCAAGGTTATTAGGGGGTAGCGCCCCTTTAGTGTATGTCATTCCTTCTGGATAGAGGTGGTATCATGGTATGGAGCCCAGATACTTAACCTATGTTGTTGCTGCAAATTTATTGCTTTGTGGTTGTTGGAAATCGAGGATCCTCGGATAGATCGGTTACGGTCGGGGGATGACATATTCGTGTCAGTAGTTACCCAGTTAGGGGTAACCCGGCCTTGTGTTGGCAGAGATCCGGTTAGGTGTTCGGGTCGTCTTTCCAGAGGCGTACCCCTGTGGCAATGGGAAGTTTCTTGGCCTGACCATTTGTTGGAAATCCAAAGAAAAATTACGATCTTGTACGGTTTTAGTTGTAGAACCTATCATTCACTTATGGTGGCGCCCCACTGTTTGGATGGTAGCTATAGTAGGCATAAGTGCGGAATGCCTATGCTGGCTAAGATTTATATCTTTACTTTCGAAATGATTTTTCCTACACTATGCACTAGTAATAATATCAAATGTTTCTTTTTAATGTGTATCAAGCATCTTTGACTATCATAAGGAGAAATCTCCTCCGATTATGCGTTTGCATTGTGTGTGTATGCGGGAGGCCTTATGGTAGTCTCATTTTTAAAAGCATTGCGAATCTATTTTAAAATTATCATGTTCTTTGTTTTAAAGATAAACTGTTTGGGTTCTCACACCAGTCACATGACTGACTCGGAGTTTATTGTTTTCCTTCCTAAACTCTGGATGCCCACCAATTTCCACACGGGCAGTCAAGAGTCAGGTTTATCAGGATATTCTGGAATTCAGGAGTTGCTGGAGGCAAGATGGATGGCATGGCGTATCATCTAGTATATAGTATTTCTTTTCCGCTGTTTGTTGTTGTTTGATTGTTGTACACTCTGATAATGTAATGTAATATGATGTAATGTAATGTAATAACTGATATAGTTCTTTGTTTAAATATTATTCATTTATGTATTATATGTTGTTCCGCTGCGATTGTGAGATTCTGATATTGTTTCTTTCTGCTTCTGTTCTATCCTTTTCTCTCTCCTTCTACCTCCTTCTTCTTCTTCAACCCTAACGGTATGGTTTTCTGGCCTTCGATTATTTGGCAGTTGATACAGTGGACGTATTGATGTCGGTTTTCGAGCGTCGAAAAATCGCGATCGTTACAGTTGGTATCAGAGCATATGTGTAAGCGACAACCATGGCTCTGTTGGGAATTACTCATTAGAGATGGAGTTAGTAGTACTCTAGAATGAGTTTGAGTGTAATAATAGATACGAGTGCATATTTGTTAGTGAATATAAATTGTTTTATATTGTGATAATTGGTTTGTTGAGTGGTATATGGATTTTGGTCAACACGAGTAATTAACGTTGTTGATAGGGATCTCTAAACACTTGTACAGAACAATTTGACACGATATTGTTTTAAAGCGGGTAAATGAATAATTTTTTCTGAAAATTATATTTTGATATAGAAGGAATAATTTTCTGAAAATATTATATCTCTTTGGATGTTTGATTGTTAATGAAACAATCAAATATAAGAACTTAGAGTTTGAAAGGGTTTATAACCAAATTAAATTCTATAAGTATGATTTATTCAAAGGAAAAATAACTAAATTTGATTTAAAATAGAATTTAAATCCCGGGAATTTTGAAAAGTGTTTTAAATGTAATGAAAACAAAGGTTTTGAGATTTAAAACTCTTGGGGATGTTGAAATGTTTTCCAAAGTGTTTGAAGGAAACGATTGAATATTATTTTAGGAAATAGTTTTGGATGAGAATTGTTTAAAATGAATTTATGGAAGTGAGGAAGCACTGAACTTACTTTGGTCGCTGGAAAATAATCCTGATGATGATGGCCACATCATTAGAATTCATTTTCGAGTTTCTAAAGTGATGGATTGCTTCCATAGGAAATAGGGTTTGAGTTGATTATAATTTCAAAAAAATGGTTTTGGAGTAATAAAACCGGGTAATTGAATTCTGGAAACTTTATCTAGATAATGTGAAAAGTTAAAATGAACCAACTATTGAACCTATTAAGTGATGTTGATATTAATAAAATAAACAAATGATGTTTTAAATGGAATATAACTTAAATAATGTTGAATAAAGTTGATTTTGGTGTCAAAGTAAATTAATAAGTGAATTAATGAAGTGAAGTCATTAAGATTTTGAATTTGAGTTATATAAATGAAATTCAACTTTATATTGATTAAAGGAATTAGCAATTGAATTGAACTAATGAATTGAACTAATGAATTGAATGCAAATCAATTGAATGTAAATAAAAACTGATATGGGATAATGGATGAAAGTGTTAATTCATTAAAAGCTAATGTTATTGGAAGTTGAATAAATTGGAATGGAAGTCAATTTAATATAAACCAATTGGAATTAAAAGTGTTGGACCAAATTGAATGTAAATTAAATAATTTGGTTATATTGAATATACGTTGGTTGTTATATGATTATTAGTTGATTGTATATAATTCATTAAGTATTAATGAAATTGAATTGATAAATGGAAAGCTATGAAATTGAATTTGATTGAATGGAAAGTGAACTAATGTGAATGTAAATTAGTAAATGCAAACTAATTGAAATTGAATATGAATGACTGTTGATAAAATCCAATGATTAATGAATCAAATGTGATTTAAAATTAAAACAAATTCATTGAATATTAATGAGAATATGAATGAATATTTATTTGGTTAGTTGTTTGGTAGTTGCATTAATTGCTTTTGTTGCATTTGCTATGTTACCATATGTAGATATATGTTGTATATTGGTATTATTTTCATATATACATGTTTTGATTGGTTTGTTGAGTGTTTAGTAGGTGCGGATTGCGCTTGCTTCGCATTTGGAGCTCGCTTTCGCGCTATATTAGCCGTATACGCTCGTTAATAAAATATAAGGTACATATCTCGGATTACATACCGTACTTTTACACTTTTTTCCCTGCGGGATGCCTCATCACTTGATGAGATGTATATTTGTGATATATATACTGTCATTTCTTTTCGGATCGAGTCGCACAAAGGAGACTCTGGCGAATTTTTCCGAAAATTTAAGGTGTTAGAAAAATTTGGGAATTTTTTGGGAAAGTTTGTGAAAACTATAACTTTGATTTGGAGTTGAAAGTTAAACAATAGTAGTTGTTTTTGAAAAGATAACTATGTATGATTTGGAAACTTATTAAAGATTTTGTAAGAAGTTTAACTATGGATTTTGGGAAAGTTAATAGATTCTGTAACTTTTCTTACTTGGTAATTTCGAGGACGAAATTCTTTTAAGGGGGGAAGTTTGTAACAACCCAGAATTTTTATTAATTAAAATTTGCATATTTAATTAATTTTAAATATTTATAAGTGAAATTTATAGGTCGAATAAATTTTATTTCGAATAATTGGATTTAATTGGATAATTAAATCGATAATGTAATATGTGAAAATACAGAAATAATTGAAAATTTGGTTAAATATGATTGAAAATGATTTGTAAGATTTTATTTTATCATGTTGGAGTTAGAACGATATTTTAGAACTTTTAAAATCGAATTTAGAGTTTATTTGTGAAGATTTAATATTTTAATATTTAAATCGACTAGTGAAATTAGCCATTTTCGAACAGTCTCAAAATTGGACGAAACTAGTTCCATTGGATCCGTAATAGTTTTTTATTATCGGATTTCAATTTTCGTAGCAATTGGAGTTTTCGTTTGACCGTAGCAGCTCGAAACGCATCGAAATTGTTTTAATATTAATTTGGCGAGTTAAAATAGTCATTTTTCAAACAGTATCGGATTTCGACGAAACTAGTTTCATCGGATCCGTAATGTGATATTATTGTAAGATTTCAAATTTCGTGTCAATCGGATTTACCGCTTGTCCGGTGCAAGCCAAAACGCCTAGAAATTTGATTTACCGATTTAATTTCAAATCGAACGTTTATTGCCATAACTCGCACAGATGACCGAATTAGCTCCCGAAGCATGTTCCATTGTGTTCGGAACGCGGGGTAAACCTTAGGAACGCCAACCGGCACGCTTCGTTTGGAGTTCGGAAATTCCGGGATGAATAGTGTTCGTTGAATTTTCTATAAAAGCCCCCAATTTTTCACATTTGCAAAGAGAAATAAACCCTAGGTAAAACTACCGACCGCCACCTTCATATTAACCTATGGCCGCAAATCAATCACCTTCCCCTCCAATTATCATCCAATCCGTAAATATTTAGCCGAAACTTCCAACTAACAAATTGAAGAGCTCGCCAAGTACTTCACATCCAACGGTGGATTTGCGTTGAAGTGACTCGGATTCGTCGTAATCGGCCAGGGAAGGACGCGTGTTTCATCACGTTTTTCTCGATACACGTGCAACCGAGCTTCGTGGTGTTCATGCCGAAGGTATCTCTTGGCGAGAGCTTCGAAGTGGTGGTGGTGTGATGGAGTTTCGAGCGTCGGTAGGTGGTGCGGCCATCGAGATTGGGCGCGTGCGTATGGGTATCTCGCGTGCGACATTCGACCTGTAGAAGAACATGAATCATGGCCACGATTGCAGGTGCTAGGATGGGCGGCCCTGATTAATTTGGTTTAAAAAATAAAATTATGTTGTAAATTTATAATTAAAAATTCGTGTAAACTTCGTAAATTCATATCTTTTTCATACGAGGTCGAAAACGCGCGAAACAAGTTGCGTTGGAATCGTATGGACGAGCACTACGCTATAGAATTGGAGTCATTTGGAGCTAGCAAAAATTTTGGGTAAAATTAGACGTCCGTTTAATTTTATTCGAAATAAAAGCTGAAAACGAAATTGAAATCAAGGTGAGAACTTCTCACCCAATTGAATCGGTTTCGATTTTAATTTTAAATTATATTTAAAATTCTTGAATGCATGTTTGAATGATGATTGTTATCTATTGATTGTTAAAATAGACATTTTGCGCCGTTAGTAAGCGGAGGTTATTTATTAAAAACATATGCCGTGAATATTTCACAGTATAGTGAAATTGGTATTATTTATGTACTTGGAGTTGATTTTCCCGTATTATATAGCGGATGAGACCCTATTGCGCCGCCTATTAAGCAGATAATATTTTTGTAAATCCCATATACCGCGATAATTCCGTACTGGAATGGAATTGGTATTGTGCTAACATCTTTGGATGTAGGAAAACAGGTTGGAGGGATCCAACTGGATTCCTCTACTATATTGATTTATTTACAGATATTGTGATATTTGTTGATTATCATATCGATATATGATATTTGGATGTCGTGATTGACTATTTGGTGTTGTTGCATCATCGGATCCATTTTTAAAGTTTAAAAATAACGATTTTGATTTTAAAAGAATTTTTAAAGTGATTTTTGAAAGTATACGTTATAAAATATTTTTGGAATTGATTCCTTTTAAAATAAATAAACGTTATAATTTTATTTTCATAAAAGTTATGATTTTGGAAAAAAATACTTAAGTATGATTTTGAAGTATACAAGCTTTAAATAACGATTTGTAAATTATTAAAAGAATAAATTTATTTAAATTGGGATTTTTGAATTGTTTTAAAAACAATTTATATAAAAGATTTAAAATTTGATATTTATAAAGTAAAAATATAGGAATTATAAAACGAGTATTTATAAGCGTTAAAATGAATTATAAATGAATTCATAAGTGAATAAGATTTGTAATTTGTAAAGTCTTAAAAGAACGATTTGTAAATAAATGGACTATAAGTTCTTAACTTATAATATGGACTTTTAGTATATAATTGAGTTATATAAATTGAATTGGATTAATAAAGGAGATTTATAAATCGAAGCTTATAAATAGAAATGGAATTTATAGACATTGTTTATAAATTCAAAATCAATGGAATTTGATAAATTGAAAGTTGAAATTGGTTAAAGAAGTATATTCACGATTTTGGACAGTGAATATATTATCAAATAAAATGGAAATGCTTGGGAAAATGAATATTATAAATTGAGGTTCATCGTTTTAACGATGTTTTAAAATGTATTATAAATCGAATACATAGTTTCAACATTCATTGTTGAAATAGACGTTTTCGAGAAATAAGGAAATGGTGGACTATAACACTGTTGTTATAGTAAATGATTTCCGAAAGGAAATGTTTTGTATAGTATTGGGATTTATATATCATTTTAATTTCGAATCCCTATACTAGTGATTTTGGGTTGTCGTAACGATGTTTTACGTAACATTTGTTTTGGCCCAAACAAATGTGTTTAAGAGAATGATTTCTTAAAGAATGAAATATATACTTAATTTCGATATTAAGTATATTGAATATTTTCTAAGTATTGAAAATAAATAGATTTGTGAATTACTAATTAATAAATAAGTATGGAAATGTTTTTCCAATGTGAAATGAAACGTTTTGAGAATTTATCCTTTTGAAGATAAATTGAAAATGAATAATTGAAATCGTATATTCATAAATATTTTGGAATGTAAATTCACTATGGAATTTATAAATGAAAACGGGAATTTGTTTAAAAAAAATAAACGTTGATTTATTTTTGAAGTGTGGGAATTAATTTACAGATTTGGAACATAAATATAAAGTAAATCGTTAAGGATTTATTTAAATTGGCTTAAATGAACCATGTTGAAATGAAAGTAATTCCGCGTAAGGAAAATGTTTGAAATTTGTTTTCAAAAGTGATAAAGGTGAAAAGCGATTTGAAAATTTGTTTTCAAAAGGTTGAAGTGTGGAAATTATATATCTAGTAAAGATATTTTGGAAAGTAAATAATTTGAGAAATTATTTGGAATTTGGTGATGTTGAACACACCTATTGATAGTTAAATAATCCGACTATCAATATTTACCTTTAAATAGGTATTTGTTGTGATTGCTTGAATTTGAATGCTACACTTATTTTTTTTCTAAATAAGCGCTCACTATTCGGGTTAGCCGGGAAAGGACCTTGGGGTCGTATAACCCATTCCGAATATGTGATACGTCGTAATGGATTGCATTTGATGACCGGTGTTGAAGACCGGATATTTTTGAAAACGGAAGGATTACCATTGAGTTGCTCTGCATCGGCTGATCTCTGATATAGAGGTTTTATCACCCTAAGTGACGGGAAGTCCGGACGTGATTGGAAATTATCCGGAATGCAAGGACTTCTTTGTAAGTGCCTTCGATTCTGTTCGAGCCCGGAACAGACTTGCATGGATTGTATGTCTGACATTACAAATTGAGATATAAAGCTGATTTCTTTCAAATATATTTCTGTTGGTGGCGGAGAATTTATTCTCTTAGCTTAACACCCTTCTCTGAGACGTATAAGCTTAGAGGTTATGTAGTTGAAGGTTATTAGTGATATACTCCCAATTGGTAATGTGACATGCTTAGTGTTGCTGTGAAATGATCATTGTTTAATCATTTGTGATATGATCATTTGTTTGATCATTTATCTTGGTGATCATTACTTTGATCATTTGTTAACCCAAAGCACAGCTTTTGCATAAAGCGTGGCTTTGTAGACGAGACTTCATCAGACCTCACACCCCGGAAATGGTAAAAACAGGAAGGATGCGGCAAGGTTATTAAGGGGAGCGCCCTTTTCGTGTATGTCATTCCTTCTGGATAGAGGTGGTATCATGGTATGGAGCCCAGATACTTAACCTATGTTGTTGCTGCAAATTTATTGCTTTGTGGTTGTTGGAAATCGAGGATCCTCGGATAGATCGGTTACGATCGGGGGATGATATATTCGTGTCAGTAGTTACCCAGTTAGGGGTAACCCGGCCTTGTGTTGGCAGAAATCCGGTTAGGTTCTCGGGTCGTCTTTCCAGAGGCGTACCCCTGTGGCAATGGGAAGTTCCTTGGCCTGACCATTTGTTGGAAATCCAAAGAAACAATACGATCTTGTACGGTTTTAGTTGTAGAACCTATCATTCACTTATGGTGGCGCCCCACTGTTTGGATGGTAGCTATAGTAGGCATAAGTGCGGAATGCCTATGCTGGCTAAGATTTATATCTTTACTTTCGAAATGATTTTTCCCACACTATGCACTAGTAATAATATCAAATGTTTCTTTTTAATGTGTATCAAGCATCTTTGACTATCATAAGGAGAAATCTCCTCCGATTCTGCGTTTGCATTGTGTGTGTGTGCGGGAGGCCTTATGGTAGTCTCATTTTTAAAAGCATTGCGAATCTATTTTAAAATTATCATGTTCTTTGTTTTAAAGATAAAATGTTTTGGTTCTCACACTAGTCACATGACTGACTCGGAGTTTATTGTTTTCCTTCCTAAACTCTGGGTGCCCACCAATTTCCACACGGGCAGTCAAGAGTCTGGTTTATCAGGATATTCTGGAATTCAGGAGTTGTTGGAGGCAAGATGGAAGGCATGGCGTATCATCTAGTATATAGTATTTCTTTTCCGCTGTTTGTTGTTGTTTGATTGTTGTACACTCTGATAATGTAATGTAATATGATGTAATGTAATGTACTAACTGATATAGTTCTTTGTTTAAAGATTATTCATTTATGTATTATATGTTGTTCCGCTGCGATTGTGAGATTCTGATATTGTTTCTTTCTACTTTTGTTCTATCTTTTTCTCTCTCCTTCTACCTCCTTCTTCTTCTTCAACCCTAACGGTACGGTTTTCTGGCCTTCGATTGCTTGGCAGTTGATACAGTGGACGTATTGATGTCGGTTTTCGAGCGTCGAAAAATCACGATCGTTACACTAAGTACTTAACCTTAATTACTAATTAATTACTAATTAATTATTAGTTATTTTAATTTATTAATTAATTACACATTCTTGATTATGTTATAATTAACTTAAGTGTCGTTAACTTAGTTTGAAAACGATTTCCAGAACATTGTAAAAGTAAAACTTAAACTTGAAATCTTTGAAAATCAGAAATGCATCCATAATGGCTATTGCTATGGATGCAATAAATTAGAATTCCTTTTTATGTTACTATCAAAAAACACAACCTTTCCATTCTCGTTTACCTTTGAAAAAAAAAATCAAAGAAAGAAAGAAACTTTAACTTTAATAAAATTTAGAAAATTATAAATCCAAAATTCAACCAAGTCTTTACTAACTTAAACGAGTAAAACAATTTGATATTTTTAAATGGATCTCAAGTCCATTATCATATTTCAAGTTACCAACTTCCATAACTACACAATCCAAATATCCCATTTCACATGCATACACATAACCATTCTAAAGATTCTTACCAAAAACACAACTTCATGTTGAACATCCATTTAACATAACCATTCGAGTACAAAACTAACACATGCATTAGCATTTACCTAAACAACCAAACAAGCCAAGATTTAAAACAACAAACACCATATCATAAAACCATCCAAACAACAAAAACTTAAAAGTAAACTCTTCCAAAACTTTAAGAATTTTACTCATCGAAAACACATGAAAACTTTGTCAAACTCTTTGCAAATGACTTGAAACCTTAGGATCTCAAAGGAAGACTTGAAATTTGTTTTTAAAACTTGAAAATAGCTTGGTTTTTTCAATAAGGAGATTCGTCCCTGATAGTAGGGTTCGATTTTGGCCTTTTTGTGGTGGAAAAGTACTTGAACTTAGAGAAAGAAGTGAAGCGATCGATTTTAAGATGTTTAAACTAGTTTCTATTGAGTTTTAAAATGGAAATGGAAGATCTTTCTAGTTTAGAAAAGGGAAGAGAAGCCATTAAAATTTCTTTAGTGCCTAGGAATTTTCAAATGGAAGATAGAAAATAATGAATAAATGAAAAAGACTTTGGAAAAAGAAACTTTTATATTATGTTACTTTGTGAATTTACCCACATACCCACCGTAATTTGCCCTCCACCATGTCATGACACCTTACCATGAAAGCCTCCACCTTTCATTGCATTATCCCAACTCCCCTCTTAGCCTCCCTCCCATCACATCAGAAAACATAGTCATGGCCCTTTTGTACCTAAATGTTGGAGGAAGCATCTTATTTACATTGTTTAACTTTTATTAAAAAACAAAAGAAAATCTTACCTTATATATGTATAAATGTATTCTTTAAATGTACATGTATGTACACAACTATTTAAACATAACAAAAGTGATTTATAAATGTGTGTATGTGTGTTAAAAAGTGTTATGATATTTCCGATAACTTTTAGCCGACGAAAAATCGAGAAATTCGAAAAACGACTTCCGGTCACATTTTCAATCTTTTTTCAAACTGATTATTTTTGTAAACCAAAATTAAAAATGATTTTACCATCATTTATAATTAATTAAAAAGATTTTCTTTTAGTTATAAAATCCATAATTTAATTGTGTAAAAATATATTTCAATATCCATAATTTAAGCTATCATTCCGGGTCGTTACATTCCTCCCCCTTAACAGAATTTCATCCCGAAAATAGAAAGCAAGAAGATAACTAAAGACGTAGAAAAGTCATATATTTATATCATAAAGCACCTACAAAGTCATATACTAAGTAACCATAGCAACAAGACATACACTATACATACAACAAGCAACAACCAACTATCCTAACATCAACTCTAGATAAGCTTCTCTCATACGATCCAAAGTCTCCCAAGTTAAATCCCTAAGATTCTCACTCCACTGGATCTTAACCAACTTCACCACCTTATTCCAAAGTCTCTTCTCATCCTAATCTATAATATGCATTGGATGTCTAACCATTGTCAAGTTTGATTCAATTTCCAAATCCTCCTGAACCGATGGCTCCACGATCAATGACAGGTCATGTACATACTTCCTCAAGTGAGATATGTGGAACACATTATGGACACCTGCCATCCTTTCTGGAAACTCAACCTTAAAAGCATGGGACCCAAACCTTTCAAGAATACAAAAAGTTCCAACATACCACGGAGCTAGCTTCCCCGCTTTTCCAAATCTAATCGCCACTCTAATTGGCGAAATCTTCACGAACACAAAGTCTCCAATAGAAAATTCCAAATCCCTTCACCTTCTGTCAGCATAACTCTTTTGGCGGACTTGAGCTTCCTTCATTCTTTCTTAATCCTTTCAAACTTTTTTAACGCCTCTTGAATCATATCCAGACCAAGGACTAAACGATCTCTAGACTCCACCCAACAAGTTGGTTACTTGCACGGCCTTCCATGGAGAGCTTCATAAGTTTCCATGCCTATGCTTGCTTAATAACTATTGTTAAAGGAAAATTCCAGTAAGTAAAGATGATCCTCCCATGATGTACCAAAATTCAAAATAAACGCTCTCAGAAGATCTTCAAAAATCCGATCTACTCGCTCTGTTTGTCTATCCGTTTGGGGATGGTAAGCTATGCTCAAGCATAGCTTAGTTCCCAAGGCTTCTTGCAATGCTTCCCAAAATTTTGTGGTAAAAATAGGATCTCGATCACTTACTATACTTGCTGGAACTCCATATAAACGAACTATCTCCCTCATAAAATCTATGCTAATGAAGCTACAATTCTAGTTGGCTTGACCGGAATAAATCGGGCACTCTTAGTTAATCGGTCCACAATGACCTATACTCCTTCATTTCCCTTCCTGTTTCTAGGTAAACCATCAATAAATTCCATTGATATCATCTCCCACTTCCACTTTGGAATTTCCAAAGGTAGAAGTAATCCAGCTGTCCTTTGGTGATCCTCTTTCACTTGTTGACAGGTTGAACACCTGCTAAAAAATATTGAGATATCCCTCTTCATCCCTTTACACCATAATACCCACTTCATATCCCTATGAATCTTAGAAATACCTGGATGGATACTAAATTTTGGATCGAGGACATTCCCATAATACTTCTTGCTGAAGACCGTCGACATTTGGTACAGATATCCATCCATTCATCCTTAAGACACCTTGGCTATCAATCTTGAAACTAGAACACTGCTCTTCCTTAATCCTCTTGATGATTGCCCCAAAGCTCTTGTCCATTCTTTGCTTCCTTGCTATCTTTTCTAGAAGAGTCGGTGTAACCTCCAAAAGATTCAAGATTTCATTCCTGCTTAAAGCATCTGCCACTACATTAGCCTTTCCTGGCATATAGAGGATATCCAAGTCATAGGATGCCAATAACTCTAACCACCTTTGTTGCCTTAGGTTTAGATCCTTTTGAGTGAAGAGGTATTTCAGGGGCTTATGATCAGTGAATAGCTCGAATTTTTCATCTATTTAAAGAAAGAAAAAAACTTACTAGAAACTCTAAAGATTCTAGAAAGAACTAAAAAGAATAGAAGGATCTTTACCTAACAAATAATGCCTCCACATTTTCAGTACAAAGTCAACTGCCAAAAATTCCAAGTCATGAGTAGCATAGTTCTTCTCATGAAGCTTCAACTGTCTACTACCATATTCAATTACACTTCCACTTTGCATCAAGACAGCTTCCAAACCCACACCACATGCATAAGTATAAATAGTGAATCCATTCCCATCCGAAATAGCTAACACCCGTGCACTGGTAAGTCTCTTCTTCAATTCCAAAAATGCTTCTGCACACTTTGGAGTCCATAAGAACTTCACACCCTTCTTAGTTAGTTTAGTCAAATGAGAAGAAATCTTGGAATAATCTTGTATGAACCTTCTGTAGTAACCTGCCAAGCCTAAGAAGCTATGAACTTCGGTAGGAGTCCGTAGTTTCTTCCACTCTTGCACAACTTCCACCTTCACTGGGTCAATAGAAATGCCTTCCCCTGACACAATATGGCCTAAGAATCTTACCTCTGACTGCGAAAAATGCACTTAGAGAACTTTGCCTTCAAAACATGCCTTCGTAAAGTTTCTAACACCACTTCTAAATGGTGTTCACGCCCCCTCTTCGGACTTAGAATAGATGAGAATGTCATCGATGAAAACCAACACAAACTTATTAAGGACAACTCTGAAAACACGATTCATTAGATCTACAAATTATGCAGGAGCATTGGTTAGCCCGAAAGGCATAACCAACCACTCAAAGAAAAAGTCTAGGCCCCTAAATGGAGTTAAGGGTATACTATCTTCAGCAACCCTCAACTGATGGAATCTAGTTGCTAGATCCATTTCAGGAAATACCATAGCCCCATGGAGTTGATCAAAAAGGTCGTCGATGCGAGGTAAGCGGTACTTGTTCCTAATTGTCAGCTTATTCAATTCCCTATAATCCACACATAGTATTAAAGTCCATCAGACTTAGCCATAAAAATTACTGTGGAACCGCAACTCGAATGACTGAGTCTTATCAATCCTCTCTCCAATAAATCTTGGCTTTGATTTATAACTCCTCTCTCCCTCCCTTGGGGCCATCCTTTACTCGGGTTGAATCACAGCCTTGCACCAGGAACTAAATCAATTTGGAATTCTATTTCTTGATCGGGGGTAAGCTTTTAACTTCTTCAAACACGTCGGAAAAATTCCTAACTACTTCAATTGACCCTAAATTTTCTTGAGCTGCTTCAAGGGCATAAAGGAAACTACACATATGAATACCGGGTTTCTTACATGATACCTTAGCCGTTGTCCCTACTTTGGTTACAAAAGATACAGTTATCTTATCACATTTTAAGTCAGCCTCATACTTAGATAACCAATCCATACCCAAAATAATATCAAATCCTTTAGTGTCTAAGACATACGGGTCGTAAGAAAACTTATGGGAAAAGTAGGAAATTGGCACATTCTTGCAGATCATATTCAAGTGCGTTACCCCGCCTATGGGATTAGATACGCACATAGGATTTTTTACAATAGTAGGAATGAGGTGAAACTTGTCTACTAATTCTAAGGAAATAAAGCTATGAGAGGCAACAGTATGAAACAATGCTCGAACATAAATGCCATTAAATAAGTAAGGTACCTTCTAGGAGCCTTTTCCTTTCATGTCTGTCGAAGTCGATGGCTCGTCCTTTACAGCATACACCTTGGGCTGTTACACTGTCTTCATGATTGGACAGTCTTTTACCATATGCCCAAGCTGATGACAGTTGAAACAGAGGGTCTTCTGAACCATTGGAGAGATAGGTCCATTTTGTTGTTGTCGCTGCTGCGACTGAACTTCAAATTTCCTACAAAACTTCGCGAGGTGGCCCTTCTGCTGGCACTTGTGGCAAATAAAATCCTTAAAATGATTCCCTTGAGTCTGTCTGCCTGGCTTCCCTTTTCCTTGATTCTTCCAATGGGGTTGAACTTCCTTTTGTTAGAATTGTTCCCACTTGCATTTCCACTAGGTTGTACTGGAGTAGGACTCTTCTTTTCCCAGGCCTCATACCTTAGAGCCATATTAACCACATCTACAAAAGAATTCTTTACATGAGCAGTCATTCTTTCTTGGTATTCCACTCTCATGCCCAAGATGAACATCTCATTCTTCTTCAATGGGGTATTGATCAATTTCGGACCAAAACAAGATAGCTCGTTGAACTTGGTCTCATATTCTGCTATAGATAAATCCTTCTGCTTCAGGTCAATAAAGTTTCTATACATCCTCGTCTTCCCTACTATTGGCAAGAACTGGTCCTCGAAAAGTTCTTTAAATCAGGTCCACGAGATCTCCTCTTCTGAAACATTCATTGTAAGGGAGTCCCACCAAGCTGCTGCCCCTTCTTGTAGTTGCCATGATGCTAAAGACCTTTTCTGTTCATCTGATAAGTCGAGACCCTTAAAAATCTTCTCGCAAGATCGAAACCAGGCTTGCACTTCCACAATAGGCTTTGTTCCTTTAAATGGTTTTCCTTCCAGATTGGTGTAGTCTTGCACAAGGTTGCAAAGTTCACCCTTGCCTGCACTGGTGTTACTTCTTCAAAGATCCCAACTCTTCTAGGATTTGGGGTTTGACCATTTATAGTCATAGTGCTACTTGCTCTCCTACCTCGTCTGCCTCTATTGCACATTTCTTACGACCTGGATATGGCAAGATAACACTTAGAATACTTAAAATACTTAGAAGAGATAACTCTAAAAAGATGGCACTAATCAACCGTGTCAAGCTGATATTTAATTATCAGGAATATATATAGATATACGAATAAATATTACAAATTCGCTCTCTCGAAGTTGACTCCAACCAAAACCTAGGTGTTCGCTCAGCCTAAGCTCTGATACCAACTATAACGAACCGCCTTTCTTACTACGAAAGACGGGTCATTAGGGGTAAAAGAAAGAGAAAGATAAGAAGAAACAGTTATGCAATCAAAGAATCTCATAGTGGAACAGAACAACATATAATACATAACATAAGATTTTACATAGTCGTTGCCATAATAGTACAATAGAGTCATCATAATACAAGCCAACTAGGACATTTATAACTACCTGTCCTTATATTAAAAGTCTAGAATACATATATATACATACATAGTGGAAAAAAAATACTAACTAGCTAACGGTGAAGCCATTTGCTCCAGCTCCTCCAAATGCTGTCGTGAGAAAATTGGATCACTTGGCTACTCCTAAAAATTAGAGTACCCAAGAGTTTTAGGGAAAGAAAATAAAACACTAACTTGGATATAGGTTTGGTGTGAGTAAATTCAAACAACTGAAATTTTGCTTTAAAACACTTTGAAAATCAAGGGTATCTCGTAAGACCATGCCGCATATAAACACGGATGGGTTTTTACCTTACGATAACCAAAACACTTTATTTAAAAAAATCCAGTGATATTATAATAGTATCTAGGGTTTTCAAGTAAATATATAAATAGTAAAAATTGTTACATTAAATAAATTCTAGCATAATAGGTATACAACTACAGTCGAAGGCACTTAATGGAAACTGGATTTCATACATGACAAGGTGAGGAACTACCTTCCGAAGAGTGCACCTTTAGATAAAATGCACTCGGGGTCTGACAAGAACATCTTGTACCTCTGCTACATGGTTGTGATCAGCAACATTATCGGAGCATACCAAAATGAGACAAATATCGAGTCTATATTTGGTGATGACATACCCTAATGGGAGAGACCCACATAGCCCTGTTGCATACCATGTTTTTGCCATTGTCGGTTGGTGAGGCCTGAGGTTATGCCATTACCTTTGAAATAGCACTTCACACTTGAAATACTGACATTGCCTTCCAATTGATGACATAATGTCACATTCATCCATACAAGTCGTTCAGGTGATGAATGAACTGAAGGCACTATTTCCGCTGCACCCATTTTGGAATCACCCTTAGGGTTAGTAGCAAATAGCCCTTGCACTTCATAATCTTCATCTTGGATCATGACTGTCAAAACTTCCAATCGCATGCTTATATTGGTTCAAAGTGGTTTACGGATAACCATTGCTATCTGATCTCGGTCTCGTCGAGCCAATGTTCGATAATAGTTAAGGGTCAAGTTAACTATTGTGAACAATTCCACTATCAAGGTGTAAATATTTACATATAGAGATCGATTCCATATGTTTAAATTATCATGACCCTCTTATCGAATGTACCCCCTTGTATTCATCACGTTCCCAAAATGCAGTATTTGTGATAAGTGCAAGTCAACTTATTTCCAATAAAACGTGTCAACGTTTTATCCTAACTATTTTAGTTTGTTTGGCTACTTAACGGTACGGACAAGAGATCCTTAGTTTGAAACAATTTACTTAAAGTGAAGAGTTGAAAATAAACCACTAATAAAAATTAAAGTAACCTTTATAAATAAATTCAATAAAATAATAAGTCAAAGCTTAATTAAACCTAAATTAAATAACTTAATTTATAATTAACCTTTAATTAATTAAATAAATAAATAATCTTTAATTGAACAATAATTAAATAAATAAATAAATTTAAATAAATAGTTAATTAAGTAAATAAATAATTTAAACATGATTAACTAAAAATCAATCACTTTTTTTATAAACTTAATTAACTATTAATTAACATTCTAATTAATAGATAATTAACTTGCTTAATTAACATTAATTAACACTAATTACTTAACCTTAATTACAATTAATTAATAATTAATTATTAGTAATAATTAATTAATTAAACGTACTTAATTAAGTTATAATTAACTTAAGTGTCGTTAACTTAGTTTGAAAACAATTTCCAAAACATTGTAAAAGTAAACTTCCACTTGAAATCTTTGAAAATCCGTACTGCATCTATAGCAACTATCGCTATGCATGCAATACATTAGAATTCCGTTTTTAGTTATTGTCTAAAAACACAACCTTCCCATTCTCATTTACCTTCGAAAGAAAATCAAAGAAATAAAGAAACTTTAACTTTAATAAATTTCAGAAAATTATAAATCTAAAAATCAACCAAATCTTTACTAACTTAAAAGAGTAAAATAATTTCATTTCTTTAAATGGATCTCAAGTCTGTTATCATATTTTAAGTTACCAACTTCCATAACTGCACAACCCAAATATCCAATGTCATATACATTCACATAACCATTCCAAAGATTCTTACCAAAATCACAACTTTATGTTGAACATCCATTTAACATAACCATTCGAGTACAAAACTAACACATGCATTAGCATTTAACTAAACAACCAACCAGGCAAAGATTTAAAACAGTAAACGCCATATCAAAAAACCATCCAAACATCAAAAACTTAAAAGTAAATTCTTTCCAAAATATTAAGGATTTTACTCACCGAAAACACAAAAAAACTTTGTCAAACTCTTTGCAAATGACTTGAAACCTTGGAATCTCAAAGGAAGACTTGAACTTTGTTTTTAAAACTTGGAAATAGCTTCTTTTTTGCACTAAGGAGGTTAGGCCCTGATGGTATAGGGATTCGACCTTGGCCTTTTTGTGGTGGAAAAGTACTTGAACTTAGGGAAAGAAGTGAAGTGATCGATTTTAAAATGTTTAAGCTAGTTTCTAATGAGTTTTAAAATGGAAAAGGAAGATCTTTCTACTTTATAAAAGGGAAGAGAAGCCATTAAAATTTCTTCGGTGCTTAGAAATTTGCAAGTGGAAGAGAGAAAAACTGAATAAATGAAAAAGAATTTAGAAAAGAAACTTTTATATTATGTTACTTTGTGAATTTATCCATATACCCTCTATACTTTGCCCTCCACCATGTCAGGACACCTCACCATGCAAGCCTCCACCTTTCATTTCATTGTCCCTCCTCTTAACCTCCCTCCCGTCATATCAACAAACATAATCATGGTCGTTTTGTACTAAATGTTGGAGGAAGCATCTTATTCACGCATTTTTAACTTTTATTTTAAAAAAAACTTACCTTATATATGTATAAATGTATTCTTTAAATGTACATATATGTACACAACTATTTAAACATGACAAAAGTGATTTATAAATGTGTGTATATGCGTCAAAAAGTGTGACGATATTTTCGATAAATTTAGCCAACGAAAAATCAAAAATTCGAAAAACGACTTCTGGTCACATTTCAATCTTTCTTCGAACTAATTATTTTTGTAAACCGAATTTAAAAATGATTTTACCATCATTTATAATTAATTAAAAAGAGTTTATTTTAGTTATAAAGTCCATAATTTAATTATATACAAATATATTTAAATATCCATAATTTAAGCTATCAAATTGTGGGTCAAATAATATTTTCAGTTACGAAGTAAATTACTTTGTCAGTAGTGATGGTGGCTACCAGTTCTGCTTCGGCCCAATTAGTAAAGTAATCAACTACTATGATAGCATATTTGGCTCCTCCTTTAGCTATTGGTAAAACGCCAATTAGATCAATTCTCCAGATTGCAAACGGCCTTGGGCTGACCATTTGCTTTATCTCTATGGTTGGGGTTCTCCTAACTTCGGCAAATCTTTGGCACTGATCGCAACATTTAGCATAGTCAGCTACTCTTAGTTGACTGATGGCCAGAAATGTCCATAATGAAGGACCTTCCTTGCTAGTGTCTGCCACCAACGTGGTCCCCGCAGCTACCTTCGTGAACTTCCCGGAGGTCCTCTTACCTTCACTACTGGTTACACATCTGAGTAAGGGGTGAAGAATCACATCTTGTAGAGCATTCTATCTTATAGTATGGATCGTGGCGCCTTTCGAAGAATCTTCTTCCACTCATTCTGATCCCCGGGGAGTGTCCTTCTAAGCGAGTAGTCTTTGATCGCTGTCATCTATAATTCCTCTTCCTCTGTAGTCTCTAGAATCCAATCGACATCCATCTGACCTATGCTAGGTGTCATCATCGTCTCAACTAGAACCAGCCCCATTGACCGTGCTTCTCTAGAAATGGCTAGTTTAGCTAGATGATATGATTTCATATTATGTTCTCTCAGAATATGACTTATGTTATAGTGTTCGACGTCATTCGGTAATTCCCATGCCTTTGACAGATAGGGGCAAAATTTTCCATCTTAGCCTGATATTCTCCTTTCACCTAACAGATAAATAAATGAGATTCATTGTGAATGTGCACAGCCTTTATTCCTAATTCCTTCACAATTTTCAGTCCTACTATTAATGCCTCATATTTCTCCTCGTTATTAGTAGCAGGGAACTCCAATGTTAGAGCATAGCAAACAGACCGTCCTTTGAGAGTTTCGAGAGCAATTCCCGCTTCTGAGAAAAAATCATTTGATGCACCATCGACAAATAGTTTCCATTGTGACACTATTTCTAGAGTATTTTCTTCTTCTCCATCTTGTATTATGACTCGACGATGAAATCTTTCAATGCTTTTCCGTTGATTTTCCTTCTTGGGTGATAAGTGATGTCGTACCGACTCAACTTATTGGTCCATTTAAGAAGTCGTCTCGACATCTCTAGATGGTACATTACCTGCTTCAAAGGTTGATCCATCAACACTTTGACTGGGTGAGCCTGGAAGTATGGGCGTAACTTCCATGACACGATCAACAGGTAATATGTTAGTTTTTCCAACTTTGGATAGTTTTTCTCGGCTCAAGTGAATTGCTTCTGATTAGTTGAGTTATCTGAGTTTTTTGAATCATTTTCTAAATTATTATACGTAAAATTATATCTAGATGTTGTTGGAAATAATGAAAGTAAGAAGGAATGGAATGTTTTGAAACGAGCATGAGATGTTGGGCTTTATATAGAGTACTTTTTGGATGTTTTAAAACAATGTTATGTCGGACGTAAATATTTGCGAACGCCATCCGTGCCCCCTTACCCTTTGTCCACAAATTCACCCTTAATCTAGGAGTTTACATGGACCCTCTTAGGCCATGTCACTACTCCATACAAGAATAATTTAGTATCCAGCCTTTTGGTTCGGTTGTATTTAAACTGAGTAAAAAATTTAGACTCGACTGTAATCGAGAGCGTCAAGTCAGATTAACAACCACAAAGCCCAAAGATTTGGCAAAAATGATAATATGAAGTAGTGGATAAGAGAAAGCAGAAGAAAAACTCAATAAAATGATATAAATATGAAAATTACCATTTACTGAAAATGGATCGGGTACGATCCATATTCACCAATTATGGATGTATCGTACTGGTATTACAGTTCAACTCGGTGGAAAATGATCGATGTATCAAAATCTACAAGTCAATTACACATGAAACTTTGGAAGCATCAATATATTGAAGAGTGGAGCTCACTTTATCAATCGCATGCTAAAAAAGAAAGAAAAACATCGATGGCTATCGTATTTTGACGGAAGTGGAGCCCGTGATCGATAGGGTGACCTCGTCTAGATCTGGAGACTCTACAGCCGAAAGTTCAGGAAGATATTTCTCCATCTTTCCCTATAAAAATAGACTTGATTGTTCATTTTGGGGATTTATAGGCTATTGTTTCCCTTGTATTGTAATTACAGATTACACCTTATCCATTCCTCTATACTCAGCAATTCAAGTGATTAATAAAGTTATTTCTCCAAAGTGGACGTAGGTTTCCAACGCCGAACCACTATAAATCGTTGTGTTCTTTTTATTGCTTATTTTCTATTATTTAATTGTTTGTTTCCTCTGTTTTCGTTGGATTCACTTCATTTATTTCTCTGCAAAATCTGTATTGGGTGTTTGTGCTAATTTTTGGTGCAAACAATTTGATGCTTTCACTAAAAAGACAACTTCTCAGCTTGACTGGGTCTCATTATCTACTTGTGATTACTATATTCACGAGATAGGTCCAACTTCCTACTGGCAAGCTTCTATTTCAACTCATATTTGAAGAAGAAGTCTATAAGGAAAACTATTGACCATGGTTAGGTACACCAGATCTACCGCTCAAAATGCAGAGGGAAATGAGAGCGCCATCATCCAACAAGGAGGCCAGAGCTGTCTACTAGTAAATATTATTGCTACCAACCTAATCGATGTCCAAAATCAACTGATTCCATCAGAAGAGCTGATGTCTAGAATTTGACAAGAGAGCTTATAGATAGCCGCCGATAGTTGAACCAGCAGATTAAAGCCAATGTCGATCAAATGAATCAACTCGGGGATCAACAATGAGGGAAAACTAGGAGAGAGCCAACTCCCTATTCTTCATTGGAGAGATTAACTTCATCAGATGACTATCACAAGCGTAAACATCGCAGAACCGACGGTTATCATGCAAAAGCATCAGGACATCAACACACAACCAATCCCGGGCTACCAAGATCGATCAGACCCGATCCAACTATAGGAATCGGGGCCGATCCCTCCTCTAGGGGTGGAGCCTTACCTTTTTCTGATGGAACTAGAACTAGAGCTACCGTGGTTGATCTAGATGCTGGAGTTTAAGTTAATGCAAATTAGTTACCTCTACTGTTAACCCGCCTTTTGGCAAGGCAGTATACAAGCGGATTTAACTCAATAGACTTCACGATTATCGAGGCTAGGATATCATAGACTTGGTTCAGATGGATGGATGGACAATCAATTACAAATAATTATATGAGACCAGGATTAAACACAGTCGATGGGTAAATTATATAGGGTACTTGAAATATGAATTTTGGCAAAGGTCGGTTTGCTACGGGTTCTACCTCAGGTCGGCATGGTGTTTACTTTGGGTCCTACTTGGGGTCAGCATGGTACTACATCGGGTCAGCATTTATTACAACTCCGGGTCGGCCTAGGGTTTACTTCGAGTTCTACTTCGGGACGACATGGTGTTTACTTCGGTTCCTACTCGCGTTCGGCATATGGCTTCAGGTCTGCATATTATATGGGTCGGCATTAGTTTCACTCCGAGTCGGCATAGGATTTAGTTTAGGTTCTACTTCAAGTTGGTATGGCATTTAATTTGGGTCCTACTTAGGGTCGGCATACGCCTTCAGTGTCGCATATTACATGGAGTTGGCATTGGTTACACTCCAGGTCGGTATATGGTTTACTTTGGGTTCTACTTCGGGTTGGCACGGTGTTTTCTTCGGCTCTTACTTAGGGTTGGCATATGGCTTCAGGTCGGCATATTACATGGAGTCGGCATTGGTTACACTCTTGGTCAGCATAGGGTTTACTTCGGGTTCTATTTCGGGTCAGCATGGTTTTTACTTCGGGTCCTACTTACGGTCGACATATGGCTTCAGGTCAGCATATTACATGAGGTCGGCATTTGGTTTCACTCCAGTTCAGCATACAGTTTACTTCGGGTTCTACTTTGGGTCGGCATGTTGTTTACTTCAAGGCCTACTTGGGATCGGCATATGGCTTCTGGTCGGCATATTACATGGGGTTGGCATTGGTTACACTCCAGGTCGGCATAGGGTTTACTTCGGGTTCTACTTCTGGTCGGCATGGTGTTTACTTCGGGTCCTACTTGGGGTCGGCACATGGCTTCAGGTCGGCATATTACATGGGGTTGGCATTGGTTTGGACTTTGAGTCAGCGGAGAGTTTACTCTCGATCGGTGTGGACTTCACTGAGGGTCGGCGTGGACCTCTCTTTGGATCATCATAGGCTACATTTCAGGATGGCATTAAACTTCACTTAGGGTCAACATACGAGCTACTTCGGGTCATCGAAGGAATTACTTTGGGTTATACTTCAGGTTCTATTTAGGGTTGGCACATGATGGACGAGTTGGGCTCGGCGATCGTCGTGGCAAGCCCATGTAGGTGAGAAGGCTCTGTAGCCAGAGTTTTGCCAATAAATAAAGCAGGTATGGCTTTAGAAAATGGGATCTTCAATTTGTTTCTCTTCATCTTCCACCTAGAGGTTGCTTTGTCATTTTTATCCAAAAATTCCATATTGTATCTATAATCAAATTTTTGATAATAAAAGGGATTTTTCTGAAGTGGACGTAGGCCGGAGTTAGCCGAACCACTATAAATCTTTTCTTTTTTACTTGCTTTCATTTTAATTTTGGTTATTCTTCATATTATATTCTCTATATATATTCTATCTTTGATCTATGACTGGATATTGGTGCTTTCACTTATAATTGAGTGTTGGTAGCCAATTTTAATGCCAACATTTTGGTGCTTTCACTGAAAAGGCTAGCACTCAGGGATTTGGAAGCTTGGATCTTGGATTTGAAAGCTTGGAAACTCGGATTTGGAAAGCAATAGCTAGGCAATCAACAAGGAGACAGAGGACAGAGAGGAGTCATCATGAAGAAAGTCAGGAGGCTTTCTCAAGAGCTAATCAAACCTTAATCTTCATCACCAGAGACAAGATAGAAATGATAATGGATGTTATGTAGGAGAGGATGCTAATGAGGCAGAAGGAAGTGATGCAAAATCTTCCGACAGATTGGACAAGATAGAGCTCAGAACCAAGGAAATGAGCAAACAGGATGCAGGATTGAGAGGAACCATCGGAAGCTGCCCCGGATCGTTCTACACTCGAAGGCATGCCCTCGGATCATATTGGCACAATTCCAGGCAGGATACCAGGCAGTGCTATGCAGTTTGGCGTTGATCAGGATATGGATGCTCGTCCAAAAGGGAAGGTTTTAGGATTCCCTCATAGACTCGAGGGCAGGATGGGAATGATGATCGGAAACAACCTATGGACGTTGGGATAGTTGGAAGTCCGAATCCAGGACTTGGAGAGGAAATTAACATGCTTTGACATGGATGGGATCAGCAGGGGCAAACCCCGATCTAGGAGAATAGATTGGCACAACTACCCATGGAACCGGGGGCATGGATTTGGACGGCTTTGTTTGGAAATGGATAGTGGTGATGGAATAAGAGCAGCTATCATCCGCCACAAATCGGAGCTAGCCCGGCTTAAGGGCATAGATCGTCATATTTTGATAGTATGGAATAAGTAATAAATCCTACACTAAAACGGCTAACTCACTTACCCATGTACGGGATCGCGAATGGTCCTTAGGCATGCTCTGAGATGGCGATGAACCGCCATAACAAATGATCCCGAAACTCATTCAAACGTGAAATCGAACATTAATAATTCCGAGTCCTATCTAGATACTCACATTTCGCCTCGCACGGTACCTAATCTCGAACAGTCACATATCGCCTCAAATGGCACCCGACCTCGAACTGTCATATATCTTCTCGAACGGCACCCGACCTCGAATGGTCACATCTCGCCTTGAATGACACCAACCACAAACGGTCACATTTCGCCATGAATGGCACCTGACCTCAAACGGCCACATATCGCCTCAAACAGCACTCAAGCTGGAGCGGCAACATCTCGCCTCGAACGGCACCCGAGTTGGAACCGTCACATTTCGCCTCGAACGGCACCCGAGTTGGAACCGTCACATTTCGCCTCGAACGGCACCCGAGCTGGAATGGTCACATCTCATCTCGAAAGGCACCCGACCTCAAACGGCTACATCTCGCCTCGAACGGCACTCGTGTTGGAACGGTAACATCTCGCCTCGAATGGCACTCAGGTTGGAACGGTCACATTTTGCCTCGGTCACATCTCGCCTCGAAAGGCACCCGACCTCGAACGGTCACATCTCGCGTGGAACGCAACCTGAACTCGAATGGTCACGTTTCGCCTCGAACAAAATCTGATCTCGAACGGTCACATATCGCCTCGAGAACAGCGCTCGATCTTGAACAATCACATTTTTTTGTCGAATGGCACACGATCCCAAATGATCATTATTGACAATCAGGCAAGATCATTGATCTCTTTGTAGGTCATTCACAGGTTTCAAACATCGGACTTCAGGCAATACAAAACATGCCTTCCTATCCCAAGGCATGTTTTGAGGGACAAAGTGTTAACCCACCTTTTAGCAAGGTAGTACACAAGCGGATTTAACCCAATAGACTTCATGATTATTGAGGCTGGGATATCATAGACTTGGTTCAGATGAATGGATAGACAATCAATTACAGATAATAATATGAAGCTAGGATTAAACATAGTCAATGGATAAATAACATAGTATACTTGAAATAAGAATTTTGGTAAAGGTTGGTCTGCCACGAGTTCTACTTCAGGTCGGCATGGTGTTTACTTCGGGTACTACTTAGGGTTGGCATGGTACTACTTCGGACTGGAATTTGGTTACAACTCCGGGCCGGCATAGAGTTTACTTCGGGTTCTACTTTGGGTCAGAATGGTGTTTACTTCGGGTCCTACTTGAGGTCGGCATATGGCTTCAGGTCGGCATATTACATGGGTCGGCATTGGTTTCACTCCGAGTCGGCATAGGGTTTCTTCCAAGTTCTACTTTGGGTCAGCGTGTTGTTTACTTCGGGTCCTACTTAGGGCCGGCATATGGCTTCAGGTCGGCATATTACATGGGGTCGGCATTGGTTACACTCAGGGTCAGCATACGGTTTACTTCGGGTTCTACTATGGGTCGGCATGGTGTTTACTTCGGGTCATACTTGTTTTCAGCATATGGCTTCAGGTCGGCATATTTCATGGGTCGGCATTGGTTACACTCTAGGTCGGCCGAGGGTTTACTTCGGGTTCTACTTCAGGTCGGCATGGTGCTTACTTTGGGTCCTACTTGCGGTCGGCATATGGCTTCAGCTCGGCATATTACATGGGGTCGGCATTGGCTTCACTTCGGGTCAGCATAGGGTTTACTTTAGGTTCTACTTTAGGTCGGCAAGGTCTTTACTTCGGTTCCTACTTGGGGTCGGCATATGGCATCAGGTCGGCATATTACATGGGGTCGGCATTGGTTACACTCTGGGTCGGCATAGGATTTACTTCGGGTTCTACTTCAAGTCGGCATGGTGTTTACTTCAGGTTCTACTTGGGGTCAGCATATGGTTTCAGGTCGGCATATTATATAGGTCGGCATTGGTTACACTCCGAGTCGGCATAGGGTTTACTTCAGGATTTACTTAAGGTCGGCATGGTGTTTACATCGGGTCCTACTTGGGGTCGGCAATAGCTTCAGGTCGGCATATTAATGGATCGACATTGGTTTTGACTTCGGGTAGGTGAAGAGTATACTCCAGGTCGACATGGACTTCTTCGAGTCGGTATGGACCTCGATTGGAGTCAGCATAGGCTACATTTCAGGTCGGTATTAGACTTAACATGGGGTCGGCATACGAACTACTCCAGGTCACCGAAGGAATTACTTTGGGTTCTACTTGGGGTCCTACTTCGGGTTCTACTTGGGGTCGGCACAGGATGAACGAGTTGGTCTCAGCGCTCGTCGTGGCGGGCCGATGAGGTGAGAAGGCTCTGTAGCCAGAGTTTCGCCTATAAATACAGCGAGTGTGGCTTCAAAAAAAGGGATCTTCACTTTGTTTCTTTTCATGTTTCACCTAGATGCTACTCTGTCATTATATTTAGAAATTCCAGATTGTAACTATAATCAAATTTTTGATAATAAAATGATTTTTCTAGAGTGGATGTAGGCTTGAGTTTGCCGAGCCACTATAAATCTTTTCTTTTTTATTTTCCTTCATTTTAATTTTGGCTATTCTTCATATTATATTCTCCACATATATTCTATCTATGATCTGTGACTGGATATTGGTGCTTTCACTTATAGTTAGGTGTTGGTGGCCAATTTTGACCCTAACGTTTTGGTGCTTTCACTGAGGAGGCTTGCACTCAGGGACTTGGAAGCTTGGATCTTGGATTTGATTGCTTGGAAACTCAAATTTGGAAAGCAAGGGCTAGGCAATCAACAAGGATACAGAGGATAGAGAGCAGTCATCAAGAAGGAAGTCAAGAGGCTTCCTCAAGAGCTAATCAAACCCTAATCTTCTTCACCAGAGACAAGATAGAAATGATAATGGATGATATGTCGGAGAGGATGTTGAAGAGGCAAAAGGAAGTGACGCAAAACCTATTCTGACAGATTGGACAAGCTAGAACTCAGAACCAAGGAAACGAAGCAAACAAAATGTAGGCATGTTTTGGAAATGGATAATGGTGATGGAACAGAAGCAGCTATCATTCGCCACAAATCGGAGCTAGCCCGGATTAAGGGCACATGTCATCTTCTTTTAATGGTATGGAATAAGTAATAAATCCTACACTAAAACGACTAAGTCACTTACAAATGCAGGAGATTGCTAACGGTCCTTAGGCATGCTCCGAGATGGTGATGAACCACCATAACAAATGATCCTAAAACTCACTTGAACATGAAATCAGACATTAATAATTCTGAATCCCATCCAGAAACTCACATTTCACCTCGCATGGCACCCGACCTCGAACGGTCACATCTTGCCTCAAATGGCACCCAATCTCGAACGGTCATGTATCGCCTCAAACGGCACCCGACCTCGAAAGGTCACATCTCGCCTCGAATGGAACTCGACCTCGAACGATAATATCTCACCTCGAACGGCACCTGACCACAAATGGTCACATTTCGCCTCGAACGGCGCCTGACCTCAAATGACCACATCTCGCCTTGAATGGCACCCGAGCTGGTACGGTCACATCTCGCCTCGAATGGCACCGGAGGTGGAACGGTCACATCTCACCTCGAACGGCACCCAATCTTGAATGGTCACATCTCGCCTCGAACGCAACCCGACCTCGAACGGTCACATTTCGCCTAGAATGGCATCCAACTTCGAACAGTCACATCTCGCCTCGAGAACAACACTTGATCTGGAACGATCACATTTCGCCTCGAATGGCACATGATCCCAAATGATCATTATTGACAATCAAGCAAGATCATTGATCCCTTTGTAAGTCATCCGCAGGTTTCAAACATCAGACTTCAGGTAATACAAAGCACGCCTTCCTATCGCAAGGCACATTTTGGGAGGTAAAGTGTTAACCCACTTTTTAACAAGACAGTATACAGGTAGATTTAACCTAATAGACTTCATAATTATCGAGGCTAGCATATCATAGACTTGGTTCAGATGGATGGCTGGACATTCAATTACGAATAATAGTATGAATCCAGGATTAAACACAGTCGATGGATAAAAGACATAGGGTACTTGAAATATGAATTTTGGCAAAGATCAGTTTGCTACGGGTTCTATTTTGGGTCGGCATGGCTTTTACTTGGGGTCCTACTTAGGGTCAGCATGGTACTACTTCTGGTCGACATTTGGTTATAAGTCCGGGTCGGCATAGGGTTTACTTCGGGTTCTACTTTGGGTTGACAATGTGTTTAATTTGGTTCCTACTTGAAGTCGACATATGGCTTCAGGTCGGCATATTACATGGGGTCGGCATCGGTTTCACTCCGGGTCGACAAAGTGTTTACTTCAGGTCGGCATGGTGTTTACTTCGGGTACTAATTGGGCTCGGCATATGGATTTAGGTCGGTATATTACATGGGTTGGCATTGGTTACACTCCAGGTTGGCATAGGGTTTACTTCGGATCGGCATGTTTTTTACTTTGGGTCATATTTAGGATCGGCATATGGCTTCAGGTCGGCATATTACATGGGGTCGGCATTGGTTACACTCCAGGTTGGCATAGGGTTTACTTCGGGTTCTACTTTGGGTCGGCATGGTGTTTACTTCGGGTCATACTTGCGATCGGCATATGGCTTTAGGTCGACATATTAAATGAGGTTGGCATTGGTTTCACTTCAGGTTAGCATAGGGTTTACTTCGGGTTCTACTTTGGGTCGGCATTGTGTTTATTTCGGGTCCTACTTGGGGTCGGCATATGATTTCAGGTCGGCATATTGCATGGAGTTGGCATTGGTTACACTCCGGGTCGGCATAAGGTTTACTTCGGGTTCTACTTCGGGTCTGCATGGTGTTTATTTTGGGTCCTACTTAGGTTCAGAATATGGCTTCAGGTCGGCATATTGCATGGGGTCAGCATTGGTTTGGACTTCAAGTCAACGAAGAGTTTACTTCGGGCGGCGTGGATTTCACTTCGGATTGGCATGGACATCGCTTGGGGTCGGCATAGGCTTTATTTCAGGTCTGCATTAGACTTCACTTGGGATCAGCATACGAACTACTTTGGGCCACCAAAGGAATTACTTTGGGTTCTACTTCGGGTTCTATTTAGGATTGGCACAGGATGGACAAGTTAGGCTCGACGATCATTGTGGCGGGCCCATCTTGGTGAGAAAGCCTTGTAGCCAGAGTTTCGTCGATAAATACATTAGGTATGGCTTTAGAAAAGGGGATCTTCGCTTTATTTCTCTTCATCTTCCATCTTGAGGCAACTCTGCCGTTTTTATTTAGAAATTCCGGATTGTAACTGTAATCCAATTTCTGATAATAAAAAGGATTTTTCTGGATTAGCGTAGGCCAGAGTTAGCCAAACCATAATAAATCTTGTCTTTTTTACTTGCTTTCATTTTAATTTTGGCTATTCTTCATATTATATTCTCTACATATATTCTACCTACGATCCATAATTGGATATTGGTTCTTTCACTTATAATTTGGTGTTAATGGCCAGTTTTGACGCCAACATCTCTAGAATGACGAGGATGTGAACGCACATCAAGAGAATGTTGAGCCAAGAAGGCATGGAACGGTCTGTAAACATCGATTGGTCCATTCACATGAGGTGGAGCATGACCACCGCTTGGCTCCAACTATCCAACGCCGGAATTGGCGGCTATGATTAAGCAACTGGTAAGGGAGAGCCAAAGCTTGACCAATGATGATTAAGGGATCACAAGAAGCCATACCCCATTTACATACAATATTTTACATGCGAAATGTCCAAGGATATTTAGCATGCTGTCGATGCCTACCTACGAGGGAAAAACTAACCCTAGGCAACACATCATGAGGTATAAATGGCCGATGAACTCCGCATGAGCGGTTGATGCAACAAAATGCAGATGTATTCCCATCACCCTTTCTGGCATAGCAATAATGTGGTTCATAAGATTTCCCCTAAGGTCAATATCTAGATTTGAAGATTTAGCAACAAAATTTGTGGAGCAGTTCCATATGCATGCAACATTCTCTAATGATGTAATATCCTTATCAAGCGTGATCAAGGCTCCAGGAGAATCGCTGAAAGACTATTTGAAGAGATTTCATACAGCGGTCAAAGAAGTCAATAATCTGAATGACCATTCAATATTGATGGTGGTGACAAAAGGAATTGATCCAAAATTTAACTTTGGTGATTGGTTAGCTGGAAAACCACATGCGACATTGGAGCGTTTCTATGCAAAAGCAGCTCATTATTTGAGGGAAGTCGAAGCTAGATGCTCTAGGAAGAAGAATGTTGTTGAACCAAGTAGAGAGGGAGTGTAGAGTAACATTGTAGTAAAGCAGTTTGAGAATAGTTCCATAAAAGTTCAAGTAAATGTTCAAAATAAACCAAATCAGCAAAGTAAGCCGGTAATAGGAACCATGAATGAAAGAGGAAATCTAGAAATGGAAAGTCAAGGATTCCAATGCACGATACCTACAGACAACTGAATATATCCCTAGAGAATGTCTACTTGTCTACATACAATTTCATGCAGTATTAGAAGCCACCTCCGAAAGAATTGATGGAGGAACAAAAGCAGATTGGAAAATATTGTCGGTCCCACGAATATTATGGTCACAACGCTAATGAATGTAAAAATCTTCAGGATGTTATCGAGAATCTGATTCGGGAAAGAAAATTAGCACAGTTTGTTAAAGCCCCGTAGGATGGCAGGCATGGGACATCTAACCCCAATCGAGGATAACCACTACACAAGGCTGAGGAGCTTGCGAGAACTGGTGGAAGATTAGTTATCAATATAATAGTCGGAGGACCACATCTGGCTGATAAGAGCTAGTATGAGATGGAGCGCTATGCTAGTGCAATCAAGTGTATGAATTTTATGCATTGTTTCAAATATAGAAGATAGGGCTCCGGCCAAACAACGCCTAAAAGTGGCAGATGGCGTTGTATTACAAAAATGCGGATAAGGTGGAGGCAATGACGATCGACCCAATGGTCATTTTGGTTATGATCGGCCCCGCCTTGGTGAGGAAGATCTTGATTGACTGTGGTAGTTTCGTGCATGTATTTTTAAAAAGGCTTACGATCAGATGAGGATGGAAGCCAACTTGAAACTGTCTAAAGCCCGCATCTATCGCTTTAACGATGTTGCAACCGAAGCTGTCGGTTATGTTGAATTGCCCATGGAGTTGGAAGAAGGCAATTGCACGAGAGTGCGGATGTTGCCATTTGTAGTGCTAGATGGGTATTCTCCATATATTTTTTTCTAAGTCAATCGACCCTTGCTGAATTTTGGGCAGCCATCGCTCCTTGGTATCTTACCTTAAAATTCCTAACTGACAATGGCGTAGGAGTTGTGCATGGAGATCAGGCGACCGGACATGCCTGCTATGTTGTTGGGTTGAGGAACGCTTATGGTAAGAGGAAAGGTAAGGGTATGCATAAGTCTCTCTACATCCAAGCAACCAAAGATTGACAACAACGCTTGGGCTTTGGCTCAGGTGCCACAGTTGGTTCCATTTAGACATAGATTCAAAAGATGATGAGGAGGATCCCAAAGAAACCAAGGCTGCACCAGTTGAGCTGACGATTGACATCACAGTCAGCCATGATGACTCATCATGGGTCCTAAAGATCGGATCACAGCTCAACCCCTGATGGTGAAGGAACTTGTTGATTTTCTCTGATCAAATCTCAATGTGTTCTCTTGGTCCCACTCTGACATGTATGGGATCTTTCCTGCCTTTGCAAGCCACATATTAAATATCGACTCAAAGCATGTTCTGGTGAAACCGAAAATGCATGATATGGATCCGAAGAGATTTGTCGCCCTTTAAGAGGAGGTGGATAGACTCAAAAGTAACAAGTTTATCCATGATGCCCTCTAAACTAAATGGGTATCCAATCCTGTACTTTTGAGAAAGACAAAATGAAAAGTGTCCAACGTGCATTGACTATTCGGATTTAAACAAGACGTGTCCGAAAGACAGTTTTCCCTTTCCAAGGATCGACCAACTAGTGGACTTAACCGCAAGACATGAGTTGTTATCTTTCATGGATGCCTACTCTGGATATAATCAAATCCTGATGCACAACCACGACAAGGAGCACAACCGCTTTATTACTAATGTGAGATTTTATTGCTATGTAGTAATGCCATTTGGATTGAAGAATGCTAGAGCAACTTATCAAAGCCTGGTCAACTGAATGTTTAAAGATTAGTTTGGAAAGGCAATGGAGGTATATATGGATGATATGCTCATGAAGTCACAAAGATCAAGCGACCACATTAGATATTTGGCAGAGATGTTTGACATCCTTTGATATTACAAAATGAAGATCAATCCTCTAAAATGTTCCTTTGGCGTCGCATCAAGAAAATTCTTGGGTTTCGTTGTCAATGCTCCTGGAACCAAAGCTAATCCTAAGAAGTTTTGAGCAATTCACAACATCCAGGTATCAAAGACTATCAAACAAGTATAGAACCTAAATTGGACGGTTGTCGCCCTAGGCTGGTTTACTTACATAGCCATTGATAAATGTATTCCTTTCTTCGACCTGATAAGAAGAGGGAAGATGAACTTTGATGGACATGGGAATATGAAGATGCATTCCAAGCTTTGATGAACCACTTCGAGAGACCTCCCATCTTGTTAAAGCCGGTGGATCACGAAGACTTGTATATTTACTTGTCCATGTTGGTACATGCTATAAGCGCCGCATGGCTTTGCAAGGAGAATCGAATCCAAAGACTGGTCTATTATGTTAGCAAGCGATTAATAAGAGCTAAAAGGAACTATCTAAAGATAGAGAAATTGGCATACTACTTGTTCACTGCTTCACAAAAGCCCCGCCCCTATTTTCAAGCTCATCCGATCAATGCTTACACCGATCAGCCATTGCGATAGGTCTTACAGCGACCTTAGACATCTGGAAGGTTAGTGAAGTGAAACATCAAACTAAGAAAATTCGATACCACTTATCTCCCTTGGAGAACCATCTAAGGACAGGCACTGGCAGACTTTATAGCAGAATTCACTGCATAGGATGATCTCCTAGAGAGAAGTGGAGCCCCTACCATTCGGTGGAAAATGTATACGGATGGAGCATCCAATGATCGTTGTTCTGGAGCCAGAGTCGTTTTAGTAACTTCAAAAGATCAATCAATTTGCTACGCTTTGAAGCATGACTTCCCTACAACGAACAACAAAGCTGAGTATTAAGCTCTAATTGGTAGAGTCAAACTTGCCAGAGAATTGGGAATAAAATCTCTTAAAATCTTTTGTGATTCCCAGTTGGTGGTGTACCAAGTCAAGGGAGATTACCAGGCTAAAGGACAACGACTTAGTCCATAACTTATTCGAGTCCATGAGTTATTGACCGACTTTGAGTACTATGACACCATGCGCATTCCTTGAGATCAAAATAAAGAGGCTGACTCATGGGCAATGTTTTCCAGCACCGGGGATGCATAACAAATGGACTCAGTTCTAGTCGAAGTGCTAGACACTGCAAGCATAAACCAGATGGAAATAAATTGGGTACTAGAGACGGAACATGAGAAGGAGTTATGGATGACTCCGACTAATGATTATTTTCTACAGGGAGTCCTTCCCAAATTGAGTAATGATAGACGAAATATCCTCCGAAAAGATTCATGATATATCATTCAAGAAGGAGTCATGTATAGAAAGGGTTTTTTTCGTACCCCTGCTTTGGCGTATCGCTCATGATGAAATGAAATAAGTTGTAAGGGAAGTTCATGAAAGGGAATGCGCTGATCATGCTAAGGGAAAACCTATAAAAAAAACACTCCATTATGGTACTACCGGCCAACTGTCAACCGAGATGCTACTAATGATGTTAAACGATGCGACATGCCAGATATATGCAAAAGTTCAAAGAGCTCCACAAATAAAAAATACAAAAATGGCCAGTCTATGGCCATTTTCCATATGGGGTACAGACATTATCGGTTCTTTACCGATCTCTAAAGGTGGTGCATGGTAAGCCATCGTAGCAATCGATTACTTTACCAAATAGGCCGCAGCAGAACCTTTAACCATGATCACAACGAAGAATGTAATCAACTTCATTATCCAGAATATCATCCGTCGTTTTGGCCTTCCACGAACCATTGTAACTGATAATGGAACCCAATTCGACAGCGCTGAATTCAATGACTTATGCTGTCGGTATCATATTGAAATGAAATTTGCGGCAATTGCTCTCCCTCAAGCAAATGGACAACTTGAAGATGTAAACAAAATCATAAATTTCATTCTGAATAAACATTTGGAAAAGGCTAGAGGCCAGTGGGTGGATGAACTCTCAACAGCATTATGGGCTTACAGAACCACCCATAAGTCCATGACTAGCCATACTTCATTCACCATTGCTTATGGCTCTGAAGTCATCATTCATGTTGAACTCGAAGACCCTTCTCATCGAATGACCTACTATGACCTTAGAGCGAATAGAAATATCCTCTTAGAATCTCTAGATTTGGTGATGAGAAACGCGAAAAGGCTGATTTGAGGGCAGCTGCACAATCGATATCGGGTCGTCTGATTCTACAAAACTAAAGTTCGACCTAGGACCTTCAAAATCAACGATCTCATCTTGAAATGGGTTTTCCTATCCCATCACACATGAATCCTACTTAGGAGGCACTATATGCCATCGAATAGAGGCTTGGAGAAGGAACTTTCAAGCTAGCAAATGTTGATTGCGCACATTACCAATGGCGTGGAATAGCGAGCATTTACAACACTATTTCACTTAGTTTATTCTTTTTTATTATTTGTATTTAGTTTTTGAATTTTCTTTAGCATTTGATTTTCCAGATATGTAATAAGACAAAATATGTCATTTCTTCTCATTTAGCAAATACAATTCGAAATTTCTTTCATATTTGTGATTGTGGTAGCAGTACAAGTTAGTTATGATACCCAACTAACTAATATCGACATGTCAAAGCAAATTCCTAGAGTTTGGACCCAACCGATTACACAAGTTCAAGATTGGACTAAACAAAATGATGTGGTCTAACAGTTCATTCGACGATTCTCGCTCACAACTCAATGGGCGAGGTACCTAAAGAGAAATAGATGTGACTTGACCATCCAATAATCAAATTAATCCCACCAAGCAATGAGACAGACATGAATCAAAAAAAGATCGTAACACGGCTGATCGCTCTCCAATTTAAATCGTAGGCTTAGGGGCAAGTCGATCAATCAAGGAAAATACGGTCGACTATTTTTCGAAATAACTCTAAGTCTCCAAAGCATAGACGGGAGTATAAACACAAATTGGGTGCGATCCGACCATCTGCCAACGAACTCATATTCTTATAATGTGGATGCGAGTATAAACAAATAGATGGGTGTGATTCGACCACTCACTATTCCATTAACTCCGATCTGAAATCGTTAGGAGGAGCATAAATTCAATAAAGATGGAATTCGACCATCCACTATATAACTCCATTCACCCGAGAACTGGGGGCAAGAGATAATCACTTGACCGCTGAATCCGACAGTGTAACACTAAGGTTAGAGCAAAGTATCAAGTATGACTTAAGGCCATGACTATATGGAGGCCTTGGAATAAAGTTAACGGATTATCATCCGAATCAATGAGCGACAAATTACGGTTAAATTGTATAGAAAATGCAATAGCTCAACTACGTAAGAAAATTCACATAAAAGTTCGACGAAAGTAAAAGTACTTTATTCACATAAGTTTGGAAAGTTAAGTACAAGTATTCACAGCAAAAGAATCAAAAAAGCGGGTGCTATCCCATACAAATTCGGCCAACAAAACCCAAAAGGCTTGGGAGCATAAGTGCACGCAAAGAATCACTTCCTCCTCAACTTCCTCTTTCTCTTCTTGGAATCAGGAGCGATTTTACTCGCACTTTCCCTATTCCTCTTCACATCTCTCTTCGTGCCTCCTTGGCCTTTCATCGGAGTGGCCTGGGTTGACCCAGTAGGTGCATCTTTAGCAGGTTCTGGATGAGTAGTGGAAGCATCCATACTTTCTCGAGGAAAAACGATGGAGATACGAGGGGGAACGATCTCCATTTTCTCCTGCTTGACTTTCGTCTCTAGGGCAATATCTGCCACTAGTTTCTATGCCATTCTCGCATAGAGGGGCCTGACAAAGATTCAGAAGCTCCAATAATCATAACATCATCAACGGTAGGAATCTCTTAACGCGGATCGCTTTCTTCCCTCAACAAAGCGTCCATCAAGTGCTCATCGATCACAAAATCTTCCTCTTTCGAGACATCTTGGGTTGTTGCTAAAGCGGTGACAATGGCGGACTCCTTCGCAGGCACTTGAGGTCTTGTTTGAGATTCTTGAGGAAAAGGTGGAACTGTAGCGCTAAATCTAAAGCCGAGTAAACAAAACTAAAGAGATTAGATATATCGACAAGGGACACTCCAGCTTTCTAAGGACATGTCAGTTTAATGAAATACCTTCTCTAGATTGGTCCTCCACGTGACCCGGAGTGCCACCGGAACCTCCTTCCATAATGGGGGAGAGCCTGCTAGATGTAGTAATATGCAGCTTCTTCGAATTGTAACCAGGCTTGATAGAAGAATCCACGGTGGTTCTAGGAATAATTTGGGTCACTGGATTCTGGACATCTACAACATTCTGTGACATGCATCCAGAACCTTTACTAGCTTATGTTAAGAGGTTGTGGCATGCTTTTTTTGGAGTATAAGTTGGGTTTCATGTATGGGTTCGTCACCCAATAAAATTTCACCTTCCAGCCTCATCAGATCGATTTTTTCGGTGCTAAGAGTCTTCTTCTCCTCCTAAACAAGATACTCCCAATCTCATACAAGATGGTAAGGGTTGTCACACTGGTGCCACTCTAAGTTTCTATGCTTCAGAACATTGGCGTCGTAAAGAATAAGCAGCGGATCTAATTCTTCCATAACCTCCTCCCTGGCCTTTTCTTTCACGCCCTCCACTTCTCATTTAATGAGGGCATTAATGTCTTTGGCTTTTTCAACAGCTGCGTCTCTTTTAAGCCCGACAATAACCAATTCATCATAGGCATCTTGGCCGATTTTCAGTGCTTCCTTTTAATCTTTGGATTCACGCTCAAACTTAGTATGTATTCAGCTATGCTACTTTGGGCCGCATCCCTTTCTAACACTAGTTTATGGTTCCGATGATGAAGCGCTTTAGCCTCGGCCAAGAGCCTGGCTTTCTCATCCCCAAGCGCCTTGATGGTTGTTTCTGCTTTTTTCTCTGATACTGCCTATGTGCTCCTTGAATATTCTAACTCATTGGTTAGATTTTCGATGATCCACCTGTTCTAGGCCTCTTGGCATTTCAAACTTTTAATCTCTGCCGCTCTCTCCCAAGGTACTTCAGAAATCCTCTCCGCCGCTCTCAACCACTCATTACACTACTTGTGGATATCATACACACAACCCAAAGTCATTTGCTAGACTTTTTCAGGAACTTTCTCAAGATTAGGTACATAGAAAAATCCATCGA
Organism: Allium cepa; assembly: GCA_030765085.1. Classification (NCBI taxonomy): domain Eukaryota; kingdom Viridiplantae; phylum Streptophyta; class Magnoliopsida; order Asparagales; family Amaryllidaceae; genus Allium; species Allium cepa. The sequence continues at coordinate 938,306,175 of CM060935.1, forward strand.
GACATACATTTGGAAAATCTAACTTAATTTGGGCCATAGAAGCAATGACATCGACTTGTTGAGCATCAGTGATAACTTTGGTGTTAGTGCTTTCTTTTCCCGGCCTTTGTTGGTGAACATGATGCTCACTATGATGTCCATGATCATTGGATCACTGACGATGAGGTGGAAAACCAAACTATGAAGAAATTAAAGTGGGAGGGGGACCACGAGAGGTATCAGTAGGAGGAACATCGTCGCGGCGTTCTTTTTGCCTTTCAGAACTTTTAAGAGGAGGAGATGGAGATTTGGATCGATGTTTATAATAGGAATACCTGTCTCTATCACCTCAACTTTGGTAATCCCGATCTTGACTTGAGCGGTAGCTAGGGCCATATTCATGACCACTTCCTTGCCTGTAAGGGACCGAACGGGGACCAAGATTCTGGCGTTATATTTCCTATAGAGACTAAAACATGTGCTTCTTCCTCACCATTGTTTCTATAAAGGAAACTAAAGAATTAACGTCATCCGTTATCAAAAGATCAGATAGTGCCTCAAATGTTTTATCTAAGTGCTCTGATGGTTAAGAAGTGGACCGATCCGAAATAACCCGAGGGGTGATGGATAGCTTGGGCTGTTTGAAGAGGTGGCTCTTAGGGAATCTACAAACGAGCTTCTTCCATTTTCCTTTCGAGAGCGGGGGATGTGAGAGGATCCAACCGCATCCCCAAAACTAGAACCTACGTTATAGCCACCGAGGTCGTCACCCTCATCTCCTACAACATCTTTTTCAGTAGCTTCCTAAGCCCCCTCAGCTGGGGGCACGACAGGATCAGCTTGACGGCCTTCATCATCATCTGTAACCCGCTGCTCAGTCACTATAACTCTAGCAGTTACCAGTAGCCATATGCTACGAACCTCTTCCATCAAGTAGTAGGTAAAGACGCGTTCATCAGTAAGAAGATTCTCAATGTCTCTATCTTCAGATGGAACCCTTTTGAGCGCTAGGATCGCATCTTTTTTTTCCATTTGGTAGTGGATAAGAACCTTCACAAACTTGAAAAGTTTTTTAACTTAGGATATGACCAGGATACAAGCACTCAAGAAATTAAGCAAGGAGTGATACTTACGTCCTTCTAACCACTGTCTGGCAAAGCCATATGGGCAGCGAATATAGAACCACTCGCTTTTGAAAGCACTCAACTTATTCCAAGTACCAGTCAAGATCTGGCACTTCTTGGCCAACTCAAGAAATGTAAACGAAAGGCTTCCCTTTTGTCACTTGAAGGTGAAAAGAAATCGAATATCTTCAGGAGTTGGAGGATGAAATAAACTCCATGAATGTCATGTAGGTACAGTTAAGCAAGGCATAGCCATTTGGATGTAGTTGTTCTGGTGCTAACCTCATATGGTATAGCATCTCTCGGATAAATGAATTGAAGGGTGGGATGCATCCTGCCCAACACATGAACTTGTTGCATGCAATGAACTCCTCAAAGGGCATATGAGCTTTGTCATTCTAAGTTGGGACTAGCACATCATCAAACAGAATCTTGTGTCTGGCATAAATTCTGCGGAGAGAGGCCTCATCAATTTTCAAAGCCATAGAATCCTACAGATCTTCCAAAAATATCGCGCCTTCTAATGTATCGGGAGTAGGGTCTATCACTTATGCTGGAAGGAAAGGAATACAGAGAAAAGGTCGAGTAATGGATAGGAACTTTCTAGTTGTTCAGCTTGATGTCCGGGGGTGATTCTATCAGAAATAATTGTGGAGCTCGATTCGGCACTTGTATTGTTATGTTGTGAAGACTGTCCAGAAGACATAGTAGCTAACACTCTGAGCGTTTGAACTCATAATTATTAAATTCAGTAGATAATCATCATTAGGAAAAATTAACCCGTTTCTCCCATGCAAAGTGTGTGCCAATATAGAGTGATACAGTGTCGTGCAATGCAGTAGAAAATAGTTTAGAACTAAAGACTGTGACGAGAGTCTGGGGTTCGATCAGAGTGACCGTCATCGCTAATCGTCTTAACCAATTCTCTATGTCATTGGCTAAGGATTCAGTTTAAGCATCGAGATCAGTTGTTGTCATGTTGAAGTTCGAATTATGTGTTCGAAAGTATATGAGCTTCAAAATTTTGTCGAAGTCATAAGCAATAAATATAAATACGCAGAAGATAAGCCAAGTTCATTCCAAAGTTCTATTGTCATGTACGTCTGAATATGCAGTCCATTTCATATGCAAGTCATGAACGACCATTCAAGCGTTCAAGGCCGAAGCTCATCACAAAGTTCTAATTATGATTTGAAGATTTTAAGTATGTTCATCAAAGTTAAACCATCAACCGACCCAATATGATGTAACGACCGATCCATCCCAATGCACATAACCGATCATTTCTAGAAAATCATTTTACAATCGATCGTTCTAGCAACTCCAACCAATCGTTATCCATATTGATCGTTGTGATCGATCCAACCTTAGGCTTTGGTTCCACACTTCATTAAAATTTAAATCTCCAATATCCAACCATCAATCCAAAAAATGAACGGTCAGAGCCCTACCAAAAAACGATCGGTCCAATTTCTATTCATTTTTTCAAATACCAATCCATCAAAATGATCGGTTGAACTCTGTTTCATTCTCTTATACTATATTTTTTAGATCAATGTCGACCGGTCATTTTACACTTTACTACATCAGTTTTGCTAGAAACGATCGGTAGCAGTCCACCTTTTGGAACCCTAGTAACTATCGGATAAAAATGATCTTCCACCCTCAACCACTAAGCAAAACGATTGGTAAAACCACGATCATTTTACTTTCTCCATCACCATCTCCAAAAATTTACCATCATCTTCCATTTCAAAACGCAAGCACCCTCGCAATGCCATGACTTACTTCGCCAAACTCAAGTCGACCCCAAATGCCTCATTACAGAAATCAAAATATATGAAAAGAATAGAACCTACCTATGTATAAAAGTGGAAAACGGAGGCAATTTAGTTTCAGCTGCAAAGCAAATCGATGGATCTAAGGATGAGATCTGTAGGAGATGGTGGTGGTGATGGTTGATGTGGCAAGGAGTCGGACTGACTTGTGAAGATGGTTATGTAGAAAGTATGGAGTTAGATCGAGGAGCTCAGTGGATCGATGGTGAAGGAGAAGATGAAGATGGAGTTTCCTTTCTTTTTGGTTCGGTTAGTATACTCCTGCTAATGAAGTAAAGTGGGGAAAATAATTTAAGTATCCCAATATATATATATATATATATATATATATATATATATGAAGGAAGCAATACGAACATCGAAGTTTTTAGTTCAATGGAGAATCCGACCGATAAATGATCAAATACGATCGTTTTATTTTGATCTTGCGATGATCCATCTTTCTTAATCTGTGATTCAATTACTAGCAAAAATGAGAAACGATCGGATGCGGTCATTCTATGGTGGAGGTATACCGATCCTTCTCTTTAATATGGAGTGCAATTGGTTCGTTCAACATGTACTTGGATCGTGTATGATCCAAACTAATGACTTTGGAACAATCCATTATTTTCTTTAAAAAACGATCGGATATGACCCAATATCAATTGATTTGACAAGATCCATACTAGAAATAGATAAAGTATGATCCACTTTTGATGGACTCGTGCCGATCCATCTAAAACATATGCAGAAAGTTGACAACGACCCGTGAATGTGCAATCGTGATCGGGAGTCAGGGATGAATACATATACGTGCAAGTGTACGTTCCAAAAAATTTGATTTCTTGGAATCGACAGAAATTGAATTCTCACCTAGATTAGTCAGAGGAAAATCTGAACTAGTTAGCCGGGGCCCACAGATTCACTAAAACGATGACTTAAATGATCACCATCAAGACGTGACACAGAAATTATACTATTAGAGATCAATCAATCGTTACATCAAACAGTAAGAGATGTGACTCTTCAAGGAAATCAATTTATCGAAGGGATAACTATCGTTTAGAAAACTGGATGGATTCCTTTCCAATGACACTAACTTGCATCAGTTCAAAGCACATCATGTTGAAACAAGACATACTATGGAGGGCAAGTGTTATCCAGCCTTTTGACCAAGCTATATTCAAACTGACTAGACAAGTTAGATTCGATTGTCATCCGAACTGACAGGTCAGATTAATAATCACGAAGCCCAAAGTTCGAGCACAGATGATAATATGAAGCAGTGGCGAAGCAAAAATAGAAGACGTACTCAATAAAATGATAAAAATATGAAAATATACCATTTATTAAAAATGAATTGGGTACAGTCCATATTCACCAATTATGCATCGTACCATCGATATTACAGTTCAACTCAATGGAAAATGATCGATATCTCAAAATCTATAAGCCAACTACACATGAAACTTTGGAAACATCAATTTGTTGAAGAGTGGAGCTCACCATATCGATTGCATGCTAAAAAGAGCTAGAAAAACGATCGGCACCGATCGTTATTTTAATGAATGTGGAGTTGCGATCGATAGGGTGACCTCATCTGGATCTGGAGACTCTGCGACCGAAATTTCAGAAAGATATTTCGCCTCTTCCCCTATAAAGACAGACTTGATTGTTAATTTGGGGATCTCTATGTTGTTGTTTCCTTTGTACTCCATTGTAATTACGGATCACACCTGAACCATCCCTTTGTACTAAGCCATTCAAGTGATTAGCAGTGTTATTTTTCCGAAGAAGAGTAGGCTTCCAATGTCGAACTCTATAAACTGTTGTGCTCTTATTATTGCTTATTTTCTGTTATTTAATCACTTATTTTCTCAATTTTCATTTTATTTTCCTTATTTATTTTTCTACCAAATCTCCATTTGATGTTTGTGCTAATTTTTGGTGCAAAAAAGGGTTTGTGACAATACGTTCATACCAAAGTACGTTTTCAATTTTATTCTGATGATGTAGGCTTGGTAAAGAAAATTTCTGAAGGATTAGCCATGCTACTTGTATCAGTTGACATGAAATTTAACTAAGTATAAATTTCAAAAAACCCAAGGATCAAGGCTCTAAGAGTGAACTTACTAGAGCCAATCAAATACTAAATTGTCTTCTCAATTTGGCGCATGTCCAACCTGCCATTCAAGTACAAGTACTTATTAAGCAAATCGCCATGCATATTTTCTTCAGCAGACCATCACCTGGTCCATTTAGCCCAAGGCGGTAATGTCATACCACTTGTATCTGGAACACCTTCAATTCTGTTGAAGATAGACAGAGGATATGTAGGCAGAGCTTCTTCGCTTATCATGTTACCTACAATGGACAAGAAGTATTCATCAGGTATTTCTTCTGCTTGCTCCCTTATCTCCATTATGTTTTTGAAGAACTCTTAATTTGAACACGATGGATTCGGATTCAGAAGAAAATCTTGAGGTTTCCATAGAGCTTCCACTGGTTTTAGAAAGGTTGGTATGTTGTTTTCTACCCATCCTCCTGGTGAAGTAAATATTTCGAGCTTTTCTGTTGTCATTTTTATGATGAATTAAATAGAATAAGTGGTAAATATATAACCTGATGCTTATAAGATATTTTGATGACTTAGGTTTAGAAATTCCTAGTTGTGAAGGGCACTGTTTTCAAAATAAGATTTATATCGTAAATCATAAAGTTTAGACTATAAATCGAAATAGGATTTAAATCAAAAATCGAAGATTCATAAATAGAGAAACAGATAAATAATGAATGAATGGCCGATAGCTAGTTTTTTATATACCAAGAGTTTCAAGGCTAGAAATGTGATTTTACTTATATTTACAGCCGTGCTTCATTTGACTTTGTCAAACAACCAGCATTGCATATTCTGTACGGCCGAGAAAATGCATGTATCAACATATCATCTTGTATCAGTTTCAGTTGCAATAACAAGATCATTTTTCAATTTATTCAAAATCTCACGAATATCAAAAACATAATTTGGTATCAGAGCATGTTATTCAGTTCAGCCTAACGGACTATTGGTTCAAATCTAAATATCATCAGAGAATTCATCATATGATATTTCAGATATAAAAGGTCTCATTGTGAAATTCATCATTTGAGATCTGAATTTGATCCGATCTATGAATCAAAGTGGTACCTTGCCTCATAATTCTTTAAAAAGAAGAGTGGATGCACCAAATTCAAGCAGAGACACAAATTCAAATTCAAAATTCAAGAAAATCATCAAAAAATCATCAAATCATCAAAGAAAGTGCCGTGCCTAAAAAACCCATCATCAATTCAATCATTTGGGCTAGTGGCTGCACTTACCTCTTCTTAAAGACTTCTGAATCAGTTCTTGAATACTCTCTACCCACATATACCATTCTTCTTTATCTCAGTTATCTTATCTTTTGATTTCCCATTCAGCAATCAAGCTTCATCATGGGAGAAAGCTCAACAACATCAGAAACACCCAATCTAGATCAACCAGTAACTGAAAGCCATATCAAAACCATTATTAGCCCTCAAAGCCAATTGATTACAGCCCATTTAGAAGAAGACAAATATCTTCTTTGGAAGGTACACGTTGAAACTACAGTCAAGGGCTATGGGCTTGAGGATTATCTTCTTGGAACTTATATTATTCCACCAAGATTCATAACTAATGAAGAAAACAAAACTGTTAGCAATTCAGAATTCACAAAGTATCAAAGACATGACAGTTTAATCCGTTCATAGTTATTATTACCAATAAGCATGAAACTGCTGCCATGGGTTATAGGAAGTAAAACAGCCTATTGAATATGGTCAACAATAGAAAGAATCTTTAATTCTCAATCTGCAGTAAAGGTAATGCATCGTAAAAGACAACTGCATAGTATAAGAAAGGAAAATCAATCCATGGGTGAATATCTTTCAAAAAAACATGTGATCTTCCTGAAGCAGCTGGTGTAAAGACCCATTTTCCCGTACTCTTTGAATCGACAATAAAGCACACATGTCTAACTCAAATTGCACGAAAAGACTGATCTTTAAGGGTAAAAAAGAAAAGTAGACAGAACAGAATCTCACTCGAATGGAATAACGTATAATATTGAACAAATATTTTTACAGCGGAAAACTTTTAAGTACATATATCAGAGTCAAACCTAAATTCAGCTTGGACAGTTATAAACATATGTCCTTACAATCGCTTATAAACATTAAACAAAATACACTAAGTACAACGGATAATAGAATATGCTCATAGATCGATGAATATCTCCAGCTCTCCTCTGGAAACTCCAACCGTCTTCGACTATCCTGTAACTACTCGGATCTGATCTGAGTATTGAAAATACCCGGATCAGGCTTGATAAACCAGCGTGAGAAAAACTCAACAATAGATGACAGTGTCATATATCAGCCTTTGAATAAAAATCCTTTGAAAAGGAAGAGTATCTCATAAGACCACGCCCACACATAAACATGGACGGGTTTTTACCTTATGATAACTAAAACACTTTTATATCAAAACCTTTGACATTATTTCTAATGACATTCTTTGAAAACCTTTGCAAATAAACTTATTAATCTTAGCCGAAATTTTTACATTGATTAAATTCCAGCATAATAGGTTTACAATCAAGTCCGAGGGTTCTTATTGGAGAATGAATTTCCATACAAATGACCAGGTGAAGGGGCTACCTTCCGAAGGGGTACACCTCTAGATGGATGTCTCGAGGAAAATCACAAAGGATTCTCTACCAACACAAGACCGGCCTACCTCTGCAACTAGATAGTACCGAATATGTCATCCCCCGGTCGTTACCAACCTTTATCCAAGGGCCCTCATAACATACAAACCACAATAATCAGATACACAACGTCATAGCGTGCAAAGATATATCTAGAAGAGGATGACCATATCCTAATTGGGAATGAACCACTTAGCCTTGCTGCATCTAACCATGTTTCGGTCATTTCCGGTTTGATGAGGCTTGAGGCAAACGATTACCATTTCACACAGCACATATCACATCTTTGAATGCCACATTTCCATTTCCTTTAACTACTAATTGCCTTCCATAAAAATACAACCCTCGAGCTCGTACTTCTCAAGGAGGGTGTTAAGCTAAGAGAAGTTACCTTCTCCGCCACTACTGATGTACGTTTCTAAAAACCAATGTACATAATCTTTAGAAATGCAATGTCAGATAAACGTCCATACAATTTGTCCAGGAACATGACAAACCGAAGGCACTCTCCTACTACCACTAGTAGAGAGTAGTCCTTGCAATCCGAAAAATCTCCACAATGAGGAGACCACTGCTATATATAACTCTATAATGGGTGCGAACCCTAGCAAATCAATAAGCAGTCCTCGCGCTATGAAGATCCACGGTCTTCAATAATCATCGTTTCAACATGTCTTCACTTTCGATCGTGTACATTGGTTCGAAGTGGTTTTCGGATAGGAATTTGCCAAAGCCGACCCCGTTTCCTTCGTTGCCAATTATCGATTTAAAAGATGTTAAGTTCACATGTGGATACCAATCATCAATCAATTACTTCATCTTTTATAAAATATCTTTTTAGATATATTCTTTTCGATTTATTCCATTTTCTTTTCAAGAGTATAAGAAATCATTAAGCCTCATTTATCAAATCATTTAGTTGACTTAAACCTTTCTTACATCCCGGAATAATTCTAAATCATTTTATCTTTTACTTAGGAAAACCTTTCCACATCATTCATTAAATCTTAATCAATGATTTTCTTTCTTAACTTTTAACTTAGGGAAATATTCCCTTTTTATAATATCACATTCCAAAACATCCATTTAATTTAAAGGATTATTCACTGTCCAAAATCGCGAAGATAATTCCTTTAACAAACTTTCACATTTAATTTATCAATTTAAATTGATTTCAGATTTACAAAACGGTGTTTATAAATCCCATTTATATTTTATAAACTTCCATATACAAAATTTCTTTATTAACAAATTCCATTTATATCTCAATTAAAAGTCAAAATCCAATTATAATTTAATTACTTATAAAACTCTTATTTACAAATTCATTCCTTTCAAAATTTGATTATTTATAAAATCCATTATAAATTCTTTTCTAAATTTCAATTACAAACCCATATATAAATTTGATTACAATCCCATTTAATATTTATAAAACACTTTTATAATTCCATAACTTTTATTTATAAAATATCAATTTTATAAATATTATATATAGACCATTTATAATAAATTCAAAGAATTTATTTCTTTTCTTTTATCTTAGAAAAACTTAATTATGATCTTTTAAAGCATCCGGGCTTTCCTTTCGATATGTTCCACCCCTCGTCTAAGAAGAGAAAATATAGGCCAAGTAAGTTCAGGGCACTGGTTGCATCATTCCTAACCTTAGTTAAACACCTTGTTTTAACTTTCCAGATCTCACAGGTGAGACAAATGTACTAGTCGTTTCCGCATTACTCAGTTTGTTATTATATTCAATCTTCTTCACTAATTGTTTAAGTGGTATAAACAATTCATCTTTCCCATTTATTCAAACTCTCATTAAAACTTCCAAATCATCTTTAAAAGACTTAATTATTCTTTTAAAATCATTCACAAATTATATAGTAAAGAATTTTTAAGTTTAAAACTGCATTTCAAAAGTTGTTTCAAACTGCTGCGAACAGCCTTGCGAAAAGTGTTGCAAATAGCGTTTTAAAAGCTATATTCTTCAAAACGACTTTTATATCATTTAGAAATCCAAATTTCAAATTAAATCTCTTTTAATTCATTTTAAAAGATTTTTAGAATTTATTTCATATTTTTAAAATATTTAAAATATTAACTTTAAACTTTGGTCACTTTACTGCAAAAGCGCGATTTTTTCTAGAAAATTATTTTGGACATATTTAAAATATACAGGATAAAAACTTGATTTTTCTTCCTTTATATATATTTAAATATTTATAAAACATTTCTAACTCATTTTAAAACTATTTCCAAAAGGTTTAAGCATTCCATATACACCATTTCATTTTCAAAAGGAAAGTAATTTCCTTTGTGCTTATCGACGTGTATTAACGTGACTTGGTAAAACAATTTAACAATCATATCAAACAACCAGTACTTGATGACCAAAGCATATATTAGCATCCATAACAATCATAACACAACATCAAACATGTATATATATAAATAAAGATGCTAAATGGAGTTTCTCACCATAAACCAAAGCGATTAACTTTCTACCAATATTCTAATCAACCAACACTTCACTAATTAATTTCTACTTCATTAAACACTATCAAACAGCACCCTCTCCCTTCCAATAGCTTGGTCGAGGCTTAAGACGAAGGTTGGCCGAAAATATAGAGAAGAAGCGGTAGAGCTTTGAACTTGAATTATCAAAATTAGACCCGAAAAATGGCCCATCTTCTCTCTTGTTTTTGACTCTCTTACTTTCAAATTTTAAAAATTTGTTAACTGAAAAGTTGTTGAAAATTTTTTTCTCTTGAATTTAAAAAAAGAATCATATTAATTCAAGTTGTTTTGAGGGAGATATGATAGAATGAAGAAGAGGTATTGTCGGATTGACAAAAATGAATCCCGAAAATGCACTTCAAAGAATTGAGGTCTAGGTATAGCAAACCTTAAAAGTTAAAAAATTTATCAACATAAAATTTGTAGCCACTGGAATTTCATATGTTTTAAATTTTTATTTTTATCTGTTATGATCAAGTTATGATCAAAACAAAATGGCATATTCTCTGGCTTAAAAACTGTGCCAGAAAATGCACTGGAAAAAAGTATAATTTTGACATAGATATCTTTAAAAAGAGACAAAGTGGTCAACATGGAATTTGGAGCCACCGAATAAATACATGGTTTTAAAAAAAAATTGCATTTTGGTTCTGTTTTGAAGAATTTATGGCCGATAGAAAATGAGGTAAAATATGGAGAAAAAATGAGTTTGATTTGAAGAGAATGAACATTGATTTCTTTTGAATATTTTAAAAATATTTTGACATTATTTATTTCTAGTTTTTTTCTATGGCTTGCAAGCCATTAAAGAGAAGAGGAAGAAGATGAAGAAGCTTGAGAAAAGAAGAAGAAGAAATGTGAATGAAAGTGAAGAAGGAGGTGGGTATTTATAGAAAAAGAAAGAAGTGGTAAATTTACCAAAATAACCTTTTACCAAATTACCAAACTAACCTTACTTCAACCTAAAGAAAACTCTAGTTTTTCAATATTTAACATCATCTTTCACATCCTTAGTTTATGTCTTAGTCACTTAAAGATTAAGTAAAGAATATCATAATTATGTTGGCTTTTATTTGATGTGATTTGATGTTTACTTTTTCTTACTTTTGTTAATTCTTACTTACTTTTACTAATGACTTCTAGAATTTTTCTAATCTTATTTCGTAAAAGAAAACATATTTAGTGAATTAATTGATACTTACACTATTTGAATATATTTTCCTATATAAGAAAATAAGGGTGCGATGACATTGCGACAACTTTTAATCGACAAAACGTCGTTTTTCGACAAAATGTTTTACGGTCACATTTTGACGTTTTAGTTAAACTATTTATTTATGTAAACCAAATTTAAAAATAAATTTGTATAATGCTATTTAAAATAAATTTGTATAATGCTATTTAAAAATATAAACACTCATAAATTAATCAAGATAATTTATTTAACCATTGAAACATACTTTTTTGAAATCATCATTTTGTCACTTTTGTCGTTATAGGCAAATGTTACTATTTTTGTGTATACTTCTTTTTCCAAATCCTATCTAATATTGTTTGAATCATATAACCTTGCATATTTTATATTTAAAATCACTCTAAATATTATATTTTAAAGTGCTCAAATTCTGGGTCGTTACATTCTCACCTACTTAAAAGAATTTCGTCCTCGAAATTACCCAAACAAAAGTTTACCTAAAACATTTATCTTTAAACTTAATTCCATATAATATACGTAGATCATCCATATGAAATATCTTATTCGATCTCTTATTCGAATATACAACTTCATTTTCGAACTAGTATCGATCCCCCAATCCTCTAGTGCGGACTTTAATCAGGCTCTTTGCACAGAAACCTTTGCTTTCCTTGCATAGTGCTCAACTATGATAGAAAACTAAAGTACCTAACCAAACATCCTCATCAATGTTCGTCATCAAGAATCGAGTGACAAATTCTTTTCCGGATCAGTGTAAACATCTCAAAGTTCCGAACTCGAATCTTAGATCAAAATTGTGATGAAATGATCTACATATAACATATGTATTTATTAACCCTCAAAACATTCATAAACTTTTATCTTAAGCTCAAAACACTTTATAAAGGTGTTTTTTTTAATATAATCCCTTTAATTATTTATTTTCAAATATTTTATTAAAGAAATATATTCCAAAGAAATCATTTTTCACTCAAAAGATAATTTATCTTTATAAAAAAGTCTTCCCACAATCTTTTAACTCGGTATATTTCTTTTAACACTAATATTATTTATGAACCGTTTTATAAATCTATTACTTAAGTTAATTACATCTTATAACTTGTGTAAATCAATCACTTTTATAGACTTAAGTCCAAATTCTTAATTAATGCTAGAATTCATTAATAAAACATTTTCTATGTTATAATTACCTTTTTGAGGAGTCGTTATTTTACTTAATAGTTCATGACTTAAATCTACATTTGTATGATACACCTTTACATCCTCAGAGTATATACAAATCCCAAATTCCAAATTGGTTTTACTTAATTTTGTCTGTCTAACAAATTTAGACTTTGTTGTAATTTACTATTATCTCAAATTCATAAGTTATAAAACTTATTTTAGTACTATCGTTAATTTTCTAGCTTTGAAAAATAAATTTTAAAACCACCCGTATTTAAACCCTTATACTCTTAACTCTTAAATCTTTATTTTTCTTTATAAATTAGATTTATAAATTATCCTTATCTTATTTCATTTACTCAGAGTATTTCACAATGGTTTATCTTTTACCGGAATATTCCATAAATTCCTTAGTTTTGAGTTTGATGCGATTCAGAAATTTTCGACCGTCCAAAATCGTCGAAAATTTCGCTTTATTTTAGCAATTAGCGATTCCAAATTTATCTTTACTTTAAATAATTTTATAAAGAATACTAATCAATGGTTAATATTATTTCATTAACTTAAGAAAATTATATAGATCGAGTAACTCTAAAACAATCCAAGGAACTAGGTACTACCAATAGTATCATATATCCTCTTAACAAGATGAGTAATACTTAAGTGAAGTGCTTACCATCCGAACACATCTCTTGCTCATTTTTTGTTTATTTTAGAGCCAATCGAATTAGTTATCATAAAATACCTCTTTTTATTTGAAATAATAACATTTTCAAAATCCTTTAGAGATTACTTTGTAAAACCTATTTTATAAATTCATTTTATATATTTATATTATATTAATTAACTTTATTTAAATTACCATAATTCTTTTAAATTACTCGAATTTTAAACCTTCGTTCCTTTTATATTTTCCTTTTTACACAATCATTTTCTATTATTTAAATACATTTGTATCTTATATGTTCATTCCTTAAACCAATCTTATTATCAAACATCTTATAGTCAAATCTTGAAACTTAATTCACAAGATATTTATACTCTAACTTTTATAATTGATTAATTTATGATAGTAACTTAACATTATCATTTCTTAATTTATTATTTTGGAACAAGTATTAATGATCTTAATTACCTTGTTAGATTTCTTACTTATCGATTATCATTATGAAACATCTTATAGTCAAATCGTGAAATTCTAATCACAAGATGTTTATATTCAAATTTCACTGATCTTGATTTCTAACTATACAACTTTTCCAAATACATACTTTATATTCAAAATATAAACCTAGGTAAAATTATTTCATTTTCCATTTTTTTTAAAACAAAACCATTTTTATAAAATTAACAATTACGCGCTCATATATATAACACTCTCATAACTCATTCTAGGGTGTTACTAACCTTATCTCTAATGAGTTACTCATCCTAGGATATTACTAATCCTATCTCTGATGAGACTTACCCCTATCAGGCTTCGGTGTTCGCTTAACCAAAAGCTCTGATACCAAATGTAAAGACCCGTTTTCCCATACTCTTTGAATCGACAATAAACCACACATGTCTAACTCAAATTGCACGAAAAGACGGATCTTTAAGGGTAAAAAAGAAAAGTAGACAGAACAGAATCTCACTCGAATAGAATAACATATAATATTGAACAAATATTTTTACAGCGGAAAACTTTTAAATACATATATCAGAGTCTAACCTAAATTCAGCTTGGACATTTATAAGCATCTGTACTTACAATTGCTGACAAACATTAAACAAAATACACTAAGTACATCGGATAATAGAATATGCTCATACGTTGATGAATATCTCCAGCTCTCCTCTGGAAACTCCAACCGTCTTCGACTATCCTGAAACTACTCGGATCTGACTCGAGTGTTGAAAATACCCTGATTAGGCTTAATAAATCATCATGAGAAAAACTCAATAATAGATGACAGTGTCATAAACAGCCTTTGAATAAAAATCCTTTGAAAAGGAAGAGTATCTCATGAGACCACGCCCACACATAAACACGGACGGGTTTTTACCTTATGATAACTAAAACACTTTTATATCAAAACCTATGATATTATTTCTAATGACATTCTTTGAAAACCTTTGCAAATAAAATTATTAATCTTAGCCGAAATTGTTACATTGATTAAATTCTAGCATAATAGGTTTACAATCAAGTCCGAAGGTTCTTATTGGAGAATGAATTTCCATATAAATGACCAGGTGAAGGGACTACCTTCCGAAGGGGTACACCTCTAGATGGATGTCCCGAGGACCATCACAAAGGATCCTCTACCAACACAAGACCGTCCTACCTCTGTAACTAGACAGTACCGAATATGTCATCCCCCAGTCGTTACCAACCTTTATTCGAGGGCCCTCATAGTATACAAACCACAATCATCAGATACACGACGTCATAGCATGCAAAGATATATCTAGAAAAGGATGACCGTATCCTAATTGGGAATGACCCGCTTAGCCCTGCTGCATCTAACCCTATTTCGGTCATTTTCGGTTTGATGAGGCTTGAGGCAAACGATTACGTTTTCACACAGCACATATCACTTCTTTGAATGCCACATTGTCATTTCCGTTAACTACTAATTGCCTTTCACAACAATACAACCCTTGAGCTCGTACATCTCAAGGAGGGTGTTAAGCTAAGAGAAGTTGCCTTCTCCGCCACCACTGATATACGTTTGTAAAAACCAATGTACATAATCTTTAGAAATTCAATGTCAGACAAATGTCCATACAAGTTGTCCAGGAACAGGACAAACCGAAGGCACTCTCCTATTACCACTAGTAGCGAGTAGTCCTTGCAATTCGAAAAATCTCCACAAAGAGGAGACCACTGCTATATATAACTCTATAATGGGTGTGACCCCGAGCAAATCAACAAGCAGTCCTCATGCTATAAAGATCCACGGTCTTCAATAATCATCGTCTTTAACATGTCTTCACATTCGAACATATACATTGGTTCGAAGTGGTTTTCGGATAGGAATTTCCCAAATCCGACCCCGGTTCCTTCAAAGCCAATTGTCGATTTAAAAGATGTTAATTTCATATGTGGATACCAATCGTCAATCAATTACTTCATCTTTTATAAAATATCTTTGTTAGATATATTCTTTTCGATTTATTCTATTTTCTTTTCAAGAGTATAAGAAATCATTAAGCCTCATTTATCAAATCATTTGGCTTATTTAAACCTTTCTTACATTCTGGAATAATTCTAAATCATTTTATCTTTTACTTAGGAAAACCTTTCCAAATCATTCATTAAATCTTAATCAAAGATTTTCTTTCTTAACTTTTAACTTAGGGAAAATATTCCCTTTTTATAATATCACTTTCCAAAACATCCATTTAATTTAAAGGATTATTCACTGTCCAAAATCGAGAATATAATTCCTTTAATAAACTTTCACATTTAACTTATCAATTTAAATTGATTTCAGATTTACAAAACGGTGTTTATAAATTCCATTTATATTTTATAAACTTCCATATACAAAATTTCTTTACTAACAAATTCCATTTATATCTCACTTATAAGTCAAAATCCAATTATAATTTAATTACTTATAAAACTCTTATTTACAAATTCATTCCTTTCAACTCTGATTATTTATAAAATCCATTATAAATTCTTTTCTAAATTTCAATTGCAAACCCATATATAAATTTGATTACAATCCCATTTAACATTTATAAAACACTTTTATAATTCCATAACTTTTATTTATAAAATAACAATTTCATAAATCTTATATATAGACCATTTATAATAAATTCAAAGAATTTATTTCTTTTCTTTTATCTTATAAAAATTTAATTATGATCTTTTAGAGCATCCGGGCTTTCCTTTCGATATGTTCTACCCCTCGCCTAAGAAGAGAAAATATAGGCTAGGTAAGTTCAGGGCACTGGTTGCTCTATTCCAAACCTTAGTTAAACACCTTATTTTATCTTTCCAGATCTCACAGGCGGGACAAATGTACTATTCGTTTCCGCATTACTCAGTTTGTTATTATATTCAATCTTCTCCACTTATTGTTTAAGTGGTATAAACAATTCCTCTTTCCCATTTATTCAAACTCTCATTAGAACTTTCAAATCATCTTTAAATGACTTAATTATTCTTTTAAAATCATTCAAAAATTATATAGGAAAGAATTGTTAAGTTTGAAACTGCATTTCAAAAGTTATTTCAAACTGCTACGAAAAGCCTTCCGAAAAGTGTTGCAAATTGCGTTTTAAAAGCTATATTCTTCAAAATGACTTTTATATCATTTAGAAATCCAAATTTTCAACTTAAATCACTTTTAATACATTTTAAAAAAAAATTAGGATTTATTTCATATTTTTAAAACATTTAATATATCAATTTTAAACTTTGGTCACTTTACTACAAAAGCGCGATTTTTTCTAGAAAATTGTTTTGGACATATTTAAAATATACAAGATAAAATCTTGATTTTCTTCTCTATTTCTTTAAACATATTTAAATGTTTATAAAACATTTCTAACTCATTTTAAAACTATTTCCAAAAGATTTAAGCATTCCATATACACCATTTCATTTTCAGAAGGAAAGTAATTTCCTTTGTGCTTATCGACGTGTATTAACGTGACTTGGTAAAACAATTTAACAATCATATCAAACAATCAATAATTGATGATCAAAGCATATATAAGCATCCATAACAATCATAACACAACATCAAACATGTATATATATAAATAGAGTTGCTAAATAGAGTTTCTAACCATAAACCAAAGCAATTAACTTCCTACCAACATTCTAATCAACCAACACTTCACTAATTAATTCCTACTCCATTAAACACTAGCAAACGACACCCTCTCCCTTCCAATAGCTTGGTCGAGGCTTAAGATGGAGGTTGGCCGAAAATATAGAGAAGAAGCGGTAGAGCTTTGAACTTGAATTCTCAAAATTAGACCCGAAAAATAGGTCATCTTTTCTCTTGTTTTTGACTCTCTTACTCCCAAAATTTAAAAAAGTTGTTTAAAATTCTTTTATCTTCAATTAAAAAGAAAATAATAATTTCAATCCAAGTTGTTTTTAGGGAGATATGATAGAATGAAGAAGAGGTATTGTCGGATTGACAAAAATAATGTCCGAAAATGCACTTCAAAGAATTGAGTTTCAGGTATAGCAAGCCTTAAAATGAAAAAAGTTATCAACATTAAAGTTGTAGCCATTGGAATTTCATATGTTTTTAAAACAAGAATTTCTTAATTTTGATCTGTTATGATCAAATTATGATTAAAACAAAATGACCTATTCTCTGGCTTAAAAACTGGGCCAAAAAATGCACTGGAAAGAAGTATAATTTTGACATAGATATCTTTAAAATGAGACAAAGTGGTCAATATGAAATTTATAGCCACTAGAAAAATACATAATCTAAAAAATGAATTTTGCATTTTGGTTCTCTTTTGAAGAAGTTATGGCCGAAAGAAGAAGAAGTAAAATATGGAGTAAAAATGAGTTTGATTTGAAGAAAATGAACATTGATTTTTTTTTGAATGTTTTGAAAATATTTTGGCATTATTTATTTCTAATTTTTTCTATGGCTTGAAAGCCATTAAAGGTAAGAGGCAGAAAATGAAGAAGCTTGAGAAAAGAAGAAGAAGAAATGTGAATGAAAGTGAAGAAGGAGGTGGCTATTTATAGAAAAAGAAAAAAGTGGTAAATTTACCAAAATAACCTCTTACCAAATTACCAAACTAATCTTACTTCAACCTAAAGCAAACTCTACTTTTTCAATACTTAACATCATCTTTCACATCTTTACTTTATGTCTTAGTCACTTAAAGATTAAGTAAATAATATCATAATTATGTTGGTTTTGATTTGATGTGATTTGATGTTTACTCTTTCTTACTTTTGTTAATTCTTACTTACTTTTACTAATGACTTCTAGAAGTTTTATAATCTTATTTAGTAAAAGCAAACATATTTAGTGAATTAATTAATACTTACACAATTTGAATATATTTTCCTATATAAGAAATTAAAGATGTGACGACGTTTCGATAACTTTTAATCGACAAAACGTCGTTTTTCGACAAAATGTTTTACGGTCACATTTTGACGTTTTAGTTAAACTATTTTGACATATTGCAAGCAAGTGCTATTTCAGGTTTGATTCTAACTACCATATATCCCAAAATACAAATGCATAGAGAGGCCATAGTGGAAATGAAAACTTAGCTAGTATGGAACCAAAAGGTCCATCTGATGATCACAGTACACATAATCTAAACATGCGTGAGACAGCAAGATCTGAAGACATGCAGAACGAATGTTGGTATCCTGACTCTGGTGCAACACATCATGTAACCAATAACTTACAAAATCTAAATCTTAGGAACAAAGAATACAGAGGTAATCAATCTATCTGTATGGGTAATGAAACTAGGGTTAATGTCACACACAATGGTAGAGCACATATTACTAGACAGAAAATACTACATCTGAATACTCCTATGTGCTCCAAAAGAAGAAAAAAATCTTATAAGTGTGTCATAGTTTGCACACGATAATAATGTATTCTTTGAATTTTACCCAAGACACTGCATAGTTAAGGATATTGAAACGAAACAAACTTTTTTATAGAGTGAGACCTATAGGGGTCTATACAGATTCAACTTATCAAAGACAAATGACCTCAATAATTCAAGAAAATGGTGCAATCTAATTGAATCATGTACAGAAAGTAGTAAAAGTGATTTCAGTATATGGTATTCAAAGTTAGGTCACCCAAGTGTAAAAATTGTAAAACAAATATTGAATGGTAATGGAATTCGAATTAGTAATATACCTGTTTCTTATATTTGCATCTACTATCAAATGAGAAAAATTCACAAATTGGCTTTTCCACAATCCTAGTCTGAATATAAAAGTCCTTTGCAACTGATTGCAATAGATCCGTGGGGGCCTACACCAGTAAACTCAGACTATGGTACAATTATTATATTTTCTTTGTAGATGCTTATTCCAGGTACACATGGATCTATTTTCTGAAATCAAAGGCTAATACATGCAATACAGTTATTCATTTCATAAGTTAAGTTGAGAAGCAGACAACCAACAGGTAAAAGTAATCCAAACAGATGGAGGAACTGAATTCAAGCCACTCAAAGATTTTCTTCAAAAGAAGTGAATAATTCAAAAAGTGACTTGTCCGCATACATCTGAGCAAAATGGGTTAGTTGAAAGGGGCATAGACATATAGTAGAAACTAGTCTTGTATTGTTGGCACAAGCATCACTTCCATTAAAGTTTTGGCCTGATGCTTTCTCAACTGTAGTCCATTTAATTAACAGACTACATACAAAAATTTTGCAAGGCAAAACTCCAATGGAAGTACTACACAATTTAAGACCAGACTACAAAACATTGAGAATTTTTTGTTGTCTGTGCTTCCCTCATTTGAGACCATATAACTCTTATAAATTAAATTTCAGATCCATTCCATATACTTTTCTAGGATATGGAGTAAATCAAAAAGAATGCAAATGTCTTGACAGTAATGGAAAACTATTTGCGTCAAGACATGTTGTGTTTAATGAAAGTGTATTTCCATTTAAAAGTAGCAAGATAAAGACAACACAAAAGGTGCACAATCCAACCATGTCAATTCCACTCCTACAAATATACAACAATACTGAAAGCCAGGAGCTCACTGAAAGAAGTCGGAATAACTCAGATGCTCAACTCACAATGTCAAATAGTGGACCAGGTCAAACCACCTCTGAATTATTCCAACATCTCACTCAATCTCCAACAAATACAAACAGACAACATGCAACCAGAAGTGAGGATCATGAACATCAATCAAGTTCAGAACAAATCACTACACAACCAGAACAATCAGATAGAAGACATCATATGATAATAAGATCCAAAAGTGGAATATGCAAGCCAAAGATATATACAACTTGTGCTACCAAATCAGTGCCAGAAACATACGAGTAAGCTATCAAAAATGACAAATGGAAATAAGCAATGATTGATGAATACAATGCACTATGAGGAACAAGACCTGGAGCATTGTTCCAGCACCAAAACACAAAAATACAATAGGCTGTAAGTGGACATACAAGTTGAAAAGAAATCCAGATGGCACCATTTATAAATACAAAGCAAGACTTATTGCAAAAGGTTACATACAATAGTATGGATTCGATTTCAATGAGACATTCTCTCCAGTGGTGAAACCAACAACCATAAGAGTAATATTAACTATAGCATTGCGCAAAGCATGAAATATCGAGCAGTTTGATGTGAAAAATGCCTTTTAAAATGGTGAACTATAGGAAGAGGTCTATATGAAACAACCACTTGGATTCGAACATGCAAGCAAAGAAAATATGGTATGCAGACTCTATAAGGCAATTGATGGCTTAAAACAAGTTCCAAGGGTATGCTTCGACAACTTGAAAACTACATTCATTCATCTGGGGCACAAACATGCTAAGTCAGACTTCTCTTTTTACCAAAATCAACAAGGACACGACAACATATATCTTGGTTTATGTTGATGACTTCCTAATTACTGGCGACAGCAAGAAAGAAATAGAGCATGTCACTCAATTTCTAGATGAAAAGTTCTCAGTCAAAGACTTGGGTCAACTCAGTTACTTTCGGGATAAAAGTGAATAAAATTTCAAACTCGGAGATGCATTTAATCCAGACAAAGTATATTAAAGAATTACTTGTCAAAACAAAAATGAGTGAAACATAGTCTCTACCAACACCTATGACAAGCAATCTTCACTTATCAAAATATAGAGGTGAAACAATTACAAATGAAAGAGAATACAGAAGTGTTGTTGGAGCCCTACAATATGTGACCATAACAAGACCAGAATTAGCATTCAACGTAAACAAAGTGTGCCAGTTCATGCATCAACCATTAAACGAGTACTAGAATGCCGTAAAAAGAATTCTCGGAAATTTGAATGGAACTTTAAATCATGGATTGATATTAAAATCAAGTAAAACACTCTCAACCACTGGTTATTAGATGCTGATTGGGTATCAGATCCCGACGATAGAAGATCGACAATAGGATACTGCATTTACTTTGGAGAAAATCCAATATCCTGGTGTTCAAAAAAGCAGCCCATTATATCTCGTTCTAGCACTGAATTAGAGCATCGTAGCTTAGCTAGCGCTACCTCTGAAATTATATGGATAGAATTACTACTGAAAGAGCTACAAGTCAATACAGACAGAAAATCGGTGATTTAGTGTGATAATCTCAGTGTTGTTTCCCTGTCTGCAAACCCAATATTACACTCACGAATAAAGCATATGGAGCTTGATCTATACTTTGTTCGTGAACGTGTTAATAATGGTAAACCTAGCATAAATCACATACCTGCTTCTTACCAAAGGGCCGATGTACTAACGAAAGCACTATCAGCTAAAATTTCTGTTGTCTTAGAGAAGAATTGAGAATCAGAAGTCTCGATGGCAAAATTAAAGATAAAAAGGAAACGCCTGCTCAAATCGAGAAGCAATCATCTCATCAACAACCAAAGACAAGGTCTTTTTTGAAGAAAAAGAAGGTGGCAGCAGAGATTTGGGGAGGAGAGAGAAGTCCTAACTCGAAGCAATGGGAGGAAACAGAGAAACGGATAAATAATGAATGAATGGCCGATAACCCTTTTTTATATACCAAGGGTTTCAAGGCTAGAAATGTAATTTTACTTATATTGTACAGTTGTGCTTCATTTGACTTTGTCAAACAATTAGCATTATATAATCTGTACACCCGAGAGAATACATGTATCAACATATCATCTTGTATCAGTTTCATTTGCAATAACAAGATCATTTTTCAGTTTATTCAAAATCTCTCAAATATCAAAAACTTAATTTTCATATTTGAAGATTTGCACACAGTTTGAAATTGAGTTTGATGTTAGAACTTCTACGATTAAACATAAAACTTATTTTTTTTGTATTTTATTTTTGTTTTGTTTTGAAAACATTATGATTAGAATTGTGAATTCAAATAAATATATTAAATATGTTGGTATGATTTGAAAGTTTTTTTGTTTACGGTTTTAACTAAATTTGGATCGGACTATAAATCGAATCGTTAAGGGATGGATCCATTCTCATTCGGTATTTAAATCATTGGATTTTAAGATTTTTGACAACAATGATGAAGGGAATTGTACTTGACTTGATGTGAATGAAAGAGTCATTGCCATTTGATTCGGTTTTTATTACTTAAATTTTCAGAATGGATTGAGAATGAAAGACGCCAAGGCAGCTCTTTATAAATATATTCCATCTGCAGATGCGTTCAGTGGATTATAATATCCACACCAACTTCCCACATGGAAGCTTTTTTGCATAAACAAATTGTCAAATTGAAATAAAATAAGACCACGTCCTTTTGTAGTTAATGCTTTAAAAGTGCATTGAAAAATGTGTTTTTGTTACAAGTGTATGAGATTTTGATCGGTTAACAAAATAATAACACTGTAGATGCCTTAAGTAACTTATATTTATCATTTATAGAACGGAGGATTTAACATTGCTTAAATTTACAAATATTTATTTCTTATGGTTATGGATTTTGATAGGTTATCTCTGCTTCCAAATTGTACTGAGCATGAAGTTACAAAATTCAACATTTATTGTGGTATGTATCAAAGAAAACTTCTACTCATCATAAAGAAATCAACAGATTATGTTGACAGTTATGAATGGCTTAAAATACAAATATCTCATTGCATTCGTTGTGGTAATAATGTATAAAATTTTGGTTTGTGTTATAATATATGTATATTATGAAGTGAATATGCTTGTACATTGTTTTGTTTAGTCCCACATTGTGGGATAAGTTCAGTCCTTACCTCTGAAGCCCTTATATAAAGTAGGCCATGTAATGTAAATAGATATCCATTCTCTGAATGAATAAAATTGTTCTCTCTCTCCAATGGCTTCTATTTTCTTTATTCTATAACACGTAATCAGCACGATGTTTTATTCTTAAGATTTTCTTTATGCATTTGAGATCTATTTCTTTTCTCTTGGGATCTAATTTTATTTCATAGATCAAATTTCGTTTTGTAAACATTTTTTTTGATCTCATTTCTTTTTCCTGGATCTCATTTTGTATATCTTATAATGTTGATCTAATTATGTGAATCTAATATTATTTATTTGTATAGATCTAACTTTGTAGACTTCATTTTTCAGATCTCATTTGTAGAATTATTAAATTGATTTTATTTTTATATGTTATTATGTTGATCTCAATATGATCTAATTTTTCTGATCTAATTCTATTATAGATCTAATTTTATAGATCTATAACATTTTATATTTTATATACTGTTGCTTTTCTTTTCGATCCACAGCCCTAATATGGTATAATGATTGATTTTAGATCTCATTGATCTTTCATTATTTTTAATTGATATTCTTTGTAATGAAGGATTTTATATTAAAAAAAAAATCTACCAAATTAATGCTTATTATCAAATATCTACATGAAATGGTTTTGATATTTGTAGCGTGTATAATTATATGTATTATTGCTGATTTAATAATACAAAGAGGTTTGAGTTGCAGAAGAAGCAAGCAAATTAATTTCCAATGACTCCAGTAATGGATATCGAATCGATGGTACTTATATTTTTGACTTGTTCCATTTTTCATTCGTCGATGTATAAAACACGTTTCCCTTTAATGGGAACACGCACTTTTGCTCTTGCTATGAGATTTCCGGTTTCATTCACGCATTGAGTAAAACAAAGTTCCGTGATGTTCATATTTTCATTTAGAAATAATTTAGAATTTATATGATTATATCTGTTTTTTTTTTTGAATTAACCATATTCAGATTGTCTAGTGATTTAACTGAAAAAGAACATCTTTACCTATGGAACTCCCTGAAGGAGCGTTATGACCACCAAAATATGGTCACACTTTTAAACACTAGACATGAGTGGTTGAACTTGAAGTTTTAAGTCTTTAAATCTACTAGGAAATACAATTCCTCTACATTAAAATTACTTCTAAACTAAAATTATGTGAAAGGATTGTCTAGTGATGCTAACCTGAAGTTAGATCATTTCTTCGACGATGAAGGAAACTTCATTAATGATGAAAATCTAAGTACGGTAATAAATGATATGGTCGAATTGATCAATAATAGCAGCCTGAAGTCTGCTATGTGGATTTTATTTTATTTCAGTTCAGTAAATCAGTTTAAAGTTGGTAAAACCCAAGTTTTGATAATCTTTGGGTGTGTTTGCCAAACTATATATTTGAAGAAGTACATTTTAATATTCTCCAGAAGAGATAATCCATATGACATACTCTTGAAGAGATGTATTATGATTTTTATATTTCAAAATCCAAACATCCTAGAAGAGATGTTGTAGAATTATGTCAATTATGTAGAAAAAGATATTGATTATTGATGACATCCAAAAAACAATGCATATAAAGTATCTTTAGAAGTGATATGTACCACTCTAGAAGCGGTGTTTATGAAATATCCCCAGAAGTGATATTATATCATCGTATAGCACTATAAAAGAATTGCCTATAAAATATTGTCAAATGTGATAATAAATTATCCAAAATTCAATCGTCTATTGTCATGGACCCATAGCTCCATTAGACAAATAGTGATATGTAATCTTTTACTTTTCAGAACTTACGATGAATCAAATATTATATGCATAACTATTCTTGAAGAAATATCTTTAGATATGCTCCTGAAGAGATAATCTATATGTCATATCATAATTTTCACTAAAGCTATATAAATACGGTCTTGAACAAATCGGTATGTGCAACCATTATAATTTCTTATTTTTATAACATTTCAAGGGTCCAGAAGATACTCTTATTTATGTTGTAAATGTATCTATTTTACTGAACTCTCTAGAGGAGATGTTTATATATAATTAAACATAATTATAATTATATATATATATATATATATCTAGAAGAGAAAGTTCACTCCAGAAGTGGTGATACTAATATATCTCTAGAAGAGATTTATAAATTTGAAAATGATAACATATCTCTAGAAGAGGTTTATTTATATATTTGGTAATTTTATTAAACCAAATAAGTGTACATAAATTTGATTATAAAGGATCCTAATTTAGCTTAGATTAGATCCTAAAAGTTTGAGAGCTAAGAGGAAATCTGTATCTGTAACATTCCAAGTATCTAGAAGATACTATTATTATTTTTGCTGTAATTTTTTTTTTTTTTACAGAACTCTCAATAGAGATGTGTAGAAATTTCTATATGCAATTAAAAATTACTCCTTGATAAGTAATCATAATTATTGTTCAAAAAATGATATTTGAGATATAATTGAGGAATAAACTTAACAATTTGAAGTTGTGTGTATATTTTATTCGAACCAGAAGTTCGATATGGTTTCAAACCAAATGTTTTGAAAATTATCATGCTGTTTTGACAGGTTTGCATTGACATTTATTTATAAATAGAAATTAATAGTTTGGATCCTTGTAATAGTTTGTTCTAAAAATCACTAATTCAAATGAGAAAGAATATGAAAATTTTATAATATATATGTGATACGTGGACGCACACGTATACATCCATATATGTAAATATTTAGCTAACAACCTGAAGTTTGTTATAAGCTCATCTTATAGATTATGCATAGACATTATTTAGTGATTTAAAATTCAATCAACATAAACGTTGAATGACCTGAAGTCATGTATGTATTCAAATGATCTACACAATAAGTAAATTCCTCCAATTGCTTAGATCAATGAATGAGAACAAACTCTAATAATCAATATCAATTGAATGCATCTTACAAAAGAATTATCCTCCTATTATTAATATGTATGACGTATTTGCTAGTAGAAATATCGTAATGGATCAAAATAAGAATCCAAAGATGATTATTATTTAATGTGACAATGTTTGTCAACGTTGAGGGGGAGGATAAAGGGATACAAGTTCATTTTGATCATCAGTGTTAAATATTTATTAAAATATACAATGATGCAAAATATTATCAATATTATCCCTAGTAGACTTTCTCCAATATAGATTTGAATCCCTGAAGGATCAAAATTTGTAAACCACATCTGAAATATGGTTCAAAAGTCAGTTCAAAATATTTTTGGAGTTAGTAATAAAGATGCCAAATAAAGGAGGTGGGTGTTCTTGAAGAAACACTTAAGGATGCTCTGAAAGAGATCCATGACATGATTCTCAAATAACCCTAGAAGTGGGTTAGGTACCTAAAACATGATAATTAAAGAGATCTCAATAAATCATGTCTAGAACTGACAAGAAATAATCATCGATGATAAATTTATAAATAATAAAGCGCTTATGTTTATAAATGGATTAAAGATCCTGGATTAGAGAAAAACATGATTGGCCATCATGAAATTCTCCTTAATAAGAAATATGAACTTGTAGTCCGCAAAGTACCAAAAGTACTTGAAATGCTTAATATACCCCGAAGGTATAAATATGGTTTAAAATCATATTAAATAATGAAAGTATACAAATTCCTGAAGAATATAAATAACTTTCATTGTTATGAAGAATGCAAAGAACAAGAAGAGTAAATTTCAACCTACTTTTAAGTATTGTTGTAATGAAAATCTTGATATAATTCATGATGAGTAGATTACTTCCTATTTTTAAGTATCGTTGTAATGAAACTCTTAATATCCATTGAAGTGATAGTTGCGATATGCAAATACTTATTAAAGTATACAAATTTCTGAAGAATATATATAACTTTGGTAGCATGAAGTATAGATTACAAATTTCTTCTAAGTATTGTTGTAATGAAAATCTTGATACATCAAGATGAGTAGATTACTTCCTGCTTTCTAGTAATGTTGTAATGAAATTTTTAATATTCATGAAAGATGTATAGTTGCAATGCGCAAAACTAATTTGAAGCATAAAAATGAAAGCACATGAAGTGTTTTTCATAAAAGTAGCATACAAATGCATAAAATGCAAACCATATTTGGAAGAAACAATCTTAGAAAATTTGATTCTATCAAAGAAAATTATTAATAAATTGTATTATGAATGAGATACATATTTATGGATCCAGAAGTATCTATAACCAATTTAAGTTTTCGAAAGACGAATATGAATTTAGAGGAAAAATTAAAATTAGGAGGAGAATTCATAAGTATTTTATAATGCACTCTTTTTCCTTAACTAAGATTTTTCCCACTGGGTTTTTATTAGTAAGGTTTTAACGAGGCATTATCTTGATCCAGAAGTATCAACTCCCTGTAACATTTGAAATAAGTTATAATGTACTCTTTTTCCTTATTTAAGATTTTTCCCACTGGGTTTTTCTTATTAAGGTTTTAATGAGGCATTCTCTTGATCTAGAAGAATCAAACGTCTTTTCAAGAAATAACATCTCAAATATGTTATTTAAGTTAAATTATACTTTTATCCTTGACTAAGGTTTTTCCCATCGGGTTTTCCTTTGTAAGGTTTTTACTGAAGTGTTAAATTGATCCAGAAGTATCAAACTCTATCTGATGCAGTAAATTATTGAAATATGACATACTATATTGTACTCTTTTTCATTCACTAAGATTTTTCCCATAGGGTTTTACTTAGTAAGGTTTTAATGAGGCATTAGTTTGATCCAGAAGTATCAAGCTTTATTTAAAGAAATAAGAAAATAAAATATGTCATTGTACTCTTTTTCCTTCACTAAGATTTTTCCCATTGGATTTTTCTTAGTAAGGTTTTAATGAGGCATTATTTTGATCCTGAAGTATCAAACTCTTATAAGAAATATCATTTTTAGTATGATATTTATGATTTCACAAGTTGCACTCTTTTCCTCGTTCAAGGTTTTTTCCCACTGGGTTTTTCTAATAGAGGTTTTTAATGAGGCAAATCTATATCGATTGAATCGATAAATGCAAGCGAGATAATAATGAGGGGGAGCAATCATCATACATGTTTCGAAACGGAAATTTTCAAATTATCCGAGCATTCAAGATTTTGAAGACGCATATTCAAGGGGGAGTGTTATAATATATGTATATTATGAAGTGAATATGCTTGTACATTGTTTTGTTTAGTCCCACATCGTGGGATAAGTTCAGTCCTTACCTCTGAAGCCCTTATATAAAGTAGGCCATGTAATGTAAATAGATATCTATTCTCTGAATGAATAAAATTGTTCTCTCTCTCCAATGGCTTCTATTTTCTTTATTCTATAACAGTTTGCTAGCTTTTACTGATTTTTTCTTGTTGATTGATGGAAAGTAAAGAGTCTTCAATGTTTGGAAAACGCAGTGGGTTGATTTAATGGGGCCAGATATTATTTTTCATACTCGCTTATGATACATTACTCTTTCATAAATTTCATTAACCTAGTGGTTTCTTTTTGACATCAGATATATGCAAGCATTGATATTTTCACTACTAATTATAACCTAGTTGTTGCCTCTGATTATATACAGTCCACTAGTTGGTTTATATTTTTTGCTGTTTTGTTTATCGGTATTTATTAGTTTGATAAAGGTTGGACAGTGGACAAAAACAGAAGATTGAAATGATCTTAAACTACTGGTGCGCATCATACTGTTACTTGCATCAAAGTATAAGTTTTCATATTATACTTCAATTGCTCCATTGGCTTCCTTTATTTAGTTACTGTTGTGTTAGTAGGTTGAATTTGTCTCATCATTTCTTGATTGCTTCCTTGTGTCATATATTATGATCCTACTGTCATTCTTCTAGTATACCAAAACAAAGAATAATCAATTATGAACTCGTCTCACAATTTTATCAATCAGATTTCCACTACTATGTAAGTCCGTATTAGCTAATTTAAACAATAGGTATGTCGTAATCAAATTACAACAACAAACTAAGAATTATAGTAATAATAATTATAATGATAAATCAAACGTTATACTATTTAAAGAAATAGCACAACGTAGAAAACAAAAATGATATATATATATATATATATATATCAACTATAAACCTAACCGGTTGAAAAAGGAAATTACGTCTAAGGCTTGTCGTAATAATTTTCTTATATTTAAAGTCTCATAAAATATAGCAGACGTAATATGCACGAGATTGTAATGAGTATGTCAACTTTGTGATATATTGTCTAGAGCGGAGAGAAGAAGAAGAAATTAGGATTGAAATAGAATGAGAATGTGATCATGAATCTCTCCTATTTATAATTTCGTCAGCATCCCTTCAAACGGTCGCGTCCGCTTGACGGGTCGCGCCCGTTGTCTTTTGAACTGCTAATGTTCGTTAAAGGGTCGCACCCGCCTGCTCCTTGCATCCGTTTGCGTCGCAATGCTTCTGTTTGCCTGCGCTTTTTCAGTCGGGTCGCACCTGCTCGCGTCTAACGGTTCGCACCCGCTAATGGATGCGTCTGTTCCCCAAAAAACTCGCGCCCGCTTCAGAAGTCGCACATCCTCAGTCAATCCGCGTCCGCTTCTGAATAGATTCGCATCGTATAGCCTGCAACTGTTAGAAAACCCGTCCCAGTTTTGCAGTAAAAATAGGATCATATTAGACCCAAACCCAAACCCGGTTCGGTCGGACGGACAACGGCGGCGGCGCACGCGCGTGTGTGGTGGTGATGCATGATCTCCTTCCTCATAACGAAGCAAACGTTTGGGTGCCCCAAGGCCCCAACACATTCATTGCAAAGTTATTAATATACTAGAATAGCTTTGCAATTTTGGTAATGTGGGACTTATGTATATTTTCATTCAATAGGAATTCCAACAATCTCCCACATGAATGATAATATACATATCTCCAACACAAAGCGAAATATCACAGAGTACATATGGAATAATGCTTTATCGTGGATAAGTAGATATTTCACTTTGAAATTTCCCTAGTTAAAACTTATTGGATCTACTTGGCAAATCGGTGATTATTTCATATTAAACCGTTGGCATTTATTGTACATCCAGACAATAAACTTTACGAAGCATTGATTCCCTTCTCATCCAATCTTCTGGTTGTGTTCATTTTGGTCCTGAACAATTTTTGGTTCTGTGAGTGTTTATAGAAAATATAAGTCTTTAATATTCTCATAGAGCCGATCCAGCTCACGCTAACATAGGTGATCACAACCATTAAGAGTATCCTACATATACCTCACTTGTTATTTCCAAGATATGGTCATCATTAAAAACATAGTTTTAACCTTTAAATACTTCTGTATGCATGCATTTATATTATGCAGCACAGAAATACAGTTGGAGTATGTCCAAGCTAATGCATTACGTCTTGAGTTACTCAGAACTGGTTTGCCAATTGATCCTAGTCTGTGGGATCTCCAGTTGGTAGGATAGGTTTCCGTATAAGATAACTCTTGGTGGTTTAGGTTTTTAAACTCATTCCTCTCAATGCGCAGTCAATTTTCTCTCTTGATAAACCTTTAGTAAATGGATCCGCTAGTTTATCAATTGTTCTCACATAATCTATGAAAATAGTTCCATTTGAGAAGAACTGCCTAACTGTGTTATGGCGTCGACGAATATGTCGTGACTTTTCATTATACACAAAGTTGTGTGCTCCACTTAGTGCAGTTTGGTTATCACAGTGTATGCATATGGCCGGTATAGCTTTAGGCCAAAACGGAATATCTTCTAAAAACTGAAAAAGCCATTCTACTTCTTCGTCTACTTTATCTAAAGCGATGAACTCCGATTCCATAGTGGATCGAGCTATGCATGTTTGTTTAGTAGATTTCCATGACACTGCTGCCCCTGCTAAGGTAAAGACATAACCACTCGTTGATTTTGATTTCTCTGAATCAGCAATCTAGTTTGAATCATTATATCCTTCTAAGATGGAAGGATATTTTCCATAATGCAAGGAATAATTTGTGGTAATTTTTAAATATCCAAGCACTCTCATTAGTGCTTTCCAGTGTTCCTTTCCTAGATTGCTTGCATACCTGCTCAGTCGACTTACTGCATAAGCTATATCTGGTCTTGTGCAATTCATCAGATACATGAGACATTCTATTACATGAGAGTATTCCAGTTGCATTACACTATCATTAGTGATTTTACGCAGCACTTCTGATGGATTAAAAGGTGTTCTTACTCCTTTAATTCCATAATTTTGAAAATTTTCAATCACTTTGTCTGCATAGTGTGACTGAGATAATTCAATTCCATTAGGTGTTCTTATTATTTTGATTCTCAAAATAACGTCTGCAGCTCCTAAGTCTTTCATATCGAAATTGCTAATTAACATCTTCTTTATGGTCTCCTTTACCTGAGTATTTGGACCAAATATTAACATATCGTCTACATATAAACAAATCATTACATATGATTGTCCAATTTGTTTATAATAAACACACTTATCGCATTCATTTATACGAAAATCATTTCTCATCATGACACTATCAAATTTTGCGTACCATTGTTTTGGAGCTTGTTTCAGTCCGTATAATGATTTTACTAATCTACAGACTTTGTTTCATTTCCTTTGGAAACAAAACCTTCAGGTTGCTCCATGTATATCTCCTCATCGAGGTCTCCATTTAAGAAGCCTGTCTTTACATCCATTTGATGAATTTCTAGATCATAGATCGATGCAATTTCTATTAGCATTCTTATAGAGGTTATTCGTGTTACCGACGAATACGTATCAAATAGATCTACTCCTTCTTTTTGACCATATCCTTTGCCTACTAATCTGGCTTTCTACTTGTCGATAGAGCCATCTGCTTTCATTTTCTTCTTGAAAATCTATTTACAGCCAATAGGTTTTATTTCAGATGGAATATCAACAATTTTCCAAGTTTTATTACATAGAATTAAATCAATCTCACTTTGGATTGCTTCTTTCCAACATGAAGATTTAGAAGATGACATTGCTTCCTTGTACGTTTGAGGTTCGTGTTCTAACACATATGTAAAAAATCCGAACCAAATGTCTTGGAAATTCTAGCCCTTACGCTTCTTCTTGGTTCAATTTCCTCAATTTGATGATGAGTTTCATCTTCATATGAATTGTTTGATTCTTCTCTTGTCCTTTTAGGGACATTATTCCCTTCATTCCTTTTGTGGGAAACACGTCTTTAAAAAATGAAGCATCTCTTGATTCCATGATTGTATTTACATGAATATCAACTATATCAGACTTGAATACCAAAAATCTATAGGCACTACTATTTTGGACTGGCACTAAATAGTAACAGTCTTCTACTGTTTTTGGTCCAAGTTTGACTTTCTTGGGAGGCGGAACTGGAACTTTTGCCAAGCACCCCTACATTTTGAGGTATTTGAAACTTGGTTTGTTTCCTTTTCATAACTCATATGGAATTGTTCCTGTTTTATTGTGAGGGACTTTGTTTAATATGTAATTAGACATATTTAAGGCTTCCCCCCACAAGTTCGTCGGTAGACCAGAAGTTAAAAGCATGGCATTAATCAAGTCTTTTAACGTTCTGTTCTTCCTCTCGGCTACACCATTTTGTTGTTGTGAATATGGAGATGTTGTTTGATGAATTATACCATTTTCGACACAGAACTGTTCAAATGGTGATTTATATTCTCCACCTCGATCAGATCTTAGTATCTTGATCTTTTTATTTAACTGAATTTCTACCTCATCCTTGTACTTTATAAATGATGTAATTGCTTCATCTTTACTATTCAAAAGATATACATAGCAATATCGCGTGTAATAGTCAATAAACGTGATAAAGTACTTTTTCCCACCTCTTATAGGTAATGATTTAAAATCACATAAATCTGTATGAACCAAACCTAGTAGTTCGGTGCTTCTATCAATAGATTGAAATGGTTTTTTAACCATTTTTGCTTCTACATATGTCTCAAATTTGTAGTTCTTATCTACTTGAAATTTCAGAATTAATCCCAAATTTGATAATGTTTTCATTTTTTGAAAATTTATGTGTCCTAGTCTATCATGCCATAGTAAAATTTCGTGCTCAAGCAAGTAAGAAACTTCAATTTTATTAATAGAACAATCAGAATACATAGTTTTTTTTTGCCGATAACGGCTACATTTGCCTTAAATAGGCTATCACATAAATATCCCCTTCCGATGTACATTCCAGCTTTGGACAGAACAATCTTGTTTGACTCGAACACTATTTTGAATCCTTTCTTCGATAGTATTGCACCAGAGATGAGATTCTTGCGTATGTCTGGAAAGTGGAGCACGTCATTTAACTTGACGGTTTTTCCAAAAGTAAACTTGAGGATTACTGTGCCACTGCCTTCGATCATGGACACTGCAGAATTACCCATATAGAGTTTTTCTTCGTGATCGAATTTATGGTATGTAGAAAACATGGATTTGTCAGAGCAGACATGACGAGTAGCTCCTGTGTCTACCCACAATTGGTTAGGATTCTAAACCATATTGCATTCAGATACAACTGCCGAGAAGTTGAACTCGTCTACTTCAATGTTGTCTACTATATTTGCCTCTTTGTTGCGGTCTTTTTTGAGTCTGCAATCTCTAGCGGCATGTCCAATCTTTTCACAAACCAAACACTCACCATTAAACTTTTTGGTTCATTTGTTGTCTTTTGGTTTGTTGTCTGGAGCTTTCCTTTTCTTCTGAAAATTCTTTTTTTAGTTTTTTGTCTTTGAACCTTCAGCCACAAATGCCTCCTCGCTTTGTTTTGTAACTCTACGGTTATCTGCCTCAATTTTCAGTCGAACTATGAGATCCTGTAAAGAGATTTTCTTCTTCTTATGCTTTAGATAATTGTGGTAATCTCTCCATGACGACGACAGTTTTCCTATAATGACTTCAACCAAAAACGATTCTCCAACCTTTTGACCTTCCGCTTCGAGTTCATGAATGATGATTTGCAGTTCATGCAGTCGAGCAGTCACTGGTTTGGAGTCAACCATCTTGTAGTCCACGAATTTGTCTACAATGAATTTCTTAAGACTGATATTTTGCGTCTTATACTTCGTGGCAAGTGCATTTCAGAGTGCTTTTGCTATCTATAGAGGCTGATATACTTTATATAGCACCTTGTCGAGATTCAGAATATAGTTTCTGCATAGAAAATCGGAATGCTTCCATATATCAACATCTGATTCCTCGCATGGTGCAGGAATCGGTTCCTCCTCCTCGAGATACCATTACAGACCGAGTCTGGTGAGATAAAATAACATTTGTTTCTGCCATTTAAGAAAGTCATCACCATCTCCTTTAAAAGGATCGGGCCTGTTATGTGTAGTAGCCTTTGTTGAGAGCTCTACTGCTGCCATCTCTGTTTTAGCTAAACATGAAAGTCTTAAGATGTTATTCTTCTAGTATACCAAAATAGAGAATAATCAATTATAAACTTGTCTCACAAGTTTATTAATCAGATTTCCACTACTCTGGAAGTTTGTATTAGCTAATTTAAGCAATAGGTATGTCGTAATCAAATTACAACAACAAACTAAGAACTATAGTAATAATAACTATAGTGATGTATCAAACGTTATACTATTTAAAGAAATAGCACAATATAGAAAACTAGAATGATATATATATATATATATATAAATCAACTATAAACCTAACCGGTTGAAGAAGGAAATTCTGTCTGAGGCTTGTCGTAACAATTTTCTTAAGACTTTATTTAAATTCTTCGAAGATACAACAGAGGTAACCTAGACGAGATTGCAATGAGTATGTCAAATCTGTGATATATTGTCTAGAGCAGTAGAGAAGAAGAAGAAATTATAATTGGAATAGAATGAGAATTTGATAAGGATTCTCTTTTATTTATAATTTCGTCCGCATCCCTTCAAACAGTCGCGTCCGCTTGACTGGTCGCACCCGTTGCCTTTTGAACCGCTACTGCTCGTTAACCGGTCGCACCCGCCTGCTCCTTGCATCCATTCGTGTCGCACTGCTTCTGTTTGCCTGCGCTTCTTCAGTCGGGTCGCACCCGCTCGCGTCTAACCGTTCGCACGCTAATGGATGCGTCTGTTCGCCAAAAAAACCGCGTCCGCTTCAGAAGTCGCACCTCCTCAGTCAATCCGCCTCCGCTTCTGAACAGATTTGAGCCTGTTCGTATAGCATGCAACTGTCAGAAAATCCGGCCCAGTTTTGCAGTAAAAATAGGATCATATTAGACCCAAACCCGAACCCGTGCCCCGCCTGGTTGGATCGGTCGGACGGCAGTGGCGCACGCGTGTGGTGGTGATGCATGATCTCCCTCGTCACAACGAAACAAACATTTGAGTGCCCCAAGGCCCCAACCCCTTCATTGCAAAGCTATTAATATACTAGAATAGCTTTGCAATTTTGGCGATGTGGGACTTATGTATATTTTCATTTAATAGGAATTCCAACAATCTCCCACATGAATGATAATACACATATCCCCCACACAAAGCGAAATATCACAGAGTACATATGGAATAATGATTTATCGTGGATAAGTAGATATTTCACTTTGAAATTTCCCTAGTTAAAGCTTATCGGATCTATTTGGCTAATCGGTGAATTATTTCATATTGAACCGTCGGCCTTTATTGTATATCCAGAAAATAAGCTTTACGAAGCATTGATTCCCTTCTCATCCAATCTCTTGGTTGTGTTCATTTTGGTCCTGAACAATTTTTGGTTCTGCGAGTGTTTATAGAAAATATAAGCCTTTAATATTCTCATAGAGCCGGCGCAGCTCACACTAACATAGATGATCGCAATCATTAAGAGTATCTTACATATACCCCACTTGTTATTTCCAAGATATGGTTATCATTAAAAAACATAGTTTTAACCTTTAAATACTTCTGTAGGCATGCATTTATATTGTGCACCATAAGAATGGAGTTGGACTATGTCCAAGCTAATGCATTACCTCTTGAGTTGCTCAGAATTGGTTTGCCAATTGATCCTAGTCCGTGAGATCTTCAGTTGTTAGGATAGGTTTCCGTATAAGATAACTCTTGGTGGTTTAAGCTTTTAAACTCATTCCTCTCAATGCGCAGTCAATTTTCTCTCTTAATAAACCTTTAGTAAATGAATCGCTAGGTTATAATTTGTTTTCACATAATCTATGGAAATAGTTCCATTTGAGAGTAACTGCCTAACTGTGTAATGGCGTCGACGAATATGTCGTGACTTTCCATTATACACAAAGTTGTGCGCTCTACTTAGCGCAGCTTGGTTATCACAGTGTATGCATATGGCTGGTATAGGTTTAGGCCAAAACGGAATATCTTCTAAAAAGTGACGAAGCCATTCTGCTTCTTCTCCTGCTTTATCTAAAGCGGTGAACTCCGATTCCATAGTGGATCGAGCTATGCATGTTTGTTTAGTAGATTTCCATGACACTGCTTCCCCTGTTAAGGTAAAGACATAAGCACTCATTGATTTTGATTCCTCTGAATCAGCAATCCAGTTTGCATCACTATATCCTTCTAAGACGGCAGGATATTTTCCATAATGTAAGGAATAATTTGTGGTATTTTTTAAATATCAAAGCACTCTCTTTAGTGCTTTTCAGTGTTTCTTTCCTGGATTGCTTGTATACCTGCTCAGTCGACTTACTGCGTAAGCTATATCTGGTTTGTGCAATTCATGAGATACATGAGACATCCTATTACACGAGAGTATTCCAGTTGCATTACACTCTCATTAGTGTTTTTATGCAGTACTTCTGATGGATTAAAAGGTGTTCTTACTACTTTAATTCCAAAATTTTGAAAATTTTCAATCACTTTGTCTACATAGTGTGGCTGAGATAATTCAATTCCATTAGGTGTTCTTATTATTTTAATTCTCAAAATAACGTCTGCAACTCCTAAATCTTTCATATCGAAATTGCTAATTAACATCTTCTTTATGGTCTCTATTACCTGAGTATTTGGACCAAATATTAACATATCGTCTACATATAAACAAATCATCACATATGATTGTCCAATTTGTTTATAATAAACACACTTATCGCATTCATTTATACGAAAACCATTTCTCATCATGACACTATCAAATTTTGCGTGTCATTGTTTTGGAGCTTGTTGCAGTCTGTATAATGATTTTACTAATCTACAGACTTTGTTTTCATTTCCTTTGGAAACAAAACCTTCAGGTTGCTCCATGTAGATCTCCCGATTGAGATCTCCATTTAAGAAGCCTGTCTTTACATCCATTTGATGAATTTCTAAATCATAGATCAATGCAATTGCTATTAGCACTCTAATAGAGGTTATTCGTGTTACCAACGAATATGTATCAAAGAAGTCTACTCCTTCTTTTTGACGATGTCCTTTGGCTACTAAATTTGGCTTTATACTTGTTGATAGAGCCATCTGCTTTCATTTTCTTCTTGAAAATCCATTTACAACCAATAGGTTTTATTACAGGTGGAATATCAACAATTTCTCAAGTTTTGTTACATATAATTAAATCAATCTCACTTTGGATTGCTTCTTTTAAACATGAAGATTCAGAAGATGACATTGCTTCCTTGTACATTTGGGGTTCGTGTTCTAACACATATGTGAAAAAAATCCGAACCAAATGTCTTGGAAGTCCTAGCCCTTACGCTTCTTCTTGGTTCAACTTCCTCAATTTGATGATGAGTTTCATCTTCATGTGAATTGTTTGATTCTTCTCTTTTCCTTTTAGGGACATTATTCCCTTCATTCCTTTTGTGCGGAAACATGTCTTCAAAGAATGAGTCATCTCTTGATTCCATGATTGTATTTACATGAGTATCAACTATATCAGACTTGAATACCAAAAATCTGTAGGCACTACTATTTTGGGCTGGCCCTAAATAGTAACAGTCTACTGTTTTTGGTCCAAGTTTGACTTTCTTGGAAGGCGGAAGTGGAACTTTTGCCAAGCACCCCCACACTTTAAGGTATTTAAAACTTGGTTTGTGTCCTTTCCATAACTCATATGGAATTGTTTCTTTTTTATTGTGAGGGACTTTTTTTAATATGTGATTAGACATATTTAAGGCTTCCCCCCACAAGTTCGTCGGTAGACCTGAGGTTAAAAGCATGGCATTAATCATGTCATTTAACGTTTTGTACTTCCTCTCGACTACACTATTTTGTTGTGGTGAATATGGAGCTGTTGTTTGATGAATTATACCATTTTCGGCACAGAACTATTCAACCGGTGATTCATATTCTCCACCTCGATCAGATCTCAGTATCTTGATCTTTTTATTTAACTCATTTTCTACCTCAGCCTTGTACTTTATAAATGATGTAATTGCTTCATCTTGACTATTCAAAAGATATACATAGCAATATCGCTTATAATCGTCACTAAATGTGATAAAGTACTTTTTCCCTCCTCTTGTAGGTAATGATTTAAAATCACATAAATCTGTATGAACCAAATCTAGTGGTTCGGTGCTTCTATCAACAGATTGAAATGATTTTTTAACCATTTTTGCTTCTATACATGTCTCAAATTTGTAGTTCTTATCTACTTAGAATTTCGGAATTAATCCCAAATTTGATAATGTTTTCATTTTTCAGAAATTTATGTGTCCCAATCTATCATGCCATAGTAAAATTTCGTGCTCAAGCAAGTAAGAAACTTCAATTTTATTAATAGCACAATTAGAATACATAGTTTTATTGCCAATAACGGCTATATTTGCCTTAAATAGACCATCACATAAATATCCCCTTCCGATATACATTCCAGCTTTGGACAGAACCATCTTGTCTGATTCGAACACTATTTTGAATTCTTTCTTCGATAGTATTGCACCAGAGATGAGATTCTTGCGTACGTCTGGAACGTGGAGCACATCATTTAACTTGATAGTTTTTCCAGAAGTAAACTTGATGATTACTGTGCCACTGCCTTCGATCATGGACACTGCAGAATTACCCATATAGAGTTTTTCTTCGTGATCGAATTTCTGTTATGTAGAAAACATGGATTTGTCAGAGCAGACATGAGGAGTAGCGTCTATGTCTATCCACCATTGGTTAGTATTCTGAACCATATTGCATTCAGATACAACTGCCGAGAAGTTGAACTCGTCTACTTTCATGTTGTCTACTATATTTGCCTCTTTGTTGCGGTCTTTTTTGAGTCTGCAATCTCTAGCGACATGTCCAACCTTTTCATAAACCCAACACTCACCATTAAACTTTTTGGTTCGTTTGTTGTCTTTTGGTTTGTTGTCTGGAGCTTTCTTTTTCTTCTGAAAATTCTTCTTTTTATTTTTGGTCTTTGAACCTTCAGCCATAAATGCTTCCTCGCTTTGTTTTGTAACTCCATACTTATCTGCCTTAATTTTCAGTCGGACTATGAGATCCTGTAAAGAGATTTCTTTTTTCTTATGTTTTAGATAATTGCGGTAATCTCTCCATGACGGCGGCAGTTTTCCCGTGACGGCTTCAACCAAAAATGATTCTCCAACCTTATGACCTTCCGCTTCGAGTTCATGAATGATGATTTCCAGTTCATGCAGTTGAGCAGTCACCGGTTTGGAGTCAACTATCTTGCAGTCCATGAATTTGTTTATAATGAATTTCTTAAGACTAATGTTCTGCGTCTTATACTTCGTGGCAAGTGCATTCCAGAGTGTTTTTGCTGTCTTTCAAGGCTGATATACTTTGTATAGCACATTGTCGAGACAATTCAGAATATAGTTTCTGCATAGAAAATCGGAATGCTTCCACATATCAACATCTGATTCCTTGCCTGGTGCAGGAATCAGTTCCTCCTCTCGTCACCATCTCTTTTAAAAGGATTGGGTCTGTTGTGTGTATTAGCCAATTTAAGCAACAGGTATGTCGTAATCAAATTACAACAACAAACTAAGAACTATAGTAATAAGAATTATAGTAATAGATCAAACGTTATACATGATCTTCCTCCACACAACGAAACAAACATTTGGGTGCCCCAATGCCCCAACCCCTTCATTGCGAAGCTATTAATATACTAGAATAGCTTTACCTGCAAAGGGGTACAAATTGTACATGTACATAATTCTTATAAAGTGAGAACTTAATTTATGTTCTTTACGTTCATGCCATATATTGCACGTACACGAGCACACTCATTACACTAAAGCTAGGCCATGACACACACTTGTAGATGAAAACTGAACAGTGACCTTCTTATTAAAAATCCAACTGAAAGGCATCATCATTCTATCATTATCACTTTTAGTTGCTTTTTTTTTTCTCCATAGCCCTCTCCTCAATCTGCCTAAGCCTCTCCACCAATCCACAAACATAATCTTGTGCTTTTCTCCCTTCACTCGACAGGCCATTAACTTCTTCAACTCTCCATCTCTTCACAAAAAACTCAACAATATCCACATAGTCCTTACTTGTATAAATCCCAAGCCTTTTCGGCACTGTTGAGTAATGGTTAAACAAATTATCATCCCCTCCATCGAACATGAACAATGCGGGCATCGTGATACGTCTTCTCATCATGTCTCCCAATGCTAACATCGTTGTGTTTGGATCGATTTCAAAGAGTTTTTCTACGATTTTCGTGTAGGCATATTCATGGCGTTTCTCATCGGATGCAACTGATCCACATATCTTTGCGAGGGTGGCATCTCCATATTTTTTTGCATGACACGCGGTGTTCCCATGTGAGATGAAGGTGGCTCTTTCCTGGAATGAGGTGTATATAAGGCCACAATATGGGTTCTTATATATCTGCACCTGTGTCCTGCAATATTACTTATTATGAAGTAGAATTGCATGCTTTTAAATCTCAGACAGTGTCATGCTTTTCACTTTAGTCCTGTTTGATAAAACATGTGTTTTTTTTAAGCGTCTTCTTTGAATTTTATGGTGTGTCTGTGTGTAACAGCCATCGAGATGAAAATAAAAATCATAATTGGGTGACGGAATACAGCCGAATCATCAGACTTCATCTTGTTTTTGTGTGTGTACATAGAACAACTGAAATGTACTGTATCACCTATTGTGTTTTTGTTTGTGTTTGAACAGTAACTTTCATAAGAAGCAACTACGGAGACATGAATAAAAACACAATGGGCGACTCAGTAAAACTTAACTGGTACATCTTCTTGTGTTTTTATTGGCTTCTGCGATATAACAAAGATGTAACAACCGAGATGTATTGTGTCATTTATTTTGTTTTGTTCGGGTTAACAGTTTTTCACACACACAAACAAGACACACATACACGCACACACAGTAGGTCGCGATTGATTTTTTGCAATTCGGGTAGTGAAAGAAGCATTTGACAGCATCTAACAACAAAGGAATGAAGTTTCTACATTATCTTAGCATTAAAATATTTTAGTTTAAGAAGCAAACAAAATTGGATTTAAAAACCTGAGAATATTATATATATGATGTGATGTTGAGTTTTTCCCGCTGAATTATCACTGGTGTAGTAT
Source organism: Allium cepa (assembly GCA_030765085.1). Lineage (NCBI taxonomy): Eukaryota > Viridiplantae > Streptophyta > Magnoliopsida > Asparagales > Amaryllidaceae > Allium > Allium cepa. The sequence continues at coordinate 938,348,229 of CM060935.1, forward strand.
ACTACTAGGCGTCTGTCTTTAAATGTTTTCCCCCCAGTCACAATGATCAATAATAAAAAAAACCTCCTAAGAATCTTTTAGCAGTTAGTGACAACATGTTCATACGAAAGTACATTCTTACATTTATTCTGATGATGTAGGCTTGATAAAGAAAATTTCTGAAGGATTAGCTATAGTCCTTGTACCAGTAGGCGTGAAATTTACAACTAACAAGTATAATTTTCGAAAAACCCAAGGATGAAGGCTGTAAGTGTGAACTTACCATTCCAGAGCCGATAAAATACTGAATAGTCTTCTCAATTTGGCGCATGTCCAGCCTACCACTCAAGTACAAGTACTTATTAAGCAAATCGCCATGCCTGTTATCTTCAGCAGTCCATCTCCTGGTCCATTTAGCCCAAGGCAATAAACTCATACCACTCGTATCTCGTACACCTTCAAATCTGTTAAAGGCAGACTGATAGGTAGGCAGAGCTTCTTCAGTTATCATATTACCTACAATGCACACGAAGTATTCATCGGGTACTTCTTCTGCTTGCTCTCTTATCTCCATTATGCTTTTGAAGAACTCTTCATTTGGACATGATGGATTCGGAAGAAAATCTTGAGGTTGCCATAGAGTTTCCACTGGTTTTAGAAAGGTTAGTATGTTGTTTTCTACCCATCCTTCTAGTGAAGTAAATATTTCAAGCTTTTCTGGTGTCATTTTCTTCCAATTTGCTTGCTTGTTTCTTGAATCTCTGCATAAAATTCAGTCAGTAAAATTTTATGTATGGTGAATTAAATAGAGTAAGTGGTAAATATATAACCTGATGCTCATAAGATATTTTGATGACTTGGGTTTAGAAAGTCCTAGTTGTGCAGGGAATGATGCTTGACTTGATGTGAACGAAAGATTCATTGCCATTTGATTAGTTTTTTATTACTTAAATGAGCTAAATTTTGGAAATGTGGATTGAGAATGAAAGATGCCAAGGTAGCTCTTTATAAATACATTCCAGTTGCAGATGCATTCACTAGATCATAATATCCACACCAACATCCCACATGGAACCTTTTTTTCATAAACAATTTGCCTAACTAAAATAAAATAAGACCAGATCCTTTTGTAGTTATTGCTTTGAAAATGCATCCAAGAATGCGATTTTATTTAAAGTTCGTGAGATTTTGATCGGTTAAAGTAACTTATATTTAGCGGCGTTAAAAGCACCGCGCTTTATGCTAATGGCATCGAACAAATGTTTGGTGGGCAGTTTTCTACCAACCGGTGTGAGAAAAAAATTTCTCAGATGTCTTTATCCACTTGGCCGGCGCCTTTAGCAGTGCTCTATATTTATCATTTGTAGAATGGAGGATTTAACATTTCTTGAATTTCTAAATATCTATTTCTTATGGTTATGGATTTTAATAGGTTTACTCTGCTTCTAAATCTTATTGAGTGTGAAGTTACAAAATTCAACATTTACTGTGCTTCTGCTCATAATAAATCTTATGATTTAAAACACTCTGTTCGTACTGGAATATATATGAGAAAACATGTTAAACAAATTTGTCGTGATGTGGCAATATTTTTATGCTTATTAATAATGAATAAGGGTAGTACATCTGCCGCGTAATAAAATGTAACATGTGTATTATAGTGGGTTTCAGGTATTCATAGAAATAAGCCCATGTACCAATATAGTAGTGCAGTGTGTTAGAATGTTTCTTTTCAAATAAGATCCAACTGAGGGGGTCCGGGGGTGGCAACCCCAAGGTGGGGGTGGAGGGCAACGCCCCCGCTATGGGGTTCGACATGTCCAGTCAGGTCGCATGGGTGCAGGGGGCAGCGCCCACGGCGGGGTGCGGGGCAGCGTCCCTTTCAAAACGGTACGTTTTATTGGCTGTTGAGTTCAAATTCAACAACCAACGGTAACAACCGTTGGAAAACGATCACGACCGTTCGGATATGCATCTGTAGACGAAAAGACACCTCACTACATATATAATAGAGCATTCCATCAACGCAGAGAACTACTTTTCTTTTCTTCTATATCTAACTCGTCTGGCATTATTCTTCTGAGTGTTTCTTCTGATCTGCGCAAGTAATCACAACTTGCACAGATATTCTCCATTGTATCCTGAAAGAAAATTTTCATAACACTCGTTGTGATAAGGAAGGGGAAAGCATTCTTGAAAGACAATGATACTTTTGTGCCTTGGAGTGATTACTCTTGTACTACCCAACATTTATCAACACAATGCAACATTATATATACTCGGTGATATATGTACAGTATGCAATGCAATATACATAACCACATTTTCTCCTCAACTGCAACTATCAAATTTCAACATGGCATCAGAGCATATTTGAAGCTTAATAGCATTCAATCAAATTTATTGATACAAGATTAAAACTGATTATCATCATAGTAATAATCATCATCTGATAATCAGTTACCCATCAGAGTTAATTCTCATCATTTCGGTTGTTTCAAGAATCCATCAAAAATCAGTGTCATACCTGAAAATTCAAACAATTTCTAGCTGCAACTTAAATTCTTGGCAAATTTAGAGACAGGAAGAGATTCAGAAGAAAACAAAATCAAAGCAGAGTTCAAGAATTCAATCAAAATTCATAAGAAAAGTAAGTGTCGTGCCAAGAACTTATCAGAGTAATCTCATCGTCTAAGTATGACTGCATCAAACATGTTCCCTAATTATTGAAGGAGTTCTTGAATCTGCTCATCTTTAAAATCCTTCAAGTCATTCAAATCTTTAAAGTTCCATCATCATTGTTATCCCGCCTTTTGGCAAGGTCGTGATAGCAAAAACTTGACTAGATACCAAGGATAGTTCGTCCTAGAGATCGTTAATACATAGGTCTACTATGGATGTCGGTGAAAAATTTTCTGAGTCAGAATCTACCTACAATCAATATGATATGACAAGTTCAAAGCTAAGACAGCCAATGTCCCAATTTTCAAGTCAATCGGAGTTCGTATGCTCGAGATATTGATCGATCAAGGTTGAGAAATCCAAACTTGCATCGATCATAACTCCAGATCTATAAGTCCAAATGCCTTCAAATTTTCACAGAAGCTTACGTACGACCTAAGAATGTTCATGCCAAATTTCAGCTCGATTGGATCAAATCTTGATCGATACGAAATTCATGCATATCGATCACGGACCGAAAAACTCCAACTTGCATCGATCATAACTCGAGATCTACAAGTCCAAATGCTATGAAATTTTCAAAGAACCTTACGTACGATATAAAGAACGTTCCTGCCAAATTTCGTCTCGATCGGAGAAAATCTTGATCGATACGAAATTCGTTCATATCGGTCACGGACCAAAAAACTCAAACTTGCATCAATCATAACTTGAGATCCACATGTCCAAATGCTACGAAATTACGTATGACATAAGGAACGTTCCTGCCAAATTTCGTCTCGATTGGAGCAAATCTTGATCAATACGAAATTCGTTCGTATCGATCACGGATCGAGCTGCAATTTCGTTGGATCGATCGCGTGGGCCCACCCACGTGCCAGATGAAGTCTCCCGGGATTTGAGCGAAATATCAGCCTCCTACGCCTATAAATAGATCCCAGAGCCTACAAAAAAGGATCTTTTTGCTCTCCTACGTGCAGAATCTGCCGAATCCATTTTTGTACTCCATAGCTGTTGTTGTACACGAATTTCAACATTATAATCCGTTGTAATCTGCTATAATCAGTTGTAATCGGCAAGTGAATATCAATAATATCATCAACTTCATAGTGGACGTAGGCCATATGCCGAACCACTCTAAAATTCTATGTTTCTATGCATTTTGTTATATGATTAATGGTGTGTTTGTTAGATCTACTTCATTTTATATTTATTCTCTTTATTTTATCTCTTCAAACACATCCGAAGTGTGTTGTGCCCAATTTTGATGCAAACACTTTGGTTCTTTCACTGAGAGCTGAACTCAGGTTTTCTCCTGCTCTATGGATCTACTACCATCGTTGGATTGCAAAATCTAAGGAGGAGATCCAGATCTATCGTTCATTGTCCTTCTATTCTATTCTATTCTATTCAGATTGCTCTAGATCTAAGAGGAACTATGTTCATCATGAATTTCATACCCATATTTTCGTATCCATGAAGATATGATGGTTTTCGCATCCATATTTTCGAATCCAGAAAATATGTTGTATTTTGTATCCATATTTTCGTATCCATGAAAATATGACAGTATTTTTACCCATATTTTCGAATACAGAAAATATGTTGTATTTCATATCCATATATTCGTATCCATGCAAATATGATAAATTTCATGCCCATGTTTTCGAATCCAGAAAAGATGTTGTTTTTCATATCCATTTTTTTGAACCTAGAAAATATGATGAATTTCGTATCTATACTTTCGTATCCATGAAAATATGAAGTTTTTGTATCCTTATTGTCGTATCCATGAAAATATGATGGCTTTCGTATCCATGAAAACATGATGGTTTTCGTATCCATATTTTCGAACCCAGAAAATATGATGAATTTCGTATCCATACTTTCGTATCCATGAAAATATGAAGTTTTCGTATCCATGTTTTCGTATCCAGAAAATATGGTGTTTTTCGTATCTATGTTTTCGTATCCAAAAAATATGACAACATTCGTATAGATCGAATTTCGTACTCTCTTTGTATCGATGACATATTGACTACTTCGTATCCATCGGGATGCGCTACTTCGTATCCATCCAAAGGAGGCTCCCTTCGCATAGACCTTGTTCGTATCCCTCACCAAGCATCCGTTCGAATCGTTCTGGATGTACCACTTCGTATCCATCCTGGAAGACCTTGTTCGAATCCATCGAGGCTCGTTAGTTCGTGTCTATCAGGTAAACATTACTTCGTATCCATCACGGAACCACTGTTCGTATCCATCAAGTTGGAGCAACAACGACCGATACGAAAAGTGATCGATACAAAATCAGATCGATACGAATAGTGATCGATACGAAATTAGATCGATACAAAAACTGATCGATACGAAATCCTGATCGATACGAAGAATGACTATTTGTTGATGGATACGAAATCGACTGAACCTTAGCCGTGTGTGTTTCATATCGATGCTCAGATAACACTTTATATCGTTTCATATCGACGCTTAGATAACACTTTATACCGTTCAAACATTACTGATAATGATGATGAAATTTAAAAAACAAAAAATTATTTTCGAGTACGATCCAAAACTCAACTTAGTAGAGGAACATTCTGATCGTTCCATGACTGGACGGGACGTAGAGGGTAACAGCATCAATTGTTGAATTGCAATCAAGGAATGGATAAAGAAATACTACTCAACTGGTGCTCCCATAGGCTAGAGAACCTAGCTAATATGCCAAGAACTAGAGTTGATTAATGTATCAAGCTTCTAAGGTGGATTGCAACTTCCTCCAATTGACCATCTTTTAAAACTCCTGAATTGACAACTATGGCACGATGGCTAATATGACGACTGCCCTACGCTGTCTACTCTGCCAACTCAAAACATAGCTGGTCACCACTGAACCATCTTCATTTGCTTGCATCTTAATCATTCCACTTCCATATGACTAAAAGCATGACATACAACCCTAAGAGGACTTCCTTACTATCTTATACGGGCCTCCTTCTTGGTGAAAATTAGAAATAATCACCAATCTATGAGCCCATCTTAATCTACTCACCATCCAATCGACATTGCCAACCACTCGAATATTGAGAAATCGGGCATACATCATTCACTAGTATTACAAGACCCTGTAGCCTTAAAATGAACTTGATAATGTTGATTTTAGTATCTTTCCCAATCAGGACCCATTCATTAAAACCATCCTACATGCAAAATTTCTAGCAAAAATTTAGCATGCTGGCTATGTCAGTGTGCTATGGAAATTCAACCTCCGACACAATCTCATGAAGTGAGAGTGGTGAATGGATTCCATGAAAAGTGATGAATGCCATCTAATGCAGATGTGCCCCCCATATGCCTCAAAGAGGACTGTCAATCAGTTCGATAAGAGAACTGGCGGATAGCCACCACCAACTACACTATTATATCGTATCTAATATTGAGTTGATGAACTAGATGAAATATCAATGTCGCAAGATAAGGAGGAAACCTACTCCATACTCTAAGTCGAGAAGCTCCTCTTCTTTAGATGGCTACCGAGGATGCCAACGCCATAAGGCTGCTATGGAAAGGATAGCTCTGACAATATGTTCGAGCCCCATAAAACGAAGGGATGGGAACCCACGATCCCTATCAATCAAGAACTTTGATTAAACTGAACCACTTGCATTAGACTTCCAACTGAGAAGGGCTGGACTGAAGTGCAGTAGCAAGCATACGACGCTGCTTCACTTATCAATGAGATTTAATCCGATCTCTTTTGAGTTATTTCTATTTCGTTTATGTTGCAAAATATGACCGACTTGAATTAAACTGCTTGCAAATGATGCAGGTAACCGAGTACTTAAGGATGGGTGCAAAATAGCCACCGTGGACTATGATCAAATCATTTAGGTATCATCATGACGAGCATGATTCAACCACTCGTCGGCTGCTATATGCACCTGACTTGGGGGTAGGGCATCAAAGCAGAAGAGACCGACAAGTTCAGGACTCCAGTACAAAGTGGATGCAACCGACCATCCACTCATATGCCAATGCAATTTAATTGGAGATCTGGGAAAGACTTGGAGTTATATGTCCCAACCATGCACTCTCCATCTTTTACTTGAAGCTCGCCAAAATATCTATGCTTCTTCTGATGCCCAGTAAAATCGAAATCACACCAAAGGTGGACGTGACGTGACCGTCCATGCATCCAATCCTGCATTGGACACTTGGGGTTATTTAAGAACACATATTTAAAATGGATATGATTTGACCATTCACTCTCCAGTTTGCGTCAGTGATTCTGCAAAACAATCGTGCCTTAAACTGACTTCATCGGGGGCCAACCCTCAATTTATAATCATCAACAACTGACTGCCTACTCATTAACCATCATAAGCCATCATTTCAACTCTCTTCATCAGCTCAATCGGAAGAATGCAAAGTATAAAGTGGACGTGACTTGTCCATCCCTTCTCCAATTCTTTATCCTGATTTAAGGGAAAATACATAGGTCAAAGTGGATGTAGTTCGACCATCCTCTCCTCTGCTTGAGCTCAAAGCTTGCCAGGACACTAATCTTACTCCTTACGCTTTCCAGAAGTAGAATCCAAACGAACATGTATGTGATTCGACCGTCCATCAACTAAATCTTATCCTTCGTTGAGGGAGGATAAGTGGAAAGTGATCAAGATCTGACCAATCACTTATTAAGTGAAACCCGAGCTCGGGGGCAAGTCACCACATTGAAGACAAAAAATGATTGGTACATGACAATGCTTTAACTAACTCCAATCTCCCAGAGTGCGAGCTGGAGTATAAACTTATAAATGCGGTTTCGAAGAGGGTGGACCCGTCCACCTAACGACTTCGCCCGTATCTTGACCAAGTTTGAGGATGATGGACCCATCCATCTAACGACCTCGCTTGTTAACTAAAGGGGGATGTGAATCGACCATCTACAATCCTGATAAATCAATCGTTCCCGTAGTGCAAATGAAATTCAAATGCCTAATCAGACGTGACTGACCGTCTGTCGGCCAACTCCAAGTTCCCAGAGCGTGAACTGGAGTATAAACATCCACAAACTCTAGATTCCTAGAGTGTGAACTGGAGTATAAACATCAATTATCTCTAGATTCCCAGAGTGCAAACTGGAGTATAAACATCCACAAACTTTAGATTCCCAGAGTGCGAACTAGAGTATAAACATCAACTAACTCCAGATTCCCAGAGTGCGAACTGGAGTATAAACATCAACTAACTCCAGATTCCCAGAGTGCGAACCGGAGTATAAATATCCAAAAACTCCAGATTCCAAGAGTGCTAACTGGAGTATAAACATCAACAAACTCCAGATTCCCAGAGTATGAGTATAAAAATCAACTAACTCTAGTCCTAAGAGCGCAGACTGGAGTGTAAATACCAAATGGGTTTGACTAACAACCCATCAATCAACTCCAGTCCTCAAAGCTAGAATTGGAATACAAAAACCAGAAGGGGGTTCGATTCGACTGTCGATTTATCAACTTCGATTCCACATAAAGTCCTGTAGTATAAAAAGTGGATGTGGTTCAACCATCCGCTTTCCAATCTTCCCCTAACATGGGGCCACCCTTATCATAAAAAATCGAATGCTCCGACCATCTAGCACAAAGCGGGAATGACACGACCATTCATGCATCAACACTTATCCCCAACATGGGACCTATAACATAATCTTATAGGGATGCACTCCAACCCTACAAGACAAAATTTCTTCCTTGATTCGACAAGGAGACGCAGATTTGCAAAACGGACCTAGCTGAATGTCCTATTCTAAATGGATGTGACTACCCATCCTACTGTAATAGAACGTGGCATTACCGTTTATCCGCTAACTCTTGCCTATAATCTGACGGGTTATGCGTGCAACATGGACGGATGTGACCTAACCATCCGCCAATCAACTCCTTCCTACAGTTCAGTGGGAGAGGCATCTAACTAAAGTTGTTTTAATGTGACCGACCACACTACGACTTTTGCCCTTGACTGGGGGCAGAGGAACTAACAGAGGAATATCCTATCCGACCATTTTCTACAAAAAAATTCTTAGTCCCCTTTGTGTGGGCAGGGGTATAAACATCATATAGGTGTGTCTAATGACCCTTCAACTGACTCTGATCCCCGAAGTATGACTACGAGCGTAGACAAATGAATGAATTTGATCCAACCATTCATTCACCAACTTCGACCTAAAGTTGACGGGAGGAGTATAAGCTCGCTACAGATGCAATTAGACCGTCCACAAACCAACTCTGCTAACCCAAGACTAGGGGTAGAAAAACAAATCACTGAAAGAAGAGAAAGGTGATTCGCTACATCGCTAGCTTAGCGTCCTTTACAACTTAAGGCGACGACTGCAAGGAGACCTTAATGCTAACCAATCAAAATGATTCCTGAAGTTACGGGAAACCAATTATACATACCGCTGGATCGATGGGCAAATATCAGTGTGCACCTTTCATATCACACTAATGGATCGATAGGCGACAAGGTCCATGCATTCTACATTGTGTCGTTAAATCGACGACTAATATCGATCCTTTTCGACTACAAATCTCTAACGACCCTGACTCGACCTTCGAAAATCGACACCGAATACGACACTCGTATTCAAATGCCGCAGATCCAAACGTCAAATCTAGTTCGCCGGAGCTTATAACACATTAAGTACAACACAGCGGAAGAAAACAATGAAATAATACATATGATATTCAACATTTGATACAATATCCAGATACAATGATTATCAATATACATCAGAGATATGATACAAGACAATAGCAAAGGAAAGAAAAGATAACACCAGCAGCGGAACAAAATCTCCAATAGAGAAAGTAGTCTTCAAAAGAGAACTCCAATATTGGTAATCTCCATCTCCAAGGCACCAATCCAGAAATAGCTTGAACTCCCAATAACGATGCGCAAAGATAAGCAAGTGCAGTCCTGATCCAAAGACTGAACTAGCTCCAGATAATCTACTAAACCCGACTATCTGAAAAACCCAACTCTAAACTGCCCGTGTGGGAAAATTGTGGGCACCCAGAATTTAGGAAATGAACAATAAACTCCAGGTCAGTCGTGAGACTGGTATGAGCAAACAAAACAGTTTTTATCTTTAAAAAAAACAGCAAAAGAATTTAAAATAAATCCGCAATGCTTTTTAGAAAATGAAACTACCATAAGGCCTCCCGCCACACACACAATGCAAATGCAGAATTAGAGGAGATTTCTCCTTATGATAGTCAAATATACTTGATACGAGAAAATTTATTTGATATTATTACTACTGCATAGTGTAGAAAAACCATTTCGAAAGTATAATATTAATCCTAGCCAGCATAGACATTCCGAACTATGCCTACTATAGCTACCATCTAAACAGTGGTGACCACCATAAGTAAATGGCAGGTACTACAACTAAAACCGTACAAGGCACGTATTGAAGATTAGAATTCCAACAAATGGTCAGGCTAAGGAACTTCCTACTGCCATATGGATACGCCTTTGGCGGGACGTCCTGAGAACCTAACCGGATCTCTGCCAACACAAGGGCGGGTTACCTCTATAACTAGGTAACTACTACTCGAGCATGCCATCTCCCAGTCATTTGGGACCTTTATCCGAGGTACCTCTAATCCAACAACCACAAAGCAATCACAAAGTAATAGATCTACAGTATCCACATGGGTGAAGTATCTGGGCTCCATACCATGATACCACCCTTTTCCAGAAGGAAATGACACACCCTAAAGGGCGCAATCCTCATAACCTTACCGCATCTTTTCTGTTTCGACCGTTTCCGGGGTGTGAGGTCCTAATGCAGTCTCGTCCACAAAGCTACGCTTTACACAAAAGCCATGCTTCGATCAACAAATGATACACAGTGGCACTCAGCATGCCACACTACCAAATTAGGAGTATATCACAGATAACTATCAACTACATAACCTCTGAGCTCGTACGTCTTAGAGAAGGTTGTTAAGCTAAGAGAATAAATTCTCCGCCACCAAGCAGAAATGTATTTGATAGAGATCGGTTTAATATCTCAAACTGTAATGTTGGACATACAACCATATAAGTCTATTCCGGGACCGAACAGAACCGAAGACACTTCCGAAGAAGCCCTTGCAATCCGAGCATCCACAATTCCGATCTGACTTCCCGTCACTTAGAGAATCTCTATACCATAGCTACTCGGTGCAGAGACAATCGATAGGTTATCCTATCGTTCTCGCAAATACCCGGTCTTCAACACCGGTCTTCAAATGCAATCCATAACATCGTATCACTATTCGAAATGGGCCATATGACACAAGGTCCTCTCCCGACTAAACCGAATAGTGAGCGCAATATTTAAAAACATATGGATATGGGATTTCAGTTAACTCACAACTTTTAAAAATCCCATAATCTTTCTTCAAATGGTTTAAACAAATTACCATTTCAAATCTTTAAACAAAAAGATTCATTTCACAAAGTTCACCCAGTTTCATAAAGATCCATTCCTAGATTTCCAAAACAATTTCCATCTCAATTAGGATTAACTCATCCAGTCTTTAAATTAAAGATTTAACTTATAGCTTTTAAACCCATTCCCAAAGATTTTATTCATAACTTGGAAGACCATTTTCATTCTAGACTTGAAATCCATTTAATACAAATTGGAAGTTCATTTCTCATATGAAAGCTTTTATTATTTGAAAACGAATAGTTTTCGTTTCGGAAAAAATGATTACATTTACATAAGTTAAAGCCATTCAAGTATAAGCTTGGTTTAAATTCAAATTTCTAAAACAATACTTTTTAAATGGTTAAAAACCCATATAAACACATTTATAAGTTAAATAACCTTTTTAAACCATAGTTTCCAAATCATAGAATTCGGTTTCAAATATTGAATTCAAATTTAAATCAAATTATTTAAATTTCAAAACTCAATCAAGTTATTCAAAATAACTTTTATTTTTGAAATTCATTTTCAAAAGCTTTCAATTCTAATTCCAAAACTATTTTGGGTTCAAAAATTCAATCTTTAAAACTATTTCAAAATCTGTGACTTAACCCATTTCCACGTGATATCCATATTTGCGTGTGTATAAGTGTGGTCCAGGGGTTTTACACAATAATAGTGCAAAATCATCAATTAGTACATATTCAAGTACAGCAATAATATTTGATAAGCGATATAAACTATAACGCTTATCTTTCATTCACAGATCATAGATATATATCACAGATAATAAATTACATTAAACATAGCTCAAATCAAAATAGAGCATCACAATCAGGGATATCAAACAATTCGATCATCCAATAGAATCCAAACATTCATAAGTAAGGTCAATTAATCAGATTAACTTAATTTAGATTAGTCACTCACCCTGGTTGATTAACATTAATTAATCACAAATTATTTTAATTGATTAACCTTTAATTATAATTCATCAACTTTTAATTATCGAAGAATTAATCTTAATAAATTAATTAACCTTAATTAATCATCCCCAATTAATTAATCGTTGATTTAACCCTTAATTAATTGTCATTTAATTAATTAATCCTAATTGATTTGAAATAAATAATTATCCTTAATTACTTAATTAATTTTTACCATTAATTAATTACTTTTATTAATTAACTAACCTTTATTTATTAACCTTTAATAATAAATTAATCAACCTTCAATTATTAAATAATTAACTTTTTAATTATACCATTTCATTAATTATCTTTAATTAATTAATTATCCTTTATTAATGATTAATTATCCTTAATTACTATTGATTTAGCCTTAATTACTTTCATTAATTAATCATTTCTTAATTTATTATCTTAATTAATTTATCCTTAATTTTTAAATTAATTAACTCTCAATTACTTTTATTAAATTTAAAGGATAACATTCTTATCTTTGTTAACCATTTTGATTGTCTTGTAACTTAATTAAATTTATCACATAAATTGCCTTGAGAGATCAAAATCGTTTGCATAGTATTTTATCTTAACATCATTCTTAATTACATTATATAATTAATTTTATAAAGTAATGTGACAAAATTAAATTAAATTAAATTACTTTTAAAAAAATGTCTTACTTAAATCTTAATTTGTTTTAAACTCAAATCAAAATTATCATAGAAAAATGAGTTTAAAATTGTTTAAAAGTTTTGAATCTTATTATTTTATTTGAGCAAAACTGTCATGTACGCTGACCCCCTAAAGCTGCTTCGAGTGATACCCGAGATTCTTCAATACTTGCTTCGAGTACTTTTCCCATTCTAGCCGTGCATTTTTTTTCTGCTCAAACTAAAAAAAATTGTTTAAGTACTTAAGTGTTTACCCAGAATGCTCACAAAATTCCCCTGAGTCATACTCGAGTCATCGCCTATTTTACTCGAAGATTGCTTCGAGCCAAAAACCTTACTTCTTCTCTCTGCTTCGAAACATTCGCCATTTTTCATGAGCAAAACCAGCTTATTCTTTTCTTCCTTAAAAAAATAACTCACTGACACATCAAATGCCCGTGCACGTCTATAGATGATCGAAGCGACTCCGATCATCATCGCCGTCCTCCACCAATCCTCAGCGATCCACTCGACTCTCCCGAGCTTCCAAATTCTTAAATTTTCCCATCGATCAAAAACGAGCATCTCAATTCAACTGGAATAAAAATCCTCGGACGAAATCACCTCGAAGACGATCATTTTGATCACCAGAGACACTACTCCTTCGCACAGACCTTCCCCATACACACATCTTCTTCTTCCCTTAACCTAGTCCAGCTCGACATCACCAAAGTGCTGTAATCTTCCTGAGTTCGACCTCGACCAAAAAACAACCTAAACCATACATCGATTCAGTCAGGCTGCAGCAGTGGATTAAAAATCTCGCGACCATTTTTACCTCGTTCCCCATCACTTCATGCTCCATTGGTTAGAACCTCGAGACCCAAAATTTACTTGATCACCAGATTTCGCCAAAAGCTCGTTTTCTGTTCAACTCAATTTTTCTCATCAATTCCATCATTAAAAATCGAGATATTTGTACCAAAATACATCGTTTGATAGCACTAATCCCATTACGGAATCAAAACACGAAATTAAATTTATTTATTCTTTGACTTAAAAATGAATTTGCAGTGAATCCTATATTATTGAAGTGGTTATTCAATATAAATCTTTAAAACCATTTTTAACATTTGTATTTCTTTTTTACAATCATCTTCCTTCTTAAAATATTGGCCTAACATTAATTGTACAATGAGAATTTTTGACTGACTCATAATAGAGATATGGATTTATACATACTCATACATTTACATCCATAAATATATATAAATTCAAACATGCAGTCATTTAAACCATCATACTTCAAGAGTCAACCATAATATCAAAAACACATAGGTAGATAAGTGAGTTTGCTAACTTGGCACTGAAGAACAGAGGAGAGGTTTAGCTTAGGCCTGGAAACTATTTTGAAACTAGAAGATATGGAAAAATGTTTTAGTTGATCAGCTTTTGATCTGAAGTTGATTGAGTTGATTCTTTGAATTTGAACTTGAGATGATTGCTTCGGGTTGAAGACTTTGAATTGCAACTTAATTTTTTTTTGTTCGGAATTTGGTTGTTGAAATCCTTGCTTTGGAATGCTTCAGATTTCTTTTTTTTCCAGGTTGAACTTGCATGCTTGCATACTTTAGATTTACATTTGCTTCGACCTTCATTCTTAATTTCCAGTTTATGAATTGAATCCATTTCCATTTGCTTCAGATTTTTGAAGTTCTTGTTTTTCTTTTCTGGTCTCAGCTCCATCTTTACTTTGATTGCTATTTATTCTAGAATTTCGAAATGAACTCAAGCTTACTTCCTGGGTTTGAATCTTAGATTTCTTTTGTTTTTGAATTTAACCTTTATCTTATCATCAGGTTTCAGATTTTTTTTTAAATGAAGGAAAGTAATTTTGAGAAGATAAAGAGAAAGGTTCAATTTAGATCTGAAAATGAATAGCCTGGTTTCTTTCCTTCTTTAAAATTTTAAAATAATTTGTTTTGCCACTTGTTAACTTTGCATATTGCATGGTTTACACTTGTCCGTCCCTTTGTCTAATTTGCTTACAAATGTTAAAGATTATCAATTTATGTTTATGTCCCTCTTTTAAACTATTTTATAAATTTTGTTTTTAAACCCCTATCTCATTTAATTGTAATTTGTGTTTAAAACCTTGCCTTATTTTTCATATTTAATATTTATGTTCAACCCTTGTTTCTAATTTACTTATGAAACATGGTTTCTTATTTTATTTTTGGACTTATATATGTTTTAAATTTTACAAATTTTTATCTTATTAATGTTCAAAATTTTAAATCTTTTATCAAATCTTATTTTACATTTTATATTTAAGTTATTAGGAATGTACATATTTTATTCATACATTTTTTTCTTTTATTTATGTATGTGTTATGTTTCCTTTTATATTTACATTTACACAAATAAAATCTTATCACCATTGTTTTTTTTTCACATTCAATCCTTAATTTGGTTCAACATATTCATATACTTATATATTTATACAATGTACATTCATAAATTCTTTATTATTTATTTCTGTACAACTTTTAAAAAGAAAAGAAGGATTTAAAAATTTTGATTTCATATTAACAAATAGTCACATTTATTTATATAAGATAATTAAATCTTAAAAATAAATCTTTTGAAATTTATTACATCTTCCAAATATTAGTATAATTAAAAATTTAGAAAACAACTGTCATTAACTTTTTATCAATCTCAAAGCTTTTAATTTCTATTTTACTTTTAATACATTTTATTTTGAAATTCAGTATTTGTTTATAAAATACTTATTCTTATATTTTAAATCAAATTTCTATTTATTCGAAATACACTTATTTTTCCTAAATCCAATATTTATTTGTAAGATACTTATTCTTAATTTCCAAATTAAATTTCTATTTATAATCAGAAATTATTTATTTATTCTAGAAATCTCTAGTTAATTCAAAATTTATTTTCAAAAATTAATTTAATTGCCAAATTAAACTTGGTAAATTTTTAGGAATGTTACAGATTCTCCCCCCTTAAAAAATTTCGTCCCCGAAATTTGCTAGGGAGACAACAAAGAAAAGATGAAAGATAGAGAAATATCTTTCCAAATCAAACTGGATATCAATTCTGTATCTGGCTTACCAAATCTGAATATCAATAATAGATATGAGAACAAGCTCATTCGATACTACACAAGATACTCAGGTCATCCAGACTATGAAATGCAGGGCACTGGTTAGTTCGTAGGGATAACTAACCGTTTGTAGAATATATCGAGACCCGGACAATAGATAAATGGATTTAATCTTCCACATTTCTCAAACACTAGATATGGATTCTAAACAGGTTGGAATACTCCAAAGTATATACCAACTTGTCCCTCTTCGGACTTCAGTCGACACAAGAAATTACAATAGAATTTCCAATTTGGTTTTTAAACGATATCGTTTTATTGATACAACTCAAATTTAGCCTTATATTTGTTAACCAATTTAACTTAATTTAAAATTTCAGTTTATTTAAAATTTTCAATTTCAAATTTCAAATTCATTAAAGTTTAAATGGAAAAACTGATAAGAAACCAATGAAGATACGAAGTAAGGATTTTCTACAACGGTTCGTAGGGTCACCATCACACTGAAACTTCTTTCTGGAGCTGCTACGAAGCAATCAAAAGAATTTGGAATCGAATCAAAGGAGATTGATAGAGAAAATTCTTTCCCCTATTGCAGGGTATTGACCATTTATAGTGGTACTCCAATGTCCCCTATCTCGTCCTCTTCTTGTACTCATGCTTACTAGCAGTGGATAGTAAGAGAATTTACTGAGGCGTTCGAACGGATATCTTAGGGATATACTCATTCTAGGGTATACTTCACCCTATCTCTAATGAGCTACTTAATGTGTTATACTCCTGAGCTAAAGTTTCAACATTCAGCTCTGATACCAATTCTAATGACCCTGACTCGACCTTCGAAAATCGACACCGAATATGACACTCGTTTTCAAATGCCGCAGATCCAAACGTCGAATCTGGTTCGCCGGAGCTTATAACACATTAAGTACAACACAGTGGAAGAAAACAATGAAATAATACATATGATATTCAACATTTGATACAATATCCAGATACAAGGAATATCAATATACATCAGAGATATGATACAAGACAATAGTAGCAGAAAGAAAAGATAAAACCAGCAGCGGAACAAAATCTCCAATAGAGAAAGTAGTCTTCAAAAGAGAAATCCAATATCGGTAATCTCCATCTCCAAGGCACCAATCCAGAAATAGCTCGAACTCCCAATAATGATGCACAAAGATAAGCAAGTGCAGTCCTGATTCAAAGACCGAACTAGCTCCAGATAATCTACTAAACCTGAATATTTGAAAAACCCAACTCTAGACTGCCCGTGTGAGAAAATTTTGGGCACCCAGAGTTTAGGAAATGAACAATAAACTCCAGGTTAGTCGTGGGACTGGTATGAGCAAACAAAACAGTTTTTATCTTTAAAACGAACAGCAAAAGAATTTAAAATAAATCTGCAATGCATTTTAGAAAATGAAACTACCATAAGGCCTCCCGCCACGCACACAATGCAAACGCAGAATTGAAGGAGATTTCTCCTTATGATAATCAAATATACTTGTTACGAGAAAATTTCTTTGATATTATTACTAGTCTATAGTGTAGAAAAATTATTTCGAAAGTATAATATTAATCCTAGCCAGCATAGACATTCCGAACTATGCCTACTATAGCTACCATCTAAACAAAAGTGACCACCATAAGTAAATGGCAGGTTCTACAACTAAAACTGTACAAGGCACATATTGATGATTGGATTTCCAACAAATGGTCAGGCTAAGGAACTTCCTACTGCCACATGGGTACGCCTCTGGCGGGACGTCCCAAGAACCTAACCGGATCTCTGCCAACACAAGGCCGGATTACTTCTGTAACTAGGTAACTACTACTCGAGCATGCCATCCCCTGGTCCTTTGGGACCTTTATCTGAGGTACCTCTAATCCAACAACCACAAAGCAATCACAAAGTAATAGATCTACAGTATCTACATGAGTGAAGTATCTGGGCTCCATACCATGATACCACCCTTTTCCAGAAGGGAATGACACACCCTAAAGGGCACGACCCTCATAACCTTGCCGCATCTTTCCTGTTTCGACCATTTTCGGGGGTGTAAGGTCCTGATGCAGTCTCGTACAAAAAGCTACGCTTTACACAAAAGCCATGCTTCGATCAAAAATGATACACAGCAGCACTCAGCATGCCACACTACCAAATTGGGAGTATATCACTGATAACTATCAACTACATAACCTCTGAGCTCGTACGTCTCAGAGAAGGGTGTTAGGCTAAGAGAATAAATTCTCTGCCAGCAGAAATGTATTTGATAGAGATCAGTTTAATATCTCAAAGTGTAATGTCGGACATACAACCATACAAGTCTGTTCCGGGTTCGAACAGAACCGAAGGCACTTTCGAAGCAGCCCTTGCAATCTAGGCATCCACAATTCCGATCGGACTTTCCGTCACTTAGGGAATCACTATACCGTAGCTACTCGGTGCAGAGACAATCGATAGGTGATCGTATCTTTCTCGCAAATACCCAGTCTTCAACACCAGTCTTCAAATGCAATCCATAACGTCGTATCACTATTTGGAATGGGCTATACGACACAAGGTCCTCTCCCAGCTAAACCGAATAGTGAGCGCAATATTTAAAAACATATGGATATGGAATTTCAGTTAAGTCATAACTTTTAAAAAACCCAAAATCTTTCTTCAAATGGTTTAAACAAATTACCATTTCAAATCTTTAAACAGAGAGATTCATTTCACAAAGTTCACCCAGTTTCACAAAGATCCATTACTAGATTTCCAAAACAATTTCCATCTCAATTAGGATTAACTAATCCAATCTTTAAATTAAAGATTTAACTTATAGTTTTCAAACCCATTCCCAAAGATTTATTCATAACTTGGAAGACCATTTTCATTCTAGACTTGAAATCCTTTTAATACAAATTGAAAGTTCATTTCTCATACGAAAGCTTTTATTATTTGAAAACGAATAGTTTTCGTTTCGAAAAACTGGTTACATTTACATAAGTTAAAGCCATTCAAGTATAAGCTTGGTTTAAATTCAAATTTCCAAAAAAAAACTTTTTAAATGGTTAAAAACCCATATAAACACATTTATAGGTTGAATAACCTTTTTAAACCATAAATCATAGAATTCAATTTCAAATATTGAATTCAGATTTAAATCAAATTATTTAAATTTCAAAACTCGATCAAGTTATTCAAAATAACTTTTATTTTTGAAATTCATTTTCAAAAGCTTTCAATTCTAATTCCAAACTATTTTGGATTCAAAAATTCAATCTTTAAAACTATTTCAAAATCTGTGACTTAACCCATTTCCACGTGCAATCCATATTTGTGTGTGTATAAGTGTGGTCTAGGGGTTTTACACAATAAAAGTGCAACATTATCAATTAGTACATATTCAAGTACAACAATATTTGATAAGCGGTATAAACTATAACGCTTATTTTTCATTCACAGATCACAGATATATATCACAGATAATAAATTACATTAAACACAACTCAAATCAAAGTAGAGCATCACAATCAGGGATATCAATGTGACAGCCCTAGTTAAGCAAGCATGTAGAAAATTTAAGTCATTCAAATTTTATTTAGCTATGTGAAGGAAATAGTATATATACAATTTTCTGGGAGATACTTGTAAAAAAAAAAATATAATAATAATGTATGCCCTTGTACATATGTATGTTGTTTTAACACATTACCTGAGTAAGGTAATTTAGTAGTAGGTAAATTAGTACATGATCTGTTAAGTAGGGGGTACATGATAGCTTAAAAACAATATATAAGTAACATAGGTAGTTTTAGTCTAAATTTTCCATAAAATTAAACAGCAATATAGCTGCTAGGAAAAGTGGAAGGAGCATGAATATAAGATGGGTAAAATATTTAATTCACACACACAAACTCAGTTAGACACAAGTTATATACATTATAAAAAAAATATACACATGAGCACATATGCATAACATTTGGTAAACACACACATAGCTAGCTATATAAATAAGGCTTATATGCATGGTTAAAACCAGAAAAGGCAAACAAAGCCCGAGCCAAAAATCATGCATATAGTATGTAAGGAAACATGCCAAAAGTAGCCAAGACAAGAAAAAAAGAGGAATGGTAGGAAAGGAAAGTGGAGAGGGTGAACTGTTGGGTGAAAGCAGAAATGGTGATGGGATTTCTGATGAAAAATAAATTACTCAACTAACCTTAAAACCCTAGTAACCCCACTATATACCTCTTTATCTCCTACGGTTACACAGGAGAAACAGAAAATAAAAAAAAAATAGGAAAGAAGAGAGGAAACAGGCAGCAGTTAGGAGATCAATGGCAGACTTAAATCAAGACTTGGGAAGAAGAAACTTGGTGAGTAAACCCTCACTTGGCAAGGCATTAAGACCTATGAAAGGCAGCCATTTAACCTCTAATTTATTTTACTTATGTTTGAAGCTTTCTTGCATTTCTAGTCTAACCATTTTCTGATGTTTCTGAAGTGTATTGCTTAGCTATCATTTAATCCAATGATTGTTTACACATGATATATATTTAATGATAGGATGATAATAACTGATTTATTTATATGATTATAAACCTGAGAAATGCTTTTGGTTAAAGCATAAACTAATAAGAAAAGTAAGGTGCAAGGCAGTAAGAGGAAGGGGTCCTCTGGCTTATGTCTTGCATTTGAAACGATGATTGAGATGCAGTGGAATTTCCATGTGCTAAATCTTGATCTATCATTAAGTACCCTCTGGAAATAAGGTTGAGTAATGAGAAAATACACTATAATGTGTGGCTGACTGTGAGAACCTTATTACTGGAGAACCCTAACAACATTTCACTTTGAAAATGCTCTGAGTTATGCTGCAACCAAAGGTATATCTCTGAATGGAATTAACTTGAAATTATTTTCAAATGTGAGTGATGGTTGAATGTATGAGTGGATGAAAGTTTGATGGATGTATAAAAGAAAACTTCTAGTATGCATTGATTAGGGATATAACTGTGTGGCGCATGACACTGCATAGGTAATAGGGGGTTATATGAAAGAATTTAGTAATTAAACTTAGGGCATGGGTCACCTCTATCAGGTTGGGTATGAGGGAAGTGGGTATGACATAGTGGTTGGCTTGCATCAAGGATGGGGTGTGAGTTGCACATGGCATGTTCATGTCCAAATAGCTTGTAGTGCACTGGAAATTAAGCGGTAGTTCCAGGCAGTGTGCACCAGTGCAACCATGAATGTGATATTGGACCCTTAAAAATAATATGAAATGAACTTACAAGCAGAGGTGAATATGCTAGGAGTACGGTGAGTTCTGGAATGCAGACTCAGTTTTGATGCCTTAGCTTAATGATATGGGTGTTGCTTGATCATGTTTATAAGATGCTTGTGTGATTTGTGTGATGGCTGCTATGAATTCTTGAAATAAGAATTTCTTCTAAGAAATTAGTCTAAGCACATGTATATGTATTTAGCAATTTATTCATTTCACTGTAAGGATACAAAAAAAAGTGTACATGAGGAAGTGTTTTAATAATCTGAGTAGAACACTTAACTTCTGAAATAAAGGTGATGTGGAACTAATTTCATTAATCTTATGTATTGTCAATTGAGTTTACTCATACCAGGCTTTAGTCTGACCTGTTTGTTGCTTGCATCAAATGGGTGCTTCACTCACATTGTGGAGTAGATCATATGGTGTCTACAGGAAAGAAGGAAGCTAAGTGAAAAGGGGCAGAAGCATGATGCTAAGATGAATTTGCTAGTTAACAAAAATTTAGATTTGTAGAAGAATGCTTCTTTATGTTTTCTTTTCTTTTGCTAAAAGAACTGTTTTGTGGTAATATTTGAATCATGTTGTAACTCAAACTGCAATGTATTGAATGACTTGAACCACTTGTGATAGAACTAGTCTCAGTGAAGAAAAAGATAATGAAATTTAGCTTTATATTATAACCTGTCAGCAAGAAATCTTTGTTTGCATCAAGTAATGAGTTTGGTAGTGGATCTGAAGCATATGTGCATTAGTGATGTATGCTTATGTACTAGATTGTTTTAGAGACTAGAAACTATTCACATAATAACTGTAAGTATTGTAAAGTAAGGAAAAAAAAACTATAGGCAGATATGAAGAAAAAAAAACACAAGAAACGTGAACCCAGATTTAAAAAGGTTTGATGATTATATGAATAAGTAAAACTCAGATTATAACCAGATAATCTAGGAATCTTACCTAAACAAATTAGTCCACCTGAAGACTAAGGTGAAGCAAATAGCAGTTGAACATAATTATGTTCATACAGGTGCACAGAAGTATGCACAACCCTCAGTTAGGCTATTTTGGAAAGCAACCTTGAATAAGTTAAAAGCTATGAGTTAATTCACTTATTTAATTAAACCTACAACTGCTAAACACCTGCAAAACAAATAAGAATTGGTTAATTCATTGGTACAAAGATTCAATAGGAGAGGATCTTCCCAATCCTCTGTACTGTGGCTAAACTTAGTTTATTTTTAGTGTAAAATAAACTGAGTTATTCTTTTTAAAAAAAATAAAAAAAAAATAAAAACTCTGATATTAGAACTAAAAACTATTTGGGTATTTATATGAACACTCAAATAGTTTTTACAAAATAGTATATCAATATTTCTATATTGATCAGATTGGATCTTGGGAAAATAAAAACAAAAATAAAAAAATAGTTGGTCTGTGAAAGAGGGCAACCCTGAATTTAGCTCACACTGAATTGAGTCATTCAATCAAAATGACGACTTAGGGTAGGGTTGTCTCAGTTGGTATCAGAGCTATGTTAACAAATACATAGCCAAAACAAATACTTGCTTGAATCTGTGTGCCTTGTTTGCATTGTTTGCTGCTTGCTTGAGTTGCTTTATTTATTATGAATAAATGAGTTCACTGTTAGTTTAAAAAAAAAGTAGTGAATAAGAATCAAAACTAACTACATTAGAAATATTCAATAGAGGCCCAGAGGAGTTAGAATCAACCCCCAGGCCACAGGAGAAAGAGAAAATGGTCAATCTTCTGATACTACTGAGCAAGCAACTAGAACGGCTGCTGGTCCCCCAATGATTAACATGCAAGATTTTGTTCAAATGCTGAGGGATGGAATGGCACCTAGGGTAGATAATCCATATGAGGAGCTGTCCAAATTGCTTAAAACATATACAAACTTAGGAGGTAGTAGTTCTGATGGCACAGAAAATGCCATAGGTGTCCAGTCATGATTAAGAACAGTAGAGAGGATCTTTGGAGACATGCAAGTCAATGATCAGAGAAGAAGGCAAATAGCTTCAAGACAACTAAAAGGCATAGCTTTGGACTGGTGGGAAGTGATTATTGCAGGCAGGCAAGAACAAGAAATCACATGGAATCAGTTCAAAGAAATGATAGAAGCCAGATTTGTCCCAGCATCAACAAAAGCTTCATTGCTTGAAGAATTTATCAAGTTGAGACAAGGATCTATGAGTGTCACTGAATACACTCAGAAATTTGAAGGGTTGTCTAAATATGGGGCAGTATTAATCCCAGATGAAACATCAAGGAATGCTAGGTACATTCAGGGGTTGAATGCTGGATTGAATAGAGCCATGTTACCATATAAAGACAGAACATTTGATCAAGTTATGGACTTGACATTGTCATTTGAGCAACATGACAATGCCAGAGAAAAGTTCAGGAATTTCAAGAACAACAAGAAAGGAAAGAATAGAGCACACCCATATGGGAGGAAGAAGGGAGAAGCAATGAACAAAGAAGGAAGTAAAGTGGCAAGCTTTGACAATAAGAAACCTAAAGTGATCTGTTACAACTATGGAAAGGAAGGCCATGTAAAGACTGAATGCCAAGCACCCAAGTCAACTGTTCTTAGGTGCTACAACTGTGGAAAAGAGGGGCACATGAAGAGGCAGTGTCCAGAGATGGCAAAGGTGGCTGTACTTGAAGGGAAAGGCAAGGCAATGGAGGCACCTAGCCAAGTGGAAGGTATATTATTTATTAAAGGCATACCCATATCAGTTGTTTTTGACACAAGAGCCACACACTCTTTTATTTCATATGATATAGTTCAGAAATTAGGGTTGGCATGTATTCTTGTTGATAAGCCATTGCATATTGATAGTCCTTTAGGTAGTTCCTGCATTACCCATATGAAATGCATGCACGTAGAAATAAGCATGGGTGGTTACACCTTTATCTCAGAATTATATGTGTTGAATTACCCTAAGCTAGATATTATATTGGGAATGGATTGGTTAAAAAGCTTTTGTGCTATTATTAACTTAGGAAATTCTACCATTTCACTACAACTTCCTGATGGCAAGAGGGTTGTGGTTATGTATGAAGCAGCCAAGGATAGGGGTATGGGAAAAATGTTCAACTTGAACAGTGGTGAAGTTGAATTAAGTCTAAATAAGATACCTATAGTTAACCAATACCCTGATGTGTTTGGTGAAGTAAATGGCATTCCTCATAACAGACCAGTAGAATTTCAAATAAGACTTAAACCAGGAACAAGCCCTGTCATCAAGAAACCAAATAGAATGGGTCCTAAAGAACTGATTGAGTTGAAGAAACAACTAGAGGAATTAGAACAAAAAGGCTTCATTAGGCCTAGCAGTTCAAATTGGGGATCACCAGCAGTATTTGTTAAGAAGCATGATGGTTCCTTGAGAATGTGCATAGACTATAGAGAACTAAACTCAGTCACCATCAAAAACAAATACCCTCTACCTAGAATTGATGATCTCTTTGATCAACTAAATGGTGCTAAAATATTTTCTAGACTTGATTTAGCATCTGGTTTTCACCAAATGAAAGTAGAAGAAGAAAGTATCAAATATATAGCTTTCAACACTAGGTATGGCTTGTATGAATACTTAGTAATGCCATTTGGTTTGAATAATGCACCATCCTATTTTGTGGATTTGATGAATAGAATTTTCAGAGATTACTTAGATAAATTTGTACTGATTTTCATTGATGATATACTAATATATTCTAAGACAGATAGTGAACATGAAAAGCATTTGCATATGGTACTAAGTAGACTAAGGCAACAAGACCTTAAAGCCAAGTTTGCAAAGTGTTCTTTTTGGAAGAATGAAATAAAATTTTTGGGCCACATAATTTCTCAAGAAGGAATTTCAGTAGATCCAAGTAAAGTCATGGCAGTGCAAGCATGGAAAAGACCAAGCAATGCCACTGAAATCAGATCATTCATGGGCATGGCTGGATACTACAGGAGATTCATAAAAGATTTTGCTAAAAAAGCAATCCCACTAACCAAGTTAACAAGGAAAGACCAGCCTTTTATGTGGACTGAGAAATGTGAAGGGGCATTCAATCAATTGAAGAAGGCTATGATGGAAGCACCAGTGCTAAAAATCCCAGAAGGCAATGACAATTTAGTGGTATACACTGATGCATGTGGATCAGGTATAGGAGCTGTTCTTATGCAAGATGGTAGGGTAATAGCTTATGCATCAAGACAACTAAAACCCAGTGAAACCAAGTATGCAACACATGACTTGGAATTGGCAGCAGTGGTGTATGCACTAAAGCTTTGGAGACACTACCTGTTAGGAGCAAAGTTTGATCTTTATACTGACCACAAAGCTTTGAAGTATTTATTTTCTCAAAAAGATTTAAACATGAGACAACATAGGTGGGTGGAATTCCTTGCTGCCTATGATTTGGACATTATGTACACACCAGGGAAAGCAAATAGAGTGGCAGATGCATTAAGTAGACAACATGCCAAGTCGGCTACACTGATGATAGGGGAGTTTAAAATGTTATTAACACTGACATATGTAGAAATGGAATACATTGGGGAACAAACTATGGAAGTGGGTAAGGATGTGGAGCACTATGGTAAGCTCAGCCTTATCACAATAAAATCAGACTTAGTGGAAGAAGTGAACCAGTCCCAAGACACTGATGCATTCTTGAGAGAAAAGAAGGAGTTGTTAAAAAATGGTGCAAAGCCTGACAAATTTGAACTGGATGAAAAAGGATGTATAAGATATAAAGGAAGGTTATGTGTGCCTAACACAGAAGCACTGAAGAGGAAGATCATGGATGTTCATCACAAGTCAAAGTACACCATACACCCAGGTGGCACTAAAATGTATCATGACCTAAAAAGAAGTTATTGGTGGAAAGGAATGAAGAGAAGTGTGGGTGAATATGTGGCAAAGTGTATGACTTGCCAACAAGTCAAGGCTGAGTACCAAAGACCAGTGGACTGCTGCAACCTCTGGAAGTTCCAAGGTGGAAATGGGAAAGCATATCAATGGATTTCATTGATGGCTTGCCAAGATCAAAGAGAGGAAATGACAGCATTTGGGTGGTGGTAGATAGATTGACCAAATCATCACACTTCATACCAATAAAGAGTGATAGAAATGCACCAAAACTAGCACAAGTCTTCATGAAAGAGATAGTAAAGTTACATGGGGTTCCTACCACTATTATTAGTGATAGAGATACCATATTCACATCTAAGTTCTGGAGTAGCTTCCAACAGGCAATGGGGGTTGAGTTGTGCTTGAGCACAGCCTACCATCCCCAAACTGATGGCCAAACAGAAATAGTCAATAAATTTTTGGAGGATCTACTTAGGGCTTGTGTGCTGGATCATGGTGGGAATTGGGAAGACTACCTTCATTTAGCAGAATTTGCTTACAACAACAGCTACCAGAGTAGTATAGGAATGGCACCCTATGAGGCTCTATATGGAAGGCCTTGTTTGTCACCTGCTTGCTGGTTAGAAGTGAGTGATAAGGTAATGTTAGGACCAGATCATGTGAAAGAGACAAATGATAAGGTTACATTAATCAGGCAGAGGATGAAGGCAGCGCAAGATAGAATGAAATCATATGCAGATAGGAGAAGGAAGCCACTTGAATTTGGGTTAGGAGAATATGTGTACTTAAAAGTTTCACCAATGAGGAAGGTGTTGAGATTTGGCAAGGCAGGGAAGCTAACCCCAAGGTATATAGGACCATATGAGATCATTGCAAGGATAGGAAAGATGGCTTACAAGTTGAAACTGCCAGAAGAAATGAGTGGGATACACAATGTATTTCATGTATCACAATTGAGAAAATGTGTGCATGATGAAGCTTCAGTAGTTCAGTCACCAAGTAAAGTGGAAGTCAGACCAGATCTGGTGTATGAGAAGAAGCCAATAGGCATTGTAGCCAAGGAAGATAAGAAATTGAGAAACAAAATAATTAAACTGGTAAAGATGCAGTGGAGTTTAGACCCTAATGACTGCACATGGGAGGCTGAAGACAAGATGAAAGTCCAATACCCTCAACTATTTGCAACTGATAGTTAAGGCAGAGGTATTTTAATATTTGTGCTTGAATTTACTTAGTTGAACATGATATTCAAA
This sequence comes from Allium cepa, assembly GCA_030765085.1. Classification (NCBI taxonomy): domain Eukaryota; kingdom Viridiplantae; phylum Streptophyta; class Magnoliopsida; order Asparagales; family Amaryllidaceae; genus Allium; species Allium cepa. The sequence goes on from CM060935.1 coordinate 938,375,550, forward strand.
GTTGAGTATGCTTGTTTAATATATGTTTTGGTTGAATTAAGAATGCGTATACATGTTTGATTTTGACACTTGATTTATATAGTAAGAAGTGTTAAATTGTGGGACACAATTTCTTAAAGGAGGGGTGTATGTGACAGCCCTAGTTAAGCAAGCATGTAGAAAATTTAAGTCATTCAAATTTTATTTAGCTATGTGAAGGAAATAGTATATATATAATTTTCTGGGAGATACTTGTAAAAATAATAATAATAATAATAATGTATGCCCTTGTACATATGTATGTTGTTTTAACACATTACCTGAGTAAGGTAATTTAGTAGTAGGTAAATTAGTACATGATCTGTTAAGCAGGGGGTACATGATAGCTTAAAAACAATATATAAGTAACATAGGTAGTTTTAGTCTAAATTTTCCATAAAATTAAACAGGAATATAGCTGCTTGGAAAAGTGGAAGGAGCATGAATATAAGATGGGTAAAATATTTAATTCACACACACAAACTCAGTTAGACACAAGTTATATACATTATAAAAAAATATACACATGAGCACATATGCATAACATTTGGTAAACACACACATAGCTAGCTATATAAATAAGGCTTATATGCGTGGTTAAAAGCAGAAAAGGAAAACAAAGCCTGAGCCAAAAATCATGCACATAGTATGTAAGGAAACATGCCAAAAGTAGCCAAGACAAGAAAAAAAGAGGAATGGTAGGAAAGGAAAGTGGAGAGGGTGAGCTGTTGGGTGAAACCAGAAATGGTGATGGGATTTCTGATGAAAAATAAATTACTCAACTAACCTTAAAACCCTAGTAACGCCACTATATACCTCTTTATCTCCTACGGTTACATAGGAGAAACAGAAAATAAATAAAAAATAGGAAAGAAGAGAGGAAACAGGCAGCAGTTAGGAGATCAATGGCAGACTTAAATCAAGACATGGGAAGAAGAAACTTGGTGAGTAAACCCTCACTTGGCAAGGCATTAAGACCTATGAAAGGCAGCCATTTAACCTCTAATTTATTTTACTTATGTTTGAAGCTTTCTTGCATTTCTAGTCTAACCATTTTCTGATGTTTCTGAAGTGTATTGCTTAGCTATCATTTAATCCAATGATTGTTTACACATGATATATATTTAATGATAGGATGATAATAACTGATTTATTTATATGATTATAAACCTGAGAAATGCTTTTGGTTAAAGCATAAACTAATAAGAAAAGTAAGGTGCAAGGCAGTAAGAGGAAGGTGTCCTCTGGCTTATGTCTTGCATTTGAAAGGATGATTGAGATGCAGTGGAATTTCCATGTGCTAAATCTTGATCTATCATTAAGTACCCTCTGGAAATAAGGTTGAGTAATGAGAAAATACACTATAATGTGTGGCTGACTGTAAGAACCTTATTACTGGAGAACCCTAACAGCATTTCACTTTGAAAATGCTTTGAGTTATGCTGCAACCAAAGGTATATCTCTGAATGGAATTAACTTGAAATGATTTTCAAATGTGAGTGATGGTTGAATGTATGAGTGGATGAATGTTTGATGGATGTATAAAAGAAAACTGCTAGTATGCATTGATTAGGGATATAACAGTGTGGGGCATGACAGTGCATAGGTAATAGGGGGTTATATGAAAGAATTTAGTAATTAAACTTAGGGCATGGGTCACCTCTATCAGGTTGGGTATGAGGGAAGTGGGTATGACATAGTGGTTGGCTTGCATCAAGGATGGGGTGTGAGTTGCACATGGCATGTTCATGTCCAAATAGCTTGTAGTGCACTGGAAATTAAGCAGTAGTTCCAGGCAGTATGCACCAGTGCAACCATGAATGTGATATTGGACCCTTAAAAATAATATGAAATGAACTTACAAGCAGAGGTGAATATGCTAGGAGTATGGTGAGTTCTGGTATGCAGACTCAGTTTTGATGCCTTAGCTTAATGATATGGGTGTTGCTTGATCATGTTTATAAGATGCTTGTGTGATTTGTGTGATGGCTGCTATGAATTCTTGAAATAAGAATTTCTTCTAAGAAATTAGTCTAAGCACATGTATATGTATTTAGCAATTTATTCATTTCACTGTAAGGATACAAAAAAAAGTGTACATGAGGAAGTGGTTTAATAATCTGAGTAGAACACTTAACTTCTGAAATAAAGGTGATGTGGAACTAATTTCATTAATCTTATGTATTGTCAATTGAGTTTACTCATACCAGGCTTTAGTCTGACCTGTTTGTTGCTTGCATCAAATGGGTGCTTCACTCACATTGTGGAGTAGATCATATGGTGTCTACAGGAAAGAAGGAAGCTAAGTGAAAAGGGGCAGAAGCATGATGCTAAGATCAATTTGCTAGTTAACTAAAATTCAGATTTGTAGAAGAATGCTTCTTTATGTTTTCTTTTCTTTTGCTAAAAGAACTGTTTTGTGGTAATATTTGAATCATGTTGTAACTCAAACTGCAATGTATTGAATGACTTGAACCACTTGTGATAGAACTAGTCTCAGTGAAGAAAAAGATAATGAAATTTAGCTTTATATTATAACCTGTCAGCAAGAAATCTTTGTTTGCATCAAGTAATGAGTTTGGTAGTGGATCTGAAGCATATGTGCATTAGTGATGTATGCTTATGTACTAGATTGTTTTAGAGACTAGAAACTATTCACATAATAACTGTAAGTATTGTAAAGTAAGGGAAAAAAAACTATAGGCAGATATGAAGAAAAAAACCACAAGAAACATGAATCCAGATTTAAAAAGGTTTGATGATTATATGAATAAGTAAAACTCATAGATTATAACCAGATAATCTAGGAATCTTACCTAAACAAATTAGTCCACCCGAAGACTAAGGTGAAGCAAATAGCAGTTGAACATAATTATGTGCATACAGGTGCACAGAAGTATGCACAACCCTCAGTTAGGCTATTTTGGAAAGCAACCTTGAATAAGTTAAAAGCTATGAGTTAATTCACTTATTTAATTAAACCTACAAATGCTAAACACCTGCAAAACAAATAAGAATTGGTTAATTCATTGGCACAAAGATTCAATAGGAGAGGATCTTCCCAATCCTCTGTACTGTGGCTAAACTTAGTTTATTTTTAGTGTAAAATAAACTGAGTTATTCTTTTTTTTTAAAAAAAAATAAATAAAAAAAAACTCTGATATTAGAACTAAAAACTATTTGGGTATTTATATGAACATTCAAATAGTTTTTACAAAATAGTATATCAATATTTCTATATTGATCAGATTGGATCTTGGGAAAAAAAAAAATAGTTGGTCTGTGAAAGAAGGCAACCCTGAATTTAGCTCACACTGAATTGAGTCATTCAATCAAAATGACAACTTAGGGTAGGGTTGTCTCAATCAAACAATTCAATCATCCAATAGAATCCAAACATTCATAAGTAAGGTTAATTAATCAGATTAACTTAATTTAGATTAGTCACTGATCCTGGTTGATTAACATTAATTAATTACAAATTATTTTAATTGATTAACCTTTAACTATAATTCATCAACCTTTAATTATTAAAGATTTAATCTTAATAAATTAATTAACCTTAATTAATCATCCTCAATTAATTAATCATCCTCAATTAATTAATCATTAATTTGACCCTTAATTATTTATCATTTAATTAATTAATCCTAATTGATTTGAAATAAGTAATTATCCTCAATTACTTAATTAACTTTTACCATTAATTAATTACTTTTATTAATTAACTAACCTTTATTTATTAACCTTTAATAATAAATTAATCAACCTTCAATTATTAAATAATTAACCTTTTAATTATAGCATTTCATTAATTGTATTTAATTAATTAATTAACCCTAAATTGATTAATTACCATTAAATTAATTATCCTTAATTAATGATTAATTATCCTTAACTACTATTGATTTAGTCTTAATTACCTTCATTAATTAATCATTTCTTAATTTTTTATCTTAGTTAATTTATCCTTAATTTTTAAATTAATTAACTCTCAATTACTTTTATTAAATTTAAAGGATAACCTTCTTATCTTTGTTAACCATTTTGGTTGTCTTGTAACTTAATTAAATTTATCACATAAATTGTCTTGAGAGATCAAAATCAGTTTGCATAATATTGTATCTTAACATCATTCTTAATTACATTATATAATTAATTTTATAAAGTAATGTGACAAAATTAAATTAAATTAAATTACTTTTAAATAATGTCTTACTTAAATCTTAATTTGTTTTAAACTCAAATCAAAATTATCATAAAAAAATGAGTTTAAAATTGTTTAAAAGTTTTGAATCTTATTATTTTATTTGATCAAAATTGTCCTGTACGCTGACCCCCTGAAGCTGCTTCGAGTGATACCAAGATTCTTCAATACTTGCTTCGAGTTCTTTCCCCATTATACCCGTGCATTTTTTTGTTCTGTTCAAACTAAAAAAAATTGTTTAAGTACTTAAGCATTTACCCAGTATGATCACAAAATTCCCCTGAGTCATACTCGAGTCATCGCCCAGTTTACTTGAAGATTGCTTCGAGCCAAAAACCTTCCTTCTTCTCCCTGCTTCGAAACATTCGCCATTTTTCACGAGCAAAACCAGCTTATTCTTTTCTTCCTTAAAAAAATAACTCACTGACACATCAAATGCCCGTGCACGTCTACAGATGATCGGTGCGACTCCGATCATCATCGTCGTCCCCCACCAATCCACTCGACTCTCCCGAGCTTCCAAATTCTTAAATTTTTCCATCGATCAGAAACGAGCATCTCAATTCGACTGGAATAAAAATCCTCCGACGAAAATCACCTCGACGACGATCATTTCGATCACTAGAAACACTGCTCCTTCGTCCAGACCTTCCCTATAGACACATCTTCCTCTTCCCTTAACTTAGTCCAGCTCGACATCACCAAAGTGCCGTAATCTTCCTGAGTTCGACCTCGACAAGAAAACATCCTAAACCCTACATCGATTCAGTCAGGCTGTCACGGTGGATTAAAAATCTCGCGACCAATTTTAGCTTATTCCCCGTCACTTCATGCTCCTTTGATCAGAACCCCGAGACCCAAAATTTACTTGATCACCAGATTTCGCCAAAAGCTCGTTTTCTGTTCAACTCAATTTTTCTCATCAATTCCATCATTAAAAATCGAGATGTTTGTACCAAAATTCATCGTTTGATAGCACTAATCCCATTACGAAATCAAACACGAAATTAAATTTATTATTCTTTGACTTAAAAATGAATTTGCAGCGAATCCTATATTATTGAAGTGGTTATTCAATATAAATCTTTAAAACCATTTTTAACATTTGTATTTCTTTGTTACAATTGTCTTCCTTCTTAAAATATTGGCCTAACATCAATTGCACAATGAGAATTTTTGAATTTTCTTTAAGAAAATTGAACCTGACTCATAACAGAGATATGTATTTATACATACTCATACATTTACATCCATAAATATATATAAATTCAAACCTGCAGTCAGTTAAACCATCATACTTCAAGAGTCAACCATAATATCAAAAACACATAGGTAGATAAGTGAGTTTGCTCACCTGGAAGAACGGAGGATAGGTTTAGCTTAGGCCTGGAAACTATTTTGAAACTAGAAGATTTGGAAAAATGTTTTTGTTGATCTGCTTTTGATCTGAATTTGATTGAGTTGATTCTTTGAATTTGAACTTGAGATGATTGCTTCAGGTTGAAGACTTTGAATTGCAACTTAATTTTTTTTTTTTGAATTTGGTTGTTGAAATCCTTGCTTTGGAATGCTTCAGATTCCTTGTTTTTTTCCAGGTTGAACTTGCATGCTTGCATACTTCAGATTTACATTTGCTTTGACCATCATTCTTAATTTCCAGTTTATGAATTGAATCCATTTCCATTTGCTTCAGATTTTTGAAGTTCTTGTTTTTCTTTTCTGGTCTCAGCTCCTTCTTTGCTTTGATTGCTGTTTATTCCAAAATTTCAAAATGAGCTCAAGCTTACTTCCTGGGTTTGAATCTCAGATTTCTTTTGTTTTTGAACTGAAACCTTTATCTTATCACCTGGTTTCAGAATTTTTTTTTAAATGAAGGAAAGTAATTTTGAGAAGATGAAGAGAAAGGTTCAATTTGGATCTGAAAATGAATAGCCTGGTTTCTTTCCTTCTTTAAATTTTTAAAATAATTTGTTTTGCCACTTGTTAACTTTGCATATTGCATGCTTTACACTTGTCTATCCCTTTGTCTAATTTGCTTAAAAGTGTTAAAAATTATCAGTTTATGTTTATGCCCCTCTTTTAAACTATTTTATAAATTTTGTTTTTAAACCCCTATCTCATTTAGTTGTAATTTGTGTTTAAAACCTTGCCTTATTTTTTATATTTAATATTTATGTTCAACCCTTTTTTCTAATTTACTTATGAAACATGGTTTCTTATTTTAGTTTTAGACTTACATATGTTTTACCTTTTGCAAATGTTTATCTTATTAATCTTTCAAATTTTAAATCTTTTATCAAATCTTACTTTACATTTTATATTCAAGTTATTAGGAATATTCATATTTTATTCATACATTTTTTCTTTTATTTATGTATGTGTTATGTTTCCTTTTATATTTACATTTACACAAATAAAATCTTATCACCATTGTTTTTTTTTCACATTCAATCTTTAATTTGGTTCAACATATTCATATACTTATATATTTATACAATTTACATTCATATATTCTTTATTATTTATTTCTGTACAACTATCAAAAAGAAAAGAAGGATTTAAAATTTTTGATTCCATATTAACAAATAGTCACATTTATTTATATAAGATAATTAAATCTTAAAAATAAATCTTCTGAAATTTATTACATCTTCCAAATATTAGTGCAATTAAAAATTTAGAAAACAAACTGTCATTAACTTTTTATTAATCTCAAAGCTTTTAATTTCAATTTTATTTTTAATACATTTTATTTTGAAATTCAATATTTGTTTATAAAATACTCATTCTTATATTTTAAATCAAATTTTTATTTATTCTCAATACACTTATTTTTCCTAAATCCAATATTTATTTGTAAGATACTTATGCTTAAATTCCAAATTAAATTTCTATTTATAATAAAAATTATTTATTTATTCTAGAAATCTCTAATTAATTCACAATTTATTTTCAAAAATTAATTTAATTGCCAAATTAAACTTGGTAAATTTTCAGAAATGTTACAAAATCGATGTAACACGAGCGCTCATCGAATACCTTCGACCACCAGAGCATGGATAAAACCACAAATGAGTGTGACTTGACCATTCGTCCTCCGTCGCGTTCCTTCGATCCGTTAGGAAGGGCATGAGATCAGATGAGCATGACATAAGTGCATTTGGGCTGACTTTATCCCTAGATCTGATGGAAGAGCATAAATCAAAATGGACGTGGTTGATCGCCTAACTCCAAAAGAATGCAATGTGACCATCATTCTTTGGCTCTTAGCAAAATCCGACTAAACGAGCAATTCACAACGCCTGCAACCTAAATGTCCATGCACCGATTCTTACCCTCGATTCGACAAGAGAAGCACCAATCTTGCATTGGATTTTACTGGACGATTCACTCTTCAGTTTTTGCCTAGAGTACGATGACATAAGCAGTAAAGTGAATGTCGGCGAGGAAACAAAGTATTCTTCCTAAAGGAAAGAACTAGGACAGAATGCAGGATAAGGCACAACCCAACTTCCATCGGTGAACTCGATCCTATGGTTCAATGGGACAGAATGCGAAATTAAAGCGAACATTATCTACCTTGCTGCTTATCGAGATATTCCCCAGACTTGGGGGCATGCACGAGAAATAAGATGAATATAATTTGATACTTTATCAAACAACTCTAGCCTTTACAGCTTGGACTATAGTATAAACACAACAGAAGCTCGGCTCAATCATTCACACAATACATCCATCAACCCAAGACTAGAGGCATGAGTGTGATCATCCAAGAGCTAGATACGACTAATCAATCCTGTAGCTCGTGCCTAGTATTTATAACAACTTGGCATTATGACCGAAAGGATGCTTAGAGATAGAACAGTCAGATCGACGCATGGACTTATGGGCAATTGATCATCATTATGACCCTTCCGATGAGCAAAGGATCGCGAGTACATTGAACGGAAAGCGCATTGCTCGGAAACGCGGGTAGATCCAAACTCATAGCTGGAGCCAGCTATGCTGCAGCACGCGATACAGGGCTAAACTCTACTAAGCCTTTGATTCAACATGCCTATAAGGCTAATCATTTACCATTGCAAATAAGCACATGAAGAGCCTACAACCCATCACTAGTATTGCAGATCAAATCACAACTCCGCACAATGATGGTAAAAGATTTAACTATTTTACTTCAGGTGAATCACGATGTGTTCGCTTGGGCTCGACCTTATATATATATATATATATATATATATATATATATATATATATATATATATATATATATATATTGTTTGCGCAAAAAATGGGCAAACACCTCCAAGTCGTGTGATTTAGTTGATTTTATATGATTCTTAATGATTTAGATGAGTTATGTAAATATGAAAAAAGCAGGGGCTGAAATGTAAAAGACACACAGATTTATAGTGGTTCGGCCAGAACGTGCCTACGTCCACTTTACATGTTATTATCTTCTTTCTTTCAGATTACAAGTACAATGCTTTGTGTACAAGTATATGAAAGTAGTTTGAAAGTTCCTTCCGTGCTTGAGCTCTCAAACTTGTCTGCCATTGTTGTACCCCTGCCCCTCTATTTATAGACTGAAGTTGGGGGCAGGGGTCTTGGATGTATATAGCTGCTGGTGGGCCTGGGCTGAAGCAATCTGGCCTGGCAGCGTTCTAGTTCGGCGAGGCTTGGTTCGGTAGTGGTTGGAGAAGGTTGGATCGGTGGGGCTTTGAACCGGTGGTCGTTGGTGATGGAAGTTGGTTCGGCATGAAGGTTGGACACGTGTGGTTAGGCTGGGAGTTTGGTCCGGTAGGCAATGGACCGGTGTAGGGTGAGATTGGAGGACCGGATGTGTTTGACCGAATGGGGCATGGCCTTGTGCCGAATGTTCTTGGAGGAAAGTATGCATGGGCCGAATGGTATATATCTTGAATTGCCGAATGAACTTGTGCTTGGAACGCCGAATGGACTTAGGAACCGGAAGGAATGGAGGTTGCGAGTCCGGGTTAAACTGACGCTTCTCGGTCTCGAGATCTTCTGGGTGAAAATTCGCCCAACATTTGCCCCCCAAAGTGGGGCACGTGCTTGCATGTGTCGCGCTTTGTTTCCCTGCGGTAGGAAGGCGTGTTTGGTAGTGCCATGAACTGGATGTTTCTGTCCCGTCGATGTCCTGCAAAGGAATTTACAGTTTTATGTGATCAAATGATGACCGTTTAGGATCGAAATATTTGAGATGAAGTGCGACCGTTCGAGGTCGGGTGCCGTTTGAGGCGAGTAGGTGTGCCCCGAGGGGGCTTAGCATTATTGATGCCAGGTTTACGTTCGAGTGGGTCACTGGATCGTTTGCGAAGATGGTTTATCGCCAGCTCAGAGCATGCCTAAGGATCGTTTGCAACCCCGTATATGTGTAAGTAGCTTAGCCATTTCAGAATTAGCAGAGCTAAATATCCATCCAACCGATGAATTTTGAAAGGATGTCAAAGTGTAGATTCTCACAACGATAGGGTCAATAGCCATTCAGAGCATGCCTGTGGACCGTTCGTGGTCGCGTACATGTGTAAATGATTAACCCATGTTAGTGAGAATTTACTACTTGTTCATCGCTTTCAGAATCTCTATTTTATCAGTAGATCCTAGGGTCCGGTACTTATCTGAGCGAGGCGCTTTGCATGCCCCCTGCTTCTGGTCTTCGCCGGTTCGGTAGCTTCATTCGGTTTTGGTTTGGTCCGGTATGCTGAACCGGTTAGTCCGGTGCCTCTGCCCTCGTCTATATATAGGGGCTACACCCCCCTTAGTTATTCCTTACCGAACCAACGAGAGCCGAACCAACCCTATTCCGAATCAAACCTTTGCCGAATCAGAGTGAGAGCCGAATCAACCCTATACCGAATCAGTCCCTTGCCGAATCAGCTTCGTATCAGGTACATGTCCTTTCGCCGAATAAACACGAAAGGTTTTTTTTTTTTTGCCGAATGAAGATGTGTGTTTGCATAGCCGAATGAACTTACAATGCCGAATGGGACTACCGAATGAAGCATATACCGAATGAGACTTGCAAAACTTGGCCACCGAATGAACACACACCTTCAATACCAGATGGGGCTTATGCCGAATGAGACTCGGGAACTTGAATCTTGAGCGAAATCTTAGGCTTTTATACGCTTGCTTTAGATACTTGCTTGTTTATGTTCCTACACTTCTTGTTCTAACACCGTGTTTTTCTTGTGCTGCAGAAAATGTCTTGCAAAGCGGAAACCCGATCGGATAAAAAGAAGTCTAAAGGTAGAGGAGAGTCATCTTCCTCCGTGCCCCCAGCCCAACCAGGGCCGGTGCGACATGGGCCTGCTCCGAGGTCGTTAGTGGACGGGTACGGTCCCCAGGAACTTCTGGTCTCCCCTCCCGATTGCTTTCCTAGCTCCCTAAAGGAGGAGCAACTTGATGTTATATCCCGTTCCTTCGGGATAGACAGGGCTCGCATGCTGTTGCCGGGAGATGGAGTGATGCCGTATAGTCCCCCCGAAGGTTACTTTGCTTACAGCAGATATCATTGCATGTGTGGTGCTATCCCTCCTATCAATGCCTGGATAGTTAGCTTTACCACATATTTGAAGGTGGCTCCATTCCAGCTCCAGCCGAACTCTTATGCCATTCTGGTGAGCCTTTTCGTTATCTTCCAGAGGAGGTACGGGCGCCCTCCTTCTAACCGGGAAATTCGATATTTGTATAACCTGAAAGGCTACAAGAAGGGGTCTCCGTATATTAGCCTGGAAGCGGCCGTGCCCTTCAAACCGGTCTTGGACTTATATTCAAAGTTTACTATGTTCAAGAAAGAATGGTTTTTTATCAAGGACGATTCTGTTTCTTTCCGCCTTTTCACTTCCGGCTGTAAGATGAATTTCATTTATATTTTCCATGTTCTGACTGTAGTGCTTCTTCTGACACGCTTCTATTTCTTGCTAGCGACAGGTGGCATTGCAGTCATGGAAGATGATTCTTTGGCGCGGATGGCTGCTGAAATAAAGGTCATTCCCGCACGGGACAGGTCGGCTTCGTTCCTGATCAGGAACGCTACCCTCCTGGAATACAACTTGATCCAGCCGCACCAGTCCGTGGTTAAGCAGAGGGACACGGCTGAGGAGAAGGCCGCTAAAGCTAAGGAGGGGGCCACGGTGAAGAGTGGCAAGAGGAAGCCCTTCGCACAGCATTCCATCGTGGGAGGCAAGAAGCTTAAGGAGTCTGAAGGCCCCTCTCCTAGTACTTGCCCGATCATCCCGGAGGAGGAAGGTGTGGAAGAGGGCGAAGGAGGCGATATGGAAGGAGAGTCGGAGGGCGGAGGAGATGGAGATGGTCAGGGTGGTAGTTGTGCTGGTGCCTTAACCTCTGGGCAAGACTCTGAACTGGATGAGGCTCTCCGCCAGGCCTTCGGGGAATCGGAGGGAGAATCGGAAGCGGAGAAGGCGAAGGAGACTGGCAAGGTCGGGGCTGGTGCCGATCTATCCCCAAAGGGCTCCTCAGCCAGGGTGACTCCGGCGGTGCAAGGTGAACTTTTGTCCTCTGTCGATTCCATTTACGATAGGGACTTAGAAATATTTTATGGTTCACTTCCGTCCTGGAATGAGATTCAGGACTTATTGCAGTATCCCACTCCTCCGCAGGGTTTGTATAATAGATGTGCACTCTCACTTTTTCTTTCTTTTTAACTTAACATGTTTCTTGAATTATGGATCGTCGTATGTTCATAACACTTGTTTTTTTACTCCAGGGGCAGGCCAGGCGGCTAAAACGTCAGACGTTCGACACCGCCTTGAACAATTCAAGTTGATGAGAGCTTCTGATAAGCCGAAGCCTCTTACTGGTCGTCCTGGGGACGTGGTCAGATACCGTCCTCTTCTTGGGGTCATTGAAGAGAGCATTCAGAAAAAGAAGAGGAGTCGTTCCTTATTTGAGCCTTCCCCTGGTCCGCAGCTTCCTGTTCAGCCTCCTCGTGATACCACGGAGGAGAGCACGGAGTTTATCCCCCCTCCACCTCCTTCTAAGAATCCCACTGTTATCCGTATAAGGCGTCCTGACGTGCCTCGCGACCCCTTTGCCGGTCATCCTGATTTAGATCCAAGCTCTCGGGATATTTCATTTGATGAGGCCACGGGTGAGCACCTTCTTCCCCGCAACCCCATGGTACGAGTGTTAGACGAGGCTAAGTCTTTAGATCTTGATCTGCTTACCACTCGGGTAGTTACCATGGGAGACGAAGCCAAAGCTAATATCGATCGAGTGGCTGAAGAGACCAAGAAGTTAATGAAGTATCATGCTCAATTGGTCAAGGCCGGGGAGGAGATTGGGAGTGCTAATATTCGGTTGCGGCTGAAGGTTGCCGATCAGGCCGAACAGCTTGCCGGTCAAGCCGTTCAGATTTCTCAGCACGAGGAAGTCTCCAGGCGGCTGAAAGAGACCATGGAAAAGGCTAGTAGGGCAGAATTACGGAAGATGGAGGCCGCCTGTAAGGAGCGGATCGACATGGCCATTGCGACAGTGGATGAGATTCGGAATGCGGATCTCGAGCAGGTAGAGGAGTTGTCTGGGAGGCTTGAGGCCGCGGAGATGGCTCAAGTCAAGTTAAAGGAGGAGATGGAGGAGATGAGGAGGTCTCTCCAGGCTGACTGCTTGAGATACCGATCAGAGAGGGATGTCGCTGTCGCCAAGTTGCAGGCTTCCGAGGCCCGGGTGAGGGAGTTTGAGGAGAATGAGGGGATGATGGACGAGATGCTGCAGGACATGTACTTCCGCACTTGGAAGGAGGGCAGCTTGTCTTGGATGGATGACTATCCCCGGGTCATGGCCAAGATATATCTTCGGGCTTTAGAGGAGGCCAGGGTCAATGCGGGTAAGGAAGGTGGAGTGGCTTTTAGTCTGGATGTGGTCACTACTCAGTTCTCGAAAGAGGAGCAAACGGCGGCGAAGAGGGGATGCGGTTGCTTGCTGCGGAGGAAGCGGGTGTGCAACTGGAGGATGAGGATCAAGCGGCGGACGCTGGTGAGTTATTCTTCTCTTTTCCTTTTCTTTCTGGGTTTCCATAACTTGATCGTTTATCGTTTGTTTAATGAATTCCTCTTCTGAATTGGACAGGCGGAACTTCCGATCAACACGCTGCGAGCTCCGACCCTGCGGCCAAGTAGGCTTGGGGGAGTTGGTAGGATGAGAGCGAAGTGTGGACGCAGCTGGTTACTTGTCCGGATTTGGCTACCTTTTTTATTTCCTTTTATCGCTGTTTATGTTAGTCCAAAACATTGATGTGACTGTAATGATATTATTTGCAAAGAATAACTTTATGTGATTTTATGACATAAGCTGATTTTGTTATGTTTAAATGTTGTTGTCATTTTGATGTGGTGCGTGAGAAGTATGCATATGCCTGTGATTTTAGTTGTGTTTGATGTTAAGCAGTTGCTTGAAATATAATTTCATGTTTTGCAATGTTAGTGTGACGTATGAATAAACTGTAGTTACATATTCATGTACAAGAGAAGAGAGTACCGCCCTTCATGTTTTAGTTGCAGGTGGTAGCTTTGAGCGTCTTGTGTAACTGATCATGGACATAGCTGAGTACCTTGCCACCCAGTACGTAGGCTTAGATTCTCATGAGTGAATGCTCCCTATTTGGTTTCCTGTACTCTGGAGTTTGTTATACAGGATAGGAGAAAAGTATTTAAATGAAATGGAAATATGGAAAAAGTAAAACTTCCAGTCACGGAAGGCCGTCGATGTGCTTAAGTTCGTGGCAAACGGGTTTTATAGTCACTTTCCCTAGCTGTGGGTCTTGGAGACATTTGTCACCCATCTTACGCCTCCGCGGGGAGTTTCTTTTTTACCACAGCCGCACTTAAGACACATCGGAGCCGAGATCGCGCACGGTAACTACCCGAACCATTATTGTCCGTAATCGTGGGTATTATTCGATTTACCGTGGCCGGCTAGCGTGGGTGCCGTTGGCCGTGAACTACCCCTGGCTGGCCACACCTTATGTTGGGGCTTAAAGTAGGTTCACGGTTACCGGCGAGCCGAACGCCGTAATGAGCTGCCATCGGCTATAGTCGACCTTTATGATGACTTATAATCGGCTCATTACAGTTGGCTTTGAGGGCAGTCGCGAGCAATGAGTTAACCCGCAGCAGAGGGATGCTGGAGCAAAAGAGTCTCATTGGCGAGTGCATAGAATCGTAGCGTACCTGTTAGGCCTTGTCCAGATGAGGCTGTGGTGCGTCTTGAGTGGAGATGCCATAGGATTTTGTTCAACAGAAAAGGATAAAGCTTAACAAGCAGCCAAGATATAAAGGAACAAGTTAAAAAGAGACAAGATTTTTTAAAGTGGTTCGGCATGAAAATGCCCACGTCCACTGATTCTCTTTGTTAATTCACTTCATATGGGCAGTACAAGTTAAGAAAAGTATCGACGGAGGTGTCGGATGTTCCATGCCCTCTGGAACACCTCTCCGTCCACTGTTGACAAAATATAAGCTCCGTTGTGGAGATCTTTATGAATTACATATGGTCCGTCCCAGATGGGGTCCAGTGCCCCGGGGCGCGGAAAGATTCGCCTGAGGACAAGATCTCCCTCTTGTAAGATGCGATGCTTGACTTTGGAGTTGTATAGTGCTGCCACTTTTTGTTTGTGAGCTGCTGCTTTGAGTGCTGCATCGTTTCTCCTTTCCTCAATCAGATCCAAATACATGAGGAGGAGTTCTTCGTTTTCTTCTGGATTGTAGTGGATCCTACGGTGGGAAGGAACAATAGTCTCAACAGGGAGCATTGCCTCCGATCCGTATGCCAAAGAGAAAGGAGTATGTCCCGTTGATGTTCTGAAAGATGTGCGGTAGGCCCAAAGTGTCGTAGGAAGTTCGTCCACCCAAGCGCCTTTTGACTTTTCAAGTTTCTTTTTGATTAGGGTTTTGAGAATTTTGTTGACAGCTTCGACTTGTCCGTTTGCCTGAGGGTAAGCTACTGATGAGAAGCTTTTATGAATTCCATGCTCTTGGCACCAGTCGGCGAATTCTTCGCTGTCAAATTGGAGTCCATTGTCCGATATGATCTTGAGTGGTACTCCGTACCTGCACAGAATATTTTTGATCAAGAAGTTGATAACTTTTGCTGAAGATATTTTATTTAGGGGTTCCGCTTCCACCCATTTGGTGAAATAATCGACTGCCACTATAGCATATTTGGCTCCGCCTCTGCCCGTTGGCAGTTCGCCAATTAAATCAATTCCCCATACAGCAAAGGGCCAAGGGCTGGTCATTTGAGTAATCTCATTTGTGGGTAGTCGAGAAATCTTGGCAAATTTCTGACATCTGTCGCATCTCTTGACGAAGTCTAAGGCGTCTTTGTTTAGTGTGGGCCAGTAATATCCATATCGGAGTATCTTTTTCGCCAGAGTCTGCCCTCCAGTGTGATCTCTGCAACTTCCTTGATGGATGTTGAATAAGATTTCCTTGGCTTCCCTTCCAGCGACGCATCTGAATAAGGGGCTAGAGAAGCCACGCCAATAGAGGATGCCTTCTTGTATTGTGTAGTGGGGAGCTTTCCTCAAAATTCTCCTGACTTCATCACGTTTGTCAGTAGTGTGCCGTCCTGCAAATATTTCCGGATAGGAGTCATCCAAGTTCCTTCTTCGATTGCAGTTATCAGATTCACTTGTTCGAAACTTGGGGCTAGCTGCCTTGAGATGGCTAGTGCTCCGGAAATGGTGCTATTCTTCATACTAGCTTGCTTTGCTAGTTCATCGGCCTCTTGGTTATCTTCTCGAGGAATGTGTTTGATTAGATAATGGTCCAATTGATCGAGCAGCAGTTTGGTTTTCTTTAGATATGTTGTGAGTCGTTCTCCTCGTGTCTGGAACTCTCCTAGTACTTGGTTTACGATAAGTTGAGAATCACTATGAAGACATAAAGAATTGACTCCAATTTCTAAGGCAAGCTCCAATCCCGCTATTACTGCCTCATACTCCGCATCGTTGTTAGTGGCCGCGAATTCCAACCTTAATGCATAGTACAGCTTTCTTCCCCTGGGGGTGATTATCACAATACCTGCCCCCGAGCCTTGTTCGTTCGATGCTCCATCTACAAAGAGGTTCCACTTGATGCTTTTTGCTATTTCAAATTGATCCTTGCCTTCGTTGGTAGTGAATTCGGCAATGAAATCGGCCATGGCTTGCCCCTTGATAGCGGTGCGAGGATGGTAGGTGACGTCATACTGACTTAGTTCAATGCACCATTTGAGGAGTCGTCCAGAAGTGTCGGGACGATGGAGCACCTGTCTTAGTGGTTGATCGGTTAGAACTCTGATGGAGTGAGATTGGAAGTAGTGTCGCAGTTTTCGTGACGCGATCAATAAACAATATGCCAATTTCTCAAGTTTAGGATATCTGGCTTCTGCCCCTGTAAATCTCTTACTTATAAAGTATACCGGACGTTGTGTGCGGTCTTCTTCTCTTACCAGGGCAGCGCTTAAAGCATGAGATGATACAGGGAGGTATAGGTATAGCTCTTCGCCTTCGTTTGGAGTTGAGAGTACTGGTGGTTTCTGAAGGTGTTCGATCAGGTTAAGGAAGGCTTCTAAGCATTCATCGGTCCACTCGAACTTTCCTTTGTCTTTCTTGAGAGCTTCGAAGAAAGGGACGCACTTGTCAGTTGCTTTGGAAATGAATCTGCTTAGGGCGGCCACCTTTCCGTTTAGGCTTTGCATTTCTTTTCGAGTGGAAGGTATCCTTATTTCTTTTAGAGCCCGGATTTGTTCAGGGTTTGCTTCAATTCCTCTGGCATGGACGATGAATCCTAAGAATTTTCTCGATGACACTCCGAAAGAGCACTTCATAGGATTCAGCTTCATTCCATATCGGCGAAGTACCTGAAACATCTCGCCCAGGTGGCTTACATGATCGTCGGCTCTCCTGGACTTTACCAACATGTCATCCACATATACTTCCATAGTTCGTCCTATTAATTCCGCGAACATCTTGTTGACGAGGCGCTGATAGGTAGCTCCGGCATTTTTGAGTCCAAAAGGCATGACTTTGTAACAATATAATCCCCGGTCAGTGATGAAGCTAGTGTGGTCTTGATCGGGAGCGTGCATGGGAATCTGGTTGTATCCGGAGTATGCATCCATAAAAGATAAGAGTTCGTGCCCGGCAGTGCTGTCCACAAGTTGATCGATTCGGGGGAGCGGGAAGCAGTCTTTCGGGCAAGCGTCATTTAAGTTGGAGAAATCAATGCATGTTCGCCACTTCCCATTAGCTTTCTTTACTAGTACCGGGTTAGCGATCCATTCTGGGTAGATGGCTTCTCGTATGAAGTCATTAGCAAGTAGGTTCTTTACTTCCTCATCGAGGGCAGCTGATCGTTCTGCTCCCATGCTTCTCTTTTTCTGCTTTATCGGTACCTTGGTGGGATCGATGTTCAGCATGTGGCATGCTATGTCTGGGGAGATTCCTGTCATATCGGCATGTGTCCACGCAAATACATCTAAGTTGTGGCGGAGAAAGTCAATGAGTTGATCCTTCAATTCTGTTTTTAGCTGAGATCCTATTTTTAATAGTCTACTTGAATCATGTTTGTCTACAGATACGAATTCCATGGCCTCTGCAGGCTCAGCAGTAGCCTCCTCCTCCTTATCCCTGGGGTCTAGTTCATTGAAAGGATCGCTGGTGTATCGAAGAGGAGGGGCTTTCTTTAGTTGCTATGCTTCCAAGCTTTTCATGCAGAGAGTAGTCTCTGCATCTTTCCCTTTATTCTTTCTACGGTTATTGCGAAGTTCAGTTACATAGCAATCTCGAGCGGCGTCTTGATCTCCTTCAACTTCTCCTATTCCGTTATCTGTTGGGAATTTCATCTTTAGGCACCACGGGGCTAGGACAATTTGGAAGTCAGATAAGGCTGGTCTTCCCAAGAAGGCGTTGTAGGCCGAGTGGTTTTCTATTAGTACGAACTTTTGTTTTCCCACAACGGAGCGGGGATGACTTCCTATTTCGACGAAGAGGTCAAGTTGCCCGAGGGGCATTTTCGCATCTCCAGTGAAACCGTGCAGGGGTTTGTTGCAGGGAGACACATCCTTCATTGACAGCTTCATTTTGTCGAAAGCATGCTTGAATAGGATATTTACGGAGCTTCCTGTGTCTATTAGAATTCGGAAAACTTTAGCTGGACCGAACCAGGCAGAGATGACCATGGGATCCATATGCGGATACTGTCTTCCTTCTAAATCACGCCTACTGAATACGATGTCGTCACTCTCTTTCCGTTTAGGGTAGCGTTCTTCCATAATGGAGTTAACATAGCCTTCAGCATTTCTAAGTGACTTGCCGTATCTTTCCATCTCTGCCCAGCTTCTGTCGGCGATGTGTGGTCCTCCCGAGATGGTATGAACCACTATCTTCTCTTGACTAGAGCCACTGGTGTTGCGATTCCCTCCGCCTACTTCTGGGAGGGGTCGCTTTGAGTTCTCATTGGCAGGAGTTGGAGTCCTGTTCTGACCTTTCACATAGCATTCCATCCTTCTTCTTCTGATGTGTTCTTCGATCAAGTCCCAGAGATGGTGGCATTCATTGGTGTCATGTCTGTGGGATTCGTGGAAGCGGCAGAACTTTCCAGACTTGAGTGCGTTATCAGATTCTTTCTTGTGCGGGGGGCGCTTGTATCCGAGTTCGCCCTGAGTGGCTAGAAAGATGTTTTCGATTGTTTCATTCAAAGGAGTGTAGGAGTCAAATCTTGGTCCTGGTCGATATTGGCGTTTTTCAACCTTCCTGCCCCCAGCATTGTCTCTAGATTCATTTCTTCGAGTGTCCTTAGCTGCAGCGGGAACCTTGTCCGAAGTTGTCTTACCTTGTTGCCCTGACTGCCTCTCAGTGGCGGCGTCTTCAAGTCTCATATACTTTCTAGCTTCATGGAAGAAATCAGGTAAAGTAGCCGGTTTTTCCTTAGTTAGTCTTCTAGCGAACTTGGTATCTGGGTGTACGCCACTACAGAGGGCCATTAGGGTGAGCTTCTCATCGGCATCTTGGACTGCAGCCGCTGCGGCGTTGAATCGGGTTAGATATTGTTGCAGTGTCTCTCCGGATTTCTGTTTGACATTGGATAGAGAATAAGCATCCTTGGGTTGTTCTACATGGATGCGGAACTGGCTAATGAACCTTTCTTTCAACATCTCCCATGAGCTGATAGACCCTTGGGGTAGATGGCAGAACCAGGAGGTAGCTAGATCTGCTAGGAATAGCGGAAAGCATTTACACAACACCCCTTCTGTTGCTCCGCTCATGAGCATATGCTGGGTGTATCTCTGTAAGTGTACGATGGGGTCGGAAGTCCCCTTGTAAGGTTCCATGGTTGGCATTTTCCATTCCCCGGGGGTGATGGCAGTTTCGATATTGCGGGTGAAGGGGCTGGTGACCCTAGCGCCTATGCCTCGATCCCTTTGCTCCCGTTGGACGCATTCTCTGAATAATCGTGCCATTCTTTCATCAGAATTTGGAGCGGATAGAAATGAACTTGGTTCTTCCCTGCAGGATCGATCTCGTCCAGATGACCTGTAGGGATGGTATAGTCTATCACTTCTGACGTTATCCAGTGGTTGCCTCTGGCTGCTCAGATGCATGCTAGGACCAGCTACAGTTGCCCCCTGCCTTGATCTTCCCCTGTGGGGTTCTGTTTCGAGCATTTCCATGGGGTCAACTTCGGGCTGGGTTCTAGCTCGGCTCCGCTCAGCGGGGTTTCTATGATTAGGCGGCATGACTGGCTCTCCTACATCCGACCCTCGCCTGGCGCCTCCCCCACTGGGTTCGGTTCCAAGCGCTTCCTCGAGTCGGAGTTCGGGCTGAGTCCGGGCGCGGCCCCTATCATTGTTGTTCCTGTTGATGGCTTCTTCGAAGAGGGAAGACCTTTGCTGTCTACGAGATCCTCCAGATTGAGATTCATCCCATGATTCGGTGTTGCGGTTGGATTCTTCGACATCCCTCAAGCGTGACATGAGTTGGTTCACTAAAGCTTCTTGTTGGGATGCGAAGCGGTTAGTCACTTCCACCACAACTCTGTCTAGATCTGCTCTAGTGATTACTGCCGGTTGTTCCGCGGCCGGGGCTGTTGGAATCGCCTGATCTACATGCGGCACTGCTGCTGTAGTGGGATGGTTCTCTTGATCTGGATCCACTGGATTTGGAGCGCTGCTGGTTGCAACGTTCTTTCCCTTGTTGGCGTCTTTTCTTGGCCTGGAAGTCATGTTTCCTAGGCAATGAAGGGTGCTATTGGGAAAGAAGGTTGAATGAGGGAAGCTTTAGCTTCGAGTTCGAATTTCTCTGTGAAAGCACCAAAAATGTTTGCGCAAAAAATGGGCAAACACCTCTAAGTCGTGTGATTTAGTTGATTTTATGTGATTCTTAATGATTTAGATGAGTTATGTAAATATGAAAAAAGCAAGGGCTGAAATGTAAAAGACACACAGATTTATAGTGGTTCGGCCAGAACGTGCCTACGTCCACTTTATATGTTATTATCTTCTTTCTTTCAGATTACAAGTACAATGCTTTGTGTACAAGTATATGAAAGTAGTTTGAAAGTTCCTTCCGTGCTTGAGCTCTCAAACTTGTCTGCCATTGTTGTACCCCTGCCCCTCTATTTATAGACTGAGGTTGGGGGCAGGGGTCTTGGATGTATATAGCTGCTGGTGGGCCTGGGCTGAAGCAATCTGGCCTGGCAGCGTTCTGGTTCGGCGAGGCTTGGTTCGGTAGTGGTTGGAGAAGGTTGGATCGGTGGGGCTTTGGACCGGTGGTCGTTGGTGATGGAAGTTGGTTCGGCATGAAGGTTGGACACGTGTGGTTCGGCTAGGAGTTTGGTCCGGTAGGCAATGGACCGGTGTAGGGTGAGATTGGAGGACCGGATGTGTTTGACCGAATGGGGCATGGCCTTGTGCCGAATGTTCTTGGAGGAAAGTATGCATGGGCCGAATGGTATATATCTTGAATTGCCGAATGAACTTGTGCTTGGAACGCCGAATGGACTTAGGAACCGGAAGGAATGGAGGTTGCGAGTCCGGGTTAAACTGACGCTTCTCGGTCTCGAGATCTTCTGGGTGAAAATTCGCCCAACATATATATATATATATATATATATATGGACACTCACCAACCATTGAGAACCCTACATTAAATGTCAACTCGAGGCATGTCTCGGTGAATAAAAATCAAGCGATGTAGATCTAGAAAGATCTGCTGCACTTAAGGAGGAGGCGAATCTACTCAAAACTAACAGGTTTATCTGTGATGTCCTGTACCCAAAATGAGTATCCAATCCTTTACTTATGAGAGAAACAAATGGAGAGTGGCGGACATACGCCGACTACTCAGATTTGCACAAGGCATAGCAAAGCATAGTTTTCCACTTCCAATGATCAAACAACTAATAGACTCAACCATCAGACATGAATTAATCTCATCCATGGATGCAGACTACAGATACAACCAGATACTGAAACATGTCCCAGACCAGGAATACAACTATTTCATTACTAACTCGGGACTATAGTGCTATGCTACATTCCTTGGATTCAAACTTGAGAACGCTTATGCTACTTACCAAAGGACGATTAACGGGTCATTTAAAAATTAGATCAGCCGATCGATGAAAGTATATATGGTTAATATGCTTGTGAGATCACGACCATCGAACGACCGCATCGATGACTTTGCAAATATATTTAGTGCTCTCCGACAACTGTAGAATGAAACTTGATCCTTTGAGATGCTCTTTCAGCGTTGTATAAGAAGAATTCTCAGGTTTCTTCATTGATTCTCGTGGGATTGAGGCTAATGTCAGAAAATGCTGAAGATTAGGGTCATCCATGTACCCAAGAAACCAAGCAGGTATAGAGCGAAGTCAGAAGATTATCCCAAGCTGATTCAACTCTAGGGCCGTCTACAAGTTTATTCTCTTCTTCAACCTGACCAAGAGAGGGAAGAAAACTATCGAATGGACTAAAAACTGCATTGATGAAGTTCTAGCTCTGAAGATCGCTTAAAGAATTTTATCCGAGCTGTTGGATAGCGAAGATTCACACATCAATTTGGCCATGGTAACACACGCCATAAGAATCGCATTGCTATATAAAGATAAATGAATCCAAAGACCAGTATATGATGAAAGCTAACTATTGACAAGCTCACCCCCTTAACGTTTGTTTCGACCAGCCATTATTGTAGGTCCTATGGCAACCCTAGATGTCCGGAAGGTTACTCAAATGAAATATCAAGCTAAGCCAATTTGACATCACTTATCTCCTTCAGAGAGCTATCAATGGTCAAACATAAGCATACTTCATATCTAGATTCATTGCATCAGACAATTATCCGAAGAACAGTAGAGAACCGTCCAACCAATGGAGAACATACAAAGTTGGAACTTCCGATAATCGGATTTCTAATGTCGAAGCTGCATAAATGAATCCTGAGAAATGATCGATCTATTACGCTCTGAAACTCAACTTCCTTGCAAAAATTACGAAGCATACATTTTAACATCTCAAATCGATCCAGGAGAGGATCGATACAAAGGTAGGACTTAAAACAACCATCGAGCGTTGTTATAACTCAAATTTCACTTCAATCCAGGAGAGGATCGATATGAAACTTAATCCAAACAAAAACTAAAGAACTTGATAACAGTCCGCAAATGTGCAAAAGTGAATAGGAGTCAGGCTAACATATGTGCATGTATGCCAAACTAACATTCACTTTTCAAAATTACCAGGAATTTAATGCTTACTTGATGGAGATCATAATGATGAACAAAAAAATTGCTAGTGCTCAACACTCGGTTACAATAAAACACTGCATGATCATTGACAATCAACAGTTTGACATCTACGTCACTGAAGATCAACCAAAGGCTACATATTTTGATAAAAAGATAGCAACTACTCAGCGAAATGGATAGAACTTTTTAGAATGAAGATGGAAATTTTCAAAGCACGTCATGTTCACACAAGACGTACTTTAGGGGGCAAATGTTATCCCGCTATTTGGCAAGGCCATGATACCAAGAACTTGACTAGAAACCAAGGATAGTTCATCCTAGAGATCGTTAATACATAGGTCTAGTATGGATGTTGGTAAATTTTTTCTGAGTCTGGATGAAGCTACAAATAATATGATATGACAAGCAAAGCTAAGACAGCCAATATTCCAAATTTCAAGTCAATCGGAGTTCGTATGCACAATATATTGATCGATCACGATTGAGAAATCCAAACTTGCATCGATCATAAATTAAGATCTATAAGTCCAAATGCCTCCAAATTTTCAAATGAGCTTACGTGCGACCTATGGAATTCTCATGCCAAATTTCAGCTCGATGGGATTAAATCTTGATCGATACGAAATTCGTGCGTATCGATCACGGACCGAAAAACTCCAACTTTCATCGATCATAACTCGAGATCTACAAGTCCAAATGCTATGAAATTTTCACAGGAGCTTATGTACGATATAAAGAACATTCCTGCCAAATTTCATCTCGATCGGAGCAAATCTTGATCGATACGAAATTCGTTCGTATCGATCACGGACCAAAAACTCAAACTTGCATCGATCATAACTTGAGATCCACATGTCCAAATGCTACGAAATTTTCACAGAAGGTTACGTATGACATAAGGAACGTTTCTACCAAATTTCATCTCAATTGGAGCAAATCTTGATCGATACGAAATTCGTTCGTATCGATCACGGCGAGCCGAAATTTCGTTGGATCGATCGCGTGGGCCCACCCACGTGCCAGAAGAAGTCCCCGAGATTTGAGCAAAATATCAGCCTTCTACACCTATAAATAGAGCCCCAGAGCCTACAGAAGAAGGATCTTTTTGCTCTCCTACATCCAGAATCTGCCGAATCCATTTTTGTACTCCATAACTGTTGTTGTCCATGAATTTCAACATTATAATCCGCTGTAATCTGCTGTAAGCAGCTGTAATCGGCAAGTGAATATCAATAAAATCATCAACTTCATAGTGGATGTAGGCCATATGCCGAGCCACTCTAAAACTCTGTGTTTCTATGCATTTTGTTATATGATTATTTGTCTGTTTGTTAGATCTGCTTCATTTTATATTTATTCTCTTCATTTTATCTCTTCAAACACATCCGAAGAGTGTTGTGCCCAATTTTGGTGCAAACAATCATGTCCGAAGATAACAGTAATTCAACAACATCAGAAGACTGCCAACACTCAGCAACGTGACACAGCCATAGAAAATCTCATCAAGACAGTGATCACTCCTCAAAACCAGTTAATAATTATTCATCTTGAAGAGTATAACTATTTGTTGTGGAAACTTCAAATAGAAACTACACTTCAATGTTATGGCTTTGAAGGATTTATACTTGGTACCATCTTTATTCCTCCCAAATTCATAACTAATCAAGAAAACAAGATGATAAGTAATGTGGAATACACAAAATATCATAGACAAGATAGACTTATAAGTTCATGGTTGCTATCATCTATTAGCACCAATTTGCTATCACAAGTTCTTGGATGTGAAACATCAAATGAGATATGGGCCATTATTGAGAGAATATTTAATACCCAATCTACAGCCAAAGTTATTCACTACAAAAGACTGTTGCAAAATATCAGAAAGGACTGTTTACATTTAAATATTTGTCATGATCAACATAACATGTGACATGTTAGAAGCAGCAGGCCATAGAATTTCAAACACAGAGCAAGTTTTAACTATCTTAAATAGCCTCGGTGAAGAATGTGAGTCTGTTGTAGCAGTAATCTCATCAAAGAAAACTATACCATCTATAAAATATGTTCACTCAACCCTTCTTGCTCATGAAGGAAGAATTGATCACAAGAAGCCAATAGATGTAGACATGTCAATTAACTATGCAGTCAACTACAAAGGTAAAGGACAAAACAACAATAAAGAAGATTAGACTATCAAAGGGGTGATTATTTTAACAGATCAAAAGGTCGAGAAAGATGGAATAACAATAACAGGCTAAAGTGTCAAATATGTGAGAAACTTGGTCATACTGCAGTTAAATGTTATTTCAGATTTAATGCAAATTATACAGCCGGTCAAAGTCAAAGTAATCGGAGAAAAACAAATCCAAATATCAATGTAGCCCAAGTTGATTCAAATAATCAGTCTGATGCTTCAAGAAATTATCAACAAAACTCAACTATAAAGTCAGATGATGTGGCAGATGAAAGCTGGTATCCTCACTCAAGGGCTACCAACCACATTACAAACAACTTAGACAACCTGAATCTTGGACAAAAGGAGTATAGAGGTAAACATTCCATATACATGGGCAATGGTGAGAGTATTAAAACTACATACACTGGACTTGCTTGCAGCAAATGTCGAAGACAACTATATTTCAATAATTTATTAAGAATACCACAAATAAAAAAATCCCATGAGTGTGTCACAATTTGCAAGTGACAATAATGCTTATTTTGAATTTTATCCTAATTATTGCTTATTCAAAGATATAATCACTGCATGGTAATGTTGACAGAAGACTGTACTAGTTTAATCTTATTAACTCAAGGAAGTCAAGGAGATATGAAAAATATTGTAATCTTTATGTGATTACGGAAGGAAAAAATAGCGTGTTTAATGTTTGGCATAGCAAGTTAGGACATCCAAATGTCAATGTCGTAAAGAAGGTCTTAATACATAAGAAAATTTCGTTTGAAAATATTACATTGCCATATGTGTGCATATATTATCAAATGGGAAAAAGTCATAAAATCTCATTTACTGATCCACAAACAAAGTGTAATGACCCGGATTTTTCAACGGTTAATTTTGAATATTTAATGGTTTAAATGTTGGATGAAATCTATAATTGAGTGAATAAGTTTTTTAAACTGAAAATTAAGCAATTTCGGAATTTTTGAAATCATCAATTTAATCGATTTGTTAAAATAGCGATCCGGGCGCAGTCCCAAAATTCGGCAAAACTAAATCCATGGATTCATAATAGTGTATTATTATCTGATTTCAAATTTCATATTATTTGGAGTTATCATTTGGTCGTACGGGATAGAAACGCGTTGAAATTTATGTCGAATTTAATATAATAATATGGTCAAAAAAGCTATCTTCTTCATACGATCGAACTAGGACTCAAAACCTTTTCCATTTTGCTCGGAATAGGGGTATAACATTATGAACGCCTAGCGGCATGCCTTAATAGGAGTTCAGAATTTCCCTATATATATAATACGGGATGTTTTATATATATGTGTGTGTGTGTGTGTGTGTGTGTGTGTGAAATCAAATCAAGTTAGCCACCTATTCATGTTTAAAATCACGTCTTGCTTTTTTTCTTTTCAAATCAGTAAAAATCAAAGTCAATTCAAAAAATAAATTAATTGCAAGCCTTCGTCCCTCTTTCCTATTATAATATCGTATTCCTTCATCTGCAAGGAATTCAAACCAAAAAAAATCCAAATCGACTTCGTTCGATTCGAAAAAAATATAACAAATCGAGTTCGATAATACTCTAGAGGACAGGGACGATGTGGTCAAAATCGAAGGCGCGATCGAAATCGAAATCGATCTACAATCCATTCAAAGCCGAGCTCAGGCGCGATCGAAAGAGAGACAAAAAGCAGCTCGAGATGGCAGCAGGCTCACATGCGTGTAATGGGCTATGGCGGTGGCATAGGGGGATAGTCAGTGACGTTCGTGGCAAGGAAGGGCTAGCGATCGCATCTCGAAAAAAAAGAATTGGAACGAGACTGTCGCGATTTTCCTAGGGCACACACGAGGCTGCGGTGGCGATCGGGGAAGGAGGTCGAGGCACGGTGGTCTTTGGTAGTGGTTCGTCGATGGAGGAGAGGGTGGGGGATGTTTGGAAGTAGTGGCGTGGATGTGTTCAAGCATACCGAAGCTTGTCGTGAGAAGGGAATGAGGCGCGTGTGGAATAAGCGGGTAACAATCGTATTAAGGTTAATTAATTAAGTTTTTATTTTAATTTATAATGTAATTAATTGTAGATCGCGAACTTTATAAATACAATATTTAACTCATACGAGCTCAGAATCGCACGAAATAAACGACACCAGAATCGTACCAAGGAATACCATGCATAGGAATTGGCTTAGGATTTTCAGAATTAGCTGAGAGCTTAAAAAATTGGAAAACTATGGATGTTCGGCTAATTTAAAATCAAGGTGAGAAATTCTCACTCATTTGATTTCCAAATTTTAAATTTAAAGAGTTAAATTTAATTATTGGGTGCTTGATTGAACTGATAAATTATAATTATCTGTTTTATGTTATATGTATATATAGTAGTATATATATTAGTAGTTGGAGTGATATTCCCGCACATTATAGCGGATGAGTCCCTATGCGTCCCGCATAATAGCGGATGACCCTTTTTACCGCGATATATCTCCCGAAGTGGGATTGCTTTTTAATATTGTGTTAACATCTATGGATGCAAGAAAATAGGTTGGAGGGATCCAACTGGATTCCTCAAAATGTTAAATTTAATTTCATATATTGCGATATATGGATTGTGTAGAATAATCTAGCATAGATTATTGTAGTGATTGAAATTATTGGATGCTATTGCAGCACTGGCCTAAATTTTGATATTTTAATAACCATAAATATATTTTTAAAATGGAAGGAATTAAAGGGAATTTTTGATATAAAAATATTTATATTGGAATTGGGCTTATTTAAATGATATTGAAATAGAAAAATATAACTGATTTTTGGTTATACTTGACTATTGTGAATTATTAAATGGAGAATTAAAAAAAATTATATGAGAGAATTTATAAATGATATTCTGGGAATGTAAAAAAAGAGTTGAAGTCAATATTAAAAAAAGTTGGAGGTAATAAATAGATTTATAATGAAATAGATTTAAAAAGTGGAATTTTATAAATAAGATTGCTTTTATAAACAAGAAAAAACTCAAAGGAGTTATAAAAATTATAAATGATGTTTATAAATAAAGAAAACCGATATCAGGATGATAAATTGGAAATATAAAATTCATAGGTGAAATTATATTAGAACATGGAAATAGGGTGAGGAAAATAGCGGATTACTATTTTTGAAAGTGAAAATGGTTAAGGAAATCGGAATGAAAGCGATGTGATGGAAATCGCGAGGAATTTATAAATTGAATTGGTTACTGAGATTTTAAAAATATATTTTATATTTTAAGAAGTAAGTTTGTTTTAAATGGAAAATTTTATTATTTAAAAACTATGGATTTTATACTACTTGAGATTGAAATACTTCGGTAAGTAGATTTTCTAATATTAAGTATTTATTTAATAAATTCTAACTTTTAAGTTTAGCATTGGAAATTTATTTGTTCATCTAAAAATGAGTTGTTGATTTTATAAAAGTGTTTTCAACATTTTAAATAATAACGCAAACATATTTTAAATAAATTGCTATTCTTTAAAAAATACTCGTTATATATATATATATATATAGCTTTGAAATGATTACAAATTTATTTATGGATTCTCTCGAGATGCATAGACGGGGTTTATTAAAGGATGAGATTCTATAAGAGAGATCTTATAAATGGAATTTTAAAGACTTAATAAAATTTCCGATGTTTAGATGCGATAACTTCGGAAAGATTTGAATTCATTTAAAGGAGTTATAAATAGTTGGTGGGATCATAAACAAGTATAACCGATTTGGAAATCGTAGGAAGAATTTATTAAAATTTCGGAGACTTGTGAGATAAATTATGAAATATTTCCAAGTTTAATCTTAAAATGATTTTGGAAATTATACGTATAAATGTTTTCCTAAGTACTCAAAGGAAGGTTTTGGAAAATAATTTTTAGTGCGAAAGATTTGGAATAGAAATATGTTCTAAGTGTTATAAAAATGGAAGTTCGAATATTTCTAAGTATTGAAAATGGGAAATGTCCTGTTATGGATCCAAGTATTGAAATTGTTTCCAAATATAGAAATATTGAAAGAGATAGAATATATATCTGGGTGAAGATGTTTTGAAATAAATATTTTGGAGATTATAAAATAAGGCCTAGTGTCTACATATGGATGTTTTATTAAAATTAAATAACCAACTATCAATATTGGCCAATCGCGTTAATTGTTTTCGAAGAGACTGGGATTGGATTTAATTATTCAAAAATCACTTCGATCTGGTTTGAGCGTTACGAATGAATGTCGTGAAGATGATGAAGACGGTGATTTGGTTTGTCTAGACCTTGGGCAACCTGTATGAAAAAATGTTATCATAACATCGTCATTGGAGGGCAATGAGCATTCTAAGAAGAATTGTTTCTTGAAAGGTAATGCTTAACCTCGAGCCTCATCAACTGGGAATGACTAAAATAGAAAAAATGTAGCAAGGCTAAGTGGGTTGCACCCAATTAGGGTATGTTGTCACTTTTCTAGATGTCCTCGAAAACTTATTTATTATGGATATAGTTGTGTATGAAAGAAGCGCTCGATGGTAAGGGTGGGAACACCCGGGGTGATAACATATTCATTTTATCCAGGTTAGGGGTAGGGCGATCTTGTGTAGCAGGGGATCCCAGCGTGGTCCTCGGTACATTGTTCTAAAGGTGTACTGTGATGGGCGGTACCCCAGTGGCTCAATCATTCATTGGAATCCATTCTCTAATACGAGCTTATGGTTTTGTTTGTAGAGCCTAGTATATTGGAATTCAATTAATGTAACAATTTCAACTATTTGAATAAGTATTTGTATTTAGACGTTATTATAATATCACTGGATTTTCTATAAAATATTTTGTTTATCGTAAGGGAAAAACCCATCGTGTTTATGTGTGACGCGGTCTTACGAGATACCGTTGTATTTAAAAGGAGTTTGATAACTCTAATAATTCAGATTGAGTGTGTTTTCTCACTCTAGTTTTCCAGATTAACTCTGGTGTTATTTTATTATAATGCTCAGGTCAGACTGAGTATTACATATCTAGGATAGAATGCTATGGAGCTCGGGAGGAAAGTTGGATAATAGAGACGTATCTCCGTACTTGATTTATATTTCCACTGTATGAGGATAAGTTATTATAACTGTCCAGATTGATGTATGGATTATTGTACTCTGATGATTGTAAGAATATAAACTATTACAGATTCTTTTGTGTAAAAATATGTTAATATATATTATATTTTGTTCCGCTGTGATTGTGAGATTCTGTGTTGTTTATTTTTCTTCTACCTCTTTCTTCTTCTTTACCCTAGTTATTTGCGCTTTCATACAATTTGGGTTGAACAGGAGTGAATTATTATCAACTCAAAGGTACAAACAACGGATCGCTACATTTGGTATCAGAGCTGATGGTGAATCGAGAACCTTGGCTCTGGTAGGGATTTACTCATTAGAGGTAGGGTTAGTAGTACCTTAGAATGAGTTTGAGTGTATTAATATATATGAGCACGTATTTATTAGTGAATATAAATGGTCTTATATTGTGTTGACTTATCTGTTGAGTGGCATATAAATTGTATTCGAGTAGTGGGCGAGTTTCTAAACACTTGAACGCAATAAATTGACACAGTATGGTTTTGAAGCGGGCAAATGAAATAATTTTAACCAAATTATATTTTGATATAAAAGAGAATATTTTTTTCAAAATTATTACAGTGGTGTGTTTGGTTGTTATTATATAATCAAAATAAGTTTATAAAAATTGAAATGGTTATTATAACCAAGCAGAGATTGTATAAGTATGAATTATACAAATGGATTATAGTTAAAAAGGATTCAAACCAGAATTTAGGGATTTAAACTCTCGAAAGCTTGAGAAATGTTTTAAATGGGTTTGAACTAAGTATTGGAAAAAATTGAAATCCCGAAAGATAAAAATGTTTTCTAAGGTGGTTGAATTTTAGAAGTTAAATTTGAGATTTTGGAAGAGAAAATTGTTTTAAATGGAGTTTGGAAGTAGTTTACCGCTGAACTCACTTCAGTCGCTGAAAAATAATTTTGATGATGACAGGCGCATCATCCGTATTCATTTTCGAGTTTCTATATGACAGATTGCCGTCAAAATTGATTTGATTCAGATTTGTTAGGCAAACAAGTTTTGTTTAAAAATTATGAAAGGAATTATTTTGGATAAAATCAGGTTGATTTTAAAATTTAAAGGAAGTGGTTGTTAAACCAAAGAGTGTGTGTGTGTGTGTGTGTCTATATATTTGATTTCAAGTGATTTGAAATAAATACCAAGTGCTTAAAAATTCTGGAATCCTGTGGAAGACGATATTATAAGGAGGAAAGTGTGAAAATTTTAAGTTGGAATAAAATTTAAAGTGAAAAGGTCAAAATGGAATTCAGCTTAAGTTAAGTTGGATAAATTAAATTTTGGAAATTTAAATGATTGATTTTAATTGAATTAATATAGTGTATTAATGAAATGGGAGTTAACTTAGCAAAGTAATTGAAATATATAATGAAATTTAATGAATTAAAAATAAAATGGTTTGGAGTGGAATTAGTTGAACTATGAGTAACTTGAAATATATAATGGCAGCAAGTCTAACGGCTCTTTCTCCCTCTCTCCCTACATCTTCTTCTCCTCAGATTGTTGTTCCTTGTCTTCCCCTCCTGGTAGGCTCCAATCCCTCTGTTCCTCCTCCTCCTCCTCTCCCGCCGCCTTTACCCCCTCCTGCTCAGACTGTAACCACTCCCTCGCTTGTTAACCCTTCCTCGGTTGCTGTTACAGACATCTCATCTCCTTCTATACGATCTTGGTCTTCTCTCTTTGCTTCCAAACCGCGTAATGCTGGTGTGTTCTCGCCTATAGATTACAATCTTAATTATCTTGGCAAACCTCTTTTGCCACCTGCTGAATTATACTCTGAAGGGAAAAATTACTGGGATGATTATTTAGTGGGTTTCTTTCTTGGTGAAAGTGTTAATTACATGGCAGTCATCACTCACTTCAAGAGATTTTGGAAACTTAAGGGATCTTACGACATAAAGTCTAATGGTACTAACTTTTTTTTCAAATTCAATTGTCAAGAGGATAAACTTAAAATTCTGAAAGCTGATCCCACCTTCATACGTGGGCAAATGTTTATTATTACCACTTGGAAACCATCTTTTGGTACTGTGCAATCTCAAGTTAAATATGTTCCTATCTGGATACATTTATATAATATACCACATATCGCATGGACATTACTTGGCATAAACTGGATTGCCTGTCATCTGGGTAAGCTGATATGCTTCAATGAAGCCACAGAGAAGCAAGAGCGATTGGAATACGCTAAATGCTTGATTGAAATCTCGCCAGACAAAGAGTTACCTGATTATATCCTTGTTGGAGATAGTCAAGACACAGTTCAAAAAGTGTATGTTGAATACACTTGGAAACCCCTAATATGTACTGAATGTAAAGCTTTTGGCCACTCAACAATGACATGTGACTTACATGGTAGCAAAGAAGACATTAATGAAAAAACTGGTAACTTACATGTCATCAAGGAAAAAGCAACACAAAAAGCAGACAATTCAAGCTATGTCCAAAAGAAACCTGTGAAAGATAATGTCAAAAAAGATGGTGATGAAATGCACAGAGTAAAGCAACAGTATTGGCAAAGGAAAGAGAAACAATCAAATGCTATATTAACAGAGACACAGAGCAATATAGAAATTAATGAGAAAAAAGATGCTTCTGAAATTGACAACATACACAAAAACATGGAAAAAGCAATAGATGGTAACATAGAGATCAATAATTCCTTCTCTATACTTGCTGATATAGAGGAAGGTGAATTAATTGAAATACATGATGATGTTCATAGCAATAAAGAAATGTTTTCAGATCACAATAACAATAATGCTATGGATATGCACTATGTAAATGAGAAGCAACTCTGCAACAATGAAGCAACAAGTGATCCATATTCAAGACACACACAAGCAATCTCCACAAAATATAATCTGGATAATATGGAGACAATTTTGCCTATACAAAATTCTACTTCTCCCATACATAGTGCAGACATAGATTCTAATTATATGCAAGTATTTAATGATACAACAAATCCTTTACACAAAGCAAGCAGTAGAAAAATCTCTTCTACTTTGAAAAAGCAAGATAAAAGTCCATATTTGAAACTAAAGCCGCCCACTGACATTGATTTATATCTGCCTGACACTACCATTTCAAAGAATAAAGATACTGGAAATAACTCTGAAACTGAAGAAGAATGTTCCAGTGAGTCAGTAGAAGACTTAAATGAAGGCATGGATTTCTCTGCTGATCGAATTCTTGCTAAAATAAATACCAAAAGCTCATCAGGGAAGAAGAAAAGATTCACCAGGCAATCTGCCAAAGCAAATAAAAAGAAGATATGATAGATAGTATGGGTTACTGGAATATCAGAGGAGGTCATGACAAAGCAAAAAAATTTGAAATCAAGCAATTAATACAGGGCAACAAACTTCATCTTCTTTGCCTTGCAGAAACTAAATACTCTGAATTAGAAACCATTGATGCAACAAAGATTTTTGCTCCATCTTGGTCTATGATTCACAATCACATAAATGCTCCTTATGGTCGCATTATGGTTATATGGAATCCTCTTACATTTTCTGTTAATGCAGTGGCTACTCATAGACAATATATACACTGCAATATTTTACACTTGCCCACAAATTCTAATTTTGTTTCTACTTTTATATATGCAGAAAACACAAAACAAAAAAGGCAATACCTGCTTGACTTGCTCCCCACTCTACAACCCAATGCTCTTCCGTGGTTATGCTTGGGTGATTTCAACTGTATGCAGTTCTCTGATGATAAATATGGAGGGCTTCCTCTTAATGTCAATGATGTCTCCCCCCTTAATAACTCCATACATTCTGCCCAGCTACATCAAATGCCCAAAACTGGAGTCTTCTATACTTGGAATAATTGCAGTAGGTCGGGAACACGCACGTTCTGTCGTTTGGATAGATCCTATTTCAACAATGAAGCTTTTTCTAATTGGCCATGCCTTTTATCTCATTTCCTTCCACCCTCCTTGTCTGATCACAGTCCTATCATAGTTGATTGGGGCACTGGTTATATTAAAGGACCCTCTTCCTTCAATTTCTTTAACAACTGGACTCAAGATAATGATTTCATGAGTATAATACAGCATACTTGGAGTGCTAATAAGTTTGGCAACCCCATGTTCATTCTTCAATCTAAACTAAAAGATTGCAAAAACAATATCAAAACATGGGCTACTGAAAAATTTGGTACAGGTAATAAGCTTACTTCCAAATTAAGAAATGATCTAAACAATATTCATATTATGATGCAGGCTAATCCCAAT
Organism: Allium cepa; assembly: GCA_030765085.1. Classification (NCBI taxonomy): domain Eukaryota; kingdom Viridiplantae; phylum Streptophyta; class Magnoliopsida; order Asparagales; family Amaryllidaceae; genus Allium; species Allium cepa. Next base: position 938,410,141 of record CM060935.1, read on the forward strand.
GATATTGAATTATCCAACAAGGAGCACTCCTTATCTACTCAATTAAAAGCTGCTATTGTCACTGAAGTTAATATGCTGAAAGCTAAAAATAGGAATAATTGGGATATAGGAGGTGACAAAAATACTAAAATCTTTCACAACTCTCTGAAGATAAAAAAAGCTGCTACCATCATCCACAAGATAAAAGATAAAAATGGTTATGAAGCTACTACCCAGATTGGTATCAAAAATGCTTTTCTTTCTTATTATAAAAGTCTCTTTTCCAATTCTGATAACAAACCTGATCTTCACCTTCTTACTGATTTAAACTTTAAGACTATATCAGATGAACAATCTATTAGCCTTATTAAACAGATTACCAAAGAGGAAATAACTGATGCTATCTTTAATATGAAGAAAGATAGCTCTCCAGGCCCAGATGGTTTCACTGCTCATTTCTTTCAAAAATGTTGGAGCATCATTAACATTGATTTTTGTAATGCCTTACTTCATTTTTTTAAAACCAATATTCTCCTTAATGGCATTAATCATACTAAACTTGCATTAATACCTAAAAATGATCTACCTCAAAGTGTCACTGAGTTTAGACCCATTGCTTGTTGCAATGTCATTTATAAATGCATTGCTAAAATCTTATCTACGCGAATGAAAATTTGCCTGAATGATATAATATCTTCTAATCAAAATGGTTTTATTCTTGGTAGATCTATTACTGACAATATTTTGCTATCCCAAGAATTAATAAGAGGCTACAATAGGAAAAATATTTCTCCTAGATGTTTTCTTAAACTTGATATTCAAAAAGCTTTTGACACAATTAGATGGGAGGCTATTATATCCATTATGTCCAGATTGAATTTCCCCCTCCCTTTTCTAGCTTGGATACATACTTGTATTTCCACTGTCAAAATTTCTTTATCTTTAAATGGTGAATGCTTTGGATATTTCAAATCTGGGAAAGGCATTAGACAAGGGGATCCCATCTCCTCCTCTATTTTTGTCATTGTTATGGAAGTGCTAACTCAACTTTTGTGTAAGGATAACATTAGCAATAATATTGATTACCATCCTAAATGCAAAGTTCATAAAATCTCCTCCTTAATGTTTGCTGATGATCTTCTCCTTTTCACTAAGCCTAACATCAAATCTATAGCTAATACTCTTGCTACATTGGATAATTTCAAAGCTATGACTGGTTTACAAATTAATAAAAGCAAATCTCATATAAGTATAGCTGGTGTGAATGATACTTTAATCACTAACATTCTTCAACTCTCTGGTCTGCAAATTATGGATATGAATGCTACCTATTTAGGTGTCCCTTTATGTAAATCTAGAATAAGTATTACTCAGTGTCTCCCTATGTTCGAAAAAATAACTCAAAAACTTAATTTTATGAACACTTCTAAAATATCTCAAGCTGGTAGGCTATTGATCATCAAAAGCATTGCCACAGCCATGTGCACATATTATTTTCGATTATTTATCATACCTACTAAACTTATTAACATGCTTAACCGTGCTTTTAATCACTTTATTTGGCATGGGAATATTTACTCGAACAAACTTATTCCTATTGCTTATAAAAAGATTATTACACCTTATAAAATGGGTGGTCTTGGTATTATCAATCTCAAAATATGGAATATTGCTGCTAACTCAAAACATATCAATAATCTTCTTACTGACAAGTATGGTCTTTGGGCTAACTGGAATAGGCACTATAATCTCAAAAATAACAACTTCTGGACCATGACTATTGATAACAATGCTAGTTATCATTGGAAAAAAATTCTAAAGCATAGGCAGCAATTATTACCTATGGTTCAATGTGATAAAAACAATTCCTTTTGGTTCTCGCCTTGGTGCTCCTCTGGTATGATTCTATCTACTCTTGTTGACTATAATCTGATCTCTAATTCTGGTATCCCTCTGCATGCTACTGCTAATGATTATATTTCTGATGATGGTATTCATTTGCCCCATGTTTCCTCGTCCTCTCTGATTTCTGTTTGGAGTATTATCAGAGATAATTTCACTAATCATAAGATAGAAGGCCTTGCTTGGTGTAATATCCCCCACTGCATCTCTAATGTCTACAATTCAATCATATGCAGTACTTCCAATGCTTACTTTGCCTGGCACTCAAGAATCTGGCATTCGGGATCATTACCAAAGCATAACTTACTTCTCTGGAAATGTCTCAACAATGCCCTGCATACGCAAGACAATCTTGTGAGGAGGAATTTCATCAATCACTCTAATTGCATTCTTTGCAACCGTGCTCATGAGAACGTTGGCCATCTCCTTTTCAATTGTCTCTTCTCCTTTCACCTATGGCGACGTACTTTATTACATTTAAATGAACAGCCTCCTGTTCGTGACTTCAAGATTGAATGGATACGTATCTTCAAAGCTACTCGATGGAAATTGCCTTCTTCCATTCGCCTTCTCAAACACCTAAAGATAACGGTCGCTGCCATATGGGAGGAGAGGAATAATAGAAGATTTGCCAATAAATACTCTTCCCTATCTACTGTGCTTGGAAATATTATTCGGTGATGCATCTGTTTTGTTGTCTTGCAGTTTGCTTTTGTTTTGACTTTGTATTTACCCTTTTGCTTAAGCTTCTCTAAGCTTTGTATCCTTTTTCTTTTTATTTCAATAAATGTGGACTGTCCACTCTAAAAACAGGCTGGCTTTGCCAAAAAAAAAAAAAAAAAAAATAAAAAGGTGAATTTGATTTGAATTATATTGAATTGAATCAAAAATGGAAATGTGAATTATAAAGTGACTATATTACTGTAAGTTATAAAATTTGAATTGAATTAGAAATAATGTTGAATTGAAGTAAATAAAAATTTTGAGTTATAAAATAATTATATGGCCATAAAGTAAAACATTTGAATGAGATAAAATTTAAGTGAAAATTGGAATTGTGAATAAATAAATTTGAATAGCTTATAAAAATTGAAATTATGAAATAAAAATATAATTGGGCTATAAATAGATGTATAATCTCGAGTTAAAAATAAAATGTGAATATATTCGAGTATAGAATTGAAGAAAATGAGGAAGAAAAAAATATAGGTTGTGCGACTTATAAAATTGAAAAGTGAAAAGTAAAACCCAAAATAAAAATTATTTGATATTTTAAAGTAAAGAAATAAAAAATCAACCTGAAATTAAAATGAATTTGAACTCAAGTAACCCGAAGGAAGCGATTTTTGAGATAAAAATCAGATATTGAGATATAAATTGGAAGTGAACTAATTAGATGGATTAATTAGTGAATTGAATATGGGAATGGAATTGAACTTGGTTGAATAATTTTGGATTGGGAATTAAAAGTGGATTTTGGAAATGGAACTTGGGTTGTAAATAAAATTTGACTTAAACGGTAAGCGGATTGATTATAATTGGGAATATCGTCGAATAAAATTGAAATGTTTTGAAATAGTGATGACTTAAGTTATAAATAAATTCAGTTTAAAGTGTAAATAAATTGGATGTGGCCTTAGATACGAATTTATGAAACTAAAGAATGAATTTGAGGATGGAATTAAAATTGAAGTGAATAAAATGAATGAACTAATTAATTAACTAGTAAATGAAATAGAAGTTGGTTGAAATGAAGTAAACTTAAGTTATAAGGTTGAAATAATTAAAATTTAACAAATTAACTTAAGTTAATATTTGAATGAAAGCTTGACTCAAATAGATTGTGAAATGGTATTTATTGAATTAGGAGAAATGGTTATTTTATTGAATGAATATCATCGAGTTTGCATAGAAAATTGTCGTTTAGCGCAAACGAAAGCAAACAAAATTCTATGAATAAACTGGAAGTGAATAAATTGATTTTTATATCAACTTGGAATGAATATGAGTTGTTAGGTATAAAAATAAATTGAATGCATGTAAAGTGAGTTGTAAATTATTTAAATTGAATGAAATGGTATATGGGTTGTTTGAAATTAACTAAATTAGTATCGAGACCCTGTAATTGCTTATAAATAAATGTTTAGCATGTATTTCTTATGAAGTTTAGGTGTTTTAACTATTCAAAAGAGTGGAATGTTGTTGAATTTGATGTTCTGGCTTATGTGTTAAATTGAGTAAGTACAGGTACCTGGAGGCTAGCGGGCTAGATTTGGGTTGCGTAATTGCATATGAAGTAAACTTGCTTGCTTAATAATGCTTAAAAATGCTAAAATAAGGTACGTTTTTGGATTAAATACCGTAAAATATAAATATTGATATATATATATATATATATATATATATATATATATTGTTTTTCGACCGTGTGGGTCGATGTATATATATTTATCTCTCTTTTCATATTGCAAAAGGTTCTCCATACAAAGGAGATTCTGCCAAAAAATTTCGAAAATTTAGGGTGCTAGAAAAATTTTGAAATTTTTTAGGAAATTTTTGTTAATGATAATTCGATTTTGAATTGTAATTGGAATAAACCATTTTGGAATTAGAATTGAAAAATAATTGTTTTGGTTAGAACTAAAAGATTAGAGAAGTGAAATATCGGACTTTCACAAAGTGGGTTTTGATAAGTTAATGAGTTTGGAAATTTTTTCCTACATTAGTAATTTCGGGAACGAAATTATTATAAGGGGGAGGAATGTAACGACCTGGATTTTTCAACGGTTAATTTTGAATATTTAATGGTTTAAATATTGGATTTGAAATCTATAATTAAGTGAATAAATTTTTAAAATTGAAAAATTAAGCGATTTTGGCATCTTCGAAATCATCGATTTAATTGACGTGTTATAATAACAATTCAGGCACAGTCTCGGAATTCGATGAAACTAGTTTCATCGAATCCATAATAGTGTATTATTATCGGATTTCAAATTTCGTAGTATTTGGAGTTGTCGTTTGGTCATATGGGATAGAAACGCATTGAAATTTATATCGAATTTAATATAATAATTGGGTTCAGAAAGCTATCTTCTCTATACGATCGAATTAGGACTCGAAATTTTTTGCATTTCGTTCGGAATAGGGGTATAACATTATGAACGCCTGGCAGCCTGCCTTAATAGGAGTTCGAGATTTTCCTGTATATATGTAATACAAGATGTTATAATTATATAAATATATATATACACCTATATATATCTATGAAATCAAATCAAGTCAGCCTTCTATTCATGTTTATAATCACGTCCCACTTTTTTCTTTTCAAATCAAAGCCAATTCATAAAAAAAAATTAATCGCAAGCCTTCGTCCCTTTTTCCTATTATAATATCGTATTCCTTCATCTGCTAGGAATTCAAACAAACAAAAGTCAAAATCAACTTTGTTCGATTCGAAAAAATAATATAGCAAATCAAATCAAATTCAATAATACTCTAGAGGCCAGGGACGACTCGGTCAAAATCGAAGCATCATCGAAATCGAAATCGATCTGCAATCCATCGAAGCCAAGCTCAGGCGTGATCGAAAGGGGGAAAGAAAGCAGCTCAAGATGGTGGCATGCTCACGCACCTGTAAGGGGCGATGGCGGTAGCATTGAGGGATGGTCGGTGACGTCGTGGCAAGGGAGGGCTAGCGATCGAATCTCGAAGAAAAAAATTGGAACGAAACTGTCGCGATTTTCTTAGGGCACGTACAAGGCTATGTTGACGATTGGGGAAGGAGGTCGAGGCATGGTGGTCTTTGGTAGTGGTTCCTCGATGCAGCAGAGGGCGGAGGATGTTTTGAAGCTGCGGCGTGGATGGGTTCAAGCATTCCGAAGCTTATCGCGAGAAGGGAATGAGGCGCGTGTGGAATAAGAGGGTAACGATGGTATTAAGGTTAATTAATTAAGTTTTTATTTTAATTTATGATGCAATAAATTTTAGATCATGAATCTTATAAATACAATATTTAACTCAAACGAGGTTGGAATTGGATGAAACAACAGACACCGGAATCGTATCGAGGAATACCACGCACAGGAATTGGTTTGGGATTTTTTGAGCAACTGAGAATTTAAAAAATTGGAAAACTCTGGATGTTCGGCTAATTTAAAGTCAAGGTGAGAAATTCTCAGTCATTTGGATTTCCAAATTTTAAATTTAAAGAGTTAAATTTAATTGTTGGGTGCTTGATTGAACTGGCAAATTATAGTTATCTGTTTTATGTTATATGTATATATATATATATATATATATATATATATATATATACTAGTAGTTGGAGTGATATTCCCGCACATTATAGCGGATGATGACCTATGCACCTCGCATAATAGCGGATGACCCTTTATACCTCAATATACCCCTCAAAGTGGGATTGTTATTTTTATATTGTTTTAACATCCATGGATGTAGGGAAACAGGTTGGAGGGATCCAACTGGATTCCTCAAAATGTTAAATTTAATTTCATATATTATGATACATGGATTGGGTAGAAAAATCTAGTATAGATTAATATAGTGATTGAAATTGCCTAAATTTTATATTTCAATTACCATAAATAAAATTTTAAAATGGAAGGAATTAAAGGGCATTTTTGATATAAAAATATTTATATTGGAATTGGGTTTATTTAAAAGAAATTGAATTAGAAAAATATATTTGATTTTTGGTTATACTTAACTATTTTGAACTATTAAATGGTGATTTTAAAAAAAGAATTATATAAGTGAATTTATAAATGAGTATAAAAAGGAGTTGAAGTCGATATTAAAAATAGGTTGGAGGTTATAAATAGATTTATAAAGAAATGGATTTATAAAATAGAATTTTATAAATAAGATTGCTTTTATAAACAAGAAAAAACTCAAAGGAGTTATAAAAATTTATATGTTTATAAATAAAGGAAATCGATATCAGGATGATCAGTTAAAAATATAAAATTCATAGGTGAAATTATATTAGAATATGGAAATAGGGCGAGGAAAATAGCGGATTACCATTTTTGAAAAGTGAAAATGGTTAAGGAAATCGGAATGGAAGCGATGTGATGGAAATCGAGAGGAATTTACAAGTTGAATTTGTTATTGAGATTTTAAAAGTATATTTTAAATTTTAAGAAGTCAGTTTCTTTAAAAGGAAAATTTTATTATTTAAAGCTATGGAATTTTAAACTAGTTGAGATTGAAATACTTCGATAAGTAGATTTTCAAATATTAAGTATTTATTTAATAAATTCTAACTTTTAAATTCACTTTGGAAATTTATTTGTTCATCTAAAAATGAGCTATTGATATTATAAAAGTGTTTTCAATATTTTAAATAACAACTCAAACATATTTTAAATAAATTACTATTCTTTAAAAAAATACTCGTTATATATATAGTTTGAAATGATTGAAAATTTACTTATAAATTTTCTCGAGATGCGTAGACGGGGTTTATTAAAAGATGAGATTTTATAAGAGAAATCTTATAAATGGAATTTTTAAGACTTAAGAAAATTTTCGATGTTTAGATGCACAACTTCAGAAAGATTTTGAATTCACTTAAATTAGTTATAAATGGTTGGTTGGGATTATAAACAAGTATAATCGGTTTGAAAATCGTAGGAATAATTTATTGAAATTCCGAAGACTTATGAGATAAATTATGACATATCTCCAAGTTTAATCTTAAAATGATTTTGGAAATTATACGTATAAATGTTTTCTTAAGTACTAAAAGGAAGGTTTTGGAAAATATTTTTTAGTGCGAAAGTTTTGGAATAGAAATATGTTCTAAGTGTTATAAAAATGGAAGTTGGAATTATTTCTAAGTATTGAGAATGGAAAATGTCCTGTTATGGGTCCAAATGTGAAATTGTTTCCAAATATTGAAATATTGAAAGAGATTGAATATATATCTTGGTGATGATGTTTTGAAATAAATATTTTAGAGATCATAAAACAAGGCCAAGTGTATACTTATGGATGTTTTATTGATTGCTAAATAATAGACTATTAAAATTGGCAAATCCCGTTAATCGTTTTCGAAGAGACCGGGATCAAACTTAATTATTCGAAAACCACGTCGATCCGATTTGAAAGTTACCAATGAACGCCGTGAAGATAATGAAGACGGTGATTCTGTTTGTCCAGACCCATGGCAGCTTGTATGGACGAATGCTATCAAAACATTATCATTGGAGGACGATGAGCATTCTAAGAAGAATTGTTTCTTGAAAGGTAATGCTTAGCCTCGAGCCTTATCAACCTAGAATGACTAAAACAGGGAGATGAAGATAGGATAAGTGGGTCGCACCCAATTAAGATATGCTATCACTTTTCTAGATGTCCATGAAAACATATTTATTATGGATATGGGTGTGCATGAAAGGAGCGCTCGATGGTAAGGGTGGGAACACCCGGGGTAATAACATATACGGTCTATCCAGGTTAGGAGTAGGCCGGTCTTGTGTAGCAGCGGATCCCGGCATGGTCCTTGGTACATTGTTCTAGAGGTGTACTGTGATGGACGGTACCCCAGTGGCCCAGTCATTCGTTGGAATCCCTTTTCCAATACGAGCTTACGGTTCTGTTTGTAGAGCCTAGTATGATGGAATTTAATTAATGTAAAAATTTCAGCTATTTGAATAAATATTTGTATTTAGCCGCTATTATAATATCACTTGATTTTCTATAAAATGTTTTGTTTATCATAAGGGAAAAACCCATCGTGTTTATTGTAACGCGGTCTTACGAGATACTTTTGTTTTTCAAAGGATTTTGATAACTTTAATAATTCAAATTGAGTGTTTTTTTTCACGCTGGTTTTCCCAACAAACTCGTGTGTTATTTTATTATATTGCTCGGTTAGATCGAGTATTACACTTTCAGGATAGAATGCTATGGAGCTCAGAAGACGAGTTGGATGATAGAGACGTATCTCTATACTAGATATATATATATATATATATATATATATATTTCCGTTGTATGAAGATAAGTTATTATAACTGTCTAGATTGATGTATGGATTGTTGTACTCTGATGATTGTAAGTATATAAACTGTTACAGATTTTTTTGTGTAAAAATCTGTTATTATATATTGTATTTTGTTCCGCTGCAATTGTGAGATTCTGTGTTGTTTATTTTTATTCTATCTATTTCTTCTTCTTTACCCTAGTTATTCCCTCATTCATACAATTTGGGATGAAGAGGAGTGAATTATTATCAACTGAAAGGGTACAGAACTGTGGATCGCTACACAAAGTATGAAAAACCACTTGAATTGGTTGCTGCTGACTTATTGGGCCAGCACCGGACAATTCAGACTATGGTTTTAATTACTACGTATCTTTTGTTCATGCACATACCAGATGTACATGGATATATTTTCTAAAGACCTAATCAGAGATTTGCAAAGCAGTTATACATTTTGTGACACAGGCTAAAAGACAAACATACCATAAACTAAAAGTTTTGCAAATAGATGGTGGTACAGAGTTTAAGCCACTCAATGAATTCTTTCAAAGAAAAGGAATCATTCACAGCATCACATGTCCATGTACAAGTGACGTCCTGTGACGACCCGGATTTTTAATGTCTGTTAATTGGGTAATTAATTGATTTTAATTATTGAAATATTTATTTTATAAGTCGAATAAATAAATTTTTGATATTTAAAATATCTGAATATATATAAATTAATTTGAAGAACTATAATAAATATGAATTATAAATCCTTAGATGTGATAGATTTTATATGGATATGTATATATAAACTCCACCATGGAAACCCAAGGTAGAATGCCCATATATTTGTAAATATAAATATATACACATGTTTATGAACATATATAAGTGTACAAGTAATATATATGAAAGTTTGAATAAAGGCAAATATATATATATATATATATATATATATATTGATGAAAATATACAAGTATATGAGGATATGTATAAGTGTAGATGTATGTGTGTGATAACAAACACATGCAAATGAAAGACATATATATATGTAGAAATAGTACGTATAAGATATATATGTGTGTGTGTGTGTGTAAGATAGGAAGTAAAATAAACATGTACATTATGTGGATGTACGTATGTATAAGTGTGTATTTTTGTCAAAATTAATATACTAGTAATTGGTCAAAAGCATCTTCATATAGTAAAATTGGTTTACATATAAATCTATACACCTGAATGCATTTATATATATATATACATGGAAGAAACATCATCATGACGAAAATTAAATGCAAGCATACAACATTTCAACTCAAGCCATCATACATCAAACTAACTTTATATAAAATTAAGTCAGTTATAAAATCAGTAAAAAGAATAGAAAGGTAGAAATGAACTTACTATATAGGAGAAGCTACCTCCACTTTCTTTATATAAAGGTTCTGCCTTTGTTCGTACTCTTGCATTCAAACAAGATAACCAGAAAAGAAGAAAAAAATATAAACAAGCTGCCACTACAAGTTAAGCAAAATCAAAGAATACAAGTTCGGAGAGGATCAAAACAAAGCAGAGCGTAGCAGCAGTTCCTCCATTCCTTCAAAAAAAACTATGAGTATAACCAACCTGTATTTTAATTGCAGGACTTTACTCATGAATCTATATACGTGTAGCCGAGCTACGGATAGATTATTGTTATAAGTATCAAGAAGTGTTGTATTATAATTATATGTATAGGTATGTGAATACTGTGAATCATCCAAAGCCTGTAAACAAGTTCAGCTGCTCCTTCCCATTCTCTTCTATTTATATCACTACCTTGTTTAACATCCTCACAGGCAAATTAAAATAAAATCAAATAATATGTAACAAAGGGCTGCAATTAAAAGTATGATCAAAGCATAAAGCTATGAACAGAAGAGCAAGAAATGTAACGGCTGTGTGCATCTTCCTATAACTGTGAGCAAAACACATTAAGATTTTATTTCTGGTCATCTCTTTTTTATCTGCATATCATTAAGCCTTGAATGTGTCCTGACTCTTGACAAGCTTACAAGGTAGCAAGATATATATACTTTTGTAAATGCAAATTTTTGAGAAGCCTGTAACCAGAAAAAATATATATTACAATAGCCTCTGTCTAAATAAAGCAGGGTGAGTCTTCCCTCTAAAATCAGTAACTCGAAATCCCCTAAGCTTTTAAATTTAATCCCAAAACAAAAGTTATTAGTTTTGAGTATAGAATGTATTAAAATTTGTTTCATTCCATTTCATTAAGTACGGGGAAAGGAAATCATAATTTACGGTGAGTAGTTTAGGTTGGGTTAAAATTCGAATACCATGATTTAATGTATGAGTTATATAGACCTGTTTGTTACTAGAAAACATTAATTTTAGTCTTGGTTTGGAAATTTTTAGTTAAGCATAGGAAGAGTAATGTCGTGATGAACAGAAATTGGGTTTTGGGCAAATTCCGGCATCACGGCGAGGGTTGGGGCGTGACGTTGGACGAGGAGGAGGAGCAGGCGGTGCGGCACCTGGGAAAAATGAAAAGGGAAATTTTCTGGTGGCGTGGTGATGAATAGTGGGTGAAGCAGGGTTTAGGAGTCGTAGGGTTTGATGTCGTGTTTGAGCGAACTGCGACGGCGAGAGGCAAAAATGGAAGTGCGGTCTAGGGGGAAAGGATGAGAGTGGCGTGACGCTTGTTTCGGCGAAGTTTGGTGATTTATGGAAGGTTGTGGTAGTGAGGCGTGAGTTTTTTTGGACGACCACGACGTTCCAGCATTGGGGCGATGTTCAAAAATTCGAATGTTGTATGTCAAGGAATGCCGACTGGAGGAGTGAGATGTCGGAACCGGCGGTGACACGTGGAGATAATCGGAGGTGGACGAGAGAGCTTGGGGCAGGCGTGCATATGCACATGTACGTGCATGGAGGGGGCGGTCCTCGAATGGATGAAAGGGTCAAGTGGAAAGATAAGAGAAACTAGGAGAAAGTAAGAAGGGGAGAAGAAAAGAAACAGGTCGGGAAAAAGTAATGGGCCGAAAAAAGAGAGGAGGAAATATAAAAGAAAGGAAAAGAAAAGATAAAAGAAAAAGGAAAAGAAATAAGAGGGGAAAATGAGAAAAAAAGAAAGAAAAGAAAAGCAAAAAGGAGCAGCGATGAGTTTTACAAATTACTAATATGACAATCTATTTTGTTTTTTCTTTTGTTTTAAAAATCTATTTTTAATCCAAAACTTTAAAGCTCAATAATATTTCATAGTTTAAATGGAAATTAATTACATTATTATTTGATTTGAAACCTATATAAATTAACCGAATAAGCATTAAATAAAGTGGTGAACCTCTATTAACTGATAATAGATTGTTTATATAATTCCTCTGATTATAGTAATCTAGATAAAGACATAAATGGATTTCGTCAAGTAAAGGGAAAATAAATCAAAATGTGTGATTTGTATAATATTTGTTGTCGATCTTTAAATTGATAAAAACCTATAGCTTGCGTCAGTTCCATTGGAGGTTTAATCAATTGTACTTGTGTATACTATTAAGTGGTCAGACAAATTAAATAGTAAATTAAAAATGACGATACAGGTTATTTGAATAAAGATTTGTAATGGGTTTCCATATTGAATATTGTCACCATGATTATAAATTGTTCATTTAAACAATTTGCCCTTCAAATTTATTACTTGGATTCGAGAAGATCAGGATCCGATATCAGCAATATCCGGAACCACTTCGATTTAATAAGCACCGCAAATCTTTACGGATTTGATTATAGAGTCTAATATGCTGGAATTGAATAAAATTAAGTAAATCTGACTATTTAGAATAAGTAATGGTACTTAGATATTATTTTAACATCAATGGATTTGTGTAACAAGTGATTGGCTATAACAAGATAAAAACACGTAGTGATGCACGAGTTACTTGGGTTTTAAAAAAAATGTAACTTAAGTATTTCATATCAAATGGGTTTACTCACGCTGGTTTCCAGCCTGACTCGGGTGTTCCTTTATTGTAATGCTCGGGTTAGACCGAGTATTACAGATTTTCAGGTTAAGACGTTTGGAGCTCAGGAGACGAGCTGGATGGCAGTGACGTATCGATTAGATTCCGATGTGTATTATGGGCTGTATAGACAGTAGTTGAGGATATGTTATTATAACTGTTCAGATTTGTTGTACTTTGACATATTGTATATATATTAATAGTTACAGTTTTTTCCTTGCATATAAGCTATTATTTTATATTATATTTTGTTCTGCTGCGATTGTGAGATTCTATGCTATTATTTTTGTTCCTTATTCTATCTCTTTTTCTTCTTAACCCTAATAGTCTGGGATTTCCGGCACCCGATTGCTCGGCACTCTATATAGCGAACGTATTAGTGTCGATTTTTGGGGTCGAAAATCTTTCGGGCCGTTACACGCCCACCACAAGACCCGCATTAACAAATAGTATTACTGTCTGCTAATGAGGAGAATAGGGCTGATTAGGAGTTACCATCTATAGCTTTGTCTTAAACAACTATTAAATACGTTGATTAATGATCTAATTTTTTATCTCAAGTGGATCGACATATTCAATAAATGCTTAATACAAAACTACATGTGGCTAACGGATCTATCAGAACAAAATATAATAACTAAGTGTACATCACATCACAAAACAAAAGATAAATAAACAAATATATATATACATATACACTGATACATCCCTAATACGATACAATAAGTGGTTCGAAGTCTACAATATATACAACAAGTCAAATCAATATACATATCAGAGTCAAGCAAAAAGGCACAAGACTACACAAAAGGGATAGGCAGGTATCCAAGCGGAAGCATCAAAGCAAAGTCCAAAAGCAGGTATCTAAGTTGAAACAGGTCGGTTTGACCCAAGTATAAAATACACGGGTCAATCTAGCTAAAACAATCGGTTTAGTAAGATAAGTTATGATATGAAGCATAGGGTAAAGGGTGATAACTCTTCTCAAATGAAAAGAAATAGCATAAGTAAGTACATGTCATTACTTCGAGTGAAGTAGTATCACTAAGCATCTATATAGCCTTGAAAGAGATAAACTCAAATACAAAGCAACTATGCATAAGCATGCCTCATATCATCGGCATAAACCCAAAATAACAATAATGGTTTCGATGAACCATACTCCCAAATAGGAGAAATCTCAAAACTCAAACTCTCCATAATGGCCACCGTAAATATGTTTCCATAATAGATAAGTATTAAACACAAAATAAGCCAAACATGGCAATCTCATACATCTCCAAAAGGAGAGTATAAATCTCAAATAAACGCCAAGTGTTGGTAAACCCAAATCTCAAATATAGAACTCGAAAAGGAGTTTAAATTTCTAAAGATGTAATCGCCATATATAATGTCTCGAACGACTCAGATGGCTAATAATGTAAAAAGGCTATACATTTGGGAAAATCATAAAAAAATCAACGAAATCATCTCAGAGATATAACATGTGCTTATGGACGAAGCCCATCAAGTACCATTCTCTCAAAATAAGGCGCCACGTCTCTTAGACAAACGTCCCCAAGGACGATATCTCAAAGGACAAATACGTCTCTTAAACAAACATTCTGAAGGACAAATATGTCTCTTAGACAAACATCCCGAAGGACAAAGGACTCGAAGGTCCAGTACTGAAAAATACGTTTCTTAGACAAATATGTCACAAACTCTCAAATAGGAACCCGAATAGTGTTAACGTGCATCCCATACCATACGTTCTCACTAATCGGTTTACTAACCGCTAGCCAATGCCAAACCAGAAAGCAGTAAAAATAATTGCCTCATCTTATCGGCAAATATAACCTGTAGGTAAACACAAGTGTCTTATACCACGTATTTTACCCAATCATTTAATTCTCTTCTCATTCGCTCGAATAGTGAAAAAATTTGTATTTTATATATAAAATAGTTTGTTTTTGAAAACAAATATTTAAGACAATTTTTCGAAATCGTTTCTGGAAAACAAACTTTAAATTTCCCTTATTATACAGAATATATAGATTTTATAGCTTGAAAATAATTTATAAATATTATATAATAATTCTTTCAAAATCCAGTTCATTTTAAAATTATTTCAAAATTATTTTAAAAACCCATGCTCGAAATTAAGGAAAAACATTGAAAATTCCCAAAAACTGACTTTCGAATTCATCCAAAAAATGATTCGTTTTGAATCATAAATTCTCCAAAATTTTGGCTAGCCTATTGACGGCATCATAGCCTTCAAAAAAGTTCAGAAATATCACAAATACAAGATGCTGAAGTCGGAAATCGGACGGAAAAAGAAGGCAGAACACAAAAAAGTGCACAGGCAAATACAATACGCAAGTTTGAAATTTTCTCCGGTTTCAACTTTCAGACATAATTTGAATGGCTTAATTACATCGGAATAGTTTGTAACTGTGCAGTTAAAGCGCTCGGCAGATTCAAAGCGGTGGAGGTGCAAAAAGTCATAGCGGGGATACAGCGAGGATATAGCGGGATATAGCGGATGGATCTAAAATAGCATATAAAACTCGTACTTAATGTTTTTACAAATATTTAAATGGTAATTAAATAAAAAATTATCATTCAATTGAATTATAATTAATACATAAATAATTTTAAACAAAAAACATGTGCGAATACACTTTAAATAAACATAAAACTGTTATATAACATAACTGAATTTAGTAGAATATTAGAGTATTTTCATTTCTGAAAATATATTAAAAATTAAATCGAATAAATTAGTTTCATAATTTTTATAATGTATAAATGCAATTTTTTAATTCATTTTATTAAAGAAGATATAGCGGAAATAACAAAATATAGCGGGAATAACGAGATATAGCGGAATTAGCGAGGATTAAAGCGAAAATGCTATATTTTGGGGATATTTGGAAAAATCGTAGCAGTAGAAATCCGCTATGAGATATAGCAGGGTTATAGCGGGGTAATAGCGGGGCATTAACTGCACAGGTTTGTAATTCGATGTACATAAAGTAGAATAATTTATCTATGAACTGGAAAATGATTCACTGAATTCCGACATGAAATGGTAA
Organism: Allium cepa; assembly: GCA_030765085.1. NCBI lineage: Eukaryota > Viridiplantae > Streptophyta > Magnoliopsida > Asparagales > Amaryllidaceae > Allium > Allium cepa. The sequence continues at coordinate 938,426,121 of CM060935.1, forward strand.
AGATATGAAATTTCAAACATGGACTCAGGCCATGTTGAATTCTGCCCCGGTCTGAAAGCCCCCTCGAGTTCAAATTACAGACATAAAACAGGTGATCAAACGACATCTGATTGAAATGAAAATTGGTGTGCACATAGTGGAAAACTTCAGCTTTCAAATAAAAAAGAATAAATAAATTCCAACGGGAAATGAAAAAATACGCTGTCTCAAATATGGAATCAAGGCATGTTTGCAGCAGCTCAGAAAATTAAAATGTGTGTGGGACTGAAAACTATCTCGGGTTCAACTTGCAGGCATGGAAAAGGTGATCAAACTACCTCAAATTGAACTAAAAATTGGTATGCACATCGTAGAAAACTTTAGCTTTCAAATAAAAAACAATTAATGAATTTCGATAGGAAAGGTAAAAGATACGTTGTCTCAAACATGGACTCGGGCCACGTTTGCAACAGCTCAGAAAACGGGAATGTGTATAGGCCTGAAAACCATCTCGGGTTCAACTTACAAGCTTGAAATAGAGGACCAAATGACCTCTAATTGAACTGGAAATTAATATATGCACATAGTATGAAGCTTCAACTTTCAAATAAAAAAAGAATCAATGAATTCTGACATGAATGGAAAGAGATACATTGTCTCAAACATGCACTCAGACCATGTTTGCACAGTTCAGAAAACGAAAATATGTACAGGTGATTTCCAGGCTTCGTATTGGTTTTGCAGCAAAGTTTTCAGGTATCAAACAAAAGAGTTTTGCTACGAAATTTCGCCGGCATATACTACAACACATGAACTATCAAAAGAAGAAAATCTGGTAGCATTTCCTTATCATAATTGAGAGAGAATGACATGCAAATTGGCAATAGAAATAGTTTTTCACAGAAAAAAAACACTACAGGAAAATCAATATACAGAGGCAAATTTTGTACTGATTTTTGCATTTGAAGCTTTGCATCTAGATTTGTGAGTTATGATACTCCTTGCAATTGCAGAGCAAATACTCGAATTAGGATTTATAGCTAAAAGATGGAAGCTTGTTGCTTGAATTGGCTTTAAAGACCTGTAATTCCTTAAAAAAGAAACATGCAAGCAAAGAGATAACAGTCATAGACAACCCAATTCACAATTAGATTTTTGATGAAAAGACTAACTTTGGGATTGATTATCTTTAGTAAATTAGCTATAAGTTGATTAAAACAGTAAATTTGGTTAAAGAATTGAGATTGGAGCTTTAGAGTTGAAAATAGGGTAAGTTTCTTCTTTCTGTTTTCAGTTTACAGTAAATGAACGTACTAAAGGAAGAAGAGATATTTCTCAGTTCTCTCAACAAGCTAAGGAAAATAAATGGGTTTGAATCCAAATTACAGATTTAATTAGCCCAAAGTAATTAAATCACCGAAATACACAAACACGCTATCTAATTAAATCAAACATATTTACACAAAGTTTCAACACATTAAAACTACGTAAACATATTTTCATGTTTAATAAAATATTTTACAACATATAAAAAGAAAGTTTGTTATAAAAATATTTTTATTATCAAAAGCTTTCATTTTTAAATAAATAACTAATTTACACAAATATTCACATAAATAACCATTTTTAACTTCAAAAATTACACAAAAGTAATTTCTTATGTAAATAAAGTGTAACAAACCATTTTAACATAGTTTTTATAATCAAAAATTATTTTTAAATCAAATTCACCTTTTTATTTAAATAAACAACATTTTAAAACAAATACATCTTTTTAAAAAATTATTAAAAGAAGCACTTGGCAATAATTACAAGAATTATTGCACTTTCACTAAATAAAAATCATATTTCACTCATTTTAATTCAAACAACCAAGATAAAGTTTTGAAAACTTTATTTTCACATTTTATTTTCAAAATCCATTGTTTATTCCAAATAAAGAGTTTAAATCTATAATTTATTTTTAGTTCACAATATTAAATTATAACCATCATTATAATTTAATATCTACACGTAATCACCAAAACCATGGTTGTTACAATACATCTGAGAAAAATAGTCTAGCTAAAAGAAAACACAGACACATTATAGAATGCAGTCTTACTCTGTTAGCTCAAGGGTCATTACCTATGAAATTTTGGCAAGATGTATTTAGCATTGTAGTTTATTTAATAAATAGATTACCAACAAAAATATTGAGAAATAAGTTTCCACTAGAGTCTTTGTTTAATGTATGACCAGATTATCATAGATTAAGAACAGTTGAATGTCTGTGTTTCCCCCATTTAAGACCTTATAATGCACACAAATTAAACTTCAGATCAACTGCTTGTACAATTTTAGGCTATGCAAGCAACCAAAAAGGATACCAATGTTGAGACAGTAGTGGAAAATATTTTTGAGCAGACATGTTGTCTTTAATGAAATTTTTTCCATTTTCTAGCACAGGTGTGGTAACAGCACAAAAAGATGCAATCCAGTATCAATACCAGACATACCTTTATATCAAACCGAGGGCAGCAAGGAATGGATTGAAGAAGGCTCAAATCACTCTGATCCACAACTCATTGTGCTTAATGAACCAAGTCATGAACAAGCAGAGAAATCTGATCAATTCAATCACACTCCTACAAATAATCAATTACATAGTACAAGTCAAGAAGGAAAACATGAGCATCTAAGTACACATGAAGAAAAAACAAGTGAAAAAGCACATATTATACAACCAGCTCAAACTGGAGATCCAATGATTATCATATCAAAGAGTGGTATATTTAAGTCAAAAATATATACTGTAGTGATTACATCCGATGAACCAAACAACTTTGATCAAGCAGTAAGCAATAAGAATTTGAAAAAGGCCATGGATGAAGAGTATGATGCACTTATGAGAGACAAAACATGGGATTTAGTTCATCCATCAGAAAACAAAAATAGGATGCAAGTGAACTTTCAGATTAACGAAAAATCCTGATGGAACTATTACAAGATACAAAGCAAGACTTGCGACTAAGGGTTATACTCAACAACATGGATTTGGTTTTGATCAAACATTTTCTCCAGTTGTTAAACCAACTACAATTAGAGTGACAAGCAGCATTCTCCAAGTGGTTCAGCTTCGGTGCAAGTGGTCACCAGTTTGAAACTTACGTAGCATGATTCGAACGTTTATTGACATGTGATACGCTGTCCCAGTGACATGTTGTACATAAAGTGCCATTTCAAAAAAAATCTACAATTTTAGTTTGTCTCACTATAGCGTTACAAAAAAACTGGAAAATTGGATAGTTTGATGTAAACAATGCTTTCTTAAATGAGAATTTAAAGGAAGAAGTCTACATGGAGCAACCACAAGGCTACATATAGGATAAAAGATTAGTCTGCAAACTGAATAAAGCTATTTATGGACTTAAACAGGCTCCTAGAGTCTGGTTTGACAAATTGAAATCCACATTAACAAATTTGGAATTTCATCCTACTAAATCAGATAATTCACTATTTAAAAGAATTAATAATGTTTCGATTATATACATACTGATATGTGTTGATGATTTGATTATTACAAGTAATGATGAGTCAGAGGTCAATAATCTCATTCAACTTTTAGATAATCAATTTTAAATCAAAGATCTTGGAGCACTACGCTATTTTTGGGAATTGAAGTTACAAGAGTGTCAGAATTAGAAATTTTTCTATGCCAAAGAAAGTATATCATTAAAAATTTAATCAAAGCAAAAATGGAAGCAGAAAATTCTTTGCCAACACCAATGGTGACAAATCATCATCTGTCAAAACATAGGGGAGAACCCATATTTAATAGTAAAAGGTACAGAAGTATTGTTAGTGCATTGCAATATGCAATGATTACAAGACCAGAAATATCATGCAGTGTTAACAAAGTGTGTCAATTTATGCACGATCCAAAAGATGAACACTGGAAAGCTGTAAAGAGGATACTCAAATACTTAAAGGGCACTGTTAATCACGGTCCGAAGTTTGAAGCATGCAAACGTCTAAATATAATTGGATATGCAGATGCAGATTGACCTACAGATCCCGATGATAGAATATATCATAGGAAACTGTAAATATATTGGAAATAATCCAGTTTCGTGGTATTCTAAAAAGGAACAAACTGTATCTAGATCAAGTACCAAAGTAGAATATAGAAGCATGACATGTGCAACAACAGAGATTACGTGGATAGAGTCATTGCTAAGTGAACTGAAAGCGAACAAAAATACAAAACCAATATTATGGAGAGACAATTTAAGCGCAATTTCACTGTTTTCCATCCCAGTATTGCATTGCAGAACTAAGCACATGAAAATAGATTTAAAATTTTTTCGTGAGCAAGTGATAAATGGAATACTGCAAGTAAACTACGTACTTCAACTTACCAAATTGCAGATATTCTCACAAAATCATTGTTAGCAAGAAACTTTACCAGATTAAAAACTGAACTCATAGTAGTTGAAAGACAAGAAACTTCAGGCCAAATCACGCATGGATCTGACTCGACAGCGACAGATCTACACATGAAGAGGCGCATCCGCAATCCAAGTCAGATCTCAGTTCCTCTTCAAAATCGAATACAGATCTAACTCAATGGCTACAGATCTACACATATCTGAGAAGAACTGAACTATTTAACACCAAAATCAATCGACTTCCCAAATTTTCCAACCGTGAGATCCAGGATTACCCGAATCTCTTCGATTTCTTCACATTATGTGAAGAAATAGTGACATACGAGTGATATGGAACTAATTATCTCTCAAATTCGACTTTTTTTTGAAGAAAAAGAGGGATCGCATGAGACAGAAGTGGAGCCGCCATTTGGAAAAAAACCCTAAGTGTTTTTCAGGGGGCATATTAATGAATAAAGTTAGTTGCATCTACCATATAATAAAAGGTAATATATGTATTATAATAGGCTTCGGTTATTCATAGAAATAAGCCTGTATACCAATATAGCTATGCAATGTAACACTATATATACTCGGTGATATATGTACAGTATGCAATGCAATATACATAACCATATTTTCTTCTCAATTACAATTACCAAATTTCAACAGTACTTCTGTCTAGCATAAAGCATATCATAAATTGCATGTTTACCCCCGTAAAGTACTTTCATTAAGTTTGTTTACACAAGTATACAAAATATGTGCTCCGTTATATGTGCTTTCTTTGTCAATAAGTTTGCGTTAACTTTTTGAATGCAACTATATTCGATGGCCGGACCATAACATTAGTCCATTCACAGCTTTTAATTGGTTGTACTACTAAGAATGTCAATATCAAATAATACGAATATATTGACATCTAGGGACCAGGTTGCAATAAGTTGAACATTTTGTCATACAAAAATATACTCAAATGGTTTGTGCAATATGATAATAAAAGCAAACATATATTCAATATACAACCTCAAAACGGTGTAAAACCGTTGGTGGTATAATTTAAAATGTAAGGTAGTGTTTGGTTTAAAAACGAATTTTGTGTTTTCAGTTTTCAATATGTATATCGAATATGAGAAGAATAATGGAAAGACGGAGGGGATGAACGAAAGATGGATGAAAGGACGAAGAGGATGGTGAGATGACGGATTAATGGATTGTTTCACATGCTTATGTTATTTTTCAAAACATGGTAAATAAAAAAAAGTTATTTTCTATTTTGTATGTTAACTTAGTTTTGTAATTTAATTGTTTTCGACAATATACATGCGTCATATGTATTTTTGTATGGACATATACCCAAAACTAAAAACAATAAACCAAACGGTACCTTATTTTTGCAATTTTACATTAATTTCAGTTACACACAAATATGTTTTTGAATCAATCAAACTCAGAAACATTGCAGTGCCATGACATTGACTTGAAGAAACATGGATTTTTTATTTATATAGGCTAGTTTTATAAACTAATAATCACATTTTTAAGGTTAGATTAAAACTGCTTACAAATATAGATCAGTTTTGATTGCGTCAACGTTGGGTTGAAAAAACATTATAAACGACATTTGAAACACTATTTGTGTGTTTTTTAATATTGCACTTGACAACTTTTCTAAAGTTGCCAACTATGTTTCGATGTTTTTATACATGGATAATTTTTCAAAAATCAACCACCTATTTTTAGGTAATAACATAAAAAATGGTCAACTATGGTATAAAAAACACAATAGGCAGCAATTGAAATGCCGTCTGTTGTGTTTCTTCAGCTAGGCGCTGACGTTATCAAAACTGATCACTATTTGTAATTAGTTTGTAAACAGGTTTAAAAACGCGATTAATTTACAAAACTGGTCCAAATAAAAAAAAAATCCAAGAAATAAAGAAAATCATAGCATGTCATATATATCTGTATGTTTTCATCCAAGAAGCAGAATAAGTGCTTTGAATCATCGGTTAATTCATTTATTCATGGATCAATTAAATCAAGTGAAAATTAAAACCACCAAAAAATAGGTGAAAAGAAAGAAAAGAAAAAAAGAAAAAAAAAAGAAAGAAATAACCGGGGCTTAGATAACATGTGCAAATTTATAGTAGATTAAGGACAATTACTCTAATAGACTCGAGTTTGTTTGAAAGTACACAAAGCATGGAAGACGCCTATAACGACAACAATACAAGTTTATCTTGGAAACCTTTTTGTTTTCACAAACATATGTATGGGCTTCCACATCATGTTCTATGGTATCATGAATGTATACGTGCATATATGGATCTCTCTTTAATTTGTATATATTACTTTCATTGTCGTTGAATAGTTGTTTTAGTTGATAATAGTATGAATATGTTACTGACTTATCATGGAAAATTATTAATAATTCCTGGCCTCACTTGACATGTAATGCTTAAACATATGATGACTTAATAGGATAATTAATAAAATTACGACAATTGGCAAATAACTAAGAATACATATGCTGAAAATGTAGGATTTGAATGGACTAATAAGGATGCATTAATTCATAAATGATTTATGTTTAGAAGCAAATGAAAATGTAAACCACTAACATAAGAAAAACATAATTCAGTGATATCAAATCTTTGCTCGCGGCTGCGGATGACTAGGAATGGGTATTTGGTTGGTTTGGTTTATCCGATGATGAAATTTGCTAAACCGAACTAAAATTAATATAAAAAATGAAAATAAAAAACCAATCAGAATAAGTTTAACTAAAAATGTTTCAAAGTTCGTTTTTGAAATATTCATTTGTGATTTGATATAAAAAATAAATATATTATTAAAATGTTCTTATTTATCATTCTTTTGATTTTTAAAAGTATTTTTGACAAATATATGACAAATAAAATTTATTTGGATCATTAAACTAATCTAAATTTTTTATTAGAACATAAATAATTTTGAAAATATAAAAAAATTTGGTTAATTTGTTTAAACTCATAATCAAACTAATTTTTTTTGTGAATTGATTACAAACCAATCTAGTTTTAAAACGAAATCAAGCCAACCAAAATGAATTGGTTTTATTGCTTCATTTGGTTTAATCAAATATCGTTCATCTCTACTGACAATGCCTCGTCATGGTCATCGCGCTCTGCTCTAGAATCACTCCCATCTTACTCTTGAGCTGGGTCAATATTGAAAGCAAAATCAACAACATTTCTCATTGTATTTGCATTATCTATACGATTATGAAAGCTTTGTAACGACCCAAAATTTAACCACTTCAAAATATAATATTTAAAGTGATTTTAAATATAAAATATAAAAGGTTTTATGATTCAAATAATATTAGATAGGATTTGGAAATAGAAATATACATAAAAATAGTAACATTTGCTTATATCGACAAAAGTGACAAAATCCTATTTTAGAAAAGTATGTTTAAATGGTTTAATAAATTATTTTAATTTATTTATGAGAGTTTATATTTTTAAATGACATTATACAAATTTATTTTTAAATTTGATTTACATAAATAAATAGTTTAACTAAAACGTCAAAATATGACCGTAAAACATTTTGTCAAAAATCAACGTTTTTTTGATTTAAAGTTGTCGCAACGTTGTTGCACCTTTATGTATAAAATTTAATAAATATGTTAACATATAAAGATAGTTAACAATTAACTAAACAAGTTTACTTTTAATAATCACACTTAGAAAATTCTAGAAAGTAATTAGCAAAAGTAAATTAAAAAAGACAAAACACATGTCACATCAAATGTGATATAAAGTAAAGAAAAGTGACATAAAGTAAAGAAATGTGACATAAAGTAAAGTAATCATTCTTATTATTTAAAGTATTTGAATTTTAAAAGTATGATGTGATGTGGATGGTAAGTTTTGAATTAAATAAGTTTACTTGATTTTAGGGAAGGTTATTTAAGTAAAAACACAAATATGTATTTTATTCTCATATATTTTCTATAAATACATACCCACTTTCTCAATTCCTTCCACACTTCTTCTTCTCAAAATTTCAAGCTTCTTCTTACCTCCTTTAATGGCTTCCAACCTTAACAAAGTTATACTAAAATATTCCAAAAAATAAAACAAAGAAAAAATATCAACAAAATTTCATCCGAACCACTTCAAACTCCTCATCCTTCCTCACATTGCTCACGCCCCCCTCTTCCTCCATTTGGCCGAGCACTCCTAGCCTTCCCTAAGCCAAGGCGAGCCATCTAAGTCGAAGCGTTTAAGGAATCATAAACTAAAAACATCGAGTAGTGAAGCTATAGTCGATTTTCCGTTCGTCGAAACCAAACAAAGTGAGAACTCTAAATTGTTATGTAGAAAATATTTGTATGATGTTTTGCAAGTTGAAAATATTATTTGGATGTTAATAATGATGTTTGATAAGTGTTTGAAAAAGAAAGCAACCACCTTTAAGTAATTTGCAAAAGTTAGTAAGCAAATATATACATAATTGAGAATTATGTGACATTGTAATAAAAATGTTGTTAATTTGATATGCAAGTTCATATGACATGTTAAAATGGTTATAAATGTTATTTGAATGTTTATTGGTTGTATATTCATTATATATATTGAAACAAGTCACGGATTTACACGACGTATAATCATATGGAAATCACTTTTCAAAAGAAATGAAATGTGATATGGAATCATTTATATTTTTGAAAAATATTTGAAAATACTTTAGAAATAATTTCTAAGTATTTAAACTCGTCTCGACAAAGTTTGGATATGAATCTCAAAATACGTCTAAAATTTGACGCGTCGCGTAACGGTAGTTCGTGTTTACGCGTCAAAAGTTCGAATGAACATACGAAGTGGAGTCTAGTTTGGAATTCTTCGAAGTAAGATTTTTCCGAATCCTTTTATCCATATCTTTCCAAAAAAAAGCAAATCAAGATTTCATCTAATGTATTTCGAAATATGACAAATTCAATTTTCAAGAAAAATCCAGTTTTTGTACTAAATGACGAAGTTGGAAATTGATGAAATAAATGTTTTAAAAATATGAAATAAATTCTAAAAATCTTTCAAAATGTTTTAAAAGTGATTTAAGTTGAAAATATGAATTTCTAAATGATATAAAAGTTGTTTTGAAGAATATAGCTTTCAAAGCACTTTTTGCAACACTTTCTGCAACGCTTTTCAATAACTTTTGAAATAAAGTTTGAAACTTAACAATTATTCCCCAAATCCTTAGTAAATGTTTTTAAGTAAATAATAAAGCATTTCAGAATAAATTTGAAAAATTTAACATTATTTCAAAGATGGTTAAACAAGTAGTTAAGTGATTTAAAAAGAGAAAATGAGTATGCGGAAATGACTAGTACATTTGTCCCACCTATGAGATCTAAAAGTTGAAATAAGGTGTGTAACTAAGGTTAGGGATGGATCAACCAGTGCCTTGAACTTACCTGTCCCCAGTTTTCTCTTTTAGGTGAGGGGTGGAACACATCGAAAGGAAAGCCCGGATGCTCAATTTGGATTTTATGGAAATAATTTTCATATACTCATTATTAAAATCCGAAGAGGGAACTTGTCATATTCGTGGAATTTAAAAGGTGATAACACCTTTATTTCGCCCATAGCACTTGTTGAATACGGAAGTTGATTTTGGATAAAAGTAGAATGATTTCTATAATCCAATTTTCTCAAAAGATGAGAAATATTCAAAAACAGATTTAAATGATTTCGTATTCACAAAAAGAATATTTTGAAAATATATATCTCTCGAAGATATTTTGGCAAGGAAAAATGAATGACTCAAAAAACGATCACCTAATTACATCATTTTTATCAATGATTGGATTTCGAAGGAACCGGGGTCGGATTTGGTTGATTCCTATCCGAAAACCACTTTGAGCCAGTTTACATGTTCAAAGAATGAAGATGTTTGAAGACGGAGAAATTGAGACGAATAATAACGAGGTCCTACTTGTTGATTAATTGGAGATAAACTCCCGATTCACTATATTTTAGCTGTGGTCTCTTTGTTATGAAAACCCTCAAAACCACAAGGGCTTCTCACCTAGTAATGGCCGAGGAAAGTACCTTCTGTTTCGTTCAGTCCCAGAACGAACTTGTATGGATGAATGTGTGACCTTGCATTCCAAATCACAATGAGTGATCTCTATAAAGGTATATCAGTCGGTGGCAGAGAAGATACCTTCTCTTAGCTTAACTCCTTTCCCAAGACATACGAGCTCAGGAAGTTATACATTTGTAGAAATCAATCGTGTAAATGTGGAAATCCAATGTGCCATTCAAAGTGAAAGGAGATGTGCTATGTGAAAAGGTAATCGTAGCCTCGAGCCTCATCAACCGGAAATGACCAAAACATGGCTAGATGCAGCAAGTCTAAGTGGGTCATTCCCAAGTGGAGTATAATCATTCCCTTCTAGATATATTTCTTTCCGTTATGATGTTCGGGATGTAAATTAATGTGGATGTATGCGAAGAGAGCTCTCGGATAAAGGTCGGTAATGACCGGGGGATGACATATTCGGTACTATCTAATTACAAAGGTAGGCCAGCCTTGTGTTGTTAGAGGGCAGATGTTGGTCTTGTGTTGGTAGAGGGCTGATGTTCTGTGCCTCGGGACATCCATCTAGAGGTGTACCCATCGGAAGGTAGTCCCATCAGCTGGTCATTTATATGGAAACTCATTCTCCAATAAGAACCTGCGGTTTTGTGTATTGGCGTAATGAATAGCCTCGAAATGCTATATGGGTAACCATTTCGGCTACGATTAATAAGTTTATTTGAAAATGTTTTCAAAGAAAGTCATTAAAAATAATATCCCTAAATTTTCCGTAATAAAAATTTTTGGTTATCGTAAGGTAAAAACCTATTACGTTTTTATGTGCGACGTGGTCTTATGAGATACCTTTTGTTTTCAAAACATTGTACTTTGAGTTCTCAAACTAGTCCCATGACTGAACCAGAGTTTGTTTTTCCCTTTAAACTCTGGGTGCCCTATTTTTCGGGCAGCCGTGTAGTCAGGATATCTTAGGAGCATTCTGGAGCATGTTGGGGAGCATTTTGGAGAAGTCTTTTGGAGCTATGAAGTTGAAGTACCTTATGTAGTTATCTATCCATTTTCTACTGTGTTAAGTAGTATGTATTTCTAGCATATGTACAGATAGATAGTTATAACTATCCCGCTAGATTTGTATTTGACCCTGATCATTATGTATAATTATAAATGTTGAATGCGATGTGAGATTTTATTATTCAGTTATCTTCTATCTTTATTTTCTTCTACACCCCTGATAATCTGCCTCCCCGGCACTTGGATTTACGGCACGTGAATACCATGGATGTATTAGTGTCGATTTCTAAGGTTCGAGGAGACAGGTTGTTACATTTGGTATCAGAGCTTAAGGTTAAGCAAGAACCTTGGCTTTTTTGGGGTATGAATCATTAGAGACAGGGTTAGTAATGCCTTAGAATGAGTTTAGTCCGAAAAGCGCATAATTGCAACTTTTAAATTAAATGAGTATATTCATACTGTATAGTATTCCCTAAGATATCTCATCTATATATCCTAAAGATCTTTTTCTTACTATATATAGATAGTAGAAATTGAGTAGAAGAAGAGTACGAGGTAGGGGAGGAAGTAATGCTACAAATGGTCAAACACCCACAGCTACAGTAATCGAGAAAGTAGTAATTCCGATACAGCCCCAAATTAACTTTGCAACTTTATGCAAGAACTATACCAGCCTTGGTGGTAAAACTTTTAAAGGAACAGAAACCATCACTGAAGTACAAGCTTGGATCCGCTCGTGTGAAAGAATTTTCGAAGGAACGAATATTGGAGATGAGCAGAAGAGATTCTTAGCTTCTTGGCAACTACAAGATGGAGCTCTAGTTTGGTGGGAATCTATTACTCAGAATGAGTCAGAAGACGATTTCTCTTGGGAATGATTCAAAGAAGTTTTGGAGGAACAGTATATGGCGGAAGCAGGAAAGTTCCGTCTTTACCGAAATTTCATGGATTTTAAACAGAAGGAGGAAATGTCGTTTGAGGAGTACGCTAATAAGTTTAACGAATTATCTCGTTTTGGGCCTGGATTGATAGATACGCCCCTAAAAAAGAATGAAAAGTTTATTTCTGGAATGAAGAAGCAATACCATGTCAGAATGACTGGGCATGTGAAAGAACCATTTGTAGACTTAACAGACATGGGATAAATATATGAAACTTTGGATAAGATAGATCCACCTGTAGTATAAGAAAGCACAATAATAACTGGAAGAAGAAAAAGTTCAATAACAAGAAGCCATGGCAGGGAACGCTCAAAGGAGCATCTCAAGAGAAGCGCTTTAAAGACATCACTTGTATAATTGTAAGAAGAAAGGCCACGTTGCGAAGAATTGCTGGGGTCCCAAAGCTCAGAGTGTTGCATCTCCTGTGGCTCAGAATTATCTCTGCTATAATTGTCATAAACCAGGGCACATGATAAAGGATTGTCCCCTAATGAAGAAAGGAGAACAAGCCATAGTTTCCGCTATCAAGGATGAGCCCTCAACCACCCGAATGTGAAGGGAAAATGAGTGTTGGAAGGTAATATTTTTATCAAAGATGTTTTAGTTAAAGTATTATTTGATACATGAGCTTCTCATAGTTTTATTTCTAAAACAACTGTAGATGACTTAGAACTTGAACCTAAAATTGTTGACGACCCCATCTGCTTAACGAATCCTATAGGAGGTTCCACTAATCTTTGTATGCACTGTGAAAAAGCCCTAATTTCCTATCCTCCCCATCAATTTTCTTTTGATCTTTTCATCTTAGATTTTATTGGATTCGAAATTTTACTCGGTATGGATTGGTTAACTAAAAATGAAGCTATTCTAGATTGTTTGAAAAGAATAGTTGTAGCGAAGACAAAGTTAGGGAAACTCATAGAAATACCTTGTGAAGGTCCTAGTCCAAGAAGGGATAGTTTTCTTTATTCTTTGGATACATCCCAGACAGGATTAGAAACAATACCCGTTGTTAAAGAATTTGCAGATGTCTTTAAGGAAGTAAAAACTTTGCCCCCACACCGAGAAATCGAATTCTATATCGATTTAGTTCCTGGTGCGATGCCAATTAAACAACAAAATAGAAGGATGGCTCTGAAAGAAAGGAATGAGTTGAATAACCAAACCCAAGAGCTATTAAAGAAAGGACTGATAAGACCCAGCCATTCAAGTTGGGGATCAGCCGTAGCTTTTGTTGCTAAGTCAGATGGATCATTGAGATTGTATGTAGACAATTGAGATCTAAATAAGCAAACCATTAAGAAAAAGTATCCTCTACCCCGAATAGACGACTTGTTTGACCAGTTACATGGAGCTCGAGTTTTCTCTAAAATGAACCTAGCTACAGGATTCCATTAGTTAAGGATTGCAGAAGATTGCATCCATTTAACTACATTTAAAGGTCCAAATACTTTCTATGAGTGGTTGGTTATGCCTTTTGGGCTGACTAATGCACCCGCTTATTTTGTTGACCTTATGAATAGAGTGTTTAGAGATGTGCTAAACAAATTCGTATTAGTCTTTATCGATAATATGCTCATCTACTCAAAGACAGAAGAAGAACACGCAAGGAATCTAGAAGCTATGTTGGAAATATTGAGAAATAATGTGCTTAAAGCCAAATTCTCAAAGTGCCATTTTTTGGAGAAGGAGGTATGATTCCTTGGGCATATAATATCAAGTGATGGAATTTCATTAGATCCAGGGAAAGTTACGGCTATTCAAGATCGGAAGCAGCCACAATCCCCTAAAGAGATTCGTAGCTTCTTAGGCTTGGCAAGATATTACAGAAGATTCGTTCAAGACTTCTCTAAAATTTCCTTTCACCTAACGAAGTTGACAATGAAGGATGCTAAATTTATCTGGACTCCTAAATGTGAAGAAGCATTCCATGAACTAAAGAAGAGATTGACAATTGCTCCAGTTTTAGCAATTATAAATGGGAATAGTGGATTGGCCGTTTATACAGATGCTTGTGGAGAAGGAGTTGGTGCAGTTTTAATACAAGATGGGAAGGTGATTGCTTACGCAAGTAGATAGCTGAAGACACATGAGAAGAATTAGGCAACACACGACTTAGAATTATTAGCTGTTGTGTTCGCTTTAAAGATATGGAGACATTATTTTCTAGGTAAGAATCTTTCATAGTTTATTTCAATAAAACTTTGAATTGACCGTAGTAAATAATATTCTATCTTTTAGGTGAAAAATTCGAACTCTTCATGGACCATCAATCTTTGAAGTATCTTTTAACCCAGAAGGATCTGAACATGAGACAACAACGTTGGCTAGAATTTCTCGCGTCATATGATCTAGATATTCTATATACACCCGGGAAAGCCAACGTAGTAGCTGATGCATTGCATAGGAAGTTAGCTACTATTTCTTATTTGGTAGTAACTCCAACTCTCCTAGAAAAGATCGTCAGCAAACAAAAGGAGGATCTATTTCTCAAGGAGATCATTAGGAATATACATCACGGATAAAATTCACGCTTTGAAATAGATAACCATGGAGTATTGTGGTTAAATGGAAGGATTTGTGTTCCAGATGTTGGAAATCTTAAGCAAGAAGTATTAGCTGAATGCCACACAGCCAAACTTAGCATTCATCTAGGGATTCATAAGATGTACAAGGACATGAAGCGTACATTTTGGTGGAAAAGTATGAAGAGGGACATATCTATCTATGTCAGTCGGTGTGAAAATTGCCAAAGAATCAAAGGTGACCAACAAAAGACGGCAGGATTACTTCAACCTTTGGAGATTCCAGCTTGAAAGTGGGAACAAATATCCATGGATTTCATTGATGGCTTACCTCGAACAAGGAATGGAAATGAAGGCATTTGGGTTACCATAGACCGATTAACCAAAAGTGCACACTTTATTCCAGTTAAGCCAACAAGAACTGCAGCAAGCCTTGCAGATATATATATGAAGGAGATTGTTTGATTCTGTGTAGTTAATGCCCCGCTATTACCCCGTTATAACCCTGCTATATCTCATAGCGGATTTCTACCGCTACAATTTTTCATATAGCCCCAAAATATAGCCTTTCCGCTTTAATCCCCGCTATTTCCGCTATATCCCGTTATTCCCGCTATATTTTGCTATTTCCGCTATATCTTCTTTAATAAAATGAATTAAAAAATTGCGGTTATAATATAAAAATTATGAAACTAATTTATTTGATTTAATTTTTAATATATTTTCAGAAATGAAAATACTCCAATATTCTACTAAATTCAATTATGTTATATAATAGTTTTATGTTTATTTAAAGTATATTCGCACATGTTTTTTGTTTAAAATTATTTATGTATTAACTATAATTCAATTGGATGATAATTTCTCATTTAATTACCATTTATATATTTGTAAAAACATTAAGTACAAATTTTATATGCTATTTTAGAGCCATCCGCTATATCCCACTATATCCTCGCTGTATCCCCGCTGTGATTTTTTGCACCTCCACCGCTTCGAATCTGTCGAGCGCTTTAACTGCACAGGTTTGATAGCATGGAGTTCCAAGTAGTACAGTAAGTGATCGTGATCCTATCTTCACTAGCCAGTTTTGGAAAGCACTACAGACGGCTTTGGGAACCAAGCTGAGTATAAGTACTACATATCACCCCCAAACTGATGGACAAACGGAAAGAGTTAACCGTGTTTTGGAAGATCTTTTGAGGGCATATATTCTAGACTTTGGAGGCTCGTGGGAGAATCATTTACATTTATTAGAATTCTCATATAATAATAGCTATCAAGCTAGTATCGGCATGGCACCATATGAAGCTTTGTATGATTGTCCATGTAAATCGCCAACATGTTAGATAGAAACCGGAGATCGTTAGTGCTTGGCCCAGATATGATACGAGAAGCTTCAGAGAAAGTTGATACTACTAGAAAGAAGCTCAAAGTAGACAAAAGAGTTATGCAGACCGAAGGCGTAGAAATCTCAAATTCTCGGTTGAAGATTCAGTCTTTTTGAAAGTCTCTCTAATGAGAGGAGTAGTAAGATTTGGAAGAGCTGGAAAGTTAGCACCTCGATATATTGGACCTTTTCCCATTCTCGAACAAATTGGCCCCCTATCTTATCGAGTACAATTACCTGAAAGATTGTCTGGTGTACATAATGTTTTTCACGTATCACATTTGCGGAAGCATATATACGACCCAGAACAAATCATAGAAACAGCTGGTATGGATGACTTGGAGATAGAACCAAACTTAGTAGTTATTAGAAGACCCGTTTGAATAGTGGATCAAGATGAGAAACGATTAAGAATAAAGGTTGTAAGGAGAGTAAAAGTTCAATGGAGCAGGAATGATGATTGCACATAGGAAATAGAAGATAGAATTAGAAAAGCATATCCTGAGTTTAGGATCGATATATAGACTTAATCTATCGTTTGAGTTACTCGCTGCATGTGGTGTAGTCTCTTATTGTAATTATTCCATCTTATTGAATATATATTTCCTATTGAGCTATTTTCTTCTTATCTAATTTCGAGGACGAAATTCTTTTAAGTATGGGAGAATGTAACGACCCAAAATTTAACCACTTCAAAATATAATATTTAAAGTGATTTTAAATATAAAATATAAAAGGTTTCATGATTCAAAGAATATTAGATAGGATTTGAAAGTAGAAATATACATAAAAATAGTAACATTTGCTTATATCGACAAAAGTGACAAAATCCTATTTTAGAAAAGTATGTTTAAATGGTTTAATAAATTATTTTAATTTATTTATGAGAGTTTATATTTTTAAATGACATTAAACCAAATTCATTTTTATATTTGGTTTACATAAATAAATAGTTTAACTAAAACGTCAAAATATGACCATAAAACATTTTGTCAAAAATCAACGTTTTGTTGATTTAAAGTTGTCGCAACGTTGTTGCACCTTTATGTATACAATTTAATAAATATGCTAACATATAAAGATAGTTAACAATTAACTAAATAAGGTTACTTTTAATAATCACACATAGAAAATTTTAGAAAGTAATTAGCAAAAGTAAACTAAAAAAGACAAAACACATGTCACATCAAATGTGACATAAAGTAAAGAAAAGTGACATAAAGTAAAGAAATGTGACATAAAGTAAAGTAATCATTCTTATTCTTTAAAGTATTTGAATTTTAAAAGTGCGATTTGATGTGGATGGTAAGTTTGGAATTAAATAAGTTTACTTCATTTTTAAGGAATGTTATTTAAGTAAAAACACAAATCTGTATTTTACTCTCAAATATTTTATATAAATACATACCCACTTGCTCACTTCCTTCCATACTTCTTCTTCTCAAAATTTCAAGCTTCTTATTACCTCATTTAATGGCTTCCAACCATAACAAAGTTATACCAAAATATTCCAAAAAATAAAACAAAGAAAAAATATCAACAAAACTTCGTCCGAACCACTTCAAACTCCTCCTCCTTCCTCACATTGCTCATCCCCCCTCTTTCTCCATTTGGCCGAGCACTCCTAGCCTTCCCTAAGCCAATGCGAGCCATCTAAGTCAAAGTGTTCAAAGAGTCATAAGCTAAAAAAATCGAGTCACGAAGCTATAGCCGATTTTCTATTCGCCAAAACGAAACAAAGTGAGAACTCTAAATTGTTAAGTAGGAAATATTTATATGATGTTTTGCAGGTTATAAATGTTATTTGGATGTTAATAATGATGTTTGATAAATGTTTGAAAAAGAAAGCAAACACCTTTAAGTCATTTGCAAAAGTTAGTGAGCAAATATTTACATAAATGAGAATTATGCGACATAGTAATAAAAATGTTGTTAAATTGATATGCAAGTTCATATGACATGTTAAAAGGGTTACAAATGTTGTTTGGATGTTTATTAGTTGTATGTTGATTATATATGTTGAAACAAGTCACGGATTTACACGACGTATAATCACATGGAAATCACTTTCCAAAAGAAATGAAATGTGATATGAAATAATTTATACTTTTGAAAAATGTTTGAAAATACTTTAGATATGATTCCTAAGTATTTATACTTATCTCGACAAATTTTGGATATGAATCTCAAAATATACCTAAAATTTGACGCGTCGCGTAACGGCAGTTCGCGTTTATGCATCAAAAGTTCAAATGAACATACGAAGTGAAATATAGTTTGGAATTCGTCGAAGTAAGAATTTTTCTAATCCTTATATCCATATCTTTCCAAAAAAATAAATTCAAGATTTCATCTAATATATTTTGAAATATGGTAAAATCAATTTTCAAGAAAAATCCTGTTTTTTGCACTAAATGACGAAGTTGAAAATTAATGAAATAAATGTTTTTAAAATATGAAATAAATTCTAAAAATATTTCAAAATGTTTTAAAAGTTATTTAAGTTGAAGAGATGAATTTCTAAATGATATAAAAGTTGTTTTGAAGAATATAGCTTTTAAAGCACTTTTTGCAATAGTTTCTACAATGCTTTTCAATAATTTTTGAAATAAAGTTTGAAACTTAACAATTCTTTCGCAAAACCTTAGTAAATGTTTTTAAGTAAATAATAAAGCATGTCAAAAGAAATTTGAACAATTTAACATTATTTTAAAGATGGTTAAACAAGTAGTAAAGTGATTTAAAAAGGAAAAATGAGTATGCGGAAACGACTAGTACATTTGTCCCGCCTGTGAGATCTAAAAGTGGAAATAAGATGTGTAGCTAAGGTTAGAGATGGAGCAACCAGTGCTCTGAACTTACCTGGCCTCACTTTTTTCTTTTAGGCGAGGGGTGGAACACATCGAAAGGAAAGCCCGGATGCTCAATTTGTATTTCATAGAAATAATCTTTTTATACTCATTATTAAAACCCGAAGAGGGAACTTCTCTTATTCATGGAATTTAAAAGGTGATCTCACCGTTATTCCACCCATAGCACTTTTTGAATATGGAAGTTGATTTTGATAAAAGTAGGATGATTTCTATAATCCTATTTTCTCAAAAGATACTCCTTAAAAATGATTTGAGAAATATTAAAAAAGAGCATTAAATGATTCTGTATTCACTAAAAGAATATTTTGAAATATATATATCTCTCGAAGATATTTTGGCAAGCAAAAATAAACGGATCGAAAAACAATCACCTAATTACATCATTTTTATCGATGATTGGATTTCAAAGGAACCAGGGTCGGATTTGGTTGATTCCTATCCGAAAACCACTTCGAACCAGTTTACGTGTTCGATGAATGAAGATGTTTGAAGATGGAGATATTGAGATGAATAATTACGAGGGACTACTTGTTGATTACTTGGGGATAAACTCCCGATTCACTATATCGTAGCAGTGGTCTCTTTGTTATGAATAACCTCAAAACCACAAGGGCTTCTTGCCTAGTAATGGCGGAGGAAAGTACCTTCGGTTTCGTTCAGTCTCAGAATGAAATTGTATGGATGAATGTCTGACCTTGCATTCCAAATCACAATGAGTGATCTCTATAAAAGTATATCAGTCCGTGGCGGAGAAGACACCTTCTCTTAGCTTAACACCCTTTCCCGAGACATGCGACCTCAAGAAATTATACGTTTGTAGAAACCAGTCGTGTGAATGTGGATTGACAATGTGCCATTCAAAGTGAAAGGAGATGTGCTATGTGAAAAGGTAATCGTAGCCTCGAGCCTCATTAACCGGAAATGATCGAAACAGGGTTAGATGCAGCAAGGCTAAGTGGGTCATTCCCAAGTAGGGTATGATCATTCCCTTCTAGATATATTTCTTCCTGCTATGACGTTCGGGATGTAAATTAATATGGATGTATGTGAAGAGAGCTCTCAAATAAAGGTCGGTAACGATCGGGAAGGACATATTCGGTACTATCTAGTTACAGAGGTAGGTCAGTCTTGTGTTGGTAGAGGGCATATGTTCTATACCTCGAGACATCCATCTAGAGGTGTACCCATCGGAAGGTAGTCCCTTTACCTGGTCATTTGTATGGAAACTCATTATCCAATAAGAACCTGCGGTTTTGTTTATATTGGCGTAATGAATAGCCTCGAAATGCTATATGAGTAACCATTTCGGCTAAGATTAATAAGTTTATTTGAAAAAGTTTTCAAAGAAAGTCATTAAAATAGTATCCCTAAATTTTGCGTAATAAAGAGTTTTGGTTATCATAAGGTAAAAACCCATTCCGTATTTATGTGCGGCGTGGTCTTATGAGATACCTTTTTTTTCAAAACATCATACTTTGAGTTCTCACACCAGTCCCATGACTGACCCGGAGTTTGTTTTTCCCTTTAAACTCTGGATGCCCTATTATTCATGCAGCCATGTATTCAGGATACCTTAGAAGCATTTTGAAGCATGTTGGGGAGCATTTTGGAAAAGTCTTTTGGAGATATAAAGCTGAAGTACCTTATGTAGTTATCTGCCCATTTTCCGCTGTGTTATGTAGTATGTATTTCTAGCATATGTACGGGTAGACAGTTATAACTATCCCGCTAGATTTGTGTTTGACTTTGATCATTATGTATAATTATAAATGTTGAAAGCAATTTGAGAATCTATTATTCTGTTATCTTCCATCTTTATTTTCTTTTACACCCCTGATAATCTGCCTCCCTGGCACTTGGATTTACGGGACGTGAATACCGTGGATGTATTAGTGTCGATTTATGTGAGTCGAGGATACGTGTTGTTACAAGCTTCCCCAATCATTGCATGCGTGTCTTGATTAGATTGCAAATATTGACTTTGGTCAGAGTAGTAATAAAGTTGAAGGGCCATCGTAGGATGAAGAGTATATAAAATTAACCGATATCCGCATAAACAATTAGTTCGATATTTAAGTAAGAAAGCTGTAACAAAACTAGATAAATAACAGTTCTTATTATTTTCCTTATAAATTATATATGTTTAAATCAACCAAAAAAATAAATTTTTGATTTTCAGGTGATATTAAGATTTGTATATTTGTACAGAAGTATTTTGAGTTTTAAAGAAAGTTAATTTTATATCCTATTTTTAGAAGTGTTTTGAATTTATAAAGCATGTTTAATTATTAGATCTTATTTTTAGAGGTGTTTGAATTTATAAAAGAAATTTAGCATTAAATCCTATTTTTAAGCGATTTAATATATAGAGGGGCATTTTTGGTAGTTCACATTGATATCAAAAAAGTGCGACACCAAAGCTATTACAACTAATATTAAAGATAGACATTGAAAATTTTCGATCATCTCCTTTTCTTTCCATGTCCTGATTTCTTGGCAACTGATATTCCGCTTCACATGCAAACAACTCATCAATTGAAGTCGAATAGTCAATCTTACATTAAAGGGAGAGGCTGCAAAGGCTTGTCGAATAATATCAATGGAAGGCGATTGCCAGAAATACTTTTAAATTTGATTTGAATTAAAATAAATTATCAAAGTACAAAAATGGGATGAAATATTCTTAGGGTTTAATTTCTCTAGCTATGTTTCAATGAACAAATTGAGCAAATTTTTTATACATTGTCGGAGTATAGATCAAAATCACCATACAATTCAATAAACTTATTGGTGTATGAATTAATACTTAGGGAAAGAGTAATGATCAGTATTATTAACCATTAATTATATATAATGTCACTGATCATATTTATATAGTGGTTATTTAATAGTAACTATCCTGTATATTAACATATTGGTTATGCAGGTTTAAGGGTCAGTTATGCATTTGCTCATACATGCAAGATATAAAATATATAAATACTGAATTCTAAAAGAGAAGATGTAAAAGAAATTAAATGAAAGTTTGTGAATAATAACCATGTTAACAAAATTGATTCCAGGACTAGTATAAAAGAGAGCGCAAGAAAAAAGGACCACAAGGATGGTGAAACGAGAAAACGATGATGTGAAATTCAAACTATCACATGATTTTTTCGAGTGGAAATTTACCCACGTCCTTAATTTTACTATTTTACCAGCGTTACGTCACGATATCATGTATTTGTGAATTGTCTTCCATAATTTATATATGATTAATACATTCAAGAGATAAAATAATTTGCGTAAATATTTAGTCATATTTTTACATTGAAATCATGTGTGATTAATTTAAATTTTTATTTCTAAATTGCAACATTTAATTTATTATTAATTTGAATTTTATTTATATCATTAATTAATAAACAACAAATTTGCAAATGATGTTCATTTGTTTAAATGATGTTTATTTGTTAAGTCCTATTTTTAAGCATAGAGAGACATTTTGAATTTGTAAAGAAATTTAACTGTTTTAACTTAGTTTGAATAGTTCAAGTCTAGCCTAGAAATAATATGCTAAATATAATAAATAACATCTGCATTTGATATGAATTTTACCGATTCTTTTTAGGTGCTTGTGCGTTAAATAATAGATAATAATTAAATCATATATGAATAAATGTTATTTTGGAAAAATTCACGGCCGGACCAAAGATTGTGTTACTATTCCAACTATTGATAAAGATAAATTACAGCCATTCCAATTTCATGTTATGTTTTACATCCATATTTTTATTCTCAAATTAGTTTCTACAGATATTTTTGTTTCCTTTTTCACCCCTCTTTATTCAAAATCAATATCCTGCATTTTTAATTTTGTCCAACTTTATTTCGTTTCCAAATTATATATCTAATTGTAACATCCTCCACTTGGAGGCCCAAAACTAACGGCTACGGATGCTGCAGTCATCCATAGTTATTAGTCATCCACAGTTAAATACGGTAATATTAGATACATTGATATAAAAGAAAAACATAGATATGAAAAAATAAATAAATTTCAAAACAGCATTCTCATTCCATTCCAAAAACAATTTTAACTTTCTTTACATAATCCCATAATTGCAAACCACGTTCAGATATATATAATTATTACAAATACGCCAAGAGCGACATATGAAGATGCCCCCTTGGTTGATCAGAGTATTTAATAAGGCACTTAAAAAAATTTGCCTTTACAAAATCATAGCGGAATCAAAGTGAAAAGAACTCTAAATATTTATTCTGCCTCCTTTACGTCTTTGGGAGCTTATACGTTTAATGAGGTACCTGAAAACCACAATCCTTAGACTACTCAAAATCAAGTGAGCACCCGAGAGTATAAGGAAAAAACATAAACTTTGATTCAAACATAAAGCCTGGTATGAATAATAATCTAACATCCCAAACCATTTAGATATCGAGTAAGACCACACCGCTTAGCGGAATGGATTTTCCCTTCACTAATATCTTAAACCCTTTATAAAACCATATACTGTGCTCCTACATCCACAATGGTTATAAACATAGTCATTTCAAAATATTATGATGATATGCATACAAATTAAAACATTCTATATTTCCCATCTCTCGTTTAATTGACTCCCTGTCATATTTATAGTTTCTAAGGTCACTATTAACCTGTTAGTTTTTATAGGCTTACTATTAACCTTTAGATAATATATGGACTCCATGTCCTATTTCATAATTTTTATGGGATTACTATTAACCCATTTTTATCTTTTGGACTCCCTGTCCTATTTCAAAGTTTTCATGGGTGCACTATGAACCTATTTGCCCCTGCCAATTAACTTAATCAATTCATGGGTTCCCCTAAACCTATTGGTGACTCCAATAGCTTCTCTCTTATCCTAGTTTTCATGGGTTAACTAGAAACCTATTGACATCTATCAATAAATTAATCTGGATATAGTTTTCATGGGTGTAATACAAACCAATTGGCCCCTGCCAACCACTCTTTATAAACATAGTTTTCATGGGTTCACTATGAACCTATTGGTAACTCCAATAACTTCTTAATCATAGTTTTCATGGGTGCGCTATGAACCTGTCTCTCTGACAACTTCTTTATTTGGACATCCTATATTCTTTTCTTCCTAACCCCCTGGATGCAATTCTACTCATTTAGGAGTTTAATCTATTTATATTCACTATTGGATCAACTTGGCTGGTTCTTCTACACTTTATCCCCAAAATGCAGTTATGGGTCCATTTTAGTGTGAATATATTTATAATTAAAAAAACAAATATAATAGCATAACAATACCATTCTGTAATGTCCTTGAAATCAATTTCATATAAAACATGGTTAATCCCTTTAACCTAATATTTCTTCAAGGAAAGCTTCTTCTTAAAATCATTTCAAAACCCCTTAATTTAGCCATGAGTTTTAAAAAAATGAGTTTGGGTTATTTTTTTTAAAAAACAAAGCCTTTTGAAACCTTCGAAACCTTTCTTTCGACCTCATTGGATAACCTTCTTCGAAGTCATATAAATCTATCTTCAAAATATTAGGCCCCTGCTTTTTGAACCTTTAAAATCTTTCTTTCGAGGCCTTTCAAATGTATTAAAGTATTAGCATATAACTTCACAAGCATAGCTTCGAAACCAATTGAAAGAACACCTTTCGAAACCATTGAAAGTACCCCTTTCGAAAACATTGAGTGTACCCTTTTCCAGAATATTGAAATACACCTTTCGAAACCTTTGGAAGTATCCCTTCTAAAAACATTAAAAGTACCCTTTTTGAAAC
Organism: Allium cepa; assembly: GCA_030765085.1. Taxonomy (NCBI): domain Eukaryota; kingdom Viridiplantae; phylum Streptophyta; class Magnoliopsida; order Asparagales; family Amaryllidaceae; genus Allium; species Allium cepa. Next base: position 938,451,136 of record CM060935.1, read on the forward strand.
CTTTATAAGTTTCCCTTCCGAAAACATTGATAGATCCTCTTTCAAGACCATTGGGTTTATAATTATAGTAACATTTGGGTCAAGTGAATATAAACGAAAGTATCTCTTTCAAAACGATTCATTATCATTTAAAAGTATTAGGGAAAACTTGATGGCGTCGGCACCACTCTTTGGAAATCATAAGTCATTTGGGTAAAATAATTGAAGGTTAGCTTCGAAACCCCTTTTGAAACCATTGCCTTCGAAACCCTTAACCCCATTTGCAAGCTATAGGAAGCAGCTTACGTTTTTAAAACAAAGGCTACCTTCCGAAAGCATTAATATCTTCAATTCCTTCGAAAGATAAAAGCGGCAGAAAGGTTCCGACTTAGTCGAAACTACCCCTTCCGAACGCTTCAATTTTAAAACCAAGTAACTTCGTCGGAAGCTGCTTCTTTAAATAGTAAAGTGGCAACTCCCTTTCGAAAGCCTCAGTTTCGACTCCTTCGAAATTGTTTAACAAAATAGGCAAGCATTTTTCTTTAAAAACAAAACAAAGGTATCAACCCCATCAGAAGTAATGCTTTCGACACCCTATCTTCCGCCTTTCTCCAATCCACTAGGTACCAACTAAGTGATACCATGTGTATTGGTTTCGGCTTAATTGGTCACAACTTGGTGGGCTTTGACCTAATTGAAGGCGGTAGTTCTGGGTTGAAAGGTATCTCTACGGGTGGCGAAGCCTACTTTTTCTAGGTAAAAGGCTGTTTTTACCAAATAAAGTGAGTTCTTTGTAACTAACTTACCTACTTGTAAACATTTGATCGGTTGTCTTAACTTTTCAAATTATTTTACAAATAATTACCATATATTTTCATATCTAAAACATGGTTAATTTTAACAATTAAGCCATTCCCGTTTAACAATAATTAAATCATTTAGGTCCTCCTTTCAAAATAATTTCATTTCCATAATAAATCTCTTAGTAAGAATCCTCAAAAATCATAGAAATTCACTTTTAATATATTATCTAACATATATAAATTTTAGATCCAAATTTATCATATAACAACTGAAATAAATTTATAAAACCAATTAACCATATTTTTCTTTTAAATTCATAATAATTTCTCCACTATAAAAATTAAAACCCAACTCCAAAATCATGTTTTCCATAACATATAATTTTTTCACGGCATTCCAAAATCATTTGCTATTGGTTTTGCCCTAAAACCGTGCATATCATATTTAAGCAATTTGATTTTAAATCAAACATGTTATCAAACCAAGCATATCATCATTTAAATCATCATAAATGGATTAATTCATAAATCCAAAAACATACGATTGAAAACAAAATATAGATGATTAGGATTATTGTTTACCTTAGTTTGGATAAGGAAATTGGAGATTTGTTTGAGATTGATTCTCCCTAGCTTGATCCTAGGCTTTTGCTTTGATTTTTCTTCTTCTTCTCCTTATAATGGCCGGCTTGCCCTTATTTTTTTGCGTCTTTTACTTGTGATAAAATGAATGCGAGCGTTGTGGTATTGTGAGTATTAAGGTAATAAACATGGGGTGACAAATTACCCTCACACCCTTATGTTTATTTAACTATCATTTAACCATTTATAAACCCATTCATTTTAATTAAACACGACCACTAATTTATTTACAAATCTTTGTTAAGAAAAATAGTTAATGTTATTGGCTCAACTATTAAGCGTCTTTACCTTAGGGGCATCTAAGGAAAGTAGACACTAGTTTTGGGTTTGGATACCAGTGTCCTGCTTATCCTTGCTACTTTCCTAACCCGATGATTGAAGAAGTTTAAAAGGTTGACTCGGTTATAAGACCTAGATTTATTGTGGGCCTTCATCTGAATTTTAGAAAGTAAAATGAATTTAATATTTTTTATATACTCTTATAGTGTAGTAGAGTATTATATAAGCAATAACTTGAAGCTAGTTTTTATGGAATATTTCATAAATAATTTTTGTATTAAATGAGGTATTATTTGTGTAAACGAATGTGACATAAATATAGAAATCGGTGTAGTTAAGAAACCAATAGGATAAAATACATAAGTTGTACGTAGAATATTTTATTTCTATGATAGTTCTTGATCCATCAAGTATATGATTTCTAGGTGATTTACACTAGTCCGAAGAAGGATTTTTCACTCCTTTCATGATGGTGAATATTTGATATAGATTCTTGACATGATCCTAAGGTTTTCTATTATAGTATATATGGACATGTAAGGAAAATGGAGGTTTCTAATCAAGGAGCTTGATCGAAGTGCACATTAGAGAGGTCAAGTGATCTATACTAGTTGGAAAGTGAAATTTGTGTGATCGAGCAACTGATTAGATCAGATATTGTGTACGGATGATCCATGCACATCATACGGGCTTAAGTGTGTGTGTGTGTATATATATATATATATCGTGTTATGATGGCTTATGGAGAGTTTAGAGAATGACTCTTCAGTTTCTTTTAAGGTAGCTTGTATAATCATTGAAGTAATAACCTGAGGCTATTGAGTGAAAGGTGCGCTTAGTCAATTATTTATCATCCTTGTGCGATAAGAGTGGTTTTGAACCTGAGCAAACCGTGATCTGTATTTGCTAGTAATTTTGAATACTATTGAGTATCAATTGTGCTTGTTTCTTTTGTTAATTAGTCGTGTTATAATTTCAATGAAATGTTTTAAGTGGAGGAGAATGTGACGATCTAGAATTTCGAACACTAAGTAATTAAATATCTAATTATTCAAATACTTGAATCTTAGATTTATTGTGATTAAAGTGGATTTATAACATTGTTACCCCCTTTTAATTAATAACTAATGATGGTAAACTAATTTTTGTTGAAATATGTACAAAAATAAACACTTTGAAGAAATATCGATAATGTGATGGAAAATTGTTTTATCGATAAACGACTTTTTACTCAATAGAAGTTATTTGAACTTGTTGGGCTTGGTTAATTAACCATGGTACATTAAAATTAATTTTTTCAATTGAAAGCTTCTAGAACGAGTTTGAAGATATTTTGGGAGAGGGGTAGTTTGGGAAAGCTTAAGGCTAAAGTAATGACGTGTAAAGTTGCCCATGAGAGGGAGGTTGCTTTATGACCTTCGATGAAGGATATGGGGTGAGGATGACCTCTTGTTTAAGCCTATAAATACACTTCATATTTTACATTATTCACCTTTCCTTAATTGAAAAGAGGTAGAAATACTTGGCCTTAATCTATTTCTATCTCCACCAATCTTTGTTTAATCAATTCAAATATTCTCCAAACTTCACCAAACTTTGACTAGAGGCCTAAGGCAACTTAAGAAGCAAGAATAAAAGTTGAAACTGGAAGAAAGGAGGCATATGAGGGGGAAACATGTGGTGCCGAAAGCATTAGAGAGAGGAGAGGAGGGGCCGAGCACTAAAATGGGTTAAAGGTAGGATCTTTAGGTATTTAGTGACTGTAGGAAGTGTTCTTGAGTTTATGATGGATTTTGCTTGTGTTAGCTTGGTTGTGGGCTAAGTTATCTTACCATTGTATATGTATATATTGTGTGTATTTGGTGTGTATAAAATATAAAGTTAAGAACTGGGCAAGTTATAACTTTCGTACCGTTCTTGCTTTGGAAAGTAAATGACAACTTTAAATGTTATATATTCACTTCTATTACCTTATAAAACATGTATCGTGGCCAACACTTTAATGTTTACATGATTGAAGGGGGTGTGTCTGAAGGTGGAGCATGTTTGAAGCGAGAATGGTCGCTATAAGTGCACTTCACAAATCCCTTGTGTTTAACTTGTTCAAAAATCGTCATATGTGAATATATTGTGAAAGTTTATGTTTGGTTGTTCTCTACATTCATAATAGTGTATAGGACAGCAAGGAATTGGTTTGAAAAGTTGTAGAAATGATAGAAAATAGTCTAAGAAGTTCTAGCAAAAAGGTCGCTATGAATGCACTTTGAAAATGACTCATCTACGGTGATTTTTAAAGTTAATTTGAGAGACATCCTTAGGGATTTCTTTGTTGTTTTAATAAGTAATTTATATTTAGCTCTTACAGTAAAAATATCAAAGTTTAAATCATTTCATAACTGGTCGAACGAAGTTAAAAAAGTTAGAAGCGAGAATTAGTCGCCATGGATGCACTTTGAAAATAACTTGTTTTTTTTGATGATTTTTAAAGTTAATTTGATAAACATCTTTAGTGGTTTCTTTGCATGATTATTATCTTCTATATGTATACTTATTACAGTAAAAAATATCAGACCTCGTGTTGATCGTCTGGATAGAGAAAACTTGTCAACTTTCGATGCTCTAAGTGTTTTCTATCCAGGACTTTTAAGAGCACTTATAAATGTTGTCTTTGATCTACTACAGCACTTCTGGGCTTGTTGCACTATTTTGTTATAATGCGACATTTTAGCTAGTTTTTCATGATGTAAATGGACTCAAATCTGCTATCTTTTTGGAATCCTATTAGGGATGTCTTATAACATGGATTAGAGTATGAAAGAAAGATTAAAAGTTTAAATATATTTTTCATAATTAAATATGAATTTTTAAAGAAAAATAGCATTTATAGTAAAAGGTTTTAGTAAGTTAAAAATTAGCTATTTTTACATGATATTTTATATTGATATTTAAAACTTATTTATAAGCATTTGTAAAGTATTTATATGTATAAGATTTAGAAAAGTAAGTTAATTTATAAAAAGGATAAAAATGATTTTGTTATACTCTTAAGTTAGAATGAATGGTTTTGAGAAGTTAATTAAAAGTATATTACCTTGTTAAATAAGTGTAGATGTAATTAGATCTTTGAAATGAATGTCTTAAAGATAATGTTAAGTATAAAATGGTTTGGGTTTACAGCAACAATGTTTAAATCACATTTGTTCTTAACCCATCTAATCATAGTTTTCAAAATGTGAAATCTTATTAGTATATTTTTGAAAATTATTATACCATTTAAATAAGAATATGTATACATTTCCAAGTACTAAAAAGGTAGAAATAAATACAAAATGGTATTATACATGTATATATCTTTGTAAAGGTATTATATATATACATACATACAAGTATTTATAAAGAACTTTTAGTTAATAAAGGAATTAATTAAATTAAAAGGGGACTATAAGTCGCTTATGTGTTATGTGTTTACTTGTTCATAGAATGTATTTAGCCCTATACTTAGCACTAACAGCCAACAAAGTAGATTTATCAAATTTGTAAGAGTTAAGAATGATGTTCGAGCAGGGTTTAGAAGCAAACGGTGTTTTTAACAACCCACACCTTAATGAGTCTGAATTTCAACTAAATTGAAATCCAAGTTTATCAAAGTACGGATCATTGATTTTGGTAACCTGTAATAAACAAAATTATGTCAAAAAGCGATTAATATAAAATCATGGTGAAATTGAGAAATATAATAGAACATACATATTGACTAAGGATGCTACCTCAGAATATCATTCGTTGGATATTTAATTTCTTTGTTCACACCGAGTACGAATAAGAAGACTTCAAAATCTTCTTTTCCCGTCTTTCTCTTACATTCGGTCCTTCTAAACCTAACATGTGAATTGTCATGAGAAGAGGGGTCAGAACAACATTTTGGTGATTGAAAAATTACATACTTTACCCATCCCATTAACTTATGTCAATCGGTCTCCATTTAAGTGTTTTGTCTATTATTTGCGGCTAATCCATTAAAACTTATATGCAAGTACGATATGTCTAATCTAACCTTGTCCAAGTTATGACTAGGCATACTTTGACCATTTAATACCTACATTATAGTAAGGTTCTCGTCATTTAATAACTATCCCAAGGCAGAATCCTCTTCAATACTATCTAGTGGGCATCCAACGGAATCTCATTAGACCACTTAATACTTCTTTATGAGAGAGACAGACCCTACAGTAACTACTTAATACTTTAAACCCAAAGTTGACCCTTACTAAATAGGGTTGAGGTAGACCCTATAATAGATATTTAATACTCCGTTTTAGAAGCATGTCTTACGTTCTACGCATATCCCTTCCCTACGGTCCTGTGGTTGGAGATGTTGCGCATTAGTAGTAAGTATACACAAAAACTAGTAGCCTCTAGGTGAAGGGCAGAATTCTATTGTGTAACTCTACTGACCTTGCATCTCAATCCACTAAACCATACTAATCACCCGAAGCCTAAGTGTTAGGCTAACCCCACTAATTTATCTCGTCCTAAACGTATAATTGAAGCTGTATAATTTCATACTATGAAAATTATATTACGTTCTACGTATATTTAATAGTATTAATACTTACTTATTTGCAACGTAGTTATTCCTATTTTATATGCTTAGGCTTTGGTTTCCTTCTTATGTCTAATAAATGTCTATTGTCCGTAATAATTGGTCATTTATGTCAAAATTGGAAAGTCTCTAATCAATCTCCATTTAATTCATTTAATCCGTCTAATCTATTTACCGGTTTGAAAATCTATCTATTATGCCGACTCTGTTTCCCTATAATTGTCGTATTAAAGTCCATAATCAGTCCCCATTTAATTCTTATTTAACTCTATATTAATTAAAAATTCATTGCCCATTAAATCTGTATAATGTCCATAAATTCTAGTCCTATAATTACTACGCCGTTAATAACTAATATGAATATCATATCATCGTAAGTTATGCTATTTATGTATTTTCATTTTGAAAGTGCGGTTATATGTGTTTATTCATTTATTTATAATTCTAACTATTAATTTCTAAACTAAAACATTTCCTTACACATTTTAATTTATCAAAGCTGCCTTTTCAAGAATGATCACAATTATAACTTTGAATAAATTAATCAAAAGTTATACCTTAACTTCATTTGAAATTATAGAGAATTATTTATTTTATTTTATTGAAATAGACAATGTAAACTACAGAGAAGAATATTCATATCTAACAAATCTCCTTCTCTATTTGGTATATACCTTATTAATTCAAACGATATGCTTTTATATATATTTTGGAATTGGATAATTGATGGAAATTATATGGAACCCTCTTCAAATAAACAAAACATAGAAATTCACATTTAAGGTAAACTAGGGCAACCTAATTTACAACCCAATTATAGATCTGAAATAAACAGACGTTGTATAATAATAAATATTAGGGATTGAATTCAAATTTCCAAATTAGGTTGTACATACTATTTCTATTCCAATTACCTATTTTATTCAATGTGTAGACGATAAGCCTATATATTTGTTTTAAGCCTATATTTACTTTAAGCCTACAATTTCATCATCATGAAGTACCCGATTCAAAACATTTATCTTTAAAAATATTAACTTAGAATCTTTTTATCAAATTCAAAAATTACTTGGTTCCAAAAGAAACCATGAAAAATTTCCCTTTTGTAACTAATTTTTCCTATTTAAGGACTTTCTACAACAAAGATTTACTTCTTTTAAAAGTGGGATTTTCAACTCAAAACATTCAAAAACTCAATTTTCATATCAAACTATTTTTTTAAAAAACGTCTTTTATAATGTTAAACAATGAAAAGTGGAGTAGAATGGATAATTTTCATCCTATTATCTTCCTATACTCATGCTATCTTCGCTTCCACCTTCATTGGAGATTTCATAGGACAAGAGGGGGACTTCTAAAAGAGACACATAAATGCAACATCTGTCAAAGTGTCTATCTAAAGTATAAGCCCAATTACTACATATCCATGGAAATTTTCCAATCTTCCTATCTTACTCCTACTATTTTTCTACAACATTACTTCGAACTAGATTACTTGTGACACACCACCTCGAGACCCATATTAACAAAGAGTATTACAGGGTAATACAATCACTAATGCGGAGAATAGGATTGGTTAGGAGCGACCATCTATAGTTGTCTTAAACATCTATTAAATATGTCAATTTGGTGCTCTATTTTTTTTCTTTCTCGAGTGGATCGACTTATTCAATAAATGCTTAACACAAAATTACAGTGACTAACAGATCTATCAAAAAAATACAACAAAAGAATGTACATCGCATCACAGAACATCAAACAACATATATGTACATATACACTGATACATCCCAGTATAATACAAAATGATACACGTAAGTGGTTCAAAGACCACACTATATACAACGAGCCAAAAATAAAGATACATCTTAAAGTCAATCAAAAAGACTATAAAACTACACAAAAAGAGATAAGTAGATCCACGGCGGAAGCAGCAAAGCAAAGTCCAATAACAGGTATCTAACCTGAAACAACTTGGTCTGACCCAAATATAAAATACACGGGCGGTCTAGCTTAAATAACTGATTAGTATGACAAGTGATAGTAAGAAGTAAAAGGGTAAAGGGTATGTTTTTTCTCGAATGAGAAGAAGTAATAGTAAAAACATGTCATTACTTCAAATGAGGTAGTTTCACTAAGTATAAACCTCGAAGGAGGTAATCTCATCGATAAAATCAACTAAGTATAACAAATGCCTCATATCATCGTCGTAGTCCCAAAAGCAACTATAATGGTTTATCTAAACCATAACTCCTAAGTAGGAGGAATCCCAAAACTCGAAACTCGCCAAAATTGGAAATCACAAATATGTTCTCAAAATAGAGAAATCCTAAACTCAAAATATTCCAAATAATGACAATAACATGCATCTCCTAAAAGGAGACTATAAATCTCAAATAAATGCCAAAGATTGGCAAACCCTAAATCTAAAAATATAGAACTCGATAAGGAGTTCAAATTCCAAAGATGTAATCGCCACATGTAATGTCTCGAACATCTCAAATGGCCAATAATGTAAAAAGGCGATACACTTGGAAAATCATAAATAAATCAATTAAATGATCTCAAAAGATAGCACATGCTTATAAAATGGCCGAAGCCCGGCAAGTACCATTCTCTCAAAATAAGACACCACGTCTCAAATAGACAAATTGCCCCGAAGGACAAATACATCTCAAAGACAAACATCCTGAAGGACAACATCCCAAAGGACAAATACATCTCAATGGATAAATGTCCCCAAGGACAACATCCCGAAGGACAAACGACCCAAAGGTCTATTACTGGCAACTCGAGAATATGTCACAAACTCTCATATAGCAACTCGAAGAGTGTTAACAGTGCTTCCCATACCACACGTTCTCACTTAATGGTTTATTAACCGCCAGTCAATTCCACACCAAAAAATAAAATCAGTAATAAAAAATATTTGCCTCTTCTCATAGGCAAATGCGTCATGAAGGTCAAAACGTTTAAACGGACAAGTCAGGAACTGACTGAAAAGCCAAATGCACATGTCCATGTTTTACCCAATCGTTTAATTCTTCTTCTCATATGCTCGAATAGTGCAAAAACATGTAGTTTTATACATATAAAATATACTTTTAGAAAATCGGGTTTTTAGACGATTTCGAAAAATATTTGGTAATCACTATTTTGAAAATCTCTTTATAATAAGTGTTTCCGCTAAAAATGGTCACAAATACCCAGTTGTAAATGAAAGTACCAAATCACAGTCACTAATCATGGATAGATTATATGTAGTAAAATTAAATATGACAAACGCTCCAAAAGTTAAAAAAAAAGAAGTAGAAAGACAAGATTTATAGTGGTTCGGCATTATGGCTTACGTCCACTTTGAAGGATTTGCTGTTTATTGATGATTCTCAATTGATTCACAAGAGTATAATTGATAGTATCCAAGTTACAATAGATTTTTAGCAGAGTAACATCGCAGAAGAGCCAAAAGTCCATTTTCTGGAGGCATAGGGCTGCTATTTATTGGTCTAATCTGGAAATATCTAGCGTAGATCTCGGAATCCTCCGTCTCACATGTGGGTGGGCCCACGTAATCGATCTAGGCTAGTTTGGGATTGATCCCCATACATTTTGTATCAATCAAAAATTGATCCAATGATGATGGATCGGTCATGAGCGTTCCTCTAGTGTTTTGTAAGCTGTGGTGAAAATTTGAGTCACTTGGACATGTAGATCTTGAGTTATGATCGATCCAAGGTTGATATTATAGGTAGGCTATCACATTTGTATCGATAGCCTCGTACCGACCCCTTTGTATCCATGCCATTCGTATCGATTGAATGTATATCGATGACGTGGTTCAAAAATCCAGAGGAGATCCACTTTTCATGCTCGTTGACGCTTCTTTTGTCTGACCATGCTTTTCGTATCCATCCTATAGCATTCCTTTCATATCGATGCTGGCTTGCACTCTACGTATCGATCACTTGGTGTTGGCTTCGTATGATGGAAAGTGATAGTTTCGTATCGATCATTTGGTTGATCGATACGAAATATACATCAACATGATCAATACGAAGTAGACAACTGGGGGCTACTACCTATCGATGGGAGGAGTTGGGTTTCGTATCGATCATCTGGTCAATTGATACGAAACATATATCAACATGGATCGATACGAAGCTTATGTCGGTGCAAAGCGAACAACCTTGATTGATCTGAGAGATGCATTTGTCCGGTGGATACGAAAGGAACGAATGCAAACTTGATGGATGCGAAGGAAATGGAAGTTGATGGATATGAAATAAGGCTTCCATCATGGATACAAGCAAGGCCAGTTCTGATGGATACGAAGCCGCACAGATACGAAGGAGGTTGGCCTATAATGGATACGGACATGATGGGTCCGAATGAGGTTGACTTCCTTGATTTTGATCGATCCATAACTTGAGCATATGAACTTTGATTGATCCAAAATTTAGAATGTTGGCTCTCATAGCTTTGCTTGTCATGTCATATCAGTTGTAGCTCGATTCGGGCTTAGATCAAATTTGCCGGTATCCATAGCAAACCTGTGCATAACCGATCTTCGGGACAGATTGTCTTCAGTTTCTAGTCAATTCCTTGGTGTCACGGCCTTACCATTCACCTTTTCCTTCCAAAATATGCCTTGGGATAGGAAGCTGTGTTTTGTAGTTCAATAAGCTGGATGTTTGTATCCTGATAATGACCTGTAAGGAGATTGATAATCTTACCTGACTGTGAATAGAGATCGTTCAAGATCATATGCCATTCGAGGCGGTATGTCACCGTTCGAGGTCGTGTGCCTTTCATGGTGAATTATGACCGTTCGCGGTTGGGTGCTGTTAGTGGCGAATGATGACCGTTGGTGGTCAGATGTCGTTTATGGAAAATTATGACCATTCATGGTCGGGTGCCATTCGAGGTGAATTAGGTATGCCTAAGGGGGGACTTAGTATCATTAATGTTAGATTTTGCGTTCGAGTGAGTTTTTGAATTGTTATGGCAGTTCATCGCCATCCCAAAGCATGCCCGAGGACCATTCGCGATCCCGTGAATGTGTAAGTGACTTGGCCGTTATGAAATTATAAAAACTAGATTTGCATTCAAATGAGTCTAATAACATAAATGTCCAACCAAATCAAGTCCAGGTGTAAAAAATAAAAAAAAAAGCAAAATAGAGACGTCAAAGTGCAAATACCTACACTGATGCGGTTGATAGTCGTCTAAGAGCATACCGGAGGACCGTTCGTGATCCCGTACATGCGTAAGCTATTTAACCATGGTAGTGTGGATTTTTCCACTTATTCGTCATTATTAAAATCAGTTGATGACAACCTAACACCTTGATTTGGAGCCGCCCTCATTCACTGCAGATAGTGGTCATTCTCGTTCCACCGTCCCTGCTCACCTTTTCACATACAGCAACAGCATACCGTTTCGAATAGTCCTTTAGTCTCATCTATCAAGTCCCTACAATCGTTCGTGCTATGGCCGCTTAGCTTGTGGAATAAGCAGTACTTGTTTGATTTCTTTTCACCGTTGGTCGAATCCCTCCTCATTGGCCTCCGGTAGGGAACCTGCCTCCTAGTGTCTTAGTAGATTCGTTCCAAAGTCTTGTTCAACTCCATGAAAGAGGTGAATCTTGGTTCCTTTCGTGGCCGCTCTGGCGCATCACAACTATCCTCCGCTTTCCATTTTCCTTTGTCCTTGTCAAAATCCTTTCCGGGTTGATCTTCGCTTTTGACTGCATAAACATGAACTCCCTAACCTTCCTCTCTCACGGCATTTGCATCCTCTTGTTATAGAAATCTTTCTGCCTTACGGTAAAACTCTTCTAAATCCATAGGTGGGTCCCTTGTCAATGAATTCTTGAATTTCATGTCATCAACTATGCTAGATACATCTGCCATTATAACCATGGATGGATCTGGTTGATCCACCGATGCTACCGCTGCATTGAATCGTGTCAGAAAAATCCTCAAAGATTCCTTGGTTCTCTGCTTTAGTGCTATCAAACTCATCACATTCTTGGTCCTCGAAATGTGAACTCTGAATGGCCTCATAAACTTCTCAATCAACTCGGTCCATGTTCCAATGGAGCTTCTTTCCAATTGTCTGAACCACGTTGCTGCTATGTCTGTCGAATACGATGGGAAGCACAAGGCCATGACCTCCTCTAATGCCCCCAGTACTTCTATATGCCTCATATACCTCTTCAGATAAACTCCAGGATCTGTCCTCCAATCGTATGTCTCTAGTGTTGGTAGCTTGAATTCTGGTGGATTCCTGGCCTGCTTAATTATGGAAGCGAAGGGGCTCCTATTCATATCTTCCAGATCCCTATTCACTAATCAACCTCTCATGGCTCGTCTGACCATCTCTGCCAATTTGTCACTATCTCCAAGCTATAGTCCTTGTCACGTTCACATCTTTGTCTCCTTGTTGATTGGTTCATCATAGCTTTCCAGATCCAAGTTTTTAAGCCTTCAGATCCAATATACAAGCTATAGAGTCCCTGAGTGCTTCAATTCTCAGTGAAAGCACCAAAATGTTTGTGCCAAAACTAGTCACAAAAACCTAATTGTAAATGAAAGCACCAAATCACAGTCACAGATCATAGATAGATTTTATGTAGTAGAATTATATATGAAGAACACTCCAAAAGTTAAAAGGAAAGCAGTAGAAAGACAAGATTTATAGTGGTTCGGCGTTGTAGCCTACGTCCAATTTGAAGGATTTGTTGTTTATGGATGATTCTCAACTGATTTACAAGAGTAAAATCGATAGTATCCAAGTTACAATGGTGTTTTAGCAAAGTAACAATGTAGAAGAGCCAAAAGTCCATTTTCTGGAGGTATAGCGCTGTTATTTATAGGTCCAATCTAGAAATATCTGGCCTAGATCTCGAAATTCTCCTTCTCACACGTGGGTGGGCCCACATGATCGATCTGGGTAGGTTTGGGATCGATCCCTAATCGATCCCCATACGTTTCACATTGATCAAAAATTGGTCCAATGACGATGGGATCAATCATGAGCTTCCCTCTGGTGGTATGCAAGCTATGGTGAAAATTTGAAGGCATTTCGACTTGTAGATCTCGAGTTATGATTGATCCAAGGTTGATATTAGAGATTCGCTGTCACGTTCGTATTGATAGCCTTGTACTAATCCCTTCGTATCTATGTCATTCATATCGATTGGATGTGTATGGATGATGTGGTTCAAGAATCCAAGGGAGATCCACTTTTCTCGCTCGTTGACCGCTTCTTTTGTCTGACCATGCTTTTCATATCCATCTTGTACCATTCCCTTCGTATCGATGTCGGCGTGCACTCTTCGTATCGATCACCTAGTGTTGGCTTCATATCGACGGAAAGTGATAATTTCGTATCAATCATCTGGTTGAGCGATACAAAATATATATCAACAAGCTCGATACGAAGTAGACAATTGTGGGCTACTTCGTATCGATGGGAGGGGTTGGGTTTCGTATCGATCATCTAGTCAATCGATATGAAATAGATATTAACATGGATCGATATGAAGCTTATATCGGTATGAAGCGAACAACCTTAATCGATCTGAGAGATGCATTCGTCCGATGGTTACGAAAGAAACGGGTGCAAACTAGATGGATGCAAAGGAAATGGAAGTTGATGGATATGAAATAAGACTTCCTTCATGGATATGAGCAAGGCCAGTTCTAATGGATATGAAGCCGCATGGATACGAAGGAGGTTGGCCTACAATGGATACGAACATGATAGGTCCGAATGAGGTTGACGTCCATGATTTTGATCGATCCATAACTTGAGCATACAAACTTCGATTGACCAGAAATTTGAAACGTTGGCTCCCGTAGCTTTGCTTGTTGTGTCATATCAATTGTAGCTTGATCCGGGCTCGGACTAAATTTGTCGGTATCCATTGTGAAGCTGTGTATAACCAATCTTCGGGACGTATTTTCTTCGGTTTTCAGTCAATTCCTTGGTGGCACATCCTTGCAAAAAGGCGGGATAAAAATAAGAATTATTTATATTTTAATGATTCAAAAATATTTGTAATAATATATAAAAATATCTTCTTAAAATGACACTTGTTTTTGTATGAAACTCTTTTAAAATCAATTTCTAAAACACGTGTAATGTGTACACGAAATCACAGAACATCTTGAAAACGACACGTAAAGATTTACATTGAAATTCACCAAATCTAATATACAGTTTGGTGATAATTGTGACTCCCCACCTCTATACCCACGCTAGCCAAGGACACTACAGGGTAATGCCGTCAACTAACACGGAGAATAAGGCTGGTTAGGAGCGACCATCTATAGCCTTGCTCTAACTATCTATTGAATACATCGACATAGACATAACAATAAGGTCGACATACCTAATGGATACTCAAAACAAAACCGTAGGTGGTTGGATCTATCAGAACAGAATATAACAACTCAAATGTAATATACATCATAGAACAGTAAATCATCATATACACATATACTGAATACATAACAGAGTTTACAAAACAATACAAGTCAAGTGCTATAGCAAACCACAATATACAGACGAGTCAATAGAATACATATCAGAGTTACTACAAAATGGGACTACACAAAAAGCTATAAAAAAAAGAAGCTAGCGGAGTAGTCCATGCGGAAGCAAAATAGGCTAAGTCCAAATGTACCTAACCTGAAACATCTCGGTCTGACCCGAGTATAAAATACACGGGTCAGTCTAGCTAAACAAATCAGTTAGATAAACTGAACAACAATAAACCTGCAAGGTTACAAAGTATAACAAATATCTCTAAAGGAGATAACATAATCATCTAACAAAAGATGAATCATATAGAACAAGCCTCATATCATCGGCAACATATAGAAACAAAGGATAAGAATATCCCAAAGCAAGCCACAAGGCAATAACAAATACCAATAAGGTACACAAGTTCCGCAAAGTAAACGCTACGCATCATGCGGCTCATAATGACCAACACCGAAGGGCGGTACCTAGGGAATATACATATGAATGAAACATCAGAAGATTTGCTCGATCTCAGTACTGTACAAACAAGGATCCATGAGCCCGAAGACTCCAAACCCAATATCACCCATGCGGCTCATCACGACCAACATCGGAAGCGATACTAAAGGGCAAGCCAATATCACCCATGCGGCTCATAACGACCAACATCGGAAGCGATATTAAAGGGCAACAAACCCGAAGACACAAACCCGAAGGCACATACCCGAAGGCAACAAACCGTAGTGGTGAAGGTCAGAGACCCAGTACTGGACACCACTAACTGGCGGAATGTGTCACAAATCTCGAAAAGGAATCCGAAAAGTGTTAACATATGTCCCATAACCACTCGTTCGCACTAAACGATCTACTATCCGTCAGCCACTTTCACACTCAAAGCAGTACAAAGTTTACCTCATATCATCGATAAACCAAACCCGAAGGTCAAAACGATCAATCGAATAGGTCGGGGACTAATCGGAAAGATAAACGCACAGATTCATGGTCCGTGTTTTACCTAACCATTTAATCTTCCTTCCACTTCGCTCGAAGTGCGAAATTGTGTGTGCATTATAAATAGAATTTAAGAATTGGAGAAGGAAACTTTTAATACGATTTAGAGGGATTATTTATGAAAACTCGTGAATGAAGTAAAAAGTAAGTTATCAAAGCCAAAGATGCAATGACAACCACTAAAAAGCAACTTGAATCAATAAAATTTGGAAAACAAATCAAAATAGGCAAAAATAGGCAAAACAGCAAAATAGGAGCAGGTCGGTCGACCGGTTGCAGGGCTCGGTCGGCTGGCCAGATGCAGGAAATAAGACATGACTCGGGGTAACAGGTCGGTCGACCGGCTACAGGGCTCGGTCGGCCGAAGCCAAAAATCCTGCACTTTCAAAACAGAGGCAGGGAAGTGCCCAGCTAGCAGGTCGGTCGATCGGACCTCTGGGTCGGTCGGCCGGACCTGATGATTTGCACTTCCTGCCCTATTTTCAATGAAATGCAAATTCTTTCCAACTCCAAAACAATGGCACATGCATACTTGTTAGGAATTCATACCCAACATCAATGAAATCAAGAGAAGTAGATGTGAGTTCAAAACTCACCTTTTTTCAAAAACAAAGAAGATGAAGAAGAAGCTTAATAACAAGGAGAAGACCAACCAAACACTACTTCAACCCAACAAGCTTCAATCTAAGAATAAAACACATATTTCCCAATTTAAGTTTAGGAAATTTTCTGAAATTGAAGAAGAAAGAGTTGGAGAAGATGAAGAAGAGCTTACCTGTGGCTTCTCTTTGATTTTGGAGCAAGAATTTGGAGTTTGCAAATGGAACTAGGGCTTGGAGTTTCTATTTCTCTTTCCCTTCCACCATTTCAGTTTTAGCTTAAGAAATGAAAATGAAATGAAAATGAAATGAAGATGAATGAAGAGAAGGGGTTGAGTTAGAGGGTTAAGTGGAGATTGGGGCTGAACCCAAACCCAAAACCCAATAGAAAAAGGGTCAAAATTTCACAAACTCCAAACATAACAAAGATTATACTCAAAAAGATTGCAAACGCCATTTTGAAACCAATGGAGGTAGTTTCGAGCTCCAATTCGGCCGTTTGCATAAAGTAGCTTTTTGGACCAAAATCCGACTAACGATGCTATATTTAAATAAAACATTTAAATATATAATCGTTAAATATGCGGGTTGTTACAGATCTCCCCTCCTTACAAAATTGCGTCCCCGTAATTCCTAGAGACGATATTTGTAACAACAACATACATACAATCAATCAAAAGAAAAGAAAATAAGCTTGAGATGAAAAGACGTACTCACCGTTCTCAAGCTAAGAAAGAAAACCCGGATAAGATCGCTCAATAAACTCTCTGGTTTCCTAAGTACAGTCATTGGGATTAGCGGACCATTGAACTTTAACGAGCGGCACGTCCTTGTTTCGAAGGTGTCGCACCTCCGTGTCAAGTACGCGAATAGGTTGCTGTACAATAGATAAGTCCGGTGAGATCTCAAGCTCTAACAAATCAGGAGAAGTAATAACAGAATCCGACTCCCGAAGACACTTCCGAAGTTGCGAGACGTGGAACACGTCATGAATACCAGATAAATGAGCAGGAAGTGAAACTCTATAAGCCACAAGGCCAATACGTTCTGTAATAGAAAATGGTCCTATATAACGAGGAGCCAATTTCCCAGTCGTACTGAAACGCATAACCCCCTTCAAAGGAGAAACACGAATAAAAACAAGATCGCCAATCGAGAACTCAAGAGGCTTTCTACGGTTGTCCGCGTAGGATTTCTGACGACTCTATGCCTCTTTCATTCTCAATCGAATCAGATCAATCTTCTCGGAAGAATGGCGAACAAAATCCGGGCCAAGAATAAGCTTCTCCCCAGATTCTAACCAACAAGAAGGTGATCGACATGGCCTTCCGTATAAGGCTTCGAAAGGAGCCATACCGATACTAGATTGAAAACTATTATTGTAGGAGAATTCTACAAGAGGTAGGTGATCCTCCCAACTACCACCGAAATCAAAAATACAAATACGGAGAAGATCTTCCAAAATACGATTCACCCGTTCAGTCTGTCCATTAGACTGCCGATGATAAGCTGTAGAAAAATTAAGCTTTGTTCCCAAAGCTTGCTGAAGACTCTTCCAAAAATGACTCATGAATAAAGGATCACGATCACTTACAATAGAACTAGGAACACCGTGAAGTCTCACGATTTCCTTGACATACAACTTAGCCAAATGCGAAGCAGTTCTATTAGACTTAATAGGAACAAAATGAGCAGACTTAGTGAGGCGATCAACAATAACCCAAATACTAGAATGGCCTGATCTCGAGCGAGGTAGGCCGTCAATGAAATCCATAGAAATCTGATCCCATTTCCCCAATGGAATCTCAAGAGGCTGAAGAAGACCAGAAGGACGCTGATGTTCGGCCTTAAAATGCTGACAAGTTATGCAATTACTCACATAACTCGCCACATCGCGCTTCATGCCTTCCCAATAATAAAGACGATGCAAATCGGCATACATCTTGCTACTACCGAGATGAATAGTATAGTTAGAACGATGACAGTCATCAAGAATGTCATGCCTAAGTGCAAGATCAGAAGGCACAAAAAGACGGTTCTTCTTACGAAGACACCCTTGAGAATCAATGCTAAAATCTTGCAACGCCTCATCACAAGATCCAGACTCACAAAGCTGAATAAGATGCAACAAATCAGGATCACGCCGCTGGGCATCAGCAATACGATCCAATAAAATAGGTCGAGCTCCCAAACTAAATAATAGAATAGGAGAATCAGAAGATGAACCTCGATCATGAATTTCACAAAAAGATAGAGTCTCAAGAACATTCCATTCGGCAAGCATCATAGAAATAACAGCCGAATGTTTGCGACTAAGCGCATCAGCAACACGATTACCCTTACCAGAAGTATACTGGATATCAAAGTCATAAGAAGCAAGAAACTCGAGCCAACGATGTTGTCTCATATTGAGTTCCTTCTGAGTGAACAAATACTTCAAAGATTTATGATCGGTATAGAGAATGAAGTGCTCGCCCAACAAATAGTGTCGCCAAATCTTCAAGGCAAAGACAATGGAGGCTAACTCAAGATCATGAGTGGCATAGCGGACTTCATTCGGACGCAGTTGCCTAGAAGCATAAGCAACTACCCGATCCTTCTGCATAAGAACAGCACCGAGACCACTACCACAAGCATCGGTGTAGACAACAAGATCATGATTCCCCTCGGGAACCATAAGAATAGGAGCATTAGTGAGAAGTTCCTTCAATGACTGAAAGGAAGTCTCACACTTGTCGGACCAAACAAAATGAATGCCCTTCCGAGTAAGGCAGGTGAGAGGAAGCACAACACGGGAAAAATCCTTAATGAACCGACGGTAATAACCCGCCAATCCAAGGAAACTACGAATCTCATGAACACTCTCAGGCCTCTTCCAATTCTGGATGGCTTCGATCTTTGAGGGATCGACAGCAATGCCATCGGAAGATACAACATGGCCTAAGAACTTAACCTTATTCTCCCAAAAGTGGAACTTGGAGAATTTGGCTCTAAGTTGATGATGACGGAGAGTACTCAAGACAATTCTCAACTGATCAGCATGCTCGCCTTCAGACTTAGAATAAATAAGGATATCATCAATGAAGACAAGGATGAACTTATCGAGATATTCCTGGAATACTCGATTCATGAGATCAACAAAGAAAGCAGGAGCGTTCGTCAAACCGAACGGCATAACGAGCCACTCGAAAGAATCATATCGAGTGCGGAAAGCTGTAAGAGGTATGCTATCATCCGCGACTCGTAATTGATGAAAACCTGTGGCAAGGTCAAGTTGAGAAAAGACCTTAGCACCACTCAATAGATCGAACATATCATCGATCCTAGGCAATGGATACCTATTCCTAATGGTCAACTCGTTAAGCTTGCGATAGTTAATGCAAAGCCTAAGAGTTCCATCGAACTTCTTCACAAAGACAACCGCGGGTCCCCACGGAGAAAAACTGGACTGAATCAACTACTTGGACTCAAGCTCTAAAAGCTGCTTCTTGAGTTCCTCATTTTCCTTTGTAGACATCCTCGTGGGAGGACGACTAATTGGCTGCACGCCTGGAATGAGATCAATGCGGATCTCAATTGCCCGCTTGGGTGGCAAACCCGATACAGGCTCAAAAACATCAGAAAAGTCACAAGCAATAGGAATACGAGATATATCATCATCATCTCGCGAATCAAGAGAATATAAAGCCATCTCGGAATTATCCACATCCCGAAGAACAAGAGATAGCTGAGTAGGTGAATCCGGATGTCGAAGATATATAATTCTCTCCGAATAAATAATCCTGGCATCATATCTCACTAGCCAGTCCATACCCAAAATCATATCAAATCCCAGACAAGAAATAACGTGTAGATTCGCACGAAAAGAAAAACCACATAAAACAATCTCAACATCATCACAAAGCAAACTAAGGATCGCGGATCCCCCAATAGGATTCGCAATCCTTAAAGAAGTAACCATACAAGAAACATCCAAAGATAAATCATCAACGAGCTTCTTCGATACGAAAGAATGTGAAGCTCCCGTATCGAAAAGAACTCGTATACTATGATCACGAAATAAAATAGAACCTTCCAAAATAGATGGAGATATACCTTTGGGTTGAGAAGGACCTTTTGAAGCCTTGGTAGCATAAAGATTGCTAGACTTGGCACCAGCCGGAACAGTAGGACAAGCTGAAACATGATGACCTTCCTTCTTGCAATGACGGCAGAAGAGAGGCTTAGGACAAGCTCGAATAACATGATCCGGAGAACCACAATTGAAACACTTTCGAACGAAAGGTGTTCCGGAAGACTGAGGCTAAGAACTAGGACCACCGGTCTTCTTTTTCTTAGAAGGAAAAGGCCTGGACTTCTGAATTGGAAACGGCCTCTTGTTGGGGTTCTTGGAAACCTCAACATCAACATCACTATCACACTCCTTCTCGACGGTCTCGAGGTGAAGTGCCGAATCAACCAACTCCTCAAAAGAAAGCTTAAGTTGGAGCAATAAGGACTTCTTAAGATATTTCTTAAGACCAGAAACAAACTTCAAATTCTTCTTATAAGAAGTACTGATGAATTCAAGACCATACTTAGATAAAGCCTCGAATGATGCAACATACTCAGAAACAGAAGATTTCTCTTGCTTCAACTCAAGGAAGCGACGGGTCAATAAAACTTTTTCAGATTCAAGAATGAACTTGAGTTCAAATCGCTCCCGAAACTGAGTCCAAGAAAGAGTAGACTCATCAATCTCGGCTACAAGAAGCTCATACCAATCAAGAGCATGCTCTTGTAATAAGCTAGAAGTTACAAGAACTCTATCATGGTCAGAAAGATCCATACGAGAGAAGATACGCTCGCATGTGCGAAACCAAGCTTGGACTTCAAGAACGGATTCAGAGCCTTTAAACGGCTTTCCTCCAAGATGAGCAAAATCACTGCACTGACGTGCAAAGGCAGACTTGCAAGGTGGAGACACTTGAGGAGGAACTGGAGGCTGAGTGCTCCTAAACAATTCCAAAAACTGATCAGCAGACATATAAACGCCATCCGGATGTGTGCCACTGGATTGCCCAGCATCCGAACGTCGTCCCCTGCCTCTTCCAGCCATACGCTGGGAGTAAGATAAGAACAAGATTATTCACAAGGTAGATATTACAATATGGGATACTATGAAATAAAATGCATTCCTAGACGTATTCCCCAAATTCTATCTAACCCTTGATGGAATAAAGAAACACGATGATTCAAAGATTTGTTTCACTTGTACACTTTGATGTACCGTAATATGTGCTCTATTCTGTGTTTATCATATTTTGTTCTGAACTCAGCTCTGATACCACGCTGTGACGCCCCACCTCTATACCCACGCTAGCCAAGGACACTACGGGGTAATGCCGTCAACTAACACGGAGAATAAGGCTGGTTAGGAGCGACCATCTATAGCCATGCTCTAACTATCTATTGAATACATCGACATAGACATAACAATAAGGTCGACATACCCAATGGATACTCAAAACAAAACCGTAGGTGGTTGGATCTATCAGAATAGAATATAACAACTCAAATGTAATATACATCATAGAACAGTAAATCATCATATACACATATACTGAATACATAACAGAGTTTACAAAACAATACAAGTCAAGTGCTATAGCAGACCACAATATACAGACGAGTCAATAGAATACATATCAGAGTTACTACAAAATGGGACTACACAAAAAGCTATAACAAAAAGAAGCTAGCGGAGTAGTCCATGCGGAAGCAAAATAGGCTAAGTCCAAATGTACCTAACCTGAAACATCTCGGTCTGACCCGAGTATAAAATACACGGGTCAATCTAACTAAATAAATCAGTTAGATAAACTGAACAACAATAAACCTGCAAGGTTACAAAGTATAACAAATATCTCTAAAGGAGATAACACAATCATCTAACAAAAGATGAATCATATAGAACAAGCCTCATATCATCGGAAACATATAGAAACAAAGGATAAGAATATCCCAAAGCAAGCCATAAGGCAATAACAAATACCAATAAGGTACACAAGTTCCGCAAGGTAAACGCTATGCATCATGCGGCTCATAATGACCAACACCGAAGGGCGGTACCTAGGGAATATACATATGAATGAAACATCAGAAGATTTGCTCGAGCTCAGTACTGTACAAACAAGGATCCATGAGCCCGAAGACTCCAAACCCAATATCACCCATGCGGCTCATAACGACCAACATCGGAAGCGATACTAAATGGCAACCTAATATCACCCATGCGGCTCATAATGACCAACATCGGAAGCGATATTAAAGGGCAACAAACCCGAAGGCACAAACCCGAAGGCACATACCTGAAGGCAACAAACCGTAGTGGTGAAGGTCAGAGACCCAGTATTGGACACCACTAACTGGCGGAATGTGTCACAACTCTCGAAAAGGAATCCGAAAAGTGTTAACGTATGTCCCATAACCACTCGTTCGCACTAAACGATTTACTATCCGTCAGCCACTTTTACACTCAAAGCAGTACAAAGTTTACCTCATATCATCGATAAACCAAACCCGAAGGTCAAAACGATCAATCAAATAGGTCGGGGACTAATCAAAAAGATAAACGCACAGATTCATGGTCCGTGTTTTACCTAACCATTTAATCTTCCTTCCACTTCGCTCGAAGTGCGAACTTGTGTGTGCATTATAAATAGAATTTAAGAATTGGAGAAGGAAACTTTTAATACGATTTAGAGGGATTATTTATGAAAACCCGTGAATGAAGTCAAAAATAAGTTATCAAAGCCAAAAATGCAATGACAACCACTAAAAAGCAACTTGAATCAATAAAATTTGAAAAACAAATCAAAATATGCAAAAATAGGCAAAACAGCAAAATAGGAGCAGGTCGGTCGACCGGTTGCAAGGCTCGGTCGGCTGGCCAGATGCAGGAAATAAGACATGACTCGGGGTAACAGGTCGGTCGACCGGCTACAGGGCTCGGTCGGCCGAAGCCAAAAATCCTACACTTTCAAAACAGAGGCAGGGAAGTGCCCAGCTAGCAGGTCGGTCGATCGGACCTCTGGGTCGGTCGGCCGGACCTGATGATTTGCACTTCCTGCCCTATTTTCAATGAAATGCAAATTCTTTCCAACTCCAAAACAATGGCACATGCATACTTGTTAGGAATTCATACCCAACATCAATGAAATCAAGAGAAGTAGATGTGAGTTCAAAACTCACCTTTTTCCAAAAACAAAGAAGATGATGAAGAAGCTTAATAACAAGGAGAAGACCAACCAAACACTACTTCAACCCAACAAGCTTCAATCTAAGAATAAAACACATATTTCCCAATTTAGGTTTAGGAAATTTTCTGAAATTGAAGAAGAAAGAGTTGGAGAAGATGAAGAAGAGCTTACCTATGGCTTCTCTTTGATTTTGGAGCAAGAATTTGGAGTTTGCAAATGGAACTAGGGCTTGGAGTTTCTATTTCTCTTTCCCTTCCACCGTTTCAGTTTTAGATTAAGAAATGAAAATGAAATGAAGATGAATGAAGAGAAGGGGTCGAGTTAGAGGGTTAAGTGGAGATTGGGGCTGAACCCAAACCCAAAACCCAATAGAAAAAGGGTCAAAATTTCACAAACTCCAAACATATCAAAGATTATACTCAAAAAGATCGCAAACGCCATTTTGGAACCAATGGAGGTAGTTTCGAGCTCCAATTCGGCCGTTTGCAAAAAGTAGCTTTTCGGACCAAAATCCGACTAACGACGCTATATTTAAATAAAACATTTAAATATATAATCGTTAAATATGCGGGTTGTTACAATAATTGTCTTATTTATTGTATAAATAAGCCGAAGGAAACACAAGAATCATGGCTCTAAAAAATCAAATGAAAGTTGCACGAAACCACTTAGAAAATTCACTAGAAACTAAAGCCTCAGGCAATAAAACATTGCCCATATCCAATTTTGAGCATGGTTTCGACCTAGTTATTGGTTGTATCAGGTGACGGGTTTTCAACCAACCCAAAGTAGAACATTTGAACATCAATTAGGAAAAAGAATGACATGAAAATAACCCAAAACAAGGAAGTGACGAATTTTCAAAAATGGACTCGTAGCGGATTACAGCAACTGTAAACACTTCTAGGCAATAAACATTGCCTTAACCTAACTTTGAGCATTAGTTTCGATATGCTACAGGGTTCAGAATGGCTCCAAACTTGACGCGCACAAAGACTAACACTCATACTCTAGACCAAAACAAGGATTACCTGATTCAAACCAGAATTGAGAGAGATATGAGGACTCAAATATGGGCTCATAAAAGATTTCAGTAATAATACGCACTTCCAGGCAATAAAAAATTACTTGCACCCAAATTCGAGCAACAGTTCCAATACGCTACAGCGTTCAGAATGGCTCCAAACTTGACATCCACAAATTGGAACAATATATCTATGAACGAAAAAAGATTCACCGAATTCCGACATGAAATGGAAAAGATATGAAATTTCAAACATGAATTCAGACCATGTTGGATTCTGTCCAGGTCTGAAATCTTTTCCGGGTTCAATTTTCGGACATGATTTGAACAGCCTAATGACCTCGAAACGACCTGAAAATTTACACACATGAACCACTATATGCATGCTGTTGGTAAATTCATAAAGAAACGAGGGAGATATGGGTCTTCAAACATTGACCCAGACACTGTTTTACCCACTATATGTTAGCTGAAACAAATTTCAGCTATAGCAAATCAATTTAAACCTTAAACTCAATCAACCACAACAAAAAGCATAGATTAATGTTTAAACTAGACTGTGTGAGTGTAACAACTCACCTTTGTGATTTTGAAAGGAAAAATAAGCAAACTTGATGAAAGATGTAAGCTTCTGCCTTGAGAGAGCTTCAAGAGACCGTAAAATACAATACAGAAACATGTAACCAAGAAGAAAACAATTACAGACAATCAATTGCTGCAAAATCCAATTTCGGTGAAATAAAGTAAGTTTTGGAGTTGACTACCTGAGAAATATAACTTTAATTTGATAAAACAATAAAAGATTGATCGAATTTGGAGATTTTAAATTCTAGGTTTGAAAGAGGAGTGTTTTCTCCTTTCTGGCTTTCGTTTTACTGTAAAATGTACGTACAGTACATGGAGAAAAGAGAAATCCTTCTCTTTTTGCACGCTAGGTTAGGAAATGGGCTTGGACCCAATAACCAATTAAGATTTTGTTAATTTTTAATTATCTCAAAACACATAACACATTCATGTTTTTTTATAAGAAAAATGAAGTTTTAAACTGGTCCCTTACCAGTTATATTAAATACTGAAAAGTCGAAGAAGCAAACATGGTTAACAATAGATTACAGGAAAGAAACATATAAAGACTGTCGAAGGGAAAGAACAAACACAGGCCGAATTAATTAATTTAGGAATCAGGCCATGAAAGCCCAATTACGTAATGAATTAATATTGCCATGTAGAGGCCGTACCAGAAGCCTGTAAAAACTTCATACGTAAATTCACCATCTTCCTCACGAAAGCTATAGTATCCTTCATATCAGATTGTTTATTATCAAAAATTCTGGAATTTCTCTCCCTCCAACAAATGGTGATAAAACATTTTAGAATAACTAGCATTCGATTTCCCAGTTCAGTCTTCCATCACGATCTCTTGAATATCTCAAACCACCAATGATCACGATTAGTATTCGCATAGTAAAGTCCAGCTTCAAGAATAATAGATTTCCGTATGCGGTAAATCTTTATGCATTGAAAGAAAAGGTGATCCCTACTTTCAGGGTGTTACTGGAAAAAATTGCATATGTTACTGGACATGAAACCATGTTCTAACAGCTTTTCTCTCGTAAGGAGGGCATTATTTATTTTTTTCCAAAGCGTGAAATTGTCCTTCTCGGTGCCAAAGCGATTCCATATCGAGTACAGCCTAGAAAAACTCGGTAGTAGTTCCTTATAAACTGCCGAAATAGAGTGTGGTCTATGGTTGACAGGCCATTGAATTTTATGTGTGGTGTTGATATGGTGTTCAGATTCAAGTTTGTGCCATAGGTTCCTAACAGTCATCGAGCTAGCTGTAGGCATACTGATCTTGTCTTGTATGATGAAATTGTGGATAGTTGCATTTTCTGGAATATCGGTGGATATTTTCTGCATATTGTTTAAACTATCATTGAGAATGAATCCTTTTGCAGCACAAGGAGAGTGCCAAAAAGAGGAGTGGATGTTGGAGTAAATGTTATATTTGACAAGGGAAGAATCTCATGTCTAAAATTGAGTAAACTCTTCCAGTTAACCAGCTAGCAATGGAAGAGGCAGTCACAGTCCAGAAGTGTTTACCGTAAAGGTAGTTCTTAGTTATCCATTGAACCCACAGATTAGATTTTTGGCTGAGAATATCATCATAATGTTTAGTTGCCGCTGCCATATTCCACTAGTGCATGTAAATAATGCCTAATTCACCATATTTACATGGTCTACATAGTCTGTTAAAAGCGATGGGAATAGGATTACGTGAGTTGCAATCACCATGCCAAATGAAGTGGTTCATTGCAGCATTTATCGTAGACGTCAACTTTTTTGAGAGAATGAAAAGCCTCGTCCAGTATGTAGTCATACCAGTGTTTTCATGACCCAACCCTGCCACGGTCCAACCTCGAATAACTCTGAACATTGTACCACCACGGCCCGGAACTCAATCGGACCTCATTTATCGATGAACCTTGGTCGGACCTTTAAACCAACGGTTCAACCGTCAATTTTACCTGGTTGAACCACGATTCTTTTGTTTTTTCTTACATTCTCGTCGTGCAGTTCTTTCTTATTTTCATTGCATTGAAGAAAATAAGTAAATATATAAAAATCATTATCGTTTCAAATTTTAAACCACTAACTTCATCATTTTGTTCTTCACTGCTGCAAACTACTCTAATACCACTGTAAGACTCATCAAGTTTGTATACCTTGAAGGCCGACCGTATACAGCTTGTGTATGTAACATTATTATTTCAATATTTTTGTGTATATTTGTAGATAAATGTGCAAATTTTTTCAAAAAAAATTACGGTTCCGACGGTTCGACCAGTTAAACCATCAAAACCTTAAACCTTCAATCATCATGGTTCAAGGCACGGCACGGTCATGAAAACTATGGGTCATACTAAATATAATTAATTTTTCAATAGTAATCCTTCCAGCTTGAGATAGCAAGTGTCCCGGCTTGGATATAATTCTTTCATACATGGGTAGACACTAGGTAGTTGTTATTCTAGATGTATGAGAGGAATGTAAGAAACAGTCTACTATTTGCCCCACATGCCACGTTTACTTTTTCATACTCATTGTTATGTGTGAGAACCGAAAAAGGTGGATCTTGAAATATTCATGGGCCACTTGTACTCATCTCCACTTCTCTTGATGAATGGAGAATGTGCCAAGGTTAATACGGGATTTGCATCTCACCAGCCTATATATATGTGGCCTGTGGTTATTCATCGAACACACCAATACAAGGTAATATAGGTTGGTTGAAAATTCATCTCTCTCTTCTCCATTAAGACACTGTGAGAATCTGGTTCATCTTTTGGCAGTTGTAGCAGCAGCAGGCACTTCCCAGTTTTCAACAATACTTCACTTTCTTGCCTACTTATTAGAGTAAATCAATGGCTGGAGGTAAATTTTATGTCTTTCGCATTTCAGTTAATCTGAATATATGTTATCATTATTGGTATCAGAGCGACCTCCATGCTAAATTGCTCAGATGTCAGAACTGTTTTACAGCTATCACATGATAGCACTGACATGTAATTCCAAACCATTAATAATATATATATAACACCGTATGTTATATTTAAGATGTACAAGCTTTACACCTATCAGTTTAGGCATACCATTTTTCTTCTTGGCTGATGCTAGTAAAGACTTTAACATGAAAATTTGTCTTTTATGTGATGTAGCTTTCAAGTTACTTACATTTATATATTAATTTAACATGGCTAGGACATGTTTGCTTTATTAAATACAGTACTATCACCTTTTGTCATGCAAGTGGATAAATAAAATATTAATATAACATGTCTAGGACATGTTCAATTTGTTGAACACTGTACTTTGTGTACAGTTTCTACTTTCATGCAATTGGATGCATTTATATTTAATGTTTTTGAACCAAGAAAAAAGCTGCTATGAATTCACACTTTGCCATGGCCTGTCATTGTTGTTTTGACTTTAAAATGGAAGTTGTTTCCATTATACAAATAATGCGATGTCTCAGGTTGCAGTTCATAAAACCATGCATGAATCATGTATATATGTGTTCCCACGTTATATATATTAAAGCAAGGAATAGCCATATTAACATCCCATGCATGGACAGACCATAAAGCAACAGAAAAGATACTATAACAAGTGAAATACTATTCATAGTTTAATATACATGCAGTTTTTTTCATACGCACAAAATTCATTTCAGAAATGCATATCTTTGGCAATCATACTCATGGAAAATATAACTATGGATTAAGACTAGCCACAGCATCTTATGCCAAGTTTATATTTCATTTCAGCTGTAAGTATATATAACATTTGCATTTGCTGGATTGTAACTGGATCACTAAAATAATTGCTTTACCCACAGGAATGTGATTATTTGACTGATCTGATTAGATTAAATAGTGGTTTAATGGTCAAGTAATGAAATTCTAGACGCCCACAGGCATAGAACTTCATTATAAAATAATAAAGCGATCACTAGTTTAATCATTTTTGATGAGCAAATCTAATGCATTGATGCCACCTATACCCACAGGAAGGTTTAGATTATGTTGCTGTTTGAATTTAACATTGGGTTGATTCAAAATAAAGTCATTTGCTTCAAAATATTAATTGGTCATTACTGTTGCGGCTAACCCTTCTGTTGCAGCAAGTTCTTTTACAAGTGCAGCTCATATTCCTACTCTTAGTGGTGAGAACTACCCAGAATGGAAGGATAAGATACTTTTGGTACTTGGGTGTATGGACATTGATCTTGCACTTCGCATTGATGAGCCGCCTGTGCCCTCAGATCAAAGTACACCTGAGGAAAAGTTGAACTATGAACAGTGGGAGCGATCCAACCGATTAAGTCTAATGCTCATTAAGTCTTATGTAAGTAAGAGCATTAGAGGTTCAATTCCACAATGTGACAAGATCAAGGACTACATGAAAGCTATTGAAGAGCAATTCATTAGCTCTGACAAGACATTGTCAAGCACCCTAATGAGCAAATTTACTGCGATGAAACATCATAAATCAAAGAGTGTGCGTGAGCACATAATGGAAATGAGGGACATTGCTTCTCAGCTTAAGGCACTGGAAGTTGAAATTCCAGAATCATTCCTTGTTCATTTTGTGCTTAACTCTCTCCCTTCGGAGTATGGACCTTTCAAAATCTCTTATAACACACATAAGGAAAAATGGTCTATTAATGAACTTTTGACCATGTGTGTGCAAGAGGAGGAAAGGCTGAAGCATGAAAATTTGGAGAGTGCAAACTTAGTCACTCATAAAAAGGGACAATGGAAAAAGAATAAAGGTGCTGAGAAAGCTTTACAGAAAAAGAATGATGGCACTGTGTCATTCAAGAAACATGGCAATAAGGATGAGTGCTTCTTCTGCAAGAAAAAGGGACATTATAAGAAGGATTGCCAGAAACGAAAGCAATGGCTTATAAAGCATGGTAATCTTAATGTCCTTGTGTGTTATGAATCTAATTTTATAGACTCACAACAAAATTCATGGTGGATTGATTCTGGTACTACAATTCATGTTGTGAATTTTATGCAGGGATTTCTCAGCCTAAGGAAACCGATGGGAAGCGAACAAGGCATTTATTCTGGAAATGGAATGCTTTCTCATGTGGAGGCTGTAGGGACTTTTAGGCTTATTTTAAATAATGGTTATGTATTGGATTTGGAAAACACTTTTTATGTTCCTTCCTTTTCTAGAAATCTAGTTTCTCGTTTGGTGCCATTTGGTTATCAATTTAATTTTCTTGGTTCTGAACTTATCATTATAAAGAATTCTGTTCAAGTTGGTTTTGGAACTTTAGTGAATGGTTTATATAAATTGAATTTAGATCCAAAATATGAGCATAGCCTTATAACCCTGCATGATAAAGTTGGTACCAAACGTACCATACTGGATGAGTCTTCATCTGTACTTTGGCATAGGAGATTAGGTCATATCTCCATTGACAGGATTAAAAGATTGGTTAAGGATGGAGTTCTTAACACTCTAGATTTTTCCGATTTTAGTACTTGTTTGGATTGCATAAAGGGAAAGCAAACCAACAAGAACAAAAAGGGTGCCAAAAGAAGTAGTGAAACTTTGGAAATCATACACACGTACATGTGGCCCATTCGGTACCCCTTGTCTTAATGGTCAGAGATATTTTGTCTCATCCATAGATGACCATACACGATATATGTACTTATACCTTCTAAATGATAAAGGGGAAGCACTTGATGCTTTCAAAACATATAAGAAGGAGGTTGAGAAACAATTAGAGAAGACAATAAAGATTGTAAGGTCTGACAGGGTGGTGAATATTATGGTAGATACACAGAGTCGGGACAAAATGAGGGTCCATTTGCAAAATTTCTTAAGGAAGAGGGGATTGTTGCACAATATACTATGCCAGGCACTCCGCAACAAAATGGTGTTGCAGAAAGGCGAAACCGTACCCTTATGGATATGGTAAGAAGTATGTTAAGTGACAATGATCTTCCCTTATTTTTGTGGAGCGAGGCTTTGAAAACAGCAGTGTATTTGTTGAATAGGGTTCCATCGAAGGCAATTCCCAAAACTCCATTTGAATTATGGAAAGGATGGAAACCTAGTCTAAGACACTTACACATATGGGGCTGTAAAGTGGAAGTTAGAATTTATAATCCACAAATGAAGAAATTGGATCCTAGAACAGTCACTGGATATTTCATTGGATATGCAGAAAAATCTAAAGGATATAAATTTTACTGTCCCTCACATTCTCCTAGAATTGTTGAATCCAGAAATGCAAAATTCATAGAAAATGATGACGTTAGTGGGAGTACAAATACTCGAAAAGTCAAGTGGGAGGAAATGCAGAATCAAGGTGAAGCATCTGCATATAAGGATGAATTGGTTATTTTTTCGAACCTTCAAGATGACACCTTGAATGGTCAACCGGTTCATAATCCACCACCTCTAGAGGAACACGTCATCACTGAACATGAAGTTCAACCTACGGTTAATCATCCATCAAATATGGGTGAAGCCGAAGGTCTTAGGAGATCTTCAAGGATAAGGAATCCTGCTATTTCTAGTGACTATCTGGTATACCTCATTGAAGCTGATTTTGATATCGGACCTAAAGATGATCCTATCTCCTTTTCACAAGCCATTAATGGAGAAAAATCGGATATTTGGTATAATGCCATGAAAGATGAAATGGACTCTATGGCTAAAAATCAAGTCTGGGAAATTGTTGAGTTACCAAAAGGAGCACATACCATAGGCTGCAAATGGGTCTTTAAGACCAAAAGGAGCTCGAATGGTAACATAGAGAGGCATAACGCTAGACTTGTAGCCAAAGGTTTCACACAAAAGGAGGGCATTGATTTCCATGATATATATTCTCCTGTTTTTAAAAAGGATTCTTTTAGAATTATAATGGCGTTAGTAGCTCATTATGACTTAGAGTTGCATCAAATGGATGTGAAAACGGCCTTTCTAAATGGCGATCTTAAGGAGGAGGTGTACATGAGACAACCTCAAGGATTTTGCTCGAGTAAGGGTGAGAAAATGGTTTGCAAGTTAAAGAAATCCATATATGGATTGAAGCAATCCTCCCGTTAATGGTATCTCAAATTCCACGATGTTACAACCTCTTATGGTTTTACAGAAAACATCAAGGATGATTGTATATACCTTAAGGTCAGTAGGAGCAAGTTCATCATTTTAGTGTTATACGTGGATGATATCTTGCTTACAACCAATGATATGACTTTGCTGTACAATGTTAAGTAGTTTCTTTCGAAAAACTTTGAAATGAAGGATATGGGTGAAGCTTCTTATGTCATTGGCATGGAGATTCACAGAGACAGATCTCAAAAGACATTAGGACTGTCTCATAAAGCCTACATTGAAAGGGTTCTCGAAAAATTCAAAATGAATGAATGCAAAGCAAATGCAGCACCCCTTGTCAAAGGTGACAAATTCAGTTTAAGTCAATGTCCGAGAAATTCTTTAGAAAAGAGAGAAATGGAAATATTCCCTATGCATCTGCAATTGGTAGTTTGATGCATGCACAGGTTTGTACAAGACCTGACATAGCATTTGCGGTGGGAATGCTTGGTAGATATCAACAAAATCCAGGAATATGTCATTGGAAAGCTGCGAAAAAGGTTATGAGATATCTACAAGGAACTAAAGGCTACATGCTGACATATAAGCATGTTGGCAATCTTGAAGTGGTTGGATATTCAGATTCAGATTTTGCTGGGTGTCAAGATTCAAAGAAATCCACTATGGGGTATGTATTCATGCTAGCTGGTGGTGCTATTTCTTGGAAAAGCACCAAACAAACAATACTTGCAACATCAACAATGGAGGCGGAATACATTGCTTGTTTTGAAGCAACTTCACAGGCCATGTGGTTAAAGGATTTTATCGCTGGGCTTCAAATCGTGGACTCAATTCATAAGCCATTAAAGATCTATTGCGATAACTCGTCAGCTGTATTCTTTGCGAAGAATAACAAAATTGGAGAGCGTAGTAAGCATATTGACATAAAGTATTTGGCTGTACGAGATAGAGTCAAAGAACATATTGTGGTCATTGAACATGTTTCTACAGATTTGATGGTTGTTGATCCGTTGACTAAA
Organism: Allium cepa; assembly: GCA_030765085.1. Lineage (NCBI taxonomy): Eukaryota > Viridiplantae > Streptophyta > Magnoliopsida > Asparagales > Amaryllidaceae > Allium > Allium cepa. Next base: position 938,484,515 of record CM060935.1, read on the forward strand.
GGACTCTCAATAAAGGTGTTTACAAAGCATGTAAACAACATGGGATTAGCATGAATTTGTTTCAATATATTTGTTCTTTATTTCTGAATGTCAATAATAATTTTGTTTGTGCACATTAAAGTTTTTCTCTTAATAAGAAAGTTCATGAGAACTCTAGATCCAAAATGACTTATTGGAAGTCATGTATAAAGAATTACCGTGTAAGGTTTAATGGAAGGAAGTGTAATGTAATGCATGGAAGGAAATTGTGATTTTCACAATGTAAACCGCCATGATTCATGCACTAGCCTCCAAGTAAGATATGATAAGTACAATTGGTCTACTTGGCCAAGTTATCTAGTTTATATTTCTGAGATCATAAAGATAAAATGTGTCATGTGGTTCAAGTGGAAGAATGTAAGAAACGGTCTACTATTTGCCCCACATGCCACGTTTACTTTTTCATACTCATTGTTATGTGTGAGAACCGAAAAAGGTGGATCTTGAAATATTCATGGGCCACTTGTACTCATCTCCACTTCTCTTGATGAATGAAGAACGTGTCAAGGTTAATAACTGGATTTGGATCTCACCAGCCTATATATATGTGGTCTGTGGTTATTCATCGAACACACCAATACAAGGTAATATAGGTTGGCTGAAAATTCATCTCTCTCTTCTCTATTAAGACACTGTGAGAATCTGTTCAGCTTTTGACAGTTGTAGCAGCAGCAGGCACTTCCCAGTTTTCAACAATACTTCACTTTCTTGCCTACTTATTTGAGTAAATCAATGGCTGGAGGTAAATTTTATATCTTCTGCATTTCAGTTAATCTGATTATATGTTATCAAGGAATACCTAAGTAGAAAGAGTTTTCAGGAATTGCATGTAGACCGGACATGGCAGTAACGCTATCAGATGCAGTAGAAGTCCAGCAATGAGAATATGTGATTTATTCTTATTGATTTTCAAAATAGTAATAGCTAGAAATTTGAGCAGTGCAGTAGTAATATTATTAATAGTAGTAGCATCTGGTTTAGAAAAAAATAACGACATCATCAGCAAACATAATAGATGTAATCAGAGGGGATTTTCACTTTGGATGTGTCTTAATTTTGTATGCCATTGCAAGAGACGTGAGCATGCAGTTCAGAAGTTCCATGATCATGATGAATATGCATTGGGAGATCGGGTCCCCTTTGTCTTATCCCCCTTATAGCTCTGAAATATCCAGCACTATGACCATTGATACGTATAGACCATGAAGTGGAGGATATGCAAGTATATATCCATGCAATATATGTCTCGGGGAATCCCATTTTTGTCATCACTGCCACAATAGAAATCCATTCAATTGAGTCAAAAGCTTTCTGTACATCGAGTTTCATCATGCATCAAGGTGAGAAATTCTTCTACTTGTAGCCTCTCAGTAGTTCATGTGTAAGAAGAATATTATTGGTAAAGTTCATGTTGCTCGGAAATGCAGTTTTTGATTAGGAGAAATGATCTTGCTGAGAATAGGCTTGATTCTCATAGATAAATTTTTTGTGATGCATCTATATATCACATTGCAGCATGATATAGGCCTAAATTGTGTAACAGATTTTGGATTGTCGATTTTGGGTATTAAAGCAATGTTTGTCGCATAAATACTACCTAGCATAATGTTCGTCTTAAAGAAATATTGGATGGCACGGACGAAAATATGGTCAATGACTGGCCAAGTACACTTGAAAAAATGATTGTTAAATCCATCAGGGCCCCCACACTATCAGTATTAAGGTTAAAAAGCGCCTCCTTAATATCATCATACGTTATGTTAGCTATGAGGCCCATTGCATCCATATTTGAAATCTTTGGAATATTGTATGGAATGATGTCTGTTAATACGGGTATAGGGTTATTACTATTGAAACATGCATAGAAAAAGTCTATAAAAGAACTGTCTATATTGTTCTCATATGTCTGCATATCACCATTTTCACCTTCAATGGATTTTATATTGGATTTGGAATTTTTTATAATGAGAGCATTGTGGAAAAACCTTGTGTTTCTGTCTCCTTTGAAGAAAAAATCTTTACCAAGCTTTTGTTTTGTCATGTCCGTTTCGTGATTAAGAGAGTCCCTAAGTTGTTGGTTTAGAATGTGTTCTGCCTTCGATAACTCCTCATTATTTGGATCTTCAAGCATGGCAGCCTGAGCCTCGTTAAGATCATGATGAATCTGAGATGATCGGATGTACCTTTGCCAAAAGTGATCTTTGCCCATGGTCTTAAAAGGTGTTTAACATTCTTCAATTTCTGCTGCAAAATAAATAGAGGATTTCCAAATGTAGTTTGATTCCAACCCTGCAAGAAAACATTATGGAACCCAATACGGTTAGTCCAGAAATTTTAAAATTTTAAAGGAGGATTGATGCTTCAATAGTTTCTTGCCCTCTCAGAGGATAAGTGGGCTATGATCTAAAATGTTTGGTGGAAGAACAGTGGAGGTAAGGGTAGGCCATATTATAAGAGCAAGACAATTGAAGAGAGAGTGGCCTAAAGTACAAAAAGTTTCAAAGGAATGTCTTCTGTTATTCCAAGTGTATGAAGGACCGATGGAAGCAATTTTGTGAAGGCCTGCAGTTTGGATAGAATGGAACAAGGGGGTAATATCATGTAAAGTTAGCGGATTCCCTCTATGTTTTTGATGTGAGGCATGCATGCGGTTAAAATCACCGAGTGTTAGCCAAGGGGTATTGATATGGTCAGTCCCGGCCCTAGGGGTAGGCGAGCTAGGCAGCCGCCTAGGGCAACGGAGGACGGAGGCCAACGGCGAAGGTGGCGGCGAATATGATTCACTAAAAATAGTTAAAATTAAATAATATCTATGTATAGCTTGGAAAGTAATTGTGTTATATCTCAAGTGGTTTGCACATTGCTTAATGTGACTAGTGATCGGAGTTCAATTCCTATTGTATTAACTATTTTTAAATATCATTTTTTTTTTAAATCGGGTAGGGCAATATTCTTGTTCGGGTCGGTCCTGGATATGGTGTTGGTTATGGAAGAAAGAATGAAGGTATTGTCTAGTGTTATAATTGCAAGAAGCGTATACAAATGTAATATTGAATTGGAAGCAGGACAAAATATCCGTAATGTGAAGGTGGATATATTGATCAGATGTAGAAATGATATTAGTATTGAAGATAAGAGGGTGTTGAATATTTTTGGAGAAAGAGGGAGAGTATAAGAAAGAGGAGTTTATTTTATTTTATTGTAAAAAACTTTTCTTTATTGATGATTTATTTCTTGCTTGATTGAGTGATACAAAATGAGGGAAGAACTCTTCTATTTATATGACTCAATAGAACATTCTAGATGTATAATATTCTAGAAACATGACTCATTTGACAACTCTAGAACTTTCTCCTTAGACAACTCTAGAAACATAACTATTATATAAATCATATTTCTAGCTACTAAAATAAAATTCTAGAGCTCTCTACAAATTCTATTAAATACAAGAAGATTTTAGAAACTTTAATAATAAGAAAATTCTAGAAATAATCAAGTTTAATATTTCAACACCCCCTTTTAAACTTGATTTGTAATACCAAGTAATGCTTGAAATCTTTATATTTCACGTGCTTCGGCAGTAATAGAGATAATATCCAAACTTTCTTCATCGAGTTGATCTTGTTACCAAACATCGAGATCTTCAATGCAATTTCATGGATTCTTGTTTTACTTCTTTCATTTCGTTCTCCTTCGTCACAATATGATTTTCCATAAACTAAGCGTTCCAACATCCGCCTTGTTTCAATACCATAAATTTTGCACAAGTCGTATATTCTATCTTTGCATTCTTTCATAACTTCGCTCTTGCAGTTTTTGACCAATCCAATTTCTATTTTTTTAACATTCTCCATTTCCACCTCTTCAGATTTTTGCTCATATTTCAAATCTCTTCCAAACTCTTGAATTTCATTTCCTTGATTTATGTCTTCTTCGTTTTCATCTCGTTTGCTTTCGTACTCTTCGTCATTGACGTCATCTTCGCTTACTTTATTTTCTTTATGTTCTTCTTTTTCATCATCTATACGTTTTCCTTCTTCTTTCAATTTATCCTTCTCCAACTCCTCAAATTTCAGCAATTTTTCTACATCTTTCTCCTTCTCATTATTCTTCGTTTTCTCTTTCTCATCAATCAGATTGTCTTCTTCTATTATTTTTGCATTATTCTTTCCATATGCTTCTTTCATCAAATTCCACGACTCTTCTGTGGAACTTTCTTCAAGTATATGATCATAAGCTACTTCATCACCGTTCTCATTTTTTACAACATTACCACGATGATCATTCCATCGTAATTTCGCAAACGCTTTCTTGTCAATTTGCGACATATTCTCTTAATCGTATGGCCATTCATAACCATTTTTGACAATTTCACATAATCCTTTGAAGATTAACTCCTCTTTCTTTTCCTCATAAGCCAGCAACAAAGTACCATCTTTTTGGCTTTTTTCTTCAATGTAATTGGCCTTCTCTTCAACTTTATTATGCTTTGAAGCTCTACATTTAGAGCATAATGTCCAAATTTTTCACAATTGTAGCATTTAACACGTGATTATAATACCTTGAATTTCCTCTCTCTCGACCTCTTGTTGAGATTTCTCCTCTTTTATTGTTGTTGTTGTTATTGTTTTCATAGTTAAGCCTCCAACCTCGTCCATGTCCATATGCACGACCTCTTCCTCTTTCTTGGCTACCACCCCATCTTTGTTGGCTTCGATTACTTTCTTCCTTTTTTGAATCAATCTGTGTCTTAAAGACTTACTCCACAGTCTCTTCCTTCTTCCTTTTCTTTTCTCCATAAGCTTGCAATGAGCCTAGAAGTTCCTCTATTGACATGGTCTTCAAGTTTTTTATTTCTTCAACGATGGCGACAATATGTTCGAATTTTGGATCTAATGATCCAAGAATCTTTTCCATAATTCTTACATCAGCTAACTTCTCACCATTTCATTTAAGATTATCTTGAGAAGTAATCAGAAACAAGTTCACCTTCTTTCATATGCAAAGTTTCAAACTCTCCTCTTAAAGTTTGAAGACGTACCTTTATGACTTGATCAGCTCCCTTGTAAGACGTTCGAAGCTCCTCCCATGCTTCTTTGGCCGACTTTGATCCAAATTTTTTTTCAAAGGTATCATCATTCAATGCTTGATAAATTAGACAAAGAGCCTTCTTAGTCCTTGATTTTTTCAAACCATCTCTTTGAATTTGAGATAAACCATCTTCATTCTCATATTCAGCATAGTCATTTTCAACTATCTCCCACGCATCGTGTGCTTCAAGGACAGCCATCATCCTTAAACTCCAATTATCGTAATTGTTCTTGGTAAGCATTGGAACTTGTAGGGGAACGTCATTATTCGCCATCTCTATCTTTTAAAAAATCCTCGCTCTGATACCACTTTATTGAATATTTTTGAAGAAAGAGAGAGAGGATATAAGAAAGAGGAGTTTATTTTATTTTATTTTATTTTATTGTAGAAAACTTTTTTTTATTGATGATTTATTTCTTGCTTGATTGATTGATACAAAATGAGGGGAGAGCTCCTCTATTTATATGACTCAATAGAACATTCTAAATATAGAATATTCTAGAAACATGACTCATTTGACAACTCTAGAACTTTCTTCTTAAACAACTCTAGAAAACATAACTATTATATAAATCTTATTTCTAGCAACTAATATAAAATTCTAAAGCTCTCTCCAAATTCTATTAAATACAAGAAGATTCTAGAAACTTTAATAATAAGAAATTTCTAGAAATTAACAAATCAAGTTTAATATTTCAACAGAGGGTTCCATATCACAAGGATTCTGCCATATTTAGCATGCATTAAGTTGTCAAAGTAATCCCAAAGAGGGTTGATGTATGTACGCATTTTTTTGGTGTTGACATCATCGAGTTTCGTATCATGAATACCTATCATTTGTAATTTGTTTTGAAATATCAAGTGCTTAACTTGTTGTTGTTTTAAGGGGATATGAGCACCCCTTATGTTCCAAGCACCGATGTTTCAATCATGAGAAATGTATTGTTTGGCCAGTGGAGTTTTTATGGTTTGTAGGTTCTTCATCCTCTTTAGTATGTAAATTCTGAAGTAGTATGTCATTAATAGTGTAATCCTTTCTACCATCATAGTCTATTTGTTCCTTTCCTTTGACTTTTTTGATATTTTTCTTGTTTTTCTTTTTCCTTTTTGTGATATAAAGGGTGGAAGGGGATGCAGTGGTGGTAATGGAGATGGTTGGTTGGTGGTTCTGATTGTGGTGAGTGGTGGATGGAGTTGGAGTAGCATGTTGGAAGAGGAGTTGAAGACCAGTGTTTTGGACGCCGAAAAAATCATCAGGAGTGATGTTGTGTTAAATAAGATTAGTGGTAATAGATTGAGGTAGCTTAATGTGAGAATGGGGGAGCTTGTGTGAAACATTTGGAAGTAGATCTATGGGTTGTGGATGTATGTTGATCGGCAGCTGATTAAATATTTGGGTTGTATGTGAGGCAGTAGCAGTGGTGTCAGAATTGGTTGCCAAATGATGAAGGGTGCTGCTTGTATCATCGTTTGCATTGCATGGCTCGGTATCTTGTACAGCAAGAATATCAAAGCTGTTTAATAAGGAAACATGTTGTGTATTATGCATTTTCGCAGAGGTTAGGATATTGAAATTATTGGATGAATGATGTAAATCAGAAGTATGGTTCAACTGGGGTGGTTGATTTAATAGTAGAGAGGGTGCATGTTGTTTAGAAGAGTTATTGAGCGGAGAGATGATATCAGGTGTGTATTGTGCATCAACATGTGCATGTACAACCTCATTATTTATATTCAAAGTAGTCTGGTCTTTCATTTGTGTTTGATGTGGGAGTCTTTCCTTTTTAATCCACTGCTTTTGTCTTATTTTTTTCCAATCAGCTCATTATCCTTATGAGTGTAATCACCACCAAAAATCTTTTTGCCTAGATCAACATTTTTATGTATATGAGAAACCAAATGCTCAACATCATGTTGTTCATTGCATATTATACCAGACCGCATGCATTATATTTTATCAACACAAGTTATTTCTTCATGACCAAAACATTTGCAGTGAATACAAATCTTAGGCCGCCAATCATAATATACTTCCACATAAACCACATCGTCCCCCACACCATGTTGAATCAAGTTAGGTAGCTCCCTATCAGCACTAAATTCGATCAAACATTTAGCATATTCAAAGCTTTTCATCTTTTCAGTTGCCTCATTGTAGCAAACAAGCTGCCCCTGATCAATGAGGCAACTGAAATATACTTCTTCTAGTCCTCATTTTCAAATTCGAAATAAAAATTATGGTTATCAGATTTCATCGAATATTTACCTTTGTGATGCCAAATCCTCTGCAAATGATAAATCACGGTGCTATATGGTAGCTTTTCATTGAGGAAAAAACCAACAAGATGTTTTCTCCAGTAATTAATCCCTTCGGTCTGAACTTCAGAAGGCATAGGAAGAGTAGAGCCTTCATATGATAAGTTTAAACTTCTAGGAATGTATCTGCCGGCATTTTTTGTTTGGACTTGAACAATGATATCCATGGCGGTGATGATGAAGGACAAAGTGTGATGATAGGAGTACAAACAGACGAGGGCAATGGATGTTGAATTTATGTGATTCAAATATTTTCCAAAGAAGACAAGAAAATAACTAATTGATTCAGTCAATCAATTAATTAGGCTATATATGGAAAGATAAAGAGGAATGATATTTGTGATATCTTTTAAAGAAGGGAAACTAATTAATTGCTAACCAATCAATTAGTCAAAGAATTTCTTATATGAAGAAAGAAAAGATTGCTGATGGAGATTTATTCAAATAAGAAAAATTATGGAAACGAAGATCACCATTATCCATTTACATAGAAATTAAATCATGGATATTCGGAAAAGTTTCAAACATAATCTGGAAATTAATTTTCTTCATCTCCAATCATCATTCATTTTCATGTCCATTTAAATGAAGGAAGTTCATCTTCATATTTGTGTGAGCGTGTGAAAAAACATCCACCGTTATTCTCTTCTTCGGTAAACCCTAATTTCTGCAGTTAAACAATCAGGGTTTTGAGCGTAAGCAAGTCTTTGGATAAATTGATTGTTCAATTTATAATTATAGGCTAGTCTCTCCACTACTACCTATAATTTAGTAATCTCTCTCTTTTGTACTCTCTTTCTTCAGTGAAATAAAGAATAGTTGTTGGGTCCATGGACGTAGGTGATCTAGCCAAACCATATTAAATCTTTGTGCTCTCTGCTTTTCTGTTTCTCTTTGTTTGGTGATTATTTTTCATTGAATTTGCGGTTGGTAATTAATCGACAGGATAGATCCTTCTTTTGATTGTTTCTGTGCTTCATCATTCTGCTGCAATTTTGGAGTTAGTGCAAAACAATTGAAATTTCCGCACAACAGTTTGCTATCGGAGCTAACTGTCTTGTTTTAGATTAGTTATCAATGATAAATTCTTTCAGTAGTGGTATGGAAAGTTATGGCATCGTCAAATTTGTTGGAAAAGAAGTTTTTGGGACATGGAAGGTGAAGACTAATGACGGTGTTTTTCAGCAACAACTTCATTCATCTAGAGGAAGAGATAAAAGCCAGAAGCACCTTGGAGGTAGAAGAGATATGCATAGGTCTCATTTCATGGGTCCTAAAAGCGGTGCTTGCTATTATTGTAAGAAGAAGGGACATTTCACATGGGATTGTTCAGCTCTTAGAAAGAAGAGAGAGAGAAGAAGGAAAAGGCTTCATTTTTGCCAGCAGTTAAATCAGATGCGTAGAAGTGATAGTAATACATCAGTACTTTCAGCCAGTATTTCACCTTTAGAGCATACAAGTTGGGTGATTGATTCTGAAGCATCTTGTCATATGACGCCATATAGGAGCTGTTATGTCAGTTACAAGAAAATTGATGGTGGAGCAGTTCATATGGGGAATGACACATCTTGTCATGTTGTGGGCGTTGGAAGTATGAGGTTTAGGATGTATGATGGTGTTGTTAGGACTATCACTGTAGACATGTTCCGATGCTACGTAAAAGTTTGTTATCAGTTGGAGCTTTGAGTAGATTTGGTATAAGGATAATAATAGATGGAGAGAATTTGAGAGTGATGAAGGGCTCATTGGTAGTGATTAAAGGGGTGCGAGTTAATGATATTTATGTGCTTCATGGAGAGACAGTCTTAGAAGAGTTGGTAATTTCTACTGATTCTAGTATTTCAGATTCTACTCAGTTATTGCATCTTCGTTTAGGTCATGTTGATGAGGAGAGTCTTAAAGTATTAAAGAAGCGTGGGTTGATTGATGGTGTTTGTAAGTCGAAGCCTAGTTTTTGTGGAGATTGTTCTTTTGGAAAGAAGAAGCATGTCACATTTGATGTTGGAAGACCTAGAGCTACCGAGTTTCTATAGTATGTTCATTCTTATATGCGGGGACCCACCCTAGTTGAATCTTTTGGTGGAGCCAGTTACTTTGTTTTATTTGTGGATGATTTCTTACATAAGGTCTGGGTCTATTTCTTAAAGGCCAAAGATGAAATGTTTGCCCAATTTTGTAAGTGGAAGACCTTGGTAGAAATGCGGTCGGGGAAGCGTTTGAAGGTTCTCAAAGTTGGAAATAGTAGTGAATTTATGTCACAAGAATTCACTAACTATTGTGAGTCCGAGCAAGTAATTAGAGATTTTTCTATTTCTGTTGAGTCACATTGTTATGGAGTGGCGGAGAGCATGTGTCGGATATTATGGGGGAGAGCTATAAGCTTAAGAACGACTGCTGGTCTAAAAGAGAGATTTTGGGAAGAAGCGATATCTATGGCAGTATTTCTCATCAATCGCACACCTTCTATTGCCATAGATATGAAGATCCCAGAAGAGATATGGAAAAGAGAGCCTGTTGATTATTCATTCCTTAAAGTGTTTGGTTGTTTAGCTTATTTAGAAGAAAAGAGACATGATAAGTTGAAGCCTGGGGAAAGCAAGCACATTTTGTTAGGTTATAGAGAAGGAGTGAAGAGGTATAGGTTGTGGTGTAAAACAACTAGGAGAATTGTGACTAGCAGGCATGCAGAATTTGATGAGAGGTCTTTGTTGAAGATAAAGCCTCTATTAAGTGATGACATTATGAGGACAGAAAATTGCCAAACACATTCAGAGTCATCAGATTGTTTCCATATTCGGAGAAATATTGGTATTTCCGATGATACCATGGTTGATGAGAAGATTACAGAGGTTCAGACTCTAGGTGGAGCTCACTTGCTGGAAAGGCCTTTTGGTTCAATTGGCCCTATTTGTAAGCATATTTGTAGCGATGATTCTTTATTTTATGCTTTGAATGTTGTGGAGCTTGTTGGTGAGTCTGTTGATGTTGACTTAGGAAAGTCTAGCAAAATTCTTGTAGAGGAGATTGGAGTAGATAATATTGAGTATGTCCTCACTCAGTTTGGAATGGAGAAGGTGAAGCGCGCTGTTAAATCTCCATTGGTCTCTCGAAGATTATCTACATTTTCATCTCCAACATCGGATTTTTTAAAGAATTTTGGTATTTTCTCGTATGCATTATGTTTTTTGATGTGCATACTATCTTTCTTATGCTTGGGAAAGATTTGGAAGCTCTGTCTGGGCAATAATGCCCAAAATAGTTCACATTGAACTTATTGACGTAGACCCACAATTTGTCGAGATGTGGTGATGCAGAGAGATAGTTATATTTGAATCAAGGTGGAGTGTTGAATTTATGTGATTCAAAAATTTTCCAAAGAAGACAAGAAAATAATTGATTGATTCAGCCAATCAATTAATTTGGCTATATATGGAAAGATAAAGAGGAAGGATATTTGTGATAACTTTTAGAGAAGGGAAACTAATTAATTGCTAACCTATTAATTAGTCAAATAATTTGTTATATGAAGAAAGAAAAGATTGCTGATGGAGATTGATTCAAATAAGGAAAATTATGGAAACCAAGATCGCCACTATCCATTTACATAGAAATGAAATCATGAATATTCGGAAAGGTTTCAAACAAAATTTGGAAATTAATTTTCTTCATCTCCAAGAGTCCTTCATTTTCATGTCTATTTAAATGAAGGAAGTTCATCTTCATATTTGTGTGAGCATGTGAGAAAGCATCCACCGTTATTCTCTTCTTCAGTAAATCCTAATTTCTGCAGTTAATCAATTAGGGTTTTGAGCGTAAGCAAGTCTTTGGATAAATTGATTGTTCAATTTGTAATTATAGGCTAGTCTTTCCACTACTACCTATAATTTAGTAATCTCTCTCTTTTGTACTCTCTTTCTTCAGTGAAATAAAGAATAGTTGTTGGGTCCGTGGACGTAGGCGATCTAGCCAAACCATATTAAATCTTTGTGCTCTCTGCTTTTTTGTTTCTCTTTGTTTGGTGATTATTTTTCATTGAGTTTGCGGTTGGTAATTAATCGACAGGATAGATCCTTCTTTTGATTGTTTCTGTGCTTCATCATTCTGCTGCAGTTTTGGAGTTAGTGCAAAGCAATTGAATTTTCCGCACAACAATGGATTGGTAGGTGAGCACCGGTTGTCCACATCGTGGCCAGTAGCAATGGTATCAGATGGTTGGAAATATGTTTTAGGGATAGGTGGCATAGAAGGGTGAGTGAGGTCGGAGGTGTGGTCGGCAACATTGGATTGTATGGGTAGTGGAGGGGCAACATGGAGGTTAGGAGTAGGGGAATAAGTAAAGGTAGGTGGTTAGGAAGAAAGGCAGAAACATGGGTAGAAAGAGAAGCAAGAGTATGTGGAACGGTGATGGGGGAAGGGGAAAACGTACGTAGAGTAGAAGATGGTGAAAGGACGGGTGATGACCTAGGAGAAGCTAAGGAAGAAACGATTGATGTTTCTGATGTGATAAATAAATGAAATGATAAATTAAAACATCATATTTTCTCAAAATTCCAACACGATAAACTTATAAAAACATATTTTCTTATTTAATAAAACATTTTACAACTAATAAAAAGAATAATTTAGTTATAAAAACATTTTTATTGTCAAAAACTATTATTTTTAAATAAATACCCATTTACACAAATATTTACATAAAATGCTATTTTTAACACCAAAAATTACACAAAAATTATTTTATTGTGTAATAAAATGCAATAAATTATTTTAACCTTATTTTTATGTTTAAAACTTATTTTTAAACAAAATTTATCCTTTTTGTTTATAATATACACATATTAAAATCAAATATTCCATTTAAAAATCAATAAAAGAAACATTTGGCAATAATTACAAGAACTATTGCATTTTCACCGAAATAAAACCATATATCTCTCATTATTAACACAAATAACCATAATAAAGTTTTTAAACTTTATTTTCACATTTTACATTTAAAATCCATTGTTTATTTAAAATAAACAATTTAAATCTTCGATTTATTTCATTTCTCAATATTAAATTATAACCACCACTATAATTTAATATTACAGGCAATCACGAAAACAGGGTTGTTACAAAACTCCCCCTATAAAAATTGCATCCTCGCAATTTTTAGGGAAGAACTATATTCAACATGATTATTTCATCAAGCAAAAAATAAATAAATAAGATCGAGTTTTAAATTTCTCACTCTCAACACAAAATGATAAAAAACCAAGATAAGATTGCTCGATAAATCCTATGGTTTCTCGAGTACAATTATTCAGTTTAGCAGACCACTTAAATTCTATGAGCAATACATCATGATTTCGAAGATGTCTCACCTACGAAACAAGAACACGGACAGGACGCCACATAAATGATCAATCGAGTGAGATTGATTTCTCAGAAGCTTCTCGAATAAAGTCGGGATTTAACATAATTTTGTCCTAGTTTCCAACCAACTAGATAATTAGTGACATGACTTTCCATATATCACTAGGGAAAGAGCCATACTGATATTAGATTTACAATAATCGAGGTAAGAAAACACAATATGAGGTAGGTGATTCCTTCAATGCCACTAATCCAAACGACCGCGTAAATGCAGGTCGCTAGATAATTGCACAAAAGCAAGACAAACTCAAGGAATGGATTTTTATACTCCTATTTTACTAAACAGATATTTTAAGGTTTTCAAAACTCATTTTCTTCATAATCAAATTCTCAAATTTCAATATTTTAAAAAAAATCAAAACCTTTTACAAAATCCAATTTAATCTCCAAACTTTTCATTTAAACTGAATAAAAAGTTTCACTCTTAAATTCTACTATAATATATTTCAGTTCGAAACATATATTTATATTAAACATCAACTCAATTACATTCACAAAATAGGTAGAATATACATGACCACTAATGAAATAAGTCAATTTCAATTTCAAATCTACAGTAAAGAAAATAAGTTTTGACACAGCAAACAATAAAATCAGAGAAGTCTTATAAAATAAAAGTTGTTCTACTAAGTCTATGCTTTCCAATGATATATAGAATATCAAAATCGAATTCATGGTTTGAAAGTTATGCAAAATTTACTTTTAGCTCAAATTTTATAAATTTATATAATAAGACAGAAATGTTTATTCACTTTCAAACCTATTTTAGACAGAATAAAAAGCAAAATCTTCAAAAGTGGTGAAAAGTAAATTTATAGATTTCTGAAAGCTCGTCCATTTGCAGAAAGTTTGAACTAATTCAAAGTAATAAATCTCAAGTTATTGTCATTTTAGCACAACACTTTTCCCAACCGAATTTCAGCTTTCAAATCAATTTGAAATTTGAAATTTCCCAAACCATTTTGATTTTAAACTACATTTTCAAAAAAGATTTTTGTTAAATCATTTGTTAAATTATCTTATTTTCCTCAAAAAGCTAAGACATACAAAAAAACAATTCATTAAGTGGAAACATTTTCATTACTTTCCAAAACCTAGCTTTAAAGCAATTGTGTAAGAAAACTCATTTTGGAAGAGATAACTAATTTCTTCCGTTATCAAAAGATGATTGATGATTATCCATAAAATAAAATTTTGGGATATATATATATATATGTATGAAGTTTAAAATTATTCTCACAATTAAAAGTTATTATACTACGTAAATTGTTCATTTATCAAGATAATTCAAATTCACATATCCACTTGTCACAAAAATTAAATTTCCAAAAGAATTTTACATATTCACACCAACAAATTTTTAATACAACCAAAATTTAAAGCAAAACTTGCTCACAAATTCATGCGAAAATTTTAAAATTAGCATATTCAATTTAAATTCGAATAATATAAGGGTATTGCCTTGCCATATAGTGAATGACCCAATCGATTGGCTGCAGAGTTGACCAAATGATCAATACTTCCTCGCCACTCATTCCAACCCTTAATATGGTTCAATTGCTGCATTACACATTCAAATAAAATTTAATACTCAAATCATATTGATTTATGCCAAACTTCTCTTATTAAAACTCAGTTTACCATGTCTGCATGCCTCATCACAGTGTTTAGGAAATTCCCATTGATAATGTTGATCAGGTACATTGACCATAATTTTTAAAGCACTCGATAGACAACCCAACACAAAAATCATTTTTTATAAAAAGAAATGCCTCATATATAATTTACAAAATATTCTTTGCTTATCTCAATAAACAAAATCCAATTTCACTTAAAACATATCTTCAATTTAAAAGATTTGAAATGTGACGACCCGGAATTTTTAAGCATTTGTAACCGGAATATTTAATTGATTTTAAATATTTAAAGGTTAATTATTAACTTAAATTAGGAATATCATAATTTATTTGACAATTAAATTGTTGAATTAAATAATTTGAAGTTGGGTAAAATACTGAATCTGGAATTCTAAGCCTGTTAAAAATATAATTTAAAGGCTTGTAAAATCTATATTGATAACACCGAAGATAATAAAGGTTGTAAAATTGATATTAACAGTGGTTTGTTCAGTTTTAAAATTTATACCGTTTGAATTGAATTTAAAAATAGCCTTCCGAGACGCAGTCTCGGAATTTGACGAAATCAGTTCCACTGGATCCGTAATATTGAATTATTATCGGATTTCCAATTTCGTATTAATCGGAGTTATCGTACGATCGTACGAGATAAAAACGCCTAGCTAATAATTATCGATTTAATTTAAATATCTTTTCAAATCACAGCCGAAATCCTTCTGAGCAAGCCGACTTCCTTTCATATCGTGTTTCTTTTTTTTATAACAGAGCGCATCTTCCTTCATTAATTAGAAAAGAAAAACAATGGCCGAACAAAATACCCCCTTTTTGATCCAAAATTAAATTTCAAAAAAAAGAAGAAGAAGAAGATAACTTCCTCCCCAGTTTTTAATTTATGAAGTCTTCCTCTTTCCTTCTGTTTCCTCAATCAAAATTAGATTCGAAAAAAAAGAGGTCGCGATGCTTCATTTGTTCGTAAATCGAATCCGTGGATCAAGATTCGTGGGAGGGAGCGAGCCGAGTTTTGATCGTTCGAATCTAGCTAAGTTCAACGCTGCTCGCGTTGATGGAAGCGGCGTCAGGAGGAATCGTGAACGGCGGCTAGGCTCTCGCGAGCTTGTTAGCGACGGCACGAGGATAAGACTGCACTCAAGCGTCGGTGGTCGTTCGATCCACGATGTCGCCCAGCTCAAATTGATGGTGATGGGTCGCGTGATGCTCCAGTGAAGTTCGAGTTAGGGCAGGGGTCGTTGGTGAAGCCAGGCGTGTTCGGCGATGCTGAGGATGGGCTCGACGATTTATCAGAGGATCGGCAGAAGGTATTTGTTTTCGATTTTTATTTAATTATTTTTATTTAATTAAATTTGATTTAGGTTTTGGGAATTTAAACTGTAAAAAAAAACAGAGAGAGAGATAGAAATAGTTACAGTAAGGTTTAACTCCTCCAGTTCGATTCTATATATGCACAGATCTATTTTAGTTCATAGGTATAACATTTCATCCTTAGTTTAATTTAAGAAGGAAAATAAAATATATGATTGCCTTGCTGTTTAATTTTAACCTATATAGACAGAAACAGGAAATAGATTAAAGGTTTTGAGAAGAAAAAAAAATTATACGATAATAAGAATTTAAAGCATTTGAAAGTTTAGATAAATTGCGATTTTTTTTTAGGAAATTTATATAGACTATTTTATATATATGTGGTTCTTAAAGAAAGAAAATACATAGCCACAATTTTTAAATAATATATTAGGGGGACTAATTTGTTTTAACTTATTAAATTATTTAGTTATTAAAAAAAATGGTTTATTATGGGAAGATTAGTTTAAAAATTAAATCATTAATCAAATTTTAGTTCTTGGGTAAAGTTAAATTTATTAAACGGTAACGGGTCTCTCGATTAGTTCGAATATTAATCAAATAATCTAATGTTTGTTCAAGGTCATGAAAAACAAGTCGAGATGGATAGGATTGCAAATTAAATAGCAAAGGTGAGTTAATCTCACTTAGTTAAATTTAACTTTAAATGATTAAATTTAAATAATTGTTTGAAATGGTTGAATTGATTTATGTGTTGCAGTGTGGTATATATTTGGAATTGGCATTTTATATTGTGCTAACATCTGTGGATGCAGGGAAAACAGGTTGGAGTGATCCAACTGGACCCCTCAACTTTATTTAATTATTTAATATTCTCTGTTCTGAATATTTGATATTCTGTAAGGAATTATGTGGAAATATTGAATGCTATGGCTTGATTGTTATAATCGGGCAATAATGAATTACCAAATATATAATTTGAGTTTGGGAATGAAAATAAAAGAAGTGAAATTGTAAGTAAATAATTATAGAAAAGTTGAATAAATTTATGAATGAACTGGAAAGGAAATAAAGTGACTTTAAAATTTTAATAAATAAATCTTGAATATGGGAAGGAAAATTTAAATAAACAGAAAGTTAATGAAACTTAAACTTCAATGTTATTGTTTAAAAGAACAAAACATTTATTTTAAATTTAGGATTTAAATTATTTAAGAAGAATAAAGAAGAAATTGGGAATAACCTGAAATTTGTATATTTCAGCTAAAGGATTTAAAAATCAAACTGAAAATAATAATAAAGTCCATAATTAATGAATTCTGAAATGAACTGATAAGTAAAGAAATTTATTTCAAATGGAATAAATTGGGAATCAATTTGGAAAATTGATTTAAGTGATTGAGATTGGAAATTTCTCTCTGAATAACCAAGTACGTTTTCAAAGTAACTTTTTAAATATAAATTAAAAAGTTTAAAGTTGTTTTAAGAAGTATGTTTTGAAAAATTTACTATTTCTAAATATTTGAATTCTAAAGTAAGTATTTCCTTTTAATCTATTATAGCAATAATTATTTAAAGAGTGACTTAGTATTTTATTTTTAAAAGTAAAAATCTAGTTTTATATTTTATTTAGTAACCTTATTTTCAAATATTCATATAGTATGTATTTTTAACAAATCATTGAAGTAGTTTTAAAATAAATGTTTTGAAGTATATTTCAAAGTAAAGTGTTTTAAATTATTTTAAAATCTAGTTTTGTGCTTGGTGATTTCAGAGGAGATAGAAAATAATTGGGAAAGTTTATTCTGAAAAGAAAGATGGTTTTGAAACTGTTTTCAAAGGATTGAAAATGGAAATATATCTTGTGAAGATATTTTGAGGTTAATAAATAATTTGGGAAATTATTTATTGTTGGATGGTTGTTTGTGAATATTAATTGATAGTTAAATAACCGACTATCAATATTGGACAAATGTGTTGATCGTTTCGAAGAGACCGTGATCGAGATTTATTTCTCGAAAACCACTTCGATCCGGTTTGTACGTTTCGTGTAAACGATTGTGGATTCGATGATCGAGCAGTGAAGTGCAAGGGCTAGTCGCTACTAATCCTGAGGATATTTCTAAAACGGATGTAGTAGAAATAGTGCCTTCGGTTCCGTTCGAACCTGGGACGGACTGTTATGGATGAATGCTTGCGAAACATCGTCAGGGGGACGATGGGCATTCTAAGGGGTATGTTCTAAAAAAGGTAACGCTTAGCCTCAAGACTCATCAAATGGGAATGACTGAAAATCAGGGGTTATGCAGCAAGGCTAGGTGGGTAGCACCTAAGCAGGGTGAGATCATTCCAGTCTAGATGAACCTTTTTATTTCGGCTTAGTGGGCGGTTGCTGATCCCAACCGCGGGGTGATCTCACTCGGGATTACCCAGTAAGGGGTAGTCCCGGCCTTGTGTTGCAGGGGAGCGGGCGTACTCCTCGGTACGGTGATCTAGGCCCCGTAATGTGACAGGTGGTACCCCAGTGCCTAGTCATTAGTTGGAATCCATTCTCCCTACGAGCCTTTTACGAGTTTTGTTTGTATTACCCACTCTGTGGCTAGTAGCTGGAATTTAATCATGTATTAATTTCGTCTATTTTATAAGTATTTGTATATAGACCCTATTATAATATCAGAGGATTTCTACAAAAATCGTTTTAGCTATCGTATGGTAAAAACCCGACATGTTTATTTGTGGCGTGGTCTTACGAGATGCTTTTGTTTTCAAAGGGCTTTTGAAACTTTAATAATCAACTGGGTGTGATTTTCTCACGCTGGTATTCCAGACTGACTCGGGTATTATTTAACTGTAATGCTCGGGTCAGACCGAGTATTATAGGATACAGGATATGATGCTGTGGAGCTCAGGAGACGAGCTGGATGACGATACGTACATTCGTACTTGTTTTATTTATATATATTCCGCTGTTTGAGTTGTTGTGTATCTTGAGTTGTTGTGTATCCATTTGTATGATATTGATGTTGAGCTGTGATTGATGTACTCTGATGATGTAATATATAAACAGAGATATTTAAGTTTTGAGTAAAAATTATTTATTATCTATTATATTTTATTCCGCTGCGATGGTTAGATTCTGATGCTGATTTCTATTTTCTTCTTCTACCTCTCTTCTTCTTTAACCAAATGGTTTGCATTTCTGTGCAACTTGAGTTGATTTACGTAGAATAGTGTTGACTCAAGGGGTACGGATTTGCGGGTCGTTACACTTGTTATCAGAGCTTAGGTTGGTGATAACCTTGGCTCTGGTGGGAATTACTCATAAAATAGAGTCTATAGTACTCTAGAATGAGTTTGAGCGTATTAATAAATATGAGCGCGTATTTGTTAGTGAATATAAATTGTTTTAATATTGCGTTGATTGATTTATTGAGTGGCATATGAACCTTTGTCGACACAGTCTGTGCAACTGTATTGAAAGGGTTTCTAAACACTTAAATAGAACAATTGACACGATATTGTTTTAAATGTGGGTGAATGAAATAATTTTACCCAAAACATATTTTGATATAAAGAATAGTTTTTGAAAACTATTTAGCTAATATATGGTTGCTTGGATGTTAGAAATGATAATATTAAATTATTATCATCATTGTGTAAAAATTTAACTAGAAATTGAAAATATAACCAAAGTTTAAGGAAATAAATTCATTATAAAATGAAATTTATAAATGTGAATTATAAATGTAAATTATAAATTGAAATACAGTCAAATAAGAATTTGTATAAGCATAAATTGTACAAATGAATTATAGTTAAAATTTATTTAAGCAGGATTTGGAAATTCAAAATTTCAGAGATTTTGGGAATGTTATCGAAGTGTTTTGAAGATAAATGATAACATTATTGTTTAGAGGAATTCCTGAAAGTAAATGTGTTTTGAATGGATACTGAAAGTGATATAGCATTGAAATCACTTGGAGTATTGGAAAATAATTCTGATGATGACGGCCGCATCATCAGTATTCATTTTCGAATTTCTAAGTGACGGATTGCTGCCAAAATTTGATTTGTTCAGAAAAGCTAGTTGTTTTTGAAAATTTCAAAGGGGATTTGTTGGGATAAAACCAGGTTTGGGTTAAATTTTGAGAAATGTGATTTGAGACGTTGAAGATTTCAAAATGGTTTGAAACCAATAACCGGGTGTTTGAAAATCCTGATGAGATAGGTTGTAAGCTTATAAATTGAGATGATTTTGAAATCAGGAAGGAAATATAAGCTTTGAATGTTGGAATTTGAATTAAAAGTGTAAAGTTAAAATATGAAATTAACTTGGATTGGGAGATAAAAATTTAACTGGATTGGAATAAATTGAATAAGTAGAAATTAATATCCAGTTGCATTCGAATCAAGTTGAAATCGAATTAAGTTAAATAAAACTGAGTTTAAATAAAATTGAGTTGGAATAAAAATTCAATTGAGTTATTGAATGAAATTAGATTCTTACCTGAACAAATGGAAAATAGGTTGGATAAGGATTGGATTGGAATAAATAAATCAAAATATCTTATAAAAGAATTAAAATCCAAGGTAATGAAAATAAGCTTGGGTTATAAATAAACATAAGGTTTGAGTTAAAAATAAAAGAAGAATATATTCAAGCTTATGATGAATGGAATTGTATAAAACAATAAGTTGTGACTGATTAAATTGAAAATGGAACACAATGCCCAAAATCAATATTTTGATGAATTGAAAAATGAAAAGAGAATCCAAACTTGAATTATAAAATAAATTTGAACTTAAGAAATTAAATGAAGAGATTTTGAGATTAAAAATCAAATATTGAACTATAAATAGGAGAGAACAAATTTTATAATAAATCAGTTAATAAAATGTGATTGGATTAAAATAGTAATGGTATGGTTTGCAAATAAAATCCAAATACGTAGAAATAAATTGAAATGACCTTGTAATTTATTTAAGTGAACTGAGAATGAATCGAACTTGGAAATTTGAAATTTATAATAACTAATCAAATAAATTTGTAGTTTGAAAGGAGATTGGATTGAAATAGAATCAAGTTAAATTGAAAAGAGAACTTTGTTTGCAAAATGAGAATGAGCTTAAGTATAAAATTTGAATAAATTAAAGGAAATTGACTTAAGCTAAATGAATGAAGGAGAGTTGAATTGAATTCAACTTAAACGAAGTTTAATAACATTGGGTTGGATTTAAATCAAGTGAAAATAAATTTAAATCGAAATAGAATTCGGTGAGTTACAGATAATATTTAATGGAATAAAAATTCTTAAATAAATAATTGTAAACTATTTAAAATGTTAAGGATTTGAAATAACTTGGAGTTTATAAGAAAAATTGAAATGGTTGTTGTATGAAATAGCTTAGATTGTTTTTGAGCTAAATAAAATAGTTTGGAATAAACAAATATGGAGTAAAACGTAAATGAATGGATTGTGAATGAAATTTAAATGGAATGTGTCGAGCTAAATAAATAATTGTGAATAAATTAAAAATAAAAGGGAAATTAAATTGGTAATGAAGACGAACCTTAGATGTTAATAGTTTTGTATGAACTAGTTTGGTTAATAGAAGGAAATGTAAGTGAATGGATTCAACTTTAAATGCAATGAAAATGAGAATATACGGATTGTGAATAAATCCGAAATGGAATAGAATTAAGTATAAATTGAGTTGAAATCAATTTAAATTGGTTATAAACATAAATACTTATTTATTCACATAAATCTCGTCAAATTGCATAGAATAAATTGTCATTTGATGTAAATGGAAGTAAATAAAAATTCTATAAATTGATAGGAGTAAAATAAATTGATTTTGGAAGCAATTGAATTAAATATGAGTTCAGTTTGCTTAAGAATAAATTAAATGTAAGCAATTGAGTTTTAAATTATTCAAATTGATGAAGTTGTGTACGAATGGATTGAAAACCATTCAAATTGAATGAAAATGGTTTATAAATAAATTGAAACAGTTGAATTAGTATGAAAGTTGTAAAAAAATAAAAAAAATAAAAAAAAATTGCTTATGGAAAATGTTTGATGTGCATTTCTTTAGAATTCATATGTTTTAACCATTGCAACTAAGTGAAATATAGTTAAACTGCATATATTTGTCACTTACATGTTAAAATTGAGTAAGTACAGGTACCTGGAAGCCGGGTGGCTAGATTTGGGTTGGGCTATTTGCTAAAAATAATAAGCTGCTTGCTTAAAATGCTAAATAAGGTACGCCTACGCAATAAAAATAGGAAATATGAACTGTTTTTGGTTTTTCCGACCGTGTGGGTCGATTTATATATATTTATCCCTTTTGTCAAATTGCAAAAGCTCCTCCGTACAAAAGGGACTTTGCCAAAAAAATTCAGAAATTTTGAGAGTTAGAAAATTTTGTTAACGACAAAACGGTTTCGAATTGAAAATTGAAATAAGTTAGTAAATGATACTAATTTAAAATAATGACATGGATTAGTTATAAATGAAAAATAAAATTCAATATTTGAAGTTGAAAATAAATTAAAGTCGTATGATAATGAAGGAATCAATTTGAATAGAAATAGATATAAACTAAAGTGGGAGATGAAAATAAATATAAGAAACATATATAATGCTTATACTAACTTAAGAAGGGAATGGTGAATTCTTGATTGGGAATTGATACTACAAATAATATTGGAATGAATAGATATAGGCATTTTGTGAGGAAGTCGATAAAAGGTTTTTGGAATGTTTTGATTGGATATTAGTGCTAAGCAGGATATGCAGGTATTATAAAGAAAAAGGAAAATTGGTTTTGATTTCAGAAGATAAATTTGAAATGCTCGACAAAAGGTATGTATTTAAATTCGGTATGAAATTTGATTGGGATTTGGATTGAGCCACTTGGCATTTTGTTTTCTTTTTGGATTTGGGAGGCCGTAGAGCCATTTTGTAGTTGTACCGAGCTAGCTGTGCAAAGGAGACGCTGGCAAAAAATTTCGGAAATTTAGAGGGTTGGAAATTTTTTGAGAAAATTTTGATAATTCAAAATTTAGTTTTGAATTATAATTTGAATGATTGTATAAGTAAAGTTATTAGGAATTAAGGGAAAAGTTTGGGGAGTTAGTAAGAATTGTAATGGGCCTTCTATTAAAAAGATAGTTGGTAAGATGTTGAATTGTTAAAAACTGATTGGTTTTGGGAAAAGCAAACAGGTATTGGACCATTCTTCCTAACTTTTAATTTCGGGGACGAAATTCTTTTAAGGGGGGAGGAATGTGACGACCCGGAATTTTTAAGCATTTGTAACCGGAATATTTAATTGATTTTAAATATTTAAAGGTTAATTATTAACTTAAATTATGAATATCATAATTTATTTGACAATTTAATTGTTGAATTAAATAATTTGAAGTTGGGTAAAATACTGAATCTAGAATTCTAAGCCTATTAAAAATATAATTTAAAGGCTTGTAAAATCTATATTGATAACACCGAAGATAATAAAGGTTGTAAAATTGATATTAACAGTGGTTTGTTCAGTTTTAAAATTTATACCGTTTGAATTGAATTTAAAAATAGCCTTCCGAGACGCAGTCTCGGAATTTGACGAAATCAGTTCCACTGGATCCGTAATATTGAATTATTATCGGATTTCCAATTTCGTATTAATCGGAGTTATCGTACGATCGTACGAGATAAAAACGCCTAGCTAATAATTATCGATTTAATTTAAATATCTTTTCAAATCACAGCCGAAATCCTTCTGAGCAAGCCGACTTCCTTTCATATCGTGTTTCTTTTTTTTATAACAGAGCGCATCTTCCTTCATTAATTAGAAAAGAAAAACAATGGTCGAACAAAATACCCCCTTTTTGATCCAAAATTAAATTTCAAAAAAAAAAAATAACTTCCTCCCCAGTTTTTAATTTAAGAAGTCTTCCTCTTTCCTTCTGTTTCCTCAATCAAAATTAGATTCGAAAAAAAAAGAGGTCGCGATGCTTCATTTGTTCGTAAATCGAATCCGTGGATCAAGATTCATGGGAGGGAGCGAGCCGAGTTTTGATCGTTCGAATCTAGCTAAGTTCAACGCTGCTCGCGTTGATGGAAGCGGCGTCAGGAGGAATCGTGAACGGCGGCTAGGGTCTCGCGAGCTTGTTAGCGACGGCACGAGGATAAGGCTGTACTCAAGCGTCGGTGGTCGTTCGATCCATGATGTCACCCAACTCAAATTGATGGTGATGGGTCGCGTGATGCTCCAGTGAAGTTCGAGTTAGGGCAGGGGTCGTCGGTGAAGCCAGGCGTGTTCGGCGATGCTGAGGATGGGCTCGACGATTTATCAGAGGATCGGCAGAAGGTATTTGTTTTCGATTTTTATTTAATTATTTTTATTCAATTAAATCTGATTTAGGTTTTGGGAATTTAAACTGTAAAAAAAAGAGATAGAAATAGTTACAGTAAGGTTTAACTCCTCCAGTTCGATTCTATATATGCACAGATCTATTTTAGTTCATAGGTATAACATTTCATCCTTAGTTTAATTTAAGAAGGAAAATAAAATATATGATTGCCTTGCTGTTTAATTTTAACCTATATAGACAGAAACAGGAAATAGATTAAAGGTTTTGAGAAGAAAAAAAATTATACGATAATAAGAATTTTAAAGCATTTGAAAGTTTAGATAAATTGCGATTTTTTTTAGGAAATTTATATAGACTATTTTATATATATGTGGTTCTTAAAGAAAGAAAATACATAGCCACAATTTTTAAATAATATATTAGGGAGACTAATTTGTTTTAACTTATTAAATTATTTAGTTATTAAAAAAATGGTTTATTATAGGAAGATTAGTTTAAAAATTAAATCATTAGTCAAATTTTAGTTCTTGGGTAAAGTTAAATGGTAACGGGTCTCTCGATTAGTTCGAATATTAATCAAATAATCTAATGTTTGTTCAAGGTCATGAAAAACAAGTCGAGATGGATAGGATGGCAAATTAAAAGGCAAAGGTGAGTTAATCTCACTCAGTTAAATTTAACATTAAATGATTAAATTTAAATAATTGTTTGAAATGGTTGAATTGATATATGTGCTACAGTGTGGTATATATTTGGAATTGGCATTTTATATTGTGCTAACATCTGTGGATGCAGGGAAAACAGGTTGGAGGGATCCAACTGGACCCCTCAACTTTATTTAATTATTTAATATTCTCTTTTCTGAATATTTGATATTCTGTAAGGAATTATGTGGAAATATTGAATGCTATGGCTTGATTGTTATAATCGGGCAATAATGAATTACCAAATATATAATTTGAGTTTGGGAATGAAAATAAAAGAAGTGAAATTGTAAGTAAAATAATTATAGAAAAGTTGAATAAATTTATGAATGAACTGGAAAGTGAATAAAGTGATTTTAAAATTTTAATAAATAAATCTTGAGTATGGGAAGGAAAATTTAAATAAACAGAAAGTTAATGAAACTTAAACTTCAATGTTATTGTTTAAAAGAACAAAACATTTATTTTAAATTTAGGATTTAAATTATTTAAGAAAAATAAAGAAGAAATTGGGAATAACCTGAAATTTGTATTTTTCAGCTAGAGGATTTAAAAATCAAATTGAAACTAATAATAAAGTCCATAATTAATGAATTTTGAAATGAACTGATAAGTAAAGAAATTTATTTCAAATGGAATAAATTGGGAATCAATTTGGAAAATTGATTTAAGTGATTGAGATTGGAAATTTCTCTCTGAATAACCAAGTACGTTTTCAAAGTAACTTTTTAAATATAAATTAAAAAGCTTAAAGTTGTTTTAAGAAGTATGTTTTGAAAAATTTACTATTTCTCTTGAATTCTAAAGTAAGTATTTCCTTTTAATCTATTATAGCAATAATTATTTAAAGAGTGACTTAGTATTTTATTTTTAAAAGTAAAAACCTAGTTTTATATTTTATTTAGTAACCTTATTTTCAAATATTCATATAGTATGTATTTTTAACAAATCATTGAAGTAGTTTTAAAATAAATGTTTTAAAGTATATTTCAAAGTAAAGTGTTTTAAATTATTTTAAAATCTAGTTTTGTGCTTGATGATTTCAGAGGAGATAGAAAATAATTGGGAAAGTTTATTCTGAAAAGAAAGATGGTTTTGAAACTGTTTTCAAAGGATTGAAAATAGAAATATATCTTGTGAAGATATTTTGAGGTTAATAAATAATTTGGGAAATTATTTATTGTTGGATGGTTGTTTGTGAATATTAATTGATAGTTAAATAACCGACTGTCAATATTGGACAAATGTGTTGATCGTTTCGAAGAGA
The DNA here is from genome assembly GCA_030765085.1 of Allium cepa. Taxonomy (NCBI): domain Eukaryota; kingdom Viridiplantae; phylum Streptophyta; class Magnoliopsida; order Asparagales; family Amaryllidaceae; genus Allium; species Allium cepa. Next base: position 938,510,687 of record CM060935.1, read on the forward strand.
CCGGGATCGAGATTTATTTCTCGAAAACCACTTCGATCCGGTTTGTACATTTCGTGTAAACGATTGTGGATTCGAAGATGGAGCAGTGAAGTGCAAGGGCTAGTCGCTACTAATCCTGAGGATATTTCCAAAACGGATGTAGTAGGAATAGTGCCTTCGGTTCCGTTCGAACCCGGGACGGACTTGTATGGATGAATGCTTGCGAAACATCGTCAGGGGGACGATGGGCATTCTAAGGGTTATGTTCTAAAAATGGTAACGCTTAGCCTCAAGCCTCATCAAATGGGAATGACTGAAAATCAAGGGTTATGCAGCAAGGCTAGGTGGGTAGCACCCAAGCAGGGTGAGGTCATTCCAGTCTAGACGTCCCTTTTTATTTCGGCTTAGTAGGCGGTTGCTGATCCCAACCGCGGGGTGATCTCACTCGGGATTACCCAGTAAGGGGTAGTCCCGGCCTTGTGTTGCAGGGGAGCGGGCGTACTCCTCGGTACGGTGATCTAGGCCTCGTACTGTGACAGGTGGTACCCCAGTGCCTAGTCATTAGTTGGAATCCATTCTCCCTACGAGCCTTTTACGAGTTTTGTTTGTATTACCCACTTTATGGCTAGTAGCTGGAATTTAATCATGTAACAATTTCGGCTATTTTATAAGTATTTGTATATAGACCCTATTATAATATCAGAGGATTTCTATAAAAATCGTTTTAGCTATCGTAAGGTAAAAACCCGACATGTTTATTTGTGGCGTGGTCTTACGAGATGCTTTTGTTTTCAAAGGATTTTTGAAACTTTAATAATCAATTGGGTGTGATTTTCTCACACTGGTATTCCAGACTGACTCGGGTATTATTTAACTGTAATGCTCGGGTCAGACCGAGTATTCTAGGATACAGGATATGATGCTGTGGAGCTCAGGAGACGAGCTGGATGACGATACGTACATTCGTACTTGTTTTATTTATATATATTCCGCTGTTTGAGTTGTTGTGTATCTTGAGTTGTTGTGTATCCATTTGTATGATATTAATGTTGAGCTGTGATTGATGTACTCTGATGATGTAATATATAAACAGAGATATTTAAGTTTTGAGTAAAAATTATTTATTATCTATTATATTTTATTCCGCTGCGATGGTTAGATTCTGATGTTGCTTCTTCTACCTCTCTTCTTCTTTAACCAAATGGTTTGCATTTCTGTGCAACTGGAGTTGATTTACGTAGAATAGTGTTGACTCAAGGGGTATGGATTTGTGGGTCGTTACATGAAAATTCAAATTGTTTCTTACACTTAAAATCAAAGAACACAAGGAGAATCCATCAAGATATTCCTAGAATATTCGATTCACAAGACTGATGAAATAAACTGGAATGTTCATCAAACCGAATAGTATAACGAGCCTCTTATAAGATTCATAATGAGTGTGGAAGGCGGTAAGAGGAAAGTTATCCCCCATATCTCGCAGCTGAGGAAAGTCGGTGCAAAGTCAAGCTGAGGAAAGACACTAGCACCACTCAATAGATTGGATATGTCATCAATCATAAGCACAAGATACTCCTTCTAATGGTTAACTTGTTAAGCTTGAGAAAATGGATGCAAAGCCTAAAAATACCATCAGATTTCTTAATAAAGATGACCGTGGCACCCCACAGTAAAGAGTGGACTAAATGAATTGCTTAGCTTCATGCTTCAATAATTGCTTCTAGAGTTTCTCATTTTGTTAGTAGATACCCTCGTGGAATGATGACTAACAGGCTAAGAACTAGGAATGAGGTCAATTCAAAACTCAATTGCCCGATTGGGTAGCACACCCGAAACGGACTAACATATATCAATAAAATCATAATCAACTGGAATTCGAGATACATCGTTATCATCTCGATACTTAAGAACAAATAAAGATACTTCGGAATTATCATCAACATTCTAAAGAACAAAAGGCAACTAATTAGCTGATTTAGGATTCCTAAAATATAGGATCCTTTCGGAACATATGATTGGACTTGATAATAAGCAAGCAAAGCCATCTACAAAATCATATTAAACCCAAGGTGGTGACTGATGTGCAGATTTGCACAGAAAGAAAAACTATAAAGAATAGCCTCAATATTATCACACAACAAGCCAAGTATTATGGATCCCCTCGATAAGATTCACAATCCTTAAAAAAGTAACAAGATAAGGAACATCCAACGGTATCAACAAGATCCTTCGATACGAATGTGTGTCAAACACCCATATCGAAGAGAACAAGAATAAAATAATCACGGTAAGGATTATTCATAGGATAAGATATCGTTAATTCAATTGTGGAATACTATGGAATAAAATATATTCCTAGACATATTACCAACTTATATCTAACCCAAGGACTTGAAAAGGTTAAGGACACAGTGATCAAGGAAATTTGTAACACTTATATTGTACTTTGATGTACCGTAATATATGTCCAGTTTTGTGTTTATCATATTTTTTTCTGAACTTAGCTCTGATACCAAGCTGTGACGCCCAACTCCAAGACCCATATTAACAAATAGTATTACTGGGTAATATAGTCTGCTAATGCAGAGAATATGGCAGGTTAGGAGCGACCATCTATAGCTTTGTCTTAAACATCTATTAAATACGTTGATTTGGTGCTCTATTTTTCCTTTCTTAAGTGGATCGACTTATTCAGTAAATTCTTAACACAAAACTATAGTGACTAACGAATCTATCATAACAAAATACAACAAAAGAATGTACAACATGTCACAAGACGGTAAAAAACATTTATATATATACACACACACATACATATACACTGATACATCCCAGTACAATACAAAATGATACATCATAAGTGGTTCAAAGACCACACTATATACAACAAGTCAAAAATATAGATACATATCAGAGTCAATCAAAAAGACTATAAAACTACACAAAAAGAGATAAGCAAATCCAAGGCAGAAGCAGCAAAGCAATGTCCAATAACGGGTATCTAACTTGAAACAACTCGGTCTGACCCGATTATAAAATACACAGTTCAGTCTAACTTAAACAACTGATTAGTATGATAAGTGTAATAAGAAGTAAAAAGGTAAAGGGTATGATTCTTCTCGAATGAGAAGAAGTAATAGTAAATACATGTCATTACTTCAAGTGAGGTAGTTTCACTGAGTATAAACCTCGAAGGAGGTAATCTCATTGATAAAATCAACTAAGTATAAAATTGCCTCATGTCATCGGCGTAATCCCAAAAGCAACTATAATGGTTTGTCTATACCATAACTCCTAAGTAGGAGAAATTCCAAAACTCAAAACTTGCCATAATTGGCAATCACAAATATGTTCTCAAAATAGAGAAATCCCAAGCTCAGAACGCGCCAAATAATGGCAATAACATATATCTCCTAAAAGGATACTATAAATCTCAAATAAATGCCAAAGATTGGCAAACCCCAAATCTCAAAATATAGAACTCGATAAGGAGTTCAAATTCCGAAGATGTAATCGCCACATATAATGTCTCAATGAATCAAATGGCTAATAATGTAAAAAGGTGATACACTTGGAAAATCACAAATAAATCAATGAAATCATCTCAAAAGATAGCACTTGCTTATAAAATGGCCGAAGCCCGCCAAGTACAGTTCTGTCAAAATAAGACGCCACGTCTCAAATGGATGAACGTCCCCAAGAACAACATCCCCAAGGACAAATACGTCTCGAAGACGGATGTCCCGAAGGACAACATCCCAAAGGACAAGTACGTCTCAATGGACAAATGTCCTGAAGGACAACATCCCGAATGACAAATGACTCGATGGTCCAGTACTGGCTACTCGAGAATTTGTCACTAATTCTTAGATAGGAACCCACCGAAAATTTAGATGCTTCATGAGTCATCGAGATTAAGGATAGGTTGTTTGCCTATATATAAGAAAAACAATCATCCTAAAACATCCCAACTTTGCTATTCTCGAATAATCCTGCGGCCCAAGAGTGGCATAAGAACTACTTCATATTGAATTCGCCATTTAGCACTTACAAGGAAATGAATGCTCACATTGAGGAGTAGCTTAAAGAAAAGGAGAAAGAGCTTCAAGCGTTAAAAGAGAAAACTAAATCGATTCATGAGTCCGATCCTTCAAACAAAACTGACGCAGAGATAGCTAAATTACATCAAAGAACAAATGATCTTGAAGTAGACTAAATAAAGATTCAAGTTCACTGTCAATCATTAGAGCTCATTGCAAGTGAAGGCGAAGCCGGCCTTCCTATCCCTAATCCTGGAAGAATTACTAGATCTCATTCTTCATTGAGCCAAGAATTTTCTATTTTCTAAATCAGCCACTAAGCTTAAGCAATGAAACAATCTTGACATGGAGCAAATGGTCAAATTTGAGGTCATACAATATTTTGGTAGGAAATGGGATAAGAAAGTGTCTTAGCACATAAGCAAATACAAGAGCAACGTTCAAAAGTTCGAGCATGAGAGATATACTTTCAAAAAAAAGATCCAAGAGTTGAATAGCACAGTCAAAACATTACGAGGAGCAAATAAGACTCTATAGCGTACTTTGAGTATTTTGATTGCTTCAATTGATGATGCAAATACGATTCGGAAAAAGGAAAAGAAATTCAAAGAACTCTTGGATGCTGCTATTCGCCATCTTATTGACCCCATAACTGCTAGGTATTTAGAGGGCACTGCACAAAACCTCAAAATTAGCAATGATTTGCTTTACACTAGTTTTCTTTTCCATTTGACTTATGTACCTACCACTTAGTACATAATGAGTTAGATTGTAAGTAAATTTGCAATTGAATGAATGTTACCTCGAATGTTGGGTATATAGTCATGAATTGAATTTTTATTTTGATCTGCAATTGGTTGATGGTTAATATTTTACTTTCCATATTTGAGCTTTCCAATGTGTAGATTAACTTTTCGCTTGCTTAGAGAATCAAGAATCCAACTGATTGAGATCGATATAAACATCCGGTAGGTTGCTTTAGTAACAGCGATTCCCATTAACTGAATTTGAGTTGCAAACTGACTTAAGGAAGCCCTAAAACTTAATCTGAAAATTGAAGAAGAATAGAAACCCATATGCGGTAATAATGATAGTAGACCAGAAATCCCTATCTAAAAGAAGACCAAAAATACATATTGGGCAATAATATATGACCAGAAATCCATATCCGGCAATAATACTAGAAGACCAGAAATCCATATCTGACAATAATAGAAGAAGACCAGAAATCCTTATCCGGCAATAATTGAAAAAGACCATAAATCTGTATCTTACAAGATCAAAAATCCATATATGGCAACGATAATAGTACTCTAGAAATCCATATCTGGAAATAATATAAGTTGACTAGAAACCAATATCTGACAATAACAGAAGAAGACCAAAAATCCATATATGGCAATAATCGGAGAAGACTAAAAATACATTTCTGGCAATAATAGAAGAGACCAAAAATCCATATCTGGTAATGATAATAGTAACAGAGAAATCCATATCTAAAAATAATAGAAGAGAGCATCTAGAAGATTCGTTTTAATTTAGAGCACTACTTGGCTCAGATTTGAGAGTTTGGGAGCACTAATTGGCTCTTATTTTGACATATTGGGAGCATTACTTGACTCTTATTTTGATAGATTGGGAGCACTAATTTGGCTTGGGCCGCCTATCACCGTCGTAGGTGATGACTTAGGTTTGTTGTCCAGTGTGTTTGATTAGCTATCTTAAGCAGGTGCAAGGACCTTCATCTAGGAGGCGCTTCAGTGAGGCCTTTGATGATGGCACTAAAGGCGTGTTTAATGCTTTGGACAAGATAAAGGCTTACCCATCCTCCCCTTAGGAGGCACTTCAACCAGGCCGGGAATGGAGGGGTTGAAGGCATGCGGAAACTTTGGGCGGGCCTATTTCCAGATGGACCAAAAGGATTACTTTGGTCTTCCTTTAAGAGGCGCCTTATCTAGGCCTTTGTTAACAGGGTTAAGTGCTTATGCTCCGACCAGGCTATGTAAGTGGGGCCGAAGGCTTAGTCATTGTTGCGGCTAGGCCCTTTCAAACTAGACCAAAGGCTTATTCCGTCCTCAGGCTTTAGCCCCTTACTACCAACTTAGGTAGTGAATTAGGCTTTTCTACTGCACTAGGAGAATCTTACTCCTCAACCATGTAGACCCACTTATTTGAAAAATCTTTCATTATTGGCAACTTGTTTAGCATCTCTTTAAAAATTCACCAAGCTTTCCTTGACTTAGAAAATTAATGATCATTCCTTCCCAACCTCTACATTGATTAGTGTTGTGGTCATTTGTAAGGTGGTAATGACAATATGATTTTCCATGATTCCTTCCGAACTTGGGTCTCTTCTTTTGTGTAGGCCAGTGGTTGAGTTCATCTTTAGTTAAGAAATAGATTTTCTCAATAGAAGTGGTAAGAACGTAATTTTTTGGAAGTCGTTACTTTTAGGCTAGCTCTTTTAGTTGAATCTTATACCTCTTGTTGCTTGCATTAGATTCCTTAGCTTCCATTAAAAGATTCCTTTTCAAGGAATATCGTGTTTCATTCTATCTTTGAGAGTGGTTAAGAATATTCTCCCACTTTCTAGTGAATCTTTCGAAGTCGTTTGTCATTTCTTTATCGAAAATGGTTTCCTTGGCTTGAAGTTTGATTTCTCTTATTATCTTTAAGAAGGCATTATTCCCCTTGCATCACTTTCCTAGAGAAAAAATCAAGGATGGTCCTAGATGAAACGGATTCAAGCTTCATTTGTCAAGGTTATATGATTCTGGTTGTCTCCTCTTATTTTCCATTATTTGGAGTGCCTTGATTCTTAGCATTTGTTCGTCGCGAAGCCTAGGATCATCGTGGACCTGACAAGTAGGCCTAGTTGCTCTAGGTTCAAAAGACCCTTGTTCAGACATCTTAACATGGTTATTCGGCATGGTGTTAAGGATTAAGGTTGGTCAGCTTGAAATGGGATATGCTTTGATAGGAAAGTACTTTATGTCCTAAATACACAGGTTAGGGAAGTTCTACTTAGGGTTTCAAGGAAGTTAGAGGTTTGTGCCCGTTGACACCAAAAATGGGCATCAACACCGAATATAATCTCATAGATGTTAAATGATGAATGAAATTAAAAATACGGAAAAAAGTAAACGACGCCTAGGTTTTTATACTGGTTCGGCAATCTTGGCCTACGTTCACTTTATATTTTTATTGATCATGTATTGGATTATGATTGCAAGAATGTTTGGATTAGCTAGGATCCATTAATACAAGAGTGAAGAAAAAAATGGTAGAGCCTCGGTAGTAGAAAGAAGGCTCCTCTCTATGGTAAATGGCCATTGTATTTATAAGGGAAGACGTGCATGGATCGGGCTGAAATTTGCAAAAAGGCTCTCTAGATCCAGAGGGGACCATCATATCGATCGGCAATGCTAATTCGATGGTTAAGAACGATCGGCCTAATGTTAGCGATCCTTCTTCTTGGCTTCAATCGTGGTGCGATCATTCTTGGAGGATCCCAGATGCCTCTTGATATTGCTCCCAAAATATGGGATCATTATGAGTTGTAGATTGTGTGATATGGACAGATTTTGGTTGAAGTTGGATTATGAGATGAATTATGCCAATCATTATGATGGATCGGTATGAACGATCAGTCAATAATGATTGGCTATCCTCAAACCATCACTTTGTGATATGCGATCGTTATGATAGATCGGCAAGAACGACCTGTCAATAACGATCGGACATCCTCAAACCATCACTATGTGATATGTGATCGTTTTTGTAGGCTTCCCTCTTCATTTTATTGATGCTCTAAAAGTTTCAAATGAGTTGGCCTAGTAGATCTTGAGATATTGATCATTCTTCGATGATTTGAACTGTTTTATGGATCGTTTTAGATCGATCCATATAAATTCTTCATTTATCCATAACTCGGGCATACGAACTCTGATTGAGTTGAAATTTGAAATGTAGCCTCATTTGGATTTACTTACTATTTCATACTGATTATAGTTTGATCTGGACACAGTCTGAATCGCCTCGAGCATCACCCATAGTCTTGTATATCGCTGATTCTCAAGGCTAGTACGACCCATTTTTTCCAAATCGATGATATCACGGCCTTGCCAAAAGGCAGGATAACAGTGCCCTCCTTCAAGCATCAAATTATTAACAAGTAAATTCATTAACCATAAAAGTGTAATAAAGTATTGTAGACTCAAAGAGTTGTTGAAGCTTATCAAAGTTATAAATCGTAGACAGATTCCATAGCATTACTTGTTGTAGTCATTATGGTCGAAGTCCTATGAGCTTAGGTAAGCTCAAAATCAAAGTCAAGTATTTTACCAAGGTTCAAGCCCAAAGTCCAATGTGCTATGAAAGCACCACTTTGAAGTCACATATTGTAGCGACCTTGGATTTTGGCCCTGTTTATTTTAATAAATATTTAACCAAATTAAATAAAGTGTGAACTGATTATTTTCAAATGGATATGATTTTGGTAATAACTGCCATTTGTTTATATGCATTGGTATTTCAAAAGGAGATTTGAGTTGAAAATTTGAAATAAAATATCTCAATAGTATTTATAATAGAATTTACCTTATGTAATTAAAATAGAATGCTTTCTCTTATTTTCAATTGATAAAAATATTTGGATGATAATGTTTAAATTAAAATCTAATTCTACAAATTTAAAATATAAATATTAAATATAAGTCAAACACATGAATATAACTTAATAATTGATAGTTAAAATACAAATAGAAATAAATTTAAATAAATGTAAGTAAATCATATTGAACATAATTTACTATTGATAGTCAAAGTATAAAATGAAAACAAAACCCAAAGAAAAGTAAACCTGACAAATATGTTTATAAATTATTAAGCTAGAATAATACCAGATAAAAACAAACATCTTTACACAAAAACTAAACTTATAAAACAACACAACCATATGTATATAAACTATTCAAGCTAGAAATAATGAAACATATTAACTTCGTATACTCACAAGACTAAAAATATACCTGCAATCAGTCAAAGTATAAAATAATACCTGACACAAATTTTTTTACACAAAGTATAGAATGAAGTAAAAACAAGTATAACATAATAACAGACAAATATGTATATTGAAGAATCAACTAGAAGATAACAAAACAATACCTGACAATACATGTGTGCATAAATTATTTGGACTAGAAGTAATAAAAGAAATGTTTAAAAACAAAATATAGCTTCATATACAAGCCATAGGTTGACTACAAATGTACTTTTACATACCAAATCTATATACTCAGTTAAACATAATTATATTATGTAAACCTATTAAGAAACAAAGGCAATAAATTGCTATCACCTCAGCATAAAAACATGTTCAGCCGAATTCTGCGAGTATCACTTCAATTTTATAGTAACTAAGCATAAAATCTAATATGATCATAACAGTACCAGTGGTAACCTACAGCTGTTCAAAGTTCTTCTATATATACATCATACTATGCTTGTTCATTCCAGAACTTAGCTGTAAACCTGAGGATAAGAAAATAAAACATCTTCTTTTTTTCAAAGCTTAAACTCAATTTTTATTCAAACTAAAACAGTCAGGATTCAAGACAGTTTCAAGCTTCAGGTTCAAGGGTAGTAAATGTTCTTTGTTCAGGAATTATGCATGTGAGTAAACAAATTTTTTAAAGTTTTAAGTCAATTAAAATCAGTTCATACCTCATTGGTATTTGGTTTGTGTATGCTTTAGTTTGCATATGTTTGTGTGATGTTCTGTGTTCCTCTGAGATTGCTACAGGATGTTTGCTTCAAACCTTAAATCTATTTGTTGTTATTTATTGTTAAGTTTAATTTTCTTTTCAATTCGAACAAGAGATTTAAACTTTAAATTTAGATCTTAAAGGTTGTTTTAAAATCCTGTTGAAATATTCACTGTAACCTTGTTTTACAGGTAAGTAAGTAGAAAATTGATAAAATCAAATGTTGTAAAACATTAAGTCAAGATTATATATTGAATTCATACTGCAATTCATGATTTTTAAAACAAAAATTAGGGTTTTTAAATTAGTATTTGAAGAGCAGTTTGAATTTAAACAAAAATTACATTTTTACAAATTCCAGTTACTTTCATCAATTTAAAAGGTTGACATTTGGTATGATGATAGTAAGGGCATCAGTAATCTCGGGAAAAATGTAAAATAATTTTTCTATTGTATGGAATTAGGATACGAGATCAATTTAGGGTTTTTGTTCAATGTTTTTGACATGCCTGTAAACGCGACGAGTTCTTCATCTATTCGTGATCGAGTTGTTCGAAACTCTGGTGGGTGGTTGCTTGGAGTGGTGACGTTGTGTGGGCGAAGTTTCAGCAACACCGGTGGCGTGATTGACGGTGACAAGGCGATTATGTTGTTTGGGTTGAACTCTGCATCTCGGTCGAACTGCTGTTTTTCGTTTCGACATTCCTGAAGGCAATTGGATCTTGGTTTTAGAGTATGTGGGTGTTTTGTGTTGTGTCTGAGACGTTGGTGTTCGCCGGAGCCAGGTGGTGCTGTCGTGCACGTGTACAGCATGGAGGAGGGAGACTGCGTCATGACAGTGGTATTTCTTGAGTTAAGCACGAGTTTATGGGTTGGAGGCTTCGGGTTGAGGTCGAGTTCGAACGTGGGTTGAGCCTGATGCTTTGGATGTCATCTTAATAAAACTTAAACTAATCACAAAAAAAAAAGTAAAGGAAGAAGGAGATGTTCTGGGCAGGACACGGGAAAAGGCAGTGGAACTCGAAGAAGTACCCGTGTGAACACAAGGGGAAATCTCGGGTTTGTAGTTTCAAACTGCAGTATTTTATATAAAAAATGATGAGGAAGCTAAGTAAATCACTCTCAAACAAATTTTAAGCGTTGTAAAACTTAATAGAGTTTAACAGTTTTAAGTTAAAACTTAAATACAAGTTTTAGTTATTTAGTTAGTACTTAACAATGCATTTAACACTTAATTATTATTTTTAATTAAGCAATTAATTTAAGTTAAGAATAAAGTCAATCAACATTTAAGATTGCAAACTTTAAGAAGATTCTTTCAAATGTTAATTAAGATGAATAGTAATTTACTAACAATTTTAGAAGTAATTAAGAATGATTACTTTATAATTATAATTAGAAATCGAATAATAATTAAGAAATAAATTAATTTGTAATTAAATACTTAAGTAAATTAATGAACAATTAATAGTTAATTAATCAAGTGATTTAACTAAGAATTAAGAAATGATTAATGAAGTAATTAACAATTAATAATTGGATAATCAAGTTTATTTGATTTATAATTAAGGTTTTTAATTAATGATTAAGGAATAAATAATTAAGTAATTAAGGTTAAACAAATTGATGAAGAAGTGATAAATTAAATAGCATGAAATAGAATAATTAAATAATTAAGTAATTAAGGAATTAATTACTTATTGTAATTAATGAAGTTTAATATGAAATGTTTAAGTTAATTAAGCTAGTTTAATTAATTTAAATAATTATTTGAAGATGTGATAAGCATAAACACTTGGAGAAGTAATTAATGATAATGACTGGATGAAATTGACTGAGGATGATTTAATAGTGAAAGTAATTTGAGTATAAGTACTTTGAGCAATTAATCAAGGGATTAATTTAAAAGGAAATTAATTGAGGTGTAATTAAGTGATGTGACAAGAGTAATTAAAAGTGGTTAATTACTGAATAGTATTAATCAGGGGTGATTAATAAATATAGTTTAATTGAAGATTAATTACTTAAGGTAATTAATTTAATATAGGATAATGAAATTAAAATGTAATTAGTAATCATTAATAAATATAATTAATAATAAGAGATTAAAGAGTAATTAATTGGTGTAATTAAGAAATAATAATAATGTTTGTAATTGAAGGTAATTCCATATTTGGATTAGATAATTAAATTGTGAAAATAATTAAAGGATGATTACTTGAATTTAATGTTAATTAATCAAGTGTGATTAAGTGAAATGAATTTATTAATTGATTGATAATTGGTTAATAGTTATATAAACAAGATTTATAATGGTAAGGTAATTAATTTAATTCACTTTAAATTAATTAGAGATGCAAGTAATTAATTTAATCCATTTTAAATTAATTATAGCTGATATGATTCTTTATATATGGATGGATGATATTGTTTACCTTGAATGGTTTGAGATTTCTAGTTTGAGATAAATGATGCAGTGTGAAATGTATGCTTGATTGTAGTATGAAAATAATATGGATTATCTGTTATGATGATAATATTGCCTATCTGTTTATGGTAATAATGTTGATTATCTATTGTGATATTGTGAATTATCTATCTGTGTGTATATGGATAATTGAAATTGAATTGTTTTAAACTTTAAAACAACTTGGCCTAAAAGACACGTTTTGGATTTCGATGAGACCGGGATCGGTTTTCCATATTTGGACATCTGAAAACCACATCGATCCAAATTAACGATAGGTCGTGGATCTGATGTGATAATGAAGATGCAGAATGCAAGGGTTGTCGTCGTTAACTCTGAGGGTAATTCCAAAATGAGTGTAACGAGATAATGCCTTCGGTTTTGTTCGAACCCGGAACGAACTTATATGGATTGAATGCTTTCAGCACATCGTCAGGCGGACGATGAGCATTCTAAGGAATTTGTTCTTTAAAGGTAATCGTAGCCTCAAGCCTCATCAACCGGGAATGGCTAAAACAGGGGAGGTGCAGCAAGGCTAGATGGGTCATACCCAAGTAGGACAAGATTTTCCCCTATCTAGATGTCCCTTTTTATTCGGCTCAGTGAGCGGTTGGTCGCGCCAACTGCGGGGTTATCTTGTTCGGGACTGTTCAGTAAGTAATGGTTCCGGCCTTGTGTTGCAGGGGAGCGGGCGTACACCTCGGTACGGTGATGTAGGCCCCGTACTATGACGGGCGGTACCCCAGTAGCCCTGCCATTGTATGGAACCCATTTTTCAATAAGTGCCAACGGTTTTGATTGTATTACCCACTTTTGTGGCTAGTAGCTGGAATTTACTAATGTAATAATTTCGGCTATTTTCTATTTACTTGAAAACCCTAGACACTATTATTATATCACAGAATTTCCTATGAAATGTTTTGGTTAGCGTAAGGTAAAAACTTACCCGTATTTGTGTGTGGGAAGTCTTACGTGATACCTTTATTTTCAAATGTTTTTCAAGCTAAACAACCCTAAACTGTTTACTCATACCAGACCCATGTCTGACCCGGAGTTTATATTTTGCGTTTTCATAAACTCTTGGGTACTCAAATTTTTACGGGTAGCCAAGTGATAGGTTCTTGGATTGCTGAGTTCTGGAGGAGCTTGGAGTAGGAGCCCAGACGTATGTAGATATCTATATAGTTCCGCTGTGTTAGTTAGAGTATGTTGTATTTTAAGATTTATGTAGTGACAGATGTATGTAAAATTGTCAAGTGTATAATATTGTATAACTCTGATATAAACAAACTATGTAATTATTATGTGATGTATTATATTTTATTCCGTTTCCGCTGTGAGATTCTGTTGTTGTTGTTCTTCTTTCTTTTCTTTTCTATTTCTACCTCTTTCTTTCTTACTGATGATACGTCTTTCTGGGAGTAGAAGGGCGGGTCGTCACAGTTGGTATCAGAGCTGAAAGGTTAAGTGAGAACCTTGGCTCTGGTGGAGATTTCTCATTAGAGATAGAGTCAGTAGTACTCTAGAATGAGTTTGAGCGTATTAATAGATATGAGTGCATACTTGTTAGTGAATATAAAATGGTTTTATATTATGTTGATTGATTTATTGAGTGGTATATGAACCTTCGTCAGTGCAGTCTGCACAACTGTATCGAAGGGGTTTCTAAACACTTGAATAGAACAATTCGACATGATATTGTTTTCAAAAGTGGGTGAATTAAATAATTTCATCCAAAATATATTTTGATATATTATATAAAAATTTTTTTTGCAAGTTATTATATATAATTAAAGTATTTGGATGATAGTGTTACAGTCAAATAAGATTATAAAGATTTACAATGGTTTGCATAACCAAGGAAAGTATGAGATTGAATTTGGAATTAAAGTTAAAAGTGAAGTTAAAAATGAGAATTTATTTTGGATTAAGTTGAAAGTTTAATTTAATTTTGGAATTAAACTAATGATTAAAAATATAATAATAATAAGGATGTAAATAAATTGATGAAGTACATCAAATTTACAATGTAAATGAATTGGATTAGGAAATTTAATAGAAATAAAATTTTGGTTGAGATTAACTTAAGCTTAATAATTGGATTTCAATTTGAGATTGAAATGAAATGAATTGAGATATGGATAATATTAAATGAAATTAAGTTCTTATTTAATTAAATCCAAGTGAATTGTTAGATTTAAGAGAATTGTATAATGATCAATTTAACTGAAGTTAAGTTAAACAAATTGAATTGAAATAGAATTCAGTTGAGTTATAAATAATGTTAAATAAATTAAATTCTTGCTTAAATAAATAAAAGTAAGTTGAAATGAAATTTAATTGGAATAAATATATTCCGATAACTTATAAAGGAAATTGGCAACACACTGATTAAGAATATTTTTGGCTGTAGTTGAGTGTTCAATCTCAAGTTAAAATGAAATATGAATATATATCCAAGCTTACAATGGGTAAAAATGTGGAAAATATGAATGTGAGACTTATGAGAGAAGATATGGGGAAATTAAATAGTATGCCAAGATAAGATTGTTTTGTATTTGGAGAATGAAATAAAATCCAAATTTGAATTTGCAAATAAAATCCAATTCAAGCATGGATAAAATAAATATGGCCTTGGATTAAATCTTAAAAGAATAAATCGAAGTTGATCTTGTGAGTATCAAATAAATTGGAAATAAATTTAAGTATGAAATTGAAACAAGTAAATTAACCTAAGACTAAAACTTTATAGAAGCGTAGCTTCGAGGAAAGTGAGAGTTTATTTGGTAAAGGCTTGAATAATTTAAGTTGAATGAAATAAAATCTTTCTTCGAATAGAAATAGTTGGATAAGCAATTAAATTTGTATAAATAAACTCTGATGGCTTATCAAAAGAATTTAAATGCTTGAAATAAAAAGTACGTATATTTAATATAGGTAAGATCTGGAATTTTAAGTGAAAATGAATGTGATTAAGAATAAGTGGATGTTAGTGTGGAAAATAAATAAATTGGTGGTTCATAAAGTTTAAAAAGTGGAATTATAAGCCAAAATAAAATTATTTTGTACTTGGGAAATGAAATAGACATTCAACCCGGAATTACAAACTAGAGATGAACTCAAGAACCATAATGAAGTGATTTTGTGATAAAATCAAATATTGAATTGGAAGTGGAAATAAACTAATTTGGTACAAATTAGTAAATTAAGTACGTAAATGAAATTGGAATTGGTCAAATAAAGTTGGATGGTGAATTAATAAATTTGATTGTAAATGAAAATGAATAAGAGGCTGAGACCTTGAGTTATATATATATATATATATTCAACCTGGATTGGTGTTGTATCTTACATGATTGGACTGCCAGAATGGATGTCTGGAATTCATAATGTATCCCATGTATCTCATCTAGGAATTTTGTTCAGGATCCATCATTAATTGTAGAACCAGTAGTTCAGGGAGATTTGGAAGTCGAGCGGAGTTTGACTATAGTCAGGAATCCTGTTCGGATTGTTGATCAAACCGAGAGGCAACTCAGGAGTAAGTAGTGAAGCTGGTCGAGTGCAATGGAGCGAGAATCCCAGTAATTGCACCTGGGAGACTCTGCATAGTTCTAGGGAAGTTTATCCGGATTTGTGTTTGGATAACTAGTGTTGCTTGTTAGGATAAACTGTTTGATTGTTTGCTAATGTATGAATGATATGTATGTGTGAATGGTTGGTATAATAGCTTTTAAATTATCTTTATTTTAAATTTCGGGGACGAAATTCTTTTAAGGGGGAAGGAATGTAACGACCCTGGATTTTGGCCCTGTTTATTTTAATAAATATTTAACCAAATTAAATAAAGTGTGAACTGATTATTTTCAAATGGATATGATTTTGGTAATAACTGCCATTTGTTTATATGCATTGGTATTTCAAAAGGAGATTTGAGTTGAAAATTTGAAATAAAATATCTCAATAGTATTTATAATAGAATTTATCTTATGTAATTAAAATAGAATGCTTTCTCTTATTTTCAATTGATAAAAATATTTGGATGATAATGTTTAAATTAAAATCTAATTCTACAAATTTAAAATATAAATATTAAATATAAGTCAAACACATGAATATAACTTAATAATTGATAGTTAAAATACAAATAGAAATAAATTTAAATAAATGTAAGTAGATCATATTGAACATAATTTACTATTGATAGTCAAAGTATAAAATGAAAACAAAACCCAAAGAAAAGTAAACCTGACAAATATGTTTATAAATTATTAAGCTAGAATAATACCAGATAAAAACAAACATCTTTACACAAAAACTAAACTTATAAAACAACACAACCATATGTATATAAACTATTCAAGCTAGAAATAATGATACATATTAACTTCATATACTCACAAGACTAAAAATATACTGCAATCAGTCAAAGTATAAAGTATAATACCTGACACAAATTGTTTTTACACAAAGTATAGAATGAAATAAAAACAAGTATAACATAATATCAGACAAATATGTATATTGAAGAATCAACTAGAAGATAACAAAACAATACCTGACAATACATGTGTGCATAAATTATTTGGACTAGAAGTAATAAAAGAAATGTTTACATACAAAATATAGCTTCATATACAAGCCATAGGTTGACTACAAATGTACTTTTACATACCAAATCTATATACTCAGTTAAACATAATTATATTATGTAAACCTATTAAGAAACAAAGGCATTAAATTGCTATCACCTCAGCATAAAAACATGTTCAGCGGAATTCTGCGAGTATCACTTCAATTTTATAGTAACTAAGCATAAAATCTAATATGATCATAACAGTACCAGTGGTAACCTACAGCTGTTCAAAGTTCTTCTATATATACATCATACTATGCTTGTTCGTTCCAGAACTTAGATGTAAACCTGAGGATAAGAAAATAAAACATCTTCTTTTTTCTCAAAGCTTAAACTCAATTTTTATTCAAACTAAAACAGTCAGGATTCAAGACAGTTTCAAGCTTCAGGTTCAAGGGCAGTAAATGTTCTTTGTTCAGGAATTATGCATGTGAGTAAACATTTTTTTTTAAAGTTTTAAGTCAATTAAAATCAGTTCAAACCTCATTGGTATATGGTTTGTGTATGCTTTAGTTTGCATATGTTTGTGTGATGTTCTGTGTTCCTCTGAGATTGCTACAGGATGTTTGCTTCAAACCTTAAATCTATTTGTTGTTATTTATTGTTAAGTTTAATTTTCTTTTCAATTCGAACAAGAGATTTAAACTTTAAATTTAGATCTTAAAGGTTGTTTTAAAATCCTGTTGAAATATTCACTGTAACCTTGTTTTACAGGTAAGTAAGTAGAAAATTGATAAAATCAAATGTTGTAAAACATTAAGTCAAGATTATATATTGAATTCATACTGCAATTCATGATTTTTAAAACAAAAATTAGGATTTTTAAATTAGTATTTGAAGAGGAGTTTGAATTTAAACAAAAATTACATTTTTACAAATTCCAGATACTTTCATCAATTTAAAAGGTTGACATTTGGTATGATGATAGAAAGGGCATCAGTAATCTCGGGAAAAATGTAAAATAATTTTTCTATTGTATGGAATTAGGATACGAGATCAATTTAGGGTTTTTGTTCAAAGTTTTTGACATGCTTGTAAACGCGACGAGTTCTTCATCTATTCGTGATCGAGTTGTTCGAAACTCTGGTGGGTGGTTGCTTGGAGTGGTGACGTTGTGTGGGCGAAGTTTCAGCAACCCCGGTGGCGTGATTGACGGTGGAAAGGTGATTATGTTGTTTGGGTTGAACTCTGCATCTCGGTCGAACTGCTGTTTTTCGTTTCGACATTCCTGAAGGCAATTGGATCTTGGTTTTAGAGTATGCGGGTGTTTTGTGTTGTGTCTGAGACGTTGGTGTACGCCGGAGCTAGGTGGTTCTGCCGTGCACGTGTACGGCGTGGAGGAGGGAGACTGCGTCATGACAGTGGTATTTCTCGAGTCGTGCACGAGTTTATGGGTTGGAGGCTTCGGGTTGAGGTCGAGTTCGAACGTGGGTTGAGCCTGATGCTTTGGATGTCATCTTAATAAAACTTTAACTAATCACAAAAAAAAAAGTAAAGGAAGAAGGAGATGTTCAGGGCAGGACACGGAAAAAGGCAGTGGAACTCGAAGAAGTACCCGTGTGAACACAATGGGAAATCTCGAGTTTGTAGTTTCAAACTGCAGTATTTTATAAAAAAAATGATGAGGAAGCTAAGTAAATCACTCTCAAACAAATTTTAAGCGTTGTAAAACTTAATAGAGTTTAACAGTTTTAAGTTAAAATTTAAATACAAGTTTTAATTATTTAGTTAGTACTTAACAATGCATTTAACACTTAATTATTATTTTTAATTAAGCAATTAATTTAAGTTAAGAATAAAGTCAATCAACATTTAAGATTGCAAACTTTAAGAAGATTCTTTCAAATGTTAATTAAGATGAATAGTAATTTACTAACAATTTTAGAAGTAGTTAAGAATGATTACTTTATAATTATAATTAGAAATCGAATAATAATTAAGAAATAAATTAATTTGTAATTAAATACTTAAGTAAATTAATGAACAATTAATAGTTAATTAATCAAGTGATTTAACTAAGAATTAAGAAATGATTAATGAAGTAATTAACAATTAATAATTGGATAATCAAGTTTATTTGATTTATAATTAAGGTTTTTAATTAATGATTAAGGAATAAATAATTAAGTAATTAAGGTTAAACAAATTGATGAAGAAGTGATAAATTAAATAGCATGAAATAGAATAATTAAATAATTAAGTAATTAAGGAATTAATTACTTATTGTAATTAATGAAGTTTAATATGAAATGTTTAAGTTAATTAATCAAGTTTAATTAATTTAAATAATTATTTGAAGATGTGATAAGCATAAACACTTGGAGAAGTAATTAATGATAATGACTGGATGAAATTGACTGAGGATGATTTAATAGTGAAAGTAATTTGAGTATAAGTACTTTGGGCAATTAATCAAGGGATTAATTTAAAAGGAAATTAATTGAGGTGTAATTAAGTGATGTGACAAGAGTAATTAAAAGTGGTTAATTACTGAATAGTATTAATCAGGGGTGATTAATAAATATAGTTTAATTGAAGATTAATTACTTAAGGTAATTAATTTAATATAGGATAATGAAATTAAAATGTAATTAGTAATCATTAATAAATATAATTAATAATAAGAGATTAAAGAGTAATTAATTGGTGTAATTAAGAAATAATAATAATGTTTGTAATTGAAGGTAATTCCATATTTGGATTAGATAATTAAATTGTGAAAATAATTAAAGGATGATTACTTGAATTTAATGTTAATTAATCAAGTGTGATTAAGTGAAATGAATTTATTAATTGATTGATAATTGGTTAATAGTTATATAAACAAGATTTATAATGGTAAGGTAATTAATTTAATTCACTTTAAATTAATTAGAGATGCAAGTAATTAATTTAATCCATTTTAAATTAATTATAGCTGATATGATTCTTTATATATGGATGGATGATATTGTTTACCTTGAATGGTTTGAGATTTCTAGTTTGAGATAAATGATGCAGTGTGAAATGTATGCTTGATTGTAGTATGAAAATAATATGGATTATCTGTTATGATGATAATATTGCCTATCTGTTTATGGTAATAATGTTGATTATCTATTGTGATATTGTGAATTATCTATCTGTGTGTATATGGATAATTGAAATTGAATTGTTTTAAACTTTAAAACAACTTGGCCTAAAAGACACGTTTTGGATTTCGATGAGACCGGGATCGGTTTTCCATATTTGGACATCTGAAAACCACATCGATCCAAATTAACGATAGGTCGTGGATCTGATGTGATAATGAAGATGCAGAATGCAAGGGTTGTCGTCGTTAACTCTGAGGGTAATTCCAAAATGAGTGTAACGAGATAATGCCTTCGGTTTTGTTCGAACCCGGAACGAACTTATATGGATTGAATGCTTTCAGCACATCGTCAGGCGGACGATGAGCATTCTAAGGAATTTGTTCTTTAAAGGTAATCGTAGCCTCAAGCCTCATCAACCGGGAATGGCTAAAACAGGGGAGGTGCAGCAAGGCTAGATGGGTCATACCCAAGTAGGACAAGATTTTCCCCTATCTAGATGTCCCTTTTTATTCGGCTCAGTGAGCGGTTGGTCGCGCCAACTGCGGGGTTATCTTGTTCGGGACTGTTCAGTAAGTAATGGTTCCGGCCTTGTGTTGCAGGGGAGCGGGCGTACACCTCGGTACGGTGATGTAGGCCCCGTACTATGACGGGCGGTACCCCAGTAGCCCTGCCATTGTATGGAACCCA
Organism: Allium cepa; assembly: GCA_030765085.1. Taxonomy (NCBI): domain Eukaryota; kingdom Viridiplantae; phylum Streptophyta; class Magnoliopsida; order Asparagales; family Amaryllidaceae; genus Allium; species Allium cepa. The sequence continues at coordinate 938,531,338 of CM060935.1, forward strand.
TTTTTCAATAAGTGCCAACGGTTTTGATTGTATTACCCACTTTTGTGGCTAGTAGCTGGAATTTACTAATGTAACAATTTCGGCTATTTTCTATTTACTTGAAAACCCTAGACACTATTATTATATCACAGAATTTCCTATGAAATGTTTTGGTTAGCGTAAGGTAAAAACTTACCCGTATTTGTGTGTGGGAAGTCTTACGTGATACCTTTATTTTCAAATGTTTTTCAAGCTAAACAACCCTAAACTGTTTACTCATACCAGACCCATGTCTGACCCGGAGTTTATATTTTGCGTTTTCATAAACTCTTGGGTACTCAAATTTTTACGGGTAGCCAAGTGATAGGTTCTTGGATTGCTGAGTTCTGGAGGAGCTTGGAGTAGGAGCCCAGACGTATGTAGATATCTATATAGTTCCGCTGTGTTAGTTAGAGTATGTTGTATTTTAAGATTTATGTAGTGACAGATGTATGTAAAATTGTCAAGTGTATAATATTGTATAACTCTGATATAAACAAACTATGTAATTATTATGTGATGTATTATATTTTATTCCGTTTCCGCTGTGAGATTCTGTTGTTGTTGTTCTTCTTTCTTTTCTTTTCTATTTCTACCTCTTTCTTTCTTACTGATGATACGTCTTTCTGGGAGTAGAAGGGCGGGTCGTCACAGTTGGTATCAGAGCTGAAAGGTTAAGTGAGAACCTTGGCTCTGGTGGAGATTTCTCATTAGAGATAGAGTCAGTAGTACTCTAGAATGAGTTTGAGCGTATTAATAGATATGAGTGCATACTTGTTAGTGAATATAAAATGGTTTTATATTATGTTGATTGATTTATTGAGTGGTATATGAACCTTCGTCAGTGCAGTCTGCACAACTGTATCGAAGGGGTTTCTAAACACTTGAATAGAACAATTCGACATGATATTGTTTTCAAAAGTGGGTGAATTAAATAATTTCATCCAAAATATATTTTGATATATTATATAAAAATTTTTTTTGCAAGTTATTATATATAATTAAAGTATTTGGATGATAGTGTTACAGTCAAATAAGATTATAAAGATTTACAATGGTTTGCATAACCAAGGAAAGTATGAGATTGAATTTGGAATTAAAGTTAAAAGTGAAGTTAAAAATGAGAATTTATTTTGCATTAAGTTGAAAGTTTAACTTAATTTTGGAATTAAACTAATGATTAAAAATATAATAATAATAAGGATGTAAATAAATTGATGAAGTACATCAAATTTACAATGTAAATGAATTGGATTAGGAAATTTAATAGAAATAAAATTTTGGTTGAGATTAACTTAAGCTTAATAATTGGATTTCAATTTGAGATTGAAATGAAATGAATTGAGATATGGATAATATTAAATGAAATTAAGTTCTTATTTAATTAAATCCAAGTGAATTGTTAGATTTAAGAGAATTGTATAATGATCAATTTAACTGAAGTTAAGTTAAACAAATTGAATTGAAATAGAATTCAGTTGAGTTATAAATAATGTTAAATAAATTAAATTCTTGCTTAAATAAATAAAAGTAAGTTGAAATGAAATTTAATTGGAATAAATATATTCCGATAACTTATAAAGGAAATTGGCAACACACTGATTAAGAATATTTTTGGCTGTAGTTGAGTGTTCAATCTCAAGTTAAAATGAAATATGAATATATATCCAAGCTTACAATGGGTAAAAATGTGGAAAATATGAATGTGAGACTTATGAGAGAAGATATGGGGAAATTAAATAGTATGCCAAGATAAGATTGTTTTGTATTTGGAGAATGAAATAAAATCCAAATTTGAATTTGCAAATAAAATCCAATTCAAGCATGGATAAAATAAATATGGCCTTGGATTAAATCTTAAAAGAATAAATCGAAGTTGATCTTGTGAGTATCAAATAAATTGGAAATAAATTTAAGTATGAAATTGAAACAAGTAAATTAACCTAAGACTAAAACTTTATAGAAGCGTAGCTTCGAGGAAAGTGAGAGTTTATTTGGTAAAGGCTTGAATAATTTAAGTTGAATGAAATAAAATCTTTCTTCGAATAGAAATAGTTGGATAAGCAATTAAATTTGTATAAATAAACTCTGATGGCTTATCAAAAGAATTTAAATGCTTGAAATAAAAAGTACGTATATTTAATATAGGTAAGATCTGGAATTTTAAGTGAAAATGAATGTGATTAAGAATAAGTGGATGTTAGTGTGGAAAATAAATAAATTGGTGGTTCATAAAGTTTAAAAAGTGGAATTATAAGCCAAAATAAAATTATTTTGTACTTGGGAAATGAAATAGACATTCAACCCGGAATTACAAACTAGAGATGAACTCAAGAACCATAATGAAGTGATTTTGTGATAAAATCAAATATTGAATTGGAAGTGGAAATAAACTAATTTGGTACAAATTAGTAAATTAAGTACGTAAATGAAATTGGAATTGGTCAAATAAAGTTGGATGGTGAATTAATAAATTTGATTGTAAATGAAAATGAATAAGAGGCTGAGACCTTGAGTTATATATATATATATTCAACCTGGATTGGTGTTGTATCTTACATGATTGGATTGCCAGAATGGATGTCTGGAATTCATAATGTATCCCATGTATCTCATCTAGGAATTTTGTTCAGGATCCATCATTAATTGTAGAACCAGTAGTTCAGGGAGATTTGGAAGTCGAGCGGAGTTTGACTATAGTCAGGAATCCTGTTCGGATTGTTGATCAAACCGAGAGGCAACTCAGGAGTAAGTAGTGAAGCTGGTCGAGTGCAATGGAGCGAGAATCCCAGTAATTGCACCTGGGAGACTCTGCATAGTTCTAGGGAAGTTTATCCGGATTTGTGTTTGGATAACTAGTGTTGCTTGTTAGGATAAACTGTTTGATTGTTTGCTAATGTATGAATGATATGTATGTGTGAATGGTTGGTATAATAGCTTTTAAATTATCTTTATTTTAAATTTCGGGGACGAAATTCTTTTAAGGGGGAAGGAATGTAACGACCCTGGATTTTGGCCCTGTTTATTTTAATAAATATTTAACCAAATTAAATAAAGTGTGAACTGATTATTTTCAAATGGATATGATTTTGGTAATAACTGCCATTTGTTTATATGCATTGGTATTTCAAAAGGAGATTTGAGTTGAAAATTTGAAATAAAATATCTCAATAGTATTTATAATAGAATTTATCTTATGTAATTAAAATAGAATGCTTTCTCTTATTTTCAATTGATAAAAATATTTGGATGATAATGTTTAAATTAAAATCTAATTCTACAAATTTAAAATATAAATATTAAATATAAGTCAAACACATGAATATAACTTAATAATTGATAGTTAAAATACAAATAGAAATAAATTTAAATAAATGTAAGTAGATCATATTGAACATAATTTACTATTGATAGTCAAAGTATAAAATGAAAACAAAACCCAAAGAAAAGTAAACCTGACAAATATGTTTATAAATTATTAAGCTAGAATAATACCAGATAAAAACAAACATCTTTACACAAAAACTAAACTTATAAAACAACACAACCATATGTATATAAACTATTCAAGCTAGAAATAATGATACATATTAACTTCATATACTCACAAGACTAAAAATATACTGCAATCAGTCAAAGTATAAAGTATAATACCTGACACAAATTGTTTTTACACAAAGTATAGAATGAAATAAAAACAAGTATAACATAATATCAGACAAATATGTATATTGAAGAATCAACTAGAAGATAACAAAACAATACCTGACAATACATGTGTGCATAAATTATTTGGACTAGAAGTAATAAAAGAAATGTTTACATACAAAATATAGCTTCATATACAAGCCATAGGTTGACTACAAATGTACTTTTACATACCAAATCTATATACTCAGTTAAACATAATTATATTATGTAAACCTATTAAGAAACAAAGGCATTAAATTGCTATCACCTCAGCATAAAAACATGTTCAGCGGAATTCTGCGAGTATCACTTCAATTTTATAGTAACTAAGCATAAAATCTAATATGATCATAACAGTACCAGTGGTAACCTACAGCTGTTCAAAGTTCTTCTATATATACATCATACTATGCTTGTTCGTTCCAGAACTTAGATGTAAACCTGAGGATAAGAAAATAAAACATCTTCTTTTTTCTCAAAGCTTAAACTCAATTTTTATTCAAACTAAAACAGTCAGGATTCAAGACAGTTTCAAGCTTCAGGTTCAAGGGCAGTAAATGTTCTTTGTTCAGGAATTATGCATGTGAGTAAACATTTTTTTTTAAAGTTTTAAGTCAATTAAAATCAGTTCAAACCTCATTGGTATATGGTTTGTGTATGCTTTAGTTTGCGTATGTTTGTGTGATGTTCTGTGTTCCTCTGAGATTGCTACAGGATGTTTGCTTCAAACCTTAAATCTATTTGTTGTTATTTATTGTTAAGTTTAATTTTCTTTTCAATTCGAACAAGAGATTTAAACTTTAAATTTAGATCTTAAAGGTTGTTTTAAAATCCTGTTGAAATATTCACTGTAACCTTGTTTTACAGGTAAGTAAGTAGAAAATTGATAAAATCAAATATTGTAAAACATTAAGTCAAGATTATATATTGAATTCATACTGCAATTCATGATTTTTAAAACAAAAATTAGGATTTTTAAATTAGTATTTGAAGAGGAGTTTGAATTTAAACAAAAATTACATTTTTACAAATTCCAGATACTTTCATCAATTTAAAAGGTTGACATTTGGTATGATGATAGAAAGGGCATCAGTAATCTCGGGAAAAATGTAAAATAATTTTTCTATTGTATGGAATTAGGATACGAGATCAATTTAGGGTTTTTGTTCAAAGTTTTTGACATGCTTGTAAACGCGACGAGTTCTTCATCTACTCGTGATCGAGTTGTTCGAAACTCTGGTGGATGGTTGCTTGGAGTGGTGACGTTGTGTGGGCGAAGTTTCAGCAACCCCGGTGGCGTGATTGACGGTGGAAAGGTGATTATGTTGTTTGGGTTGAACTCTGCATCTCGGTCGAACTGCTGTTTTTCGTTTCGACATTCCTGAAGGCAATTGGATCTTGGTTTTAGAGTATGCGGGTGTTTTGTGTTGTGTCTGAGACGTTGGTGTACGCCGGAGCTAGGTGGTTCTGCCGTGCACGTGTACGGCGTGGAGGAGGGAGACTGCGTCATGACAGTGGTATTTCTCGAGTCGTGCACGAGTTTATGGGTTGGAGGCTTCGGGTTGAGGTCGAGTTCGAACGTGGGTTGAGCCTGATGCTTTGGATGTCATCTTAATAAAACTTTAACTAATCACAAAAAAAAAGTAAAGGAAGAAGGAGATGTTCAGGGCAGGACACGGAAAAAGGCAGTGGAACTCGAAGAAGTACCCGTGTGAACACAATGGGAAATCTCGAGTTTGTAGTTTCAAACTGCAGTATTTTATAAAAAAAATGATGAGGAAGCTAAGTAAATCACTCTCAAACAAATTTTAAGCGTTGTAAAACTTAATAGAGTTTAACAGTTTTAAGTTAAAATTTAAATACAAGTTTTAATTATTTAGTTAGTACTTAACAATGCATTTAACACTTAATTATTATTTTTAATTAAGCAATTAATTTAAGTTAAGAATAAAGTCAATCAACATTTAAGATTGCAAACTTTAAGAAGATTCTTTTAAATGTTAATTAAGATGAATAGTAATTTACTAACAATTTTAGAAGTAGTTAAGAATGATTACTTTATAATTATAATTAGAAATCGAATAATAATTAAGAAATAAATTAATTTGTAATTAACTACTTAAGTAAATTAATGAACAATTAATAGTTAATTAATCAAGTGATTTAACTAAGAATTAAGAAATGATTAATGAAGTAATTAATAATTAATAATTGGATAATCAAGTTTATTTGATTTATAATTAAGGTTTTTAATTAATGATTAAGGAATAAATAATTAAGTAATTAAGGTTAAACAAATTGAGGAAGAAGTGATAAATTAAATAGCATGAAATAGAATAATTAAATAATTAAGTAATTAAGGAATTAATTACTTATTGTAATTAATGAAGTTTAATATGAATTATTTAAGTTAATTAATCAAGTTTAATTAATTTAAATAATTATTTGAAGATGTGATAAGCATAAACACTTGGAGAAGTAATTAATGATAATGACTGGATGAAATTGACTGAAGATGATTTAATAGTGAAAGTAATTTGAGTATAATTACTTTGGGCAATTAATCAAGGGATTAATTTGAAAGGAAATTAATTGAGGTGTAATTAAGTGATGTGATAAGAGTAATTAAAAGTGGTTAATTACTGAATAGTATTAATCAAATTGAACTAATTACTGAAGAAGTAGAGTTTGAGGACTGTTGTTTGTTATCCAACAAATTTGATATATTGTATGAACTGGATGAAGAGGACAATTCAAGTATTATAAATACTGAAAATTTGGCAGAGCAACACAGGAATGGGATAACTGAGGCAATAAATGTTAATACCAAAGAAACAAATAAAACATGCGCTACTGTACGTGCAGACCAAAAGGAGACATGCAACGAGAAATCAATGCAAGTAAATACTGAGCATATCAAGCACTTGCATGATAAGGCAGAAAGTATACAAGACAAAACAACAGCAATAAATGGTAATATAGCAGGCAAGTTAAGCATTGAAAACAAAGCCAATGAAGAGCAAAAACCAAGTGACAAAAAAAGTAAAAAGAAGAGAAATAAGAAATCTCCCCACAGCAAACCTACTGAGTTGATTCCTAAAACATGCATGCACACTGTAGCATGCACACCATCAATATTTCCCCTACCTGCTACTGGTTATGATATAGTAACATCTCCGTCCTCATTTTATAACAAAATTAAACCACCAAATGCTTTCAAGCAACCCCCCCTAAAGTCCCCTCACCACCAAACTCTTCTACAGCCTCACCAATCTTTGGTCAACTCACCCCACCAACAGTAGACGGAAATACAACCAATGAAGTCACTCCTCTGTCCAAGGAAATTCCAAACTACTTATCCTCTTCGCAAGCGGTTACGAGGAGAATGAAAATTAAAATGAATAATGCTCGTGCTCTCCAATGATGACAAATATTGGAGCATGGAACTTAAGTGGGGGTCACCAGGTCATCAAACTAGACCAATGCAAAGAACTTATAGCTACTCATAAATTATCCATCATTGCCATGCTTGAGACTAAATTAAATCGTGAATTAACTCTCAAGGCTGCAAAGCATATTAAACCTGACTGGTGCTTTGTTCACAACCTGCATGACGCACCGTACGGTAGGATCTTGATTCTTTACGATCCCCTCCAAATCCAAATAGCGCCTATCCTCACCAACTCTCAGATGATACATTGCCATGCACAATCTCTCTTTGACAATGCCTCCTATTATGTAACCTTTGTATATGCCTATAACTCTGCTGCTGCTAGAGCCTCATTGTTAGATGTAATTCTAGCACTGCGCCAAAGCACACATCCTTGGATAATAATGGGAGATTTCAACTGTTGTTATAAGCTCTCTGATAGAGTTGGTGGTAATTCACTTTCTCTGAATGAAATACATCCATTAGAAAATACTCTCAATCAAGCTGAGTTAATTCCAGTTAGATCTGTAGGAATGCAATATACTTGGAACAATAAAAGAAGGAATGGTAGTAGAACTTTCTCCAGGATCGATCATACTTTTTCCAACTATGTTGGACTTAACAAATGGCCCCTTCTATTCAGCCTTCTTCCCCCTCCTCTTCTATCAGACCACTGTCCTCAAATTACCCATCTGTGTGGGGTAGACAAGAGAGGCAACTCAAATTTTAAATTTTTTAACACTTGGACCAAAGAAAATGACTTTAAAACTACTGTCTTACATGCTTGGAGTAAAGAAAAAAAAAGGTAACTACTTATTTATTTTGCAGGAAAAAATAAAAGAAGTTAAAGAAGCACTGAAGCAGTGGTCGCTCAAGAGATTTGGCAAGGGAGACAAACTGAGCACTTCTATTGGCGAGAAATTAGCTGAAGTGCAAACGGATATGATGTCCAACGTTACAAACCCAAATCTGTCTGAAACTGAGTATAACTTAACTCGACAATATAGTGAAGCTTTAACTTCAGAAAGTGACATGATTAGATAAAAGTCCAGGATTAAATGGCATGAACAAGGTGATAGAAACAGTGAGTATTTTCACGCAAGCCCGAGAAACAAACAGCGTAGAGAGAATATAACAACCATCAAAGACTTGGATGACCATCTACACAATACAATCCCTGATGTTCAGAATGCCTTTGTACAATACTTCACCTCCATATACGGCAACGCGAGCAACTTCAAACCTAACATTGAAGACATCCCGCCTGAAATACTTCCTAGAATTACTGATGAACACTACAGCTTCCTATGCAATGAAGTAACTGATGAAGAAATTGAGATAGCGATGTTCTCGCTGAATAGTAACTCATGCGGTGGCCCTGATGGTCTGAATGCCAAATTTTTTACTACATGTTGGACAATTGTGTCTTCTGACGTCATCAATGCCATCAAGTTGTTCTTTAAAAGATCTAAGCTGTTCAGGTCCTACAACTACACTAATATTGCTCTCATCCCCAAGCTACGAAATCTCACTATGTCAATGAGTACCGGCCTATTTCTTGTTGCAATACCATTTACAAATGCATCTCCAAAGTTATTGCTTCAAGACTAAAGCTAGTTCTACCTACTTTGATCTCCACTAACCAAGCGGCGTTTCTACCTGGTAGGAACATCCTTGATAATATTCTTCTCGCACATGAACTTCTTAAAGGTTACAATCGTAAAAACGGTTCGCCAAAGGCTATGTTTAAACTTGATATTATGAAAGCTTTTGATACGTTACAATGGGATAGTATTATTCGTATCATGGGGTATATGAATTTCCCTACACACTTTCTAGCTTGGATATATGAATGCATATCCACCCCAACTTATTCGGTCATTGTTAATGGCTTACCTGCTGGTTTCTTTCGTAGTAAGCAGGGCATAAGGCAAGGTGATCCTATTTCTGCGTACATCTTCATAATTGTGATGGAGCTTCTGACTAAAATGATCAAAAGGCTAATTGAGCACGGCAAGTTTAAGTGCCATCAAAAATGCAGTCAACCGAGTATATCAACCTAATGTTTGCGGACGACCTTGTTGTATTTTGTACGCCTGATATCACAACTGTGAATAATCTTATGTGCACTCTACAACAGTTTCATGATATGACTGGTCTAAAGGTTAATATTGAAAAATCTGAGCTCATTTTGGATGGCGTCAGCATCGAACAGGAGGAAGCTATATATCATGTTACTGGACTGCATCATAACCCAAATATTATTTCATACCTGGGGCTTCCACTGGCAATGTCTAGAATAACTTTAAACCATTGTCTTCCTTTATTTGAGAGGATTACTGCAAGACTCAACTGTTGGACAACTGTGAAACTTAGTCAAGCAGGTAGACTTACCCTTGTTAAGTCTGTTATATTTTCCATGCAAGTTTATTGGGCTAGAACCTATGTTCTGCCCTTAAAACTTATGAAAATGATTACTAGTGCATTCATGCGATATCTATGGATGGGAAGAACTAATGGGAGATACATTGCCCCAGTTAATTTTAGCAGAGTTCAACTGCCTATGAATAAGGGGGGCTCGGTATTATCAGCTTAAAGCAGTGGAACAAAGCGGCGATTGCTAGACACGTGGATACTTACTTCAACAGTGCTGACAGTGTATGGGCTGAGTGGTCTCGAAACAACGTTGTTAAGAGCAAAAACTTTTGGAAAATGAATAAACCCCAGAATCTGAGCTGGACTTGGCAATGTCTTTTCAAGTTAAAGGAGGAAGTCCTTCCTCTCTGTCAAATGAGCATCAACAATATGTACTGTGACGCCCCACCTCTATACCCATGCTAGCCAAGAACACTACGGTGTAGTACTGTCAACTAGCACGGAGAATAAGGCTGTTGAGGAGCGACCATCCGTGTAATTGCTTTGTGCGAGCACCGATATGCCAGATAGTAAAAACATGCATTTTATTTCAGGAGGAAATCCGACATGCCGATGTAAACTCAAAGCTACTACACAGTGGCTATAATAGTCTAGGACAAAATATAAACTAATAACACAGATAATATAAATGCGGAACACAGATGAAACAGAAAGTCTCATATATATATATATATATATATATATATATATATATATATATAACTGATGTCAGTTACAATACATTTGACACGGTACATGTGATACAACTACAACAGTCGACTCAGGAAGTTACATATACAAGTGCATTAACGTATATAATATACATGAATACACATCTTCCAATACAATTACACTGACTACTAAAAATGCCGACGACAACTCCAAAAGATATGAAAGGACTTCATAGCTCAAGCAGCATCCCAAAGCAGAATATCTACAACCTGAAATAACTCGGGTCTGACCCGAGTATTACATTCAAAAGAAAATAATACCCGGGTCAGTCTAATTCAAACTCAGTTATTAATGCACAGAAGCAATAATAATCAAATAATGAATAGATGACAGTCACAATAAATATCGTCTATCCAATCACTAATAAGGATGAATTGGACAAAGGAAACAATCAAGTAATTGGAAACATCAATTAAGACGTCAACTCGAGTAGGGCTGCAGTATACGCAAGCGTGTACTGCCACGCCACTACAACATATGGAATACGAAATAGTTCCATAAATCAAAAGCAAAAGATATAACAATAAAAGCAGTACCGTGTGGCTGCAGTTCACGCTTGCGTGCACTGCCCTGCCACTACAGTGACGATGTACCCAATGAATACCGTGTGGCTGCAGTTCACGCTTGCGTGCACTGCCTTGCCACAACATAGACGTGCACAAATGAAAATATGTAGATGCAACTCACAAGTAACTATCAAATGAAGGAGCGCGGACATGAATGTCAAGACACTGCAAATGCAACACAGTCCACCTAAATACCCAACCCAATTGAACCCAGTGAATGCACAAAGCATAGCATCTGCGCCACGACCAAACTGCAATGTCAAAGAATTGATATGGATTGACACTGGGGCAAGTAACTATCAGATGAAAGAGTGTAGGCATTAATTTCAATGCAATAGGAACTTACAAAAGGAGACTACAAGGTGAACCAGCAAAAGCATGGTACCAGTTCAACTCAAAAACAACATGAATGACACAATACTTAAAGCACGAAGACTCTAATGACCCTGTGCATAAAGGCAGGGGTTCAAACTGCATGAACACAGCTGTATGTAAGTGAGGGCACCACAATATGGCACGACAGCACACCACAGAAGAAGATAGTCAAAACAATGCCCAGGTAACCCAAAGCAGTGAACAACACTGTCCCTAACACAAAAACCCAATAAAATACATGACAGTCCAATATGACATGGACAGTGGAAAATATGACACCAAGCTCAAGAAATTCAAGTGCTGGCACTACAAATTCGAACATACATATATACATATATGTGTAAACACATACATATCTATATCAAATGAAACCGGGTAACAATCAATCGTATATATATACATACGCGAATGAATATATATATAAAGCAATGCCACAGAGATATGGAACTGTAGTGGGCCGAGCATTGAAAATGTTTCAAAGCCAAAGCCTAAAATCGAACAATACAGTGGTAATACACGAGAATTACCAGAAGTCAAGATCGAAGTCACGATGGGAATCAATGCTCAGGTCACAGACACTCGGCAATTCAAGTAAAACACAGTAAGGAGGTTTAACCATCAAAGTGACCGTAGTCAGCAAAAAAAAATGAAATTCGTGATGGTCACGAGATATTAAACAGTCCAAAAATCAAAGTCGAGTTAACCAAATATCACGAAATTGCACGAATTTGACAAGATCAGAGAATGCATCAACAATGCAACCAAATCGAACACCAACCATTTTACTAAGTCAAAATAGATGTGAGTAATAAAGATTACTCACCTTGTCGACGAATTAGAAGAAGCCGAGCAACGAAATCATCGATCGACGCAGCCACGAGCAAGTTGAAGGGGCCGTTGAAGTTGGCGCTTCGAGTTCCAGAAGCGATCGATCGAAGAAGCCCCCAGTTTAGGAGACGAACTGAGAAGAGGGGCGAACGATTGAAAAAGGGGGGCCGCCATTAATTTTGTTTCGGTGGTTTTAGGTTTAACGAACGAAAATGAGAAAAGGGGACGGGTTATTATGCTTTGAGAATTAACACGGCCCAATATAAAAACATGGACCACTATTTAATTTCAAAGCCCAAAATTTCTTTTAACAATTTATAAAAGAATTTTAATTAAAAATTTAAAAACTTCAAATAGAAATTTGTGTCAATATTAATCGTTTAAATTGTTGATTATAATTGATGCGAAAAACCGGGTTGTTACAGACTCCCCTCCTTAAAGAAATTGCGTCCTCGCAATCATGAGGAATAAATGGACAAAAGGTAACAACCATAAGAGCATATCATCACGAGATGAAGAAATTCGAAAATAAGAAGTTCACCATATAGAGCATGAAAGAGAAAGCCAGAACGTGTTTGCTCGATGAATTCTCTGGATTCCAAAGTGAAATCCATAGAACTTGAGAACACTGAACTTTCACGAGAAGAACATCTTTATTTCGAAGGTGTTGAACCCCCGAAACATTGATGTGAATAGAATGTTGCTCAAGGTCAAATCTGGTGAAACTTCAATTTCTTCAATAATACAGGGTTCACGAATAAAATCGGAATCCCTAAGGCATTTCCGTAGAAGGAAGACGCGTGAAACACGCCATGAATAACAGAAAATTGAGCCGATAATAAGAGGCGATAAGCCAAGAAACCAATACGTTCAGTGATAGGAAATGACCCAATATATCAAGGCACTAACTTTCCCGACCAACTGAAACGCACGACACCTATCATAGGTCAAACACGAGTAATTTGGAACAACAGCGTAGTACAATAACGATACGCCCAGTGAACCAATCAACATAAAAGAACATCAGACGTAAGTCCATAAAAGGAATGAGACGAAGCTATAAAACGAAGTACATCGAAACGTCTGATGAACTTGGTAAAAAGATGATTCCATACGGACATCACCAAAGAAACAACCACTTGTTGCCTACGACAAGTGCGTCGGCAACACGATTTACCATCCGGGAGTGTAAATAATATCAAGACCATAAGATATAAGGAACTCGAGTCAACATGGTTGGCGTAAATTAAGTTCCTTATGAGAAAATAAATATTCCCAAGATTCATGATCAGGGTAGAGAACAAATTTCTCACCCAAAAATAATGATGCCAAATTTTGAAGTACGAAATCAATAGCCAAGAGCACTAGATCATGAGTAGCATATCTAGTCTCAATAGGCATTAATGATTTAGAAACACAAGAGACAGCACGTTCTCTTATGCAAGAGAATGGCATGCAAACCAATACGATTAGCATTGGTACAAACGATAAAGTCTTGGTTCCCTCGGGAATCACAAGAATAGAAGTGTCGGAAAAGAGTTGTTTTAAATAATATTCTTTCCCGAAAAGCTAAAACTTTCGAAATTTACAATTTACTTTATGTAATTATCTTTTCAGAAAAAATTACATTTTGAAATTCAATTTACTGTGTCTGATTGTCTCATCAAAGCGTCTAAGAGATTCCTATCGATAACGTTGATCAAGCGCATCGACCAGAATTCTTAAAGCACTCAATAGGCAATACAATCACAAAATATTCTTTTAATTTCATAAAAGGAATTCACAAATTTTCAATCTCAAATGGACAAGTCCGGAATTAAACGAATCAGTAAAAGAAAGGGGTCATAGTCCTCGATTTTGCTGAAACGTTTAAATCGCTTCCTCATTCTTTTGAAAGCGTAAACTATAAAAATTTTGAAAACGATTTTTATTTTTGAAACAATTTTTAAAACACGTGATTAAAACAGCGATATCAGTAGCAACTTCGATAAGTGGATTTTCATTCATCAAAAATGTCACAAGAATCTTCTCAAAGATAGAAAGGGGTATCATACCCTAAACTTGTATTCATAACAAGTCAATAACACACGAGTTCACCAATGCACAAAAATTGATAAAACTTATCAATAGAAATCACGAAAATTGGTGAAGCACAAATTTTAGAAATCTACACAAGAAATCCAGAAATCACAAGATGAGAGTATGAAAACTCGAACGCGAGTATGAAAACTTTAACCGGAGTATGAAAACTCGAACGGGAGTATGAAAACTCGAACGCAAGTATGAAAACTCGAACCGGAGTATGAAAACTCGAACGGGAGTATGAAAACTCGAACGGGAGTATGAAAACTCGAACGCGAGTATGAAAACTCGAACGGGAGTATGAAAACTCAAATAGGAGTATGAAAACTCAAATGGGAGTATGAAAACTCAAATGGGAGTATGAAATTCACCTACACGCGAGCATGAAAACTCATCAGCACATGTAACGCAAAGCGAGAACGGGAGCATGAAAACTCACCTACACGCGAGCATGAAAACCCATCAGCACATGTAACGCAAAGCGAGAACGGGAGCATGAAAACTCACCTACACGCGAGCATGAAAACTCATCAACACGTGCAACGCAAAGGGAGAACGGGAGCACGAAAACTCACCTACATGCGAGCATGAAAATTCATCAGCACGTGCAACGCATAACGAGAACGGGAGCATGAAAATTCACCTACATGCGAGCATGAAAACTCACCACCACGTGCAATGCAAAGCGAAAACAGGAGCACGAAATCTCACCTACACGTGAGCATGAAAAATCATCAACACGGGCAACGCAAAGCGAGAACGGGAGCACGGAATCTCACCTACATGTGAGCATGAAAAATCATCAACACGTGCAACACAAAGCGAGAACGGAGCACGGAATCTCACCTACACGTGAGCATGAAAACTCATCAGCACATGTAACGCAAAGCGAGAACGGGAGCATGAAAACTCACCTACACGTGAGCATGAAAACTCATCAGCACATGGAACGCAAAGCGAGAACGGGAGCATGAAAACTCACCTACACGCGAGCATGAAAACTCATCAACACGTGCAACGCAAAGCGAGAACGGGAGTACGAAAACTCACCTACATGCGAGCATGAAAATTCATCAGCACGTGCAACGCATAACGAGACGCTATCTCATGGTTGCAAGCCATTAATTTTGACACACGAATGGCCCGAAGACCGTGGGGCGCTACCCCACATGTGTGAGTCGGAATCACACAGATTGAGGTCTAGACTAACCAAAAATCAAAAAGGTATGTGTGAGTGGAATCACACAAGTGGTGTCTAGTCTAACCTCGCAAACAAAAGAAAAGTATGTGTGAGTGGAATCACACAAGTGGTGTCTAGGCTAACCGAAAAGGTATGTGTGAATGGAATCACACAGGTGGTGTCTAGCCTAACCAAAAAGCAAAAAGATATGTGTGAACGGAATCACACAAGTGGTGTCTAGGCTAACCGAAAAGGTATGTGTGAATGGAATCACACAGGTGGTGTCTAGCCTAACCAAAAAGCAAAAAGATGTGTGTGAACCGAATCACACAAGTGGTGTCTAGGCTAACCGAAAAGGTATGTGTGAATGGAATCACACAAGTGGTGTCTAGCCTAACCAAAAGGAGACATCGCACAATTGCTAGTCTAAATCATAAGAATGATCATCATGATCAACGAGAAGTGTCAATTACACTAAGTTAGTGAATATAAAAGTTTAGCTTCATGTCCCATAACCACTAGCTTAACTTAAATATTTACGAACAAACTGTAGATCGTCACTAGAAAAATTGTCACAAGAGATTCAATCGAATAAGTCCAAGAATTAACCGGCGAAGTAAACGCAAGCGTTATATACCACTCGTTTTACTAAGTCGTTTAATTAGATTTCTCATACGAGTGAGGTAAAGGTTAGTATATACTAATAGATTGAAAAACGGTTTAGGAAAAGAGTTTGATATTGAAAATAGAGTTGAAAACATTTTGATAAAAGAGTTTTGATATTTACTACTAGTATTGAAACCTTTATATTTTTAAAGTGACCAATCACAAAAATGATTGCAGAAACAATCAATCACAAGAATTTCACATACGAAGACGTGAATAGAATCCAAAGAAATCGATACCGAATTCATCGAAAGGTATGTTCACAAAAATCCCGAAGAAAAGGTCATCAAAGTTGCTAATAAATGATAGCAAAAAATCGGGAAATAATCAAGAATCGATTAAATTCGAAAACCAAATCAATTCACTAAGATTCACATTCGAAGACGTGAATAAAATCCAAAGAATTCGATTCCAATCCATCAAAGTAGGAATACCCAAAAATTCCTGAAATAGGAGTTATCAAAGTCGACAAAGGAGATAACAACTAATCGGAAAAGAAGAATCGATCAACATTTGGAAAGACAAAGCAAAACGAGCATAAATGCATGAATGACTTTAACAAAAGTAAAAGTCAAGTCAATGTCGATATCGACAAGGCAAAGTCAAAGACAATTTCTTTTATACCAAAGAAATTTTAAAACTATCAGAAAGAGGCACATGAAAGCCAACAAACCATGGATAAACAGACAGAGTCGACAATTGAAATGCAATTTGTCGGATAAACAATGCGAGCTCAAATCGAAGTGGGTACGAGTTGCAACAATATGCAACTTGGTATAGCATATACACAAGAATACTTAGTAGTGCATACTCAAATGAGCAAGTGCGACAGAGAATAGCAGCAATGCTCATGAATAAGCGTTAGAAATTCATTCCTAACAATCAAAGATGATCTTAGGCAAAGATGAGAGATAAACATCGACAAATAGTTGTAACACATGTACTATCTAAGTTATGTTTTATATTCGTCCTAAACCCCAGGCTTTGATACCAAGCTGTGACGCCCCACCTCTATACCCACACTAGCCAAGAACACTACGGTGTAGTGCTGTCAACTAGCACGGAGAATAAGGCTGTTGAGGAGCGACCATCCGTGTAATTGCTTTGTGCGAGCACCGATATGCCAGATAGTAAAAACGTGCATTTTATTTCAGGAGGAAATCCGACATGCCGATGTAAACTCAAAGCTACTACACAGTGGCTATAACAGTCTAGGACAAAATATAATCTAATAACACAGATAATATAAATGCGGAACACAGACGAAACAGAAAGTCTCATATATATATATATAACTGATGTCAGTTACAATACATTTGACACGGTACATGTGATACAACTACAACAGTCGACTCAGGAAGTTACATATACAAGTACATTAACGTATATAATATACATGAATACACATCTTCCAATACAATTACACTGACTACTAAAAATGACGACGACAACTCCAAAAGATATGAAAGGACTTCATAGCTCAAGCAACATCCTAAAGCAGAATATCTACAACCTGAAATAACTCGGGTCTGACCCGAGTATTACATTCAAAAGAAAATAATACCCGGGTCACTCTAATTCAAACTAAGTTATTAATGCACAGAAGCAATAATAATCAAATAACGAATAGATGACAGTCGCAATAAATCTCGTCTATCCAATCACTAATAAGGATAAATTGGACAAAGGAAACAATCAAGTAATTGGAAACATCAATTAAGACGTCAACTCGAGTAGGGCTGCAGTATACGCAAGCGTGTACTGCCACGCCATAACAACATATGGAATACGAAATAGTTTCATAAATCAAAAGCAAAAGATATAACAATAAAAGCAGTACCGTGTGGCTGCAGTTCACGCTTGCGTGCACTGCCCTGCCACTACAGTGACGATGTACCCAATGAATACCGTGTGGCTGCAGTTCACGCTTGCGTGCACTGCCTTGCCACAACATAGACGTGCACAAATGAAAATATGTAGATGCAACTCGCAAGTAACTATCAAATGAAGGAGCGCGGACATGAATGTCAAGACACTGCAAATGCAACACAGTCCACCTAAATACCCAACCCAATTGAACCCAGTGAATGCACAAAGCATAGCATCTACGCCACGACCAAACTGCAATGTCAAAGAATTGATATGGATTGACACTGGGGCAAGTAACTATCAGATGAAAGAGTGTAAGCATGAATTTCAATGCAATAGGAACTTACAACAGGAGACTACAAGGTGAACCAGCAAAAGCATGGTACCAGTTCAACTCAAAAACAACATGAATGACACAATACTTAAAGCACGAAGACTCTAATGACCCTGTGCATAAAGGCAGGGGTTCAAACTGCATGAACACAGCTGTATGTAAGTGAGGGCACCAACAATTTGGCACCACAGCACACCACAGAAGAAGACAGTCAAAACAATGCTCAGGTAACCCAAAGCAGTGAACAACACTGTCCCTAACACAAAAACCCAATAAAATACATGACAGTCCAATATGACATGGACAGTGGAAAATATGACACCAAGCTCAAGAAATTCAAGTGCTGGCACTACAAATTCGAACATACATATATACTTATATGTGTAAACACATACATATCTATATCAAATGAAACCGGGTAACAATCAATCGTATATATATACATACGCGAATGAATATATATATATAAAGCAATGCCACAGAGATATGGAACTGCAGTGGGCCGAGCATTGAAAATGTTTCAAAGCCAAAGCCTAAAATCGAACAATACAGTGGTAATACACGAGAATTACCAGAAGTCAAGAACGAAGTCACGATGGGAATCAATGCTCAGGTCACAGACACTCGGCAATTCAAGTAAAACACAGCAAGGAGGTTTAACCATCAAAGTGACCGTAGTCAGCAAAAAAAATGAAATTCGTGATGGTCACGAGATATTAAACAGTCCAAAAATCAAAGTCGAGTTAACCAAATATCACGAAATTGCACGAATTTGACAAGATCAGAGAATGCATCAACAACGCAACCAAATCAAACACCAAACAATTTACTAAGTAGAAATAGATGTGAGTAATAAAGATTACTCACCTTGTCGACGAATTAGAAGAAGCCGAGCAACGAAATCATCGATCGACGCAGCCACGACCAAGTTGAAGGGGCCGTTGAAGTTGGCGCTTCGAGTTCCAGAAGCGATCGATCGAAGAAGCCCCTATTTTAGGAGACGAACTGAGAAGAGGGGCGAACGATTGAAAAAGGGGGGCCGCCATTAATTTTGTTTCGGTGGTTTTAGGTTTAACGAACGAAAATGAGAAAAGGGGACGGGTTATTATGCTTTGAGAATTAACACGGCCCAATATAAAAACATGGACCGCTATTTAATTTCAAAGCCCAAAATTTCTTTTAACAATTTATAAAAGAATTTTAATTAAAAATTTAAAAACTTCAAATAGAAATTTGTGTCAATATTAATCGTTTAAATTGTTGATTATAATTGATGCGAAAAACCGGGTTGTTACAGACTCCCCTCCTTAAAGAAATTGCGTCCTCGCAATCATGTGGAATAAATGGACAAAAGGTAACAACCATAAGAGCATATCATCACGAGATGAAGAAATTCGAAAATAAGAAGTTCACCATATAGAGCATGAAAGAGAAAGCCAGAACGTGTTTGCTCGATGAATTCTCTGGATTCCAAAGTGAAATCCATAGAACTTGAGAACACTGAACTTTCACGAGAAGAACATCTTTATTTCGAAGGTGCTGAACCCCCGAAACAATGATGTGAATAGAATGTTGCTCAAGGTCAAATCTGGTGAAACTTCAATTTCTTCAATAATACAGGGTTCAAGAATAAAATCGGAATCCCTAAGGCATTTCCGTAGAAGGAAGACGCGTGAAACACGCCATGAATAACAGAAAATTGAGCCGATAATAAGAGGCGATAAGCCAAGAAACCAATACGTTCAGTGATAGGAAATGGCCCAATATATCAAGGCACTAACTTTCCCGACCAACTGAAACGCACAACACCTATCATAGGTGAAACACGACTAATTTGGAACAATAGCGTAGTACAATAACGATACGCCCAGTGAACCAATCAACATAAAAGAACATCAGACGTAAGTCCATAAAAGGAATGAGACAAAGCTCAATAAAACGAAGTACATCGAAACGTCTGATGAACTTGGTAAAAAGATGATTCCATACGGACATCACCAAAGAAACAACCACTTGTTGCCTACAACAAGTGCATCGGCAAAACGATTTACCATCCGGGAGTGTAAATAATATCAAGACCATAAGATATAAGGAACTCGAGTCAACATGGTTGGCGTAAATTAAGTTCCTTATGAGAAAATAAATATTCCCAAGATTCATGATCAGGGTAGAGAACAAATTTCTCACCCAAAAATAATGATGCCAAATTTTGAAGTACGAAATCAATAGCCAAGAGCACTAGATCATGAGTAGCATATCTAGTCTCAATAGGCATTAATGATTTAGAAACACAAGAGACAGCACGTTCTCTTATGCAAGAGAATGGCATGCAAACCAATACGATTAGCATTGGTACAAACGATAAAGTCTTGGTTCCCTCGGGAATCACAAGAATAGAAGTGTCGGAAAAGAGTTGTTTTAAATAATATTCTTTCCCGAAAAGCTAAAACTTTCGAAATTTACAATTTACTTTATGTAATTATCTTTTCAGAAAAATTTACATTTTGAAATTCAATTTACTGTGTCTGATTGTCTCATCAAACCGTCTAAGAGATTCCTATCGATAACGTTGATCAAGCGCATCGACCAGAATTCTTAAAGCACTCAATGGGCAATACAATCACAAAATATTCTTTTAATTTCATAAAAGGAATTCACAAATTTTCAATCTCAAACGGACAAGTCCGGAATTAAACGAATCAGTAAAAGAAAGGGGTCATAGTCCTCGATTTTGCTGAAACGTTTAAATCGCTTCCTCATTCTTTTGAAAGCGTAAACTATAAAAATTTTGAAAACAATTTTTATTTTTGAAACAATTTTTAAAACACGTGATTAAAACAGCGATATCAGTAGCAACTTCGATAAGTGGATTTTCATTCATCAAAAGTGTCACAAGAATCTTCTCAAAGATAGAAAGGGGTATCATACCCTAAACTTGTATTCATAACAAGTCAATAACACACGAGTTCACCAATGCACAAAAATTGATAAAACTTATCAATAGAAATCAGGAAAATTGGTGAAGCACAAATTTTAGAAATCTACACAAGAAATCCAGAAATCACAAGATGAGAGTATGAAAACTCGAACGAGAGTATGAAAACTCGAACGCGAGTATGAAAACTCGAACCGGAGTATGAAAACTCGAACGGGAGTATGAAAACTCGAACGCGAGTATGAAAACTCGAACGGGAGTATGAAAACTCGAACGGGAGTATGAAAACTCGAACGGGAGTATGAAAACTCAAATGGGAGTATGAAAACTCAAATGGGAGTATGAAACTCACCTACACGCGAGCATGAAAACTCATCAGCACATGTAACGCAAAGCGAGAACGGGAGCATGAAAACTCACCTACACGCGAGCATGAAAACTCATCAGCACATGTAACGCAAAGCGAGAACGGGAGCATGAAAACTCACCTACACGCGAGCATGAAAACACATCAACACGTGCAATGCAAAGGGAGAACGGGAGCACGAAAACTCACCTACATGTGAGCATGAAAATTCATCAGCACGTGCAACGCATAACGGGAACGGGAGCACGAAAACTCACCTACATGCGAGCATGAAAACTCACCAACACGTGCAATGCAAAGCGAAAACGGGAGCACGGAATCTCACCTACACGTGAGCATGAAAAATCATCAACACGGGCAACGCAAAGCGAGAACGGGAGCACGGAATCTCACCTACATGTGAGCATGAAAAATCATCAACACGTGCAACGCAAAGCGAGAACGGGAGCACGGAATCTCACCTACACGTGAGCATGAAAACTCATCAGTACATGTAACGCAAAGCGAGAACGGGAGCATGAAAACTCACCTACACGTGAGCATGAAAACTCATCAGCACATGTAACGCAAAGCGAGAACGGGAGCATGAAAACTCACCTATACGCGAGCATGAAAACTCGTCAACACGTGCAACGTAAAGCGAGAACGGGAGCACGAAAACTTACCTACATGCGAGCATGAAAATTCATCAGCACGTGCAACGCATAACGAGACGCTATCTCATGGTTGCAAGCCATTAATATTGACACACGAATGGCCCGAAGACCGTGGGGCGCTACCCCACATGTGTGAGTCGGAATCACACAGATTGAGGTCTAGACTAACCAAAAATCAAAAAGGTATGTGTGAGTGGAATCACACAAGTGGTGTCTAGTCTAACCTCGCAAAAAAAAGAAAAGTATGTGTGAGTGGAATCACACAAGTGGTGTCTAGGCTAACCGAAAAGGTATGTGTGAATGGAATCACACAGGTGGTGTCTAGCCTAACCAAAAAGCAAAAAGATATGTGTGAACGGAATCACACAAGTGGTGTCTAGGCTAACCAAAAAGGTATGTGTGAATGGAATCACACAGGTGGTGTCTAGCCTAACCAAAAAGCAAAAAGATATGTGTGAATGGAATCACACAAGTGGTGTCTAGGCTAACCGAAAAGGTATGTGTGAATGGAATCACACAAGTGGTGTCTAGCCTAACCAAAAGGAGACATCGCACAATTGCTAGTCTAAATCATAAGAATGATCATCATGATCAACGAGAAGTGTCAATTACACTAAGTTAGTGAATATAAAAGTTTAGCTTCATGTCCCATAACCGCCAGCTTAACTTAAATATTTACGAACAAACTGTAGATCGTCACTAGAAAAATTGTCACAAGAGATTCAATCGAATAAGTCCAAGAATTAACCGGCGAAGTAAACGCAAGCGTTATATACCACTCGTTTTACTAAGTCGTTTAATTAGATTTCTCATACGAGTGAGGTAAAGGTTAGTATATACTAATAGATTGAAAAACGGTTTAGGAAAAGAGTTTGATATTGAAAATAGAGTTGAAAACATTTTGATAAAAGAGTTTTGATATTTACTACTAGTATTGAAACCTTTATATTTTTAAAGTGACCAATCACAAAAATGATTGCAGAAACAATCAATCACAAGAATTTCACATACGAAGACGTGAATAGAATCCAAAGAAATCGATACCGAATTCATCGAAAGGTATGTTCACAAAAATCCCGAAGAAAAGGTCATCAAAGTTGCTAATAAATGATAGCAAAAAATCGGGAAATAATCAAGAATCGATTAAATTCGAAAACCAAATCAATTCACTAAGATTCACATTCGAAGACGTGAATAAAATCCAAAGAATTCGATTCCAATCCATCAAAGTAGGAATACCCAAAAATTCCTGAAATAGGAGTTATCAAAGTCGACAAAGGAGATAACAACTAATCGGAAAAGAAGAATCGATCAACAATTGGAAAGACAAAGCAAAACGAGCATAAATGCATGAATGACTTTAACAAAAGTAAAAGTCAAGTCAATGTCGATATCGACAAGGCAAAGTCAAAGACAATTTCTTTTATACCAAAGAAATTTTAAAACTATCAGAAAGAGGCACATGAAAGCCAACAAACCATGGATAAACAGACAGAGTCGACAATTGAAATGCAATTTGTCGGATAAACAATGCGAGCTCAAATCGAAGTGGGTACGAGTTGCAACAATATGCAACTTGGTATAGCATATACACAAGAATACTTAGTAGTGCATACTCAAATGAGCAAGTGCGACAGAGAATAGCAGCAATGCTCATGAATAAGCGTTAGAAATTCATTCCTAACAATCAAAGATGATCTTAGGCAAAGATGAGAGATAAACATCGACAAATAGTTGTAACACATGTACTATCTAAGTTATGTTTTATATTCGTCCTAAACCCCAGGCTTTGATACCAAGCTGTGACGCCCCACCTCTATACCCACACTAGCCAAGAACACTACGGTGTAGTGCTGTCAACTAGCACGGAGAATAAGGCTGTTGAGGAGCGACCATCCGTGTAATTGCTTTGTGCGAGCACCGATATGCCAGATAGTAAAAACGTGCATTTTATTTCAGGAGGAAATCCGACATGCCGATGTAAACTCAAAGCTACTACACAGTGGCTATAACAGTCTAGGACAAAATATAATCTAATAACACAGATAATATAAATGCGGAACACAGACGAAACAGAAAGTCTCATATATATATATAACTGATGTCAGTTACAATACATTTGACACGGTACATGTGATACAACTACAACAGTCGACTCAGGAAGTTACATATACAAGTACATTAACGTATATAATATACATGAATACACATCTTCCAATACAATTACACTGACTACTAAAAATGACGACGACAACTCCAAAAGATATGAAAGGACTTCATAGCTCAAGCAACATCCTAAAGCAGAATATCTACAACCTGAAATAACTCGGGTCTGACCCGAGTATTACATTCAAAAGAAAATAATACCCGGGTCACTCTAATTCAAACTAAGTTATTAATGCACAGAAGCAATAATAATCAAATAACGAATAGATGACAGTCGCAATAAATCTCGTCTATCCAATCACTAATAAGGATAAATTGGACAAAGGAAACAATCAAGTAATTGGAAACATCAATTAAGACGTCAACTCGAGTAGGGCTGCAGTATACGCAAGCGTGTACTGCCACGCCATAACAACATATGGAATACGAAATAGTTTCATAAATCAAAAGCAAAAGATATAACAATAAAAGCAGTACCGTGTGGCTGCAGTTCACGCTTGCGTGCACTGCCCTGCCACTACAGTGACGATGTACCCAATGAATACCGTGTGGCTGCAGTTCACGCTTGCGTGCACTGCCTTGCCACAACATAGACGTGCACAAATGAAAATATGTAGATGCAACTCGCAAGTAACTATCAAATGAAGGAGCGCGGACATGAATGTCAAGACACTGCAAATGCAACACAGTCCACCTAAATACCCAACCCAATTGAACCCAGTGAATGCACAAAGCATAGCATCTACGCCACGACCAAACTGCAATGTCAAAGAATTGATATGGATTGACACTGGGGCAAGTAACTATCAGATGAAAGAGTGTAAGCATGAATTTCAATGCAATAGGAACTTACAACAGGAGACTACAAGGTGAACCAGCAAAAGCATGGTACCAGTTCAACTCAAAAACAACATGAATGACACAATACTTAAAGCACGAAGACTCTAATGACCCTGTGCATAAAGGCAGGGGTTCAAACTGCATGAACACAGCTGTATGTAAGTGAGGGCACCAACAATTTGGCACCACAGCACACCACAGAAGAAGACAGTCAAAACAATGCTCAGGTAACCCAAAGCAGTGAACAACACTGTCCCTAACACAAAAACCCAATAAAATACATGACAGTCCAATATGACATGGACAGTGGAAAATATGACACCAAGCTCAAGAAATTCAAGTGCTGGCACTACAAATTCGAACATACATATATACTTATATGTGTAAACACATACATATCTATATCAAATGAAACCGGGTAACAATCAATCGTATATATATACATACGCGAATGAATATATATATATAAAGCAATGCCACAGAGATATGGAACTGCAGTGGGCCGAGCATTGAAAATGTTTCAAAGCCAAAGCCTAAAATCGAACAATACAGTGGTAATACACGAGAATTACCAGAAGTCAAGACCGAAGTCACGATGGGAATCAATGCTCAGGTCACAGACACTCGGCAATTCAAGTAAAACACAGCAAGGAGGTTTAACCATCAAAGTGACCGTAGTCAGCAAAAAAAATGAAATTCGTGATGGTCACGAGATATTAAACAGTCCAAAAATCAAAGTCGAGTTAACCAAATATCACGAAATTGCACGAATTTGACAAGATCAGAGAATGCATCAACAACGCAACCAAATCAAACACCAAACAATTTACTAAGTAGAAATAGATGTGAGTAATAAAGATTACTCACCTTGTCGACGAATTAGAAGAAGCCGAGCAACGAAATCATCGATCGACGCAGCCACGACCAAGTTGAAGGGGCCGTTGAAGTTGGCGCTTCGAGTTCCAGAAGCGATCGATCGAAGAAGCCCCTATTTTAGGAGACGAACTGAGAAGAGGGGCGAACGATTGAAAAAGGAGGGCCGCCATTAATTTTGTTTCGGTGGTTTTAGGTTTAACGAACGAAAATGAGAAAAGGGGACGGGTTATTATGCTTTGAGAATTAACACGGCCCAATATAAAAACATGGACCGCTATTTAATTTCAAAGCCCAAAATTTCTTTTAACAATTTATAAAAGAATTTTAATTAAAAATTTAAAAACTTCAAATAGAAATTTGTGTCAATATTAATCGTTTAAATTGTTGATTATAATTGATGCGAAAAACCGGGTTGTTACATGTACAGCGTTAGTTTTTGGGATGACCCATGGCTTGTTTCAGGGATGATACTTAGCAGGCTCTTAACATACAATGAAATAATGCAAACTGGCGTACACCTTGCAGCTAAGGTAAGTGATGTTCTTAGCAACATTCAAGGCACTAACTCCTTTTCATCCAACCAAAGAATTCAGCGTATTTGGTACTTGATTAGAAGCAAAACTACACTATTAGAATCAAATGAGAGGCTGGTTTGGGATGTTAATAGGACCAAATTAAAAATTGGCTCTGTTTATGAACATCTTATGAAGAACAAAGTTCGGCCGATGTGCAAATGGTCCAAGCGAACATGGTATAAAGATAGTAGTATGAGAAACAACTTACTTCTCTGGAAAGTGCTAAACCGCGCAATTCTTACTAAAACAAAACTTGTGTGCATGGGGTTGGATGTCAATATTCTCTGCACCTTCTGTAATGATCAAGCAGAAACTGTTGAACACTTGTTTTTTGAGTGTTCTGTCATTAATAATGTTTGGCAGCTTGTCAAGGCCAAGCTCTGCTGGGTTGAAGCTTTTAATGGTAACTGGAATGAGTGGAATAAACTACATGCGAGAACAGGGATCAAAAGTAAAGAGAAGAGAGTTCTTCTGCATGTTTTGAAAAGTTTTACTGCCATGGTCTGGAAGGAACGAAACACAAGGGTGTTTGAGCCAAACAGTGCTAAATCTGTAGTGGCTTTTAAGCTATGGGTGATGCACGAGATCAAGAATGCGCTGAGTATGCTATCATTCTACATTGATCCAGGAATACTTCACTCCTTTTAACGGGTGCTCTCTCATTTGATCTTCTGTTTTTTACTTTTGTTCCTATTTTTCTCCTTATGTGCATGTTGTTTGTAGCGCTTTGTTTTCCTCAGTTTTCTTAGAGCTTGCTCTATGTAGTTTGTGTTATATTCTTATTGGTGCTGCAATAAAATGGTCGGGGTCCATCCAACCCCGTCGGCCTTGCCAAAAATAATAATAGTTTAATTGAAGATTAATTACTTAAGGTAATTAATTTAATATAGGATAATGAAATTAAAATGTAATTTGTAATCATTAATAAATATAATTAATAATAAGAGATTAAAGAGTAATTAATTGGTGTAATTAAGAAATAATAATAATGTTTGTAATTGAAGGTAATTCCATATTTGGATTAGATAATTAAATTGTGAAAATAATTAAAGGATGATTACTTGAATTTAATGTTAATTAATCAAGTGTGATTAAGTGAAATGAATTTATTAATTGATTGATAATTGGTTAATAGTTATATAAACAAGATTTATAATGGTAAGGTAATTAATTTAATTCACTTTAAATTAATTAGAGATGCAAGTAATTAATTTAATCCATTTTAAATTAATTGTAGCCGATATGATTGCTTATGTATGGATGGATGATATTGTTTACCTTGAATGGTTGGAGATTTCTAGTTTGAGATAAATGATGCAGTGTGAAATGTATGCTTGATTGTAGTATGAAAATAATATGGATTATCTGTTATGATGATAATATTGCCTATCTGTTTATGGTAATAATGTTGATTATCTATTGTGATATTGTGAATTATCTATCTGTGTGTATATGGATAATTGAAATTGAATTGTTTTAAACTTTAAAACAACTTGGCCTAAAAGACACGTTTTGGATTTCGATGAGACCGGGATCGGGCTTCCATATTTGGACATCCGAAAACCACATCGATCCAAATTAACGATAGGTCGTGAATCTGATGTGATAATGAAGATGCAGAATGCAAGGGTTGTCGTCGTTAACTCTGAGGGTGATTCCAAAATGAGTGTAACGAGATAATGCCTACGGTTTCGTTCGAACCCGAAACGGACTTGTATGGATTGAATGCTTTCAGCACATCGTCAGGCGGACGATGAGCATTCTAAGGAATTTGTTCTGTAAAGGTAATCGTAGCCTCAAGCCTCATCAACCGGGAATGGCTAAAACAGGGGAGGTGCAGCAAAGCTAGGTGGGTCATACCCAAGCAGGACAAGTTTTTCCCCTGTCTAGATGTCTCTTTTTATTCGGCTCAGTGAGCGGTTGGTCGCGCCAAATGCGGGGTTATCTTGTTCGGGACTGTTCAGTAAGGAATGGTTCCGGCCTTATGTTGCAGGGGAGCGGGCGTACTCCTCGGTACGGTGATCTAGGCCCCGTACTGTGACGGGCGGTACCCCAGTAGCCCTTCCATTGTATGGAACCCATTTTCCAATAAGTGCCAACGGTTTTGATTGTATTACCCACTTTTGTGGCTAGTAGCTGGAATTTAATAATGTAACAATTTCGGCTATTTTCTATTTACTTGAAAACCCTAGACACTATTATAATATCACAGAATTTCCTACGAAATGTTTTGGTTAGCATAAGGTAAAAACTTACCCGTATTTATGTGTGGGGAGTCTTACGTGATACCTTTATTTTCAAATGTTTTTCAAGTTAAACAACCCTAAACTGTTTACTCATACCAGACCCATGTCTGACCCGGAGTTTATATTTTGTGTTTTCATAAACTCTTGGGTACTCAAATTTTTACGAGTAGCCAAGTGATAGGTTCTTGGATTGCTGAGTTCTGGAGGAGCTTGGAGCAGGAGCAGGAGCCTAGACGTATGTAGATATCTATATAGTTCCGCTGTGTTAGTTAGAGTATGTTGTATTTTAAGATGTATGTAGTGACAGATGTATATAAAATTGTCAAGTGTATAATATTGTATAACTCTGATATAAACAAACTATGTAATTATTATGTGATGTATTATATTTTATTCCGTTTCCGCTGTGAGATTCTGTTGTTGTTGTTCTTCTTTCTTTTCTTTTCTATTTCTGCATCTTTCTTTCTTACTGATGATACATCTTTCTGGGAGTAGAAGGGCGGGTCGTCACACATATGTTATGCGAGTATCAGTTCAAAGTTATGTAAATCATTCAAGTCATAAGTTACAAGTTCAAATCAAATCAATATACTATGCTATGCACTTTTTTAATTTCTTAATCCTTATGTGCACAAGGTTCAAATATTATAGCAGGCAC
The DNA here is from genome assembly GCA_030765085.1 of Allium cepa. Classification (NCBI taxonomy): domain Eukaryota; kingdom Viridiplantae; phylum Streptophyta; class Magnoliopsida; order Asparagales; family Amaryllidaceae; genus Allium; species Allium cepa. The sequence continues at coordinate 938,560,842 of CM060935.1, forward strand.
TAAAAATCTCCTAATTAACTTAGGGTTACAAAGTTTAAAAAGTAAGAAATGATATCAAAGAATTCCTCCTTTTCCAAAAGGCCCATGAGTCCATATTTGTAGAGTCATGCAAGTGGAAGGCTTCGGCATCCATTGGCTTCGGCATTAAATAAACATGAAGGTTGTTTCTTTATTTGCTTCGACATTGGCAACGCCGTTGAACATCAAGGCCAACATTCTTGTGTTTGCATAGCTAAACTTCGGCATTGGTTCAATAGAATCGGTACTCGTTATCTCTAAAATCGACGCTGATAATCTCTTCTTCATTGATTGACTTTTATTACCACCATATATTAACATTGATAAAGGCGACATTAGTAAAAGTGGCTTTGACAACCCTTTTAGATGTATTGATGTTTCCCGACATGACTAATGAATATCGGCGATGACGACTCCATATCTTGTGACCTTCTTCGATTGATGGTTGGCGGCACAGTAGGCATTGAATAGTGGCAGCATTGATGACCCTTGATGTCAATATTGAGTAGCTGACAAGATGCGACATTAACCATACTTGTGGAGATTGATGACGATAGTCGTCAACATACATATATGGATTTACAACTTCTTCTAATGGCATATATAAGAATTGATGCTTTAACTATATTGACATTTGGTGACATTCATACATTATGGTTCCTCGTTCAACATGACTTCAACGAACGACGACGTCTCAATGAATATACTATCATTATTTAACAATTCCGATCGCACGCGGTGCTATGCATGGATCAAGGTATCAATCGATAGTTTCCGATGTCCTTCGATGACTATACATAAAATATTTTATCTCTTTTAAAATAAATTCAATTTTTATATAAATTTTAATTTTTTTTACTATAGCCCATTTTGTTTCTAAATATTAAAAAGGTTATTTTTATTTGTTATATAATACTTTTTTAAGGACTTGATAATTAATTGTACATTTAAATGTATTTAAGATAATAAGTAAAATGAAATATTTGTTAAAAAGTAATTTTTTTTTTTGAATTTTATGTCAATCCAATGTATCTTGGGCTAGGTCAAAATACGAAAATAAAATAAAAAAGTTTAAAGGGTCAATCTTGATTTTTAAATTTTAGTCGTTTGTCGGCACTCGACTTAAACCTTTTGTTCGAAGGTCAAATGATCTTCAAACTTGAAAAAATTCAAATTATATAAATACTATATTATGTATTTATCCAATCTTCATGGCTCGATTTAAAAAAATCATACAAAAAAATTTATAATTAAAACATGTCATTTTCATAGAAGTTGTCCTAATAATATATACCTGGTGTTAGACGACTCATTAGAAAATGATATATTTTGAGTCGATTTTTTTCTTCCTGTTTTTTATTCTAGTAGTAGGAATTGGATAAATATATTTAAAGGTATATATGGCACAAATTTCATCCCATTTGAAGATCATTTGTCATATTTTGGAAGTAGGTCCAAAATACTTTGGATCGACATAGGATTCAAAAAAAAATTCTAATGAATATTATCTTTTATATTAATTTATAATGTTAAATACATTCAAAAATTCCTAATTAGTTGCATAATGGTTAAAATATATATTTAAATCCATAAAACTGTTACACATCATAAATTTCACTGAAGTTGTATAATAGACGGACTAAAAGTTGCATAGAATGATCGTTTGAGTTCGATTTTCAATAAATTTAAGTATCGAATTACATAACAAAAGATTATCGAAAATACAACTTTAACTAATCACAAACGATCATAGGATTAAAGAATAGGACAAAAAATATCTTCCTTAATTTTTCGAAATTATAGTATTTTTAAACAAATTTCAAACTTCTTTAATGAATAAGTTATTATAATGTGACTAATTTAAATACTTAAAATAGCCAGCCGTCGAAACTGGCTTGATGGAGCCATCAACCACCGTCAGAACTATCGGTTGTTATTTAGCCGAATGCTAGTAGTGACGAACCATACAAAGCATACAAATTGCTTGCTTCAATCTGCTGAGGCATGCGGCTCAAGAAACCTTTTACTCTTAGTTGCAAATATTGGCGCTAAAAAGAAGTAATTAAACTTCAATTATTTAATTGAAAACAAAAAAGAATAAAATTAAGAAAATGGAAATCAATATTTTTCTTATTTTTCAATTTTTTATCAACATGATTAAGTGAATTTGTTTTTGAAATAACGATGAGCCACGAAATGGATTTTCCCAGTGCTATTAAAAGAAAATTTCTTAATAGACATAACTGGATCTCCAAATAAATTTTACGGATCGATTTGAATTAGAAAAAGAATTGAATATTGAGGAATCTTTAAACAAGTTTTTGGAATCAAAACTAAAATCATATAGATTTCAGTTATTTATTTTTAATCTTTAGGAAAAAGACGTTACATGTTCGAAGTTAGACCTGAATAGTTTGTTTTTCGATTTTTACATAGTTTAGTTTAAAATATCACATTTCAATATATTTTTACCGTTTTATTTTTACTTGCAAAGCTAGTGACTCAACATTTCGAAGCTTATGCCTCGCCTCCAAACAAGGAAACGCGCAACGATCCGTAATTTTAAAGTTTTTGAATTTGAATATTTAATTTGTTCAAACATTCGGATTTGAAATTAAATGTAATAAAATCTGCGTTTTAAATAATTTCTCGATTTTTGGTGGCGTATTTTTTATTTAATTTGTTTGATTTTTTCAAAATTTTTAGTTTGGAAAATACTTCAATTTTTGTTTGATGCTTTCTGCCGCAAACGTTGTAATTTTTTAATTTCATAGAATAAGTTAACATGTTTATTTTATTACTATTTTGTGATCTTGTCACATAGTTGTGTATGATCGTATTTTTATTTCAATTGTTCGCGGCTCATACGCGAACCTATTATTATATGGCGAGGTGCCGCAAAACTAATTTTTTGAAACAAATATATAAGTACATTCATGCACGTACACGTCCATATCTTCACAATCCCTTCCTTTGTCCTTGGTTGACTTTTGTTTTCTTTGCTATTAAGTATTTGATATTACATATATGACCGCTTACAGCACAAAGAGGAGAGACACATTGACACAGATACATTTGACATAGATACATTCACTCGCAAAAATATTTACACATTGACACAGATACATTCACTCACAAAAATATTTATACATAGACATTCATTATTTCTTTTCTTCATTTGTCTGTAACTTTGAATTTAAACCATTCTTCCACTTCAAAAATCATTATCTTCCAAAGCATCAAAAATTTCTAAAAACTTTCAACTACAAAGTTGTTTGATTTTGCATTTAATATTTTACAAAATTGGTTGGTTGTAGTTTCGTCAAGTGTGGCGGCTGAAATTGTCAATTTAGTGGACTGTATTAAGAAATGTAAAAATTTGACAATCATGGAATAAAGATTGGAGGGCACGATGATGTTTGTGTCGTCAATTAATTATTTTTAGAAGTGTTCACATGATTTTTAGTGGCCAGAATCGACGAGGATAATTGTTTGATCATTTCCCGATCATCATAAATTTTTGGACCAACCGGTGGTTGAGGCGAGCATCGGAGAGTATTGAGTGGAGCGTGGAAATGAGGTGGAGGTGATGGAAGTGGTCTTGGAGTCTCCACTATGCCAAGGTGGTGGGCGAGGCGAATTAGGGTTTCTTGCTTAGTTTTGGGTGGCGTTGGGAAATGGAGGTTGCGTCGGCGATAAAGGCGATTGAGTGTGGCGTGGCTCTTGTCGGAGGCGGCGCATGCGATGGTGGTCACACTGGGAGCTACAATAGTGTCTATATTCGATAGTAGCAGTAGCGTTAGGAGGTTGAAGTGATCAGTTTGAATAGCAGAGAAGATATGTTTTCTTATTTGGATATGGCTGTAGGTTTTGGGTTGCGGAGTTATTTTCATATGTGGGCCTCTAGAATTGAAATGGTAAGATTTTAGTTAATAATTTAGTTATTAATTAGTTGGCCAATAAATTCATTTATTTAGTTAAATGATTAAAATAAAGAACTTTTGGGCTAGTGGGCTGCATTGATTTGGTAGAGTAAGTATTGAAATTTTTTTATTTATAAAAAACTTAGTTAAGTTTAAGTTGTTTAAACACTAAAAATAAATAACTTCCCTATACGAAGCCTATTTCATCCACGGTCTTCGACACTAGGTTTGTATTAAATAATAGAGCACATTGGCTTAGGTATTTGACACATTGGATAAAGTGTAAAATATTGATGAATTATTAGTTATTGAATTTAGTTACCATTAACGTAGTAAATAATTATATTTCATTAGTGACATTCAATTAGCAGACCAAAACACTGTTCTACTATTTTAAATTGAATAGATTATTTCGAGTATTTATTTAACAGAATAAATCACCATAATGCTATTATATAAATTTGAAGATTTATTTATAAATATACCAGTTAATTCTAAATTATGTGTTATTATTCAATTTGTTGAATTATTGATAATAAAGTGTTGTTATGTTGTTTGAATTATTCTCGGCCAGTTTATGAGCAATTAATTTCTATATGCAAGGGTTGGGTAGATATGAATACCATACGATTAGAATTTCATAGTTTGACTATAAGGTGTCCGACGAAAATATTTGACTAAATCATAGTTATAAAGGAAGATATTTATTACATTTTTAAAGATGTTTATCTTTTAAATAAAATGGTTTCTTTTGGAAAAAACTAGAAATATTCGGAAGTATATATTTTGAAGTGATTTTAATAAAGGTGTTTATATAATATTTGAAAATAAATATTTTTGGAGTGATAATTATATAAAAGAGATTTATATAACAATGATTTATAAATACGTATTTTATAAATAAAAAGGATTTCGAGGACTAAACCTCCAATGGTTTTAAATAGCTTTCCAAAGGTTTGAGGAAATAAAAAATAATGTGTTTTGGAAGTATTTGTGATTATTAGTGCAAAATGATTTGTCACTTCGAAGAACAAAATGATTTTTTATGTTACCGATGATTCGGGTATTCCATAACTAAAAAGTGGGTAGAGGATTTGTGTAACTCCGGTGTCGTTCACTCTTTATATAGAGTGATATACTTTGAATCTAATGACCAATAATATTTGAATCTTTGAATTTGAATACTTAATTTATTTAAATATTAGAATTTGAATTTAAGTGTAGTAAACTATGTCTTTCAAATAACGATCCGATTTTTAATGATGTGTTATTAATTGAATTTATAGGATTTTTCCATAATTTTAAATTTGAAAAAATAATTAAATTTTTGTTTGACGCATTTTGCGATAAACATGGATATTTTTGAAACATTACAGAATAAGTTAACCTATGTATTTTATTGTTGTTTTACGATCGTGTCGCATTATTGTATGCGATCGTATTTTTATTTATGCCATTCATGGCTTGTTTGCGTACGCGATATTGTGTAACAGAGTACCGCTTCTCAAACTTGGGTTAACTAATAGTTATTATAAAAGATGTTATTATAATTTTAAAGATGTTTATCTTTTAAATGAAATGGTTTCTTTGAAAAGGAATAGAAATATTTGAAAATGAATATTTCTGGAAGTGAATTATATAAAGATGTTTGTATAATATTTGGAAATAAGTATTTTTGAAGTGATTTTATATAAAAGAGATTTATATAGAAATGGCTAATAAAATGTGTTTTATAAATAAAGAGAATTTCGAGAACTTAAATCCAGGTGGTTTGAAATTAACTTCGAAAGATTTAAAAAAATAAATAACACTACATTAAAAGTATTTGTGATTACTAATGTAAAATGATTTGTCACTTCGGGGAACAAAACAATTTGTAATGTTACTGATGATTCGGGTAACGCATAACTAAAAAGTGGGCAAAGGGTGATATAACCCTCAGTATAGTCCACTCTTTGAATAAAGGGGTGTACTTATTGATTTTGGAAAGGCTGGGATCCAATTGCATTAGTTATGGATGAAACCTCTCAATTTGGTTGCATATATCTTGATATGCTTTTATAGTAGAGTATTTTGGGATTTCTAGTATAACACTGTATTATTGTGTTGAATATTTGATACCGTTTTCAAAAGTGATTTGTTATAAATCCCGAAGAAAAATATGATTTGATACAAAAGATATATATATATATAGCATTATTTCAAAAGGATTTGAGATGAAACCGTGAATTTAATTCGAAGGGATAATTTTCGAAACTAATTATATTTTAAAAATAATAAAGTTGATTAGATTTCACAAATCTAAATTTGAAGAATAAGCCTAAATGGGTAGTCTAGGAATTGTATATTTAACATGCATCAACCAATGCAACAAAGCATCAAAAGGAAGAATGGTATGACACAAGTATACAACCTGTTCAAAATGCTCATAAAACAAGAGCAACGGGAAAAAAAGCACCGTAACATACATATATATGTATAAACATGTATATATGTACACAATGAAATCAATAAAGTAAGGAGCATTTCAATCAACATTGATGGTTTCAAACTCAGTGCACAGAACACACAAACAAGAACAAACTATTCAGAGTATCACTAACGTTGAACAAAACTGCAAACTCACATCAACAACAAGGGAACATAAACCAACATCATTAACTACATCAGGGACTGACTTCGAACATGCACACAAGGGTCAACACGTAAGGGAGAGCATATAGGTCTAAAAAGAAACAAATACAAAGGTTATCATAGCTAGAATATCACTAATGAATGCAATCATAAATAATCACTGAGGATAGTTCTAGCAACCATAATTTCTATATCGAACATCTCAATTAGAAATACAAAGAAATAGAGAAGCAATCGAGCATGGACTAGGAGAACAAAATTTCATCAGTTGCATTTTTTATTAAACGGCATATGGCTAAAATAAGAAATTCAACAAGGGTCAAAATATATTTGAATATATATACACACACATAAACACACACACACACACACATATATATATATATAGACACACACATACATATATATATATATATGTATGTATATATATATGCATCATAGAATTCGAATATTGACTTAAACAAGTCAAGTATTGTGAATCGTTCAACCAAAAATCAATGGAAAAAGAAAAACCGAAGTCTAGTTTGAAATATTTAAAGATGAAATCAAATCAGAGTTACAAAAAGTATGTGGAATTAATTCACCATAAATAACCCATTATCATCAAGCAAACCAAGTCGAGTTCGAAGTAGCATAATAAACCCGAAATAGAAAATCAGAAATCACATAACTGTGCGATCAAAAATCAATAGACAAAATATAAAATAAAGTCTAGGTTGAAAATTTCAGCTCGAAAATAATGGATTCGATTTCAAAATCGAACCCTGTAAATAACCCATTTCATCATCGACATCGAGATAAGTCGAGTATGATACAAAAAGGGCAAAATTCTTACCAAACAATTATTATTCGAAACACTCGACTGGGAAAGCAACTGCAATTTTTAATCATGCTAATTAAAGAATACGATCAACCAAGAAGAAGGAGAGCGATTCAAATCAGAATTTCAAAGAAGCAACTTTTGACTTGGAAACCCTAAATCGGAATGAAAATGGGGAATTAGCTTAATTACAAAAGGGGAGACCGTATATTATTTTAGTTGGGCCATATTATTTTACTTATAAACAAATTGTTTTGGACCTAATTAGTTTAGGGTTTCACTTTTGTTTGTATTTTTTTAATTTTATAAAACTCTAGTTTTTAACTAAATACGAACTACAGGCGTAGCTCGAGAATTCGCAACTCGGGGCTGAGTTGTGGTAGGGTTTTAAGTGTAGGGTTGGAACAATCATATTAGCGAGCGTCGTGAGTTTACAAGGTCTATAAGCATCGATTGTATAATTCCTAGTAGAAACCTTGGGGCAGTTCTAGGCAGGTTTTACTTGAGCTGGAAAAAATTGTGTTTCACTTTTTAATTTATGCATTTACTCTATTATTATCTATGCCGCAATTTTTATTTATCTGTGAATATATTATAAACCTAATTCAACCCTCCATCTCTAGGGTTAATTGGATCCTACACTTATAACATTGTTTAATCATGTATATACATGTTCCACGTCATATATAATTTCGGGCGAAGGAGAAGGGTCATGACCCTACATATTAGGAGGTCTTCACTCACGTGCATGCCATCGAGCAGACTAATCAAGATGGCTCAGTATCATTACTTGGACTGGCTCCAAATCACAAGCTATCATGGTAAACATGCTTTAATTTTTTCTCTTATTTCACATTACATAAACTTTTAATTGAATATTTATTTTGGAAAAATTCTATTTCTAATTGCAGGAAGTATTTGAAATGGAGCGAGCTCGAGTGCTGGAGGCGACTGGCCGAGAGGAGTTAACAGTTAAGGAGGAGGATAAGATTTTTAATGATGTAACCGACATGCCGACACAGAAGAGACGCTACAGATATGGTAATCAGCAGGTAATGTTTATTGAGTTTAACTAGTTCATTAACTAATTTATAAATTTTACCTAATATTACATATAAATTATAACTAGCTATTAACTTGTTTATAGGCAAGGACTTCTTAGGCTAATTATAGGAAATCACAGGCTACGGAGAAGATAGCACAGTTGAGAGCCAAGATAGCAGAAATGAAAGATTAGCGAAAGAGTGGAGGATTGACTATGCTGCTAGAGGAGCTGACTATGGCATGTATGGCAGGGCATGGGAAATTTCCATCTCAGGGGTTGGGAAATGATGATTAGTAGGTATAGTTGTGTTTTTTGATGGATGTTCAATTTATTATATACATTAAAATTGGATTGTGTTTAATGGTTGTGGATGTTTGATGTTTGATTGAATGATTAGTAGGTATGTTGTGGATGTTTGATGGAATGTTGATGTAAATATGTATTACTTTGATATTAACTTAGTTCATTGTGATATGTATGATAATATAAAATGTATGCGATGTTTGTACTTGTAAAAATGGGTTTATATGTGGTACCCGGTTGTTTTACCATGTAACAAGAGGCTCGGCATGGATACCTCGGTTGGCACAGGCTTCGTTCGGCATACCTCCACTCGCTCGGCATCTCGCCTCGTTCGGCATGGAAAGGTCGCTCGGCATCTTACCTCGTTCGGCATTAAGGGGTCGATCGGCATCTTGCCTCGTTCGGCATAGAAATATAGTTCGGCATGAGGCCTCGCTCGACATGGAAGGGTCGATCGGCATGAAGCCTCATTCGGCATGAAACCTCATTCCGCACAAGGTCTCGCTCGGCATAAATGAGTCGTTTGGCATCTCCCCTCGACCGGCATAAGGTCTTGTTCGGCACAAGTCTCATTCACCCTACACTCTTCACTCAGCGCAATGCCTCGTTCGGCATATGAATGTCGTTCGGCCTGGATGTGTGGTTCGGCAATTCCCGTTCGGCATTTATGGCTCGGTGTGCAGAAGTTACTTAACATGGGATGAGGTACGTTGTTCCTAGGCCAATGAGGGGAATCTAACCCATCTTCGTCTAAAAATAGAAGGGCAGGGCACAGTGAAAGGGACCTTTTTTCGAGAACATTGGGGAGACTCTGCCGCTTTCAAAACTCTTTCATTTCAGTTAGCACTTGTACTCAAGTCATTATTTTATGGATTGTATCTGTAATCAATCACTTGTGACAGCAATAAATTTCAAAACACAAAGTGGACGTAGGCAGTTATGCTGAACCATTATAAATCCGGTGTTCTTGTTTTTGCATTTAATTTAGCATACAATTCTCTGTTTCAATTTACTTTCTTCGTTAATCTCTCTACACAATCTTTCTCAAGGGTGTTAGTGACCATTTCTGGTGCTAACATTTTGGTGTTTTCACTGAGAACACAAATTCTCAGGCCACTAGGATATGCTTTGTGGCCACTGGATTGAATAAATCCTATAAAGGAGATCTAAGTCATTCACATGACGTCCATTGTTTCTACTCAGATTTTCTATCAACAACCCTATTATGGGAAGACCATGTACCAGATCATCCTCTCATAACATGGATGTCAATGAGACTGCTAGCGTACAACAAATAGGACCTAGTAATCAGCAAGTTAATCCTGGCATAGGGACAGTCGGCGCCCATAGCCAGGTGGAAGTTGTCGCTAGGACGGAGTTCAACGACTTGATGTGAGAACTCGTGGAAACCAAGAGACAACTTAGCAAACAGATTCAATCTAACGCCAATCTTGTGGCTCAGCTCATTCAATAGCAGCATCAGATTGCTAGAGGTAGTCCCATTCCTTACTCTTTATTTGATAGCTCAACTTCATCCGATGAACTTCCCAGGCGTAGATGCCGCAAGACTGAAACTACGCAAGCAGGTGCTGCTGATCGATCAACAAGGGATCACTTACATCTTGGAGACCACACCCAAGCTGGAGCAGGAAACTTAGGATTTGGAGCACGCGTGGAAACTGGACTCCCGGCTCAGTAAGACCCTAATGAAGCTGGTCCCCAAGATACACGTTTGGTAGATCGCCAACAGAGAAGACATCAACCCGAACGGTTCCATAGAACAGAGTCCAACCTTCCATCCTCCAAACAAACCCTAGACTTATCGGCTATGTTCAGAAAGTTGATGAGAGAAAATCAAGGCTCGACCAATGAAGATTGGGGGCATCTAGGAGTCATACTCCATTCACAGATGCTACTCTACAGACCGAGTATCCCAGGAAGTTTAGCATGCCAACTATCCCGGCTTACGAAAGAAAGACTGATCCCAGACAGCATGTGATGAGGTATGAATGGATGATGGATTCGGCTAGAGCGAATGACGCGACTAAGTGTAGATGCTTCCTAATTACTTTATTTGGAATCGCCACCATGTGGTTCACTCGACTTCCCTCACGGTCTATATCCAGTTTTGACGAATTGGCGATGAAATTTGTAAAATAGTTCATTATACATGCCAGTCGTCCCAAGGACATGATGTCCTTATCTAGTGTAATCCAGGCTCTAGGGGAGTCATTAAAAGAGTATCTACAGTGATTTCATGTTGTGGCTACTGAGGTTAGCAATCCCAATGACCATGCAATTCTGATGGCGGTAATGCAAGCAGTGGATCCGGATTCAAAGTTTGGAGATTGATTGGCAGGAAAGCCTCCAACCACGTTGGAGCGTTTCTATTCAAAGGCTCATCAATTCAGAAGAAGAGAAGAAGCCAGATTGACGAGACGAGATAAGGCACCAGGGCTTATTCAGGAGATTATGAAAAGCAACATCGCTGTAAAACAGTCCGGTGATAATTCAGGGAAGGTTCAAGTCAATATTCAGAATAAGCCCGGGCAATCTAAAGGGTCCGCAGGAGAAAGTACCGGAAAGAAAAGGGAAACAGGGAAACAGGGAAATGGAAGTCAAGAATTCCCACTTACAACGAATATACTCCTTTGAATGCATCTCTAGAGAATATTTTCCTGTCAACTTGCAACACTTTCCAATACAGAAAGCCGCGCCCAAAGGAGTCATCAGAGGAACAAAAACAGATTAGGAAGTATTACCGCTTCCATGAGACTTACGGGAACAATAGAGAGGAGTGTAGACACCTCCACGATGCCATAGAAATGATGGTTAGACATAAAAAATTGCAGGGGTTTGTCAAGAACCCATAGGAAGGTAGGCAAGGAACATCGGACCCCGGATGCGGCCTGGCCTCACGCCATCCAGAGGAACCTGCCCGAACTGTAGGTAGACTGGTCATAAACACTTTAGTCGGTGGACCTCATCCTGTAGACAAGAACTGGCAGGAAATGGAGCGGTATGCTAACTCCTTGAGGCATGCAGATTATGAGTGTTGTTCGAATGTGGAGGATGGGACCCCCGCTAAACAGCAACGCATGATGACCGACGATATAGTGTTCAGAAGCCGAGACGCTGACAAGGTGGAGGCTACTACCATTGACCCGATGGTCATATCCGCAACAATCGAACCAGCAAATGTGAAGAGAATTTTAATTGATTGTGGAAGTTTTGTTAACATCATCTTCAAAAAGGCATACGACCAAATGAAGATGGAGACAAAGGATTTGAAACCACATAAAGCCCGTATCCATGGCTTCAATGGTGCAGCGACTGATGCCGTGGGATATGTTGAATTGCTAGTTGAACTGGGACAAGGTGAGCATAGGAGGGTACGAATTCTACCTTTCATAGCATTAGATGTTGATTCTCCGTATAATGTGTTTCTGGGTCGACCGGCCTTGGTAGAGTTTAGGGCAGCTTTGGTCCCATCGTGTTTGACTTTGAAATTCCTAACAAACAAAGCAGTTGGTGTGGTGCATGGCGATCAGGCGACCGGTCGTGCATGTTATGTGGCTGAGCTGAGAGAGGCCCAACAGAGGGAGAAAGGAAAGGTTGCGGATAGCTCCATCCGCATCCGGAATACTGGCAATTGACAAGTGGTGCCCAAGCCCTAGCTCGGGCAACATTCTCGGATCTATAGAGACACAGATTTGAGAGATGACGATGGAGAACCCAAGGAAGCAAAAGCAGCACCGTCTGAGCTGACAATTGACATTCCAATCAGCCGAGATGACCCATCGCGAGTACTTAAGATTGGATCACAATTCGACCCCTCAGTGGCCAAGGATCTCACTGATTTCCTCCGAGCGAATCTGCATGATTTCGCTTGGACACATTCTTATATGTGCGGGATTTCTCCCGCTATTGCTAGTCATTGTTGAATATAGACCCGAAATACGTTCCTGTAAAGCAGAAAAAAAGAGGCATGGACCCGAAGAGGTCCGCTGCTCTTAGAGAGGAGGTGGACAAACTCAAAGCTAATGGGTTCTTCCACGATGCCGTATACCTTGAACGGGTGTCTAGCCCTGTGCTGGTGAGGAAAGCAAATGGAAAATGGAGAACTTGCGTAGACTACTCCGATTTAAATAAAACATGCCTGAAGGATAGTTTCCCTTTACCCAAAATCGACCAGCTGGTCGATTTTACGGCCGGACACGAGTTATTATCATTTATGGATGCATACTCGGGATATAATCAGATCCCGATGCACATTCCGGACCAAGAACACGCCATTTTTTTCATAGACGTTGGGCTATATAGCTATGTGGTGATGCCTTTCGGATTGAAAACGCGGGAGCGACTTATCGCATCTGGTGAATCGAATGTTTAAAGACCAGATTGGTCGGACGATGGAAGTCTATGTGGATGACATGCCCGTGAAGTCACGGCAGACAAACGACCACATTCGAGACTTAGCAGAGATGTTTGATATACTCAGAAATTATGGAATGAAAACTAATCCTTTGACGTGTTCCTTTGGCGTTGCGTCAGGGAAGTTTTTAGGTTTCATTGTAAATCCACGGGGAATCAAAGCTAACTCGGAGAAGATTCAAGCTATTTGAGACATACAAGTGCCCAGAACTATAATGCAGGTACAAAGCTTGAATGGAAAGGTGGTCACGCCGAGTCGATTCATATCCAGAGCCACAGATAAGTGTATTCCCTTCTTCAATGTAATAAAGAAAGGAAAGAGAAATTTCGAGTGGACATCCGATTGTGAGGAAGCGTTCCGAGCTCTGGTAAGGCATTTAGAAAGTCCTCCGGTGCTATCGAAACCGGTAGACCATGAGATGTTGTACATATACTTGGTTGTATTCCAGCATGTTATCAGTACGGCTTTGGTTCGCGAGGAGCACCGAGTTCAAAAGCTAGTGCACTATGTCAGTAAACGTTTAACGGGGCAGAAATAAATTATCCAAAGAAAGAGAACTAGCCTACTGCTTGGTGATTGCATCACGAAAGCTTCTCCATACTTTCAGGTACACTCGATCAGTGTTTATACCGATCAACCCTTGCGGTAGGTACTCCAACGACTAGAAACTTCTGGAAGGATGTTAAAATGGAATATCGAATTGAGTCACCTACCTACCATGAAGGTCCATACAAGGGCAAGCGCTAGCAGACTTCATCGCAGAATTCACCGTATCAGACGAATCGAACAGTCATGATGTCATACCTCTCATTCGATGGAAGCTGTACACTGACGGAGCATCTAATGACCGTTGCTCTGGAGCTGGTATAGTTCTTATGACTTCCGAAAACCGATCAATTTGTTACGCTTTGAAGCTCGAATTCCAAACAACAAATAACGAGGCCGAGTATGAAGCATTGATTGCTGGCTTGAAATTCATCAAAGAACTGGGGGTAAAATCGGTTGAAATCTTTTATGACTCACAACTGGTGGTATAACAGGTGCGAGGGGCGTATCAAGTGAAGGGACATAGACTTGCCCCGTACCTTGCACGGGTTCAAGAGCTGCTAGCAAATCTAGAATATTATGACATTTCGCATGTCCCACGTAAACAAAACAGAGAAGCCGATTCATCAGCAAAATTTCTGAGTACTGGAGATGCACAGCAAATGGGATTGGTTCCCATCGAAACCTTACATGCTCCGAGTATAAATATGATGGAAATATATTTCATGCTAGAAACAGAAATCGAGAAGGAATCATGGATGACCCCATTCAAGCAGTACGTACTACACGGGGTCTTGCCCGAAAGAAAGAGCGAAAGACGATAAGTCATTCGTAAGGCTTCGCGATATGTAATGCAGGACAGATTAATGTATCGAAGGGGATTCTAGGCCCCCTTACTCCGGTGAATTTCCCACGATGAGATAAAACAAGTCCTGAAGGAAGTCCATGAAGGAAAAAGTGGTGACCATACTGGGGGGTAGTCGTTAGCAAAGAAAATCTTTTATTATGGATACTATTGGCCGACTGTAAATCGGGATGCTGTAGACTATGTAAGGAGATGTGACAAATGCCAGAAGTATGCGAAAATCCCGAGAGCTCCACCGACGGAACTCACACAAATAGTTAGTCCCTGGCCATTTGCAATGTAGGGGATCGACATAATCGGTTCTTTACCTATATCCAAAGGTGGTGCGAAATACGCGATAGTCGCGGTCGATTACTTTACTAAGTGGGCAGAAGCAGAGCCCTTAGCCACGATCACTACCAAGAAGGTCATTAATTTCATTGTACGAAACATTATATGCCATTGTGGCCTTCCACAAACTATCATTACAGACAATGGAACTCAATTCGAAAGCAAAGAGTTCAAAGAATTTTGTCAAAAGTATGGCATTGAAAAGAGGTTTGGAGCAGTTGCTCATACAAAAGCCAATGGAAAGTCAAAGTCGTGAACAAAATAATCAAGTCCATATTAAAAATCGTTTGGAAAAGGATAGAGGCAAGTGGGTGGATAGCTTCCAACAACACTTTGGGCTTATAGAACCACCCACAAATCCGCGACTGGCCACACTCCAATTGCATTGGCATATGGCGTGGAAGCTGTTATACCCATAGAACTTGAAGTTCAGTCACATCGGGTAACTTATTACGACCCAAAGACGAATCGGGATCTTTTGCTAGAATCGCTGGACTTTATTGATGAAAAACGTGAAGAAGCTGATTTAAGAGCGGCTGTATGTAGACACCGAGTCGCTCGATACTATAATGAAAAAGTCCAGCCGAGAGTCTTTGATGTGGGTGAACTCATTTTGAAACGAGTTTTACTGATCCCGTCACATCTGAATCCCACATGGGAATGTCCATATGTCATTGAACGGAGGCTTAGAGAGGGAACTTTCAAGCTAGTGACCGTTAATGGCGCGACACTCCCACGAGCATGGAATAGCGAGCATCTGCGACATTATTATACTTAGTCTATTCCTTTTCTATTTTTGTTGCAATTATTTTCAGCATGTTTTTATTTTGTTGATTCTTTGTTTTCTGCATGTAATAAGACAATTTAGCTTGTTTTCATTAGTAAAGGCTTGAAGCCCTCTTTTCCATGAATTATTGATATTTCTGTGTACGATAATTCTATGGAAAAAACTAGAGTTACATTATTCTGTCCGATGTATGAACGTGCATAAATGATTTAAAATCTCCAAGTCCCCAAAGTGCGGACTGGAGTACTCTAAGTCCCCCGAGTGCGGATAGAGTATAAATGACTTAAAACCTCCAAGTCCCCGGAGTGCGGACTGGAGTGCTCTAAGTCCCCTCAGTGCGGATTAGAGTATAAACAACTTAAAATCTTCAAGTCCCCAGAGTGTGGACTAGAGTACTCTGAGCCCCTTGAGTGCGGACTAGAGTATAAATGACTTAAAATCTCCAAGTCTCTAGAGTGCGGACTGGAGTACTCTAAGTCTTCTGAGTGGGGACTAGAGTATAAACGACTTAAAATCTCCAAGTCCCCAGAGTGCGGACTGGAGTACTCTGAGTCCCCTCAGTGCGGACTAGAGTATAAACGACTTAAAATCTCCAAGTCTCCAGAGTGCGGACTGGAGTACTCTGAGTCCCTTGAGTGTGGACTAGAGTATAAACGACTTAAATTCTCCAAGTCCCCAGAGTGCGGACTGGAGTGCTCTAAGTCCTCTGAGTGCGGACTAGAGTGTAAACGACTTAAAATCTTCAAGTCCCCATAGTGCAGACTAAAGTACTTTGAGTCCTCTTAGTGCGGGCTAGAGTATAAACGACCTAAAATCTCCAAGTCCCCAGAGTACGGACTGGAGTAATCTGAGTCCCTTGAGTGCAGACTAGAGTATAAAGAACTTAAAATCTCCAAGTCCCCAGAGTGCGGATTGGAGTACTCTAAGTCCCCTGAGCGTGGACTAGAGTATAAATGACTTAAAATATCCAAGTCTCCAGAGTGCGGATTAGAGCACTCTAAGTTCCCAGGGTGCGGACTAAACAATATTCTAAGTACTTGGAGCGTGAGATAGAGAATGTGCAATTCCAAAGAACCTCCGAGTAATATGAAAATGAATTGAGGGTTTACGTAACTCGCAAGTGCTTGGTTTTCAACCACAGTTATACAACAAGATGAACAATAAAAGTCGTTTGAGAGACAAAAGAACTAATTTTTATTTATTAATCCAAAATGAGGTTCTACTACAACTCCTCCAAAACTTGGAGTCAAAAGTCTATCTACATTGACTATGAAAATATATAGAAATAATTACAAAATCTAAGCTAACTCTCGTTGAACGAGAGTAACAACTACTTCTTTGATTTCTTTGGTTTCTTTTCCTCCTTTGTTTTCTCAGGCGACTCCTCCCCCATGCATTTTCACTTGGACGCTTAACTTGATGAGGAAGTAACATCCGAGGAGGAACGAAAAATTTCTAGTAGCCTGGACCCACTAGGAAGGATGACCTTCAACGGCCTGTTCAAAGGATCATCTAGATCCACAACTCGAGGCTCGATTTTGATTTCAACTTTCTTTTTCTTTTCCTCCGCAAGTTGCTCCTTCATGCTCATTTTTGAAGTATGTCCAGAGGTGCCTGTGATTTTAATTTCATAACTTTCTTCGACTGGAGACGAAATTTCAGAGTTGTCCTCGTCAAGTGCCTCAATCACTTGAGCATCAGGACCGGGAGTCTCCCTTATGTGAGTAGCCTCGCTCGCCTTCCCTTTCTCCTTCTTGGCGTCATCGCTCCTTGGATTCGGTTCAGGATCAGAACGGCCTACGCAAAATCACAAGAGACAAACGTTAGAATATAATGAACTTTCGTAGAAAACGACGGCTCTTTGAACTTTAAGAAGAAGAGTTATTTACGGGTATCTTGTTGACTCTCAACCATCCGAGGAGTCTCACCCTCTAGAATGGGAGATAGAACATGTATGTCGAGGCCAGGGTCTTCCGGGTCATAACCAACGTGTTGCTCGAACGGATCAAGTGTTGGTCGACCAGTCGATTGGGTAAGGGGAGGAATTGGAGACCCGGTTCCAGACGGACAGGCAATGTCATCTTTTCCTTTTGACGAGGGAGAACCTTTGCAGTAGAGAGCCTTCGCTGTAGACAAGTCTGAAGGCTCATTCCCCCTGAGAAATTCCTTTACCAAAGCCTCATGGTCAACCTGCTCGGTGCCCAGCTCGACCTTTTTGATCTTTATCAAAGTTTCCCATGCCTCGGCCAGAGATTTGAGGTAGTCCTCACTAAGAAAAGTTAAGTCCCAATACATGAGGACACGGGCGTTGCATTCTGCTATAAGCGGGTCAAACAAGCACTTGATCTCCTCCCTGCCAGCCTCCATAGCCACCTCAAGGCGAGACTCAAACTCCATGGGTGCAATTCTTTTTCCCTCCTCACGGACTTCATTCTTCAGCATCTCCACTTTAGAGAGTTCGTTTTCATTCTTTGTCTTTAGGAATCTGGTAGCAATAATCTCGTCACAATATCGTTGTGACTCTTCCTGAGCAGTAGTTTTTTCCTCTTTCTCTTTGAGGAATAGTTCTTCCAATTACTCGTTGGGCGAATGCATCCCTCTCCTTCTGAACAGAATCCTTCTTTAAAGCTAAGGCCATGCAACGTTGGACCGCTTCGTCAATCTCTTTCTTATGAGTCATCTCCAGATGATTAACGGCCGCTGCCGTGTCTTTAGAACTTTTTTGGGCTGCTTCGAGCTGAGACTTGTATAAAGAAAGCTCTTCATCCTAAGATTTAATAATGTCTTTATCGTGAATAGCCTCGAGCTTCAGGCGGTCAATTTCGTGTTGACGCTCAATGGAGACTTCCAAGATTTTTTCAGCTAAATGGATAAACGTGTCATGTTGAACGTAGACGTCATTAGTACAACCAATAGCGCTTTGTTTGACGTGTCCCGGAATATGATGAATCACGGGAAGAAATTTCAAACCATCAAAGCATATTTTCGGGAACGTGGCCTTGGGCCCAACAAGTCTTTCTGCTACCGACGGATTAGGTATAGGAACGGGAGGAGTTTGCCTAGAGACCGCAGATGTTTTTGGGGTTCCTGGGGTTGCCAGGTACTGGATGAACCGGAGTGTTGATCTCGGTGGGCCTCAGGCTGGGACCCTTTATGCGTGGACTTCTCCTTGCCTTGCTCTGATTGAGAAGGAGGATCGCGGGAATAGGAGGACTGGCTGTCGGTTTTTCTTCGATAAGATGATTCTCGGTGGCGGTGGTCTTGATCGCCAGGGTCATCTCTATCTCGGCGTTTTCCGAAACCCGAATCCCGGCCAGAATGATGAAAAATAGATGACTTGTGAAGACGATCGAGTCCGTGAGTATGTCCCATGTCACCTACGAAAAATTTGAATAACGAAAAGTTAGCAAAGAATAGTGTGATGGCTAAAAATTAAGTGCCAGGTGAAGTGCACGTGTCTGTGTGTGTCCAAGTGTTTTCCCCCAACGGACCAGTTTCTTTGTCTTTACTAATAGGAGTTTTTTCTCCTTGGTTTTGGGCTTGAGCGCCTGCATCGCCTCTAGGGGAGAATGAAGCATAAGGACTTCTAGATCGTTGAAGCCATAATTAAGCAAATCATCAGGAATAGTGAGGTTCGACAAGCCTTTAAAAGAACTCTCTAAGTGTTGAGGAGATAGCTCTCTCTCCACCGGAGTGATGGTAACTTTAGAAGTTCCACCCGTTTTCTTCTTCCTTAATTTTTAAGTTAGTTTTTACTTTCCCTTCGTAGGGGGAGGCGTCACTTCGACATCGTGAACCTCGATTACCGACTCCCGAGCGGGGCTAACATTCTCGCCAAGTACTTCGGGCATTTTAGCTTCTCTAATCTCCCACTCCTCAAGTGCGTTAGGGGCATCACGTGCTGAAAGCCTAGCTTGCTTTTTTCCTTTACCCGAGGCATAACCGATTATAGTGATGCCTTGAGGAAGGCTTATTCGGTGACCTGCCGCCAGAAGCCCAAATTTCGAGAGCGATTCGTTTGAAATAAAAGATCTAATGTCCCTATCTCCTGCAAGGATAGCTCGGGTAGCCTCAATGGCTTCAGAATACCCGAAACCTTCAGGAAGTGCGATCATACCTGTAAAAGTAGAGAAAGAGTTAGAAAAGGCGCAATTTCTGCCAAATGCAAACATTGATCCAGAAAAGAAACTTACACCCTTCCACCCATCTCATCGCAAAGCCAGGGGGACAGCGCACGTAGAATCATTCCTGCTTATACTGGGCGAATTTGCTCCATGCCCTAGTCAGAATCTGACAATTGTTATGCGGCTCGAGAAACAGAAAAGATGGGCTGTCAGATCATCTCTTGAAACGATAAATATGGCGAATATCGCCAAGAGTCGGGAGCCTGAAAAGAACGCTCATGAAGAGAATTCACGTGCCATATACGAACACATGACTGTTAGGATGCAACAGCGACGGAGCGATCTCGATGCACTGTAACAGGCCACGGAGGAAGGAGTTGAATGGTGGCATGCTACCAACCCAGCACATAAATTTGTTACACGTCGTATATCCGACTAGGGGCAAGTGGGGACGATCTTATCCCGATGGAACCAACACATCGTAGAAAGGAATCCCGTGTATTGAGCATATGCGATGAAGAGCACTTCCGTTAATTCTCGAAGCTTGAGAATCGATTGGATCGTCTAAAAAGATCGCTACATCCAAGGCATCGCGAGCCAAGTCGACAGATGCGATCGTGGGGCTCGGAATATCATGTACAGGAACTGTCAATGGATTTGCGGTTCCAACCATTCCCTGTTGAGAAGATGGCCCGAGTTTGTCCGAGATCATGGCGGAACTGGATTTCCTAGACATCTCTAATAAGTGTTGGATCTGATGAAACACCTATTTAAACTATACTTGAAAAATGATCGACATTAGACATAACAACAAAATACTCTCCCTGTGTGGCGTGTGAACTAATGCAATCGTTCAAGTACAAGTGCCAAAGAATTAAAAATCACAGAGTTGATGAAATAAAATTAGGCTTTGAACTATCATCTTCGAAGACCGTCATCACTAACTGTCTATGAAAGCTTGTCGTATGATGGTTTCTATTTTGAGCTCGGCATCAACACTATATGTTGAAGGTTATTATCTATTTTAATCAAGTTAAATTCAGGTTATAGTTATCAAAACAGGGGGGTCATCAGTCTGGATTGTCCAATATGCTTGATTGCTTAAGTCCTTGTCCTTGTTCAATGTCATATGTTCGGGTATAGGAAGTAAGTTAAGTCAACATGCATTATGTTTGAGTTGAGATGGTTCTGACTGTTGTGGCCTACTACCAGACTTAATGTCGAACGATGCTGTAGAGACTCGACTATTTATTGCCTGCATCACACTCCTACATTCCCTCTCCACCATTAGACATGCGACAAGTCATGCCGAACCGCAGTCATGTTGATCCGCATCGCTCGGCACTCTGCCCTCAACTCCAACTTCCTTCCTACACTCCCTCTCTACCGCTCGGCACAGGTGGGTCATTTGGCAAGTCATGCCGAGCTGCATCGCTCGGCACTTTGCCCTCAACTCCTACTTCTCTCCTACACTCCCTATTACCTCGTTCGGCGTAAGGGAGTCATGCCGAGCCGTGGTTGTACCAAGCCGCATCGCTCGGCACGCTAAACCCAACTTCAACTTTACTCCTACACTCCCTCTCCATCGTTGGGCATACGAAAGTCATACCGAGCCGTAGCCATACATTTTCCACCAACTCGCACAACACACTCAACCAACACTTCTTAACCTCGCCACTTCCTACTAAGCCAACCACACCTCCTGTCACCTCGTTCGACAACCAGACGAGAACCTACTTCACAATATTAGCAAGCAAACAAATCTTATACATAAGTATTCATAGTTAGAGCTCTAATTTTAGCACAGATATTTCCCTATACATGTAAGTCTTTTCGTAAAGACTGAATAAGAAATTAGCAGATTAATTGGATTTAAAAATGATTTCCAAATAAGACCAATCAAGTAAGATACATTGATGGAGCGAAATAAATTCAACTCCTAATAGTAAGAACAAATCCTCTATCTACTCTTGTTCATCTGTTCTCATTTGCCAAAATAATCTCAACCATTCATTTTTCATCATCAATATTCATCAAATATGACGGATCTCACTAATACATCAGTTTGTTACGATGAATGAGTGAAAAAAATTGTGATACAAAAGGATAAGAAATAAAGAAAGAGAGGCATTTACCCCCAAATAATAATAATAAATCTCTAGTCATCGAAATACTTTGATTAATAAAATAAGTAGTAAAAGCGTTAATATACGTATATACATATACATACACACACACACACACATATATATATATATATATATGAGCATTCAGTAGCACTCCTATTTTGCAGCACCTCTCCGGTCCCTTAATTTCCATCACATTCCAATTTAAGCAATGGATGTCTCTCTTTCTTACACATCACGCCATTATTCAAATTGGAATTTGTGGTGAAAATTAAAAGACAAGAAGGGTCATAAAAAATAGAGTTGTCATTGAACGTGTATATATATATACATATACATGTATTTACGTGTATAGCTTCATTCTACCAACTCTTCTGCCACTGCACTCCCATTCAAATCGAATGATAGAGGGATGCGTGAATTTGGGCGAAATCGAGTTTTAACTTCCAATTTCCTATGACAATTCATCCCTGTTTTATAATTCGATTTTCGACTTGGGATCTGGCAGGCAAAATCTAGAATGTTGTGTATTACTGCAAGTTAGAGGTATATCTTAAAAAATTATAGGCCGAATACATGATTTGGGGTAAGATTCCTGCAATTCGATTATATTATATGATTTGGTAATTACTATTTTGTAAGCCCATAGAGATTCAACGTAATATTTTTTGGGTTTGAGTGATAATGGTAGGCACAACAACTTCTAAATTTCTAGTGCCTAAGGGATGCAATTGAAATCAGTTTAATTTCAGAAGTAAAAATTGAAGCACGGTGAATTCCAATTCCTTCATGGCAACTCATAGTGTAACAGTCAAAACTCGGTAGCCATGATTATTGAACAATGAAGCTGCTGTTCTCAGGCAGAAAAGGAAGAAGATGTCAAGCTTCAGTCAGATTCATCGGAGATAGCCAAAGAATAACTGGAGCCGGTGACTGGATGCTGCAGGAAGGCAACATGTGCTTCAAGGGCTGAAGAATTCATTTGAAATGCTAGATATAGGTGTGTCTCAGAGTGTGCATGTGCACACTGATACAGACTTTCTTCTTGTTTGAGTGGGTTAGTGGACTAGTTTGTTTTGTTTGAGTGGGTTAGTTTGTGTTGTAATGGGTGTTTGGGTTGTGTGTGTTAAGTGAGAAGAGAGAGTATTTTTGGTCTGGTTTGTGTATAAATACAGGGGTCAGCTTGTAAAATGGGAGACGAGAATGAAAAGATAAAGTTCATTTTTTGAATTCTAAGTTTCTGTTGTCAAATTTAGTTTCTGTTTCTTTTACATTTTTTTGTCCAGTTCTCAATTCTCGTTCTAATTTCACTTTATTTGATTTTCTACATGTTATTCTTGCATTATCTTCTCTTTAGCTTTCGATATTGTCTCCGGTTCTTGTCTTCTGTTCTTGGCTATTTCCTCAAGAATTCTCAGAATAAAAAGAACCAATTTTTTCTTGCTACTGTACAATGTGAAATTCCTTATTTCATTCCAGTTGAATTCTCTGCTATGCTGTTGATTCTGGAGAAGAACATTATTGTTACGGTTCAATTCTTGTAGTTGAAGTTACTGCGTTTGTTTTTCAATTCTGTTTCATTCTTGAAATTAAATCTCAGATCTTGAATCTTGGTCCATTTTTTTACTTTCTGTAAGTATTTGTTCTTCTTCCTGTCTGAATATCATTCCATTCCAGATTTCTATAGTTAACATGGTTATTTCTTGCAAAACAATCAATACTTAAAGCTCTGAATGAATTTGCAGTTTCTTTAGTTGTTACTTTACAAAAGAATCCTTGTTCTTGTTTCAATCTTTGACCAAAGACATATGATTTAAAGATCATGTCCACTTCGAAATTCTTTTGTTTCTTCCTGTTATCATCTTCGAGTCACAACATTGGTACTTTTGGTTACTGATTTTCTTGCAAACTGTCATATTTTATTATTTTTCTTAATTTGTTTTATGAGTCCACATACCCATCTGTGCACGTGCACATAAATAACATCTTCTTCTTCCCGAATTTATCATCCTCATTCCAGTTTTCTTCTTCAATTACCATGGTCAGAAGCATGGATCAACTTGACCCTTACAATTTGGTATCAGAGCAGCCGGCTGGGTTAAGCACTGACAACCAACCTGATCTCAGCCTCAACAATAACTCCAGCAATGAATCAATAGTTGCTAATCCAAGATTTCAGTATCCACCTCAACTACAGTAGTCTGAACCCTTAAATTACTACTCATACGCACCTCCAGCTATAACAATCCCAACCCCAAGGCCAAAAACCACTAATACTGCATCAGGAAATGCTGCGCCTCCACCAAGAAAAGTTGTACCACCACTAAGAAATGTTCTGCCATAACCTAGAATTGCTCCAGACTTCATAAATTCCCCATTGTACCTATCTGAACCTCTACAAGCACCCAGAAAGCAATATTCCACCATAAACTACTACAAACCCTATCCTAACCCATACCCTACAATGAAACTAGACTATCCAATGTTCTCTAATGAAGGGAAAGTGACAGACTGGTTGAGGAAGGTTGAACAGTTTTTCAATTTTCATCAAATAGAAGAAAGATTTTGGGTGGATTTTTGTTCATTTTATCTCAATAAGGAGCCAATGCGATGCTAGAACTAATATACAAAGAATGTGCAAAATCATAGGTCATGGCACGTATTTAAGGAAGAAATTATACTTAGATTTAATCACAAGGAGATGGAGATGCCATATAAAGCATTAACAGGATCAGTTTCATCTTATGTCCAAGATTTGCAGCAAACCAAGAATCAGACTGCTGTTATACCAAAAATTTCTACAACTGCTCTAAGACATCATCAGGGCCTCTTTCTTCCTAATCCATGTATTGGAGATTCTTCACTTATTATTCCAGCAGCTGTTATCCCGCCTTTGGGAAAGGCCGAGATAACCAGGAACTGACTGGAAAAAGACAAGATCACATGTCCTCAATTTGGAATGATTGATTGGGCAACTACAAATATCGATGAATTTTGCCAGTGTCCGGATCGGGCTACGATTGATAAGACACGTCAACATAAGCTGGGAACCAGCGTTCCAAATTTCGGGGCAATCCGAGTTAGTATGCTCAAGTTATCGCCAATGGGAGATGGATGAAATGATATAGGTTCGAATCCCTCAGGAATAGCATAGGTTCGAATCGATCAGAAGTAAGCCATGCTCCGAATCCATCGACCACACATTGGTTTGAATCCGTCCAAGTAGCCTTTCTTCGAATCCATCTTCACATGCCCACGTTCGAACCCATTATGGCTTCGACTCCATGTCGTAATTGTCTTCGAATCCAATAAGCAAAGGAAACTTCGTATCGATCAACCACGGCCTTCCACGATCGATACGAAGGAACATGTATTTGACCGATTCGAAGGAAGCGACTCTTCGAATCGATAACCTCGAATCCATCAAGTCCACACAGCTAAAACATAGGAATATGACCTAGAAAACTCGGAGAAAAAGGTGGATTGACCCGAAGCATACGCACCACGTCATCACTTTCATGTGCAGAAGCATGGATTCGACCCTATGGGTTCGAACCGTATCGATTCGAACGGATCCATGGGGCGAAAAACTCCATCTTGAATCGATCATAACTCAAGATCTACAAATCCAAATGCTATGAAATTTTCACAGGAGCTTGCATATACATAGAAGAATGTCCACGCCAAGTTTCATCACGATTGGACACCTTTTTGATCGATTCGAACCAAGGGTCGAATCGATCCCAAAGTGGGCCCGGATCTCCAGAATTCGGCCATGTGGGCCCCCACACATGCCAGAAGCGGTCTCCCTGAATTTTAGGCGAAATATCAGCCTCCTATACCTATAAATTGAGCCCCTGGTCATTCAAAAAGGGGATCAGAGAATTTTAGTGATAAAGCACGCCCGGACGCTGCTAGAATCATTCTACACCATCTCCTCTGCAGCTGATTTCGAATTTAAGTCTATTATCTGCTGTATTTTGCTCGAGAACACTTGTAATCTTCAAGAATTAAGCAATAAAGAGATAAAACTTCATAGTGGACGTAGGCAAATTACCGAACCACTCTAAATTGTTGTCTTCCGTGCAATTTACTTTTCTGTGACTTGGAGTTTTTGTTAGATAATCCTCATTTTCAATTTAATTTCTTCATTTATTATCTCTTCAAAAACTTCCGAAGGGCGTTTCCCAATTTTGGTGCAAACACTTTGGTGCTTTCACTGGGAAAACCCAGATTTTCTCCTGCTCTTTGGATCTGTCATCGATACCGGATTGAATAAATCTAAGAGAGAGATCCAGGTCATCAAATCCAACTTCCTTCCCTTCTATTCAGATTTGTACAAAGTCTAGGAAAGGAATTCAGCTTTCATGATGGTTAATACAAGAACCACCTCAAATGCTATCAATCAACAAGAGCAGGATCGACAGAATCCTGTGCCGCCACCTCCATCTAATCAGGATGCTACTGGGCACTCCGAACCGTCAGGTTCGGTTACCCGACAAGAGTTGCAGTTGCTACTCCAAGAGCTGACCCAGAGTCGGCAACAACTAGAAGAACAGCTACGCGCTAACGCTGAGCTAATCGACAAGCTGGATCGCCAGAAGCGAAAAAGGTCCAAGAGAGACTACGCTTCTCGCTCCTCCAGCGAGAGTTCTTCATCTTCTGATTACCACAATCGATCACCACAACCCCGACTAGATGGGAGTCGCATGCCAGTCACTGGAAATCAACCGGCACTGACCGTTGGACAACTGAGAGTTGGTCCATCAGCCAGTTTCCAAACTGGACCCTCCTCCCGAGGAGGTGCCGTTCCTCACCACACCGCAGAATACCGCACCACTAACATCGTGGCTGAACCAGGAGTCGACGCCCAAGATCAGTCGGACCTGGACCATCACCAACACGGACGTACTCCTGAATGATACGTCCCGGAAAACTATGAGCCACGAAGGCAAGACTTGGACCGTCGACAATATCTGGTCCAACCTCGAAGAACGGAACGTAATCAAACTCCGGTGCAGGCCGCACAAAACACGCAAGTGCCAGATCTATCAACTATGATACGTCAGATGATCCGTGAGAGTCAGGAATTCACAAACAACGATTGGGGAGTTTCCCGAAGTCACACTCCTTTTTCGGACAATATACTTACTGCTGAACCCCCACGGCGGTTCCGGATGCCAACTCTACCCATGTATGAGGGAAACTCCGACCCCAACCAACATATTTTGAAATATGAATGGTCGATGACCGCTGCTAGAGCCGACGATGCAGTAAAGTGTCGCAATTTCCCCATATCCTTGGGGGGCATCGCTACCATGTGGTTCACTCGATGGCCACCTCGATCCATCTCTTCATTTGACCAGTTAGCCACAAAATTCGTTGAGCAATTCCGCATGCACGTCGCAAGGCCAAAAGATGTCAACACTCTATCTAGTTTCACTCAAGCTCCCGGAGAGACACTCAGACACTACTTCAAGAGATTCCATACTGCATGTGCGGAGATCAGAAATCCAAACGATAACTCCATCCTTATGGCGTTGACTAAGGGGATCGACCCCGATTCTGAGTTTGGCAACTGGTTAGCTGGGAAACCACCTACATCATTGGACCGTTTCCATGCCAAAGCAGCTCAATTCCTGAGACGGGAAGACGCAAAACAGTCTAGGAAGCAAATCGATGCAGGACCAAGTACGGAGGGGATCCAAAGCAATGTTGCAATCAAACAGTTCGGTGAGAGCTCCGGAAAAGTCCAGTTGAACGTTAAAAACAAACAAGCCCGGCAAAGAGAGAGCGTGAATCAAATTAAAAATCGAGATCAAAATCATGGCCCGCAGCGCAAGAATCCAATGTTTGACAGTTACACTCCTCTGAATACATCACTAGAGGACCTATATTTACAAACCCATGATACAATTCAGTATCAAAAACCTGCGCCAAGACCGTCGTCAGAGAAGCAAATCCAGACGGGAAAGTTTTGCCGGTTCCATGAAAGCTACGGGCACAATACAAACGAGTGTCGTCACTTACAAGATCTCGTTGAAAAATTGATCAGAGAAAAGAAGCTGGAACAGTTTGTTCAGACGCCGCAGCCGGGAGAAGCGGGCCCATCAAATCAAAGTAATGAATCCAATTATCTGACGCAGGAAGACTCCACCCCCACCGGCTGGAGGTTGGTAGTAAATGCTGTTGGAGGTATCCCTCATCCAACAAAGCGGAGCTGGGATGAGATGAAGTCATATGCCAGCCCTACTAGGCATACGGATGCTGCATGCTGTAGACATTTGAGAAATAGAGTTCAGATCAAACGACAGAAAGCAATGACCGACGACATCGTATTTCAGTGTAGTGATGATGACAGAATCATAGTCTCGACTACCGATCCACTAGTCATATCAGCTCAGGTAGGCCATGTGTGGATGAAAAGGATCCTGGTTGACAGCGGAAGTTCCGTGAATATAATATTTAAGCGAGCCTACGATCAAATGAATCTGAATACCAAAAACTTGAAACCATGCCAATCCAGTATTCGCGGCTTTAACGGGAGCGCGGCCATACCGGTTGGAGAACTAGAAATACCAACAGAGTTGGGAACAGGACAGTGCTGCAGAATTCGAACGTTGTGATTCGTGGTGATGGACATAGATTCACCGTACAATGCTTTCTTGGGCCGACCAGCCCTTACTGAATTCAGGGCTGTTATCGCCCCATGGCGCCTAACCTTAAAATTCCCCACTGACAAAGGAATTGGTGTTGTCATGGGAGACCAGGCCGACTTAAGGACCATCATACTCCGAAAGCGAGTTTCCTGGTCGCACGATGTCAATGATCAACCCCAAACCTTCAAAATTGGTGATTTCGTCTACGGAAGAGTACACTCAACACCACCACACGTGAAACCAACGTGGGAAGGGCCATGTGTAATTAAACAGAAATTCGGGGATGACCTATTCTTGTTGTCGACATTGGGTGGTCCTATTTTGCCAAGAGCCTGGAGAAGCAAAGACCTTCGTCATTGCTACACATGACAGGCTTTATTTGATCTATGAATGCCTTGCAGTTTCCTTTACATTCTGAAATTTGAATTTGTAATAAGGCACTAACTTTGCCGTATTTTCTTATTTCAACAATAAAATACTATCTCTTCAAGCTTGAGCTGTGATTCACAGAATACAACATTCAACAATCACGACACACGAAGAGCTAAGTTCCATCAAACAATGGAATTTATTCAAATAACGAGTGACTGTGATACGACCGCCCACTCACTAAGTGAAACCCCAGCTCGGGGGCAAGTCAACACATCAAAGGCTGAACTGGACCAACACACGACAGTCCATTCAATAACTCGTTCCCAGAGCGCGAACGGACTCCGACTTCCCAAAGCGTGAATTGGAGTATAAACATTCAATAACTCGTTCCCAGAGCGCGAACGGACTCCAACTTCGCAGAGCGTGAATTGGAGTATAAACATTCAATAACTCGTTCCCATAGTGCGAACGGACTCCAACTTCCCAGAGCGTGAATTGGAGTATAAACATTCATCAATTCGTTCCCAGAGTGCGAACGGACTCCAACTTCCCAGAGCGTGAATTGGAGTATGAACATTCAATAACTCGTTCCCAGAGCGCGAACGGACTCCAAGTTCCCAAAGTGCGAATTGGAGTATAAACATTCATCAATTCGTTCCCAGAGTGCGAACGGACTCCAACTTCGCAGAGTGTGAATTGGAGTATA
Source organism: Allium cepa (assembly GCA_030765085.1). Lineage (NCBI taxonomy): Eukaryota > Viridiplantae > Streptophyta > Magnoliopsida > Asparagales > Amaryllidaceae > Allium > Allium cepa. Next base: position 938,590,535 of record CM060935.1, read on the forward strand.
AACATTCAATAACTCGTTCCCATAGAGCGAACGGACTCCAAATTCCCAGAGTCTGAATTGGAGTATAAACATTCAGCAATTCGTTCCCGGAGTGCGAACGGACTCCAACTTCCCAGAGCGTGAATTGGAGTATAAACATTCAACAACTCGTTCCCAGAGCGCGAATGGACTCCAAATTCCCAGAGCGCGAATTGGAGTATAAACGTCCAACAACTCGTTCCCAGAGCGTGAACAGAGTATAAACATTAATTCCAGGTTCCCGGAGCGCGAACTGTGTTATAAGTATCGATAACTCTCAAATTCCCGGAATGCGAACCGGATTATCGATCTCAAATTATCCTAAGTCCCCAGAACGTGGACATGTGCTTAAGATTTGCAGAAAATGCGATCAACCACCAAAATACAAATGTTGTTCCCCGAGACTAGGGGGCAGAAAAGCTAAGTGTTAATCGTTAACCAAAGTGATACTATATCCGGAGTTCAACTCATTCATCAAATCATGACAGGAAATTATATTTCCATACTTGGCATATAAAAAAAACATTGCAAAACACTTAAGTGAAAGAAAAGAGCAACTTCCCATTCCGTCAACCAACAAAAACAGGTTCGATTACATGGAAAGTCAAAAAAGTTTCAATTAAGTGGAGGTCGAATCCACATATATACACGGCTCTGAAAGAACAAAAGAAAAGGTAAAAGAATTGCTATTCACAACCATATGATAAAACAAGAAGCTCACTCCTTCTTCTTCCGGGGCTTCTTCCTCGGAGTCGAGCCGCTGGACCCGCTACCCGTCTTCCTACGGGATTTCTTGTCCTTCTTTGGAACATCCTTAGGATCTGGCATAATACCAATGTCTTCCTTAGAGCTGGAAGGGATGGAGATCCTCTTGTGAGGGCGAACTGAAGGCATGGGGGCGGTGATAGGTGTTTGTTCAGCAACGCTCGAGACAGTTACCGTGCCACCGGGAGAGATCACCATTAAAGAAGATAAATTTGAAGGAGCAATGTCGCTACCAGGACCACCAACCGTCACCATTGTGGCCATTTCCGCGCTTATCTCAGCTAAAATCTCTTCATATCGAGTCAATTGAGCTGCGCTGGATACGCTGGTGGTCGTAACAACAAAACTGAAAACTGGAGCAGCTCCACTCGTCGCAAATGAAGGATCAGGAATAGGGTCAAGAGAGTGACCAAGTAGCTCTTCAATCATTTGAACATCGAATGACATCGAGCTCCCCTCTCCCATCTCACCAGCCATGGCAGCGGTTGAGATCGCCTCGGTGACAATAACTCCGCGCGTAGGATATAAAACCGGAGGAACTGGGGGCACGAATGCGACACTCTCAGTCACTGAACAAAGGAGAGCAAAAGTAATCAGTCCAGAAAATTCTCTTGAAAATCGATACTTTAAGATATGAGGGAAATAATCAAAGTACCTTCTTTGCCTTGCCTTGGAACTTGAACAGGCTCGGAGACAGCAATCTTGCCAGAGGACAACTCCGGTTGGTCCGGGTTGTAAGCAGGAATAACTTGTGGATCAACCGCGGCGGTAGCTTCGGATGAAGTAGGGATAGGTACTTCGATGTTCTCACTATGATGCGCGACACCCGAACCTTCACCAATCTCCGCTTGATGAAGGCCAAGTCTTTCTTTCTCAACAGAGATTATCGCCTCGTGAAGAGTTTTTCTCTCATCCTCGCTAAGTAAACGTGACTCGAGCTCAAACTCATCTAATACTCCATCCGGGCAAGACATCCTCTTGTTCTCCAATAATTTCCTCCAGGCATTGTAGAGAGGCATCGAGTAATCTCCTAGCCAGGAGAGATTTCTATGCTCTAACACATTGGCATTATATGTGCCCAAGAGTTCGTCAAATTCGACCTCCATCTTGAACCTCTCTGCCTGGACTCTCTCCTCCGCCTCCGTTTCAACCTCCTTAACCCTTGCAACTGCCGCATCACGCTCAGCTCGGAGAGATACAGCTTGCTCACACGCTTCTTGCGCGGCCGTATTAGCATCGTCTTTTTCTTTGTTCATATCAGCAAACTTAGCCTTTAATTCCTCTAGTTCTTTGACTGCCGCATCCCGCTCGGCTTCAACGTTTTTGTATCGATGGCCCAAATCTTCCACCAAAGTGCAATGTGCCTGTTGCATCTTCGCCATCTCAACTAATGTCTCATCAACCTTTTTTAATGACTCAGTTTCGGCCTTACGGGAAGATTCCGCCTCAGATTGGAGTATGTCAATAATGCGATTCTTCTGAGCCAAGTCGGCTTCCAGTTTCTCGATAATTTTGGCCCGATCAAAGGCTGCTTTTGAAGCTTTAACAGCCGCTTTATACCATTCTTTGTACTGAGCATAGAAATCACAGGTGTAGCTAAGTGCCGTGGTCACGGCGTCTTCGGGGATTCTTTTAAGATTAGGAGGAAAAATAGAAGCGTCGAAGCAAATCTCCGGAAAATCCCTCTTCAATTGAGCAAGTCTGATGGCCCCTTCACCAGATGGTTCAATAGGGACCTCCTTCGCAGCCGTGGTCGTAGCAACCTCAGTTCTAGAACGGTGTGGCTCGAGCCTCGAAACCTGCGAAGATGGTTGATGTCGCAAAGGCTTAGACACCTGAATATGGCTTCGGGGTGGCGGAGGAGAACGAGAGGAGGAGCGGTGTCTCCGATCTCTATCCGATCGCTCCTGACTGGAATAACTGCGATGATAATCCCTGGCATAATATTCCTAGCCATGATGCCTTCGTTCACGATCGCGATCGAAGTCTCCACGTCGAGATTCGTAATAAGACGAAGGGTGATGTACTCGTCAGAGTTTGTCCAATGTAGAGTGACGGCCAGACATAGCACCTGAAAAAGAGAAGCAATTCAGTCAAATACCAGGCGAAAGCAATACAATTTGTATGGAAGCCGTGTAGTGTTATGAAAGTGTATGCAAATGTGCAAAACCCCCGACCAACCAGAAGTGTCGACTGCACTAACAGGTAAAGGCTCGCTTATTTCAAACGCTTCCCGGAGTTCATCCAACCCGGACTCGTGGTGGAGAGATACGTATTCCGGGATGGGAATGTCATCCAGTCCTATAAAAATGCTTCTTGATTGACAAGGAGCAGCGTCAGAGGTAGTAATTCCGAGGATCAAACGAGACACGACTACAGACTTCCGTCTCTTAAGTTTAGGGACAACAGCCTTGCCTTTTCGCTTTTCCTCTATTCGGGAAAGATCAGCCGCTAACTCGGTATCAGTAGGCGTCCTCTCGTCGTCGCTCATTTCTCTTATCACTACGCCGGGTTTTCTTTTCGCCGTCTTCTTCTTTGTCTTCGAAGCCGATTTCGCCAACCCCTCGATGAAAATACTCTGGTCCGTCTCAATTAAACCCAGCGTCCTTAAGTTATCATCAGTTAACACCGAGTCGATGTGCCGCAAATCACTCGGGACCCCTTGTAAACATTGGACAACGCCTTTGTAGTGACCACCGTCAGGCCTTGAGATGATAGCTGCAAGAAAAACACCTGATATTAGTTCAAGTGTTGTTAACGACTATTAAAGAAAGCTTGTGCGATTTACGACACTTACGTCTAGACAGCCATCGCCTAGCGAATCCTAGGGGGCATCGAACAAAAAACCATTTGTTCTTAAAATAACTGAGTCTGGTCCAGGCTCCTGTCACAATCTGGCATTTTCTAACTGCTTCCAAAAAGGTGAAAGATGGACTATCGCCCCTGCTCTTGAAGTTGAATATGTGTCTAATCTCAGTTGGCCGTGGCGGACGAAAGAGATGATCCATAAATAAAACGAAAACACTGTTCAGCAATGCGTGTCCATTGGGATGAAGTTTTGAGGGGGCGATTCCAATGAACGATAACATCTCCCTGATATATTGGTTAAATGGAGGGAGAGTTCCAGCCGCACAGGCATGGCGATAGAAAGCAGTATACCCCTCGGGCGGATTGTGAGGTCTATCATCAACGCCCGGTAGCAAAACGTCGTCGGGGGATAAGTTATGTTTCAAACATATCCGACCCAATAATGCTTCGGAGATATTGGACTGGACAGAATCAACGGGGTCCTCGATAAATAAAGCCTCCGGCAATTCGTCCGGAGCCGGATCTATTACTTCAGGAGGGATTTCTGGAATCTCAAGCACTGGAGGAGGCGAGCTTTGTACCTCTTGTTGTTGAGAACTTGAAGACTCCATAATTAACTAACTCACCAGAAAGCGGCGTTAAGTACAAAAGAAGCCCGTATATTCCCCAGTGCGAAGTATATGAATATGTCGTGTAGTGCAAGTGTTGTGCATAACTTAAGCAGATTTTACAAGCTAGAACAAGATGTCTGAATGATGAAACTTTGAAATTTGAGAATGGAAATGACCGTCATCACTGACTGTCACTTCCACATCATGCAGATGCTACTGACCAATTCAAGTATAAATCGGTTATGTTTTGATCAAGTCACAGTTCCATCGACGAGCTTCAAAAAGGAAGTCAAGTCTTACCGTCAAGTTCGATTGTGCAAGGCCGAAGCTCGTCGGAGTCAAGTATGCTAAAGTTCATTAAGTTCATCAAAATTCAACTTGAGATCGGTCGTAGTTCAGATGTTGGAGCAAATCAGAAGATCAGAAGTTTCAGATGTCAGAAACGTTCGAATCGATTGACTCGAATCGATACGAGACGAATCGAAGGCGTTCGAATCCATACACCTCGACTCCATGAAAGGTCGACTCGGTGAAGCCTTAGGGTGGAAGAGCACTTCGAATCCATAAGCGCTGCATAGCTTCGAATCGATCACATTACATACCTTCGAATCGATCAGGGTATCACTGCTTCGAATCGAAGCCTCGCGCTTGATATCGATTCGAATAGTTCATTCCTGCATCGATTCGAAATCTTGCATTCTAGATCGATTCGAACTACACATGCTCAGATCGATGCGAAGCAAGGATGCTTCTCTATGATAACACTTAAGATCGAAACGATTTGGATGGTTTCGCTCCCCAGATCCATCGAGTCGACCAACTCCATTCAGATCTCATGACTCTTCAGATTTGTCAGATGAAAAGAATTGAAATCGATGACGAAAAGTCTAGTTTCATCGTCCTACACTCGAGTCAAATTCCTTAATTACCTAGTTGGATTCGATTAACAGACGAAAACTTGGAAAAATTGGATCGATTCGTGCAAGATGCAATTGTCTCTGGCTCTGGAGGATCGATTCGAAGATACGGTTAAAGCGATAGTAAAAAAGTAAAAAATAAAAGTGAAGTTGGCCTTGAGTATTTATATGGGTTCCACAGAAAGCGCGTGACTCTTCGACTCCCGGTTGTGGTGACTTTCTACCACCGGTCACTCGCCATGCTCCATCGATTCGAACGATCGCTCAATAACCCACTACGTTCGAATCCATCCCAGCGTAGAGCCGTTGCTTCGAATCCATCACACGGCTGAGTCCATACTTCACTTCGAATCCATTGCCTTCCTATCCTTTACACGATCGAATCCATCCCAACTTTATCGATGCGAGGCATCATCGATTCGAGGAAGCACTAAGCAAAGGCTAGATTAAAAACCATCGACTCGAAGACAATCGATTCGAACATACGTGACTTCGAACCCATCAAAGGACGTCGATGAGAGCAAACGAATCGCTATGATTTGAAAAATTACTTGTCTACCTTTTATACCGATTCAGGAGAGGATCGATACAAGAGGACGATTACAAACAATCATAAAAACAGTGTTTTAACTCGAATCTCAAGATCGGTTCAGGAGAGGACCGATGCAGAATTCGATAACAAACCGAACTAACAACGACTTGCAATCACGCAACGTTAACCAAAGTCAAGGTGGTACATATATGCACATATGTCTGACTAATGTTTGATCTGTATTATTCACAGGGATCAAATGTCCATTTCGTCGTGATGTAGACGAGGAACAGCCGATCGCGATCATACGACGATTGGCTACAGCAATAAAGAATACAACTCTCAGCAAAGCATGTTCTAATTGTCCAACGATAGACTGCAGCTTTTCAAAGCACATCATGTTTACACAAGACGTACTTTGGGGGGCAAATGTTACCCCGCCTTTTGGCAAGGCCGAGATAACTAGGAACTGATTGGAAAAAGACAAGATCACATGTCCTCAATTTGGAATGATTGATTGGGCAACTACAAATATCGACGAATTTTGCCCGAGTCCGGATCGGGCTACGATTGATAAGACACGTCAAGCTAAGCTGTGGAAACCAGCGTTCTAAATTTCGGGGTAATCCGAGTTAGTATGCTCAAGTTATCGCCAATGGGAGATGGATGAAATGAAATAGGTTCGAATCCCTCAGGAATAACATAGGTTCGAATTGATCAGAAGTAAGCCATGCTCCGAATCCATCGACCACACATTGGTTCGAATCCGTCCAAGCAGCCTTGCTTCGAATCCATCTTCACATGCCCACGTTCGAACCCATTATGGCTTCGACTCCATGCCGTAATTGTCTTCGAATCCAATAAGCAAAGGAAACTTTGTATCGATCAACCACGGCCTTCCACGATCGATACGAAGGAACACGTATTTGACCGATTCGAAGGAAGCGACTCTTCGAATCGATAACCTCGAATCCATCAAATCCACACAGCTAAAACCTAGGAATATGACCCAGAAAACTCAGAGAAAAAGGTGGATTGACTCGAAGCATACGCACCACGTCATCACTTTCATGTGCAGAAGCATGGATTCGACCCAATGGGTTCGAACCGTATCGATTCGAACGGATCCATGGGGCGAAAAACTCCATCTTGAATCGATCATAACTGGAGATCTACAAATCCAAATGCTATGAAATTTTCATAGGAGCTTGCATATACATAGAAGAATGTCCACGCCAAGTTTCATCACGATTGGACACCTTTTTGATCGATTCGAACCAAGGGTCGAATCGATCCCAAAGTGGGCCCGGATCTCCAGAATTCGGCCATGTGGGCCCCCACACATGCCAGAAGCGGTCTCCCTGAATTTTAGGCGAAATATCAGCCTCCTATACCTATAAATAGAGCCCCTGGTCATTCAGAAAGGGGATCAGAGAATTTTAGAGATAAAGCACGCCCGGACGCTGCCAGAATCATTCTACACCATCTCCTCTGCTGCTGATTTAAAATTTAAGTCTATTATCTGCTGTATTTTGCTCGAGAACACTTGTAATCTTCAAGAATTAAGCAATAAAGAGATAAAACTTCATAGTGGACGTAGGCAAATTGCCGAACCACTCTAAATTGTTGTCTTCCGTGCAATTTACTTTTCTGTGACTTAGAGTTTTTGTTAGATAATCCTCATTTTCAATTTAATTTCTTCATTTATTATCTCTTCAAAAACTTCCGAAGGGTGTTGCCCAATTTTGGTGCAAACAGCAGCCTCACCTCTTAATCCAAGGAAGGCAGAAAGCAATGATCCAACAACTGACAAGTTGCTCGAAAGGAGAAGAGATGTACTATATTTTGGTTGTAATGAAGAATCTAATATGAAGCAAAAAAATGAGAAAGACAACAATGAAGAAACTAATGCTAAAGTTGGTGCTTCTAGATTGAATTTGAAAATAGTGGAAGGATCTAGTGAAAACAAAGATGTAGTCAAGTCCGTTAATTTGAAGGGGGTGGATAATAAGAGAGCACTACAGGACATTGAAAATTTAATTGGGGTTCATCATCCAATTGTCACTGCAAAGTGACAATTAAATAACAAGAGTCCAGTGGTAACCAGGCGGCCCATTACTCGGAAATATGGAGCTGCATTTGAAAACAAATCACAATCTTGTGATCAAGTGGAACAGATATCTGATCGTGCTTATACAAGAGAAGAAGCTCTTTCAGCGAACAATTTGGAGTTCAATTTTTCTATGCCAACTCCTTGTGTTTTCTTACATAGAATTCTTAAGGCAGCAGAGTTTGATGAAAAGTTGAAACAACTTTCTCATTATATGAATGAACTTGGCATTGTGGAGTATGAAATGCTCAAGTTCAAACCTTCTCTATTTGCGGCTTCTGTAGTATTTACTGCTAAATTTTGTTTCCAAGGATTTAAAAGTTGGTCAAAGGCCTGTATTAATTACAGCACCTACACTCATGATCAGCTCATCAAGTGCTCTCATATGGTGGTAAAGCTTCATCAAAAGTCTGGACAAGACAAGCTGAAATCAATTCCTGGTGTATCAAATTTAATGATAAATGTGATGATCAATAATCAATGTGCATTTAAATGGCATGTATGTCGCATCAAGTATTATGATGAAGATGCTATATTTATATTTGACCCAGGTGGTGCGTGTAAATTTTTATTCAAGGGGATTGTCACCCGACCTTGAGGACAAGGTCTGTTGTTAAAGAGTGAGGGAATTGTAACAGTCAAAACTCAGTAGCCATGATTGTTGAACAAGGAAGCTGCTGTTCTCAGGCAGAAAAGGAAGAAGATGTCAAGCTTCGGTCAGATTCATCGGAGATAGCCAAAGAATAACTGTAGCCGTGACTGGATGCTGCAGGAAGGCAACATGTGCTTCAACGGCCGAAGACTTCATTTGAAATGCCAGATATAGGTGTGTATCAGAGTGTCATGTGTGTTTGCCCCAAAATTGGTCACAAACACCCAATATCACGAAAGCACCCGTTTACGTACTCAACTCGATAATAATCAACACAGAACTCAGCAACAATCAATATGGAATTCAGCTCTAAGTAGCAAATCACAGTAATTCACAAACAACAATCACAAACACAGGATTTATAGTGGTTCGGCGTTCGCGCCTACGTCCACTTTGAAGGTTTTCTCTTTATTGCTTTGCTCGATTCAATCGATTACAACGGATTACAATTGACAATAGCTTTGAAATCTGAATACAACAGTGATTCTGATGAATAGACTTGAATCCGGCAGAGTCTTGGTGTTCAATGGCAGACGTTCTTCGAAGATCCCTTTTCTGAAGGCTTCAGGGTGCTATTTATAGGCGTTGGAGGCCCAGATCTTGCTGAAACTTCGGGAGACCTCTTCTGGCACGTGAGTGGGCCCACGCGACCGACCCCACCAAGTGTCGTCTCGATCTGACATCGATTCGAAGTCATTTCGAACCCATCAAGAAATGGTCCAATCGAGCTGAAACTTGGCAGGAACAATCTTTACCTTGTATGGAGGCTACTGTGAAAATTTGGTTGCATTTGGATTTGTGGTTGAGGAGATATGATCGGTTCGAAATGGTGTTTCTCGGTTGGCTGTAGAGTTCGAACCCATCATCTTCGAAACCATGACTTCGAATCCATGGACACACGTGATTCTGCAGTGACGTGGCGCGTGCTCCTCGAATCGATCCTGTTTTGTCTCAGAGTTGACCGCTTCGCACCCATGGATTTCGCCTCGTTCGTATCGTGGGGCGACACGTCATCCAAGTTAGTTGACTTGGTGGGTACGAACAAGTGAATGTCCTTGGGTTCGAATGCGACCGTTTCGAACCAAGGTGTACTCGTGGGTTCGAACTCGATCGATTCGAACAAGATCGATTCGAAGCGACTTGGATTCGAAGCTGGTGGGCTTGAATGGATTCGAAGATGATGGTTTCGAATGTAATGGAGTCGAAGTACATGATGGCTGCTGGATTCGAGGCACGGCCATGTCTCGTGGGTTCGAACTACTGCTAGGATGATGGGTTCGAACTTCATGGATTCGAAGGAAGGACACCGGATGGGTTCGGAGTAAAGGTTTAGTTCATGGATTCGAAGGTGAGTCACTGTGATGGTGTCGAGGCCGATGGAGTCGAAGCAGGGATGGTTTCAGTTGGATGGAGTCGAAGGAAAATGTTAGCTGATGGATTCGAACGCCACCTCTTCGTATGGATTCGAACATGATGGGTTCGAACTAGATGGGTTCGAACGTACGAAAGGTGATGGGTTCGAACTGAGCAATGTCCATCCCTCTTAACTTGGATCCATCATAACTTGAGCATACGACCTCGGATTGACTTGAAATTTGAAATGACGACTCATACGATCTTTATTGTCATGCTCTATCAATTTTGGTCCGTTCCGGACTCGGACAAAATTCATCGATATCCATAGCAAAGTGAAGTATAATCAATTTCTGAGACGGACTGTCTTTTGTTTTCGATCAATCTTTTGGTATCACGGCTTTGCCAAAAAGCAGGATAACATTTTGCCCCCCAAAACATGTCTTGCGGTAGGAAGGTGTGTTTTGTAATGCTTTGAGTTGGACGTTCGTATCCGATCATCAACCTGCAAAGAACTTGATAGTTTCATATGGCCTCAAATGACGATCGTTCGGGATCGAGCCATTTGGGATGAAGCGCGGCCGTTCGTGGTCAAGCGCTCAACTTCAAATGACGATCGTTCGTGATCGAGTCATTCGAGGTGAAGTGCGACCGTGCGCGGTCGAGCGTATAAATCCATGTGTCGATCGTTCGGGATCGTATACTGTTTGAGGTGAATTGGGACCGTTCGCGGTCCGTGCCGTTCGCGGCATAGGATGGGATAGGACCGTTCGCGGTCGATGCCGTTCGCGGCAAATGATGAGATGGGACCGTTCGCGGTCGATGCCGTTCGCTGCAAATGATGGAATAGGACCGTTCGCGGTCGATGCTATTCATGGCAAAAGGTTGAATGGGACCGTTCGCGGTCGATGCCGTTCGCGGCAATTGATGATCGTTCGCGACCAAGTGCCATTCGAGGCGAATGGTGACCGTTCAAGGTCGGATTTTATAATTAGTGAATCATGACCGTTCGCGGTCGGTGCCGTTCAAGGCAGAGAGTGATCGTTCGCGATTGTGTGCCGTTCGAGGCGAATTTGTGACCGTCCGCGGTCGGGTGTTGGACCTTAAGTGACGACCGTTCGCGATCAAGCCATTTGAGGTGAGGTGAGTTGTGACTGTTCGAAGTCGAGTGCCGTTCGAGGCGAATTGTGTGCCCGGGAGGGCTTGATGTTATCGATGCCAGGGTCACGTTCGGGTGAGATCCTGGATCGTTTGTCAGGGGGGTTCATCGCCATCTCAGAGCATGCCTAAGGATCGTTCGCGACCCCGTACATGTGTAAGTAGCTTAGCCATTCCAGAGTTATCAGAATCAAATATCTATTACACGGATGAGTTTCAAAAACAATGTCCAAACAAACAGAGTCTAAATGTTCAAATTTAAATGACATGAAAGCAAAGCATGGATGTCAAAGTGTAAGTTCCCACTACGAAACAGTTAATGATCACTCAGAGCGTGCCTGAAGATCGTTCGCGATCTCGCACATGTGTAAATGATTTAACTGTGTTAGTGGAAGCTTACAACTTGTTCATCGTTATTTTACTCAATTGATAACCAAACGGTGCCTTGATTCAGGGTCGCCTCTAGCTGATGTGGACGGTGGTCGTTCTGGTTCCGCCACAGGAGCTCGCCTCCTTACATATTGAAGGAGCATACCGTTCCTGATATGCCCTTCCACCTCGTCCTTCAGGTGCCTACAATCATTAGTGTTATGACCATTTAATTCATGGAATACACAGAACTTATCTGATTTCCTTTCGTCAGAGGTAGGATCCCTTCGCATCGGTCTACGATATGGAATCTGTTCTTTGGTATCCTGATAAATTCGTTCCAGGCTCTCGTTCAGCTCAGTGTAGGTGGTGAATCGCGTCTCCCTCCGTTGCCGCTTTGATCTGTCTCCGTCATTCTCAATCCTTCTTTTACCTTTATCCTTGTCCGAGTCCCTTCTAGAGGGCTTTTCGTCTTTGAGTGCATAAACTTCTATCCCATCTCCTTCTTCTCTTTCTGCATTCGCATCCTCTAATCGTAAAAACTTTTCTGCCTCATGATAGAATTCCCCCAGATCTACGGGTGGATCCTTAGTTAATGAATTTTTGAACTCCGTTCCGTCTGCTATTCCGGACACAGCCGCCATCATAACCATGGATGGATCCGGTCTATCCACCGAAGCTGCCACCGCATTGAACCGTGTCAGGAAACTTCTCAATGTTTCTCCAGCCTTCTGTTTTAAAGTTGCCAACGTCATCACATTCTTGGGTCTTGTAATGTGAACCCTGAATTGCCTCATAAATCTCTCAGTTAAGTCATTCCATGTTCCAATGGACCCACTATCTAATTGCCTGAACCATAACGCCGCAATATCCGCCAAGTATAGTGGAAAGCACCGGGCCATAACCTCCTCTGATGCCCCCAGCACTTCCATATGCCTCATATATTTTGTCAGATGGACCGTGGGGTCCGTTCTCCCGTCATACATATCCAACGATGGTAATTTGAAATCTGGTGGGTTTCTAGCTCGTCTGATTGCCGGAGTGAAAGGACTCCTATTAACATCCTCTAGGTCTTTGTTCACCAAACCGCCTCTCATTGCTCGCCTAACCATCTCTGCCAACTTGTCGGTGTCTCCAAGATGTAACCTTCGTTCGTTACTTTCATCCTGCCCCCCGAGTTCACGAGGGAACTCTGAGATCTGCCCCCTTGACTGAGCGTTCATTCCTCTGCTGTCTCCAGGTTGCGCAGATATTCCTCTTTCTCTCTCCGAAATTGGACCAATATTCTCCATGGGTGTGCCCCCTAATCCGGGTGCGACGCCGGATGGTCCTGCTTCGTTCTGGACTCCATTGGCTTCTCTATTCTGTGCTCCAAGCTGTCCTATCTGTTGAAACAAACTCTGGATCAACTCCTCTTGCTTCTTCATCATCGTCTCCATCTCGTCCCTAGTGATGTAGATCGATGGTTGATTCGCTCCTGAGGAAGCCTCCTGACTTCCTTGTTGTTCACTCCTCTCTGGCCTTGGCCTTCGGCTTGATTGTCTCATCATAATTTCTCAAATCTAAACTTTCAAACTTTCTATGAATCAATTATCAACTAGTAGAACTCCTGAGTTCAGTTTCTCAGTGAAAGCACCAAAATGTTTGCGCCAAAATTGGTCACAAACACCCAATATCACGAAAGCACCCGTTTACGTACTCAACTCGATAATAATCAACACAGAACTCAGCAACAATCAATTTGGAATTCAGCTCTAAGTAGCAAATCACAGTAATTCACAAACAACAATCACAAACACAGGATTTATAGTGGTTCGGCGTTCGCGCCTACGTCCACTTTGAAGGTTTTCTCTTTATTGCTTTGCTCGATTCAATCGATTACAACGGATTACAATTGACAATAGCTTTGAAATCTGAATACAACAGTGATTCTGATGAATAGACTTGAATCCGGCAGAGTCTCGGCATTCAATGGCAGACGTTCTTCGAAGATCCCTTTTCTGAAGGCTTCAGGGTGCTATTTATAGGCGTTGGAGGCCCAGATCTTGCTGAAACTTCGGGAGACCTCTTCTGGCACGTGAGTGGGCCCACGCGACCGACCCCACCAAGTGTCGTCTCGATCTGACATCGATTCGAAGTCATTTCGAACCCATCAAGGAATGGTCCAATCGAGCTGAAACTTGGCAGGAACAATCTTTACCGTGTATGGAGGCTATTGTGAAAATTTGGTTGCATTTGGATTTGTGATTGAGGAGATATGATCGGTTCGAAATGGTGTTTCTCGGTTGGCTGTGGAGTTCGAACCCATCATCTTCGAAACCATGACTTCGAATCCATGGACACACGTGATTCTGCAGTGACGTGGCGCGTGCTCCTCGAATCGATCCTGTTTTGTCTCCAAGTTGACCGCTTCGCACCCATGGATTTCGCCTCGTTCGTATCGTGGGGCGACACGTCATCCAAGTTAGCTGACTTGGTGGGTACGAACAAGTGAATGTCCCTGGGTTCGAATGCAACCATTTCGAACCAAGGTGTACTCGTGGGTTCGAACTCGATCGATTCGAACAAGATCGATTCGAAGCGACTTGGATTCGAAGCTGGTGGGCTTGAATGGATTCGAAGATGATGGTTTCGAATGTAATGGAGTCGAAGTACATGATGGCTGCTGGATTTGAGGCACGGCCATGTCTCGTGGGTTCGAACTACTGCTAGGATGATGGGTTCGAACTTCATGGATTCGAAGGAAGGACACCGGATGGGTTCGGAGTAAAGGTTTAGTTCATGGATTCGAAGGTGAGTCACTGTGATGGTGTCGAGGCCGATGGAGTCGAAGCAGGGATGGTTTCAGTTGGATGGAGTCGAAGGAAAATGTTAGCTGATGGATTCGAACGCCACCTCTTCGTATGGATTCGAACATGATGGGTTCGAACTAGATGGGTTCGAACGTAAGAAAGGTGATGGGTTCGAACTGAGCAATGTCCATCCCTCTTAACTTGGATCCATCATAACTTGAGCATACGACCTCGGATTGACTTGAAATTTGAAATGACGACTCATACGATCTTTATTGTCATGCTCTATCAATTTTGGCCCGTTCCGGACTCGGACAAAATTCATCGATATCCATAGCAAAGTGAAGTATAATCAATTTCTGAGACGGACTGTCTTTTGTTTTCGATCAATCTTTTGGTATCACGGCTTTGCCAAAAAGAGGGATAACAATGTGCACACTGATACAGACTTTCTTCTTGTTTGAGTGGGTTAGTGGGCTAGTTTGTGTTGTTTGAGTGGGTTAGTTTGTGTTGTAATGGGTGTTTGGGCTGTGTGGGTTAAGTGAGAAGAGAGAGTACTTTTGGTTTGGGTTGTGTATAAATACAGGGGTCACCTTGTAAATTGGGAGACGAGAACGAAAAGATAAAGTTCATTTTTGAATTCTAAGTTTCTGTTGTCAAATTTAGTTTCTGTTTCTTTTACATTTTTTTTGTCCAGTTCTTCAATTCTCGTTCTAATTTCACTTTATTTGATTTTCTACTTGTTATTCTTGCATTTATCTTCTCTTTAGCTTTTGATATTGTCTCCAGTTCTTGTCTTCTGTTCTTGGCTATTTCCTCAAGAATTCTCAGAATAAAAAGAACCAATTTTTTCTTGCTACTGTACAATGTGAAATTCCTTATTTCATTCCAGTTTAATTCTCTGCTATGCTGTTGATTCTTGTGAAGAACATTATTGTTACGGTTCATTTCTTGTAGTTGAAGTTACTGCGTTTGTTTTTCATTTATGTTTCATTCTTGAAATTGAATCTCAGATCTTGAATCTTGGTCCATTGCTTTTTTTTTACTTTCTGTAATTATGTGTTCTTCTTCCTGTTTGAATATCATTCCATTCCAGATTTCTGTAGTTAACATGGTGAATTCTTGCAAAACAATCAATACTTAAAGCTTTGAATGAATTTGCAGTTTCTTTGGTTGTTACCTTACAAAAGAATCCCTGTTCTTGTTTCAATCTTTGACCAAAGACATATGATTTAAAGATAATGTCCACTTCGAAATTCTTTTGTTTCTTCCTTTTATCATCCAACATTGGTACTTTTGGTTACTGATTTTCTTGCAAACTGTCATATTGTATTTTTTTTCTTAATTTGTTTTCTGAGTCCACAAACCATCCGTGCACGTGCACATAAATAACATCTTCTTCTTCTTCCCGAATTTATCATCCTCATTCCAGTTTTCTTCTTCAATTACCATGGTTAGAAGCACGGATCAACTTGACCCTTACACATAGTCAGATTTCAATACGCAAATCGTATCTGGAAACGAGTAGATCTAAAATTTTGATTTTTTTCGACTTCAAAGTTCAGCTCTGGGTTTTGATTCGTTTAGGCATCCCGACTGTCGAGTTCGATTTTCAGAGGACGTCGAAGATTCTGATTAGCATTGGCAGTCAAGTATGGGAGAATCTGTAAGGCAACGCAGTTCCTATAATCGCCAGTAACAGAAGATTCGAAGAGGATATGTTGAGCTTCATTATAGACGGGTATAAAAAGCAGACAAACGACGATTTCGTTGTAGGGCTGACTGTGGCGTTGGAGAAAGGCAGTGAAATCGCCTACAAGTGCCTTCGACGGTTATGGTAACCGTTTGGAAAACGTGTGCAAGCAGTTCATGAAAGATATGGTAACTGCTTGAAAAGGGGTGCGAAAGTCACGTGAGCAAGTTAAGGGACGCAACTGTTTTGAATTTCAAATGTTGGATTTCCCGATGGTAAATGGGCCTGATAGCCAGTGACTATTGGACAAAGAAGGAAATTTGTTTTGAGCAGCTTTTAGACCTGATGTATTGGATCCTAATACTCTTCCACGTTTGCTGCAATTGTCAGAACGTGAACTTGTGTATGTTATTGGGCTTGTTCGGGTAGAATTTGTAATACGGGTTGTGTTTATTAAGGTTTAAGTAGATTTGTAGCCTCATTACTGCTTGGACTACTGTATTGTATTGTAATTAGTAATTTATGTTAAAGCAATAAAAGAAACTAAGTTTATATATATATATATATATATATATATATATATATATATATATATTTGTGTGCAAAAGGATCCGCGGCCCCTTTATTTAGCACCATCATTTATCCCTTTGATATTAACCATATGTTTATATTTAAATAATTGATCTTTCTTTCTTTTGTCAAAAAGGATCCTAATATATAAGTTGCTTTGACTACAAACTATCTCCGCTCATCTTTCTCGTGTATACTATAGTTACAAAAATACAGGCAAATAGGATAATCGTGCAGCAAACTTAGAATGGTTTCATTGTCAATGCCTTATAGTTTTACATCTACAACTCTTAGGAGCAGTGGCGTACGCATAAATTTTACATCATGGAGGCGGAAAAAATATTTGAGTTTCGAATTCATCATATTTTATAGTAACTAAACACATTTATGGTCAAAAAAACATTTATATTAGCATTTGTTAAGCATAAAGCTCAGTTAAGAATGAAGGAATGAAAGAAGGTCTATGAAAGCGTTGTGGCAGCTTCGCAAGAATTGAAAAGCAAGGTTTCGTCATAATTCAAAATTGGGGTTTCGAAGGCATTAGAGTAGCTTTCGAAGAGGTTGGAATGATGCCGCAAGCACCTGATGCTTCTGCAAGCGTTAAATGGAGTATGGGCTTCCGAATGTGTCGAAAAGGGAAATGACAACCCTTATGCTTAAGTTGATCCTTTCGAAGTAGTTGGTACCACATGAGTAAAAGAGTTTTGAACGTGTTAAAAATATATTTCAAAGGTATCGAATAACAAGCTTTCACACATATATCAGATCCTTCGGAACGATTGAAGAAGATCTTACCAAAACAACCCTTTCAAAACCAAAGACTAGCCTATAGTATTGGTTTAACCCTTCCACAAGTATTAGGGAGGTTTCACACGTGACCAGTATTGCTTCCACAAACATCAAAGGATGAGCTTCCACATTAACCAAGGAGATACTTTCGAAAGCCACCTTTCGCAACAATCATCTACCTACCAAGAAGCCTCCTTCATTACAATTAACTTTCACAATGATCCTTCCGCCACCATTTAAATCCTTTCGAAACTTTCACACGTGACCAGTATTGCCTCCACAAACATCAAAGGATGAGCTTCCACATTAACCAAGGAGATACTTTCTGTGACGCCCCACCTCTATACCCACGCTAGCCAAGGACACTACAGAGTAATGTCGTCAACTAACATGGAGAATAAGGCTGTTGAGGAGCGACCATCTGTGTAATTGCTTTGTGCGAGCAACGATATGCCTGATAAAATATAACATGGATTTCATCTCAAGAGGAAATCCGACATACCGACACAAACTCAAAGCTACTACATAGTGGCTATATATAATCTTCGGAAACAAATATAGAAATAAACATAACATAAATTAGCCACAGACAATTCATATCACAAAGGCGGAAATAGATATGAATATTACACATAAAAGTGTATATCAGAGTAGTGGTCAAATAAGATCCACAACATCATAAAAGAATAGATACAAGTGCTAGATAAATGAATATGTATACATCAAGGAGTCTATTTCTCAAATGCATACAACAAAAACTACTAGACTAAAGTAGTTAAGCAAAAGTCAGAAGATGGTTCCAGATAGGATGTCATGAGGAAGCACCTGTAATATCTCAGTCTGACCCGAGTATTATTTAATAAGAAAATAATAAACGGATCAGTCTAGTTATAATTATCAGATAAAATGAGATATAATAAGAGATATAATAAAAAGATGTATGATAACCAAAAATGTCATACTACGACAAGTATACATTCGAGAACCACGAAAGTCATACAAAATCCCAAGAATCTCATAGCATCAAAAAGAATATCATATTCTTTATTTAATTCACCAAGCCACAATAAATGACATACATATCAATGCCAACTGAAAAAAGTGGTGAAACATAAATTCCAGAAATCATCATATAGGAATCTAGAAATCACAAGAAAAGGTTGGCCAAGACATTGATGTAGTGCAAACGGTTCATCCAATGAATCCAAAAAGCCAAGACATTGATGTAGTGCAAACGGTACATCCAATGAATCAAAAAGCAAAGACATTGATGTAGTACAAACGGTACATCCAATGAATCCGAAAGCAAAGACATTGATGTAGTGCAAACGGTACATCCAACGAATCCAAAAAGCCAAGACATTGATGTAGTGCAAACGGTACATCCAACGAATCCAAAAAGCCAAGACATTGATGTAGTGCAAACGGTACATCCAACGAATCCAAAAGCAAAGACATTGATGTAGTGCAAACGGTACATCCAACGAATCCAAAAGCAAAGACATTGATGTAGTGCAAACGGTACATCCAACGAATCCAAAAGCAAAGACATTGATGTAGTGCAAACGGTACATCCAATGAATCCAAAAGCAAAGACATTGATGTAGTACAAACGGTACATCCAATGAATTCAAAAGCAAAGACATTGATGTAGTGCAAACGGTACATCCAATGAATCAAAAAGCAAAGACATTGATGTAATACAAACGGTACATCCAATGAATCAAAACATATTAAAAGTACATGGGTCGCTAGCCCACAAAGAAATGAGACGAAGTTCAACAGAATGAGGTACAGTCCTCCACGTGGACAAAGAGACATCGTACGTTGCTAGTCTAAACTATAAAATGATCATCATCGATCATCAAGAAGTGTCAATTACAATAAGCTAGTAAATATACGAGTTTAGCATCATGTCCCATAACCACTAGCTTAACTTAAATATTTGCGAACAAATTGTAGATCTTCACTAGAAAATTATCACAAGAGATTCAATCGAACAAGTCCAAGAATTAACCAACGAAGTAAACGCAAGCGTTTCATACCACTTGCTTTACTAAGTCGTTTAATTAGATTTTTCATACGAGTAAGGTAAAAGCTTGTATATACTAATAGGTTGGAAAACGGTTTCATAAACGAGTTTGATATTGAAAATAGAGTTTAAATAATCTTTGATAAAGAGTTTGAATATTTACTACTAGTGTAGAAACCTTTGTATTTTTTTAAGTCACAAACCATAAAAATGATTGTAGAAACAATCAATCATTAAAATCCACATACGAAGACGTGAATCAAATCCAAAGAAACCGATAAAGAATCTATCGAAATGGATATTCAAAAATCCCTAAAAAGGAGTCATCAAAGTCGTAATAAATGATAACAACAAATAGGATCATCACGAATCGATTCAAATTGGACATTCAATCCCAAAAGGCAAAGTGGGCTGAAATAGCAAATTCAGTTGACTAAGCAGAGATTTTCAGTTGACTAAACAGTAGATTCAGTCGACTGAACAGAGATTTTCAGTCGACTAAACCCTGCCTGGAAACTTTCTGTTTCCAGGTTCAGTCGACCGAACATAGATTTTCAGTCGACTAAACCCTGCCTGGAAACTTTCGGGTTCCAGATTCAGTCGACTGAACAGAGATTTTAGTCGACTGAATCATGCCTGCGCTGTTTTCAGCCTATCCAAATAAAGAGCAAACTCTTTCAAAATGCAACTGGACGAACATTGGCTCTAAGGGTTTATGCCAATCGGCAACCCGACCCTATATGCTCCTCGATGCATCACCAAAAGCATGATCAAATATCCATAAAAGGATTTTCACACAAATTTGACTTAAAACCCCAAAAATTGAAATATTCACAAAACCAATCCAAATCTAGAGCAAATGCACATGAAGAAGTGTTAGGAATTCATACCCAACAACCAAAGATAATTATAGTCATAGATGTGAGATAGAATTTTCATCTTTGAACCCAAATCAATGAAGGAGAAGCTTTTAAAACAAGCTAAGATCAATTCCTCTTCAATAACAACTCAAGAAGTTTCAATCTAAGCTTACAAGTAAAATATTTCCTAT
Organism: Allium cepa; assembly: GCA_030765085.1. Classification (NCBI taxonomy): domain Eukaryota; kingdom Viridiplantae; phylum Streptophyta; class Magnoliopsida; order Asparagales; family Amaryllidaceae; genus Allium; species Allium cepa. The sequence goes on from CM060935.1 coordinate 938,610,755, forward strand.
GTTAGGTTTAGGAATTTCTGAAATGGAATGGAGAAAGAGTTGGAGAAGATGAAGAGGATGCTTACCAATGGGTTCTCTTAGAATTTGGAGCTAGATCTTGGATTTTGCAAATGAACTAGGGTTTTGGATTTCTATTTCCCATTCTCTTCCACCATTTTTGCTTTAGAACTGAAAAGAAGAGGAAGTGAGAGTTAATGGGGAGAAGTGGTTTAGATTTGGGTATTAAGTTAGCTAGTGGGCTGAACCCAAACCCAAAGTGAAAAAGGTCAAATTTTTAGCTAGCTCCAAACATATCAATGTTTATACTCAAAAAGGTTGCAAATGACATTTTGAACTCAATGGAAGTGGTCTCGAGTCCTAATTCGACTGTTTGCAAAAAGTAGCTTTTCGGACCAAAATCCGACGAACGATGAAATTTTTAAATAAAATATTTAAATATACAATCGATAAATATGCGCGTTGTTACAGATTCCACTCACAATACTTAAGAAGAAAATAAGAAGTAACAACCATAGAAGCATATCAACACAAAAGAAAATTTGAAATAGGAAGTTCCCCATAAGCAGCATGAAAGAGTAAGCCTAAACGGGTTCGCACGGTGAATTCTTTGGATTCCCAAGAGTAATCCTTAGGATTTGAGAACCATTGAACTCTCACAAAAAGAACATCTTTATTTCGAAGGCACTCAACCTCCGAAGCAATGATGCGAATAGAATATAACTCCTAAGTCAAATCTGGTAAAACTTCACTTCCTTTAATAATACCGGCCTCAAGAATAAAAATCGGAATCCCTAAGGCATTTCCGTAGTAGAAAGACGCGAGAAAACATCATGAATAACAGAAAATTGAGCCGGTGCAACGACGTAGTACAAAAACGGTACCCCCGAGAAACTAGAAACTCGAATAATTTGGAACAACGACGTAGTACAACCGGTACGTCAAATTGAACCGAACACCATAAAAGAACATCGGACACTAGCCCATCAAAGGAATGAGTTAAAGCTCAATAAAACGAAGTATGTCAAAATGTCCGATGAACTTAATACAAAAATGATAATTCCATTCAGACATCATCAAAGAATCAACCACTTGTTGCCTACGACTAAGCGCATTGGCAACACGATTTCCCTTTCCGGGAGTATAAAGAATATCAAGATCATAAGATGCCAGGAACTCGAGTCAACATGAAGTTCTTTATGAGAAAATAAATATTCCAAAGATTTATGATCGAGGTGGAGGGCAAATTTCTCCCTCAAAAATGATGACGCCAAACTCTAAAAGCGAAAAAAACAGCCGCGAGCACTAAATCATGAGTGGCATACCTAGTCTCGATCGGCTTTAATGATTTAGAAGCACAAGTGGTAGAACGTTCTCTTTCGCAAGAGGACGGCACCCAAACCAATATGACTAGCATTGGTACAAAATATAAAATCTTGGTTCCCTTCGGGAAACACAAGAATAAGAGTATCGGAAAAGAATTCTTTCAAATAATCTTCTTTCTCGAAAAGCTAAAACTTTCAAAATTACATTTATCTTTATGTAATAATCTTTCTAGAAAAATTTACATTTTTACAAGTCAATATATCGTGTCTGATTGTCTCATCAAAGCGTTTAGGAAATTCCTATCGATAACGTTGATCAAGCGCATCAACCAGAATTCTTAAAGCACTCAATGGGCAATACAATCACAAAATCATCTTCTAGATAATAAACATGTTTCTTAAAGACTTTTAAGAATATTATTTGTCCATTTAAAGAACAAAATTTCAATTGTACTTATAAATAAATCTTATGAAAAAGATTTGCAAAAAATTTAAATTGCTAATTTCATCCAAAATCAATAAACACAAGAATGGTCTCATCGAAATACTCATAGAATACTCGGCTTATAAAATGGATGAAATAAGCTGGACGAACTGAATGATATAATAAGTCATTCATAAGAATCGTAACGAGTGCGGAATGCGGTAAGTGGAATGCGAACTCCCGCAACTCGTAGCCAAATGAAAATCGGTGGCAAGGTCGAACTAGAAAGACCTTAACACCACACAAAAGATTTCTTAGGTGATAATCCTAAGACAAACTCAAAAATACCGAAAAAGTTTCACAAATTATTTAGATAAGAGAAATAACACTTTTCTCATCTTGAGGGCTTAAAGATGCCTTCAAAAATTTGAAATCGGAATCACAAGAAAAAAATAGAAATCTGCTTAACAGATAGAAAACGTCGAAGATGAATAGTCCACACGGAAAATGGGATATGGGCTTCACAACGATTAGGCCAATCCTTACAAAAATCAATTCCGAAGCCTAAGTAAAAATCGGCTCGGAAATAAAAATCACATAAAATAATTTCGACATCAATAGAAAGCAAATTGAGTGTTGCGGATCCACTAATCCGGATTCGCAATCCTCAAAGAAGTCATCAAGCCCACAAATGTTTAAAGAAAAAAAATCACAAGTTCTCTTGATATAAAATAACGAGATGATTATATCACAAGAAATTGAAAAGGATAATCACAAAACAAATGAAATCAAGGACTGAATGAGAAATACCTTGACCAAGAGAAGAGTTGCCAGGGGCTTGCAGCTTTCCTTCTCTATTGCTTGGAAGCTTAGGACACGAAGATAAAAGATGACCCGAACCTTTGCAATAACGACAAAAGAGGGGTTTCGGGCACTCTCTTGCATGGTGGTCTGTGGAACCACAATTGTAGCATCGTCCACGACTAGAGGTAGGAGTCTTTGCTACCGGAGTTTGTTGCTTCCCTTTCTTATTAGAATTGGGGCCTTTGAATTTGATAGGCCTCTTCAAGTTATTGTCGAAGTTCTGTTGGGCACACACAACTTCAACATCACCTTCATTATCGGCCTCTTCAAGACGAAGAGCGATATCAATAAGCTGATCAAATGAAACCTCAAGTTTCAGAAGTAATGGCTTCTTAAGATTCTTATTCACGCCATAGAAAAATCTCTGGTTTTTCTTTAATGGGGTATTAATGTACTCAACCCCGTATTTGGACAGAGATTCGAAAGATGCCACATAGTCTGTCACAGAAGATTCACCTTGAACAAGGTCAATAAAACGCCATGCTAAAGTTACTTTTTCAGCCTCCAGCACGAATTTCAATTTGAATCTTTCTCGGAATTGCTCCCAAGTGAGATCTGCTTCAACGATTTCAGAAATTAAAAGCTCATACCAATCTAACGCTCTTTCTTGGAGCATGCTAGAATCCACTTGGACTCGATGAAGGTCAATAAGGTTCATGCGAGAAAAGATGCGATCGCATGATTTGAGCCAAGCTTGAATTTCTGTAACACTCTCGGATCCCCTGAATGGCCTTCCACCCAAATCGGTATAGTCACTGCACAAGCGTGCAAAACCGGATCTAGGATGTGTAGGCTCTGGATTGGGACCGGCTGCTTGAGCGTTCTTTACTAGATCAAGAAGCTGCTGGAAAGACATAAAAACTCCATCTTGGAGAGTAGCACTAGATTGACCAGCCCTGGGACGACCAGGTCTAACCATTTCTCTTCCTTAAGAAAGAAAGAAGGAAGAAGAAGAAGGTTATTAACAAAATGAATGTCAAGCAATCTTGATAGATAAAACAAGGAATCATAAAGAAATAGGATGAATTGGTACAAAGACTCGAATTAAATCCTAAGGCACAACTCCTAAGAAAGACTTAGGACATGATCCTTGCTAGATTATTCTACATTGTTCCGAAGTTTGGCTATGATACCAAGCTGTGACGCCCCACCTCTATACCCACGCTAGCCAAGGACACTACAGAGTAATGCTGTCAACTAGCATGGAGAATAAGGCTGTTGAGGAGTGACCATCTATGTAATTGCTTTGTGCGAGCACCGATATGCCTGATAAAATATAACATGGATTTCATCTCAAGAGGAAATCCGACATACCGACACAAACTCAAAGCTACTACACAGTGGCTATATATAATCTTCGGAAACAAATATAGAAATAAACATAACATAAATCAGCCATAGACAATTCATATCACAAAGGCGGAAATAGATATGAATATTACACATAAAAGTGTATATTAGAGTAGTGGTCAAATAAGATCCACAACATCACAAAAGAATAGATACAAGTGCTAGACAAATGAATATGTATACATCAAGGAGTCTATTTCTCAAACGCATACAACAAAAACTACTAGACTAAAGTAGTTAAGCAAAAGTCAGAAGATGGTTCCAGATAGGAAGTCATGAGGAAGCACCTGTAATATCTCAGTCTGACCCGAGTATTATTTAATAAGAAAATAATAAACGGATCAGTCTAGTTATAATTATCAGATAAAATGAGATATAATAAGAGATATAATAAAAAGATGTATGATAACCAAAAATGTCATACTACGACAAGTATACATTCGAGAACCACGAAAGTCATACAAAATCCCAAGAATCTCACAGCATCAAAAAGAATATCATATTCTTTATTTATTCAACAAGCCACAATAAATGACATACATATCAATGCCAACTGAAAAAGGTGGTGAAACATAAATTCCAGAAATCATCATATAGAAATCCAGAAATCACAAGAAAAGGTTGGCCAAGACATTGATGTAGTGCAAACGGCGCATCCAATGAATCCAAAAAGCCAAGACATTGATGTAGTGCAAACGGTACATCCAATGAATCAAAAAGAAAAGACATCGATGTAGTACAAACGGTACATCCAATGAATCCAAAAGCAAAGACTTTGATGTAGTGTAAACGGTACATCCAATGAATTAAAAACCAAAGACATTGATGTAGTACAAACGGTACATCCAATGAATCCAAAAAGCCAAGACATTGATGTAGTGCAAACGATACATCCAATGAATCCAAAAGCAAAGACATTGATGTAGTGCAAACGGTACATCCAATGAATCAAAAAGCAAATACATTGATGTAGTACAAACGGTACATCCAATGAATCCAAAAGCAATGACATTGATGTAGTGCAAACGGTACATCCAATGAATCTAAAAGCAAAGACATTGATGTAGTGCAAACGGTGCATCCAATGAATCAAAAAGCAAAGACATTGATTTAGTACAAACGGTACATCCAATGAATCCAAAAGCAAAGACATTGATGTAGTGCAAACGATACATCCAATGAATCAAACAGCAAAGACATTGATGTAGTACAAACGGTACATCCAATGAATCAAAACATATTAAAAGTACATGGGTCGCTAGCCCACAAAGAAATGAGACGAAGCTCAATAGAATGAGGTACAGTCCTCCACGTGGACAAAGAGACATTGCACATTGCTAGTCTAAACTATAAAATGATCATCGTCGATCATCAAGAAGTGTCAATTATAATAAGCTAGTAAATATACGAGTTTAGCATCATGTCACATAACCACTAGCTTAACTTAAATATTTGCGAACAAATTGTAGATCTCCACTAGAAAATTGTCACAAGAGATTCAATCGAACAAGTCCAAGAATTAACCAACGAAGTAAACGCAAGCGTTTCATACCACTTGTTTTACTAAGTCGTTTAATTAGATTTCTCATACGAGTGAGGTAAAAGCTTTTATATACTAATAGGTTGGAAAACGGTTTTATAAACGAGTTTGATATTGAAAATAGAGTTTAAATAATCTTTGATAAAGAGTTTGGATATTTACTACTAGTATAGATACCTTTGTATTTTTTTAAGTGACAAACCATAAAAATGATTGTAGAAACAATCAATCATTAAAATCCACATACGAAGACGTGAATCAAATCCAAAGAAACCGATAAAGAATCCATCGAAATGGATATTCAAAAATCCCTAAAAAGGAGTCATCAAAGTCGTAATAAATGATAACAACAAATAGGATCATCACGAATCGATTCAAATTGGACATTCAATCCCAAAAGGCAAAGTGGGCTGAAATAGCAAATTCAGTTGACTAAACAGAGATTTTCAGTTGACTAAACAGCAGATTCAGTCGACTGAATAGAGATTTTCAGTCGACTAAACCCTGCCTGGAAACTTTCTGTTTCCAGGTTCAGTCGACTGAACAGAGATTTTCAGTCGACTAAACCCTGCCTGGAAACTTTCGGGTTCCAGATTCAGTCGACTGAACAAAGATTTCAGTCGACTGAATCATGCATGGGCTGTTTTTCAGCCTATCCAAATGAAGTGCAAACTCTTCCAAAATGCAACCGGACGAACAATGGCTCTAAGGGTTTATGCCAATCTGCAACCCGACCCTAGATGCTCCTCGATGCATCACCAAAAGCATGATCAAACATCCACAAAAGGATTTTCACACAAATTTGACTTAAAACCCCAAAAATTGAAATATTCACAAAACCAATCCAAATCAAGAGCAAATGCACATGAAGAAGTGTTAGGAATTCATACCCAACAACCAAAGATACTTATAGTCATAGATGTGAGATAAAAATCTCACCTTTGAACCCAAATCAATGAAGGAGAAGCTTTTAAAACAAGCTTAGATCAATTCCTCTTCAATAACAACTCAAGAAGCTTCAATCTAAGCTTAGAAGTAAAATATTTCCTATGTTAGGTTTAGGAATTTCTAAAATGGAATGGAGAAAGAGTTGGAGAAGATGAAGAGGATGCTTACCAATGGGTTCTCTTAGAATTTGGAGCTAGATCTTGGATTTTGCAAATGAACTAGGGTTTTGGATTTCTATTTCCCATTCTCTTCCATCATTTTTTCTTTAGATCTGAAAAGAGGAGGAAGTGAGAGTGAATGGGGAGAAGTGGTTCAGATTTGGGTATTAAGTTAGCTAGTGGGCTGAACCCAAACCCAAACACAAAGTGAAAAGGGTCAAATTTTTAGCTAGCTCCAAACATATCAATGTTTATACTCAAAAAGGTTGCAAATGACATTTTGAACTCAATGGAAGGAGTCTCGAGTCCTAATTCGACTGTTTGCAAAAAGTAGCTTTTCGGACCAAAATCCGACGAACGATGAAATATCTAAATAAAATATTTAAATATACAATCGATAAATATGCGGGTTGTTACACTTTCAAAAGCCACCTTTCACAACAATCATCTACCTACCAAGAAGCCTCCTTCATTAAAATTAACTTTCGCAATGATCCTTCCACCACCATTTAAATCCTTTCGAAACTATACAAATCCCATTCTTCACTCATTCAAGGAAAAATCCATCATGTTAGCACTAGTTCTTAACAACAATGAAAAGGTTTCGAGGGTTTTGAAGAGGTTAGAAGTGCTTCTGCTAATACTCAAACAACACAATGGAGTACCTTGGTTCACTCGCTACCTTTCGATGGTGTCGAAAGGCTCCAGAAGTACTCAAAAGCAATATAGAAGAGTATCAGATCAATATCCATTGTTAACATGCTTTCGATAGCAACGAGAGAGAAAATTCATGCATAATAGACGACCCAAATACCTACCCACAACTTCGAAAGCATGAAGCCGAAAGGACGAAGGCGAAAGGATGGGTGTGTAAGGTCAGAAAAGAGACCTTTCAACAACTTCGAAACGATGAATGCGAAAGGGTCCAATCTACATCTATAAATACGACCTTAGGGGTCCGGATTAGGGACCATATTTTTCTTTCTTCACATTTCTTTGCCAAATCAAACTCTTGTAACCCTAAATAAAATTAGAAACAAAATTCCATTACTTGTAATCCATTTATGAGAAATAAAAAGAGAGGATGCATGAATCTGATATTGATTTCGAATATGAGAAGATCATTTCGGCCATTAGCTTGTCTAATAACCAATTACACATGATACACACCTATCTTCCTAACCCTTTATTGGCATATGCAATGCGATTGAGCTTATTTAGATATCTCAATTTTGAAGCATATTATCATTATGTCCAAAGCTCATGCAACACCTAAAAATTGTGGCGATGATACTTCATATCATCGAGTCCATGGGACTTATGCTATTTTTCCAAAATAAGGCTCTATCTGTAACGACCCGGAATTTCAGTCGTTTGAAATTCGTATATTTAATTGATTTTAAATATTCAAAAGTAAATTTTATAAGTTGAATAACCTGTATTTGAGATATAAGGATTTAATTAGATAATTAAATTGTTAATTTAAATTTTGAAATTGTAGAAATAATTAGAAATTCGATTTAATAAGAATAAAAATAATTTATAAAGTTGATATAAATTCTATTTGAATTATAATGATGTTAGAGAACTTTAAAATTGAATAAAAATTTAATCTATAGAATTGAATATTTTAATATTTAATTAACGAGTAAAAATAGTCATTTTTTGAACAGTCTCAGATTTTGACGAAACTAGTTTCATTGGATCCGTAATGTTATAATATTGTAGGATTTCAAATTTCGTGTCAATCGAATTTATGGTTAACCCTGGGAAGCTAAAACGCGTAAAAATTCGTTTAAGTGAATCTTAATTTGAAATAAGACGATTCGAAAACATATCTTCCAAATACGATCGAATTAGCTCTCGATATATATTCCATTGTGTTCGAAATAGGGGTAAAATATTATAAACACCAGGCGGCACGCTTCGATTGGAGTTCGGAAAATTTTCGGATGAATAGTGCGTGTAAATTTTCTATAAAAGGACATGTTTTTCTTCATTTTTCAAAACCCTAATCAAAGCTAGGTCTAGCTGCCACCTTCAAAACCAATGGCCAGAAAACATCATCATTCTTCCCTCTTTTTCTCCAAATCCATCGAATATTACGAAAAGTGTTCAACTGCAATGTTGAAGAGCATATCGCAATATGTATTCTCAATGGCTACGATCGTAAATAGCACAACAGATCGACGACAATTCTTATTCAAAGGCCGGCGTTTCGTGCACAAATCTAATGCATAGGTGGTGATCTGGGGTGCGGCCGCCGGCGATGGTAGGCGAGGGCAATGGCTTCGAAATGATGACCACCGATCGTCTTCAAACGATGAGATGTAGGCGCGACAAATAGATGATAATCGGCGGCCATGGGTTATTTTCACTCGAACGTTAGCTTGGAGGAGAAGAACACACAGGTGGCCATATTTGTGGGAAGCAAAAACAAATGGCTCTAATGGATTTTAGGTTAAAAATAAAATAGAAATAGAAATTGAAATTTTATTATATATAAACTCGTACAATCTTTAAAATGCTATAACTTTGTCATACGAGGTCCGTTTTTGACGAAACAAGTTGTGTTGGGTCCTTATTAATGAGCAATACATTTTAGAGTTAGTTTGGAGTTGATTAGAGAAAGTGTATATTTTGGATGAAATTAAACGCTCGTTTAATTTTATTTGGAATAAACACTACAACTGCTATTGGAACCAAAGTGAGTACAACTCACTCTTTCTGCCTCACTGGTATTTTTATATAAGTGAGAATAAATTTATTTTATGTCGATTGATGATTGTTTGGGTGATATATGATATATTATCTATATATTGATTGGTATTTGGATATTTCCTGCCTATTGGAGCAGATGAGACCCTATATGTTCCCGTGTATGAGAGGATCAACCTTTGTACGCGCGTCTGCCTTGAAGCGGACATTGTACATATATTTTCAATATGTATATTTGTTGCAGGTGACAGGTTGGAGGGATCCAACTGGATTCCTCACCAGTATTGGTTTTACTTACAGATATTGTGATATATGTTGTTATCATATGATATATGATGATTTGGATGTTGTGATTGATGCATTTAGTGTTGTTGCAGCATTGAGCCTATTTTGGTAATTTAAAAATGTTAAAGAGATGATTTCAAATTAAAAAGGATTTTCAAGTGATTTTGAAAATATACACTTTGTTGAATTTTGATTTGGATGACCATCGATCGTCTTCAAACAACGAGATGTAGGCGCAGCAAATAGATGATAAACTGCGGCCATGGGTTATTTGCATTCGAACATTAGCCTGAGGGAAAAACACAGCGGCCAGATTTGTAGGAAGCAAAAACGAACGACTCTGATGGATTTTAGGTTAAAAATAAAATAGAAATTGAAATTTTATTATATATAAATTCGTACAATCTTTAAAATGCTATAAGTTTGTCATACGAGATCCGTTTTTGATAAAACAAGTTACATTGGGTCGGTATTGGCGAACACTAAATTTTAGAGCTGGTTTGGAGTTGATTGAGCTAGTGTAAATTTTGGATAAAATTAAACGCTCGTTTAATTTTATTCGAAATAAAACACTGCAACTGCTATTGGAACTAAAGTGAGTACAACTCACTCTTTCTGCCTCACTCTATGTATTGATTGGTATTTGGATATATTCTTGCCTATTGGAGCCAATGAGACCCTATACGTTCCCGTGTATTAAGGAATAACCCTTTGTACGCGTCTGCCTTCAAGCGGACATTATATATATATATATATATATATATATATTTCTAATGTATATATTTGTTGGAGGTGATAAGTTGGAGGGATCCAACTGGATTCCTCACCTGTATTGGTTTTATTTACAGATATTGTGATATATGCTAGTATCATATGGTATATGATGATTTGGATGTTGTGATTGATGCATTTAGTGTTGTTGCAACATTGGGCCTATTTTGGTAATTTAAAAATGTTAAAGTGATGATTTCAAATTAGGAAGGATTTTCAAGTGATTTTGAAAATATATGTTTTGTTGAATTTTGAACTGCTAAGAAGTGAATTTATTTTAAATAAATAAATGTAATAATTTTTATGTTATAAAAATTATGATTTTTTGGTGAAATATAATCAAAATATGGTTTTTGAAATATGGAGATAACTATTTTGTGAAATAGTTGAAATTGAGATTTTTGATTTATTATAAATGGTTTTATATATAAGATTTATAAAATTGATATTTTGTAAATAAAAATGATGGAATTATAAAGGAGTTTTATAAGTGTTAAAATGAAGTTATAAATGGATTTTATAAGTCAATAAGGTTTATAAACTGATGAAGTTATAAAAGGAACGAATTTTTAAAATAAGAGAATTATAAGTAATTAACTTATAAATTGGTAAATAAAGGGATTTTATAGGTTAAAGTTTTTATAAAATATAAATGGAATGTATAAACATTGTTTATAAATCCGAAATCAATTGAATTTGATAAGTTAAATATAGAAGATTATTAAAGGAATTATATCCAATATTTTGGACAATGGATAATCCTTTAGTTTAGTTTTCAATAGTGATAAATTCGGTAAAGGCATTATATCCACGATTCTGGACAGTGGATAATTCTTTATTAAATGTGTAGAAAGAATGAATTTGGTCAGAGAATTATATTCATGATTTTGGACAGTGAATAATATATTAAATAAAATGGATATTTTTGGGAAGTGATATTTTAAATGGAATAAAATGGTTTGAAGATGTTTTAAAATGTGTTAAATAGCGAATACATAGATTTCAACATTCATTGTTGAAATGGACGTTTTCGAGAAATAAGGAAATGATGGACTATAACACTGTTGTTATAGTAAATGATTTTCGAAAGGAAATGTTTTTGTATAGTATATGGAATTTATATATCTATCTTATTTTCGAATCCCTATACTAGTGATTTTAGTTTGCCGTAACGATGTTTTACGCGACTTTCGTTTTGACCCAAATAAATGTGTTTATAAGAATGTTTTCTTTAAAGAATAAAATATCCAATTAAATCCTGATTTAAGTGTATGTAATATTTTCTAAATGTTGAAAATAAAAAGATTTGTAAATTACTTATTATTAAATAAGTATATGGAAATGTTTTCCAATATTGAAATGGTTTGGGATTATATCTTTTTGGAGATAATTCAAAGTGAATATTTGGCAAGTGATTTAATTTATAAAAGATTAATTAAAAGGGCCTAGTGATTGGTTATGGTGCTAAATATTTGTTCGTTTGCTTTGGTAGTTAAATAACCGACTATCAAATTTGGCCATTTTAGTTCCTCGACTTGATGTGTGAACTAGTCATACACTTGGTACATAGCCTTCTGTGTAGGCTTGATTATCATTTGTGTTGAGGATGTTGATTCCTATAGTGTGGAGTATTACTTCAATCTATCGAGCTTCCTTCTTGGCCAGAAGGATAACAAGTTGAAAGTTGGAGATGTGGTAAGTCTATAAGACTTAGTTTCTGTATGACGTTGAGAAACGCTTTTGCGTTATTGGTGCGAAGAGACCGGAATCGGTTTATCCAAAAACCACTTCAGACCAACGTATATGCATTTGATTGTGCAGGTTATTGATGATATTGATATTCCAGATTTTCATAGTGGGGGACTACTTGTTGATCGTTTGGGGGTTAAAATCTAAATATACATATAGTAGCAGTAGTCTCTTCATTATGAAATATCCAATGCAAGGACTATTCGCTATTAATCTCAGGGATTTTCCGACATGATGTGGTAGGAAAGTATCTTCAGTTTGTCCTGTTTTCGGACAACTTGTATGGATGTTTGTCTGACATTTCATTTCTAAAGATTACGTACATTGGTTTTTACAAACATACATCAGTGGTGGTGGAGAATGCAACTTCTCTTAGCTTAACACCCTCCTTGAGACGTATGAGCTTAAGGGTTGTATTTTTGTGAAAAGCAATTAGCAGTCAACGGAAATGGTCCTACGGCGTTCAAAGTGATGTGATTGTGATATGTGAAAGTTAACCGTTACCTCAGGCCTCGTCGACCGGAAATGACCAAAATAGGGTCAAATGCAGCAGAGCTAAGTGGATCGCTCCCAAGTAGGGTATGATCATCCTCTTCTAGATAATCTTTACACGCTATGACGTCGAGTATCTGATTATTGTGGTTTGTATGCTAAAGGGCCCTTGGTAAAGGTCGGTAACGACCGGAGGATAACATACTCGGTACCATCTAGTTATAGAGGTGGGCCAGTCTTGTGTTGGTAGAGGGAAGATGTTCTATGCCTCCGGACATCCATCTAGAGGTGTACCCATCGGAAGGCAGTCCCTTCACCTGGTCATTTATATGGAAATCCAAACTCCACTACGTACCTGTCATTTTGATTGCATTACCCATTTTGGGCTATATGCTGGAATTTAATCAATGTAACAATTTCGGCTATGATTAATATTATTTTTATATACTAGACACTAGTATAATATAAGTTGAATTTGATATGAAATGTTTTAGTTATTGTAAGGTAAAAACATGTCCATGTTTATGTGTGGGCGTGTCTTATGAGATACTTTTGTTTTGATAAAGGAAAAGTTGTTAATTTAATAAATTCAGTTGAGTATGTTTCTCACGCTAGTTTATCAGACTGATCCAGGCGTTCTTCCCTTTCAATGCTCGGGTCAGACCGAGTATATTTGCAGGTTCAGATTTGGTGCTTTTGGAGCTTCAGCAGGAGAGCTGGAGATCTTCATTTTCGTATACACGTATCTATTTTGATTATCCGCTGCTTAATTGTTGTTTATATTATCGGCAATTGTGAGGACAGATTATTATAATTGTCCAGGCTGATAACTAGTGATTGATTATTGAACTCTGATTGACGTATGTATATATACAGTTTCTGTTTTGTAGAGATCATTGACATGATATTATATGTTTTCCGCTGCGATGTGAGATTTTGTATTGTCATGTTTGGTTCCCTCTTCTCTCTTTCTTCTCTTCTCTTCTTCTCTCTTCTTTTGTTTCTTCTGACTTTCCGTCAGTTTGTGCGTTTTGGGTTGGACATGTGTGGTTTATTGTCAATTCAAAGAATATGGACTTGTCGGTCGTCACATTTGGTAGCGGAGCTTAGATTTTGTATATTCCAAGCTTTGATGTGTACTCAGTATAGATAAGGACAGTAGCACCCTAGATTGAGTTGAGTGTATTATATATATGAGCGCGTATTTGTTAGTGAATATAAAATGTTTTATATTGTGTTTACTTATCCATTGAGTTGTTTGTGAATTCTGGTCAGTATGTGGGACGTCATATTATCGATAGGGATTTCCAAACACATAAATGAGGCAAGTCGACATAGTATTATTTTTAAATTGGGTAAATGAAATAATTTTACCTCGATTTTATTTTATATATAAAGGAAATAATTTTTTAGAAACTATTATAGTGAATATAAATTGATTGTTTGGTTATTTGAAAATGTAAATATAGACAAGTTAATAAAAACTGGTTGAATAAGTTGAATAAAAGCTACAATTGTAAAAGGATAAATTATATAAGCGAATGAATTATAAGAAAGGAATTATAATTAATATGATATATAATTGTGAAATAATCTTATGTATAGGAAATGAAACTATATGAATATATTTATAAATATGAGTTATAAATAAGAAAATGGATTTAAACTAAGAATTTGAAATTTTGAATTCCGTTTGTTTTGAAAAAAAATTCAAAAGTTAAAGAGATTATTTTATTATAAGATAAATGAATTTGGAATGAATCTTATAAGTAAAGTAAAATAGTGAAATTATATAAGTAAAAGATTTTATAAATGTGATTTATAAATAATAAAAAGGAAGTTTAAAAGAATATAAAGCACTGAATTCACTATTGTTGCTGGGAAATAGTAAGGGTGGTGACTGCAGCATCATCAGTATCATTTTCAAGTTTCCATGTGATGGATTTGCTTCCAATAGTAAATAGGATATTTAAGTTTTGTTTCGATAAACAAATTTGAATTTGAAATCTAAGTTGAAAATTGATAAATATAAGTTAAATGAGTTTTGGACTTATAATATGAAATAATAAATTAAACTTGGTAAAGCTAAAATAAATTTGAGTAGCATAATAAAATATATGATTTGAAATTTAACTAAAGAAAAGTTAAATAAGTTGAACTGGATTAGATAAGTTACTAAAATGAAAATTAAACTTAAGTGACAAGTGAATATATAATATTAATTTGGAAGTTTGAATAAATAAGTTGTATAACTTATAAAATGAGAAAAGGTAAGTGAAACCAAATAGTTAAAATTGTTAAACAATTTTGTTAAGCAAAACAAAATCTGAATTTAAATGATGATAGGGAATTTGACTTAAGTAAAAGTTAAATAAAATAAGTTAAGTGATGTTGAATAAAGTTGATTTTGATAAATAAAATGAATTAATAAAGTGAAGTGATGAATATGAATTTAAGTTACATAATGAAATTCAACTTTAGATGTTAAGTGAATTAGCAATTGAATTAATGAATTGAATTAGACTAATGAAATAAATTAGTGAATAAAATGGAATTAACAAAATTGGAAGCCAAATAATTGAATTCAAATTGAAAGTTAAGTGAATCAAAATAGAATTGAGTTTAAATTGAAAGAGAACTAACTTGAATGTAAATTAGTGAATGTAGACTAATTAAAAATGAATGAATAAATGTTAGTGAAATCCAATGTTAATGAATCAAACATGATTAAATTGAAAAAACAATTCACTGAATACTGATGAGAAATGAATGAATGTTGATTTGGTTATGGATTTATTGGATAGATCTGGTTTGTTGGATGTTAGTTGGAAGATAGTTGTTTGATGGTTGGATTTGTTGCTTTTGATTGCATTTGTATATTGACATATATAGTTGTTGTATTGGTATATGTTGTATATTGATATTACTTTCTATATACATTTTTCTCATTTGTTTGTTGAGTGTTTAGTAGGTGCGGATGGCGTTTGCTTTGCATTTGGAGCTCGCTTTCGCGCTATATTAGCCGTATATGCTCGCTAATAATATACAAGGTACATATCTAGATTACATATCGTACTTTTACACTTGTTTTCCTACGGGATGCCTCATTCTCGAAGATGAGATGTATATTTATGATATATATATGTTGTGATCCTACAACGATCGAACCGCGTAAGGAGACGCTGGCGATTTTTTTTTTTGAAAATTTAAAGTGCTAGAATTTTTTTGAGGTTTTGGAAAATTTTTGATAACTAAAATTTTCGTTTATTTGAGTTAAAAGCTAAACAATATTAGTTACTTTTGAAAAGATAACTATGAATGGATTTGAAAACTTAGTAAAATTTTATAAGAAGTTTAACTAAATGATTTTGGAAGAAGTTTAAAAGAAATGTTTAAATGAATTTGAAATCTAATTTAAATGAATTTTTTTGAAAAGTTAATAGATTTTCTGATCTTTTTTTACTTGGTAATTTCGAAGACGAAATTCTTTTAAGTAAGGGAGAATGTAACGACCCAGAATTTCAGTCGTTTGATATTTAATTGATTTTAAATATTCAAAAGTAAATTTTATAAGTTGAATAACCTATATTTGAGATATAAGGATTTAATTGGATAATTAAGTTGTTAATTTAATTTTTGAAATTGTAAAAATAATTGGAAATTGGATTTAATAAGAATAAAAGTGATTTATAAAGTTGATATAAATTTTATTTGAATTAGAATGAAGTTAGAGAACTTTTAAAATTGAATAAAAAGTTAATTTGTAGAAATTGAATATTTTAATATTTAATTAACGAGTAAAAATAGTCATTTTTCAAACAATCTCGAATTTCAACGAAACCAGTTTCATTAGATCCGTAATATTATATTATTGAAGGATTTCAAATTTCGTGTCAATCAAATTTACGGTCTTGCCATGGAAAGCTAAAACGCGTAGAAATTCGTTTAAGTGAATTTTAATTTAAAATAAGTCGATTCGAAAACCTGTCTTCCAAATACTATTGAATTGGCTCTTGATATATATTCCACTGTGTTCGGAATAGGGTAAAATACTATAAACGCCAGGCAACATGCTTCGATTGAAGTTTGAAAATTTTTCGGATGAATAGTACGTATAAATTTTCTATAAAAGGACATGTTTTTCTTCATTTTCCAAAACCCTAATCAAAGCTAGGTCTAGCCGCCACCTTCAAAACCAATGGCCAGAAAACATCATTGTTCTTCCCTCTTTTTCTCTAAATCCATCGACTATTACGAAAAGTGTTCAACTGCAATGTTGAAGAGCATATCGCGATCTATATTCTCAACGACTACGATCGTAAATAGCGCAACAGATCGACGATAATTCTTGTTCGAAGGCCGACGTTTCGTGCACAAATTCCGACGCGTGGGTTGCGATCTGGGGATGCGGTCGGCCAGCGATGGTAGGCGAGGGCAATGGCTTCGAAATGATGACCGTCGATCGTCTTCAAACAACGAGATGTAGGCGCGACAAATAGATGATAAACGGCGGCCATGGGTTATTTGCATTCGAAAGTTAGCGCAACAGATCGACGACAATTCTTGTTCAAAGGCCGACGTTTCGTGCACAAATTCCGACGCGTGGGTTGCGATCTAGGGATGCGGTCGGCCAGCGATGGTAGGCGAGGGCAATGGCTTCGAAATGATGACCGTCGATCGTCTTAAAACAACGAGATGTAGGCGTGGCAAATAGATGATAAACGGCGACCATGGGTTATTTGCATTCGAACGTTAGCCTGGGGGAGAAAACACAGCGGCCAGATTTGTAGGAAACAAAAACGAACGGCTCTGATGGATTTTAGGTTAAAAATAAAATAGAAATTGAAATTTTATTACATATAAATTCGTACAATCTTTAAAATGCTATAACTTTGTCATACGAGATCCGTTTTTGATAAAACAAGTTACATTGGGTCGGTATTGACGAACACTAAATTTAAGAGCTGGTTTGGAGTTGATTGAGCTAGTGTAAATTTTGGATAAAATTAAACGCTCGTTTAATTTTATTAGAAATAAAACACTGCAACTGCTATTGGAACTAAAGTGAGTACAACCCACTCTTTCTGCCTCACTCTATGTATTGATTGGTATTTGGATATATTCTTGCCTATTGGAGCCGATGAGACCCTATACGTTCCCGTGTATTAAGGAATAACCCTTTGTACGTGCGTCTGCCTTCTAGCGGACATTATATATATATATATATATATATATATATATATATATATTTCTAATGTATATATTTGTTGCAGGTGATAAGTTGGAGGGATCCAACTGGATTCCTCACCTGTATTGGTTTTATTTACAGATATTGTGATATATGCTAGTATCATATGGTATATGATGATTTGGATGTTGTGATTGATGCATTTAGTGCTGTTGCAACATTGGGCCTATTTTGGTAATTTAAAAATGTTAAAGTGATGATTTCAAATTAGAAAGGATTTTTCAAGTGATTTTGGAAATATATGTTTTGTTGAATTTTGAACTGTTAAGAAGTGAATTTATTTTAAATAAATAAATGTAATAATTTTTATGTTATAAATATTATGATTTTTTGGTGAAATATAATCAAAATATGATTTTGAAATATGGAGATAACTATTTTGTAAAATAGTTGAAATTGAGATTTTTGATTTATTATAAATGGTTTTATATATAAGATTTATAAAATTGATATTTTATAAATAAAAATGATGGAATTATAAAGGAGTTTTATAAGTGTTAAAATAAAGTTATAAATGGATTTTATAAGTCAATAAGGTTTATAAACTGATGAAGTTATAAAAGGAACGAATTTTTAAAATAAGAGAATTATAAGTAATTAACTTATAATTTGGATTTTGCATATAAATGAGATATATATGGAATTGATAAATAAAGAGATTTTATAAGTTGAAGTTTTTATAAAATATAAATGGAATGTATAAACATTGTTTATAAATCCGAAATCAATTAAATTTGATAAGTTAAATATAGAAGATTATTAAAGGAATTATATCCACGATTTTGGACAGTATATAATCCTTTATTTAATTTGCAATAGTGATGAATTCGGTAAAGGCATTATATCCAAGATTTTGGACAGTGGATAATTCTTTATTAAATGTGTAGAAAGAATGAATTTGGTTAGAGAATTATATTCACGATTTTGGACAGTGAATAATATATTAAATAAAATGGATATTTTTGGGAAGTGATATTTTAAATGGAATAAAATGGTTTGGAGATGTTTTAAAATGTGTTAGGTATCGAATACATAGATTTCAACATTTACTGTTGAAATAGACGTTTTCGAAAAATAAGGAAATGATGGACTATAACACTGTTGTTATAGTAAATGATTTTCGAAAGGAAATAATTTTGTATAGTATATGGGATTTATATATCTATCTTATTTTCGAATCCCTATACTCATGATTTTGGGTTGTCGTAACGATGTTTTACGCAACATTCGTTTTGAGCCAAATAAATGTGTTTGAAATAATGTTTTCCTTAAAGAATAAAATATATACTTAATCCTGATTTAAGTATATGTATTATTTTCTAAGTGTTGAAAATAAAGAGATTTGTGAATTACTTATTTATAAATAAGTATATGGAAATGTTTTCCAATATTGAAACGGCTTGAGATTATATATTTTTAAAGATAATTCGAAGTGATATTTGGCAAGTGATTTAATTTATAAAATATTAATTAAAAGGGCCTAGTGATTGGTTATGGTGCTAAATATTTGTTTGTTTGCTTTGATGGTTAAATAATCGACCATCAAATTTGGCCATTTCAGTTACTCGACTTGATGTGGGAACTATTTAGTCGTACACTTAGTACGTAGCCTTCTATGTAGGCTTGATTATCATTTGTGTTGAGAATGTTGATTCGTATAGTGCGGGGTATTACTCCAATCTATCGAGCTTCCTTCTTGGCCCGAAGGATAGCAAGTTGAAAGTTGGAGACGTGGTAAGTCTATGAGACTTAGTTTCTGTGTGAGGTTGAGAAACGCTTTTGCGTTGTTGGTATTTATCCGAAAACCACTTCGGACCAACGTATATGCGTTTGATTGTACAGGTTATTGATGATATTGATATTTCAGATTTTCATAGTAGGGGACTGCTTGTTGATTGTTTGGTGTTAAAATCCCAATATACATATAGTAGTAGTGGTCTCTTCATTATGAAATATCCAATGCAAGGACTATTCGCTACTAATCCTAGGGATTTCTCGATAGGATGTGGTAGGAAAGTACCCTTAGTTTGTCATGTTTCTAGACAACTTGTGTGGATGTTTGTCTCACATTGCTTTTCTAAATATTACGTACATTGGTTTTTACAAACGTACGCCATTGGTGGCAGAGAAGGCAACTTCTCTTAGCTTAATACCCTCCTTGAGACGTATGAGCTTAAGGGTTTTATTTTTGTGAAAGGCAATTAGTAGTCAACGGAAATGGCCGTGTGGCATTCAAAGTGATGTGATTGTGATATGTGAAAGGTAATCGTTACCTCAGGCTTTATAAACCGAAAATGATCAAAACAGGGTTAGATGCAGCAGGGCTAAGTGTGTCGCTCCCAAATAGGGTATGATTATCCTCTTCAAGATATATTTTCACACGCTATGACGTCGTGTATCTGATTATTGTGATTTGTATGGTAGAGGGCCCTCGGTAAAGGTCGGTAATGACCGAAGGATGACATATTCGGTACCATCTAGTTATAGAGGTGGGCCGGTTCTGTATTGGTAGAGGGAAGATGTTCTGTGCCTCGGGACATCCATCTAGAGGTGTACCCATCGGAAGGTAGTCCCTTCATCTGGTCATATGTATGGAAATTCAAACTCCACTACGTAGCTGCAATTTTGATTGTATTACCCATTTTGGGCTATATGCTGGAATTAAATCAATGTAACAATTTCGGCTATGATTAATATTATTTGTATATACTAGACACTAGTATATTTGAATTTGATATGAAATGTTTTGGTTATCGTAAGGTAAAAACATGTCTATGTTTATGTGTGGGTGTGTCTTACGAGATACTTTTGTTTTGATAAAGGAAAAGTTTGGTAATTTAACAAATTCAGTTGAGTGTGTTTCTCACGCTGGTTTACCGGACTGATCCAGGCTTCTTCCCTTTCAATGCTCGGGTCAAACCGAGTATATTTACAGGTTCAGATTTGGTGCTTTTGGAGCTTCAGCAGGAGAGCTGGAGATCTTCCTTTTCGTATACACGTATCTGTTTTGATTATCCACTACTTAGTTGTTGTTTATATTATCGGCAATTATGAGGATGGGTTATTATAACTATCCAGGCTGATAGCTAGTGATTGATTGTTAAACTCTGATTGATGTATGTATATATACAGTTTCTGTTTTGTAAAGATCATTGATATGATATTATGTTTTCCGCTGCGATATGAGATTCTGTATTGTTCTGTTTGGTTCCCTCTTCTCCCTTTCTTCTCTTCTCTTCTCTTCTTCTCTCTTCTTTTCTTTCTCCTGACTTTCCGTCAATCTGTGCTTTTTGGGTCGGACGTGTGTGGTTTATTATCGATTCAAAGGGTACGGATTTGCGGGTCGTCACACTATCGCATCTTGAATCAACTTTTATTTCAATATATACACATTGGGTATTGTATCCTTTCAAAGGTATACGCATTAGGTACCGAATCCTTTCGAAGGGAATTGGACCATCGAAGGAATTCTCTTCGAAGTCCTTGAATCACACCCTTTGGGGGACTTCTTTGACATGTATCTAAACACTTAGGAATATATCCTTACTTTCGAAGGTGTCCACTCTATGATAAAATCATCAACACTTTCGAAAGAGTGCATTTAAAGTGGATTCTTAATCTCATTTTGATCCCTTGGAAAGGGTTCTCCTTCTTGATTCACTTTTAATCTAATATATCTTGGATGTTAATAAGACTTCTTGTTAACATTTTTGGTTAACCAATTCGAAGGTGGTTTCGAAGGGTTCATTCACACTCCTAATTTCACTTTGGGGTGTTTACATGATTTCTTATTAACATTTTTAGTGCTAGATGGAGGGCATGAACCTCCGCCATTATTCTTTCCTTATAGACTAATTATAGAAAGTTTGACTTGTTGTAAGAAAATAAAATCAAAAGGACTTGGTCGAGTTGATGAAGGAGCATTACACACAACAGTTTTGAAGGAAAATATTACTCCAACCTTCAACTTAGAAGACACTATGCCAAGATAACCATCAACTCCGGTGCAATCTGATGACAATATAGCTAGAATAAAACATCGAAAAACAACTACTACAAATGCAAGAACTCCTGGATGCAGCCCGTACTCCAAAATCGTCTAAAACCACTAAGCCTACAATAAGGGGACGAAGCAGCTTCCACAAGGAGGAATTCGAAGGCTGACACAATCGAGGGCAAGAGCCAAATTGACTTAACATTATAAAAGAGGAAGGAACGTCATGTAACTAAAGCCGATGATCAAGGTGGAATGCAAGATAAATCTTTCAAGCAATCTGAAAGCTTAACTTCAAAGGAATATGATCCAAATCAGAAAAGCTATCATAAAACTTAAGCTTATTTGAAGGATGTGGTAGAGAAAGATGTTATAGACTTGTTGTATGCCAAAGGGAAAAGAACTTTAGACGAGCAAGTAAATGACAATGATCGAGTAGCTGCGTTCATTGATGAAATCATGTCAGAAACCATTTCGTCCCATGTTAAGGTCCCAACTATGAAATACCATGGCATGCCAATTCTGATGACTACCTAATGGCTTTTGATAGCCAAATGGACCTTTATATTGCTTCTGGGGCAGTGCGATGAAGATTATTTCCAGTAATACTTCAAGGGGCTGCTGCAATATGGTACCGCCAATATCGGAAGAAAACTATATATTCATGGAAACAATTCTCCTACGAAATCTCTGCTCATTTCTGCATATGCAAAGATCTGAAAATCGACTACACCATTTTAGCAAACATCAAGCAAAGAAAAGGAGAGTCGTTGGGAGATTATCTCAAATGGTTCAACGTAAAGGCATTGATGGTCAAAGACATGAATGATAGGGACAAGTTAATTGCAGAACATTTGGGACTGGTAGAAAACACACTGTTTTGGAAGGTGCTCTTCATCCATGGATGTAAAAGTTTATAAGACTTTCACTTTCATGGTGATAAATTCATTCGAATGGATGAATTATACTATACAAAAAGAAAAGCTAACCCTAAGAAGGAGATTGGAAGATTTGGACTCGATCGTGGACACAAAAGGTTGAGATGGGAAGACTCTAACACCAATTTAGTTGCTCAGGATAAAACTTTGTCTTACATATATGCCACGACTAAAGAAAGGATTAATTTCCCGATTTCATTCAAGGCCAAGAACTCCCCCGAGCAGAAAAAAGGGTGATTATTGTGCTTATCATAAGGCAAATGACCATATGGTGGATGCATGTCTAGTACTAGCTCGGATTATTCAAAAGCTAATTCGTGAAGGGCATCTGAAAGAGTTTGTCCAAGATAAATAGAGAGCACCACGAACTGACAATGAACACCGAAAGTTCCCTAGAGATGATGTGAATGTCTTAGAGAATGAAGATCCATTGAGTTTGTGTCCACTTTGGACAGGATTGATGTAATTCATGGGGGACTGCATATAGCGGGAAATAGCAAAGGAGCTAGGTAAAAATGTATCAAAGAATCTACAAGAAGAGCCCATGCTCAAGAATCCACGACTTAATATACAAATGCTAAATCTTGTCATCACTCCACATGAGCTAAAGAAAGGAATCCATCTTCCCCATAATGAACCCCTTATGATCACAGCTCAAATCAGACTTTCCATAGTATCCATGGTTCTTGTAGATAGCGGAAATGCGGTTAACGTCAATTTCAAGCATGCTTACGATCAGATGGGCGTTCCTGAGAATAAACTGGAGCCTAGTCTTGAACCTATCTTAGGGTTCAATAATAAGAGGTCGACACTTGTCGGGCAAGTAAAAGTACTGGTACAGATGAGCCTGCCACCATGCTGCAGCTCTTTTGAGAATCTCTTTACGATCATCGATCGACCTTCATACTCTAATGCATTATTTGGCCGTCCTACGCTAGATGAGGTGGATGCTTTTGTTTTACCAAAATACCTGATGGTAAAATTATTGATTAAAAGAGGCTAGGGTACTATCTGAGGAGAACAATTTAGCTCCTACAAAATGTATTTTGCAACTCTCGATCAATACAAAATGGAGTTCTCTTCTTACTATGATTCTTCAACTATTTTTCAGCCTTTGGATGATAGATTTTTACATCCAACATGAAGCAAAAATAAGATCTAATAAAACGAATAAACGTGTAATTGAATGGTATGTTCCACCTGGAGGGAAGAGGAAGAGGACCGATGCTAACTCTATAGAAGAAGGCGAGATCATCGCAGAATTGGATTGTCGAGGAGAAATGGAGATGATAAAGCCTACAAAGGATCTTAAAGAAATGTAGTTGCCATATCATAACAATTACAATCAAACACATCATCAGCCAACAACCTATCATCATACACGCATACCCAACCACTGCACTGTCAACCACCGCCTGCAAACAACATTCCGTACAAACTTTAATATAAACTTGCGTACAACTTCTGTACAACTTCATTCAACACTACAACTCCACTACTACAAACTACTAATCACTGCTGCACATACATACCACCTACAGTCTATCATCTGCTTCTCACATCACAAAATCCACCTAACTTCCCCCATCCTATACACTTTCCACTACATAACTACTGCACAGTGCCACAAAGGAATCACCACAACATCTCGTCCCTATAGACACTTCAATACCATCCACTGCTCCTTCTTCGTCACTTGATAACAATCAACCACCTACTTACTGCTACATCTTATTGCTACATCTCTAACATACAACTGTCCAACATCCACTCTACAACCACCTTACACCCGTACATATACAAGCTTCAGACCACTCAAACACACTGCCAGAACCACTACCAGCCATTCGTTAAACCACTTTGCTGCCTACATCCTCCACCACCTGAAATTCCATACCACCGACAGTCCATACATCCGCCTTCATCTTAACATACACTATCACCATTTGCCAAAAAAACTCCATAATAACCATACAATATTTCACACTGCTCCAAACCCCAGTCAACTCCACTACCATACAATTACAACTTGCCTGCTCAATAGCATCACCTTCCTTCTACTTACCATCGACCAAATCCAAATTGACCATCAACTAAAATAGCTTCATTCAACTCCTGCCTAAACCACACTTTCAACATTAATGCACATCCTCTTCATACAACACATAACCATCAACTTGCCTTAGCAAACTCCCCCGTACCACCACTGCCCGGACCAACCTAAAACTCTTGACCATCATTACAGATCACGTTCGACCATCCTAAGCCTCAAGCAAACAGAACTCTTCTGAACTACAGACCGAAATCACCAACCCAAAATTGCCTCATGAAATGCCCCAAATTGAACATCGAACACCGAAGCGTCTGCCGCTATTTCTAGACCCAAATTCGAACATCCTCAATTCGCGATTTTGAGATTTCGTTCAAAAACCATACAATCCTTCAATTCCATGTTCAAATTTTATTTGTGGTTTTTATTTCGGAGAGAGTGTGTATTCGCTGTTTAATGAGATGGAAGAAAAAGTGTTTCAGGTTTGAAAGTTATAGTTGTGTTGGGCCAGGTCGGTTTACTTTCCTTTTTTTAATTATTTGGTCTTTTGCAAATTAATTTTTTTAAATTGTTATCTTTATTTTTTCCATCCTGTAAATTTTTTTTAGGTTGAGTTAGATTGTCTTAAGTTTCTTTTTTCCTAAAAAAAGAAAAAAAACATTCTCTTTTAATTATTTTATTTTAGTTTCTTTTGTTAACTTTGTTTTAAAAGGAAAAAAGCGTTTTCTTTTGTTTACTTTTTTTTTATTTAATCCGTTTTTGTTTTGTTTAATCTTGTTTAATTTGTTTTATCCTTAAAAAAATTAATTTGTTTTGTTTTGTTTTTATTTGTTTTAAGTTCCATCCTTATGTTTATATAACAATCGTATATATCTTATTCGAAAATTTTAGGTTGTAGGTGGAAGAACTGCTTGTCAAAAAAAATTGCTTGCTTATATATAAAAAAATCGCTGCTTAAAAATAAATTGCTAACAATTCTGCACGCTTTAGTATCGTGCTCTCATCTATTTTTTTATTTGTTTTGCATTATCGGTTGCTTGCATTTATATATAAAAAAATTCATAAACAAAAACAAATTTCGTTGTAGTTGCATTGTTAATACATGATTAATTTCAGCTTTGCATTCATCTCATCTTATTCTTAGTTTCTAAAGGCAACACCCTAATCCACATAAGGTGGGGGATTTCATCACCCCTTCCTTGGCCTACATATCGCATTTCATCTTAGAATCTGCTAATAATAACAATTAGAAATTTGACTTAAGGGTGTCACAAGCTCACCTGGGGCTTAATTGTATGTTGACAAGTTGTTCTCTTTCAACAATTTAATATCTTAGTGTCTAGGCTACGACAGAGCGATAACCGTTTATAAATACTATGATAATGCATAAATATTATATTGGTTGTTTCTCTGAAGTTATTTAAAAAAGTTATTTAAACCTTTGGCTGCATTGCTAAGGTGATTCATGGTGCGTCGATAACTCCTGCCCATTACCTGGTTGAGAACTATCTTGTTGAATTAAGACAAAATGTGATTATACAATTTTGGGTTAAGAGCTACTTAGGATAGAAAGGTTGTACTTATGTCTTTTTCATTCATTTAGTTGCACTAGTTGATGCATATTTAAAAAAAAAAAATGAAATCCACAAAAATACTTACTTGAACTCTCTACACAATAAAATCAAACGATAAATGATTTATGTAATTCATATTTATGCAATGATTCAAGTCAAAATTTTCAAAATAATCAAAATTTGAATTCACTTCAAAATTCAAGTGATTTCGAGTATAACTCATAGCAATACAATTTCGAATTTCAAAATGAATTTCAAAGTCAAAATGGAAATATGAACCACTTTTTAAATGATTTTGGCAATGAGAATAATCTCGACTATGGTGTAATTGACAATTTTCATTTTCAACAAGTTCAAATTGAAAATTTTCAATTTAATAATTATAAATTTGATTTTGTTGAGCAAATGGATGAAATTTACAATGATCATACGGATTTGTTGTTTGAAACATACATGAAACAACGTGAGAAACAAGATCAAATCTCAACGTGTGACGAGTCAAGTGATAGTCCACCTTTTACCCCAATTGACGATTTTCAAATAACAACTTTTGAAATTGAAGATGACAATCTTAATGAAGTTGTTGAAAATACGGCAATTGAGATAGATTTCAATTCTTTTGAGGGTGAGACACTCGATTTAAAATTCGATCTTCCTTCTACTGATTTCGAAAATTTGAATACAACAACTTTGGATTTTGAAGTTGATACATGCAATGAAGTTGTTGATAATCCAACAATGGAAGAAGAATTTAGTGAACATAAATTCTTTGGACTTTTCGAAAACGAGTTGATTAATTCTGAAGGGGTAGAGTTAAATCACCATTTTGATTTTGAATTCAATAATTCTGAAGAAGTTTTCAATGATAAGCTTGAATTTCAATTTGGTGAAAATAAATTTGAACTTCAATCATTGTTTTATCAACCCCAAAACTCATCGAAAATAAAGCAACTCACACGATTTTTAATAAAATGACTTTTCGTTTTTCCAAATCAACATTCAACTTGGAAATCTTTTATGATTTGGTTTTCTATGCTTGAGCTATGTCTCGCATACTTGACGAGATAAATGATTAGTTTGGAAGACCGTTTCATTTACTCTTTAACAGTATATTTTCTGATGTTGTGTAAATAATAATCTTTTCATGTAAATATAGGTCATATTTTTATTTTTATTTTAGTTTTCTCCTTTCACTTGGGTTGACTGTAGGGACACAGTCAAAAACAAGTGTGAGTAGGAGTCACTACTTCATTTTTTATTTTTCATGGTTTATTTTATTTTTCATTTTTTTCCTTTTCTTTCCAAAACTAAAAAAAATTAAAAAATAACTAAAAAAAATTCCCAAAAACAAAAATTCCTTTTTAGCATTTTGATTTACTTTTAAAGAAACACTATAGGATAAGCATAGGATTTTGGTTATTAAATTGAAATTTTTTGAAAATTTATTTGTCTTAACAAAAATCAAAATGGTTTGATTACAAATAACACTGGTTTAACTAGTATATAGGAAGATTCATAGTGATAATTATGAAATATATCCTAATTAAAAGTCTTTGTTTAAAAAAGTGGTGAG
Organism: Allium cepa; assembly: GCA_030765085.1. Taxonomy (NCBI): domain Eukaryota; kingdom Viridiplantae; phylum Streptophyta; class Magnoliopsida; order Asparagales; family Amaryllidaceae; genus Allium; species Allium cepa. The sequence goes on from CM060935.1 coordinate 938,638,753, forward strand.
TTTAAAAGAAAAGGATATAACATTTTTTATCTTCTATGTTAAATGGTGCTAAGATGATTTTCCAAAACTCTCTCTAAAAAAACAAAAGCGAAAAAAAACAAATGAATTTTTTTTTATTAACACATAGAGTCATGTGTTCACACGCAAGTGTATTCACTCGCCATGCTATGCACCCTTCTCACGTTAGCCCGAAATGCAGTGCATGATCGGTATATCTGGCCTTAGTTTATCCGAGTTAGGTGTATGTATATCAAAATTATTTCATTAATAATGCCTACAGTCGATATGCGTTCACACTTGTGTGTTCACTTTCCATGCTCTGTATTCCCCTCACGTAAGCTTGCAAGGCAGTGCATGGGTGATATATCTGGCCTCAGTTTTTTGAGTTAGGCATATGTGAATATTGTTAATACTGATAAAAAAAATTTCAAATGAGAGAGAGTAAGCAATTGAAATACAAGCACTATTTTTACTTATTTGATTTAACTTGTTCTTTAAAAGAAATGAAAATACCACTTTGAAAAACTTTGATAATCAACTAAAGATCCATTTCATAGTTATATTGTGTAATGAACCGAAACAACTAATCAAAATAAAGTATATTTGTTATGATAACTCAGATTTTATTGGAAATTTTGACAAGAAAAAGGACTTAAATTTCATGATGATGTCCAAAACCTATATTTAACTTATTCATGTCAATTTGAAAGTAAATCCTTCATTTGTAAATATTTTCGAAAACTTGCATACATATCTTTGTAAATAAATCTTGCATTTAGGAATTTTTAAATTTGCATTTGGATTTTGTGGGTAGTATCCGCTAAAAACCCTCATGAGACAACATTCGTCCTACTAGTGACACCTAGAGGTTTAATGGCCTGTTGCATACGCTTAAAGCAATCGTGCTTCCTGTGAAAACGGATTTATCTTAGTTTTAGTTTATTCGAGGACGAATAAATAGATAAGTGTAATGGTATTTGATGTGTACGTAAATATGCATATTTTTACTTCCATATTTAATCGAATTTAATCAAACAAATGAGCATATAGGGTATTTTAACATGTTTAAACCAAAATTCAAATTATTTTCAAATTATCATTTATTCATCTTCATATAGGGGCAAAATGTTCATTTTTGTGCATATATTAATTTGAGAATTTTTACTTGGACATTTTTTATGTTATTTTATAGGTATTTGGATTCAAACGGAAGAGGTTTTCATGGAAAATATGCCTGAACAAGAAGAAACAAAGGAAAGAAGATGGAAATAATTCAAATTCTTGTATCATAGAGGACCCCACCTACCCACCCGCCTTGATCTTCAATTAGGAGCAAATGCACATACTAAATGGCCATTAAAGTTCCATGCACATTTTAATGGAAGATTATCCCAGCTAATGATAACTTGGTGGCCACACTTCCTTAAGGGCAATTTGGGTAGTTCCAAAAAATATGATTAGGGTTCAAAACATGTATAAATACCTTATATGTTTATATAATTAATCTCCTAGCCTTCGAGCCACCTATTTAGTTTGTTTAGTTTTAGGTTAAAAAATGAACAATAGCTCTTTCTTTCTTTTCATGGCTACTTAGCCATTTTCTTTTCTTATGTAATTTTCTTCTTAATGCAATTTTAATTCTTGCTCTTTTTTATTTACATGCTTTTTCCTTTCATGTTAGTGGTGTAGATCTTTTAATTTATGCAAGTAGAATAACTTTTATTTCATTTAATTAGCTCTCTTTTTATTTAGCTTGCATTTCCTTGTTTTTATTTCATGTTGAATGCTACATTTGTTGGCATGATAACAAGTATGAAAAGCTAAACTCCTTTAAAATAGGGGCAATGAAGGGCAAGAAGCTCTCTTAATTATGTAGATTCAATATTTTGATCATCTATGTTCTCCTTTTGTACTTATTGGAAAGTTGCATGTTGATGTATGTTTATTAATGAATTTGATAGTCTATGATGTTAATCACATATAGGCTATATTTACTCAAATAAACACAATTTACATCATTGTCTAACTAATTGATTTTTGGTAATGGAAGTGGATTTGGAATCAAAATTTGATGGTCTATATTTTTAATCAATAGTTAATAGATCGTGCTTAGAATAGATTTTATTTTCAAGTTTATTTTCATTTCCATGAGATTTAAAAAGTGGTTTAGTGGGTATGTTAAAGTTTGATGGTTTATATTGAGCAAATTAATAGCACAAATATTCCATACCTATAAACAATCATATTAACTAAATTCACTAATGACCAAAATAGAGATCATAATTTCATTTTGTTGATTTATGTGATAAAGAAAAGGAATTTACCTCTAAAGTGCCTTCAAACTCTCATATTTTTATCCATTTTCTTTTGTTAGTTTATTTACATTTTCATTTTTCGCTTAACAACACTCTCAACTTTAGTTAATTTGATTGAATAGAAAATTTAAAATCTAAACAATTCCCTACAGATCGATCCATACTCGCCACGTACTAGAATTGCACGCCATGCGCTTGCGGTTATTTTTAATTAAAATTTGATTGGCTATTTTCTAATCCGATATAAAATTAGTCATCAAACAAGTACGTATAGATCCGACCGATTCAACCAAAATAGTCAAAGTGAGGAAGAGTCAAAGAACAACATAAAAACATACTTGATTCAATTCCTTAAAGCTAGGAAGGACGTATTTGCATGGACCCATTTGGATATGGTCGGCATTGACCCATCAGTGATATGCCACACACTAAATATTGATCCTGATATAAACCCCGTTTAACAAAAGTAGAGAGAATTTGACAAAGTTCGGTCTGATACCTTAAAATAAGAGGTTAAAAAGTTACTTGAAAACGGATACATTTGAGAAGTTTTTTACCCAAAATGGCAAGGAAACCCTGTGTTGGTAAAAAAAATTCGAACGGCAAGTGGAGAACCTACGTCGATTACAATAATTTGAACAAAGCATGTCCAAAAGACTATTATCCGCTACCTAGAGTAGACCAGCTAGTTGATGCAACTAGTTGACACAAGCTATGATCACTCATGGTTGCATACTCAGGATACAATCAAATCCCCATGTTCAAGCTAGATGAAGGGTGTACAAGATTCATTACCGATTGGGGAACCTTCTGCTATAAAGCAATGCCTTTTGGACTTAAAAATGTAGGTTCTACTTATCAAAAATTGGTCAATAGAATGTTCAAGAAGCAGATTGGTCGAAATATGGAGGTTTACGTGGATGATATGTTAATAAAGTCCTATGAAGCTGGGAATCATCTTAAAGATCTTGAAGAAATATTTAAAGTATTACGAAGATACCAAATGAAGCTAAATCCTCAGAAATTTTCTTCAGAGGTTCATTTTGAAAAGTTTTTGGGTTACATTGTTAGTACATAAGGGATTGAAGCCAGTCCTGACCAAATCCAAGCTATCTAAGACATGGCTGAATCCAAAACAAGCAAAGATGTAATGAGTTTGAATGGTAGAGTTGCAGCTTTGAGCAGATTCATCTCCAAGGCAACCGACAAATGCATCCCATTCTTCAATGTGATTAAGAGAAAAAAGAACTTTGTATGGGGAGAAGACTGTAAGAAAGCCTTCCAAGAACTAAAAAATCATTTAGACAAACCACTGATATTATCCAGCCCTCAAGAATGGAGAAAGCTTGTACTTATATATGGCTATCTCAAAACATGTAGTAAGCTCGGTTCTGATTAGAGAAAATAATGGAACTCAACTTTTCATTTATTATGTGAGCAGAAGATTGAAGTATGCCGAAGTTTGATACCCAGTTATAGAAAAGTTGGTTATTGTTTGATACCTACAGCATGGAAACTTAGAGCATAATTCCAAGCACATCCGGTCAGAGTATTGACTAACTTTCCAATTAAGCAAGTTTTTAGCAAACCCGAGAACTCGGGTGGGTTAGTAAAATGGGGAATTGAACTTAGCCAGTATGATATAGAATTTCAGCCACGAGTCTTAATCAAAGGGTAAGTATTATCGGACTTTATTAGTGAATGCACAGGCTTTGTCAAAGAGCAATCTGAGAAAAAAAGTATCAAAAGTCCATATGGCGACTATTTGTTGATGGGGTATCAACTGAGCAGGGAGCTTGAGCAGGGTATATCATAATAACACTAGATGGACACCGCCTGCACTATGCAATAAAATTAGGATTTCCCGCAACAAGCAATGTAGCTGAATACGAGTCAATGGTGGAAATACTAACTCTAGCTCTGCAACTCAAAATCTCATGAATTCAAACCTTTAGTGATTCTCAACTAATGGTAAATCTGATAAAGCAGATATATCAGACTGAAGATGCAAGACTATCCCTATATGTATAGTAGGTTCTAAAAATGCTTACCTTATTTGAATAATTTTCTATACACCAAGTCCCAAGGGGAGATAACTCCCAAGCAAATTCATTAGCAAAATTGGCTAGTTCAAAAGAAGCTCCAGAAACCCATGTCATGCCAGTAGGGTATAAAGTAAATCCCGATATTCAGGAAAGAATGCTCGAAGAAAATACTTGCTAGATCCCAGCCATAACACAAGAAAGAGAAGACAAAGAGATTGATGAAAAAATTTCATATGAAGAACCCATTCGTCCAAGGGAAGATAATTATTACAATAACACTTGGATGACCCTTATTTTAGAATACCTTACTAATGGATTATTACCATTTGACAAAATAGAAGACAGGAGAAATAGACGACGGGCTCTGACCTTCGCTACGATGGATGGACTTCTTAATAAGAAAGGATATGCTCTTCCTTACCTAAGATGTGTGAATTCTGAAGATGGTTTGAAGTTACTAAAGGAAGCGCATGTAGGATTTTGTTGAGACCATTCCAATGAGATAAAGTTGGCTAAGAAATTAATGAGGCAAGGTTTCTATTGGCCTCAAATGACTAGTCAAGCTATAGAACATATAAAGAAACGTGAAGGGTGCCAAAAATACTCAAAGATTCCTTATTTACCACCAAGCCGATTAACCCTGATCTCCAGTCCATGGGCGTTTGATGTATGTAGAATTGATTTAATCGGACCATTGTCGATTTTTAAAGGAGGGGCAAAATATGCTGTAGTTGCTATTGATTACTTTACTAAGTCTGTCGAAGTAGAGCCACTTCCCAAAATCACTACTGGGAAAGTACTTAGATTTGTTATTAAGAACATCACCACTAGATTCAGGATCCCTTACAAGAACATATCTGACAACGGAACAAAGTTTCAAAGTGAAGAGTTTTCTCGATTTTTCCATAAGAATAGAATTACCAAAACCTTTTCTTCTGTAGCACATCCAAAGGCTAATGGAGCCGTCGAAGCAGCCAACAAGACTATTAAGACCATCTAAAAAAACGATTGAATAAGGCCAAAGGAAATTGGGTGGAAGAATTGCCACTTGTACTCTGGCATATTGTACATCCACCAAAATTGCTACAGGTCATACCCCTTACTCTCTAACATATGGGTGTGAAGCAATGTTACCAGGCGAAATTGAAATACCTCCACATCGAAGAATCGCATATATATTTGATCCAAACCAAGAGTTAAGAAAGAATCGTTGGATTTGATACATGAGTTAAGAGATGAAGTAGCTATTTGAACTACCGTGTATCAAAGAAGAATCTCAAAATAATACAATTCGAAAGTAAGGATAAGATCATTTCAGGAAGGAGATCCAGTGCTTTAAAGAGTAATGGAAACACTAGAAGTCATGCAAATGGATCGCTAGGGAAAAACTGGGAGGGTCCTTTAATTGTGTGCAAAGTAATTCCTCCGGGAGCTTACAAGTTATGCCATCCAGATGGAAATATGGTCCCTAGGACATGGAACGCGGAACATTTGCGATTGTATTTTCCAACATTGGATGAATAAAGGGCAATTTTTCTAAGAAAAATCTACGAGGTCGTGAGTAGAATTATCCTTAAGCTTGGAAATCACCTTAAATGGTCATAAGCCTTTGTCTGTGCCAAGATGGCCAGGTCAAAGCTCCTCCTGGAGGGAGGTCAGAGTAAGCCTTTAGCCATGTCAGAAATGGTCAGGCTAAAGCATCTATAAGGCCTTGACCGCGCTTACTTGGCCAGGTCAAGACACCCCTTGACCTGGTTAACGGAGTAACCCTTGTGTTGAATATGCGCTTTGCGCTATATGATTTTTGTTTGATGATAATAAACATATATACATTCATTTAAATGTATTTGTTAATGTACTATTTTTCATAAAATAAATAAATATTTGTTGAATAAAATAAATTACACAGAATTTGAATTTGAATTCAAACAAAACAAGTTAAACAGATTTTGAATTCAAACAGAAATTTTATTCAAACAAATATTTATTACAATTTTGAATAGTATGTATTTGGTAATGTACTATTTTGTTTTTTTCATAGATTAAATAAATATTTGTTGAATAAAATTAAATTACACAGAATTCAAATTTGGATTCAAACAGAACAAGTTAAACAGATTTTGAATTCAAACAGAAATTTTTATTCAAACAAATATTTATTACAACTTTGATAGTACAATTTCAAGCTCTCACTATACATATACAATTTTGACTACAATACATGACATTTCACATTTACATCACAACCTTACTACATATCACTCACACTCATATTTTTGTCTTCAACTATAATCCAGTTTGAATCCAGCATCTGAGTAATCTGTAAAAATATTTTCAAACGCAGTAAAATTGAAAGAGAAATATTTTTGAAATTTGAAAGAAACGATGATTTTGAAAACATTGTTTGCCTCAGTTATTTGGGTTGTTCGTCATCATTTTTGACTGTGCAATATCTATGCATATCAGTATTTTTATCAGGGACAGGTAACTATAAGTGGCTGCAGTACACACGTGTACATTCGTATACGTGTGCACTGCCTCGCCAACTCGTGTGCAAAAAAAATCAAACAAAAGCACAGAAATCAAAAACAAGGTCAAATCCAAGATAGGTTCAACTCAAGGCAAATAGACAAAGCAATTGACTACAAACAGTTCCAGTTCAAGCCACAAGTGTACATGAATACAACTCGACTGCAACAGTACAGTCATGAAGACTGCAAGGACATGAATGCAACAAAGTTCAAAAGTGCATCAAAAGCAGTTCAATGTGGATAGCAACAGCAAAAAGGGACCGCAACAAACATGTATGCAGCATCAAGTCAGTGGTGAAGTAAACAACAATGTCGAGCTCACTGCAACTCAAGATTACAGGGCAGTGGACAGTACAAGCCTGCAGAATGCAAATGGACTCGACCAACTATACAAATGCTACAAGCAGCAATGTGCAACTGCAGAAGCAACTACTATAATGCAACAGTGTAGCAGTGCAAATCACCAAATGAAGACCACAAATATGTCAACTACATGAAGCAACAGTCGGACCAAAAGGCTGCATGAAGCATGAAACCATCAAGCTACAACTCAAATTATACAAGCTCCAGAAGTGCATTTATCAAGAACATAATGAAGACTGCATCATGATACAAGGCTTCAAATGTGCAAATGCTCAAACTCAGATGGACAACATATCAAACGAAGTAATGAACCAACAATACATGCAGGTGAACAGAAGTTTTTGAATCAAAACATAATCAAGGCCAGTTGATAACAGGGAACACAAGTGTGGCAAATGCAATATGGTGAAGCAGCATTGATACAGCAAAGTCAGAGACTACAACATCAAAGTGCAGTGCAACATGAACCAACTCCAAAATGTATCACTAACATATACTACAGGGATGAACACATGAGAATGGACAAGGCACAAATCAAGTCCAGCTACTAGTTGCAGACTCCAAGTTGCAGACTCAAAGCAAACATGACACCAAGCTACAAACTCAAATGCAAACAGGAATAAAATATGACAATGCAAACTAATCAATGAGTAACACAGCGGACACAGCAACGTTCAAGACCAAGGTACAAGTCGAAGTGGCAGTGAAATCAATGTTGAACAAGTCAAAAACCAAGTCGAAGTCGAGCAGAGAAATGCACAGAGACCGGTTGCAAATGACAACAAGTATGAAACCATGTCCAAATTGAAATATGCATCAAAACTCATGAATACACTAGCAAGTTTGCAAGCATATGAAATGCAGATTACAAAAGTACAACTACAAGATCAGTGTATCAAGTATGCATCTTTGAGAAAGTCAAAGCCGTAACTTTAGAAATCAAAACAATTTCAAGATGAACGAGTCAAGGCCGAAGCAGTAGAAATCAACACCGTGGTCATCACGAAATAAATCACCGAAAGCATATTCATATTGAACAAGTCGCAATCATCTCAAACGTCCAAGCATAATCAAGCGGCAGTACAAAGAATTTGACAAATTTAATCAAATTTATACGAACGCAAATATAGGAATTCAACCTATATAAATGCCCTAATCATCATCGGCAAAAAATTATTGAGTTCAAGTATCAACTTAGTAAAGCAAAAGGAGACAGTACATACCGAATTCACAAACAATGAACTCGATCGAGCAACTGCAAACGAGCAATAGTCAACCATCAGAGAAGCAGTGAGCTAGGGCAACATATCTCAGATCGATTGAAGAAACCGAAGCCCTAATTGGAACAAAGAGCCGAAGCCCTAACTGGAACAAAGGGAACGAAGCCCTAATCAGAACGAAGCCGCCATTATTCTCACGAACGAGATAAAAGGATCGGGTGAAATAAGGAAGTGGGCCGGTCTTATTAAAAAAAGGGGGTTTTTTGTTTTTTTTTTAATTTAAGGCTTCTTTATATTGTTAATTAGTTTTAGGGTTATTTTCTATTGTTTCTAAATTATTGTTTTTTATTTTACAAATCAATGAATTAGTAAATCACCACCTAGGTTTAGGTAGTGTCAGATTGTCTATTTTGAATTAGTTCAGTGAGCAGGGTGTGCGAGTTTGCAAAGCTCTATAGGCGGGAGCAGTGTTTGCGAGTAAGCGAAACTCTATAGGCGGGAGCAGGGTGTGCGAGTCTAGTAGAGTGTTTGTGAGCGGGAGCAAAAGGGTCTGCGAGTCTAGTAGAGTGTTTGTAAGCGTGATACTGTTTAATTCTAATAGAAATCTGTGAATGCAGCAGTAGGCAGGGGTTGCCGAAGCTGGGTAAATTTTGTGTGTGATTTACTTTTCAGCATATTTATTTCTGCTATTATATCTCTGTGTTTAATTTGAGAAAATTTGCTATAACCCTATTCACCCCCCCCTCTAGGGTTAATCTAGATCCTACAAGTGGTATCAGAGCCCGGTATATTTTTACTTAACTCTAGAGTCATGAGTCTACAAAATAATGCTTTTTCTGAGGGGCAATCTATTGCTAGGCCACCCATGTTTAACGGGAACGATTATGCTTATTGGAAAGTTAGGATGAGTATTTATCTTAGTTCCGTTGATTATGATGTTTGGGATATTATTGAAACTGGCTATAAACCTCCCATTATAATCGTTGGTGGTACTGAGATTCCTAAACCTAAGGATAGGTGGGATGCTAACGATAAGAGATTGAAAACGACAAATGCTAAAGCCATGAATGCTTTGATATGTGCTCTTGATAAAAATGAATTTAATAGAATTTCTCATTGTACAACCGCACAGGAAATCTGGCATACTTTGGAGGTGACACACGAAGGAACTTCTCAAGTCAAGGAGTCTCGTCTAGCCCTATTCAGCAACGAATACGAAAACTTTGTGATGGACAAAGGCGAGAGCATAAAAGACATGTTTGGACGTTTTTCAACCTTGGTATACAACGCTAGAGCCGCTTGGGAAGGTCTTCACTGAGGTAGAGCTTGTGAGGAAGGTGCTACGAGTTTTACCAATGAACTTTGAGGCAAAAGTCACAGCAATCCAAGAATCGAAAGATCTGAGCAAACTAAGCATGGAGGAGTTGATTGGCAACTTGATGACATATGAGCTTGAGTTAAAAGCAAAGGAAGAACGCAACAACTCCGAACCAAAGAAGAAGACGATTGCCTTAAAGAGTAAAGAAGAAAGCGATGAAGAAGATCCAATTGAAGAGCTTGCAATGGCTGTCAATAATCTTAGAAGATGGTCTAGATTCAAGCCACGCAAGAAGAAAACAAAGGGCAATAGGTCAAAAGATTCCGAAAATTCTGATAATGAACTGACATGTTATAACTGCAACAAGCCTGGCCACTTCAAACCAAAATGCCCACTTCTCAAAAACAACAAAGAAAAGAAAAAGGCGAAGAAGGTATTTGCAGCGACTTGGGATGATGAAGAAGGAGAGGAAGCTTCGGATAGTAGCTCAGAGGAGGCTAACTTGTGTTGCATGGAAAAATCAGAATCAGAAGAAACCTCCGACGAATCAAGTGAGGCAGGTGAGTTTTCTTATAAAGAACTTGTTTTTATGTGTTCTGATCTTACTAAGGTAGTGGATACTCTTGAATCTAAAATTGAAAAACTGAAATCTGATAGGAGAGAATTTGCTCGTGAAAATTTCAGGTTAAAAACTGAACTTGAAAATATTCAAAACCTAGAATGTAAAAAATGTAAGATTTTAGATTCAGAATTTTCAAAACTGAGGAATAACTTTGAAAGTCTTGAAAATGAAAACTTGAATCTTAAGGAAACCATCGACACTAGGAGAAAGGATTTTATTAATCGATGCACCTCGCTTGTCACTGAAAACTCAACATTAAAAACTAAAGTCCAAAATCTTGAGAAATCTTTGAATAACTTTTCAAGAGGCGAAAAATCTTTCAACATGCTATTGGGAAATCAAATTTTTGCTAACAATAGAAAAGGACTAGGCTTTGGGAAATCACAAAATGATAATAATGCAAAAAGTAAAAGTGTTTTTGCTCGATCTGAAATAATTGGAAATCATGTTGAAAATCATAGTCATAGGAACACAAAATTTAATCAAGTTAATTTAATGAGCACATTTTGTAGAGAATTTGGACATAATCGAAATAATTGTTGGTATAGACCCAAACACGTGAAAACTATACCAATTTGGGTTCCAAAAGGCACAAATATAAAATCTTTGAAAGTCAAACAAACTTGGGTGCCAAAAGGAACAGATATAAATAGTTTTGGGTCTCCAAAAACATATTTTTCATATTCTGCCACTAACAACAATGGACCTATAAAAACAAATAGGTCACATAAATCTTTTATCGTGTAGGTATGGTGGCAGGCTAAGGAACAACAACAGTGTTCTCTGGATTTCGGCTGTTCCAGAAACACAACAGACGACAAAGCAAAGTTCCTTAGCCAAGTACAAAGGTGACAGAATCACAATGGACAATGACGAAAAATTATCGTAAAGGTAAAACAGGTAAATTTATTTTTGAACGATATATCAAATGTGATAATCTGCACCATATTCTGAATTAAAATCAGCCAATATTGAGATGAATAAAAGATGATAATTTTGATTCTGATTTTTTCAAAATGGTTGGCCAATTATGCATTTATGCCAAAAACACTACAATCCTTGAAATACTTTATAACGATTAATTTGGATAGCTGATGGTGTTTTTTATTGATTGACGATAATATTTTTGGCTAAATCTATATTCATGGTTTCTTCTATTTACATGGCTTCAACTTAAAATCCTAATGAATTCTATTTAAAAAATGTAAAAAGGATTTTAAGAAATTTTTTGACTTGTTCTTATTTATGACATTAATTTGTGCTTAATTGATGACCAATCAGATTTTCAATTTTGAACTAATTTATATAAATTTGTTCGGTCAAATGCTGGTTACTCATGCTACACGTAGATATATTGGTTCTGACATTTTGATCACTGCTTGTAAATTTGCACGATTTCAAATTCATGAGAAAAAGGATTTTAAGAAATTGTTATTGAAATAATTATGATGTTGATTGACTGTTGATTACTCATGAATATAATTGTTTATTCTATGGTTTCTGAAATTAACATCATGATATTTGTTTGAATGTTAACACGGCTTAAATTCAAATTCAAAAGAAGGATGTTATGTTTGAAATTTTTGGTGCACACTTCATGGTTCAACGAGTGAATATTGAGTGAAATTTAAATTCAGATGCAGATTACACTGGTAATATAGTTGATAGAAAAATTACTAGTGGAACGTGATTAATTTTTTAACATTCATTTGCTGCATCGTTTTTTTTAAAGAAAATATCTGCATATTTTTTTCATTCGAAATAATTTTCAATTAGCAGAAAATTTTCTTATAAAACCCCCTCGAGAAAATCATGTTTGACCATATTTACAGATTAATCATTTTTGAAAAATTGATTTTATAATGTTTAATTTGATTTTAAATGACAAATTTTTGACTAATCTAACTCTCTTTGATTATCGAAAAGATGAATAGTGATTGAAAAAGAGATGAGTGTTGATATTTATCATATATTATAACTCGAGAAAGTATAATTAGAAAATTTCTTTAGAATTTCATAACAAGAGTTATAAAAACTTTTTGTTGGGTAATAATTCCATGACCATTTCTATTTCTATCATCTTTCTATCGACCATCACTCATCAAGATCATATTTAGTATGTAAATTTGTGGTAGTTTACAAAGGAAATCATTTGTTCTTCAATATCTTAAATCTGTGAAGGAAATTATTTGTGGTTCAACTTATTATATTTAGCAATAAAAATAAATATCCAAAGTATTCACTCTCATTTAAAAGTCCTCACGGTTATGCATGGGTGAATTACTTGGATTTTTGATTATGTGCTTCCATGCTCATTTAAAAGTCCTCACGGTTATGCATGTATGGAACGCATATTAAAAATAATTGATTTAATAGACAAGTTGATTCTAATCCCATTTAAAAGTCCTCACGGTCATGCGTGGTTAGAAGATACTTGATTTCATTTTTTAAATTAAATTGGAATACTACTAATCTCATTTAAAAGTCCTAACGGTTATGCATGGTTAGTAGATATTCAAATTTCCAGAAATAAATATACCACAAATAGACATATCTATATGAATTTTTGATGATTCTATCTCCATCACTTCTGAAAGTGGAATATGCGCTTGACAAGGGTAATTATGATTTTTGTTTGAGTTTTATTGAAATTTGATATTTATATTTAATTGAGTTAAATGTTTGATTCATGTCTATCACTTCATCCCTATTTTTATAACACTGTTATTCTTTTGCTGATAACAAAAGAGGGAGAGAAAAGTTAAGATTTTGTCAAATAGAATCAAGCAAAGGTCAAATAATTTTCACTTTGCATATAGGCACATTTACATATTTTTATTTGTATGCATATATGTAGGGAGAGCCATATATGTAGGGGGAGTATCAAATAAAAAGGAAGCATTCAAATAGGGGGAGCAAATGAAATTATCAAATACATTTAATATATTCAAAATCTTAAATATATGTTTGTTATCATCAAAAGGGGGAGATTGTTGAATATGCGCTTTGCGCTATATGATTTTTGTTTGATGATAATAAACATATATACATTCATTTAAATGTATTTGTTAATGTACTATTTTTCATAGAATAAATAAATATTTGTTGAATAAAATAAATTACACAGAATTTGAATTTGAATTCAAACAAAACAAGTTAAACAGATTTTGAATTCAAACAGAAATTTTATTCAAACAAATATTTATTACAATTTTGAATAGTATGTATTTGGTAATGTACTATTTTGTTTTTTTCATAGATTAAATAAATATTTTTTGAATAAAATTAAATTACACAGAATTCAAATTTGAATTCAAACAGAACAAGTTAAACAGATTTTGAATTCAAACAGAAATTTTTATTCAAACAAATATTTATTACAACTTTGATAGTACAATTTCAAGCTCTCACTATACATATACAATTTTGACTACAATACATGACATTTCACATTTACATCACAACCTTACTACATATCACTCACACTCATATTTTTGTCTTCAACTATAATCCAGTTTAAATCCAGCATCTGAGTAATCTGCAAAAATATTTTCAAACGCAGTAAAATTGAAAGAGAAATATTTTTGAAATTTGAAAGAAACGATGATTTTGAAAACATTGTTTGCCTCAGTTATTTGGGTTGTTCGTCATCATTTTTGACTGTGCAATATCTGTGCATATCAGTATTTTTATCAGGGACAGGTAACTATAAGTGGCTGCAGTACACACGTGTACATTCGTATACGTGTGCACTGCCTCGCCAACTCGTGTGCAAAAAAAATCAAACAAAAGCACAGAAATCAAAAACAAGGTCAAACCCACGATAGGTTCAACTCAAGGCAAATAGACAAAGCAATTGACTACAAACAGTTCCAGTTCAAGCCACAAGTGTACATGAATACAACTCGACTGCAACAGTACAGTCATGAAGACTGCAAGGACATGAATGCAACAAAGTTCAAAAGTGCATCAAAAGCAGTTCAATGTGGATAGCAACAGCAAAAAGGGACTGCAACAAACATGTATGCAGCATCAAGTCAGTGGTGAAGTAAACAACAATGTCGAGCTCACTGCAACTCAAGATTACAGGGCAGTGGACAGTACAAGCCTGCAGAATGCAAATGGACTCGACCAACTATACAAATGCTACAAGCAGCAATGTGCAACTGCAGAAGCAACTACTATAATGCAACAGTGTAGCAGTGCAAATCACCAAATGAAGACCACAAATATGTCAACTACATGAAGCAACAGTCGGACCAAAAGGCTGCATGAAGCATGAAACCATCAAGCTACAACTCAAATTATACAAGCTCCAGAAGTGCATTTATCAAGAACATAATGAAGACTGCATCATGATACAAGGCTTCAAATGTGCAAATGCTCAAACTCAGATGGACAACATATCAAACGAAGTAATGAACCAACAATACATGCAGGTGAACAGAAGTTTTTGAATCAAAACATAATCAAGGCCAGTTGATAACAGGGAACACAAGTGTGGCAAATGCAATATGGTGAAGCAGCATTGATACAGCAAAGTCAGAGACTACAACATCAAAGTGCAGTGCAACATGAACCAACTCCAAAATGTATCACTAACATATACTACAGGGATGAACACATGAGAATGGACAAGGCACAAATCAAGTCCAGCTACTAGTTGCAGACTCCAAGTTGCAGACTCAAAGCAAACATGACACCAAGCTACAAACTCAAATGCAAACAGGAATAAAATATGACAATGCAAACTAATCAATGAGTAACACAGCGGACACAGCAACGTTCAAGACCAAGGTACAAGTCGAAGTGGCAGTGAAATCAATGTTGAACAAGTCAAAAACCAAGTCGAAGTCGAGCAGAGAAATGCACAGAGACCGGTTGCAAATGACAACAAGTATGAAACCATGTCCAAATTGAAATATGCATCAAAACTCATGAATACACTAGCAAGTTTGCAAGCATATGAAATGCAGATTACAAAAGTACAACTACAAGATCAGTGTATCAAGTATGCATCTTTGAGAAAGTCAAAGCCGTAACTTTAGAAATCAAAACAATTTCAAGATGAACGAGTCAAGGCCGAAGCAGTAGAAATCAACACCGTGGTCATCACGAAATAAATCACCGAAAGCATATTCATATTGAACAAGTCGCAATCATCTCAAACGTCCAAGCATAATCAAGCGGCAGTACAAAGAATTTGACAAATTCAATCAAATTTATACGAACGCAAATATAGGAATTCAACCTATATAAATGCCCTAATCATCATCGGCAAAAAATTATTGAGTTCAAGTATTAACTTAGTAAAGCAAAAGGAGACAGTACATACCGAATTCACAAACAACGAACTCGATCGAGCAACTGCAAACGAGCAATAGTCAACCATCAGAGAAGCAGTGAGCTAGGGCAACATATCTCAGATCGATTGAAGAAACCGAAGCCCTAATTGGAACAAAGAGCCGAAGCCCTAACTGGAACAAAGGGAACGAAGCCCTAATCAGAACGAAGCCGCCATTATTCTCACGAACGAGATAAAAGGATCGGGTGAGATAAGGAAGTGGGCCGGTCTTATTAAAAAAAGGGTGTTTTTTGTTTTTTTTTAATTTAAGGCTTCTTTATATTGTTAATTAGTTTTAGGGTTATTTTCTATTGTTTTTAAATTATTGTTTTTTATTTTACAAATCAATGAATTAGTAAATCACCACCTAGGTTTAGGTAGTGTCAGATTGTCTATTTTGAATTAGTTCAGTGAGCAGGGTGTGCGAGTTTGCAAAGCTCTATAGGCGGGAGCAGTGTTTGCGAGTAAGCGAAACTCTATAGGCGGGAGCAGGGTGTGCGAGTCTAGTAGAGTGTTTGTGAGCGGGAGCAAAAGGGTCTGCGAGTCTAGTAGAGTGTTTGTAAGCATGATACTGTTTAATTCTAATAGAAATCTGTGAATGCAGCAGTAGGCAGGGGTTGCCGAAGCTAGGTAAATTTTGTGTGTGATTTACTTTTCAGCATATTTATTTCTGCTATTATATCTCTGTGTTTAATTCGAGAAAATTTGCTATAACCCTATTCACCCCCCCTCTAGGGTTAATCTAGATCCTACACCTTGAACGTGCCACACTATAGCCAGTTCAAGGCACTGACCAGCCTTCCATCCCACCTATAAGGCATGACTGGAGCACCTCTTGGAGGAAGGATGGAGTAAGCCCTTGATCCCGCTGCGCTATGGCCTGGTCAAGGCACCAAACAAGCCTTCAGTCCCACCTATAAGGCCTGGCTGGAGTGCCTTCAGGATGGAGGTTAGGTAAGCCCTTGGGTCCTGCTTGTGGATAAGCTAATCAAGCCCACCGAACAATGACGGACTAAGACGTCCAACCCCAAGAAATAGCATACAAAATGTTAGCAATATATAAAGCCTAAAGGGTAGCACTTGTTGAAAGAATCAAGAGGAAGAGAGGTGACACAAAGCAAAAGATTCAAACAATCCAAGTCCAAAGAGTTATACAGAACAAAAGATTCAGATGAGAATTTCTAAACCTCCATTATTTAAATAATGTTTTCTAAACTTTCCTTCTTATTGCCAGGAATGGATTTCTAGTCTTCTACTACTTTCGAACGATACTTTCCAGACCATTTTCATACGAATTTATGGCCTATAGCTAAAATGTGATTTTCGAACTTTACTCTTTAATACGCGAATCTAGGGTTCGGGTCTCCTGTTATTGATTTCAAGTCTTCTGTTATGAACTTCTGGTCTTCTATAATTTTTAGATAGTAATATCCGAATCTTGGTCTTGAGTCTTCAACTATTAACTTCTACACTTCACTTATCAAACTATTACCCAAATCTGGGTTTTTGATCTTCTATCATTATTATTCCCATATATGAGTTTTTGGATGCCTATTATTTATTCACAATAAGGATACCCTGTCTTCCATGACTTATTTACAAATGATGATTCCCGGATTTTCATTATTACCAGACAATTGTTCTTAGACTTCTATCAATTATTACTAGAAGATGGTTTCTAGACCTCTATTATTGTTATTTCCAAAAAAATGATTTATGAACTACTATTGTTAAGGCCAAATCTAAAATTTGATCTTCTATTATTAATTATATAATTTGATTCCTGGTCTTCTATTTTGGCAAAGCTAACGGGGTTAAATGGACCCCTGCCATTTTTTGCATAATCAAATTACAAGGGAAAATAGTGGAATAACATTACAAATTACAAAAAGGTGATAGAACAAAAACCCTATCTAATACCAATGTATTAAATAGGCTTTGCAACAATCACCCAATATTTTTCATTAGGGCAACAAACACTTCTGCGTTCTTTTTCTTCAACCCACTTAACAATCTCACATTTCATTCTTCTCAAGTTAAGGACACGAATTTCTTCAGAATTTTTAAAAGCAATTTACCTTTAACAGTTCGCCAACGAATGGCCTTAAATATGTTATGCCATCGTTCCTTAGAATTAAGTAGAGGAGAATGAAATTTAGACCTGGACATGGTGTCCTTCCAAATAAATTAAGAAAACTCACAAGAAAAGAAGAGATAGAGGGTATTTTCAGGTGATTTGTTACAAAGGAGACATACAAAATTTTGCATAAGACCTTTGCAAACCAAATTATCTTGCGTATGAATTGCATTAGGAATAACTTTCCAGAGCATCACATTGTCTTTAGGCCTACAAGTGGGTGACCAGATTCTAGTATGCCAAGGAAACAAGCTATCAAAACTATGGTGGTTAAGAAGATGGTAAACATGATTTATGGAATGATTAGCATTATCCCAAGTGCAATGGAATTTGAGATTATCAAAGGAGCTAGATTCAACAGTGTTCCAAGCAGACCTGGTTAAAGATGAGCTGGAATAAGGGAGGGAGACCTTACCATCATGCATAAAGGCATCCACCATAGCAACTTCAAGGATGTCAGAGAGGGATCACAGATTAGAATCTATGATGTTAGAGAAGATCAACCCTTTAGCATATCAGGGATTGTGCCAGAAAGAGATCAAAGAGAGGTTGAGGGTGGAGTATTTGAACATAGGGAGGAAATCATTCTCAATTTCAATAGACATCTCCATGTCCAACTGCAATCAGGAGGCAAGGGAATAGTGCAAGAAATATTGGTTTTCAGAAGATTAACTTTAGTCCAGTTTGCCCATAATTTGTAAGTAGGAGAGAGAAGTTTGGTGTCAAAGCAGAGCAGGCAGCTCTATTCCATAATTTCATGTTCATGATGCCCATACCACCAGTATAAAGAGGCAACATGACTTTTTTAAAGGCAATAGGCACCAGTTTTGAAGAGTAGGGATTACCATGCCAAAGAAAATGGTTAATGGCAGAGTTAATCATACCAATGAATTTACCAGGAAGGTTATAAATTCTAGAAACATATAGGGACATAGGAGAAATAACTGATTTAATAATAATCAGTCTACCGGCAAATGAAAATTTTGCAACAGGCCAACATGATAATTTTGCAATGATTTTATCATGTAGAGGTAAACACTGGGATGATGAAATTCTGGAGGAAAGGAGGGGAGCAACAAAATATAAATCACTTAGGGGAAGACGTTGCAAAGATGAGATAAGATGTATGTCGTTGAGGAGGGACTGAGGGATGCCAACGGTGAGAATTTTTGATTTATCTCTATTGATAGATAGACCAGCAATTGAATGTAAATTATCAAGAGTGTTCCTGGTCTTCTATTAATATAACCAGAACTGAATTTTTAGACTCTTATCATTATTTTGGACATTAGGACTTCTATTATTGTCGGACAAGAATTTTCGGTCTTCAATCAGTCCCAATAATGGATTTCTCATCACATTTAACTCCATATGATGATCTATTAATTTCCATTATTCCCAGATTTAGAATTTTGGAATTCTGTTATTAGAAATTCTGATACAATCTTCGATGACAGTAATAAACTACCGAACATATTCTTATATGAATTTCGAACTAACGATAAGAAATGTTGTATACTTTGTACTTTGCAGGAAAATAAGGTTGATAAAGAGGAATATTTGAGGATGAAATAGTATGAAAGGAGTACTATTAAATTTTTTTCCTAAAGAACAAAAGCTTCTTTCATACAAGGGGGAAAAATGTTAACCATAAAGCTCACTTAAGAATGAAGGTATGAAAGAAGGCCTACGAAAGTGTTTTAGAAGCTCCGCAAGAATTGAAAAGAAGGGTTTCGCCATAGTTCAAAAGTGGGGTTTCGAAGGCATTGGAGTAGCTTTCGAAGAGGTTCAAATGATGTCGCAAGCACATGATGCTTCTGCAAGCATTAAATGGAATATGTGCTTCCGAAGGAGTTGAAAGGAGATAAGACTACCCTTCCGCTTCAGTTGATCCTTTCAAAATAGTTGGTTCCACAGACGTAAAATAGTTTTGAATGTGTTAAATATACCTTCCGAAGGTATCAAATAACAAGCTTCCAGACATATATCAGATCCTTCGAAACGATTGGAGAAGATCTTACCAAAATAACCCTTTCGAAAGAAAAGACTAGCCTTTTAAATCAGTTGAACCCTTCCATAAGTATCAGGGAGGTTTCGCACGTGACTAGTATTGCCTCCATAAACATCAAAGGATGAGCTTCCACATTAATCAAGGGGATACCTTCGAAAGCCACCTTCCGCAACCATACTACGAGAAAAATCATTATTTATAGCATTGAAAATGTAAAAAACATAGCGTTTTAACGGTAGATGCTATTTATTCCAACCAAAAACAATTAAAGTGAAATATAAAAATATTAAAACGCTATATGCTAGCAGGAGACTTCTTTTAGGAGACGGGCTCAAAATTTATTTTGGCGGCCGCTTGATTTTCTTATTCTTTCGTTCGTCTTCCCCCTTCTCCTAAAGAAATAAAACCTAAAATGAAAAACCTTGTCTTGTTTGCTTGTCTCTCTCATATTCATCAGCGCATGTTCATCTTCTCTTTTGCTCT
This sequence comes from Allium cepa, assembly GCA_030765085.1. NCBI lineage: Eukaryota > Viridiplantae > Streptophyta > Magnoliopsida > Asparagales > Amaryllidaceae > Allium > Allium cepa. Next base: position 938,659,142 of record CM060935.1, read on the forward strand.
CATCTTTGCCTCTATAATCGCCCCTGAATGGATTGCCAGTCGAGGCTTTTTCAAAGGAAAGTGGCAGATTTGTCTATGATGATAAGAAGTTGGGAACAGTTTGTAATTTTGAATTCAAGGTCCGCACTATGAACAACTAAAGGTATGTCAAACCCTAGTCTCACTGTACTATTATTTTTATCAATTTAAACTAAGTTTCCTCCTTTTTATATTGCATTTTTTTGGTTTGCTTTGTTGTTTTATAAAGTCATGCTTCCATTCAAACCATGTCCTTTTGTTTTATTTAACAAAATCAATTTTGAATTTGGCTGAATTGCTCTCAAATAAGGAGCAATCCCACCTCTAGTTGCTTTGCCTCAGTTTAGGATACCCAGTTTGAAAGAAAAGGTAATAGAAGATGTTTGTGATGTGATTATTCATCTATGTTACACGTTATGCTAACATATTCAGCAATGTTTAGTCTAAAAGATAAGGTGATATCAGGAATGATTAGCCGATCGCTAGCAGAAAAAGATAGATAAACTTTTACAGTTATATGGACAAAGTTAATTGGTATTATAGTATGTGTGAATGACGACTGTATGTAAGATGTACACAGTAACTGTACATGGCATGCAAATGCAATGAATAAATACTATTAACTGCTATGTGTCATTGATCATATATATGGACCTATGGTCAAGAAAGCATATCGTTGTTTATGCCAGTCTAACAACAACTATGATGTCATAACGATTGCAACAGTAACCAGTGAGCCTGCAGTTAAGACAAGCCCTAACGTATGATACATTGGGACATCAAATAGTTTATCCCTTGAGAAAATTGTTCCATTCTTTTGTTAAACTGGATAATTCTCATTTTTGTAAGAAAACTGAGAAGTATATGAATGGGAGACAATAAATTGTACATGGTGGCTACTGTGAAACCATATGTTGATTTTACAATCCAATATTCAATGCACCGTTGAACATTAGAACATTGTCACCCATTTTAACTGGGCTATTTCTGGTTTAAGTGGAGATAATTACCACTGCACCAGTTATAACAGAAATATCTCTAATTTTATTTAAAAACATAATATTTGTTCAGAAGTTAGCTTACTTTTAAAATAGATCTTCCCTTGGTTAAGCTCAAGATGTCGATATAGTTTAGGAGCATCTATTGGATGATTAACTATAGTATAATAAACACATGAATAATCTCTAATAAAGGATGTTTATTGGTTTCTACAATAATTTGATAATAATATGCCTTATTATTCAAGGAACCTTTGTAGTAAAATTATATAATGCAGCATACAAACAAAATATGTCACTATTTTAATATTTGAGGCTCATGGCTTGGCCAATCAAGGAATCAAATAAACACAATATATTGTTTGAGTTTGATTTGATAAGTAAAAAACTTGACTTATTTAACTTTGAAATTTACTAACCAGGTTTTTTAACCTGAAATACTGAATAAAACAAAATTATAATACATGTGTTCTGCAACATAGAGTCAAATGTGGTAATTTGCTTGACAATGTAGAAAATGAAAGTGGGAGATTATTCTCTGAAATTTTATGCCCTTGTTTGGAGTTTACTCGCAAGTTTCTTCTGCGACTGGTTTTTTATTTAAGTGTTTCATATTGACTTGACACCATGACAAATGAAAAGAACATATTAATGTATGTCTGTTATTTTCATTTTGTTGCTTATACTATTATAATCTTCACCTGGTCATTTCTATTTCAGAAGTTTCTGTAGTTCCAAAATTGCAAGATTGTTAGATTTCGATGGTTGAGCATATGCTTAAATGCTTCATGGGCACAGTATTATGAATTGGAAGTTTTAATCTGAATTCATGCTAACAAATAGTGTAAGTCAGTGAGATGGGAGACACATGGGTCTTCATTTGTTATTTGGAGGGCGCAAAATGTGATTATCTGTGCTATTTCCTGTATTGTAGATGTTTATCTGCACGCTTGCCTAGTTTTGTAGCTTTATCTGTTCGGTTCTTTTTAAATTCATATTGGGTCATTCCTTATTTTCGAGTCTATTAGTATATTTTCTGTTTAGTCGGCTATTTTTGTAGTTTGTATTTGTATTGGTTCTCATGTTTTGCACTTGGTCAGTTGCTTGGATAAGGTCGGTGTCAACGCCTGATAGGCAGAAGCGATGACATTGCAATTGCGGTTAGCAAAGGCCTTGCATTATTCGCAGTCAATGCCTTCTTTTAATTAGAACTACTTTTTTGGTTTTCCATTTGCTCTATATCGTTTGCTCGGTTTTGTATGGATGATCACTGGTTATTATAAGGTTGTAGCATTGGTTATTTTTACTGGATAGTTCTATGCCATATCTGTACAACATCCCAGAAATTTATAGTTTTTTTAATGATGGATTCAACTAGCCGGCTTGTTTTTTGTAAGTTTTGTGCATTATTATCTTTTATAATATTGTGCTTAGTGTATATTCCTATATCAACTTCCAAAACATCGAAACAAATATAGGCAGACTGATATCAAAATTCAGGTCGCTTCCATGGACACAAACGTCTATGATTCGTTAACTTTCCATTTTCTTTTTTGTACAACAGTTTCAGCATTAAGGTGTCAAACAGACTAGGCCTAAGTGACCCATTTAACTAATGGGCTGGGCTAAGTTGGCCGATTTAATAAATAGTTTAAATGGTTAGGATTTTGTATATATTCATGTATCCATTCATATGATTATTGATTTAAACATTTATTTTGTAATGACTTGCACCTTACTGACACTATTTGTTGGGTATATGATTATTGATCTAAATATCCATTTTGTGACGACTTGCACCTTACGACTTAAAAAACATGATACAAGTGAAGGGTTTATATATATATTTCAGTTATTGCCTCTTTGAGAGAAGTACCACACACTAAAGGATCTGCAAATGCGCTTTCGTTGGAGGATTCTCGAACGAGGATACAAGAGAGGTTAAACCTGATCTATTTGCTGCTGAATCCAAATCTGAATAATACAAGCTTGTGAAATTACATAACCTTTTATTTTTGCAGTTAAAATTAACACCAAATTCTAGCAAAAGCCTAATAAAGGTCATTGGCAATACAGGTGAGGTCAGACTTGTTTCTTTTTAAGCATAGCATTTTACTATCAAAATGATTACTCATCAACTGTTGCAGATGTCGAGGTACACTGGGGTTTAAAAGATTTGTTGCTTGTTACACCATTTAGAATTGATGGTTCTGGCATCGACGGAGTTAAAGAATACAAGGTAAGTTATAATCTATATTAGTAAATTTATACGTGATATTATGACTTCTGTAGTTTTTTCCTAACACTTAAGACTAATTTTCTTTGCTTTAGGTTGAAGCATTGAAAGAAACAAAATTCACAGATAAACTTGTTATTGTGCTTCCTGCAACTGGTACTTCATCCACCCTCGGTTTTTGGATTTTTTTGTACAGATAAAAATGAATAAATTTAATTCAATCTTAAAGTTTCAACCATCTTGGTGCCATTATATAAAAAAGTAGTTCTCATTGATAACGAAAAGACGATTGGTGGAATGCAGTAACATACAAACAATTGAATCTGGAGTCAGTGCAAACCGTAGTCCATTTATTTTTGTTGATTTTTTGCGTATTTCTGAGTCTACGGAGCAAACAAATTATGTTTGCCTATTTTTAAGTGAACATCATATGCGCATATGGTTAAAAAAATCAAAAATGAGATGGATTTGACACTAGTTGACCTAGAAGGTCTTTTACCCTCGGCTATTATAATGGTTGTTTCAGTTACAGCTTCAAGCACAAGTGGCAAGCCATTACCCAAAGAGAACCTAAAGAAAACAAATCAATGCTTGTGACCGTGCACTAGATCTTGATCTAGCAAAAAAGAAGGTTCTTGATTTTGTTGAAAGCAGAATGGGAACTGATTGCTCCAAATATCTCTGCAGTTGTAGGAACTGAAGTAGCTGCAAACTTATGGGAACTGCTGGTGGATTATCTGCATTGATCAAAATGCCTGCTTGCAATGTTCAGGTTCTTAGATCAAAAAGGAAACATATTGCTGGATTTTCTACGTTGACATCTTAGATTCATGTTGGATTTCTTGAGCAAACCGTGATTTTTCGCGGCATGCCTCCTCCTTTGAGGACACGTGCTTTGAGACTGATTGCTGCAAAAGCTACACTAGTTGCATGTGTTGACGTGAATAGATCAGATCCAAGTGGAGTATTTGGAAGGACAACATTGGAACAAATTCGTAAAAAAATTGAGAAGTGGAAGGAACCACCACCTCCGAAGCAACTGAAACCTCTTCCTATTCCTGATTCGGAACCTAAGAAGAAGAGAGGTGGTTGTAGGCTGTGGAAAAAGAAAGAAAGGTGTAGTTGTTTGGAAGAATTTTTCGGTGATATTATGTTGTAAATATGATTTTATTTTTACTATAGTTATATTTGTTTACTACATCACAGATACGCAATTATTGATATGAGGAAGCTGGCAAATCGAATACAGTTTGGAATACCAGAGGAGAGTTCTTTAGGTCAGTTAACAAACTTATTGCTTTGTTGTTTTCTTTCTTTTGCTATTACTTTCCTCAGCAATTTATTTTCCGATAGCAGAATCTTATCTCGATTTTTTTTTGTTACAGTTATATTTGGATATGTATAGAATGACTATCAACTAGAACTATGTCTATGACATAAATAAAACCTTTGATATCTTTTATCCACGATGACATTTATATTATTTAACTGTTTATCCATACTATATATAGATTTCAAGATTTCACACACTACAAGAAAAGTTTTTATTAATAGCACCAGGGAAGAATATTTAACAACGTTCGAAAGCATAATGCAGTGGTCCATTTTATTAAAAATAAACAAGTATAACCAAAACGCTGTACATAAATTTTGTGTCAAAATTTTATAAGGCGCCATCTAAAATTTTTAGCTATCTAACTTTCTTTGTTCTTTCGTTTCCCGCTTCAATGTCAAAAGAAAACCCTGGAAAGATAAAATCCCAATTCAATTATCGATTTCTTCTAAGTTCATTATCAAATCTAGAATTCCTCCTGAAATTCATCTTCGTTCCCTAGATTTCGTTCTTACAACTTTTAGTTCAGTTTAAAAGTAAGCAATGATTTTAGATTTTTATTCATGATGGATCCAGTCCGACAACAGCACTCCACAATTGTATATTTCTTCTATTCAAGTCTATACTTGGCATCTCTAAAATATAACTACAAGTTAATCCTTAAAACTAATCTTAAGATAAATCACATGAATGAGCTTTGGATCAGCTTTCTTACATATGTGTTTATTTTATTTTTCATAAAAAGAAGAATATTTTCCACCATATTGTTCGTATGCTGTAGTTATTGAAATCTTATCCTCTAGCATCAGTTTACCATTTATATTTGATAAAATATTAATTTCAAGTACCGAGGATGGAACTAAGTTTATTTACCCAGATGTTTAGTTAACCAAAGAACTTCACATATACAAGTCTTAGGGGACATCTGCTATCTTATATTAGCTATTGGTTTGAATGGTTACATGGCCATGATTACCAACTTGAAACGGCTTATCAATAAATGGCGATGTATACCTTTTCCAATAAACTAGCATGGAAGAAATCAGTTTATAACTTTATATTTATGATGCCAGGCAATGATGAATGCGAAGCCATATTCGCGCCTGGAGCCACTCCTATTGGAAAACTTGCTCTTCATCCTGCAACCGTTGACTTGAAGGAAATCTTATGAGTATGTTTCTCAGCTTTAAGAGCGCAGTATTCGTACTAAACATGTAGTACAAGGCACTACTTTATTCGACCACAAATACATGTTTGTTATGGTTTCTAATTTAATGTTTAAAATTTTATACATGCATTTTTTACTTAATAATTATGCAAAGCGTAACTCCCTTTTACCATAGATTAGTTATAGAAAATGATAGCTAAGATAGTTGTTCTTTGACTCCATATTGGGTGGTCAAATAATATTCACTAGTATGCTGAAACCTTTAGTCACCAGAAGATATCTGCTGATAACCAACATATTTATATACCAAGTAATGATGTTTGCACTGCAAAATGTAATAGTTGGAAATTATATTTCATCTTTTGTCTATTTGATTATAAAACCAAATTTTTGGCTTTATCCTATGCATCGTGATTTAAATTTACCTGTATTTTAGCCTGGCCAAAATGGAGCTGACTATAACAAATTAAATCGTTCTTAGTTTAGCAGTACTAAACACATCATACCTTTTGAAGATCCAGATGCTGATGCAAAACCCATTACTTCATGCATGGAAGACCATGATTACATGGATCGGGTCAAACACTTCAAGAATATCTTGATAAGTACCCTTTTTATTTGACATTCTAATATTTTACTTTCCTTTTGAAGTCAATATGTAGCTTGAAAAATCCACATGCCACCACAACAATTCGGTAACTAGCTTGAAGCTCAATTTTGTTAGGAAACTATAATTACTATTTGATAGTAGCAAATCTAGTTTTGTGCAATTCTAAGATGATAACTTGTTTCAGCTATCTCTGTGTTAGGTTTTCAAACTCATGTTACTCCTTTCCGCTTAACATGTGTTCTTTCTACCAAATTTGGAATCCAAATTTTCTTAAAATGTGATTGTACTGGGGAATATTCATCCAAAATTGGTGATATAATCATATTTAATATCAATCAACGTGAGAACTCAAAATAATATTATTTTTCGCTACCTTTTCCATTCATGAATGGTGAAGCAAAAATAATTTAGTTAACTCGTGCACTCTGTTTGTAATATCGGTATACTGTGTCCAAAATATCAAGATAATATTTGATACTATAAATAATATCAGTATGAAAATAACAATAGCTTTTCATATTCCCCGTTTTAGCATGTTATACAATGATATCAGTATGCTTTGAGTCGAAAAATAAATATAATAATATTGTTTTTTTACATATATAAATTTAGTTTTGTTATAGAGATATGCGATATTTTATTATATTTACAAAATGGGGATATTTACTATTCACAACAATACTTGCCTTAAATATTTGTTCAATATCAAGATAATTAATTGGCACATAACATTGATTTACATTCTAGAAATAACATCAATTGAAGCACATTATTTGAGACGTCGCTAATATTATCTGAATTCCTTGTAGTACTAATATGTATTGAAGGTGAGAGGGCTAGAAGCTTACTCTTAAGTCTACACATTTAAGCTTATACGAGTTATCAATTACAAGCTTGACACATATTTTCTCATGCTCTTTTAGCCCCAACAATTATTAAGATTTTCTATTGTCGTATTTTTATTTAACTGTCAGTATTCTAATATCTTACCTATAATAATTATTTTGCATCATAAATGCAATTTTCATTCTGTAAATGATCTCAGTTTATTTGTTTCTTTTCAGTACATGCCTTTGTTGGTATATGTTCAGAGGGAATCAAAATCTTTAGAGTTTAAGGGAGTTTCAGGTACTTGTAAATTGTGCAATTTATTTCGTACATCCCTTTTTTAATTCTGAATATTTTATACAATATTTGAGCTATCTTATAATTTTGAAATTTAGTGTTTTTTGTAACATAAGTGTGTTGGTTATGAGTTTTATGGAAAATGGTAGCTGATAAATGTACGAACTGCAATATCGTTAGCTTTGGAAAATGACAAAAATGGTACATGTGTAGTCGAATAATGGTTTTAAGAAATTAGTTTTCCTCTAGCCTATACTAGTCAAATATGATTCGGTAGGTAATATAGTCATGGTCTGTTCCAAGGTTGATGTGTGTGCGCACGCATATATCTAAACAGACTAATTTGAAAGCATAGCACGTAATTCATTCATATATAGTGTGTCATTATTTTGCTTTCTAATTATTCCTTTTAATTTGCTTTATAGGCACAAAAAACATTGTTTTGCTATATGGAAGATTGCTATCTTCTATTGCTAATAAAAGGTACGTTTTTATGCATTTAGAATATATATCAGATTTAGTGTATCTAGCCAACTATAGAATAGTTGCAAAAGCATAGTCTTTGAGGTAATGACAAAACAGTTAAGTCCTAGTAATATAGGTAGTTATAGAATATGTATTTTCATATCCCCATACATGCATTGCAGTGCAGTGGAGGGGCAACAAAGAACAACATGCATTCTAGAGTGATGAGGCACAGTAGATGATAAATAATCAGATAAGCACGTAACAAATGTCTCGTTGACAACCAATACAAATGAAAGAAGAGAGGGTGAACATGAATATGGATAAGTGAGTAGGGGCAAGAAAGTAACTTTTATAATTTGCATAAGTGAGTAGAGAAGTGAATTTTTATATATGGGTTGTAATGAATGGTTACAGTGGAGGCCAGCGGTTTGCCGAAAGTTGGTGTTGAGGGGTTGTTGTGAAATGAAGTGATGTAGGGAGTAATGTGTTTATGGTGATGTATTGTGATGACTATGGTTTGTTTCAGGTTGATTTGTGGTGATGGTTTAAGTTGTGGAGGCAATGTGGCAAGGTAAAATTGATGGTAGAAGGTAATGTGGCAAGGTAATGGGTATAGAAGGAGAAGTGACAGAAGTTGATATTACTGAGTGGCAGTGTTGGAGTATTGAAGTTGATGCAAGGTAGAGCAGCAAGGTGATGGACTGGAAGTTTGATGTGTAGTTGCAGGCAAGCAAGGCAGAGGCTGTTTTGTTTGAGTTAGCAGAGGAAGAAGGTTGGAAGGAGAGGCAGGTGATGTTGTTGAACTGGTGAGGGCAAACGAGTGAATGTTTTGTGAATTCACTGTAACAGTTTGGTGCAAATGTGCATGTGAATGTAAACGAGTTGTAAAAACTGTAAATGCAGAAGTGCAAATGTGAATGAGTTGTAGCAGTTTTTTCTTCTTTTGGGAAATGCAAAAGGGTGATAAAAAACTAAAACACTTTTTTGCACAATGCTAAAAATATAAACAGATGGTAAAAGAGTAAAAAGAAATGCAGACAATAGTGATGATGTTTGGAAGTGGTTGTATATGAATGTTTGATGAGGTAGTATTTGGAGTGGTGCAGTTTTGTGATTGTGTTGAAGTAGCAGGTAGGTGATGCTGATCAAGGAAGGAACCAGGTGGAGAATGGAGTGGGATGACAGATGAAGTGCCATTTGAAGGCAGTGGAGGTTTGAGGAAGTGGTTTGATCAAAGTGATGAATGTATGTTTGATGTAGTGACGGTTTAAGTTGTGGGATAATAATGATAGATTTTTATGTTAGGCCTCCAAGTCATTTACTCCATTGCCTACAAGTCATTGTCTATTTTGTCATTTATTGTCTACAAAATTAGTATATTCAACCTGGAACTGTCATTGTCTACTTTGTCATTTAATGCAGGAACTTGGTTAACACTGAAGCAACCTGGAGCAATGTTTAGATCCTTGCAAGAATATTCTGTAGCTGCCATTTCCGTATCATCGTCTCCATAACTGAGTATTTGTGTCCATTTGTTAGACTATTTTGAGCTATTATCATGTGACCATATCTTGTAGTATTTGTGTTCATTTGTTAGATTATTTTGAACTATTATCATACGACCATGTCTTGTAGTATTTGAAATATTAGCAGAATTATTTGAAACTTTTCCACTAGTTTGATTGTGTGTTTTCAAATTAGAATTCACTGCAATGTTATCATTGTTACATATAGTTGTTGTCATCTTCTCGATTTGTTATTTTTGTGATCCACATTTTAATATATATATATATATATATATCTCTGTGTGTGTGTGTAATGTGTATACATATATCTATCTGTGTGCATATATATATATAATATAATATAATAAAAAGAAAATTGAAACAAATGCTGAAAATTAATATTATATAGAATAGCGTTTGAAAAACGCTATTGATTCATCAAACGCTATCGCAACTCTATATGAGATGTAAGATGTATGCATAAAAAAACGCTATAATAGAATGAAAAACGCTATAGTAGAAAATAAAAACGCTATACAAGCATGACAAGAAATACTATCGAAAAACATTGTAACGCTATAACATGGTTTGATAAAACGCTATAAAATGTGCTCGAAAAAGCTATAGAAGTTAAATGAAGGATAATATTCTCTATAGCGTTTAAGTTTAATAACAGAGAAAAAACGCTATGGTAGGTTGCAAACGCTATGCCCTTTTGTAAACGCTATTAGCTATTATAGCATTTTCCTTCCTGCTATGTAATGCTGTCGGCCTACCATAGCTTGTCGTTCCACGGCGTTCTCTGAAACGCTATGGTAGCCTGTTATAGCGTTTTTCAAACGCTATGGAACCCATAAACTGTTGTAGTGCCATCAGCTACCTACCAAGAAGCCTACTTCATTACAATTGACCTTTCGCAATGATCCTTCCATCACCATTTAAATCCTTTCGAAACCATCCAAATGCCATTCTTCACTCATTCAAGAAGCAATCCATCATGTTAGCACCAGATCCTAACAACAATGAAAAGGTTTTGAGGGTTTCAAAGAGGTCAGAAGTGCTTCCGCTAATACTCAAACAACATAATGGAGTACCTTGGTCCACTCGCTACCTTTCGATGGTGATGAAAGGATCCAGAAGTACTTGAAATCAATATTGAAGAGAATCGAATCAATATCCATTGTTAACATGCTTTTAATAGTAACAAGAGGAAAAATTAAATCATAACAGAAAGCCCAAATACCTACCCACAACTTTAAAACCATGAAGACAAAAGGACTAAGATGAAAGGATGTGTGCGAATGGTCGAAAAAGAGACCTTTCAACAGCTTCGAAAGGATGAATGCGGAAGGGTCCAACCCGCATCTATAAATACGACTCTAGGAGTCCGGATTAGGGACCGGATTTTCCATTCTTCACATTTGTTTGCCAAATCAAACTCTTGTAACCCTAAATCAAATTGGGGACAAAACTCCATTACTTGTAATCCATTTATGAGAAATAAAAAGAGAGGGTGCATGGATTAATATTGATTTCGAATATGAGAATGATCATTTCGGCCATTAACTTGTCTAATCACCAATTGCACGTGATACACACTTATCTTCCTAACCCTTTATTGGCATATGCAATGCAATAGAGCTTATTTGGATATCATGATTTTGAAGCATATTATCATCATGTCTAAAGCTCATGCGGCGCCAAAACAATATGGTGATGATACTTCAATATCATCGAGTCCATGGTACTTATGTTATTTATCCAAAATAAGGCTCTATGGCATGTTGAATCAACTTATATTTCAATATGTAAATTGGGTTTCGTATCCTTTCGAAGGTATACACATTAGGTACTGAATCCTTTCGAAGGGAATTGGACCATCGAAGGGATTCTCTTTGAAGTCCTTGGATTAAACCCTTTGGAGGACTTCTTCGATAAGTGTCTGAACACTTTGGAATTTATCCTTGCTTTTGAAGGAGTCCACCCGATGATAGAATCATTAGCACTTTCAAAAGAGTCCATGTAAAGTGGATTCTTAGCCTCATTTTGATCCCTTCGAAAGGGATCTCCTTCTTGATTCACTTTCAGTCCAGTATATCTTGGATGTTGACAAAATTTCTTATTACCACTATGAGAAAAAACGAATCAGACAATAGATGTACTTCGTTGTTTGAATGAACACTGTCAATCGTCTATTTCCGTGCCGTCTCATTACATATCAGACCACATATATGCACCATTGTCTGATATGCACTAACACATCCAAAGAAAAAAAACCATAAGTTATCTGATGTTATAGTATCATTTCTAAAATTTTCTATTAGACAACATATAAATATTGACTGATATGCATATCAATTACACTTATGTTATATTTGCAAAATGAAATAATGAATCACAATTTCATTTAAACAAATATTTTATTTAAACAAATATTTTATTTAAACAAATTTTTGATTTCAAATCAAATTCAAATACAATTCAACTTTCACTATACTTATATTTTCAAATCAATACAACTTTCACTATTCTTACATTTTCAAATACAGTACAACTTTCACTATCACTCTCATATATACTACTTTTCTCTACACTCTCATATATAACATTTTTTTACTAGCACTCACTTACACTTACTTGAGTTTATTTTTGATATTGATCTTCATTTGCTTGCTCCAGCTTGTGTCCAGCCATCTCTTATACCTATCAAATAAACAACGCAGTAAAATGGAAAAGGAAACAAACCTAAATTGTAAAAATAAAATAAAATATTAATATTAATATTTCCTTAGTTTATGGGTTTTTCTCTCTACATGTTTTAGACATGGCTGAACAAATATATATGTGCACGAATAACTTATGATATGCACAATGTATCACCATGAATATAACAAGGCCGGACATTGATTAAATCTCACAGATGATTGCAAAGGTCAACCACAAGGCTCAACACAATACAAGTGTGCACAAGGTCAGGCCAAGTAAATTTCAGCCTAACTCAGGTGCACCATATACAAGTGTCAGCCAGTTTACATAGTCACACATATATACATGCATACATATGTATGCACGTATATACATGGATGAACCAAGAAAGCATAAGTATCAGTTTCAAGTAGCGAACCATATGTATCTATTTCAAGCAGCAAACCATAGGAAAATTGATCATGCAAGACTCAAGCAACTGGACACGCATATGCATACACACACATATATGGAAGTTCAAAGAAAAAACAAGTTTCAGTAATTCAACAACATGGAGCAATGAAAAGAAAAAACAAGATTACAGCACACAGGAGACGCATATATGGAAGTTCAAAGCAAAAGATGGTAATATTTCACACATGTATACATACACATGTGTGTATATATATATATACATGGAAGATATTTCACAAATTGACACAATGCAACGAGATCAACTAATTCCAAGAAGTGCTCAAATTGAGACTATGCCAAAATGAAGTGCACAAATAGTCCAAGAAATATAGACATGCATTAAGGACACACAACATCAGGGAATACATACATGCACACTGGCAAAGAGTAATAACACACCAGCATGCTAATACAAGGTCAGGGACATGCACACATGATGGACTTAGATGATCAGGCAAAATAACTCAAGAAACAGAGATGCAGGCACAACAACAAGGATAAACTGTTTTAGAGATATACATATGTACAAACCAGACATGAATGAACTTATATATATATATATGTATGTATGTATATACATATACCTATGTATATACATATAAGTATGTATGTACATACATATATATACACACACACATATAAGTATATACATGTATACATGTGCACGTGGCCACTTCAAACTCCATATGAACATACAACTACATACATAAGGTGCAACAAACAGTCTAAACAACTCAACAACAAGGTTCATCTCTCTTTCAAACTGGCACAACAAAACAGTGCACACAAAGAAGTATTCAAAATGGCACAACAACATGGTTGATGGGGTATTCAAAATGGCGCAACAACTTGAGTTTTAAACCAAACAGCAAGCTTCAGGGGACAAGCAAAACAATAAGTGCAAATTCCTTTTCAATCAGAAATTTGCAATCCTTAACGGACTAGCAAACCAAACAGCAAGCTTTAGAGCACAAGTAATACAAATATATACACATATGTATATATGTACAGAAATGTACCTTTAAAGATGCACACATGAAGCATGTATAATGGTACATATATAACATGATGTAGATAAGTAGGCAGTTACAAATTAGCATCAAAAGGAAGAAATCACCAAAATCAGGCAAGGCATCAAAAGGAAGAAATCAATCCATGCTATATCAAAAGGAAAAAAAATCAACAAAAACAGCCAAGGCATCAAAAGGCAAGGCAAGTCAAGGCATCAAAATGAAGAAATCAATTCATGCTATATCAAACACTAGTTACAAATTAGCATAAGCATGAATCATCAACTAAGATCAAGCAACAAGGTGCAAGCTCCACAAAGTCACAATGTAAATTGCAAGCAGAACCAGGTGCAAGCTCAAGTAAACATCATGATGTAGGCAAATAAGCAACATATACATATGAAAACATCATGATGGATACATAACTAGGCAGCATATACATATGCAAATGCAGTAATCAAAAGCAAGGGCCCAAAAAGAAAATGCACACAGAACAGGTTCATGAACATAAGTATTTCAGCAAAGAAATCAGGAATTTCGAAATCGAAATCATAGGAAATAAAGTAAAAAATGAATCTGTTTAAAATTGAAAATCAGAAAATCAAAAAAAATCAAGGCCAAAGTCAGTAAAATCAATATTCAAATTATATTCGAAATAGATTCAGGAATTTCAACATGAATATATAGGGATTCAAACCATATAAGTTAACCCATATCATCATCGGCAAATTTAATCTAGTTCGAGCATAAAATTGAAAAGTGGCAAAATTGCTAAACATTCCAAATTGATAGCAATCAACTCGATAAAGAAAGCAACCACGAAGCAATCATGGCTAATTGAAGTGTGCGAGCATCAGAGAAGAAGGAGTATCATTCGCACATCAAATTCTAAGCGGCGGTTTTCGATCTAGAAACCCTATATCAGAACGAATAGAGAACACGTTCATCAATTTATTGAGAGTGAGAGAAGAGGGAAGAGGGAACGTGGTCGATTTCATTCTGGCGATTTGGTTTTGAAAGTGGGATTAAAGGTTTTTGCTAATTTAGTTTTAAGAGGGTGAGAAGAGGGAACGCAAATTATTGAGAGGGAAAGAATTCAAGGAATGCGGCCACTAAAATATTAGAGGGAAAATATGCAGCCACCAAAATATGTAGAGGAAAAATATGGATCCAACACTAATTTTTTTGATAACTTCAATTAGACAACATATATATTAAATGGAAAATATGCGGCCATCAAAATATTTAGAGGAAAAATATGGAGTCAAAACTAATTTTTTTGATAACTTCAATCAGACAACAGATAAAATGTTGTCTGAATGACAAGCACGAACATTGAGATTTCAGGAGCTATTCAAACAACATAGTATTTTTTCCATATGTTGTGTGAAACAGTGGAAATGTTAGAACAACAGCAAATCAACCTTATGTTATGTGATCACTGTTATCTTATTCACTTTGTGGCATAGTGTAACATTTTTGGTTAACCGGTACGGAAGGTGGTTTCGATGGGTTCATTCACGCTCCTAATTTCACTTTCGGGTATTGAAAAGATTTCTTGTAACAACATTTGGTATAAGCATACAAAATATCACCACATAATATAATTTTTTCATAATGTCACAAGATAACATATTTTTTCACAAAATATCACCACTTGACATGACTTTTTACAAGAAAACTCTTCGAAACTTCATATTTAAAAGTGTTGGATGATTTTGTTGGTTTCAACGACATTTGCTATTTCTCCTTCTATATAAGGTACCAAACAATCATTTATAATCTCGTCTTCCAATCGATTACGTAGTGAAGTCTTGATAATTTTCATTGCAGAAAAAACTCTTTCGACTGTAGCGGTTGCAACAGGTAGTAATAATGCTAACTTCAAAAGCAAGTAAACTAATGGATACAGTCAATGCTTCTTTCTTTGAACCACCTTTTTAGCTAGAGAACCAAATCCTTCAATTTCAAAAAATTGATTGTCGGATTGGACATCCAAAATATAGTTACCAAGTTGATGATCATGTTGCATTAAATCATTTGGAGAAAAATCTAGTGGATAAAATTCAGCAAAACGAATCAATTTCCTCTTATCATATGTAGAAAAAGCATCGCTTGGACTAAGGCAAGTAATGCGCAATAATAACTCTGTGTTCACCTTAGCAAATCGGTTGTTCAACTCTTGAAGTTTCATATCTATCACTTCATAAAATAGTTCTATATGACAATAATGAAGATGTGTCTTTTCTTCAACCTTATGACGTGATCTTCCTTGAATTAGAAACAAGCTATCCATATCGTGGATGACTATCTCATTCTAGTGCAAAATTGAGTAACTTCTTCGAAAAATTGCTTCCATCCATTGTCTCTCATATTTTGTAGTTGTACCTTAGTTATTCTCACAAGTGTCATTGCATTTACCATATCTTGATCTTTTTTTGTTAATCTTGAGATAAATCATCTGGAATTTCTAATATATTTCATCAAATGCAGCTGGAAAACAAATTCAAAACATTGTATAATTCACAAGAAGTTATCTACCTATGCCTTTGATTCATCGCATCCTCTTCAACCACCATAATAACTTCAATAATGGAAGGAAACAAATTATGTATACTCATAAGTGTGCCATAGTGGGAGCCGCAATGAGTAGCTCGTGCACGTTGTAGAGTCATTTCTTGGTCCATACCTCGTCTATTTAAAATCTCACCATTACAAATTCCTATAGCAACATTCTTAAACTGTTTATCACGAATAATGTCTTTACACTTGCATGAGGCTCCTACAATATTAGATAATTGAGGAACAACATCAAAGAAAGTTGAAATACGTTTACGGTTTTCTGTAACTGCTACAAGTATTAGTTGAAGTTTGTGAGCAAAACAATGAACATAATAAGCAGATCTATTCTCCGCTAAAATCAAACTCTTTGGGCTATTAAATCCTCCTTTCATATTGCTAGCTCTATGTATCTTTGTCCACGCGAACTTGATATACTTAATCCATATTGGCAAAATAAAGACTCAATAGCGCTCTTAATGATAATGCACTAATATCTTTGACATGTACAGTGCCAAGAAAAAAAATCAACAACGAACCCCCTTTCATCCACATAGCGTAAAACAACCACCATTTGTTCTTTCACAAATTTTTCATGACCTACATCAACTAAGATAGAAAATAATTCATTACTACATTCTTCGATAACAGAGTTTGTAGTTATACTTGTAATAGAACTAATAATATCATGTTGAGTTCTAGGTGAAGTCAATTTTAGATTTTCAGGAGCATTTGCTAATGAAATTCTATCAACATCCTCATTGCAGTCTGCTAGAAATCGTAAAAACTCAAGAAAGTTTCCTTTATTTGATGACTCATCATATTCATCAGGACCACGTAAAGGCAAACCTTGATGCAAAAGAAATCTAATGCTATCAATAGAAGCAGTTAAATGAACACGAATTAGCATTCATTTTTGCAGAGTAATCAGACAAGGATAATTCAAAATTTTGTTTTTGCTTCATCAAATCATCACCTGCTCTCACACAATTGTTATGAGTACTAGAATGTGGTCCAACATGCACATTAAATCTTTTTTTTCATGTTTCTAAAGCCATCACCAACAAAAGAATCACCCGCACTTTGGCCTCCATGGTCACTACCAAAAAAACATAGGGTTAGAGACAGCAAAATTCAGTTTCTAGCTAAGTTATTCTCTTTAGATAGAATTTAAAGACTGACTCAAATTTCAGTCTTTGATTCTCTAGTCCCAAAATAATTTAAAACTGAAATTTCAGTCTTAGATTTAATGACTGATAAATCAGTCTTAATTACCAGAACAGACTGAATATTTTGAGACAGAAGTGTGGTCGCTAGTCAATCTGTGTCTGTATACGAGCGCACACACATAAAAGTTTGTAATTATATTCAACTTTATTTTTTATTATCTTGCATCAGATATTTCTTTTTATAAAACAAATTTTTTTATCCCGTAATTTTTTGAATGAAAAAATACATTCATTGAAATGACAAAAGAAAGGAAACAGAATACCCATACTAACAACAACATCACTTAATAATTTTGATAGATAATTAATAACACAGAAATATGTATAATAATCACGAACATAATGTAGCAAAAAAAATTAATTCACCAACTTACTTTAATAGTACAGTAAATATGTCCTGTTGATTCAAGAGTAATATCAATATAAAATTCGACCAGGCCATCTAATTTAATCCACCACTCAATGTCCAAGTATGATATCTTCTTCATGGCTGAGGCTTAACTCAATTGCAGTAGTATATCAAAATAAGAAGCTTATTGTTGGGAATCTATGAGCCTTTGTAATATTTCTGAACAAAAATTCATGAGTCTAAAAGCAGGCAGACATCGTTCGAAAAATAAAGCAATGAAGTTTCTTCATGTTTTCGAAATTTAACTCCACACCATTAATTTTTCTCTTTAGATTTTCACTTATTTTAGAATCAAATTCTGCTACCAGCTATTCTTTCTCTTTAATTTGTTGTAGGAGCGATTTCAAGTTGTAGGAAGCAGATATAATTTTGTGTGCGACGATTTGGGAAGAAATATTTTTCCAGATGGAGATATTTCTTTAATTAGATTTAGGAAGAAAGAGATGAGCGTTAATGTATAGGTTTGTGGGGCCTTAAAATGAGGAAAGTAGGATTATGGTTTAATTTTTATTTTTTCGAATATAGTTTATGCCTAAACTAATTATTAAAGATGGGTTTGATCACGAGTATTACTAACTTTAGCCGTAGGATATAAATCTAAGAGGGAAATTAGAGAGCAAATTATTTACTTAAAGTAAGACCGATATTATGATCGAATTAAAAACCAAATTTCGGTATTCAAACAGTCTTAAATTGTATAGACCGACTAAAGATAGAACCTCGGTCTTTAATTTCTCAAATTAAAGACTGTATTTATTTAGTCTTTAAACAGTCATTAGTTAAAGACTGCAAATTTTCAGTCTTTCCTTTCCGGTCTCTAACTAGATGTTTTTTTGGTAGTGATTGAACCATGCAAGAACGAACCTTCGCTTCTCAATTTGCCCAAAAAAATGCCATGGAAATGTTTGATTTTTTGGCTGACAGGGACCCTTTTGCAAATAAAAGCGATGAGCCTTTTCTCTTTCGTTAACATTGTAAAGATTGATATTTTTTCTTAAACCAGGATCTGCTGGATAATAATCCAAATTATCTTTTAAAACAAGCAAATATGAGGTAGGAGGATGAATTGGTGATGGATGAGGAGCACTATTAGAACTCGAACTCTTTTCTTTTGATTTTATGAAATAACTCAACAAATTTTTACTCATACTTTGTGTAAAAATTATTTCCTGCACATCAGTTTTTTTAAAACTTGTTAAGAATGTTTCATTCGCAACAAATTTTATGATAGACTTTCACATAATTTGCAGGCAAATATTTGCTTACTTGAATTTGTCTGGAAAATAATTGCTAGGTAACTGCCAGGCAAATTCAAGTAAGACTGCATAATTTTCTAAACATTTGCTAAACAAAATAGGGATGTGAGTCAAATTCCCCTTCAACTAACATTTGCTAAACAAATCAATTTAACAAGGAGCACAAAATCCATGACAGACTTTCACACAATTTGCAGGCAAATATTTGCCAGGCAACTGGCAGGCAAATTCAAGTAAGACCACATAATTTGCTAAAACATTTGCTAAACAAAATAGGGATGTGAACCAAAATTCCCCTTCGACTAACATTTGCTAAACAAATCAATTAAGCAAAGTGCATAAAATCAATTTACTTAAAAAAATTAATTCAACAAAAAGCACTAATCAATTTACTGAAACAAAATCAATTTACCCGAGTTTAGAGCTTGCAAAAAGCCGAGAAGAACACTGACCAATAATTCAGCAACTAAATTTAGTTTTTGACGTAGACGAATTGAAGAAATGATGAAATTTTGGTATTTATTTGTGAATTTAGGTTTTTTTAAGGTTTTGTTCTTCAACTTTTGTAATTGAAAAGGTAGGGGAACGTATCACTAGTGAGAAGGCAAATTAGAAGAAAGTCTCATTTTTTGTTTAAAAATTAATAATTTCAGTGGGGTCGATGGCCCCTACTAGGCTTAGTGTAGGGACGTCCTTGCTTGGGAGTGATCAATCTTATAGGCTTGATGCACACGAGCATGTGTGTATATGTACACAGATATGTATGCACGTATGGGGATGCATGAGATCATTTACTCTATAGTGCAAAACGTCAAATCAGCATGACAATATATAGGTGATTGTGAAAAGAAAATTGAACTCATTAAATATTAACAAACAGATTCCAAATCCAGCGGTTATGATTAATTGGCGAATGCGGTTAAACTTCTTCATGGATGAAGTAATTTCATATATCAAATTCTCAACAGCTGAGTTATATATGTTTATTGTCTACTTTCAAAACTTAAAAAGTTAAAAAGTATTATGTAGCCAATAATATTATTTTAAAATAAATTGATTATTTGGACAATACTTCCTAGGTCCTACAGTTAAACAACAATAACAATGTAACAATTATGCCTCATCTTATTTAATTGCAGACCAGTGAATATATCAAGAAAAAACAGTCAGAAAAAGAAAGAGGAAATGGCAGAAATCTCAATCCTCTCAAGGCAATTAGTACTGCCTTCAACATTAACAAATAAAACAGAAAGAAAGGAGATCGTTCATCTCTCTACATGGGATCTTCCATACCTCCGTTTCGATTACATGCAAATAGGCTTGTTATTCTCCAAACCAAATGAGCTTATATTTGACAAAACCATCTCTGATCTCAAAGTCTCTCTTTCAAAAACTCTTGGTTATTTCTACCCTTTTGCTGGTCGTTTGTCAACTACTAACTATGATAATGATACACTTTCTATTTGTATTGCTTGCAACGACGAAGGTTCAGAGTTTGTTCATGCTTCTGCTTTAGATGTGGCTGTCTCTGATGTACTCACTGATGATCACTATCTTCCTGACATCGTGCATTCATTATTTCCGATTAAAGATGTTGTTGGCCATGATGGTCATACTTTGCCATTACTAGCTGTCCAGGTTTGATCTCTGATATTGATGTTTTTAAAATCTAAGAAAAGTTCTCATAAAGTCTGATAATTTGGCTAAATATTTGTATCATATACATTTATGGCCAAGCTGATGTCAGATCACGGAGCTGAAGGATGGAATATTCATAGGGTGCTCCCTCAATCATGTAGCTGCAGATGGAACATCATTATGGCATTTTATTCAAACATGGTCGAAAATATCATGCAATAACCAAACTGTCATGGACATGCCCTTAATCCTAGACAGATACTTTTTAGAATCATACCCTCCACCAATCCGCATACCCTACAACAAAGCAGAAGATTTCATCCGAAGACCGAAAGTTGACCATTCCAATAGGGCAGAATGCTTCTTGCATTTTTCAGCTGACACGGTTAAAAAGCTTAAAGCAATGGCTAATGATGAAATGGGTTATGAGCAAGGAGAGATTTCATCTCTGCAAGCACTTTCGGCTCATGCCTGGATAGCCATTTCTCGAGCTAGGCGCCTCCCACCCGAGCAGGTAACATATTTTTCTTTTAACGCGATACTGTCAGTAAAAACCATGAAAGAATATGCACTGATCTCATTTTGCTTTCATCTAAATTTCACTCTTAGAATATCTATTTTCCAAATTAATCTCGAGCTAACTACAAAAGTAAACCTGCTGAGATAACTAATTGTAATAAATAGGCTCAGTTTTAAATTTATTGTAACCATAGACATGATTTTCAAACATAAGGAGAAACACATGCACATTCATAGAATGTGTATGTGTATTTTTTGAGTTATATACTTATTTATGGAATGTCCATGTACAATTACAAATTTACACATGCACTATTCATATTTCATAGTATATAAATTATGTCATCGTTGATTTGATCAGATGAACTATTACGATAGCAGGTAATAGCAAACGTGGTGGTAGTAGGGTACCGTTCAAGGTTTCCAAAATCTCGACCCATACTCCAGACCTACTTAGGCAATGCAGTAGGCATAGCCACAGCGATAAACAAAGCAAGAGAAATAACGGAGAACGGAATAGGGTGGGTAGCATTGAAGCTAAAGGAAGCAATATCGAAAGTGGAGGATGAAGTAGTTGTAAACCAAGTGCACTCGTGGGTTAAGGACCCTTGCTTTCCATGTATAGGTAACGATAACGGGTTCTTTGTGGTCATAACGGGTGGTCAGAGGTTCAATGTGTATGGGAACGACTTTGGCTGGGGGTCGCCGTTAGCGATTAGGAAGGGTGGTTGGAATAAAGCTGAAGGGATGATAGCTGTGTATCCAGGGAAGGCTGAAGGTAGCATTGATCTGAATATATTTCTGGCGACTGATACGATGAAAGCTCTTCTTGGAAACAGCGCCTTTATGGAGACCGTTGGTTAATATTATGTGTGTTTTTTGTATCTTGATTATTGAAGTACGATGCAACTATTTATCGTTGACTAACGGTGGTGACTAGGGCGGTTATGATAAAGTATTTATCGTGCATATCATATCGATTATTTTATAAAATTTAAACTTTCATCGTAGCTTTGATAAAAATAAATTGAAAATATAAAGTAAAAATTGAAGTTTTTTTTTTTAAACAGAGTTTTGAACTTGTGGCCTTATTTACATTTCAAGATCTCCATTTGAAAATAGATGTTAATGTCTATTTTTTATGCGATTTGAACTCCCAGCATCTTGTCTGCATATAAGGGTATTTTTGAAACTTCGCAGTTGGACCAAAAAATTGTATTTCTATTCAACTATTGATAAAGATATACGATTATAATTAACAAGTAATAAATAATAATTAATAGTTAACAACTAATATAAAAGAAATAATATTTAATAATTACTATCAAATAATTAATAATTAGCAGCAAATAGTTAATAATTATTATTCAATACGAGCGTTACGGCACAAGCTTGTGCGTGAGTTGTTCATCTACAAATTGCATATGTTTTAACACATTTAAAAAAAGCACAAACATTTAATCATATTTTGCATTGAAATCATGTTTAAGTTTTGAAACTTAACGGTCGGAACAAAAGATTACGCTTCTATTTCAATTATTAATAAAGATTATATCTAACAATTATATTTGTGTATGTGTATGTGTGTATGTCTGTTCGTGTATATATTTTGGCACGTGCAATGCACATGCATATAAGCTCTTTATTAAATTATTAAATTTGAAAGTTTGATGTAGTTTGATTAAAAAAAATGAAAAAAATAAAGAAAAATGTAATTTTTTTTATTGGAATAGTATTTGAATTTGTAACATTGTTTATGTTTAAAATTTCCATTTGAAAATAGATGTTAATATTTGTTCACAGTGAGATTCGAATTCATGACCTTTATTTGCATGGAAGGACCTTATTGAAATTTCACGATCAAACCAAAAAATTGTATTTTTAATTTAAAGATTAATAAAGACTTATAGATTGATTGATTTATCTAGGAAGATCTTGCATTACCTATTCTAATGCAGTCATGTATATTTGACTCGTTCTCTGAAGTCTAATTATAATTACATTTGAATATATCTAAAGTAATTGTAGGAAGATTTTATCTCCTAATTTATTGGGAAGATCATATGAAATAACAATTTAATATTCTAAAAGGTATATATAGGGGTATTTTGGGAAGTTCGCAGTCGGACCAAAAGTTTGCACATCCAAGCCAATTATTAGTAAAAAAATAAAGATGGTTACCGTTACCATTTTGTAAATACCATCACCATACCATTTTTGCTGGTAAACTAAATTTGTTTACCATTACAGATTGACTGGTATACCGATGACTAGCATACCGATAAACTGGTAACCGTTACACTGGTAATGATAAATTACCGTTTGTCTAGAAAAATAATAAGTTGATATACTTTTACACTAAATGATGATTCATTATATATCTCATTCGGTCACTTAATAAAAGACATAGAAAAGAAGTGTATTTATCATCATTTGAGTTGAATTACTGAAATAAATTGCACTGTTTTCTTGCTTCTAAATGCCCATAATACAACATCTTACATGAATATCAATGTATTATGAATGGACTGGTAAATTACCATTACCGTTTGTTTTGAAAAAATATTACCGATGTTTTACCCTAAAAAATGGTAAATTTACCGTTACTGTAACGATTATGTTGGTACACCAACTTTACTTCAAAATGGTAACCGATTAACAGGTAATGATATGGTAATGGTAAATTTACCGTTACCATAACAACCTTAGTGGTGACCATAGAATATTAGAATTATTAACTAGTGCACTTTTTAATGTTTGTTTCAAACTCCCGTTATACCGATATCTACCATCTCTTTTTGATTTGCGGATATTGTAAAAGATGAAAGGTATGGAAATAACATTTTGGCATGACAAATGTAACTTATAAGCCATGTTTTAAAAACTCAATCCAATCACAATTCGATTACGATTAATCTTCGTTATTGGGGTGTTTCAGTTTTTAAAATGAAATAATTTTCTAGGTATGCGAACCATGATTTAACATCAAAATATTGTAAAAGTCTTTAGACCAACCTCTTTAGACCATTCAGTTCTTCAAATTTGAAAACTAACACTTCATTCTTCATTTTTTGTTTTTCACATTATCAAAATTTAATATATAATTTCATAATCTTAACCATTAAAATATTGAATTACCTTTTCAATTTTGGATGTTATACATTATTATTAATGTACATTTTAGAAACTTTTGTTGAACTGAAATTCTTTTATCTTACAAAATTAGGAAATTTTGTGTTAAAATATTAACCTGATTTTGGATCTTTATTTTTTATCTTAATTAATTGATGTAATAAACTTAAACCTTATAAATATATTCTAGAAAAGTCTTATCTAAAAAGATTTTTCTGGATAAATCTTTAGAATTGCGTAGAAATAAAAATAAGTTTAGTGACATGAAGAAAATTTTAAATGTCAATTATAACCCTTGGATTGAAGTTTTGTGTCTGCAAAATCCTAACAATTGTTTGGATGATGCCATTAGTACAAACAAGGGTGAATTTTTGGTGTTTATATCAAAAAAGGAAAAGTTTTCATAATATAAAATCTCTTTCATTTATTCTCTCTATCTTTCTCCTAAAATACTTAACAAAGTGGTATCGAATCTTGAAGATCCTTCTAAAAAAATGGCGAATAGTAGCGTTTTCTTTCAAGTCCCACCGCTCACAATGATCAACTATGATAACTTGAGCTTAACGATGATGGCTTTTCTTGGAGCACATGATTAGTGGGAGATAGGCGAGAAAGGCTACACCGAACAAGAAAATGAAGGTAGTCAAACTCAAACTCAGACTCAAAGAGATAGTTTGAGAGACTCAAGGAAGAGAGCCAAGAAGGCTCATTGTCTAATCTATCAAGGATTAGGCGAAGATAGTTTTAAGAAGATTTTATGAGTAAAGTCGACAAAAGAAGCATAGGAGAAGCTTTGAACATCTTATAAAGGAGACGATCAAGACCAAAAGTACCTTTTCAACTTTAAGAGGATAGTTTGAAACTTTGCATATGAAAGAAGGTGAACTTGTCTTTGATTACTTCTCAAGTGTTTTAACGGCTTCTAATAACCTAAAAATTAATGGTGAGAATTTAAACGATGTAAGAATTATGGAGAAGATTCTTGAATCATTAGATCCAAAGTTTAAACATATCATCATCATCATTAAAGAGACAAAAAACTTGAAAGCCATGGCAATAGAGGATCTTGGCTCATTGCAAGCTTATAAAGAAAAGAAAAATAAGAGGGAAGAGATCGTGGAGCAGATACTCAAGATGTGGATTGATTTAAAAAAGGAACTATCAAAGCCAACAAAGATGAGGTCCTGGTCAAGAATGAGGACGAGGTCATGAATTTGGACACGAACGAGGTTGAAGGCTCAATAACGGCAATAATAAGAGTAACAACAATCAAAGTGGAGAAAGCTTGACAAGAGTTTGTAGGAGAGGAAATTCAAAATGAAGGTACGAAAAGTCACACATCAAATGCTATAATTGTAAAAAATTTGAACATTATGCTTTTGAATGTAGAGCTCCAAGCAACAATAGAGTCGAAGAGAAGGCAATTACGTTTAAGGAAGAAATTAAAAATACGATACATTACTACTGGCTTATCAGGAAAATGAAAGAGGTAAGAATAATCAATGGTATCTAGATACGGTGCAAGCAACCATATTTGCAAAAAAAGAATCATGTTCATGGAGCTTGATGAATCAACGAAGGGCAACATTGCATTTGAAAATGAATCCAAAGTAGCATTAAAAGGCAAAGGAAATGTTCTCATTTGATTGAAGAATGGAGAGCACCAATTCATTTTAAATGTTTACCATGTGCCAAACATGAAAAGAAACATCTTAAAGCTATAACAACTCTTAGAGAAAGGTTATGATATTCGATTAAAAGATCATAACCTTTCTATAAGAGATAATGCAAGTAACTTCATTGATAATGTGATAATGTCAAGAAATATAATGTTCATGCTAAACATTCAAAAAGATGTCTCACAATGTCTTAAGATTTGCTACAAAGATGCTCCTTGGCTTTGGCATCGTCGATTTAGGCATCTCAATTTCAAGGGATTAGTGTTGCTCTCTAAGAAAGAAATGGTAAGAGGATTACCTTGCATCAGCTGTCCCAATGAAGTGTGTGAAGGATGCCTACACTATGGGAAAAAAATGCATGACAGATATGCTCCGTTGTCTAATTGCATATCTATTTTCATGTCGTCTCATTGCACATCAGACCACTGATATGCCCCGTCGTCTGATATACACCAACACATCAAAAATAAATAAACCATACATTGTCTGATGCTATTTTATCATTTCTAAAATTTTCTATTAGACAATATATAAATATTAACTGATATGCATATCAATTACACTTACATTATATTTGCAAAATGAAATAATGAATCAAAATTTTATTTAAACAAATATTTTATTTCCAATCAAATTCAAATACAATACAACTTTCACTATACTTACATTTTCAACTCAATACAACTTTCACTATTCATACATTTTCATATACAATACAACTTTCACTATCACTCTTATATATACAACTTTTCTCTACACTCTTATATATAACATTTTTTACTAGCACTCACTTACATTCACTCGAGCTTATTTTTGATATTGATCTTCATTTGCTTGCTCCAGCTTGTGTCTAGCCATTTCTTATACCTATCAAATAAAGAACGCAGTAAAATGGAAAAGGAAACAAGTCTAGATTGCAAAAATAAAAATAAAATTGAATATTAATATAGCCTTAGTTTATGGGTTTGTTTTCTCCTCATGTTTAAGACATGGTTGGACGAATATATATATGCACAGACAACTTATGATATGCATAATGTATCATTATGAATATCACAATGCCGGACATCGATTAAATCTCACGGACTATTACAAAGGTCAAGCCCGAAGGCTCAACACAGTGCAAATGTGCACCAGGTCAAGCCCAAGCCTCATCAGGCTCAATTCAGGTGCATAAGAAATTGCAACTCAAACCAGAAATATACAAACCAAAAATTCATACTAGAAAATCAAACTCAGATGCACACTCAGTTGCTCCAACTAGAAATATACAAGTGCGCCCAGGAAAATGCACACTTAAGCCTGAGTTACCAGTGCACATAATGTAACCAATATCACTCAGGTCCTCTAACCAGTTTTACATACACATAGGGGAGATGTGTAACTAATGTTACCAGTGCACATATTGTAACCAATGTCACTCAAGAAAATGTTACCAGTGAACATAATGAAACAACTTCAGTGGTGCATCAAGGTTATTTGAGTTTTAACAAAAGGAAGGAGGACCGGGCTTTAACAAAAGGCAAACCGCACACTGCAACAAGATCAACTATGATATAAAATAAGTGCAGCGCAAATGTGCACAAGGTCAAGCCCAAGCCTCCTCAGGCTCAACTCAGGTGCATATATCATAAAAAAAGTTTCATCAATTCAACAAACCAAGAGTACATAATGAACACAGGGCAAGAAATTTCAAAATAGTTTAAGCATAGTGCACATGGGAGTAACATGAACAAACCTGAAGTGTACATGTATAAACCAGACAAAAACAAGGAAAACATGGCAATATTTCACACATATATAATACATATGATGTGTGTATATACATAGAAGTAACAAAAAAGAAGACTGCATGTAGAAGTAATAACCATTCAAGGTTCAGGTTATTCAAGTATCAATTTCAGGCCATTTAAGGTTCAGGGAAAGCAAGGATGTACACATTCAAGCTCCAGGGAAAGCAATCAAAGCAAAATACATTTTGATATCGAAGCATATATATATATATATATATATGTATATGTATGTACAAATCTTTGATTGCTTTGATAGTTGGTATCAAAATACATTCAGCATATGAACCTATGAACAATTCAGAAGCAGTTCAAAGAAATTCAAAATCAGCTCAAAGCACATATCTATGTACATATATACATGAACACATGAACAATTCAAAACAGCTCAAAACTATTCAAAATCTGGTTAAGGGATTTTACATGTACACATGTATGTATATGCATGTATACATGTATGTATTTGCATGTATACATACATACATACATATATATATATATATACATACACATATATATATATATATATATATATATATAACATATGAACACATGAACAATTCAATGCACATGAAGATGCACAAAATAGAGCAGCAGCAAACCAGATTCATGGCAGAATCAAGTATGATGAATCATTACAGCGAACCATAAGGTCAGCAAGAAGTGCAATCACACACATATACATACATATGTATGAATGTATGTACATGAATGAACCAACAGCCAACATAAGCATCAAAGTTCCAGGAAACTGTAACATGGATGAACCACATTTTAAATATCAAAACACATACCACATTTTAAGTATCAAAACACACATATACATACATATACACACACACATAATTAGCACATATCAAAACAATATAAAACATATGTATATATATGTATATATGCAATACATGTCACTTTTCAAATGTAATACACGTGAATGTATGTAATTGCACACTCAGGCTTAAACAACACAGTGCAATTGCATATTGAGCAAGATTTATGAAAACAAATGAAAATTTTCAACTCAGTTCATTGGAAAAAGGGAAGCTTGAAATAGAAATTCAACAAGGATTAAAGCATATTATGAATATATCAGAATATATATATCACAAATGAATAAGTCAAGTTTTAGTAAATCACAGTATCCAATTAGAAAATAAACAAGTATGCAAGAACTAAAAAGTGTAACAAGAATTGAAAATAAATTAAGTTCAAGTATATACAAGAACTAAAAAAAATAATACAAACATGACCAAAACATGTTAACGAGTGCACTTCAGCCAAAATTTTGTTCATTGTCACATAAACATCCAAATCATCATAGGAAATCAAGTGAAGATCAATACAAAATCGAATGGGGGCAAAAATCGAAAGGAAAATCAAGTTGAGATGAATACGAAATCAAAAGGGGCAAAATCTCAACATATATACGGAAATACAGGAAATTAGTTCCTATATAAATAACCCAATTCATCATTGGCAGGATAATCCGATTGGAGAACAATATAAATCGAAAGGGGCAAAAATCATACCAAAATCAATCGATGAACAATCGACAAGGAGTCGTAACCATCAATAGCCCTAATCGAAGAACACTCGATAAGGAATGAAGCATGCAACCATCAATTTGCACAAAGACAAGAAGACAAGAAGGAGATGACTCTAACTTCATAAAACACTTAGTTAATGGCGAGAAGAAGATGGCGATTTTCTCTTGAGTAAAAATAAAAAGGGGGAACAAAATAATAAAGGGGGAACAGAATGAAATAATAAAGGGGGAACGAAATAATAAAAGGAGGAGTCGAAGAAAAGAGCTGCCATGAAATAATTAAGAGGGAAAAGTTGGAGCCATAAATGAAAATTTTGATAACTTAAATCAGACGACATATAAAATGTTGTTTGAATAACAAGCTTGTACATAGGGATTTCATGGACCAATCAGACAACAGATGAAAGATTATGTGGCTCTTTAGACAAAAAATGGTTTCTTCATGTGTTGTGTGAAAAAGTGGGATAACAAAAAATCTACCTTATGTCGTATTATCATTGTTATCTGATTCACTTTGTAGCATATTTCTACTTGTAAAGAAATTTAAAATGAACTTTCTAAAGGAGTCATACTCAAGGGCTAAAAAATCATTGGATTTCATAAACATGGATCTGTGTAGTCTGATCAAACCAAGATCATGGTAAGAGTAACTATTTCCTTCTCTTCTTTAATGATTTTTCAAGAAAAACATAGGTGTATTTTTTAATAGAGAAATCAGAGGTGTTTGAGAACTTCAAGAATTTCAAAGCCCTTGTTGAGAAGGAAAGTGGCGTGTGATTAAAACCATGAGATCTTACTTTATGGAATTTTTTTAAGAAGTAAAAGTAGAGAAATTGGTGAAAATCTATTTTCAAATAATTTTAAATTTTTTTTTCTTCTAAGAACTTTTTCTCACTTAACCCCAATGTGTATTTGGCGCTTAACAATCGAACTTTTGAAAAGAAAAATAATTTTTTTGAAGCGTGTGTGAAGCTTACTTGTGAACTCCTTTTGTGATTAAGAAATGGTTATGCATTCGAGAATGTTTTATCAATGTTTTTGTTCTGTTATACTCTAAAATAATAATAATAATAACAATATTACATTACCTTTAAAATACTCTTTTGTGAAAATTTCTTATTTATAAAAGAAGATTTTAGGAACGTGAGATTTTATGTACATTTTACAAAGTTAAGTTAATCATTTTTGACAATCTAACTAAAGAAAATATTATAACCCTAGTAAAAAGAAATAGTTGCTAAAAAAATTAATAAAGGATTTTAATGTTTTAGAAATATACTACTTTTTAGTAATGGTAAAATCGAAGGTTCTGATTTAAGTAGGTAAAATACAAATTTTATGGCTAACAATTAAAATTTAAAAAGGAAAGGAATGAGTTGGAGTTAGATAAATAGGATTAAATAGACCACTAGGACGAGATTGACTACGAAATTTGAAATTGTTGGAATGATTGGGACCAAGATTAAAAGTAACATGAGAACTTTGTAATATTTTCAAGCAACGATTGAATTGGAAGGACAAAGTACTAGGTCGAACTATCCATAGTAGTGAAAAGTAAACACCACCTTGTGTTTCTCCATCCAAGTATGGTAGAAATTGTAGAATCTTTTATGTAAGGAAGATCGAAGAGTATGATTTGAATAAACCTATTTTAGAATAAGCAAATTCTCGGTCAATATGTTTTAGTTATATCAAAAAAGGCGATGGATGTAAGGAGTTTTCCAATTAAGATGTTAAAGGGACAAGTAAGATCCACTTCAATCCGTATTAAGAGTGTGAAGCAAACAAATAGGCATTTTCTTGATTACATTACGAAACCCTCAATGGAACAGTAAGTATAGGCTTGGCACTATAGCAACAAAATATTAGTTGGTACCATATAAATGAGGATAGGGTACCTATAAGCTATAAGAAATCCAAGTATCATGTTGTCCCTTGTAGGCTACGAGCAGACCAGGTGGACAACAATGGGAATGTATTTACTTTATATATGTTGTCGGATTTATGTCATAGTAGTCATGTTCCATAGATGCATATATGTGACTCTTATAATTGTATGGTTGAATATTGCACATAGTTGAATACTGAAAATAAAGGGAAAGTAGCCCCAAAATTAATTAGAAACTTCATTAAGGGATTTTATGATGAGTTCAAGATTTGTAGACTTAAATGACATAGGCAAGTAATATGTGAGATTAGTCATCGCTGTAAATTGTTGGATAATTGATATGGATTAGTCAATACAAAATGGAAGTTGTTATGAAATGGAAATGGGATTTAAGTAGTATTTTAATTCATTGGGATAAAGTATGTAACAAGGTATTTCTATAAATTATCAAGTTTAGTATAGAAGTGTATCATTTTAAATAACACAGAATATGCCCAAAAGAAGTAGATGTATAAAATAGGGATAGTCAGTATATTTTGTACCGCCTATTTAATAAATAAGAGAGATAACTCCTTATAATTCCAAACATAATACAAATTCCCTTTTAGATAATTTATGGAAAGTTACGACATTCACATTAAGCATTGTCCTAATGTATTAAAGCGCTAAAATCCTTAGGTATAAACTAAAATATTTATCATCATGTCTATTGGATTAAAATGGCAAGACACCATCCTGCATTAAGTTGTCTCAACCACGAAATGCATAAAATAAATGGAATAGAAGAAGAAAATTTTGGATGTTCAAAGTTTAAAAGGTAAAGTTTAAAAGGTGTCCTAAATGATATGGTAGTCGAAATTTTGCAATGGGTCGTTGATTCAAGGATATGGGTTTCCATCAAGAGGGAGATATGGTTGTTTACATGCATTGAGAATGCGGAGGCGATTTTCATAGAGAAGAAGATCAGAAACTTTTTGATAAGATTTGAAGAAAGGGGTAAAAAGGATTCTTCTCAATCATCCCTTAGATTGAAAGAAGACTATATACCTAAGGAAATTCATGGAAGACTAACTTAGAATACACAATGGCGTGCATATCAGTCACACGCAAACAAAGTACCACTTAGATGATTATTACCAATGATAGGTTGATTGTAAGTTATGATTTCAATTAAATTTAGAACTTTTTATTTTTATGGTTGAATGAGAAGATAGACCAAACTTTCACTTGTATAACTTGGATAGATCCCTGGAGAATATAAACGTGATACTTAAGTACCATGATTTTTGAAAGATTTGAAAAGATTCTAAAGTGAAGAGGAATGAATTAAGTTAAGCCGAATTGGGAAAGAAGTTTGTTATTTTCAATAATTGGGAAATCATCAATTCGGATAGCCATGAGGAAAATGAAGGTATACCAAAAGTCGAAGTAAGGAGTACCATAGGAAGAAGTATAGTTCACAATTGAGTTATCCTACTTGGTATCTAGGTGTTGAGGTAGCTAGGCATACCACTGAAAGAGTTAAGATAGTTTGTTATGCATTAATGGTTTTAAGGAGCTACAGTTAGAGAGAGCATACTTATGCTCAAGTTATATGGCATCGTACAAGATGACACCATTTGAGTTGGTAGCAAGAATTGCTGAAAGTTACCAATGCACATATAATTGAATTGAAATTTTTTGGCTAGTGGTGAAAGTTGGTTAGGTTAGTCGGGGTTCAATTGATAGAAGGGTAAGTACTGCACCAAATAACTAGGCGACAAGCACTGACAGGAGATACGTAGGTAGTCCGCGAAGTTGATTTCATATGGAGTCTAGAGCAGAATCCACAATAGAGAAAAGACAAGTTGAAAATCCCCAAGGAAACATGGAATACGACTTAATTATTAGGAAGTCGTTATTTGGTTTTTAAAGAAATATCTATACGGTGTGGTTATCGTGGTCAAGCCATTTTGGTTAGGGAAGTATAGATTAACTTTGTATTTAGGTTCTGATTTAGGTAGAGACCATTGGATGGTAGAAATTGTTGTAAATATATCACAAGACATGTTATGGGTGATGGGTGCTAATAGATTTATCTAGATATATTGTTTGGATTGTATTCTTTTACACGTCTAGGATAGTATACCCTCTAGGTACACACACGTACACTTATATCTAACTGTTTGTCATTTCTTGATTCTTGGATGCTAGTAGATGTTATACATATGAATGTTGCATATGAATTGTATGGTTGCGCATACATATAGAACTACAAGTATATCTGCTTAGGATGTTGCATACTTTTGGTTGCATAACATGAAATTTTTTGCATAATAATAGGTGGACTGAATCAGTAGACTGCCTACTTTTGCATTAGTATAGATTTACTTGCATTTCAGGTCGCATATATATGTACATGTTGCATTAGAAATTTTTAAGGACAATGATTGCTCATGGATTTTGGTTAAGTAGATGGTTGTAGCTAAGGGTTGTTGTGTGTATGAGTTGGCTTTTTCTGTCCTTAGATATTTGAGCATGAAATCCTTTTTAAGGAGGAGAAAATGTAATACCCTAAAAATTTAACAAGAATTTAACAGAGAATTTAAAAGCTAATTTAATAAGAAAACTAAATTAAACTAAAAAAGGACATAAAATCAAATTTTCACAAACTTAATTTGGCTATGAAACTTGCACCGTTAGGTTCATAGCGATTTTTTGGATGATTTTTATATATAACACTTCGTAATCCAAGTTAGTATGAAGGAGTTAGAGTGAAATAAGAAATTAAAATAGAAAATATAAAAATTTATAAGGTATTGGGTCGACCCAGGAGGGTTCCACGTTGACGGGTAGCAGCCGACCTAGACCTAGGAGTAGTCGACCCATGATGAAGAAAAATCGAGCGTTAATAGTTCGATAACAATGTATATTATCGGCTTGGGTTCGTTGCTTGCTTGAGAAAGGTTAGATGCGTGGTTAAGATGATAACTGAGGTTAAACTATTGACCCTAAACCTAACTCTAACTCTATAAATAAGATACTAATCAAGCCCTAATTCTTTTGTTCAAGTATAGTAGAGAAACTCTATCAAAATTTCTACTGAAACCTAATCTCTCAAACCCTAAAACCCAAATCAAAACCCAAATCAAAATTCAAATTCAAATTAAAGAGCAAGGGAAGCGATCAAATAGGAGATTAAGGAGATCTACCGATTAGAGGTAATTTTCTTAAGATCTAACGCTTAGGCTTGAGGTAAGTGGGCACAAATTTGATAATTTGATTACTGTAATTAAATTTAAACTATTATAATTGATGTAGGATGTCAGAACCCAAATTTGATATGTTAAATCCAAATTGAACACGTTAGGAACCCTAGAATTGAACTTGTTAACTTATGTTTGAGACTGTCTGAACATTAATTTGACCCTCAAAACCCTAGAAATCAATTTATAGTAAATTGATACTTTAATTAGTTAATTCAAAACTTGTTTAGTGTCAAATTTGTTACCATAAATCACAAAACCTAAATTGATTGTTAGAAAATTAATTAACTAGAAATTAAACTGGAATTATTAGCTAACGGAATTAATGAAATTAATAATAAATCAATGGATATTTAAAAATCAAAAAACCATACAAATTTACAGCCAACTGGTCTACATGGATGCTATAACGGTCAACCGTAGTGCTCGACTTGAGGTAGGTCTAGGTCAACCATTTGACTGTATAATGCACAAACTGAACCTCAGCCCGAGGTCCAGGTTTATAATAAAAATTTATATAATTTAGTACAAAAATTATATAAATAGAAAACTGATTATTTAAGCCTATTCCGAGCTAGGTAAACTACTAGAAATGGTTAGGCCATAAATCCCCTACCAAGAGAATTGTAGGGTAGTATATCCTTTATTAAAGGACTGTAGGCCATCGCGGTTTGGATAAAAGTTGAATATCTAACTGAGAGACAAAAGTTAACTAGGGTGATGTATTTCGCATAAGGGATATTTCATCGTGGTGGTGTGCGACATTTAAAGAAATATTAGTTGAGTGAGCTCGATCCTAACGGGAGTTCTTTAACGCTCGGTTCAGACGAAATTTGGTATAGGTGGATGCCGGTGCAGGATGATAAGTGGCTACTATAAGAAATGTTGGCACAATGATTAAGAGGTGGACAATGCATGCATACGATGAGTCGCATTATTTATTTGTAGTTCGAATGTGCATTTTGGGGCTCTCATCTCATATGTAGTAATGATAATTATTCTTGGATAATTTAAAGGACGTTGGCCAATCGTTAGTGTGAGGTTCGAATTATATTTTGACCCATTGTGTTAGATAAGATTCCTTAGGTATTGGACTTTAGGAATTCACAGAAACTTGTTACACACCCTACATCACTTAAAGTAGTTTTAAAGTTAATTGCACTGAAAATTAAACTTATTCCCATTCACCAGATTTTATGTTTGAACCACCCCTTTCTTTTCATTTTCCCCCGCCACATGATGATAGGTTAGTAGTTGACTTGGCCATAGTACGTGGAGGAAGGAGCTTCACGTTAGAGTTTCCCATATCATTACTGTGCTTCTTATAGTTTTTTGTTGTACACAATATTGTCAAACTTGTATTATAACTTGGTAACAGTGCATATGTAAATCAAGTATTTTTGGAAATATTTTTTCTGAAATCTCTATTTTCTGTATTTATATTTTGATTGCTTCCATTATGAGATCTAAAATTATAGAATGTCTCTGAAATCAATCCCTAAAATTATGCTCTGTGAAGTTTTAAAAGCCCAACGACTCGTATTTCTCGACATGATTCATGTTGGGAAGTGTGAGTTATTATACAAGTAATCTTAATGTTTAATTCACAGCCAAGGATTATTTGTTCTCAATATTGATAAGAAACTAATAGTTTAAAATAAAAGGCATCTCGTAAGACCACACCACACATAAACACAGACGGGTTTTCACCTTACGATAACCAAACCATTTTTATATAAAATCCGATGATATTATGATAATGTCTAGAATAGAAATACAAATTAATCATAGCCGAAATTGTTAAATTATTAAATTCTAGCATAATAGGTATACAATCAAGTCCGAAGGCACTTATTGGAGAATGGATTCCAACTATAAAGGGTAAGGGCCTACCTACCGAATCTCTACGCCTCTAGATAAAATGTGTAGATGCTACAACACGTAGCATCTCTACTGCTTAGGACCGACCCTACCCTACAACATGTAGCATCTCT
The DNA here is from genome assembly GCA_030765085.1 of Allium cepa. Lineage (NCBI taxonomy): Eukaryota > Viridiplantae > Streptophyta > Magnoliopsida > Asparagales > Amaryllidaceae > Allium > Allium cepa. The sequence goes on from CM060935.1 coordinate 938,695,653, forward strand.
ACAACATGTGCTTGGGATGATCACACTCAAATGGGAGCGATCCACATAGCCTTGCGGCATGTCCCTGCTTTATTCATTTACCGGTTGTGAGGCTGGAGGCTACGATTACCTTTTACATAGCAAACCATCTTGGAATGCTAACACAACCCTCATGGCAGAAATGCAATGCCAACATTCATCCATACAAGTTCATTCTGGGTCTGAACGAACCAAAGGCACTACCTCTACCACATCCATTTTGGAATCATCCTTAGGATGAGTAGCAAGTAGCCTTTGCACTTCAAAAGCTCCATCTTCAATCATCTTCAAAATGTCTTCATTTCGAAATGCTTGATTTGGATTGAAGTGGTTTTCGGATAATTTGTACTTATCCGATCCCGATCTCTTCACAAGAACATTCGATAGTTCTGGTAAACTCAGCCCCGGTTGTTTTGGAAATAATCAGACAATACATAGGAGCAGGGATCACCCCCAACAATTTAAGTGGATGGATCTACCTATCATTTGTCCTTGGAGAAAAAGTGAGATTTATACACACATTACAACATCAGCGAATTGACTGTGCCATATAACTCACGTGTTTCTCCTAAATATTTTTGGAGTTATATTTTGATCCAGATTTGATAATTGATTATTTAACTATAAAATAAACAAAGAACAAGTTCAGAGATTTAATTATCCATATAAAACACTAAGCCTCAAAATAAGTCTTTCATTTATTAAAACTCTTTTCAAAATTGTTTATAAAAAACATTCATATACTTACCTCACTGACATAAGTATATTCACATTTGTGAAATATTTCTCATTTTCAGATCATATCAAAGGATCAAAACAAAATGTTATTTAAATTAGAGATAAATATAACCTCAAACAATATACCTTCGGTTAAGTTTGGAATGAATGTCCATACCAGCAGAATTAAGAAGGTCGGTTAAACAAAATCCAATCTCAAATTCTTTTATAAATTTCCTTCTATAAATCCTCTTAATAAATCTCTTTTATTACGAATCTTCATTACTTTAATTCCAAACCCATTTACCAAATTCTTTATAAATCACCAAGTTAAATTTACAAACTCTTTTATAAAAAATCAAAACCATTTATATATCTCTTTGTAAAACTCCAAAACTATCTATAAAACTTCCTTTATAAATATCCAAAATCATTAATAAACTTTCTTATAAATATTCCTTGTTTAAAACAAAACTCTTTTAATAAACTCATTTATTAAATTCCTTTTGATAAACAAAATGATTATTTAAAACACCTTTACTAAAATCATTACTTAACTTGAAACCATTATTAAAAGTATGATTGACCTTAAAAATCAGAAAGAAGCTTAGTGGCCACAATAGTTCTTATTTAACCGACTTTACTTTTCAAGTTATATCATGGGTATTTACATAAAAAGTAGATAAGTTTAAGGGAATCAGCCAATAACAATTAATCATATAAGTATCTATCCAAGTTACTAAAATAGCGGATGGGGATTTGTTCTGCTAAACACATGTCCATGTTAATACAATGACAGAATGAGTTTTATTCCACCTAATAGATGTCAACATAATCTAATTGGTGAACTACGGTAGAACGATGATTTATTCTACTAAACAGATGTCAAATACAAGTTAATTAGCAGAACGACGGTTTATTCTGCTAAATAGATGTCATTGTGTTTCATATTCAATTAAGTTTACTTAAGGATGGTTGACAAAGAAATCCATTGGATTTAAAATATTCATCTAAAAGAAAGTTACTTTAAAACAAAACGGATCTTAATAAATAAAGTGGTTTAAAACTTTAGAACTTTTATTCGATAATTAAATAATATTTAAACCTTTATTTTAATATTAATTAGACCTTCAATCAATAGATAAACTATAATTAACTATTAAATAAATAATTAAATAATAATTATCCTTTAAACAAATAATATTTAATCTTTAAATAAACAATTAAGCCATAATTAATCTTTAATTGATAATTAAATAAAATTTTAAACCTTCATTAAATAGTAGTTTAAATCTTAATTATGCCTTTAGTTAAATCTTAACTTAACTAGTAATTAATTAAGCAAATAAACCTTTTTATAATAAATAATTAATAAAAAATAAATTAATCAATTCTTAAATAATTATTTAAAAATATAATAACCTTTTATTAATTATCTAGTTAAAATTAACTTACAGAATTAATGCTTAAGTACTAGTTTCCTTATTAACTAATGATTAAGTACTAATTACTTTATTAAGTTAATTAATTAAATAATCATTAAATAGTTAATTAATTAAATAATCATTAAATAATTAATTACTTAAATAATTACTTTTTATTACTTATATATGTTTTGAAAACACTTTTCAAAAATATATTTAAGTGGAAAACAATTTTAAATTGTAAAAAAGAGTGTCTTATGAACTGCATTTATAGTGGCCATCGCTATATGACCCACAATTTCAAAACTTGATTTATGTTCTAAATCACTTTCAAAGACTCTATCCTTTTGTGTTAACTTACTTTTATAACGTATAAAAAAAATTAGAAAAATAAAGTAAAGTTTTTGAAACTAGATGAAAACATTTCTAAAAATAAGTAAGGAAAATAACTTTTTGAAAATCAAAGGATTTCGATGTTGCAACTACAATTCCAAATACCAACTTTTCATATTACATATAACCACATATTCAAGTGCTAACTTTATCATATACAATACAAACACAACATATGTATGTTTCATGGTTTACATAACCAAGCAAATAACATTACTTTACATCCATATACACATTTCAACTTTGATCTCTAAATCAAACCAAAGATCACATCACACATATATGTAAACATTTTAATTAACATCAATATACAAACCATCAACAATGATTTCATTATCAAAGTAAGCATCGTACCTAAAGTTAGAACTTTTAAATGACTTCATGAGCTATACTCACCCAAAAGCTACCAAACCACTTCGAACTTCCACTAGAACTTGTCTATGACCTAGCTCCATGCTATAAGCTTTAAAAATGAAGATTTGGTAGCCTTATGGTGGATTTATGGTTCAACCAAGGTATGGTGCACATAGCCCAAAGGTGGTGGAGCTCAGTCTTAGAAGGTGGAGAGACTTTGGTTTATCATCGAATTCATAAAAATCAACCCAAAATGGGTCGTCTTCCTACTACTTTTTGGACAATTTACTCTTGCAATTTGAAAACGTGGTCAAAGGGAAACTTCTTGTAAATTCTTTTCTCTACAATTTCAAAAACAATATCACTCAATTTGGGTCAGTTTTGCGGGAGACATGGTCAAAATAAGAAGAGGTATTTTAGAACTTGAAAATCTGGATTCGAAAATTTTCTGCAAAGAAATGAGATTTGGACATGGTTAAGCTCAAAATTTGAAGAAGTGGTACACATAAAATTTTTAGCCACTGAAATTTTCTTATGGTCTAAAAAAATGAAAGTCTCCATTTGGATAATATATAAGAAAGATATAGTAGAAGGAAGAGGATGCAAAATTGAAGAAATGAAAGGGGTATTTATAAGCAAGAAACAAAGTAAATTACCTTAATACCCTTGGTCATATCCCTCCACCTCCTCTTGCCACATCACCATGCCACCACACCTTCATGTACCTCAGCCCATAAGCTTTCCCCTCAAAGTCCATAAGCCAACATGTTTAAACATGTTTTGTACTTAAGTTGCCAATATGTTGTTTCATGCTTAAATGCTTTTTAAATTATATTTTGTTATTAATATAATGTTACATCCACTTTTTATATTACTTAATTTTGTATATATACAGTAATACATCCTACACATTTGTAAATATATGTGTATACTTATACTATAAATTCCACAACGTTTCTGACACCTTTTAGCCCACAAAAATTGAAAAATCGGAAAACGAATTCCGATCACATTTTTGATTTTTTCTCGAACTAATTATTTTGCAAAAAAATTTGCAAAACTATTTCACCATCTTTTTTCATTATTTAAAAGATTTTTATTGTTAATTATAAAATCTATTATTTGAATATTCAAAGTTAATTAAATATTTGCAAATCAAAGCGGTGAAATTCCAGGTCATTACAAATTGTCTTATATACAAAAATGATTTGATATTAGCTTATGAAACTTATGTTCAAAACATATATTGGTCATCCAATGATGTTTGTTCCCAAACTTCTTTTTGGGCGATCCATACAAAATCCTCACGAACAATTACTATGTGTAGTCTTTCAACTCGCATAACTTGTCAACTCCTTAACCTAGGATATGTCAGGGTTTCTTATAAACCCTTACCTCGTGTAATTTTGTAAACTATGAATTATATGAAATTGACTTTAACCTCATGTACTACTCCTAAGTACATGACCTTATAAAAAGAAGTTAGCTCAGCTTCACTCATCGGTAATTATGTTTTGTTCAATAAAGTTTGATTACTCCTTATTGATACATCATTTTGTATCATAGCGAGGAGTGACTTTTTAAATTGAATATTTATTCATCTTTAGGTATATTCTGAACTCTTTCCAATAGACTCACTTATTTGATCAAATCACATCATTTATTTTCTATTACACAAAATTTCATATCCATTGTTTTATATTCTATGAACTTATCATAAACATGCTACATGTGTATCAAATACACATATGTTCATGTTTGTGATAATTCATTGGTGAATTCATTGAAGTATATGGAATCATTTTGTTATTAGTAGAGTTACGATTTCGTACATCTATATGTATCAATCCGAAGAGTGCATCAACATTTACATCGCTCCTACTAAATGGTTGCTTTGAACTTGATAATTTGATATATTATTCAACGGTGCCATATAATTCATAATCATATAATCAATGAATTTTTCCTTAAAACTGTGGCTTAGTCTATAATTCTAAAATAATAGCAAATAATTTCAAAAACTTCTATATTTATCAATGATCGCTTTTGTTATGAAAACAAATACCACATCATAGTTTTATTTTATAACGAATATTCGTAATATTCATATTAAAATAAATCTATGTTTATTTTTCAGTCAACACTGAAAAACAGTCTTTATTTCATAAATAGTGTTCGATATGTTTTACGAAAATATTTTTCATAACTTGATGCGACTAGGGCTATCAATGGATATCCAAAAAATCCGATATCCATCTGCATCCATATCCAAAAATATGAAATATATTCGATATACGAAAAGAAGATACATATACATGAAAAGCTTTCTAGATATGGATATGGTTATAGTGGTATCTGTATCCAAAAAATATTCACCCAATATTTTAATGCACACAGATATATATATATAAATTTTAATTAACCACTAAGCTTGAATTAATATATAATTTCCCTTAAAATAGTTAAACTAATACCTACCGCTGGATCTACCTAATCTGTTAATACTACCCAAATCAATATAGTGCCCCGCCCAAAACCAAAACCCTAGCATATTCATTTTATGTTTTTCCCCTAAAAAGTTTCAATCCTCTTTCAATCGACCTGATCTCTCCATGCCACATCGCTGTCGATCTAAAACATACGCCATAATGCCAACCCAAATCACATCACCAGCTATGGCATATTGACATTGCCACCTAATCTATTCTCAAATCCTCTTTCTGCTGCCTGTCTCAAATCGCCACATCGTCGGTTCACCTGCCTATTGATATTGCCACATCGTCGATTATCAAGATCGCCTACCACTTAAAAAGCTTGCCTGGAAATACTAATCTCGACCTCCTTGGAAATTTTTGCTCATTTGGTTATATTTTTGGACTAATTTTTTCTTCTCTAGTTTGAATCTGCACTTGGTGAAATATTCTTAAACCTGCACTTGTTTAAATGGTTATAAATACCAATTATGGTATATTGAGCTAGGCTAGATCAAATTTATTAACTATTTGTGGTTTAAATATATAGTTTAAATCTATGGTTGTTTAAATATGCAGCTAAAATATGCAGTTTAAATATTTTGTTTGAATGGTTATAAATCTGCACCTGTTTAAATATGTTGTTTAAATATGTTGTTCAAATTCTTTAGTTTAAATAGTTTAAGTGAATTGTTTGTGTAAATGTATTTGTAGTTTAAATAAATCCGTGGTTTAAATAAATAGTTTAAATGGATTTAAATAGTTTAAATGATTCTGTAGTTCAAATATGTAGTTTAAATTTATTTAACATCTTGATGTTTAAAAAATTTGAAATTTATAACATATTCGAACAATACATGATTTTGAGTGCAAAAATAGTGCACCGCTTATCATCCTCAATCCGATGGACAAACCGAGCCGCAAATCAAACTCTTGAAGATCTTCTTCATGCATGTGTTCTTGATTTTGGTGAAAGTTGAGAAGATCATATTTCTCTTGTTGAATTTTCCTATAATAATAGCTTCCAATCTAGTATTGGTATGGAACCTTTCGAGGCACTCTACGGAAGGCCATGCCGATCTCCTTCTTGCTGGCTTGAAGCGTTAAGAAGCTGGTTTTAGATCCAGATTTTATTCGTGGTTCCACAGAAAAGATTGACCTTATTCGTCATAGGATGAAAGAAGCTCAAAGTAGACAAAAATCCTATGCCGATAACCGAAGAAGTAATATGGAATTTTCTGTGGGGGATTTGGTGTTTATTTGTGTTTCACCTATGAAGGGTGTTGTGCGTTTTAGTCGATCCAGAAAATTAGCACCTCGCTATATTGGTCCATTTTCCATCACCGAACGCATTGGTTCCGTGGCTTATCGCCTTTTATTACCGACTCAATTTTCTGCTATTTATTACATTCTCCACGTCTATCAACTACGCAAATGCCTTAGGGATTTCGATTCTATTCTTGAGCCTGGTGTTATTGAAGAAATTGAAGTTTCACCTAATTTGACTTATGAGCAACATCCTATTCGTATCATTACTATGGAGGTTAAACGCCTTCGAAATAAAGATGTTCCGCTTGTGAAAGTTCAATGGTCCATAAATCCTAAGGATTGCTCTTGTGAATCCAAAGAATTCATCGAGCAAACACATCCAGATTTACTCTCTCGTGCTCCTTAATGTGAACTTCTCACTTCAAAATTTTCTTTTATGTTGATGTGCTTTTATGGTTATTACTCTTTATTTTCTTTTTAAGTATTTTGAGGACGCAATTTCTTTAAGGAGGGGATTCTGTAACAATATGCATATTTTTCGATTATATATTTAAATGTTTTATTTAAATATGGCATCGTTAGTCGGATTAAAGTCCAAAATGCTACTTTTTGTAAATAGTCGAATTAGGACCCGAGACCCCTTCCATTGAGTTCAAAATGGAATTTTTGACCTTTTTGAGTATAAACATCGATATGTTTGGAGTTGATTAGAATTTCGATATTTGCATTTGGGGCTTTGGGTTTGGGTTTCAGCCCCACTAACCTAACAAGGAACCCAAACTCCTTATCATATACATCCCACTCCATTCCTCTCCTCTTCATTCATTTTCATTTCCTAACACTCTCAAGCTAAAAGTAAATGAGGGAAGAGAAAAGAAATCAATATTCCTAAGCCCTAATTTACTAGGAAATTCAAATTCAAGTTCTAGAAATCAAAGAGAAGCTTAGGTAAGCATCCTCTTCATCTTCTCCATCTCAATCTCTCTTTAATTTTTAGAAATTCCTAAACCTTATCTTAGAAAATATTTTCTTATGAGCTTAGATTGGAGCATCTTGAGTTGAAGTTGAAGAGTGGTTGACCTTTCCTTTGTTTTGAAGCTTCTCACTTGTTGTTTTGGGTTTAAAGGTGAGTTCTTGTACTCACATCTATGCCTATACCTTTGATAGTTGTTAGGTATGAATTCCTAACATCTATTTCACGTCCATTTACTTTTGAATTAAATTGGTTTGATATATTTTCCAATTTTGGGTATTTTGAAGTCAAAATCAATGAAAATCCCAATATGGATGTTTGGACAAGTTGTTCGGAGTGTATTGGTGAGTCTATAGGCCTAGGTTGTCGCTTGGCATAAATCTCTACCATCGTCGCTCATTCGATCACTTCTGATATGATTTGGCCATCATTGGCCTAGGTTAAATATTGCCCTGAGCTTCAGCTCAGATGTTTTGTACTATGCTCAGACGTCTGAAGCTACGGAATAAATATTCCAGCCTTTCATCTCAGACGTTTGAGCTTACTTTTTAGACGTTTGGGCGATCTGCAATGAAAATTCCAGTCTTTCAGCTCAGATGTCTGGGATAACTACCAGACGTCTAGAGCTATTAAATTCGGCCAATTTGCCTGTTTAATGTGACTTTCTATTTTATATCGATTTCTGGTTGATCCGATGTTTTTGTCATTTATTATCGACTTTGATGACTTCTTTTGTGGATTTGAAGGAATATCCATTTGATGGATTTGATATCGATTTCTATGGTTTTGATTCACGTTTTCATATGTGAATTTTTGTGATAGACTGTTTTTACAATCATTTTTATGATTTATCACTTTAAAATACGAAGGTTTCTATACTAGTAGTAAATATTCAAACTCTTTCACAAAAAATGATTTCAACGTTATTTTTAATACAAAGCTCGTTTTTGAAACTTGTGGTTTTGATTCACGTTTTCATACGTGAATTTTTGTGATAGACTGCTTTTACAATCATTTTTATGATTTATCACTTTAAAATACGAAGGTTTCTATACTAGCAGTAAATATTCAAACTCTTTCACAAAAAATGATTTCAACGTTATTTTTAATACAAAGCTCGTTTTTAAAACCATTTTTCAGTCTATTAGTATATACAAACCTTTACCTAATTCATAGACTTCGAGCAAAAACTCAATTTACTCGAGCAAATCTCGAGTCAAAACACAGCAACCGCCAAACAAATTTCCAACTGACACAATCTCTTCACCGTGCACATGCACGGTGGTTTTGGCCATCTCCGGCCACCACCCAGACAACAAACAAGTCGCCGTCCATCACTGCATCATATCGCGACCATCAAAAACTCATAATCTGCTCGAAATCCAATTCGAGTTCCCCTAAACCAACCTGACCTCAACAGGCACCTCCGTTGCCAAAACCTGGAAAAAAATCCCCAACCTTTCTCCTCCGGCCATTGGAAGCTCTAGGACTCCGGCCATCTCCTCTTCAATACCCAAGCTAACTTCACCTCAAAAATTGTTTCACTCGATACCCTGTGGCCTTCACGCCGATCAGAACATATTACTGCCCAGAAACTAGGTTAAGAAACTTGCGACAGCCGCCGCCTCCACCACCATTACTTAATCACCACCGCATTAATTTTCCCGTCAGCACCGTTTCCCCCACTATCACCAGAAACAATCTCAACCTCCCTGACCATCGAGAACATCAGGAAACCCCCAAATACCCATTTCCATTAAAACCAAAACCGCTTCTTTAATTCACCATTAAAATTTGTGATTTAATTTTTAAAAATCATAAATTTGTATAAGCATTCAAATGTTAATCCTGAATTAATGTTTTCAAGAGTTTGAATTTACCCAAAACTGAATCATCCCCTGTTCATTTTGTCCTCTTGTGCAATATCCAAGTTATTTTGATTCAAATAAATTTTCAAACCTTATTTTAGATTAAACATACAATTCTTGTTTATAACTTATATCCTAATAATAACTAAATCCAGAGAAAAAGAAATTTAAGACAAAGCTTGAATTTTTTTCTTCTTAAAAACTGGTAACAGAAAATGTTACAGACATTCACATATATGCATATCCAAAATACACAGAAATGTATCAATAAATATTCACACAAACATATCTAATTCAGGGAAATCATGCAACAGTTTAATACTTAAATTTTTGTAAAGAAAAAGTTACACACCTGGAATTTTTGGAAGACAGAGCACAATTTTTGGAAAGCTTTTGAACTTGCAATTACATGCAGATGAAACTTTGTTGAAGATATATGACTTGTTTAAAATCTTGTATGCAGGTTTGAAGGCCATTTGAACTTTGAACTAGTTGTTAGCACTTGCATGCAGGCAACATATGCTTTGCTTTGCATTTGAAAAAGATTGCACAGAGGATTGCAGGCTTAACATGCAGGCAGATTTTTGATTTTAGTTTTGATTTCAGGTTGGTGTTTGTACTTTTGAAATGAATTTCAGGTGCAGGCTTGATTTTCAAGTTGATGAATATGAAAGGAACTTCAGATTTTGGTTTTAAAAAGAATTTCCAGATTCTGTTTTTGAATTTGAGGAAGGGTTGCATTGCATTTGGAAAAACCAGATTTTGAACATGATTTAAACTTTGTTTAAACTAAGTTTGACTTCATTTTTTTAAAAATTTAAAAATTTAAAATGTAATTTGAAACAAATTTTAAGTTAAGTTGTTTTAAATTACTTTATTAATGATGATGTAATCATTAATAAGAAATGTTTTATTTTAAAGTAAATCAAGGATTTAATGATTTTGATTCTTTAAATTAATAAGGTAATTTAAATAAGATAATTAATTTTTTTATTTAATTAATTAAAGATTTGAAATAAATTAATTGAGGTTAATTAAATTTGTAAATAATATTAATTAATTTAAGTTAAATACTTAGAAAAGGTAATTAAAGAATTGATGATGAGTTAATAAAGGTTATTAACTTGTGATTATTTATTAATTAATTAATGTAATTAATTTTAATAATTAATTGAATTAATTAATTTAGATAATCAATTATGAACTTAATTAAGTATGATTATTTTATGAAAATAATTAAAGATATTAATTACTAATTGTAATTAATTTATTAATTGGATTAATTTAAATTAATTAATTAAGTTTAATTAATTTAGAATAATCATTTGATTGATAAGTAATCAATGAAGTATAATTTCTTAGAGAGGTAATTAAGATAAGTAAATTACTAGAAGTAATAAATTGAAGTATGGTATTTTGGGATTAATTACTTCGTGTAATTAATATGAAGATATTTTCTTTGTGAAAGTAATTAATAATTAATTACTTATTTTAATTAATTTAAGTCATTTGTAAATGATTGAGTAATGTAATTAATTAAGAGTAATTAAATTACTAATGAGATTAATCAAGATTGATTAATAAATATAATTAATTGTTAAATTAATTTAGAAGTAATTAAGGAAGTACATAAGCGTAGTTAATTACTAAATGTAATTAATCAAGAATGATTAATAATTATGGTTTAATTGAGGTTAAGTACTTAAATAATTTAAAAAAAGTAATTAATTTGAATTTAATTAAGAATCATTAATTAATATGATTAATGATGTAACTAAGGATTAATTAATTAGGATTAATTAATCAATAATAAGTGATTAAGGAAGTAATTAATTAATGTAATTAATTAATTAATGAAGTAATTAAAGGTTAATTACTGATTTTGGTTAAGGATAATTAATTTGTAAAATTAATTAAAGATAATTACTTGAATGTAATTAAGGGATAATTAATCAAGGGTGATTAATTAAGGTGATTAATTTGAGGATAATGATTTAATTGATTGATAATCAATTAAGGGTTAAGTAAGCAAGTTTTAAATGAGGAAGTAATTAATTTAATTCATTTTAAATTAATTAAAGATAAGTAATTAATTTAATTCACTTTAAATTAATTAGAGATAGAGGTAATTAATTTAATTCATTTTAAATTAATTATAGATGGTGTGATTATAGATCTTTGCTTATGAATGAATGATATGGTTTACCTTGAATGGTTTGAATCTCAGATATGAGATTAGTATTGTGTGATATGGATGCATTGGTTGCATTATGATGATGAAATGAGTTATCTATTGATGATGATATTGTGGATTATCAAGTTGTGATGATAATATAGATTACCTGTTTGTGATGATAATGATGATTATCTATTGTGATGATGTGAATTATCTACCTGTGTGTTTATAGATAATTAGATTTAATTGTTTTAAACTTAGAACAACTTGGACCTAAAAGACACGCTTTGGTTTTCGATGAGACCAGGATCGGGTTTCCATATTTGGAATCCGAAAACCACATCGATTCCAATTAAACGTTAGGTCGTTAATCCAAGTGGAGCAAGTGAAGACTCGAGGTGTGAGGGCTATACGTTAGTATAACTCTGTGGGTGATTCCGTAATGAGTTTGACGGAATAGTGCTTATAGATTCGAGATGGTGAATCAGAGTGCAAGGGCTATGGTCGTTGACTCTGAGGGTGATTCCAATAATGAGTGCAATGAGATAGTGCCTTCGGTTTCGTTCGAACCCGGAACGAACTTGTATGGATTGAATGCTTTCAGAACATCGTCAGGTGGACGATGAGCATTCTAAGATTTGATGTCCTATAAAGGTAATCGTAGCCTTAAGCCTCATCAACTGGGAATGGCTAAAACATGGGAGGTGCAGCAAGTCTTCGTGGGTAGCTCCCACTGGAGAGCAAGATTGATCCCTGTCTAGAGGTCCCTTTTTATTCGGCTGTGTGGGCAGTTGGTCGCGACAACTGCCGGGGTTGTCTTGTTCGGAACTGTTCAGTAAGGAATGGGTCCGGCCTTGTGTTGCAAAGGAGTTAGGGTGGCTCCTTGGTACGGTGATCTAGGCCACGTACTGTGACGGGCGGTACCCCAGTAGCCCTGCCATTGTATGGAATCCAAAATCCAATAAGTGCCAACGGTTTTGATTGTATCACCCACTTTTGTGTCTAGTAGCTGGAATTTAATAAATGTAGCAATTTCGGCTATTTCATATTTATTTGAAAACTCTAGACACTATTATAATATCATCGGATTTCCTATCAAATGTTTTGGTTAGCGTAAGTAAAAACTTTTCCATGTTTATGTGTGGGAAGTCTTACGTGATACCTTTTCTTTAAAAAGGTTTTTCAAAGTTAAGCAACTTTAACCTGTTACTCACACCAGACCCATGTCTGACCCGGAGTTTATTTTTGTTTTCCATAAACTCTTGGGTACTCAAATTTTTACGAGTAGCCAAGGGATTCAGGTTAGGATTCAGGTTAGCTTTGACGAATTGTGGAGGAGCAATGGAGCAGGAGGCTTCTGCGTGTAGATATATATAGTTTTCCGCTGTGTGTTTTCTCTGAGTTGTTTCTTGTACTGATTTGAGTTGTAATAACTAGACAGGTGTTTATAACTGTCTAGTATGTATTGTATTATCTGTGTACTCTAATAATGGTTGTATACTATGTAATACTTATGTTATTAATATAATTTATTCGTTCCGCTGTTTAGATTCTGATGTGTTGTTTTTCTTCTTCTTCTCTTTCTTTCTATTCTCTATCCCTTTCTTTCTATTCTCTATCCCTTTCTTTCTTATTAGCGATGCGACTTCCTGGAGTTTGGAAGTTGGGTCGTTATAGTGGTATCAGGTAAGGACCCGACTTTCAAATGTAACGACCCGAAATTTTCGATCCCGAAAATTCCAGATAGTTAGTGAAAGAAGAAAGAGAAAGAAGAAGAAAACAACAACAAGTCACAGAAACCTCACATTCACAGCGGATAGAAATATAATATCACATAATAATAACAGTTATACAAAAGAAAACTATATCTGTCAATTTATATTTATATACATCAGAGTTACAACATATATAATCAGTGAACATATATAATCAACGTGTCCCAAATATGCAACAATATATCTCAGCGGAAATACTCCAAACGTTCCTGCCGTCCAGCTCGTTCCTGAGCTCCACAACGTCCTTACCTGAAAATCTGTAATACTCGGTCTGACCCGAGAAGTACATCAAAGTAACACCCGGGTCAGGCTGGAAACCAGCGTGAGTAAACCCATCTAACTAGGAATACAAAAGCATACAATTTAAATAAACCCGGGGTAACTTATATCAGTTTACACTTCACAAGTTGTTATAGTCATCAACCATTTCACACATCAGTTTCTAAGTGTCAAAACTTAGATTTAAATGATCCAATTTACTTAAGTCATTCTACTTCATCCTACTAGTTTTCACGTATCAAATTATAAGAATCGAAGCGGTTTCGGGTATTTACTAATACCCGACTCCGGTTTCTTCGAAACCTTTGTCAACTTTACTTAAAATTTTCAAGTGAAATACAATTCTACTTTTAATACAAGATGTCACAGTAATTCATCATCAATAGATAACCACATCTTCACAGTTAAAATCAAACATATCATATTGCATAGCATCACAAACCACATATTAGGAATATCAATTTATCAAAGGCTTTCAATATCATTCTATTTATCCTTTAATTACATTTAAGTCATTAATCCTTAATTTAATTTCACAAATTAATTATTCTTAACCCAATACAGGAATTAACCTGTAATTACTTTATTAATTAATTACTAACCATAATTACGAATCATCCTTGATAAATAACAACAGTAATTAACTACCCTTAATTACTTCATCAAATAAATTTATTACTCCCTAATTTAATTATCTCTATTTAATCCCCTTGATTAATTAACCTTTCAATTATTTCCCCTAAGTAATTTCCTTTATAAATTTCACAAAGAAATTTAATTCAAATTTACTTCCACTTATACATCATCCCTTTATTAATTACATCATGTAATTAATTATTAATTACCTTACAAAAGTAATTACACTTTTATAAATTACATTAAGTAATTTTGCTCCACAAATCATCAAATGATTATTTTAAATTAATTAAACTGAATTAATTAATTTAATCTAATCAAATCAAATTCAATTAATTATAATGAGTAATTAATTCCTTAATTACTTCCATAAGTAATTATACTTAACAATTTACACAAATGATTACCTTTAAATTAATTAATCTAATTAATTAATCTAATTAATTATTAAAAATTAATCACATTAATTAATTAATTAAATAATCCTTAGTTAATGACCTTCATTAACTATTAACAATTCATTAATTATTTATCTAAAATAATTAACTAATTTCAATCATTATTAATTACAACTTAATTAACCATTAATAACTCATTAATTAACCCCTAATTAATTAAATAATTAAGTGTTAACAATAACTTAATTAATCCTTTATTACTTGATTAAATAATTATTAATCATTAATTAAAATCAAATCTTATTTAATTAAATATTCTTAAACTACAAGTTAATTATTCTCAAGAATAATTAATCTTAAACCTTTAAGATTAATCCCTTAATTACTTTAAGTAATTATTCATTTTATTAATTTCTTAACTAAATTAATTATTAATTTAATTATCTTAATAATTAAATGAAATATAAATCATTAATTTAAAATTTAACTTTAACAAGTTTTAAATTAAACAAATTCCCTTTTAAATTTGAAACATTTAAATGTTTCTTTATCATTCAAATTTGTTCAAATACTTAAATTTATAAAACTTTAAATCTATTTTGAAAACAAAGATTCAAATCCCGATTTGAATTAAATTTAAACTTTGTTTAAACATTCTTTTACATTTAAATTTCCAATTTGAATTCAGATTTCTTTAAAAACATTTTTAAACAATAAACCTCTTTTTAAGTTATTTAAATACTTAATTATTTACAGCTACGATTCAAAATGAAATTTTAATTCATAACTTAAAATTAGATTTAAAACTCACTTTAAATCTTTGCTTACACTTTTAAAATTCAATTTAAATTTTGAAAACAAGACAAGTTCAAACTAGAACAACTAACCCGGGCTATACATACATCACCCGAGTAAAATTCTAAATAAACTCCAGAAACTCTTACATCTTGAATTCATTCAATTCAACTAAAATCAGGTTTGTTTTTTCTTTCACAAACCTGCAACAACAATCTCACCCGAGCCCACAATACAATGCCTTCGAGTCCAATACCCCTCAGCTTCGAGTAAAAACACATTTTTACCCGATACAAACACAGTAATAATCCATTGAAAATTATTCAAACTAAACAGACAGGTTTAATACATAAACCTGTATCATCCATTCTTCCTTGAATCTTATAACAACTGCTCCGAGTTCAATACACCCTGACTTCGAGCCAACCACGAATTTACCCGATACAAAACACAGCAACCCATCTTCCCCAAACATCTGATACAACTTGAACACCGTGCACTTGCACCGCCGCTGCCGTCAACGTCAACCACTCGCGACCATACGCTCAAGTTGGAGACCACTCCCCAACTCGATTCCGACCCTCAAACCGATTACAGAACCCCAGTTTCAAAAACAAGCTTTCGAGCTCAAAATAGGAATAATGTCAAAACCAGAAATTGCCTCCAACACCAAAATCCGATCATCAGAGGAGCTTCACCTCCGGCCGCTACTCCTTCCACTCTTCATCATTCTTCTATTCAAATTTGGAGCCACTCGATCAATTCTAGAGTTCGGGATGATCAATTTTATTGATGGAACGGAAACTAGGTTTAAAAACTTCATCCCCTAACCACCATTGCCACAGTGCTCTAATCCACTTCCTACCATTTTTGCCGACCCCTCCGATCGTTCCCCCATCTCCAATGAGAACCCCAACCTTCCAGAACACATAGATCATCAGAAATTACCCAGAGTTCAATTTCTGATCAAACCCAAATTCCTCATTCAATTTACTTCTAAAAATTGTGATTTGATTTCTAAAATTCATGATTTTAAATAACAAAACCAATTATATGCCTGAAAACATGAATTGTTTGAGTCGAATTTTTGATAGGTTTGAAATTTCACTGTCCTTCTTAAATTCCCAGGTAATCTCCAAACTTATTATGCTTAAATTAATTCTTAGAACCTATATTATGTTTAAACAAGAAAATATTGTTTGAGTTTCTCAGCCTATAAGATATTTAAAAGTGAGTTTTAAAAATTCAATTTGTTGAAAAAAATCCTATGAACAAATATAGAGTATTTCAGGCATGCATACTTATACATTTATACAGGAATTCACATTTTATACATACATGCATGCATAATTCATATCATACAATTAATGATCATTACAAGCACCTAGTTTAAAATAAATTATAGTTTATTTACTCACAGGTATTTCTATAAAAATAGAGAAAACTAGGTTAGATCACTCACCTTGAACAGAAGACAGAGCCATTTTGAAAATGCTTCTGTTTTTTTTTTAAACTTGAGTTGCTTTGATTTATAAACTTGCATTTGTTCCCAAGTTTGCATGCAGTAGCCTGATTTCCAGACTTTAGAACAGGATTTCAAATCAGCTTTTGTGTCAAAATGGCAGGTGCATTGATTTGAAGATGCATGATTTTAGAACAGATTGAAATTGCATGTGAACAGGTGATGCATGATTAAAAATGTTTGAAGATGGTTATGGGATAAAGGGTTTTATAGGGATTTATTTTCATTTTGATATGGAAAGATTACAGATTTTGGAGGAAAATGGTTTTGATTCTCATATTTACTTTTGATTTGAGGATATGTGTTTGCAGATTTTTTTCTTTCTTTTCTCAGTTTTTATAGTAACAAGTTTTCAGCTGAAAATTTATTTTGTTTGCTTAGAAATAAAAATAAGAAAAAGTTGAGAATGGAAGATGGCAAGCTTATATAAACTGAAATGATAAAAATAAAAATAAAAGGAAAAAAAAACTAAATCTAATGACACATGTCATGCTCCTTAATTACCTGACTAACACATGTGCTTAGATAATTTATAAATCTTAAATTTGTTACATTAGTTACCTCATTTAACTATACTTGTCCTAAGAGTACTTATTAATTATAATTAAGTGTTAATGAAAAGTTTTTAACTTAATTAATTAGTTTTTTCTATACTTAGTTATATATAGATAATAATTAAAGAATAAACCGAGTATGATTATAAATAAAAACAATACATTACTTTATTATTTGAAAATAATATTCTTAATCATTTTAAATAAATTTATAAAAGAGGTTGTAAATTACTTATTATTTACATGAATAAATGTTTCATTTATTAGTTGTATTTTAAACTTCATATCTAATTTACAAGTCATATTTATTAATCAATATTTTTTAAAAATAAAATAAAAATAAAACAAATCTTATTATTAAATTTATTTGATCAGATTTATTTATTTAATATATAATTCAGTATTTTAATAGTTAAAATTAGTATTTCTATTGACTAACCCAGTTACTTATCAATTACAGATGACCAAAAATTCGGGTTATCACATTCTTCCCCCTTTTGAATCTTTTTGTCCTCGAAAAGGAACGAAAGCAGAATTTATTAAATATTTAAAAACCAGTTAAAATATTCTTTGATCATTTTTCAAACACCTTTAAAATCTATATAATATTTCCAAAATAGTTTTTATAAAAATACTTTTATAACTCGATGTCTCAACCAGTCCATCCTTATTCTCATAGAAATTCGGTCATACATTGATCAGGCGTAAGACTGAAAATCTACAAATACTTGGCAGACTCGTTTTCAACATCCAGTGAAAATATTTTGAAAATAATTTTATTGAAAATATTGAAAACATTTTTGAAAATAGAGGGATATCTTTGGTGAGAATGCTCTGGAAATCATCACCCCCCATCTATGGTCGCAGTTAACCCGATGGTTACGTTGCCGTCCCGACAAAATCCACAGATAACTGTAGGCCTCCTGCCCCTCGATTACACCACGGAACCTGCTACAGATCGCAGCTACAACTGGGGTTACGTAATTATCACAGCAAAAACCCATATAACTGTAGGCATCAGCACCCTCGAATTTCGCTGCCAAAAGAAATGAAACTTCTCCACTCCACTTGACCATAGATCGCAGTCTACCGATGTTGCGTTGCCTTCCCGACAAAATCAAGTGTAGACCGTTGACATTCATCCTCCACACGATTTTCGCTATGGTCCCCACAGTAGATCGCAGTGACATCGAGTTACACTGTCGTCACAGCATAACCTAAATGCCTCTGTAGTGATCAGCGCCCTCGACTTTTGCTACCCAATAATCCTCAGGAAATAGTTTTGTCCGGACTCCTCACAGGATCAACTTTAGAACCCCCCATGAGGCTCAAGGCAGCACCACCCAGTGGTACTCCTGAGAAGTCCATTCCAAGGGAGCGCCTTTTTCCCCAGAGCCATCATCAAAACATTTTATACTATACATATATAGTATCTTTAAATCATACACCTAGTATGATCTCATACAAAGCTCCTTTACACAAAATCGATTATCCCAAAATCGATAATTCTCAAACTAGGCTTTTCAAATTCAATATTGATTTTACCCAAAAATCAAAAGCCTTTCCAAATCCATAGGTTCCCAAAACATTTTTCCAAAATCCTCATATGATCCTTTACATATATACATACATACAGATATATATAATTTTTAGAACTTTGGGTCATTTTCAAACTTGTATAAAACTCCTTTTATACTTCAAAACACCTTCAAAAATTCTTTGCTTCTGGCAATAGATTCAACAAGGGGAGTTTTATCTTATATAACAAAGATATATAACTTTATTATCTAAAATCAAATATTCAAATTTGATTACTTCTTTTTAATATTAATTTCATTCAAATTCGTATGATGTACACATATCATCCGTACGCTATACCAATCTGATCGCCCACTCGATCATACAATTTCAGTTCCGAACTAGTATTGTCCACCCGACTTTCTAGTGCGGACATAGATCTGGTTTCTTGATCAGAAACCGTCATTCTCCTTGCATAGTCATAACTATGATAGAGAACATCCAGAACCAATCAACAATCCATATCCAGGTTCGCCGTCGAAAATCGAGTGAAAAATCCCACTCGGATCGATATAACTATCTCGAAATTCTGTGCACGAATCTGGATCACATTACTATGCGAATAGAATAACATACGTACACCCTACGTATTTATCTTTATTGGTTATTAGCCACATTAATTCCATTTCTATTCACATTCACTTTGATTTTCATTCACTTACTCACAATTGCTTCAATCTATTTGGATTATCACCTCTATTTTTATCTCGATTGGGTATTTAACCAATAACAGTTTGAACTCCGACCAGTTTATTAAGAAAATAGCTTGAATTTTTTTTAAAATAGATAAGTAGTTGGAAAATAATTACTAGTTTGTAAAATAGGTGTAAAATAGTTAGAAAATAGTTAAAATAATTATAGAAATTTTTAGATAATTGCAAAATAATAGCAAGATAATAATTAGTTAGGTTGTATGCTTGTTTGTCTTGATATAAATATGTATTGTTGTGTTTTGATAAAAGTCTGATGTGAGATGTAATGTGTGCATGCTGTTGTTTATTTGTCTATTCTGTTTAATTTTCCAGACACCAAACATCATTTAAATCTTCATCTTTTAGTTAAGTTCCTGATGGAATGAAGTTTATAAAGTGAAGTAGTTAATTATCTTAAATCAATAATTAAAATTTTATGTAAGTTAAAAATATTAGTTTGTTGTCACTGGAAATTAAACTTTAACTGGAAAACTCTAATCACTGTAATTTTCAAACATGTAAATTTATAAACTCAGAATCAAAAATCAAAAGCATCCGCTAAAACTTGATTTATAAATCATGAATCAGGATTTTTAGAATTAGGATGAGTTTGCAGTTTGGCTTTGACTGCAAAAGGGTTTATTTGGGATTTCTAATGATCTATGTATAATGGAGGCTTGGTGTTCTTCCTGGTGATGGAAGAGAGGTAGGTGAAGCCAGGAAAAATACTAATTGATGATGAAATTCATCGGAATGGTTGCGGTAGGGAAATTTTCTGTGGAACCCTTATTTATAATGGTTTGAAGAATTTGCAATTTTAGGGTTGAAGAGATGATCGAGTGTTGAAATTTTCTGGGGATCGTTAGATTGGTTGTAGTTGAAGTCGGAGGCGAAGGGGTCGACTTTCTGATGATCGGCGTGGCGAGCAAGGAGCATTGACAGGTTTTGTAGTGAAAACCTGATTGTTTGGTTCCAGGTCTTAATTTAAACTCGAATTCGAATTCGAGTTGGCGTGAAGTTGACCTAATGATCGAGATGGGGTTAGGAAGTGGTCTTGGATGAGGAACGATCACCACTAATGATCGGAGGTGACTGGGAGAGTCGTGCATGTGCATGACTCTGTTTCTGTTGAAGTTTGTGATGTTGGTTTTTTTTGCTCGTGTAAATTATAGGTTGGTCTCGAAGAAAATGGGAGGATTTCTCGGGGAAGAAGGGTGGTAAACTCGAAGTAATTCTGTGGGGGTTCAAGTGTTTTTGTTTTACAGGTTTTATAAACCTATAACTTATGGGTTTAAAAATTTGTAAACCCTGAATCTTTTAATGTTTAAGAAAATTTAAAACATATTTGAATTCAAGTTTGAATTTATTTGAATTCAAGTTAATTTAACATCCCAGTTTAAATAAAATAAAGTTTAAAGGAAAAGAATTTTTACAGGTTTAATAAACCTGAACTTGTTTTATCAAATATTGTTTACAAACCTGACGGTATTTAAGTTTTTAAAATTTAAACTGAATTTAAAAAGTGTAGAGCAAGTTTTAAACAAAGTTTTGAAATAAGTTTAAAATCTTAATTCAAAATGAGTTTGAATTATAGATTTAAAAATATATAAGTTTTATAAAGATAGAAGGTTTTTAACAACTTTGAATTTGTTAAAGTATTTTATAAAATGTTTTAAAATCTGAAGTTTAAGGTTTAAACAGAGTTTAAAATTTAAATTTAAATCTGGATTCAAAGCTAATTTGAATCTTAAGTTTAAATCTGGAATCAAAGTGGAATATGTATTTCAGTTTTTGAAATTGAAAGAAAACTTGAAGTTGAATGATTTAAACTAAATATAAATTGAAGTTATTGAAAGGTTAAAAGTTATAAATTGTACGACCCGAACATACGTACACCCTACGTATTTTTAAAATGGATTGAAGCAATTGTGAGTAAGTGAATGAAAATCAAAGTGAATGTGAATAGAAATGGAATTGATTTGGCTAATAACCAATAAAGATAAATACGTAGGGTGTACGTATGTTATTCTATTCGCATAGTGATTTGATCCAGATTCGAGCACAGAATTTCGAGATAATATGTCGATCCGAGTTGGGATTTTTCACTCGATTTTCGACGGCGAACCTGGATATGGATTGTTGATTGGTTCTGTATATTCTCTATCATAGTTATGGCTATGCAAGGAGAATGACGGTTTCTGATCAAGAAACCAGATCTGTGTCCGCACTAGGAAGTCGGGTGGATGATACTAGTTCGGAAGTGAAATTGTGTGATCAAGTGAGCGATCAGATTGGTATAGCGTACGAATAAATATCTTTGTTTTATAAGATAAAACTCCCCTTGTTGAATCTTTTGCCAGAAGAAAATGGTTTTTGAAAATGTTTGAAGTATAAAAGGAGTTTTATACAAGTTTGAAATGATCCAAAGTTTTAAAAGATTTTATGTATCTGAATATATATATATATAAAGGATCATATGAGAATTTTGGAAAAAGGGTTTTGGGAACCTTTGGATTTGGAAAAGGCTTTTGATTTTTGGGTAAAATCAATATGAGAATTTGAAAAGCCTAGTTTGAGAATTATCGATTTTGGAATAATCGATTTTGTGTAAAGGAGCTTTGTATGAGATCATACTAGGTGTATGATTTAAAGATACTATATATGTATAGTATAAAATGTTTTGATGATGCTCTGGGGAAAAGGCGCTCCCTTGGAATGGACTTCTCAGGAGTACCACCGGGTGGTGCTGCCTTGAGCCTCAAGAGGGGGTTCTAAAGTTGATTCTGTGAGGAGTCCGGACGAAACTAGTTCCTGAGGATTATTGGGTAGCGAAAGTCGAGGGCGCTGATGCCTACAGGGG
Source organism: Allium cepa (assembly GCA_030765085.1). Taxonomy (NCBI): domain Eukaryota; kingdom Viridiplantae; phylum Streptophyta; class Magnoliopsida; order Asparagales; family Amaryllidaceae; genus Allium; species Allium cepa. Next base: position 938,718,405 of record CM060935.1, read on the forward strand.
CATTTGGGTTATGCTATGACGATAGTGTAACTCGATGTCACTGCGATCTACTGTGGGGACCATAGCGAAAATCGTGTGGAGGATGAGTGTCAACGGTCTACACTTGATTTTGCCGGGAAGGCAACGCAACATCGGTAGACTGCGATCTATGGTCAAGTGGAGTGGAGAAGTTTCATTTCTTTTGGCAGCGAAATTCGAGGGCGCTGATGCCTACAGTTATATGGGTTTTTGCTGTGATAGCTACGTAACCCCAGTTGTAGCTGCGATCTGTAGCGGGTTCCATGGTGTAATCGAGGGGCGGGAGGCCTACAGTTATCTGTGGATTTTGTCGGGACGACAACGTAACCATCGGGTTAACTACGACCATGGATGGGGTGATGATTTCCAGAGCATTCTCACCAAAGATATTTTCTCTATTTCAAAATGTTTTCAATATTTTCAATAAAACTATTTTTTTTCAAAGTATTTTCACTGGAAGTTGAAACGGGTTTACCAAGTATTTGTAGATTTTCAGTCTTACGCCTGATCAACGTATGACCGAATTTCTATGAGAACAAGGATGGACTGATTGAGACATCGAGTTATAAAAGCATTTTTATAAAAGCTATTTTTGTAATACTATATATGTTTTAAAAAGTTTTTAAGTTGTCAAAGAAATTTTTCTGATAGTAAGCATTTTAATAAACTCTGGTTTCGTTCCTTTTCGAGGATGAAAAGATTCTAAAGGGGGAGGAATGTAATAACCCGAATTTTTGATCATCTGTAATCGATTAACGAACTGGGTTAATTAATAGAATATTGAATTATAAATTGAATGAATGAATCTGATCAGATAAATATTTATATTTGTAACTGTTTATATATATATATATACACAGATTTTAAATAAAATTTTTGATTACAAATTTAATTTGTGTTGCTTAATACATACATATATTTAAGTTGATTCCAAAATAGGACTTTAATTTAAAATGAATATGAATTTGGGTTAAAATTTAAATCTAAAGGATAAGATCTTAAAATAAATTAGTTACAAAAAAGAAATATATATATATATATATATATATATATATATGTGTGTGTGTGTGTGTGATTTCATTAAAACATAATTTGTTTATATTTTTTTCGTTAAAATATTTTATATAGATTAGGGAAAGTAATTATTAAATAGATATATGTAAGAGAAGTTAAATATTTAGAAAATACTTAAGGTAATTATAAAAATGATATAAATTGACATCTTAATAAATAACAATGTAAGCTAATTCTATGCATAATGACAAATGTAAATCATTTATGATGACATTTGTAGGGATTCTAACAAGTGTCATGAATTTGTTTTAAATTATAATAAAAGGTATAAGAAAATGTACATTTCTATGTCTCTCATTTTCTTTTTCAATCTCCATCTTCCTAAAACAAAGAGAGAAAAAATTGAAAATGAAAAGAAACAAATCTGAGACTAAAATCTGCAACCTTCAACCTGCCATTCAAAAAGGAATGTTCATCAGCAATTTGAAAAAAAATCAATCAATTGAAGGCATGCAGAGAGTTTTCTTCCACAAGCAAAATCAAAGAATTTTTCCAGAATTAAAGATTTCAGGCCTGGAATAAATCAAAACCTGCTCTGCTTAAAATAACAGGTGAGTAAACATTTTGAATACATGTTTGTTGCCTGTGAAATTTCTGAAATAAATGATGCATGCAGTTTTAAACATTAGCAACTACATTTTCTATTAAAGAGCATTTATGGTTGATAAAAATTGCAATTTCAAACCTGTATATCAATGCAATTGTCCGGTTTTAAAAGTTCAAATTTTTTAAAAAAAAAAAATTCAAGGCTCTATTCATCTTTTTTACAGGTGAGTAAACAATTATTTAAGATTTAAGTGAATCTGTGTGTATGATTTATGGAGAAGAGTGTGATTTGCTTGAGTACCCTCTTTTCAGATTTAACTATGTATATATACAAATATGTATGTGCTGTGAATCCCTTTGATTTCTCCTGTTTTCTGGGTTACAGGGTGGGAAACAAACAAGTAAAATTAAATTTCTTTTCATTTAATCATTACTAGGCTTAGGATTTAAAAACAAATAAATATGTTTAAGCATAGGGAATGATCTAAAAACTGTTTAAGTTTGATGGTAATGAATTGTCTCTGTAAACTTTGTTTTACAGAACAAATTTTAGACTTTATGATAAATTCGAATGCCATAAAATACGAATTCAGTTATATAACTTGAATTGTCGTCAGAAAATAGGATTTCTAAAACAAAATTGGTAATTTTTCTTTGAGTATGCTAAGAACAGTTGCTAAATGAACTGTAAATGGGTTTTGAGCAAATCCAGATGGTTGGAGGTCTTTGTGATGTTAGGGATTGGACCAAGGATGAAGGATGGTCTGTCGATGTCAGGAAAATTGAACGGTGATGTTCCAGTTCGCCGTGGCACCGGCGATTGCCTAATTTCGATTTAAAACCTAGTTTTTCAAGGCTTGAGAATAATGGTCGTTGTGGGTGCCTTGATGCGTCGAGCTGCAAGTGGATTGGAGTAGTGGTAGCGTGGAGGATAACGATGACGCTGGTGAAGTTGGGTGACATATGGAGGTCGGCACTGCCTGGATGAGGCGATCGATGGTCAGGGTAATTTCGTTTGGAAGCTTGAACATGTCGTATTTCGATTCCATGAACGATTTCTGTTTTTAGCCGCTGAGATAGCAAGAGGGAGTGATTGTTGCCCTGTGGGTGATCGTTTCAGGCGACGAAGGATCGTTGGCGGTGGGTGCAAGTGCACGGTGGGAGGTGTGCATGTTTTTTGATCTGGAAGGTTTGAATTTTCGAGGTTATGCTCAGGTTGGTGATGGGTTTACTCGAGTCTCACTTCGGGATGCTCGCGTGAACGTGTAGTATTAGGTTCTCGAGCTTATTTCTGATAATATGTTTAAAGGAAGAAAGACTTGGGTTTTCAAAAGTCGGGTTGTGGAACATTGTTGTTTCAGTTTTTTTCTAAAAAAAAAAGAAGAAAGAAAGAAAACTGTAAAGAATTTAGACTGGAGGTAGGATTTTAAATAGTTTAAAACAATTTAAAAGTATGGATTCAAAATTTAATTTGAATCCTAGTTGAAATAGATAAGTTTTATAAAATATAAAATGTTCAAACAATGTTAAATTGTTAAAGTACATTTTTAAATGGTATACTCAAATTTATCTCGAGTAAATTGAGTTTTTGCTCGAAGCAGGGTGGGGTTTTACTCGAAGAAATTTAGAGGCAGCTCGGGTAAAACGCTCGGTTACAGATTTCAGGTGTTTATAACAGGAAATCCCTATAGATCTTTAAAGATGATTTAAATAAAGAAATTAAATGAATACAAATTATTTAGTAAGAACGGTAGTTGATTAATGTAATCAACTCAAGGGGATAAATACTTAATTTAATAATTAAGATAAATTGTTAATTAGATTGAGAAATCAATGTAAAGGATTGATTTATTGATGTGATTAATTTCTGTAATCAAGGATGATAATTTAATTAAGTAAGGATATTATAAAAGCAAATGATGCAAATATGTTAAGGGGAATTAAAGCATTTATAAGATAAATGTTTTATCTTAATTGAGGTTTTATTAATTAATAATTAAAGAATAATTAATCCGTAATTAAGGATTAATTACGAAGTTTTTAAATGGTAATTACTTGATTAATCAATGGTGATTAAGGATTAATCAAATGATAATTAAGGATTGATTATCTGTTAATTAAGGATGGGTTAACAGTTAATTAAGGATTAATTAATTGATTAAAGTAATTAAGGATTAATTACTTTGTATTAAAGGAGATTAAATAATAATTAAGAATGATTAATTGATAAATAAAGGATAATTAGTCTGGGACTAGAAATTGATAAATTGATCAATTGAGTAAATCAAGGATGTGGTTAATTAATTAAGGTTAGTAATTAATTAATGATTGTATAAGCAAGATTAAGGGATTAAATTCTTAAGGAGTTAATTTAATTTAAGTAATTAAATTAATTATGATATGAATTGATAATGCTTACTTAGGGAGGATTGGTTGTTGAATGTCTGAAGTGGATGATAACTATTGAATTGATATCTGTTGATGAATAATCAGGATTGATTAATGAATGTAATTAAGTTAAAGGTTAATTATTTGAAATTTAAGAATAATTTACTAATAGAAGTAATTAGAGGATTATTAAATTAATGTAATTAATGGAAGTAATCAATCTTGCTTATTAATGATTGAATTATGATGAGTACTTTGTATTGGTTGATATCTCGGTTATGAATTTATTTGGGGTATGATATGTTGGATGGAGGGTGATAATGAGATTATCAATCAATTAGGAATCGCTGTGTAAAATGTTATCCGATAATTAAATTTGAGTTGTATTTAATTGGGTAACTTGGTTTTAGATGACATTGGATTCGAAGAGACCGGAGTTGGGTATTAGTAAATACCTGAACCCACTTCGATTCTTTATTAGCTGATTTGTGAAATCAATAAACTGATATGGAATGAATTGAGTGATTTAGATCATATAATCTAAGTTTTGACACTTAGAAATTGATGAGTATAATAAGTGTTGTCTATACAAACCTGTGGATTTGTAAATTTGTTATGAGTTACCCCGGGTTAAAAATTGGATATTGTTTGGTGTATTTCATATTAGATGGGTTTACTCACGCTGGTTTCCAGCCTGACCCGGGTGTTACTTTGATGTAATGCTCGGGTCAGACCGAGTATTACAGATTTTCAGGTAAAGATGTTGTGGAGCTCAGGAACGAGCTGGACGGGAGGAACGTTTGGAGTATTTCCGCTGAGATATATTGTTGCATATTTGGGACATGTTGATTGTATATGTTCACTGATTGTATATGTTGTAACTCTGATGTATATAAATATAAATTGACAGATACAGTTTTCTTTTGTATAACTGTTATTATTATGTAATATTATATTTTGATCCGCTGCGAATGTGAGGTTTCTGTGACTTGTTGCTGTTTTTTTCTTCTTTCTCTTTCATCTTTCACTAACTATCTGAATTTTCGGGTTCGAAAATTCTGGGTCTTTACATTTGGTATCAGAGCTGATGGTTAAGCGAGAACCTTGGCTCTGGTGGGATACTCATTAAGGAAAGGGTCAATGGTACCCTATAATGAGTTGAGTGTATAAATATGAGAGAGCGTACTTGTTATTTTCTTATATAAAGGATTTTAAATGATTTCAAAAGTAAATGAATCTTATATAAGAAATAGATTATCTATTATATTAAGAAAATTGATTGTAGTATTAATTAAACTAAAAGTTATAGTAAGAATTAAGTGGTAATAATTACAACCAAATTGGAATTAAATTTAAAGACAAGTTAGAAATGGATTCAAACCAAAATTAAATCTTGAATTTGGGAAAGGGTACGGGATAAGAATAATTGTAACGACCTTAGATTTTAATTTATTTAAATTGATAATTTAATTCATTTTTGATTTAAAATTTTGAAATTAAATGATAAATTGATTCGAGTTTTTCCAAATTCAAATAAAAATATGTTATTTATTAAAATAAAGATAGTTTCTTTTATAAATTGTTTTAATTAAATAATGAGTTGTATTTAAACAATATTAATAGTATAATATTTATACAAATGGATTTTTATGGATAGAAATGGTTATTTCAGATTTATATATATATATATATATATGTATGTATTTTTAAAGAAAGCTAGGATTTGTGAATTTAAAATGAAATAAATTACAAACAAATGTATGCATACAAACATAATTAAAATAGAAAATTATTTGCAATACAAAGTAAACTAAACAAAATAACAAAACAAAACAAAAGATAAAAACAAAAGAAAAAGTAACAAATCAAATACAAGAGCTTGTAAATTAAATCAAGCAAGTTATGTTATATAAAATAGAAATTTATTTAAGTTATTAAAAGCAAAGTAAAAGAAAAGAAAATACAAGATACATTCAAGTGAACAAACAAAAGAAACAGTACAAGCATATTTACATCTATATTACATAAGTCAAAGCAAGCAAATTAACAAAGTAAAATAAAATAAAGCAGATAAACAAATGAAGACAAGAATCTAGGCTGTAAACAAAAGCATAAACAAATCAAAATATAAATATACATAAACAAGTACAAGCAAACATCCTAAGTACATACAACATCTTTTACCATACCTATTGTACAAACAAAAGTATCAGCTTGTACCCAAAAATAAAAATATTAACTTGTACAAAGTGATGTCCCCGGGTAACTTATTTCTTTCCTATATATCAATCCATCTATCTCTATTTCGTCCATCAAGCTATGAAAATCTGAAGCATAGGTGCATTAATTCAGAGCAAGCTTGAATCAAAGGCAGCAATCTGAAGCCTGAATAATTCAAAGTTTCTCAACATCAAGCCTTGAATCTTAACAGCAGTTAGCAAGCTCTAGTCAAAATACAGATTTAAACAAATGCAAAGATAAGCAGATCATCTCAAATTAAGCTCAGGTTCAACTGCAAGTGAATTAAAGATTTCAAATAAATCATTCTCAGGCTTGTCCTCTGTCTTCATCCCCTGTGAGCAAACTTCACCCTCATTATTTTTGAAGTGAGTACCATTTCCTTTTAAATGCAGTTTATACCTCTGATGCTACTAAAAATGTTGTGATGGAAGTTGCTTTGAAATATGGTATGAGCATGGATATGAATCTGATATAAGCATGCATTTATAAAATGTCTGTATGAATATAAAATACTCCTCTGTCTTCTTGTTTCAGAGCACCCCCTGATCCAAACTAAATATCTAAACATTCGATTGTTATTAGGCTTTGTTTCCAACAGCAAAGATGTGAGTTTAGGTATGAATTCAAACCTAAAAATAGTTTCAAAGAAAAAAAATGATGAATGGTTTACTGGGAAAGGTAAAACACAGTTAGATTCAAAAATATGGCCAAATTCGATTTGGATAATTTATTGATTCATTTATATAGTCGGTTTCGTAATCAAAAATCATGATTTTTAATATAGTTCTCAAGATTTTTAAGCCTGGGGTGTACGAGAATTTAAGGGTTGAACGAAAAAGGTGTTCGGTCCAAATTCTGACGATCGATGCAATAGGAATGGTCGGGGTTGTTCTTGGAGGGGGAGGAGGACTCAGGCATCACCAGAAAAATATAAAATGAATTTATAAATGGCGACGGCGACGGTGCGGTGGTGATTTAGGGTTTTAGTAGTTGTTTTGTTTGAGGACGGGGAGGAAGCGTTTCCTCCACCACTAGTTGATCGAGCTTGACCGGACGGTGGGAGGAGAGACATGAGTGGGTGAAGTTGCTTCGGTCGGAGTTGCTTAGTCGCCAGTGACATGACGTGGGGATGCGAAGCGATTTACTGGAGATGATTGGGTTTCTGGTGGGAACCGATGAGCTCGATTTCGATTTCGAAATAGTTTTGAGATTTTGGTGGTTGAAATCGAAAGTGGAGATGGTCTGAGACTTGGCGGTGGGTGGCGACTCGATCATTGGTGGCGGAGGTTCGCGTGCATGTGCACGTGTCAAGGTATCGGTGAGTTGCAGATGGGAAGCCTCGAGTTGAACTCGAGAAATGCAGGTTTGGCTTCGTGGAGGAACTCGCGTTTACGAGTGTACTTCCTGTTGTTTAGTTTTATAAAAAAAAAACTTAAGTAAATTTAAACTCTAAACTGGAAAAGAAAGAGGAAGAAGAAGAAACGAAGGTGACAGGGGGTGGAGCTCGGGGAATTAGGCCAGGAAACTCGGGTTCAACACGGGTAAACTAGGTTTTTGCCTGGGTTTGTTTCAATGCAAGGTTTTAAAATCATTAAATATAAACAGGTTTTGGTAAATACAAGATAAATACAAGACAAAGGTTTTAATTACAAATTTAAGACCTAATGGAAATTGTAATTAAGAGATGTCATTGCTAATTAAAATATTAATAAGTTAAAATTAACTAAATTGAGTTAATTAAAGAATAAGAGTTAATTAGTTTAAATTCTAATTTAGAAGTAATAATTTATTGATTACGAAAGTAATTTAGTAATTAATGAATAAATAAAAGGGTAATTAATTAAATAAAAATTAATCAATTTTGGGCTAATTAATTAATTAAAGATCATAAATGAAAATGGTATAATCAAAGGTCAATTATTTAATAATTTAAAAGTCGACGAAATATAATTAAAGGTTTAATTACTTAATTAAAGTTTAAAGATTTATTAAGTTAATTAAATTATTAAGAATTATTAATTGGATATTAATTAATAATTAAAGTTGATTTAATCAAGTGATTAAGAAATTAATTGATTTAAGGATAGTGTGATAAATTAATTTAAGTAATTAATTTGAGAATAATTAATTTATCAAGGGCAAATTATTAAATAAAAGTGATCAAGAATAATTATTAATTAAGGAGTAATTAATGATTAATTAAAGGATAGTTTATTAAATGTTTTAAAATTAATTGACTATCAATTTACCATAACTAGAAAATTTATTCACGGAAATTTATCTAATTAAATTAATCAGATAATTGAATAAATCCTACCTATGGATGCTTGGATTATATTGGATGTTAAACTGTTTGATATCCCTGATATATGATGCTTTATGATTATCCTGATTTGTGTTGTGATCCGTGATATAGTTTATTATTTGTGATATATATATCTACGAATCTGTGTATGAAAGATAAGCGTTATAGTTATATCGCTTATCGAATATATTGTTGTATTTGATCTGTGATGATTGAATGATGTTGCACTATTGTGTTAAACCCCTTGACCACACTTATACACACACAATTATGGATTTCACGAGGAAATCGATTAAGTCACAAATTTTAAAATGATTTTTAAAGTTGAATATTTAAATTCAAATGTTTTGGAAATGGAATCGGAATAAATGTGAAAAGCTTTTGGAATGAAATTTCAAGTTAAAATTTATTTTAATTTACTTGATTAAGTTTTGAAATTTAAATAATTCAATTTAAATTTGAATTCGATATTTGGAATTGAATTCAATGATTGGAAATTATGGTTTTGGGAATTTGAATTTAACCCAAGGATATCAACTCGTATAAATGAATCATATTTCCAAAATGAAAACGGTTGTTTCCAAATGATAAACACTCTTAAATAAGAACTGAGATTCCAGTTAATTAGGGGGATTTCAAGATTGAATGGAGAAATGATTTTCCTAAGTTATGAATGAATTCTTTTTGAAAGCTATGAATTAAATCTGTTTATTTTTAACAGATTTAAATTGATGATTTGTTTAAATCAAATTGAAATGAAATTGTTTTGAAGGCTATAAGTTAAATCTTTGATTTAGAGATTTAACGAGTTAATCGAATTGAAATGAAAATTGATTTGGAAAATCTGTGAATGAATCTTTTGTTTTAAAAGATTAAAATGTGAAAATTGTTTAAACCGTTAAAGGTTGTGAAAATGAATCTTTTTGTTTAAAAGATTTGAAATGGTAATTTGTTTAAACCATTTGAAAGAAAAGTTTTGGATTATTAAGTTGTGACTTAATTGAAATTCCTTATCCATATGTTTTAAATGTTGCGCTTACTATTCGGGTTAGCCGGGAAAGGACCTTTGGGTCGTATAACCCATTCCGAATATGTGATACGTCGTTATGAATAGCATTTGAAGACCGGTGTTGAAGACCGGGTATTTGCAAGAACGATAGTATGACCTATCGATTGTCTCTGCACTGAGTTGCAACGGTATAGAGACTCCCTAAGTGATAGGAAATCCGATCGGGATTGTGAATATCCGGATTGCAAGGACTTCTTTGTAAGTGCCTTCGGTTCTGTTCGAGCCCGGAACAGACTTGTATGGATTGTATGTCTGACATTACAAATTGAGATGTAAAGACGATTTCTTTCAAATATATTTCTGTTGGTGGCGGAGAATTTATTCTCTTAGCTTAACACCCTTCTCTGAGACGTACGAGCTCAGAGGTTATGTAGTTGAAGGTTATCAGCGATATATTCCCAATTTGGTAATGTGACATGCTGAGTGTTGCTGTGAAATGATCATTGTGTTGATTATTTGTGATAGGATCATTTATTTGATCGTCTATCCTGGTGATCATTTCTATGATCATTTGTTGACCCAAAGCATGGCTTTTGTATAAAGTATGTTTTTGTGGACGTGACTTCGTCGAGCCTCACACCTCGGGAATGGTCAAAACAGGAAAGAAGCAGCAAGGTTATGAGGGGTAGCGCCCTTTAGGATATGTGCATTTCCTTCTGGAAAAGGGTGGTATCATGGTATGGAGCCCAGATACTTACTCATGTTGAAACACTTTATTTATGATTGTGTGAATTGATTACGATCTCGGATAAAGGTCCCAAAGGACCGGGGGATGGCATATTCGGTCAGTTGTTACTCAGTTAGGGGTAACCCGGCCTTGTGTTGGTAGAGATCCGGTTTGGTTCTCGGGGATGTCCATCCAGAGGCATTCTCATGTGGCAATGGGAAGTTCCTTGGCCTGATCATTTGTTGGAAATCCAATTCCCAATACGAAACCCTGTACAGTGTTAGTTGTAGAACCTGCCATTTACTTATGGTGGCGCCCCGCTGTTTAGATGGTAGCTATAGTAGGCATACGATAATGGTCGTATGTTGGCTAAGATTTATATCTTTACTTTCGAAATGTTTTTCTACACTATGCACTAGTAATAATATCAAATGTTCTTTTTAATGCGTATCAAGCATCTTTGACTATCATAAGGAGAAATCTCCTCCGATTCTGCGTTTGCATTGTGTGTGTGTGCGGGAGGCCTTATGGTAGTCTCATTTTTAAAAAAACATTGCGAATTGACTTTGAAAATCTTTTATTGAATGTTTTTAAAGATAAACTGTTTTTGTTGCTCACACCAGTCCCACGACTGATCCGGAGTTTATTGTTTCTTTCCTAAACTCTGGATGCTCATTATTTTCTACACGAGCAGTCTAGAGTTGGGTTTTTCAGATAGTCAGATTAGTAGGTTATCTGGAGTTAGTTCAGTCTTTGGTTCGCACCAGTCTTGCCTAGCTTGGTGCATTGTTATGGGGGTTTCGAGCTATTGCTGGATTAGTTCTTGGAGATGGAGTTCAGATTTGGAGTTCTTCGTTGAAGACTATCTTAGATATTATCTATTTTTTTTCCGCTGCTATTTTATTGTATCATATCTCTGATGTATATTGATATCTATTGGATCATCTGTTGTATCAGATATTGTATCAAAGCTGTATATCAATGTATTATTCTTTTATTCCGCTGTGTTGTTTACTTAATGATTGTTATAAGCTCCGACGAATCGGATTTGAACGGTCGAATCTATGGCATTCGAATACGATATGAAGTATGGATGTCGATTTTCGAGCGGGCAAAATCCGGGTCGTTACATTTGGCATCAGAGCTAAGGGTTGAACTTTAGCTCAGGAGTATAACACATTAAGTAGCTCATTAGAGATAGGGTGAAGTAAACCCTAGAATGAGTAATCCCTAAGATATCCGTTTGAATGCCTCAGTAAATTCTCTTACTATCCACTGATAGTGAGTATGAGTGCAAGAAGAAAACGAGATAGGGGATATAGGAATACGACTATAAATAGTCAATACCCTGCAACAGTTGAAATAACTTTCTTCTCAGTCTCTTTTGATTCGTTTCCAAAATTCTTTTGATTGCTTCGTACCAGCTACAAGAAGAAGTTTTGGTGTGGTGATGCTCTACGAATCGTTGTAGGAAATTCTTACTTCGTATCTTCATCGGTTTCTTATCAGCATTTTGATTTAAACCTTCATGAATTTGGAATTAGAAATTTTAATTGAATTAAATTGATTAATAGAATATGAAGAATGATTAGAATTGTATCGATAAAATGATTTTGTTTAAAACCAAAAATTGAAATTCTATCGTAATTTCTTGTATCTATTGTTGATATTCTGATTTGATGAGCCAAATCCAGAATCGATATCCAGTTTGATCTGAAATAATATTTCTCTATCTTTCGCCTATCTTCGTTATCTCTCTTTGGCGAATTTCGAGGACGAAATTCTTTTAAGGGGGGAAGTTTGTAACGACCTTAGATTTTAATTTAATTTAAATTGATAATTTAATTCATTTTTGATTTAAAATTGTGAAATTAAATGATAAATTGATTCGAGTTTTTCCAAATTCAAATAAAAATATGTTATTTATTAAAATAAAGATAGTTTCTTTTATAAATTGTTTTAATTAAATAATGAGTTGTATTTAAACTATATTAATAGTATAATATTTATACAAATGGATTTTTATAGATAGAAATGGTTATTTCAGATTTATTTATATATATATGTGTGTGTGTGTGTATGTATTTTTAAAGAAAGCTAGGATTTGTGAATTTAAAATGAAATAAATTACAAACAAATGTATGCTTACAAACATAATTAAAATAGAAAATTATTTGCAATACAAAGTAAACTAAACAAAATAACAAAACAAAACAAAAGATAAAAACAAAAGAAAAGGTAACAAATCAAATACAAGAGCTTGTAAATTAAATCAAGCAAGTTATGTTATATAAAATAGAAATTTATTTAAGTTATTAAAAGCAAAGTAAAAGAAAAGAAAATACAAGATACATTCAAGTGAACAAACAAAAGAAACAGTACAAGCATATTTACATCTATATTACAAAAGTCAAAGCAAGCAAATTAACAAAGTAAAATAAAATAAAGTAAATAAACAAATGAAGACAAGAATCTTGGCTGTAAACAAAAGCATAAACAAATCAAAATATAAATATACATAAACAAGTACAAGCAAACATCCTAAGTACATACAACATCTTTTACCATACCTATTGTACAAACAAAAGTATCAGCTTGTACCCAAAAATAAAAATATTAACTTGTACAAAGTGATGTCCCCGGGTAACTCATTTCTTTCCTATATATCAATCCATCTATCTCTATTTCGTCCATCAAGCTATGAAAATCTGAAGCATAGGTGCATTAATTCAGAGCAAGCTTGAATCAAAGGCAGCAATCTGAAGCCTGAATAATTCAAAGTTTCTCAACATCAAGCCTTGAATCTTAACAGCAGTTAGCAAGCTCTAGTCAAAATACAGATTTAAACAAATGCAAAGATAAGCAGATCATCTCAAATTAAGCTCAGGTTCAACTGCAAGTGAATTAAAGATTTCAAATAAATCATTCTCAGGCTTGTCCTCTGTCTTCATCCCCTGTGAGCAAACTTCACCCTCATTATTTTTGAAGTGAGTACCATTTCCTTTTAAATGCAGTTTATACCTCTGATGCTACTAAAAATGTTGTGATGGAAGTTGCTTTGAAATATGGTATGAGAATGGATATGAATCTGATATAAGCATGCATTTATAAAATGTCTGTATGAATATAAAATACTCCTCTGTCTTCTTGTTTCAGAGCACCCCCTGATCCAAACTAAATATCTAAACATTCGATTGTTATTAGGCTTTGTTTCCAACAGCAAAGATGTGAGTTTAGGTATGAATTCAAACCTAAAAATAGTTTCAAAGAAAAAAAATGATGAATGGTTTACTGGGAAAGGTAAAACACAGTTAGATTCAAAAATATGGCCAAATTCGATTTGGATAATTTATTGATTCATTTATATAGTCGGTTTCGTAATCAAAAATCATGATTTTTAATATAGTTCTCAAGATTTTTAAGCCTGGGGTGTACGAGAATTTAAGGGTTGAACGAAAAAGGTGTTCGGTCCAAATTCTGACGATCGATGCAATAGGAATGGTCGGGGTTGTTCTTGGAGGGGGAGGAGGACTCAGGCATCACCAGAAAAATATAAAATGAATTTATAAATGGCGACGGCGACGGTGCGGTGGTGATTTAGGGTTTTAGTAGTTGTTTTGTTTGAGGACGGGGAGGAAGCGTTTCCTCCACCACTAGTTGATCGAGCTTGACCGGACGGTGGGAGGAGAGACATGAGTGGGTGAAGTTGCTTCGGTCGGAGTTGCTTAGTCGCCAGTGACATGACGTGGGGATGCGAAGCGATTTACTGGAGATGATTGGGTTTCTGGTGGGAACCGATGAGCTCGATTTTGATTTCGAAATAGTTTTCAGATTTTGGTGGTTGAAATCGAAAGTGGAGATGGTCTGAGACTTGGCGGTGGGTGGCGACTCGATCATTGGTGGCGGAGGTTCGCGTGCATGTGCACGTGTCAAGGTATCAGTGAGTTGCAGATGGGAAGCCTCGAGTTGAACTCGAGAAATGCAGGTTTGGCTTCGTGGAGGAACTCGCGTTTACGAGTGTACTTCCTGTTGTTTAGTTTTATATAAAAAAAAATTAAGTAAATTTAAACTCTAAACTGGAAAAGAAAGAGGAAGAAGAAGAAACGAAGGTGACAGGGGGTGGAGCTCGGGGAATTAGGCCAGGAAACTCGGGTTCAACACGGGTAAACTAGGTTTTTGCCTGGGTTTGTTTCAATGCAAGGTTTTAAAATCATTAAATATAAACAAGTTTTGGTAAATACAAGATAAATACAAGACAAAGGTTTTAATTACAAATTTAAGACCTAATGGAAATTGTAATTAAGAGATGTCATTGCTAATTAAAATATTAATAAGTTAAAATTAACTAAATTGAGTTAATTAAAGAATAAGAGTTAATTAGTTTAAATTCTAATTTAGAAGTAATAATTTATTGATTACGAAAGTAATTTAGTAATTAATGAATAAATAAAAGGGTAATTAATTAAATAAAAATTAATCAATTTTGGGCTAATTAATTAATTAAAGATCATAAATGAAAATGGTATAATCAAAGGTCAATTATTTAATAATTTAAAAGTCGACGAAATATAATTAAAGGTTTAATTACTTAATTAAAGTTTAAAGATTTATTAAGTTAATTAAATTATTAAGAATTATTAATTGGATATTAATTAATAATTAAAGTTGATTTAATCAAGTGATTAAGAAATTAATTGATTTAAGGATAGTGTGATAAATTAATTTAAGTAATTAATTTGAGAATAATTAATTTATCAAGGGCAAATTATTAAATAAAAGTGATCAAGAATAATTATTAATTAAGGAGTAATTAATGATTAATTAAAGGATAGTTTATTAAATGTTTTAAAATTAATTGACTATCAATTTACCATAACTAGAAAATTTATTCACGGAAATTTATCTAATTAAATTAATCAGATAATTGAATAAATCCTACCTATGGATGCTTGGATTATATTGGATGTTAAACTGTTTGATATCCCTGATATATGATGCTTTATGATTATCCTGATTTGTGTTGTGATCCGTGATATAGTTTATTATTTGTGATATATATATCTGCGAATCTGTGTATGAAAGATAAGCGTTATAGTTATATCGCTTATCGAATATATTGTTGTATTTGATCTGTGATGATTGAATGATGTTGCACTATTGTGTTAAACCCCTTGACCACACTTATACACACACAATTATGGATTTCACGAGGAAATCGATTAAGTCACAAATTTTAAAATGATTTTTAAAGTTGAATATTTAAATTCAAATGTTTTGGAAATGGAATCGGAATAAATGTGAAAAGCTTTTGGAATGAAATTTCAAGTTAAAATTTATTTTAATTTACTTGATTAAGTTTTGAAATTTAAATAATTCAATTTAAATTTGAATTCGATATTTGGAATTGAATTCAATGATTGGAAATTATGGTTTTGGGAATTTGAATTTAACCCAAGGATTTCAACTCGTATAAATGAATCAGATTTCCAAAATGAAAACGGTTGTTTCCAAATGATAAACACTCTTAAATAAGAACTGAGATTCCAGTTAATTAGGGGGATTTCAAGATTGAATGGAGAAATGATTTTCCTAAGTTATGAATGAATTCTTTTTGAAAGCTATGAATTAAATCTGTTTATTTTTAACAGATTTAAATTGATGATTTGTTTAAATCAAATTGAAATGAAATTGTTTTGAAGGCTATAAGTTAAATCTTTGATTTAGAGATTTAACGAGTTAATCGAATTGAAATGAAAATTGATTTGGAAAATCTGTGAATGAATCTTTTGTTTTAAAAGATTAAAATGTGAAAATTGTTTAAACCGTTAAAGGTTGTGAAAATGAATCTTTTTGTTTAAAAGATTTGAAATGGTAATTTGTTTAAACCAATTGAAAGAAAAGTTTTGGATTATTAAGTTGTGACTTAATTGAAATTCCTTATCCATATGTTTTAAATGTTGCGCTTACTATTCGGGTTAGCCGGGAAAGGACCTTTGGGTTGTATAACCCATTCCGAATATGTGATACGTCGTTATGAATAGCATTTGAAGACCGGTGTTGAAGACCGGGTATTTTCAAGAACGATAGTATGACCTATCGATTGTCTCTGCACTGAGTTGCAACGGTATAGAGACTCCCTAAGTGATGGGAAATCCAATCGGGATTGTGAATATCCGGATTGCAAGGACTTCTTTGTAAGTGCCTTCGGTTCTGTTCGAGCCTGGAACAGACTTGTATGGATTGTATGTCTGACATTACAAATTGAGATGTAAAGCCGATTTCTTTCAAATATATTTCTGTTGGTGGCGGAGAATTTATTCTCTTAGCTTAACACCCTTCTCTGAGACGTACGAGCTTAGAGGTTATGTAGTTGAAGGTTATCAGCGATATATTCCCAATTTGGTAATGTGACATGCTGAGTGTTGCTGTGAAATGATCATTGTGTTGATTATTTGTGATAGGATCATTTATTTGATCGTCTATCCTGGTGATCATTTCTATGATCATTTGTTGACCCAAAGCATGGCTTTTGTATAAAGTATGTTTTTGTGGACGTGACTTCGTCGAGCCTCACACCTCGGGAATGGTCAAAACAGGAAAGAAGCAGCAAGGTTATGAGGGGTAGCGCCCTTTAGGATATGTGCATTTCCTTCTGGAAAAGGGTGGTATCATGGTATGGAGCCCAGATACTCATGTTGAAACACTTTATTTATGATTGTGTGAATTGATTACGAGATCTCGGATAAAGGTCCCAAAGGATCGGGGGATGGCATATTCGGTCAGTTGTTACTCAGTTAGGGGTAACCCGGCCTTGTGTTGGTAGAGATCCGGTTTGGTTCTCGGGGATGTCCATCCAGAGGCATTCTCATGTGGCAATGGGAAGTTCCTTGGCCTGATCATTTGTTGGAAATCCAATTCCCAATACGAAACCCTGTACGGTGTTAGTTGTAGAACCTGCCATTTACTTATGGTGGCGCCCCGCTGTTTAGATGGTAGCTATAGTAGGCATACGATAATGGTCGTATGTTGGCTAAGATTTATATCTTTACTTTCGAAATGTTTTTCTACACTATGCACTAGTAATAATATCAAATGTTCTTTTTAATGCGTATCAAGCATCTTTGACTATCATAAGGAGAAATCTCCTCCGATTCTGCGTTTGCATTGTGTGTGTGTGCGGGAGGCCTTATGGTAGTCTCATTTTTAAAAAAACATTGCGAATTGACTTTGAAAATCTTTTATTGAATGTTTTTAAAGATAAACTGTTTTTGTTGCTCACACCAGTCCCACGACTGATCCGGAGTTTATTGTTTCTTTCCTAAACTCTGGATGCTCATTATTTTCTACACGAGCTGTCTAGAGTTGGGTTTTTCAGATAGTCAGATTAGTAGGTTATCTGGAGTTAGTTCAGTCTTTGGTTCGCACCAGTCTTGCCTAGCTTGGTGCATTGTTATGGGGGTTTCGAGCTATTGCTGGATTAGTTCTTGGAGATGGAGTTCAGATTTGGAGTTCTTCGTTGAAGACTATCTTAGATGTTATCTATTTTTTTTCCGCTGCTATTTTATTGTATCATATCTCTGATGTATATTGATATCTATTGGATCATCTGTTGTATCAGATATTGTATCAAAGCTGTATATCAATGTATTATTCTTTTATTCCGCTGTGTTGTTTACTTAATGATTGTTATAAGCTCCGGTGAATCGGATTTGAACGGTCGAATCTATGGCATTCGAATATGATATGAAGTATGGATGTCGATTTTCGAGCGGGCAAAATCCGAGTCGTTACAATAATCAATTAATTTATGTAATTAATTAAACTTGATTAATTAGTGGATAATAATTAGAAATGATATATAAAGAGGGAGTTATTTAATGAAGTAACTAGAGATAAGCAATTTAAAGGACAAATACTTAATGAAGGTAATTAAGAAATAAGTTAATTACCGAATGTGATTAATTGGAATTAATTAATGATGTAATTAATTTAAAGAAATAATAAATAATATTGTTTAAGGAAATTGAATGAAATGGTCCCATTTCAAACAAGAGTTGTTTGAAAATTTAAAAGAAATTAGGTTTGAAAACCAAAGGTGGTTTAAAATTTTAAAGTATAACTTGGTAAAAGAAATTAATATGTATATATGTAGATATACATAATATCAAAGGTGGTTTGAAATAAACTCTAAAAGCTGAGTTTTAAATTTATGTGATACCCTAAAATGATAAGTTTTTGAACTTAATAAGTGGGAAGATTATTTATGAGAAGTTCAAAATTTTGAAATGAAAAATTCAAATTGGGTAAGATTGACTAGGTTAAGTGAATTAAGTTTAACTTGAGGAAAAGTTAAATATGTTGGAATGTTCAACCTGATTTATAAATTTTAAAATAAAATTAAGATTTAAGTTGGGAAGTTAAATGATTGATTGTAATTGAGAGTTTGAGTGGTCTCAAAATGGGTTTGAGATCTAGAAATTGAAAATGAATGGATGTTTTAAAATGAATTAGATGATATCATCCTATTGTTGTTAAAAATCTTTAAGTTGTGAATTGGATTTGTTTAAATGAATGAGAAATGGAGTATGGTAATCCACTATTGGGATAAAAAGGTAAATTGATTTAAAGGAATTAAATCAACATTTGAAGTATTAACTCGAATTTATATAATTCGAGATGGTTTAAATTTGGAATTTGAATTAATTGAAATTGTGGTTGATGATGTGTAAGTATGAAATCCAAATGGAAAATTTGAAAAATTGAAGTGGATTCGATTTGAAATTAGTCCAAATTTATTTGAATAATTTGGAATTGTAATTAAAGTTGAATAATTTTAAAATTCAAATGGAATTTGAATTGAATTTTGGAAGGAAATCAAGAATAATTCAACTTGTTTTGGAAATGGGGTTTGATATTGGGATTAATTCAAACTGGAGTTGAAATGAATTAAAATTGGAACTAGTTCAGTTGAATTTTATTTGAATTAGTAGAATTTGAGATCAAGGTTGAATAAATTTAAATTTGGAAAGAAACTGAGGTTAATTCTACTTGAATTGGGGTTGATTAAATTTCAATGGAAATTGAAATTATTTAAATTGGAATTGAGTCAATTTAAATGGAAGTGGAATTTAAATTGAATTGATTTGGAATGGAGATTGGGAATTGAACGGTTTTTACTCTGGACTATTTTTAATATAAATTATTTTAATATAAACCTATTCTTCCAAGCTATTCATTATATATACAACCTTTCTTTTAAAAGCCAAACTATCTTATACTTGTTTTACAATTATTCTTTAAACTGTTTAACAATTTTCCAACTGTTTTATAAACTGATTACTATATTTCAACTGTTTTACAAAACTAATTACTATCTTAGTATTATATTGCAATTATCTAAAATTTCTATAATTATTTAACTATTTTCTAACTATTTTACACCTATTTTACAAACTAGTAATTATTTTCCAACTACTTATTTATTTTTAACTTTTCAAGCTATTTTCTAAATTTAAACTGGACAGAGTTTAAACCGTTATTGTTTAAATACCCAATCGAGATAAGAATAGAGGTGATAATCCAAATAGATTGAAGCAATTGTGAGTAAGTGAATGAAAATCAAAGTGAATGTGAATAGAAATGAAATTGATTTGTATAATAACCAATAAAGATAAATACGTAGGGTATACGTATGTTATTCTATTCCCATAGTAATGTGATCCAGATTCGAGCACAGAATTTCGAGATAGTATGTCGATCCGAGTTGGAATTTTTCACTCGATTTTCGACGGCGAACCTGGATATGGATTGTTGATTGGTTCTGGGTATTCTCTATCATAGTTATGACTATGCAAGGGGAATGACAATTTCTGATCAAGAAACCAGATCTGTGTCCGCACTAGGAAGTCGGGTGGACGATACTAGTTTGGAAATGAAATTGTGTGATCGAGTGAGCGATCAGATTGGTATAGCGTACGAATGATATGTGTACATCGTACGATTTGAATGAAATTGATATTGAAAAGAGTAATCAAATATGAATGTTTGATTTTTGAGTAAACAAAGTTAAATATCTTTGTTTTATAAAATGAAATTTCCCCTTGTTGAATCTTTTGCCAGAAGAAAAGGGTTTTTGGAAATGTTTGAAGTATATAAGGAGTTAAACTAAAGTTCTCAAATTTATAAAAACATGTTATATAGATTTGAATCAAAAGCATAAGTTATTTGTTCATAAATGTTTATTTGAATTCACATGAATATTTATTGAAATCCAAAGCTTATTTATATAAAATAAATATGCCTTATAATCATGTAATATTTCATAAATATTTATATAAATCTTAAATAAATTAAAGAAAAAGAAAAAAAAGGAAAAAAAGGAAAAAAAAGAAATAACATTTAAAACATTTATAAAACATTAGGAAAATACTTTTGTAAATATTATTAAAACATCATAACACTTGAAAGACATTAATTTAAACATAAGGACATTTGTAAATCAATAAGCTTAGGTGTAAGGAAACTAAATCATCCAAGTGACAAATGTAATTCTCCCAATAATTAAGTTTAAAAATTTAAATTGTAAAATAAAAGTAAAGTTTTATTTTCAGCTAAGAATTTCTTTAATTCTCTTCAACAAAGATCAGGAAAATGTAATACAAAAACAAAGATCAAAAGAAAAAATGAATTTCCACCCTCTGTAATTAATTATTAATCACTTTACCAAGTAATACACTTTAATCACACAAGATAATTAAACCCCAATCATTTCCATTACCATTTCCATTCAATTAATATCCAGTAATTATCCATTATTTATTTTACTAAGTAATCACTCTTTTCCAATTACATTCAGTAATCATACTTTAACAAACCATCATGTGATTATTTTAAATTAATTAAACCAATTAATTAACTTGACTAATCTCATCACTTTAATTAACTTACAGAGTAATTAACCCCTTAATTACTTAATAAATTAATTATACTTAAACAATTCCTTAAATTAATTATCTCTAATTAATTAATCTAATTAATCATCTTAAATTATTTATATTAATTTATCAACTGATAATTCTTAGTTAATGATCCTTTATTAACTATTTACAATCCTTGACTATAAATTAATTAATCTTAAATAAATTAACTGAACCCTTAATTAGTTGAAGATAATTTTCCTATCTAAATCAAGAATTTAATCATCATTTAAATCTTATTTAAATGAAAATATAAGAAAACAATTTTTATTCAAGATCGCATAAACCTCTTATTTATTAAAGCTTAATCCTTGATAACACTATTTTACTTGAAACCCCTTTTCTTTGTATCTTTATTTGTTTTAACAAAAAAAACTTAAACTGTTAAAACTTTAACAGTCTTTCTACATGCTCAAATAAACTCCCCCTCGAGAAACATAACCCAAACTCTTTCTTTTTTTCTTCTCACTAAAATTTTGGTTAATTAGTTTAAGTTAAAAAAAATTTAAAACCTGTAACCACAACACAGTTAGCGGTCACAACCTTTCTATCTACTCCGAGTTCCTACTCGAGCCACGCTCTCAAACGCATATGCTCCCCTTCGAGCAAATTCAACCCAAAAACCACACCCAATCATCCTGCCACAGTATCACCTGTGCACATGCACCATCACCGGAGTTATCTCCGATCATCGAAGAACCTTCCTGCTCGTCCCCCTACATCGCAGTAACCCACTACGCTCCTCAAATTCCAAAAACAAGCTTCGATCCTAAAATGAGATAGTCCAGTGAAGCCTGTAACCAATTAACCTCTAGCAAAACCCCTTCGATCTACCCATTCCGACCACCATAGGTCAAATGATTCTGACCACACCCTGCCGACACTCCATGGCTTCTATTCTCTGAGTATTAGGCAACTCGATCCACTATTGATGATACAACCATCCCAATTCCAAAAACATCCCAATTTAGGGTTTTAAACTCCTCTTGACCACCGTTGTCGCCACGGTGATCAGGTAACCTACCTGATATTTTTCTCGTAACCCCAGATACTTCTTTTATTTCCACCCAAGATCTCTATCACCATAGATGTTCTGATCATCAGAAATTGACCAGAAGCTGCATTCCAATAAATCACCAAATTCTCTCCCATTTCAATATTAAAAATTGCGATTTTGATTTTAAAAATCATAACTTCCAGAGATCATTTAGCTTATATAATTGTTCAATCCAATTACAACATTCCATTTTAACATTTATGTTAGAGTGGTTATTGAATTCCTAAATTTTCAGAGGATTCAAGTATCCAGACATCAAATACTTGAATCTAATTTTCGTACTTAGATTTTTAATAAACTAAACTATTTTGTTTTGAAATCTAAGCCCAAACAGTGGTCAAATAAAAAGATCTGGAGTTTTAAATGTAACCTGGAGACATAAGAAACAGAGAAGAGGTATACTATCAGACATGCACTCATGGGTTCCATCATCTATATTCAGCGGCACTACTTATATAAACATATACATGCAAGTAAAGTTTCCAGCCTACTTTTAACCAGTTTCCAATCAACAGATCTACATCCAGAGCTTAAAGTACTTATTTATAGTAGAGATAACAGTATACATAGCATGCACACTTCATTTTCCTGACACATGCAAACAATGTATATCTGACACTGATGATTTAAATCAAGCAACCGGATTTAAGACAAAATATAGTTAAGTTTACTCACTTATTAATTTAAGATGTAGAGAACAATCTCAGAGATGCATTCAAGAACTTATGTTATGCAGCTCTATAGAATGACCAGAAAAAAAAACAAAAGTATAGTATGATTTACTCACCAACAGATAAACAAATGCTGTTTCTTTTGTATCTTCCTTCAAGCTTTGTACATGCATTGCTCTGTTTACTCACTGATTTTGGAAACAGAGGCATAACTTTTGAACTTCTTCTCTATAGAGTTGTTTTGCTTGCTTAACACTATTTGAATCTGAAGTCGTTTTAGACTTTGCTTCAGTTTAGTTTGGAAGGCTGAGCATGTTTTGGTTTCTTATTCTCAGATTTTAGCCTTTCATCATTTTTTTCTGATTGATTTTTTTTTTCAAAAAAAAAAAAGAGAGGAAAGACCTTTTGCTATACATACAAAGGTCATAAAAAAAGAAAGAAAAATATTTTCAGCTTGACACTTGTTTATTGTATGGTAAAGTTTGTTTACACCTGTTATTTGTATATGTAGTCTTCTTGCACTTGTGGAATGCATGATAAAATTTTACTATTATATTTATTTATTTATATATATATATATATTTAAATTACTTTGTATTAGGTTTATGTATATGTATTATTAATTTATTTTTATACTTTTCTCTTATCAACATTTCAAGTTATAAGAAACCATGTCACTTATTATTATGCATGTTACCTTAGTTACAATGTTAATTGTATATATAACCAAACATACAATTGTTTTAATGCATGAAGTTATGTCTTTTTATTTATTTATGTATTATGTTTGTATGTTTAATTTATGTGTTATGTTTTTATTTTCTTACAAATGTAAAAAAAAACTTTATTTATATTACCTTTACACTTATATATATAATTTCTATTATATTTTTTTTTATTTCTTATAAAAATAAAACTTCCAAAAGAAAATATGATATAAACTAATTAGATTCCAAATAAAATAATATAAAGTTATTTAATCTATTTTTACATGATAATTTAAATGCTTTTTCATTTACTTACTACTAAATACATATTTTCTAAATTTATAAAAATTCTTTTGTTTTAAATTAATATAAAACAAATTTTGGTTGTTTATATTTGAAGATAACAATTTTATCCATTTTTAAATAATTTAATTAAGGGATTATTATATTTTAATAGTTAAACCCAGATAATTATTCAATTATCTGATACCTCAATGAAGACAAATACGTAGGGTGTACGTACGTTATTCTATTCGCATAGTGATTTGACGTAGATTTGAGCATATAATTTCGAGATAGTTATATCGATCCGAGTGGGATTTTTCACTCGATTTTCGACGGCGAACCTGGATATGGATTGTTGATTGGTTCTGGATATTCTCTATCATTGTTATGACTATGCAAGGAGAATGACAGTTTCTGATCAAGAAACCAGATCCGTGTCCGCACTAGGAAGTCGGGTGGACGATACTAGTTCGGAAGTGATATTGTGTGATCGAATGAGCGATCAGATTGGTATGGCGTACGAATGATATGTGTACATCGTACGAATTTGGGTGGAATTTATATTGAAAAGAGTAATCAAATTTGGATATCTGATTTTTAGTAAACAAAATAAATATCTTTGTTTTATAAGATAAAAGTCCCCTTGTTGAATCTTTTGCCAGAAGAAAATGGTTTTTGAAAATGTTTGAAGTATAAAAGGAGTTTTATACAAGTTTGAAATGATCCAAAGTTTTGAAAGATTTTATATATCTGAATATATATATATAAAGGATCATATGAGGATTTTGGAAAAGGTTTTGGGAACCTTTGGATTTGGAAAGGCTTTTGATTTTTGGGTAAAATCAATATGAGAATTTGAAAAGCTTAGTTTGAGAATTATCGATTTTGGAATAATCGATTTTGTGTAAAGAAGCTTTGTATGAGATCATACTAGGTGTATGATTTAAAGATACTATATATATAGTATAAAATGTTTTGATGATGGCTCTGGGGAAAAAGGCGCTCCCTTGGAATGGACTTCTCAGGAGTACCACCGGGTGGTGCTGCCTTGAGCCCCAAAGGGTGGGGGTTTTCTAAAGTTGATCCTGTGAGGAGTCCGGACAAACTAGTTCCTGAGGATTATTGGGTAGCGAAAGTCGAGGGCGCTGATGCCTACAGGGGCATTTGGGTTATGCTGTGACGACAGTGTAACTCGATATCACTGCGATCTACTATGGGGACCATAGCGAAAATCGTGTGGAGGATGAGTGTCAATGGTCTACACTTGATTTTGCCGGGAAGGCAACGCAACATCGGTAGACTGCGATCTATGGTCGAGTGGAGTGGAGAAGTTTCATTCTTTTGGCAGCGAAATTCGAGGGCGCTGATGCCTACAGTTATATGGGTTTTGCTGTGATAGCTACGCAACCCCAGTTGTAGCTGCGATCTATAGCGGGTTCCATGGTGTAATCGAGGGGCGCGGAGGCCTACAGTTATCTCTGGATTTTGTCGGGATGGCAACGTAACCATCGGGTTAACTGCGACCATGGATGGGGGTGATGATTTCCAGAGCATTCTCACCAAAATATATCCTCTATTTTCAAAAACTGTTTTCTGTATTTTCAATAAAAATTATTTTCCAAGTATTTTCACTGGATGTTGAAAATGAGTCTGCTAAGTATTTATAGATTTTCAGTCTTACGCCTGATCAACGTATGATTGAATTTCTATGAGAACGAGGATGAACTTATTGAGACATCGAGTTATAAAAAGTATTTTTATAAAAACTATTTTATAATATAAAATAGATTTTTAAAGTTTTTTAAAATGATCAAAGAAAATCTATATGATTTTAAGCATTTTTTAATAAATTCTGGCTTCGTTTCTTTTCGAGGACGAAAAGATTCTAAGAGGGAAGGAATGTGATATCCCGGAAATTTTTGGCACTAAATTTAATGATCTTACTTTAATAAATAACCATATAGTTTTAAAGTTGTTAAGATAAATGGTTTAAATTGATTTTAACATAATTTTAAATTTAAATAAGATTAATAATAAGATTTGTTTTGTTTTTAAAAAAAATTGATAAATGAATATGATTTGTAAGTCAGATATAAAAGTTTAAAATACAACTAATTGAAGAAACATTAATTCATTTAAATAACAAGTAATTTACAATCTCTTTTATAAGTTTTATTTAAATGATTAAAAATATTATTTTCAATTGATTGTTGTATATATTGTTTTAAAAAAATATATAATGGTTTATTTATTTAAATATATATATATATATATAGTTATACATACAAATAAGTGTTAAAGAAATTTATGTATATAAATTAAAATATGTATTTATAAGTAGAAATTTAATTATAAAAGCTTTATAAAACATTTAGAAATCTATTTATGCATGTAAATTTACATGTGTTAACAAATTAAATAAAGATATGGACAAGTGTTAATTCTATTAACAACTGTCACATTTGTCATTCTACTTTTTTTTAAAAAAATTAGTAAATCCAACTTAAATCTATACAAAACATATTATCTTCATTTTTCTTATTTGTTTTCCTTGTTTCCTATTTCAAAAACAAGAAAACTTGAAGAACAAAAGCAGTAAACAATCTGAAAGCTCATCCACCTCTAAAACCAGAATCAAATTCAAAAAGGGCTGTAATTCATTTTCTTGAATCAAAAGATCAAAAGCCTGCAAATGTTTTCAAACTGTAAACATTTTCAATTAAAACAAAGTAAGAAATCCTGGAAGAAATCAAAGTTCAGGCTAGTGAATCATTGCAACTTCAGTCAGTTTTGAAAGCTACTTATTTTTCCAGTAAAGCAAGCTTTCAAATTTTTCCTTCAGCATTTCCGGATTTCAAGATATAAGCTCTAAAGCAGGTGAGTAACCTCACAGTTTAAAAGGTTTAAGTAAATCATTATGTTGCATGATCATCTATGAAGCAAGTAAGTTTGTAAATGAATTCTTAAGTTCAACTTCGTGAGTAAATTGCTGCTATTGTTTATGCTTCCACCTGATAACAATGATGTGTGTGACTTATCATTGACATAACTTGTGGAAATTGGTTTGCATGGTAATGATGTCTGTAGGTGGATTGATATGCAGTTATTAAACAAGTAGCCCTGTATATATTTATAAACCTCTGATAATTGATATAGGTTTATAAATCTAATTTTTAAATCATAATTTCTCTTTATACAGACCATATTCAACAAGAATTCTAAAAAAAAATTGATCAAGGTAATGCAATTTCATTTCTAAAAAAAAATTCAGGAGAAAATATTAAATTAAAATGAGGAAATAAGAAATAACAGTAAAGGTTCTTAAAAAAAAAATTGTTCTCTGTTCAAGTTTTGGTCTCTGCTTAAAAATAAATACAGGTTAGTAAACATATTATCTCTGAAAGTTTAAACTTGATAATTAGTCATGAAAACTTGTGCTTGTTATCTATTGTAAATGAGAAGTTCTGTAATGCTTTCTGTTACACTAGAAGTTTTATTATGTGCTGTTCTTCAGAATTTCAAGTTTTCTGAGCATAGAATGGTAGAGGAGATTTATATTTCTTCATAAAAACATTTTTAAAACTCAGGAATTTAAACTAAATAAGTTTCTTTAAACTAAAACATGATTTGGAATTGTGATTGAGGGTTGACAGTGAACATATAGATACTGTCAATCTAAATTTACAGTCAAAGGGAATCAAAATGTAAAATTCGAATATTTAAATTTGTTGATTTGATTTCCATATCTCGAACAAATATACAAAAGTAGGATTTTTAAAACAAAAACGATGATTTTTAGATGAGTATTCATAGTGCAGTTCGAAAATAAATCAAAAATGTATTTTTGTCAATTTCTATCGATTTAGATACCAAATGTAACGACCCGGAAATTTCGATCCCGAAAATTCCAGATAGTTAGAGAAAAGAAGAAAGAGATAGAAGAAGAACAGAAAAGAAACACACTCACATTTGCAGCAGATAAAATATAATATCATTAATAGTTATACCAAAGAAACTGTATCTATCAATTTACATCAATATATCAGAGTTACAACAATTTCATACAGCATTGGATAGATACAATTTAACATCTCTATGGTATGTACAATATCATAGTGGAAACTCTCCATACGTCCCTGCCATCTAGCTCGCCTCCTGAGCCCCAGAACGTCCTTACCTGAAAATCTGTAATACTCGGTCTGACCCGAGCATTACATCAAAGTAACACCCGGGTCAGGCTGGAAACCAGCGTGAGTAAACCCATCTAACATGAAATACAAAAGCATACAACATATATAAACCCGGGTAACTTATCAATTTACAACTTCTCAAGTTGTTATAACATTATTTAATCACAATCCCAATTGATTAATCATCTCTTAATTCATCAATCTCAATTAATCATCCTTGACTAATTAATCTTTAATTACATTAAGTAAATAATCTTAATTAAACTATATTATTAATCACCCTTGATTAATCGCATTCAGTAATTAACTACCCTTAATTGCTTATTAAATTAATTACTCCTTAATTAATTTCTTTAATTAATCCCTTGATTAATTTATACAAAGTAATTTAATCTAAATTACTTTCACAATTCCATCATTATCCACTAATTACATACAGTAATTATCATTAATTACTACACTTTGTAATAGTACTTCATTAATTACATTAAGTAATTATTGCCAACCAACAAGTGATTAATTAAACTTAATTAATTTAAATTAATCACATTAAACTCCATTAATTACATCAAGTAATTAATTTCCAAATTACTTCCATTAAATAATAAATTTCACAATTGATTATCATTTAATTAATTATTTAAAATCCAATTTCCATTTTCATTTTAAGTTCAAACTTTAAAATGAAACTAAATTATCTTTAACCCAAATAAAACTTGAAATTCATATGTTAAAGAATACTTCTAAAAGAAATTTAAAGATTTCAAACTAATTTCCTTTTAATCTCAGATTATTAATGTATACTTTAACTCTTCAACTCACTTACAATTTTTTTTACATTTTATAAACTTTATTTCCAAAACTTAAGATTCAAATCAAATTTTAATTTAAATTTAATATTTTGATTTACCTCTGTTTAAATTCTCTACTACATTTCAAACTCCATTTAATTTCAATTTCTTTAATTACACTTTAATAATACCAAGTCAATTTGAATTTAAAAAAAAACTCTTTTTTTCCCAATCTAGGTTCAAATTCAACTTGAATCTATTTTTAAACTTGGTTTTAAATTTAAATTCAGATTGAAAACTAAGTTTAAAACTTTACTTCCATTTAAATACAGGGTTTAAGTTTTATTTCAAATTTTAAAACCAGATCAACAGGTTTCTGTACTAAAACCTGTTCTTACATTTTTACCTGAGCTACCCTATCCCTGCTTCGAGTCAATCAACCCTCTGCTCCGAGCAAACCTACTAAATTTTCGAGTAAAAACTCGAGTCATTTACTCTGCTTCCACCAGAGTTCCTCAGAACCCAAAAGTGCACTTCACAACTCATTCTGCTCCGAGTTAATCACATAACCACCTCGTGATCGACTCGATAAATCTCCTTCTTCCTCACAACAAACAGCCACCCAGGTACCTAAATGCACGCATGCACGTGCACGCAAGCCGACGCCCCTCCGACCATCTATGAACTCTTCGTCACGTCACTCGCCGCTGCGGCAACCCATTCCCATTCTCAAAACACTAGCGCAAGCTGCAAATCGAAAATTGACCATCCAGTTGAAAACTGTAACTTGAATCCCTGACCAACTCCACCTCGATCTCGCACCACCTACCACCAGTGCCTTCCAAACTCCGGCCACATCTCGATGATTAACCCACGCAGCTCCCTCTCAGTTTCCAAGCAACTCGATGCTTTAGAAACAACGCAGCATCCCTTAATATAAGATTGACAAAAACTAGGGTTTTAAACTTCTACGACCCACCGCCGCCTCCACGATGGCCCGTCCACCCACCAACTATTTTTGCCGAATACCCCACTCATTCAGCTAGCTCCAGAAGGAACCCCAACAATTCTAACTCTTTTGATCACCGAGAAACCCTCCATAACCCATTCCTAGACATCCTTGAATTGCCCATCCAAATTAATATTAAAAATCAAGATTTTAATTTTAAAAAACTTAATTTGGAAATGCAATTTGAACTATATGTATATCTTAACCGATCATTATATTTGATTTTAACAAATACTTATGCTTCTCTGTTCTTTTCATTCTTCCAGAAATATCTATATTTATTATTCTTGAAAACATTTTTAAAACTTGGTTTAGTTTTTAAACAAACCATCTTTGTTTAAATACATCAGCCTAAAAGGGATTTCAGTGCGAAGGATATAAATTTTTAATCTAAGTTTATATCACTGAAATTTAAAACAGAAAAGAATAATCATGTCCAGACATATACACACCAACTACATACCACAAACCTGATTTAGGATCATAAAACATCATGTAATCACATTTCAAACATACATCACTTATTTAATGCAACCATATGCCACATGCATCGAGTCTACAGATGGATTTAGATTTTACAGATTAAAGACAGAGGGTTGAACCATGTTGCAACTTCCACTGTCTTCTAAGCTTCCACATAGTTTTAAATCTAATCCTTTTTTTTTAAAGTTTGTTTATATATTCAATCAAAATCCCATTTTGAACTCCGCAACCTATAAGAGATTACAGAAGTAAATTATGAATTTTGGAATTATATTTCAATCTGGAAATGTAAAACAGTGTGAGTCCTATAAGTTTATAGACATGCATCAGAACATTCCTCATACAAACCTACATGCATTCATTTTTAAATCATCATACAAACCTTGATCACACTTAAACTTAAGTAATTACTGCATGTATAGGTTACTCACCTGAAAACTGTAAATAGAGAAGGCTGAGATGATTAAAACTGGAATTTCGTTTGAGACGATCCTGTTGGTTGATTCCTTGAATGGTTAAGTTGAGTTTTCATCTCTGCCCAGTTGATCTTGCATGATGTATAAGAGTTGAATCTTTACTAAGCTTAATTAAATTTTGATTTCCTCAGTTCTGTTTCAAGACTTCACTTGTTTTGATTTTTTTTATCTTCTCTGGCTTGCAATGTAAGCTTAAGCCTTTGATCAGTTTTATTTATTTTTCTAGTTCAATATCTACAGATCGTTCTTTTTTTTTAGAAAGATGAAAATAGAAAAATAAAATGAGAGGAAAATAAAAATAGATAAAATTTTCTTATATTTTTTTCTTAAGACAAGTTTATGACACTTGTTAACTTTCTTACACATGTCACTACTATATTATAATTGATCTACATTTGTTATATTTTTAGGCTAAATGATTCACTTTTGTTAATTTGGGTATTAACATCTAAACACTTGTCTTTAATTTATCTAAAATGTTTTATAAAGCTTTGGTATTTATCCTACTATTTAAATCAAACTATATATAAGATATACTTCTTTTAAATTTTAAATATGAATTCAAATTTAAGTCCAATCAAATTGAAAAATCAATTCAAACAATACATATATATTTTAAAATAAACCCAAATTCAATTTGTAATTAATAATTCTACTTAGAATTTTATTTATCTATATTTAAAACAACCCATTATCATTATTGTTTGAAAATAACAATTTGTCAAATATAAATAATTTATAACGGAGATTATCTCATTTTTTTTTCAATCTATAAATCAGTATTCAATTTAAATTAACTAATTATTCAATTATGTAATGCCTGAAATCCGAGTTATCACATTCCTCCCCCCTTAGAATCTTTTCGTCCTCGAAAAGGAACGAAGACAGAATTTATTAAATATTTTTAAACAAGTTAAAATATTCTTTGATCATTTTTCAAACACCTTTAAAATTTATGTAATATTGCCAAAATAAATTTTATAAAAATACTTTTATGACTCGATGTTTCAACAAGTCCATCCTCGTTCTCATAGAAATTCGATCATACGTTGATCAGGCATACGACTGAATATCTATAAGTACTTAGCAGACCCGTTATAAACACCAGTGAAAATACTTTGAAAAATAATTTTATTGAAAATATTGAAAATAGTTTTAAAAATAGAGGATATATCTTTGGTGAAAATGCTCTGGAAATCATCACCCCCATCCATGGTCGTAGTTAACCCGATGGTTACGTTGCCATCCCGACAAAATCCACAGATAACTGTAGGCCTCCGCGCCCCTCGATTACACCATGTAACCCGCTACAGATCGCAGCTACAAATGGGGTTACGTAGCTATCACAGCCAAAACCCATATAACTGTAGGCATCAGTGCCCTCGAATTTCGCTACCAAAAGAATGAAACTTCTCCACTCCACTTGACCATAGATCGCAGTCTACCGATGTTGCGTTGCCTTCCCGGCAAAATCAAGTGTAGACCGTTGGCACTCATCCTCCACACGATTTTCGCTATGGTCCCCACAGTAGATCGCAGTGACATCGAGTTACACTGTCGTCACAGCATAACCCAAATGCCCCTGTAGGCATCAGTGCCCTCGACTTTCGCTACCCAAAAATCCTCAGGAACTAGTTTTGTCCGGACTCCTCACAGGATCAACTTTAGAACCCCCCTTGGGGTTCAAGGTAGCACCACCCGGTGGTACTCCTGAGAAGTCCTTTCCAAAGGAGCGCCTTTTTCCCCAGAGCATCATC
This sequence comes from Allium cepa, assembly GCA_030765085.1. Taxonomy (NCBI): domain Eukaryota; kingdom Viridiplantae; phylum Streptophyta; class Magnoliopsida; order Asparagales; family Amaryllidaceae; genus Allium; species Allium cepa. The sequence continues at coordinate 938,751,115 of CM060935.1, forward strand.
AAAACATTTTATACTATACATATATAGTATCTTTAAATCATACACCTAGTATGATCTCATACAAAGCTCCTTTACACAAAATCGATTACTCCAAAATCGATAATTCTCAAACTAGGCTTTTCAAATCCTCACGTTGATTTTACCCAAAAATCAAAAGCCTTTCCAAACCATAGGTTCCCAAAACCTTTTTCCAAAATCCTCATATGATCTTATATATATATATATATATATATGATAGAAATCTTTGGATCATTTTAAACTTGTATAAAATCCTTGTATACTTCAAACATTTCCAAAAACCCTTTCTTATGGCAATAGATTCATCAAGGGGAGTTTTGTCTTATATAACCAAGATATATAACTTTATTTATCCATAATCAAATATTCAAATTTGATTACCCCTTTCAATATCAATTTCATTCAAATCCATACGATGTACATATCATTCGTACGCCATACCAATCTGATCGCTCACTCGATCACACAATTTCACTTCGGAACTAGTATCGTCCACCCGACCTTCTAGTGCGGACACAGATCTGGTTTCTTGATCAGAATGTAACGACCCGGAAATATGTTATCTTCAAATATCTCAGGACTCCTCACAGGATCAATTTTAGAACCCCCCTCGGGGCTCAAGGCAGCACCACCCGGTGGTACTCCTGAGAAGTCCATTCCAAGGGAGCGCCTTTTTCCCCAGAGCCATCATCAAAACATTTTATACCATATGTATAGTATCACTAAATCATAAACCTAGCATGATCTCTTTCAAAGCTCCTTTATACAAAATCGATTATCCCAAAATCGATAATTCTCAAACTAGGCTTTCCAAATATAATATTGATTTTACACAAAAATCAAAAGCCTTTCCAAATCCATAGGTTCCCAAAACCTTTTTTCCAAAATCCTCATATGATCCTTTACATATACATATATATAATTTTTAAAACTTTGGATCATTTCAAACTTGTATAAAACTCCTTTATACTTCAAACACCTCCAAAAACTATTTTCTTCCGGCAAAAGATTCATCAAGGGGAGTTTTATCTTATATAACAAAGATATATAACTTTGTTTATTCAAAACCAAATATTCAAATTTGATTACTCTTTTCAATATCAATTTTATTCAAATTCGTATGATGTACACATATCATCCGTACGCTATACCAATCTGATCGCCCACTCGATCACACAATTTCAGTTCCGAACTAGTATCGTCCACCCGACTTTCTAGTGCGAACACAGATCTGGTTTCTTGATCAGAAACCGTCATTTTCCTTGCATAGCCATAACTATGATAGAGAATATCCAGAACCAATCAACAATCCATATCCAGGTTCACCGTCGAAAATCGAGTGAAAAATCCTACTCGGATCGATATAACTATCTCGAAATTCTGTGCCCGAATCTGGATCAAATCACTATGCGAATAGATTAATATACCTATATCCTACGTATTTATCTTATTGTTTATTAGCCAAATTAATTCCATTTCTATTCACATTCACTTAAATTTTCATTCACTTACTCACAATTGCTCCAATCCATCTGGATTATCACCTCTATTCTTATCTCGATTAGGTATTTAAGCAATAATAGTTTAAAACTCTGTCCAATTTACTTAGAAAATAGTTTGAATTTTTTTTAAAAATAGATAAGTAGTTGGAAAATAATTACTAGTTTGTGAAATAGGTGTAAAATAGTTTAGAAAATAGTTATAATAATTATAGAAATTTTAGATAATTACAAAATAATATTAAGGTAGTAATTAGTTTTGTAAAACATTTAAAATATAGTAATCATCTTATAAAACAGTTGCAAAATTGTTAAACAGTTTCAAAAATAATTGTAAAACAAGTATAAGATAATTTGGCTTTCAAAAGAAAATTTGTATATATAATAAATAGCTTTGAAAATAGGTTTATATTAAAACAATTTATATTAAAAATAGTCCAGAGTCAAAACTGTTCAATTCTCAATCTCCATTCTCATTAATTCAATTTAAATTTCCTCTATCATTTAATTGACCCAATTCCAATTTCCATTGAAATTGATTCAACCCCAATTCAAGTTGAATTAATCTAAGTTTCCTTTCAAATTTAACTTTATTCAACCTTGATATCAGATTCTACTAATTCAAATAAATTTCAACTGAATTAGTTCCAGTTTTAATTCATTTCAACTCCAATTTGAACAAATCTCAATTTCAAACTCCATTTCCAAATCAAGTTGAATTATTCTTGATTTCTTCTCAAATTCAATTCAAATTCCATTTGAATTTAAAACTTATTCAACTTTAATTACAATTCCCAACTATTCAAATCAATTCGGACTAATTTCAAATTGAACCCACTTCAATTCCAAATTGTTTCAAATTAATCCAATTCAAATTTCCATTTGAATCTTATACTCATACATCTTCAACCACAATTTCAATCAATTCAAATCAAATTCAATTTGAACTAATTTCAAATTTCAAATTTAAACCATCTCGAATTATATAAATTCGAGTTAATTCTTCAAATGTTGATTTAATTCTTTTAAATCAATTTACCTTTTTATCCCAACAATGGATTACCATACTCCATTTCTCATTCATTTAAACAAATCTAATTCACAACTTAAAGATTTTTAACAACAATAGGATGATATCATCTAATTCATCTTAAAACATCCATCAATTTACAATTCCCAGATCTCAAACCCATTTTGAGTTCACACAAACTCCCCATTCAGATTAACCATTTAACTCCCAAATTAAATCTCAATTTCATCTTGAAATTTCCAAATCAGATTGTTCATTCAAACTTATTTAACTTCCTCCGAGTTAAATTCAATCAATCCCGTTTAACCTTACTCAAACTTGAATTCTTCATTTCAAATTTCCAAAACTCTAAACTTCACATAAATAATTTTTCCCACCTATAAGTTCAAAACTTATCACTTGGGTATCACATCTTGTTCCAAATTCAAAACTCAATATTTAGAGTTTATTTCAAACCAACTTTGATATTATATATATCCATATATATACATATTAACTTCTTTTACATACCAAGTTATACTTTAAAATTTTAAACCACCTTTGGTTTTAATTCAAAACAAATTTCTTTTAAATTTTCAAACAATTCCTGTTTGAAATATGACCATTTCATTCAATTGCATAATATTAAATAACATCTCTTATTTTAAAATAAGATCATATTCAAATATTATCTCCTTTAACATTTTGAAACCAATTCAAATGTTTAAATTTAGAATTCAAAACTGCACAATTTGAAAACCACTTTAATTTACATCCTTTCAAACTTACAAGTTACTCTTTTTAGATGGTTACTTCCTTAAAACATTTTATTGTTTATTGAAGAACAATCATTCCATTATTAAACACAATAACCAACTATTTATTTGGGTTGAAACCAATTCTAATTTCAATTTATTTTGAAATACTTCTCCAATTCAAGATTTCAATTTGAATCCATTCCAAACTTATCTTTATTTAATTCTAATTTCAATTTGGTTGCATTCTATTACTTCTTAATTTAATTCTTACTATTACTTTTATTAATTAATACTACAACCAATTTCCTTAATATAATAGATAATCTATTTCTTGTATAAGATTCATATACTTTTGAAATCATTTAAAAACCTTTATATAAGAAAATAACAAGTACGCTCTCTCATATATATATACACACACACTCAACTCATTATAGGGTACTTCTTACCCTATCCTTAATGAGTATACCTACCAGAGCCAAGGTTCTCGCTTAACCTTCTGCTTTGATACCAAATGTAACGACCCGGAAATTTCAATCCCAAAAATTCCAGATAGTAAGAGAAAAGAAGAAAGAGATAGAAGAAGAACAGAAAAAACACACTAACTCACATTTGCAGCGGATAAAATATAATATCATTAATAGTTATACCAAAGAAACTGTATCTATCAATTTACATCAATATATCAGAGTTACAACAATTTTATACAACATTGGATAGATACAATTTAACATCTCTCTGGTATGTACAATATCATAGTGGAAACTCTCCATACGTCCCTGCCATCTAGCTCGCCTCCTGAGCCCCAGAACGTCCTTACCTGAAAATCTGTAATACTCGGTCTGACCCGAGCATTACATCAAAGTAACACCCGGGTCAGGCTGGAAACCAGCGTGAGTAAACCCATCTAACATGAAATACAAAAGCATACAACATATATAAACCCGGGTAACTTATCAATTTACAACTTCTCAAGTTGTTATAACATTACTTAATCACAATCCCAATTGATTAATCATCTCTTAATTCATCAATCTCAATTAATCATCCTTGACTAATTAATCTTTAATTACATTAAGTAAATAATCTTAATTAAACTATATTATTAATCACCCTTGATTAATCGCATTCAGTAATTAACTACCCTTAATTACTTATTAAATTAATTACTCCTTAATTAATTTCTTTAATTAATCCCTTGATTAATTTATACAAAGTAATTTAATCTAAATTACTTTCACAATTCCATCATTATCCACTAATTACATCCAGTAATTATCATTAATTACTACACCGTGTAATAGTAGTTCATTAATTACATTAAGTAATTATTGCCAACCAACAAGTGATTAATTAAACTTAATTAATTTAAATTAATCACATTAAACTCCATTAATTACATCAAGTAATTAATTTCCTAATTACTTCCATTAAATAATAAATTTCACAATTGATTATCATTTAATTAATTATTTAAAATCCAATTTCCATTTTCATTTTAAGTTCAAACTTTAAAATGAAACTAAATTATCTTTAACCCAAATAAAACTTGAAATTCATATGTTAAAGAATACTTCTAAAAGAAATTTAAAGATTTCAAACTAATTTCCTTTTAATCTCAGATTATTAATGTATACTTTAACTCTTCAACTCACTTACAATTTTTTTTACATTTTATAAACTTTATTTCCAAAACTTAAGATTCAAATCAAATTTTAATTTAAATTTAATATTTTGATTTACCTCTGTTTAAATTCTCTACTACATTTCAAACTCCATTTAATTTCAATTTCTTTAATTACACTTTAATAATACCAAGTCAATTTGAATTTAAAAAAAAACTCTTTTTTTCCCAATCTAGGTTCAAATTCAACTTGAATCTATTTTTAAACTTGGTTTTAAATTTAAATTCAGATTGAAAACTAAGTTTAAAACTTTACTTCCATTTAAATACAGGGTTTAAATTTTATTTCAAATTTTAAAACCAGATCAACAGGTTTCTGTACTAAAACCTGTTCTTACATTTTTACCCGAGCTACCCTATCCCTGCTCTGAGTCAATCAGCCCTCTGCTCCGAGCAAACCTACCAAATTTTCGAGTAAAAACTCGAGTCATTTACTCTGCTTCCACCAGAGTTCCTCAGAACCCAAAAGTGCACTTCACAACTCATTCTGCTCCGAGTCAATCACATAACCACCTCGTGATCGACCCGATAAATCTCCTTCTTCCTCACAACAAACAGCCACCCAGGTACCTAAATGCATGCGCGCACGTGCACGCAAGCCGACGCCCCTCCGACCATCTATGAACTCTTCGTCACGTCACTCGCCGCTGCGGCAACCCATTCCCATTCTCAAAACACTAGCGCAAGCTGCAAATCGAAAATTGACCATCCAATTGAAAACTGTAACTTGAATCCCTGACCAACTCCACCTCGATCTCGCACCACCTACCACCAGTGCCTTCCAAACTCCGGCCACATCTCGATGATTAACCCACGCAGCTCCCTCTCAATTTCCAAGCAACTCGATGCTTTAGAAACAACGCAGCATCCCTTAATATAAGATTGACAAAAACTAGGGTTTTAAACTTTTACGACCCACCGCCGCGTCCACGATGGCCCGTCCACCCACCAACTATTTTTGCCGAATACCCCACTCATTCAGCTAGCTCCAGAAGGAACCCCAACAATTCGAACTCTTTTGATCATCGAGAAACCCTACATAACCTATTCCTAGACATCCTTGAATTGCCCATCCAAATTAATATTAAAAATCAATATTTTAATTTTAAAAATCTTAATTTGGAAATGCAATTCGAATTATATGTATATCTTAACCGATCATTATATTTGATTTTAACAAATACTTATGCTTCTCTGTTCTTTTCATTCTTCCAGAAATATCTATATTTATTATTCTTGAAAACATTTTTAAAACTTGGTTTAGTTTTTAAACAAACCATCTTTGTTTAAATACATCAGCCTAAAAGGGATTTCAGTGTGAAGGATATAAATTTTTAATCTAAGTTTATATCACTGAAATTTAAAACAGAGAAGAATAATCATGTCCAGACATATACACACCAACTACATACCAAAAACCTGATTTAGGATCATAAAACATCATGTAATCACATTTCAAACATACATCACTTATTTAATGCAACCATATGCCACATGCATCGAGTCTACAGATGGATTCAGATTTTACAGATTAAAGACAGAGGGTTGAACCATGTTGCAACTTCCACTGTCTTCTAAGCTTCCAGATAGTTTTAAATCTAATTCTTTTTTTTTTAAAAAAAATTTGTTTATATATTCAATCAAAATCCCATTTTGAACTCCGCAACCTATAAGAGATTACAGAAGTAAATTATGAATTTTGGAATTATATTTCAATCTGGAAATGTAAAACAGTGTGAGTCCTATAAGTTTATAGACATGCATCAGAACATTCCTCATACAAACCTACATGCATTCATTTTTAAATCATCATACAAACCTTGATCACACTTAAACTTAAGTAATTACTGCATGTATAGGTTACTCACCTGAAAACTGTAAATAGAGAAGGCTGAGATGATTAAAACTGGAATTTCGTTTGAGACGATCCTGTTGGTTGATTCCTTGAATGGTTAAGTTGAGTTTTCATCTCTGCCCAGTTGATCTTGCATGATGTATAAGAGTTGAATCTTTACTAAGCTTGATTAAATTTTGATTTCCTCAGTTCTGTTTCAAGACTTCACTTGTTTTGATTTTTTTTATCTTCTCTGGTTTGCAATGTAAGCTTAAGCCTTTGATCAGTTTTATTTATTTTTCTAGTTCAATATCTACAGATCGTTCTTTTTTTTAGAAAGATGAAAATAGAAAAAGAAAATGAGAGGAAAATAAAAGTAGATAAAATTTTCTTATGTCTTTTTCTTAAGACAAATTTATGACACTTGTTAACTTTCTTACACATGTCACTACTATATTATAATTGATCTACATTTGTTATATTTTTAGGCTAAATGATTCACTTTTGTTAATTTGGGTATTAACATCTTAACACTTGTCTTTAATTTATCTAAAATGTTTTATAAAGCTTTGGTATTTATCCTACTATTTAAATCAAACTATATTTAAGATATACTTCTTTTAAATTTTAAATATGAATTCAAATTTACGTCCAATCAAATTAAAAAATCAATTCAAACAATACATATATATTTTAAATAAACCCAAATTCAATTTGTAATTAATAATTCTACTTAGAATTTTATTTATCTATATTTAAAACAACCCATTATCATTATTGTTTGAAAATAACAATTTGTCAAATATAAATAATTTATAATGGAGATTATCACATATTTTTTTTTCAATCTATAAATCAGTATTCAATTTAAATTGAATAATTATTCAATTATGTAATGCCCGAAAATCCGGATTATCACATTCCTTCCCCCTTAGAATCTTTTCGTCCTCGAAAAGGAACGAAGACAGAATTTATTAAATATTTTTAAACAAGTTAAAATATTCTTTGATCATTTTTCTAACACCTTTAAAATTTATGTAATATTGCCAAAATAATTTTTATAAAAATACTTTTATAACTCGATGTTTCAACAAGTCCATCCTCATTCTCATAGAAATTCGGTCATACGTTGATAGGCATACGACTGAATATCTATAAGTACTTAGCAGACCCGTTATCAACTCCAGTGAAAATACTTTAAAAATAATTTTATTGAAAATATTGAAAATAGTTTTAAAAATAGAGGATATATCTTTGGTGAGAATGCTCTGGAAATCATCACCCCCATCCATGGTCGCATTTAACCCGGTGGTTACGTTGCCATCCTGACAAAATCCACAGATAACTGTAGGCCTCCGCGCCCTTCGATTACACCATGGAACCCGCTACAGATCGCAGCTACAACTGGGGTTACGTAGCTATCACAGCCAAAACCCATATAACTGTAGGCATCAGCGCCCTCGAATTTCGCTGCCAAAAGAATGAAACTTCTCCACTCCACTTGACCATAGATCGCAGTCTACCGATGTTGCATTGCCTTCCTGGCAAAATCAAGTGTAGACCTTTGGCACTCATCCTCCACACGATTTTCGCTATGGTCCCCACAGTAGATCGCAGTGACATCGAGTTACACTGTCGTCATAGCATAACCCAAATGCCCCTATAGGCATCAGCGCCCTCGACTTTCGCTACCCAAAAATCCTCAGGAACTAGTTTTGTCCGGACTCCTCACAGGATCAACTTTAGGATTGAATAAATTAACATTTGGTATCAGAGCAGAAGGTTAAGCGAGAACCTTGGCTCTGTTGGGATACTCATTAAGGATAGGGTCAATAGTACCCTATAATGAGTTGAGTGTATTAATATGAGAGAGCGTACTTGTTATTTTCTTATATAAAGGTTTTTAAATGATTTCAAACTAAATGAGTCTCATATAAGAAATAGATTATCTATTATATGAAGAAAATTTGTTTTAGTATTAATTAAACTAAAAGTAATAGTAAGAATTAAGTGGTAATAGAATTACAACCAAATTGAAATTGAATTAAAGACAAGTTTGAGATGGATTCAAACTGAAATTAAATCTTGGGAAAGGTTTCAGGATAAGGATAATCAATTAATTTATGTAAACTTTATTTTAATGAGATTAATTAATGGATAATAATTGGAAATGATAAATAAAGAGGGAGTTACTTGATGAAGTAACTAGAAGTAAGTAATTCAAGGAACAATTACTTAATGAAGGTAATTAAGAAATAAGTTAATTACCGAATGTGATTAATTGGAATTAAATAATGATGTAATTAATTTAAAGAAACAATAAATAATATTATTTAATGCATTTGAATGGAATGGTCCTTTTCCAAACAAGAGTTGTTTGAAAATTTAAAGGAATTTGTTTTAAATAAAAACCAAAGGTGGTTTAAAATTTTAAAGTGTAACTTGGTATGTAAAAGAAATAAATATGTATATATGTGAATATACATGATATCAAGGATAATTTGAAATAAACTCTAGGTGTTGAGTTTTAAATCTGGAATGAGATATGATACCCAAAGTGATAAGTTTTTGAACTTAAGTGGGAGATTATTTATGAGAAGTTTAAAATTTGAAATGGAAGTTCAAATTGGGTAGAGTTGATTGGGTTAAGTGAATTAAGTTTAACTTGAGGAAGAGTTAAATAAGTAGGAATGATCAACCTGATTTGAAAATTTGAAGATGAAATTAAGATTAACTTGGAAAGTTAAATGGTTGATTGGAATTGAGAGTTTGTGTGATCTCAAAATGGGTATTGAGATCTGGAAATTGGAAATATTTAAATTGTGAAATTGAATTTGATTTGAAGTAATTGAAAGTGTGATTGAAGATGTATGAGTATAAGATTCAATTGGAAAAATTGGATTGGATTAATTTGTAACGATTTGAAATTAAAGTGGGTTTAATTTGAAATTAGTCCAAATTGATTTGAATAATTTGGAATTGTAACTAAAGTTGAATAATTTTAAATTCAAATGGAATTTGAATTGAATTTGGGAGGAAATCAAGAATAATTCAACTTGATTTGGAAATGGAGTATGAAATTGGGATTAATTCAAACGGGAGTTGAAATAAATTGAAATTAAAACTAGTTAAATTGAAATTTATTTGAATTAGTAGAATTTGAGATCAAGGTTGAATAAAGTTAAATTTGGAAAGAACTGAGGTATTCAACTTGAATTGGGTTAAATATATTTCCATGGAAATTGAAGTTATTTAAATTGGAGTTGGGTCAATTTAAATGGTAGAGGAAATTTAAATTGAATTGATAAGAATGGAGATTGGGAAGTGAACAGTTTTGACTCTGGACTATTTTATTTTTATATAAATTGTTTTAATATAAACCTATTTTTCCAAGTTATTCATTATATAAACAACCTTTCTTTTAAAAGCCAAACTATCTTATACTTGTTTTACAATTATTTTTGAAACTGTTTAACAATTTTCTAACTATTCTATAAACTAATTACTATTTTCAACTACTAATTACTATTTTATAGCTATTTTTCAACTACTAATTACTATTTTTGAAACTGTTTAACAATTGGTTTGCGTTTTAGCCCACTAACCTAACAAGGAACCCAAAGCCCTTGCCATATACATCCCACTCCACTCCTCTCCTCTTCATTCATTTTCATCTCCTAATACTCTCAAGCAAAAAGAAAATGTGGGAAGAGAAAAGAAATCAAAATTCCTAAGCCCTAGTTTACTAGGAAATTCAAATTCAAGTTCTTGAAATCAAAGAGAAGCTTAGGTAAGCATCCTCTTCATCTTTTCCATCCCAATCTCTCTTTAATTTTCAGAAATTCCTAAACCCTAACTTAAGGAATATTTGCTTATGAGCTTAGATTGGAGCTTCTTGAGTTGAAGTTGAAGAGTGGTTGATCTTTCCTTTGCTTTAAAGCTTCTCACTTGTTGTTTTGGGTTTAAAGGTGAGTTTTTGAACTCAAATCTATGTATGTACCTTTGATAATTATTAGGTATGAATTCCTAACATCTATTTCACGTCCATTTGCTTTTGAATTGGTTTGATCAATTTTCCAATTTTGGGTATTTTAAAGTCAAAATCAATGAAAATCCCAATATGGATGTTTAGACATGTTGTTCGTAGTGTATTAGTGAGTCTATAAGGCTGGATAGTCGCTTGGCATAAATCCCTAGCCATCGTCATTCATTCTATTACTTCTGATATGATTTGGCCATCATCGACCTAGGTTAAATATTGCCTTGAGCTTCAGCTCAGATGTCTGGTAGTTTGCTCAAACATCAGAAGTTACGGAATAAAAATTCCAGTCTTTCAGCTCAGACGTTTGGGATAACCACCAGACATCTAGAGCTATTAAATTCAGCCAATTTGCCTATTTAATGCGGCTAACCATTTTATATCGATTTTTGGTTGATCCAGTTGGTTGATGTCATTTATTATCGACTTTGATGACTTCTTTTCTGGATTTTTAGGAATATCCATTTGATGGATTTGACATCGATTTCGATGGTTTTGATTCATATTTTTCTATGTGAATTTTTGATGATAGATTGTTTTTACAATCATTTCTGTGATTTGTCACTTTAGAATACAAAGATTTCTATACTAGTAGTAAATATTCAAACCCTTTCATAAAAAACGATTTCAACGTTATTTTTAATAGAAAGCTCGTTTTAAAAATCGTTTTTCAATCTATTAGTATATACAAACCTTTACCTTATTCGTATGAGAAATCTAATTAAACGACTTAGCAAGACAAGTGGTATGAAATGCTTGAGTTTTCTTTGTCGGTTAATTCTTGGACTTGTTCGATTGAAATCTTGTGACAATTTTAGAGTGAAAATCTACAATTTGTTCGTAAATATTTAAGTTAAGCCAGTGGTTATGAGACATGAAGCTAAACTCATTTATTTACTAGCTTAGTGTAATTCACACTTCTTATTGATCACGATGATCATTTTATGGTTTAGACCAGCGATATGTGATGTGTCTTTGTCCACGTGGGGGGACTGTACCTCGTTTTATTGAGCTTCGTCTCCTTTTTATGGGCTAGCGACCCATGTTCTTTTATGGAGTTCGGTTCATCGGGCGTACCATTGTACTACGTTGTTGTTCTGGCTTATCAGGTTCATCGGGCGTACCATTGTACTGCGTTGTTGTTCCGACTTATTTGAGTTTCAGGTTCCTCCGGCGTACTGTTGTACTACCATTGTTGCACCGGCTAATGGTTAGCGACCATGGAATAGCGTTCTTTGTGATACTCTTTGGTGAGTTTTCGTGCTCCCGTTTTCCATAGGCCTTCCCCTTTGTGATTTCTAGATTTCTAATTGGTGATTTCTAGAATTTGTGTTCCACCAATTTTTGTGATTTATATTGATAAGATTTATCAATATTTGTGGTTTGGTGAATAAAATAAAGAATATAACATTCTTTTTGGTGTTTGAGAAAATTTGATATATTGTATGATTTTTGTTGTTATCTAATGTATACTTGTCACAGTACGGCATTATTGTTATCATATGTTTTTTCCATATCTCTTATCCTATCTCATTATATATGATATATATATATATATAGCTAGACTGATCCGATTATTATTTTCTTCTTAAATAATACTCGGGTCAGACCATGGTATTTCAAGTGCTTCTGCTTGACTTCTTATCAGGGTCCATCATCTGACCTTTAGCTAACTACTTTAGCTTAGTAGTTTTTTCTTTTATACATTCGAGATAGAGACTCCTTAATGTATACATATTCTTTTGTCTAGCACTTATACTTATTCTTTTGTGATGTAGTGGATCTTGTATGACCACTACTTTGATGTACACTTCTATGTGATATATTCATATCTGTTTCCGCCTTGGTGATATGAATATCTATGATTGATTTATGTTATGCTTATTTTATATTTTTTTCCAAAGACCACATAGCCACTGTGCAGTAGTTTTGAGTTTGTAATTGATGTGTTAGATTTCCTCTTTATAATACTATCTAACATATCGGTACTCGCATAAAGAAATTGCACAGATGGTTGCTCCTCAACAGCCTTATTCTTCATGCTAGTCGACGACATTACCTCGTAGTGTTCTTGGCTTGTGTGAGTATAGAGGTGGGGAGTCACATAGGATGCTTAAATACTGATTAAAGAAGTTGTCAGATAGACAGGTTCATAGTAAACCCATGAAAACTATGTCTAGAAAAAGTTATTGATAGGGGCCAATAGGTTCATAGTAAACCCATGAAAACTATGACTAGAAAGAGTTACTGGAAATGGCTAATTGGTTTGTAGTGAACATATGAAAACTATATCTGGATTAAGTTTTTCATAGAAGTCAATAGGTCCCCAGTCAACCCATGAAAACTAGGATATGAGGGAAGTTATTGAAGATACCAATAAGTTTAGAGAGAACCCATGAAACAATAAAGTTATTGGCAGGGGCCAATAGGTTCTTAGTGATCCCATGAAAATTATGAAACCAGAAAGGGAGTCCATAAATTTTAAATAAGTTATTAGTAAGCCCATGAGAACTAATAGGATAAGGTGACCTTAGAAACTATAACTGATATAGATTGTCAAAATGAATGGGGATGGGTAATCCAAAATTGATTTACTTATTTGCATATCATCATAATATTTTGAATTGCTATTTTTAACCATTTGGATGCAGGATCATAGTATATGGTTTTTGTAATGTTTTGGATTAGATATTAGTGAGGGGAAAACCCGTTTCCTTAACGACGCGGTCTCACTTAATATCTAAATGGTTTGAGATGATAGGTTATTATTCATATCACACTTTATATCTAACTCGAAGTTTATGTTTTCCCTTAAAATCTTGGATTCTCAATTAACTTTGAGTAGTTTGAAAGTTAGGGTCTTTGGGTAACTCATTAGACGAATAAGCTTCCAGAGACGTGCATGAGGCAAGCTAGATAATAAGAGTTCTTTTCTATTTTGATTCCACTGTGTTTCGTTGTAAAGGCAAAGTTGTTTAATTGCCTAGTTATATAATTTGATCATCCAAGGAGGCATCTTCATATGTCGCTCTTGGCGTATGTTGTAATAATTATATTTTTGCTAAACGTGGCCCTATAATATAGGATTATGTAATGAATGTTGCAATGATTTAAAATGGAATATGAAAGTTGTTTAATCATTTTAAAATTTTCCCATATATATGTGTTTCAGTTATATCAATGTATCTAACATTACCATATTTGGTCGCTGAAGATTAATAACTATGGATGACTGCATTATCTGTGACGCCCCACCTCTATACCCACACTAGCCAAGAGCACTACGGTGTAGTGTTGTCAACTAGCACGGAGAATAAGGCTGTTAAGGAGCGACCATCCATGTGATTTCTTATCACGCGGTGGCTATAATAATCTTCGGAAACAAACATAGAAATAAGCATAACACAATCAGTCACAGACATCCATATCACAAAGGCGGAAGAAGATATGAATATATAACTAACACATGAAAGTGTACATCAGAGTAGTGGTCCAAAAGATCCACAATAATACAAAAGAATAGCAACACGTGCTATACAAAAGAATACATCTATGAGTCTATATCTCAAGTGTAAACGACAAAAACTGCTAATCTAAAAGGTCAGCCAAAAGTCAGAGTAGTAAATCCCTGGGGGAGAAGTCAAGCATAAGCACCTGTAACATCTCAGTCTGACCCGAGTATTATTTATAAGAAAATAATAAACGGATCAGTCTGATATAAATATCAGATAACATGATATATACAATAGATATGGCAAGAACATATAGTAACCATAAAGACATACTATGATAAGCATGTAAATGAAGATCATCAAGAGATCAAACAATATCAAAAGAATCTTCTAAAAGATCCAAATTCACCTAAACATAAAAGTTGGAAAATCATAACAATGAAAGTCATGAAAATAGGTGAAGCACAAATTCCAGAAGACTACACAAGAAATCCAGAAATTACAATATAGGAGCATGAAAACTCACAAAATGGGAGCATGAAAACTCACATACATGTGTAACACAAAGCGAGAAGCTATCTCATGGTTGCAAGCCATTAATTTTGACACACGAATGGCCCGAAGACCGTGGGGCGCTACCCCACATATGTGATGGCGAAACATCACACAAATGCGATGGCGAAACATCACAAGAGCGGGGTCTAGTCTTCCTCGCAGACAAAGAGACATCGCACAGTTGCTAGTCTAAAACACAAAAATGATCGTCATGATCATCAAGAAGTGTCAATTACATTGAGTTAGTAAATATAAAAGTTTAGCTTCATGTCCCATAACCACTTGCTTAACTCAAATATTTACTATCAAACTGTAGATCTCCACTAGAAAATTGTCACAAGAGATTCAATCGAACGAGTCCAAGAATTAACCGACGAAGTAAACGCAAGCGTTTCATACCACTCGTTTTACTAAGTCGTTTAATTAGATTTCTCATACGAGTGTGGTAAAGGTTTGTATATACTAATAGATTGGAAATCGGTTTGAGAAAACGAGCTTTGTTATAAAATAGTGTTGAAATCATTTGAAGAAAGAGTTTTGATATTTACTACTAGTATAGAAAACCTTTATATTTTAAAGTGACAAATCATAGAAGTGATTGTAGAAACAATCAATCATAAAAACTCACATACGAAGACGTGAATAAAATCCAAAGAGACCAATAAAGAATCCATGGAAATAGATATTCAAAAATCCATAAAATCGACCGAGATGCCAAAGATAGTTTGTCTCGAAGAGTGGTCAACTCAGCATCTCAACGAATAGGTTCTTTTGAATGTTCTTCAGATAAGATCCCCTACGGAGGGGGGGTCCAGGAGCAACGCCCCTGCTACGGGGTTCGACCTGCCCGGTCAGGTCGCGGGGGTCCAGGGGGCAGCGCCCTGTCCAAAACGGTATGACCTAATGGTTGCGACCTAGGGGTCTAAGGGGTCAAGCGACTTAGTGGTTGCGACCTAAAGGTGTTCGCGACCTAACGATGACTCGCGACCCAACATGGCCGACCTAACAGAGGTTGCTACCTAACAGAGCAACAGGACGAGCGACTTAACAAAGTGGCCGAGCGACCTAACTGGAGCAAGCGACCTATAGGTCATGCGACCTAAAGTACAACGCGACCTAACAGGGTTCACGACCTAAGGTATTCGCGACTTGACGGGTTATAGGCCTAACGACCTAACAGGGTTCACGACCTAAGGTATTCGCGACTTAGGGACAGAAGCAGGACCGAGCGACCTACGACCTAGGCGACTTACGACCTACAACCTAAGGCCAGCGCGACCTAAAGTTTTAACACGCGAGCGACCTAACGTTATAAAGGCCAAACGACCTAAGGCTTAACTCGCGAGTGACCTAACTCCGAAGTGCCAATATTTCCAGAATGACCTAAAGCCCTGCGACCTACGACCCAGCGACCTTGCGACCTATCACCGAACGAGTCAAGTGGCCAGAACGAGCTAAGTGCAGGAAATTTCCAAAAATGCTAAAAATTGGAGTTTTTGGCCAATCCAATCCAAACCAAAGGCAAATGTGCATGCAAAAGTGATAGGGAATCATTCCCAACAGTCCAATATAGTTATATACTAGATTTGTGAGATAAAAATCTCACCTTTGCATTAAAATTTATGAAGATGAATCTTGAAAGCAAGGAGAAGCAATCCAAAGCTTGAATCCAATATCTTCTACTTGAATTTAGAGTTGAATGTTGGATTTGCAATTGAATTTGTGCTTGGAGTTTTAGTTTCCCATTCTCTTCACCATTAATGCCAAAGCTTGAGTTAGTTAGGAAATTTATGAAGAGTGAGGAGAAGGAGGTTGGAACTTGGGCTTAATAGGCTAAACTAACCCAAAGTCCAAAGCGGGAAAAGTTAGTGAAATTTCACTAACTTCAAACCTATCGATGTTTATACTTAAAAAAGTTGTAAACGGCATTTCGAACTCAATGGAAGTGGTCTCGAGTCCTAATTTGACCGTTTGCAAAAAGTATCTTTTCGGACCAAAATCCGATTAACGATTTAATATTTAAATAAAATATTTAAATATAAACTTGATAAATATGCGGGTTGTTACAGACTCCCCTCCTTAAAGAAATTGCGTCCTCGTAATATATATATATATATATATATATAAGATGGAAATAAAAAGTAACAACCATAAAAGCATATTAACACTAGAGAAATTTGAAATGAGAAGTTCACCTTAAAGAGCAGGAGTAAGCAAGTCCGGGTGTGAACGCTCGATGAATTCTCTGGATTCCCAAGAACAATCCTTAGGATTTGAGGACCGTTGAACCTTCACAAGCGGAACATCTTTATTTCGAAGTCGTTTAACCTCCGAAGCTATAATTCGAATAGGATGCTGCTCATAAGTTAAATTCGGCGAAACTTCAATTTCTTCCACAACAACAGACTCAAGAAGAGAATCGGAATCTCGAAGGCATTTCCGTAATTGAGAAACGTGAAATACATCATGCATAGCAGAAAACTGAGCCGGCAATGCAAGGCGATAAGCCATGGAACCAATACGTTCAGTGATAGGAAATGGCCCAATATATCGAGGCGCTAACTTCCCCGATCGACTGAAACGCACAACACCCTTCATAGGTGAAACACGAATAAAAACAGGATCTCCAACAGAAAATTCTAATTTCCTTCTTCGATTATCGGCATATGATTTTTGTCTACTCTGGGCTTCTTTCATCCTATGTTGAATAAGTTCAATCTTTTTCGTGGAATCACGAATAAAGTCTGGACCTAAAACCAGCTTCTCACCGGCCTCAAGCCAACAAGAAGGAGATCGGCATGGCCTTCCATAGAGTGCCTCGAAAGGTGCCATACAAATACTAGACGGGAAGCTATTATTATAGGAAAATTCGACGAGTGAAATACGATCTTCCCAACTTCCACCAAAATCAAGCACAGAAGCCCGAAGAAGATCTTCAAGAGTTTGATTCACACGCTCGGTTTGTCCTTCGGACTGGGGGTGATAAGCAGTGCTAAAATTAAGCTTTGTTCCTAAAGCTTTTTGAAGACTCTTCCAAAATCCACTAGTAAACAATGGATCTCGATCGCTAACAATAGAAGTAGGAACTCCATGCAATTTAACAATTTCTTTGATAAAGAGTTTGGCCAAAAGAGGAACGGTTCGGTTAGACCGAACGGGAATAAAATGGGCGGATTTAGTAAGTCTATCAACAATCACCCATAAGCTATCATGACCCGAACGAGAACGGGGAAGGCCATCTATAAAATCCATGGAAATTTGGTCCCACTTCCAAATTGGAATTTCTAAAGGTTGCAATAACCCACCAGGCCTTTGATGTTCGGCCTTGACTAGTTGGCAAGTCATGCAACACTTAACAAAGTTAGCAATATCAGATTTTAATCCCTCCCAATAATAAAGTCACTTCATATCAGCGTACATTTTACTACTACCGGGATGAATGGTGAATTTAGAACGATGGGAATCTTCTAAAATATCTTTACGAAGATCACCAATATTTGGTACAGTAAGTCTACCAAATTTTCGAATGCCGCCACGAGAATCAATATCAAAGTCTTTCAAACCTTCAATATCAATTCTATCCTTAATATTTTGGCCAAGAAGAACCAATTCAGGATCAAGCCCTTGAGCTTCAAGAATGCGGTCTAAAAGAGAAGGATGAGCCTCAAGGCTACATAAAACAAGTGATGAGCATAAATCGGATACGCGCTCTCGAATCTCACAAGTACATAAAATCTCGAGATCGTTCCATTCAGACATCATCATAGAAACAACTGCTTGTTGCTTACGGCTAAGAGCATCGGCGACACGATTACCCTTACCGGGGGTATAAAGAATACCAAGATCATAAGGTGCAAGGAACTCGAGCCAACGTTGTTGACGTAAATTAAGTTTTTTTTGAGAAAATAAATATTTCAAAGACTTATGATCCGTGTAAAGTATAAATTTCTCTCCCAATAGATAATGATGCCAAATTCGAAGGGCGAAAACAATAGCCGCGAGTTCTAAATCATGTGTGGCATATCTAGTCTCGGCCGGCTTTAATTGCCTAGAAGCATAAGCAATAACACGTTCTTTTTGCATAAGAACGGCACCCAAACCAACGTGACTAGCATCAGTATAAACCACAAAATCTTGATTCCCTTCGGGAATAACAAGAATAGGAGCATCGGAAAGGAGTTCTTTCAATTTTTGGAAAGAGGCTTCACATTTGTCCGACCAAATGTATTTAACTCCCTTCTTAGTCAAGCCAGTAAGAGGCACAGCAATCTTAGAAAAGTCTTTAATGAAACGACGGTAATAACCCGCCAATCCGAGAAAACTACGAATCTCTATCACACTCTTCGGTCTCTTCCAATCTTGAATCGCTTCAATCTTTGAAGGATCCACGGAAATTCCGGATCCGGAAATAATATGACCGAGAAACTTCACACGAGATTGCCAAAAGTGGCATTTAGAAAATTTCGCCTTTAATTGATTACTCCTAAGAGTTTCCAATACAATCCGAAGATGTTTCTCATGTTCCTCCTCGGTTTTTGAATACACAAGAATATCATCAATGAATATGAGAACAAACCGATCGAGGAAATTTTTGAATACTCGATTCATGAGGTCAACAAAATAAGCTGGAGCATTCGTTAACCCAAATGGCATAACAAGCCATTCATAAGATCCATATCGAGTACGGAATGATGTCAAAGGAATGCTATCCTCTGCGATGCGAAGCTGATGGAAACCAGTAGCCAAGTCCAATTGTGAAAAGACCTTAGCACCACTAAGCTGATCGAATAGATCATCAATCCGAGGTAAAGGATATTTATTTTTAATAGTCAGATCGTTAAGCTTGCGATAGTCAACGCAAAGCCTAAGCGTACCGTCGGATTTCTTCACGAAAATAGCCGAAGCTCCCCAAGGTGAGGAACTAGAGCGAATAAATTGTTTCGTCTCCAATTCGGATAATTGTTTACGCATCTCCTTATTTTCCTTATTGGACATGCGATAAGGAGGACGAGTAATAGGTTGAGCTCCAGAAACAAGATTAATTCTGAACTCAATTGCTCGTTTAGGTGGTAAACTAAAACGGGCTCGAATATGTCGGAAAATTCACGAACAACGTGAATACGAGAAATAATATCATCTTCATCATCATCAACGTCATCACGAGGATTTAAAGAATATAAAGATGCCACCAAACAGGATTCTGAATCATTAAGATTAACAGAAATCTATTTAACAGATAGTGGATGTCGGAGATGAATAGTCCGCTCAGGACATAGGATATGGGCTTGATAACGGTTAAGCCAATCCATTCCCAAAATTATTCCAAAGCCTAAGTAACGCATGACATGCAAATCGGCTAGGAAAGAAAAATCACATAAAACAATCTCCACATCTTTACAATGCAAACTAAGAGTTGCGGACCCACCAACCGGATTCGCGATTCTTAAAGAAGTCATTAAAGCTACAACATTTAAAGAAAAAGTATCAACAAGTTCTTTTGATATAAAAGAATGGGATGCACCCGTATCAAAGAGAACTCTAATAGGTTGATCATGAAATAAAATAATACCATCAAGAATGGAATGAGAAATACCTTGGCCACGAGATGTGTTGCCAGGGGCTTGAGCCACATTTAACTTTCCCTCCTTCTTGGCTTCAAGTTTGAGGCATTGATGCATGAAATGATCTGGGCTCTTACAATAGCGACAACCTTTGGGCTTCGAACACTTGTTCGCAAAATGGTCCTTAGAACCACAGTTATAGCATTGCCCGCTACTAGAGGAAGGTGTCTTTGCAGCCGAAGTTGTCTGCTTACCCTTTTTGTTGGGATAAGAACCTTTAAATTTGTTAGGCCTCTTTTTGTTGTTGAAGTTTGGTTTAGCGCCAACCACTTCAGCATCACTCTCTCTATCGGCCTCTTCAAGACGAAGAGCGATATCGACGAGTTGATCAAATGCAACTTCTAGTTTCAGGAGTAGTGGCTTCTTAAGATTCTTATTTAAGCCATAAACGAACCTCTGGTTCTTCTTCAATGGGGTGTTGATGTATTCAACCCCATATTTGGAAAGCGACTCGAAGGCTGCGACGTAATCAGTCACAGAGGATTGACCTTGAACAAGGTCTATAAAACGTCGAGCCAAGATTACTTTCCCAGCTTCTGGTACAAACTTTAATTAGAAGCGTCCCTGAAATTGCTCCCAGGTGAGATCCGCTTCATTAATTTATGAAATAAGGAGTTCGTACCAGTCCAATGCTCTCTCCTGGAGCATGTTGGAAGCCACCTGAACGCGGTGGAGATCGATAAGGTTCATGCGAGAAAAGATTCGATCACATGATTTTAACCAAGCCTGGACCTCGATGATCGTTTCCGAACCTTTGAAGGGCTTCCCACCCAAGTTGGTGTAATCGCTGCACAAGCGTGCAAATCCCGACTTTGGGTGAGTAGGTTCTGGGTTAGCTCCAGCTGCTTGAGCATTTGTTACTAAATCAAGAAGCTGTTGAGAAGTCATAAAAACTCCATCCTGGGGAGCAACACTAGATGATCCAGTTCTGGGACGGCCTGGTCTAGACATTCTCTTCCTTTAAGAAAGAAAGAAGAGAAGGAAGAAGGTTATTCACCAATGAATATCAAGCAATCTTGATAGATAAAACAAGGAATCATAAAGGAAATAGGATGAATCGGTACGAAGACTCGAATTAATCCAATGGTATAACTCCTAAGATAGACTTAGGACGATGATCCTTATTAAGTTATTCTACATTGTTCTGAAGTTTCGCTCTGATACCAAGCTGTGACGCCCCACCTCTATACCCACACTAGCCAAGAGCACTACGGTGTAGTGTTGTCAACTAGCAAGGAGAATAAGGCTGTTAAGGAGCGACCATCCATGTGATTTCTTATCACACAGTGGCTATAATAATCTTCGAAAACAAACATAGAAATAAGCATAACGCAAATCAGTCACAAACATCCATATCACAAAGGCGGAAGAAGATATGAATATATAACTAACACATGAAAGTGTACATCAGAGTAGTGGTCAAAAAGATCCACAATAATACAAAAGAATAGCAACACGTGCTATACAAAAGAATACATCTATGATTCTATATCTCAAGTGTAAACGACAAAAACTGCTAATCTAAAAGGTCAGCCAAAAGTCAGAGTAGTAAATCCCTAGGGGAGAAGTAAAGCAGAAGCACCTGTAACATCTCAGTCCGACCCGAGTATTATTTATAAGAAAATAATAAACGGATCAGTCTGATATAAATATCAGATAACATGATATATACAATAGATATGGCAAGAACATATAGTAACCATAAAGACATACTATGATAAGCATGTAAATGAAGATCATCAAGAGATCAAACAATATCAAAAGAATCTTCTAAAAGATCCAAATTCACCTAAACATAAAAGTTGGAAAATCATAACAATGAAAGTCATGAAAATAGGTGAAGCACAAATTCCAGAAGACTACACAAGAAATCCAGAAATTACAATATAGGAGCATGAAAACTCACAAAATGGGAGCATGAAAACTCACCCACACGTGTAACACAAAGCGAGAAGCTATCTCATGGTTGCAAGCCATTAATTTTGACACACGAATGGCCCGAAGACCATGGGGCGCTACCCTACATATGTGATGGCGAAACATCACACAAATGCGATGGCAAAACATCACAAGAGCGGGGTCTAGTCTCCCTCGCAGACAAAGAGACAGCGCACAGTTGCTAGTCTAAAACACAAAAATAATCGTCATGATCATCAAGAAGTGTCAATTACATTGAGTGAGTAAATATAAAAGTTTAGCTTCGTGTCCCATAACCACTTGCTTAACTCAAATATTTACTATCAAACTGTAGATCTCCACTAGAAAATTGTCACAAGAGATTCAATCGAACGAGTCCAAGAATTAACCGACGAAGTAAACGCAAGCGTTTCATACCACTTGTTTTACTAAGTCGTTTAATTAGATTTCTCATACGCGTGAGGTAAAGGTTTGTATATACCAATAGATTGGAAATCGGTTTGAGAAAACGAGCTTTGTTATAAAATAGTGTTGAAATCATTTGAAGAAAGAGTTTTGATATTTACTACTAGTATAGAAAACCTTTATATTTTAAAGTGACAAATCATAGAAGTGATTGTAGAAACAATCAATCATAAAAACTCACATACGAAGACGTGAATAAAATCCAAAGAGACCAATAAAGAATCCATGGAAATAGATATTCAAAAATCCATAAAATCGACCGAGATGCCAAAGATAGTTTGTCTCGAAGAGTGGTCAACTCAGCATCTCAACGAATAGGTTCTGTTGAATGCACTTCAGATAAGATCCCCTACGGAGGGGGGGTCCAGGGGGGTGGCAACCCCCCAAGGTAGGGGTGCGGGGGCAACGCCCCTGCTACGGGGTTCGACCTGCCCGGTCAGGTCGTGGGGGTCCAGGGGGCAGCGCCCTGTCCAAAACGGTACGGCCTAATGGTTGCGACCTAGGGGTCCATGGGGTCAAGCGACTTAGTGGTTGCGACCTAGAGGTGTTCGCGACCTAACGATGACTCGCGACCCAACATGGCCGACCTAACAGAGGTTGTTACTTAACAGAGCAACAGGACGAGCGACTTAACAAAGTGGCCGAGCGACCTAACTGGAGCAAGCGACCTATAGGTCATGCGACCTAAAGTACAACGCAACCTAACAGGGTTCACGACCTAAGGTATTCGCGACTTAACGGGTTATAGGCCTAACGACCTAACAGGGTTCACGACCTAAGGTATTCGCGACTTAGGGACAGAAGCAGGACCGAGCGACCTACGACCTAGGCGACTTACGACCTACGACCTAAGGCCAGCGCGACCTAAAGTTTTAACACGCGAGCGACCTAACGTTATAAAGGCCAAACGACCTAAGGCTTAACTCGCAAGCGACCTGACTCCGAAGTGCCAATATTTCCAGAATGACCTAAAGCCCTGCGACCTACGACCCAGCGACCTTGCGACCTATCACCGAACGAGTCAATCGGCCAGAACGAGCTAAGTGCAGGAAATTTCCAAAAAGCTAAAAATTGGAGTTTTTCGCCAATCCAATCCAAACCAAAGGCAAATGTGCATGCAAAAGTGATAGGAAATCATTCCCAACAGTCCAATATAGTTATAGACTAGATTTGTGAGATAAAAATCTCACCTTTGCACTAAAATTTATGAAGATTAATCTTGAAAGCAAGGAGAAGCAATCCAAAGCTTGAATCCAATATCTTCTACTTGAATTTTGAGTTGAATGTTGGATTTGCAATTGAATTTGTGCTTGGAGTTTTAATTTCCCATTCTCTTCACCATTAATGCCAAAGCTTGAGTTAGTTAGGAAATTTATGAAGAGTGAGGAGAAGGGGGTTGGAACTTGGGCTTAATAGGCTAAACTAACCCAAAGTCCAAAGCGGGAAAAGTTAGTGAAATTTCACTAACTTCAAACCTATCGATGTTTATACTTAAAAAAGTTGTAAACGGCATTTCGAACTCAATGGAAGTGGTCTCGAGTCCTAATTTGACCGTTTGCAAAAAGTATCTTTTCGGACCAAAATCCGATTAACGATTTAATATTTAAATAAAATATTTAAATATAAACTCGATAAATATGCGAGTTGTTACATTATCCGTAGCCATTAGTTTTGGGCCTCCAAGTGGTGGATGTTACAAGTTGATATCGGAACATAGGTTTATGAAAACTTAAAAAGAAATTTAAACCTAAAAGATTTTTCAAAACGTAATCCAATGAATCTAAAAATAAGATAAGGCTATAGTAACATAGTTGTATTTGATATATGCATATATAAGTACGTATTACCCTCTTTCTTAAACCGTTCTTCTGTATCTTACTAAGGCTCATATGCAGATTTACGAGAAAAAAGATATGGAGGTAGGAAACGAAAGAGGAAATCTCAGTGGACGAAGCACCATAACCAATGGAAATGCTCGACCCACCAGAAGGAACCCAGGTCGATAGGCTAATGCTAATCAAAATGAAGATGTCATTGTAGGTGCTGGAAATCTACTAGTAAACATGGGGAAGTTGTATCAGTTTTTCATAAATCTGATGCAAGCAAGGGCAGCTGCTGGAGTTGCTAGGAATGTTGGAGGAGCTAATCCCGTGGCTCCAATAAGGAATAACTATGCTAATTTGAGCAGAGATTACACCAGTCTTGGTGGAAAGCCATTTGTGAGAACGTAGGATGCTATAGAGGTTGAGAATTGGCAGTTTCGTTGTGAGAGAATCGTCGCTGATTTGGGTTTGGATTATGAGCAAAAGAGAAGATTAGCCTCTAGGCAGTTGCGAGGCAGTACTTTATTGGTGGAATAGTGTTATTACTGGTGCTCCTAAGGGAGGGTTGACTTAGGCAGAGTTTAGAAGGAGATTCGAGTAGAGATTTTTGTTTGAAGTTGCTAAACTAGCATTGTTGAGAAAGTTTAAGGATTTGGTGCAAGGAGAGATATTGGTAATTTTGTATGCTATTAAGTTTGATGAGTTGCCTCGATATGGGTATGCTACCATAGACACAGTCATTAGGAGGAACGAGAAGTTCATTCAAGGATTAAGACCCGAGATTGCTAAGGCAACCCTACCTCATCTCCGTGATCCTTGTAATGTAGTTGTGGAGATGGCAATCCAACATGAGGAAATGCTTGCTATTTGTGGGAAAGAAAAGCCGAATAAAATCTAGGGTTCTCAGGGGAAGAAGAGGAAGTTCTTTAAGAAGAAGGGAGCCTAGCAGGGAAAACTTGCCAAGAAGGCAAAGGCTGATTTAGTCTGCTTCAAGTGTGATAAAAAAGGTCATTATGCTCATGAATGCCGGTTAAGCAAAGGGATGAAGGCTATAGAAAAGAAGGGTGTGAAGTGTTTCAACTATGACTAAGTAAGGAATTATAAAAATCAGTGTCCAGAATCAGTCAGGGCGGGTAGGGGAAAGCTTTTTGTTATTGGAGCATCATCTACAGTTGAAAAGGGGAAGACTGTGATGGAAGGTACACTTTTGATTCAGAGTATCCATTTAGGGTACTATTTAATACCCATGCATCACATTCATTTATATCTCAGTGTTTGTTTGATAGGTTATGTTTAGAACCCACATACCTTGTTTCTTCCTTAAAGGTTGCGAATCCGATAGGAGGGTATGCAACTCTAAGGATGAGATGTGACCAGTTAGAACTTGATTTGTTAGGTCATAAGTTTGCATGCAGTCTTTACGTTTTTGATTTCGTAGATTTTAGGATTATATTGGGTATGTATTGGTTGGGTAAATACGTGGCTACAATATTTTTCTAGGATAGGGAAATATCATTGAGACACCCAGATAGTGATAATTGAATCATATTCTAAGTAGAGAATTCTGGTCGAAGTGCTTGTGCTTTGTTAAGAGCTACGGAGGTAAAAGAAGAGTTAAGTCAGGTTCGAGTAGCAAGGGAGTTTGTGGATGTTTTTGAGCCGGTTGTAGGACTACCACCGAAAAGAGCTGTTGATTTTTAGATAGATCATGCGCGAGGAGCTAAACTTGTAAGAAGACCACGTAGCAGGATGACATCGACCGAGATGAAGGGATTGAAGGTGCAATTAGTGGATCTGGAAGGAAGGAATTTTATTAGACCAACCAGTTCGCCATAAGGAGAGGCTGCAGTGTTTATGAAGAAGGCAGATCGTTAAGGATGTGTATCAACTATCATAAGTTGAACGAGAAGATGATTAATAATAAGTATCGTTTGCCTAGAATTGATGATTTATTTGATCAATTGTGTGGAGCCAGAGTGTTTTCCCAGTTGGATTTGGTGATAGGTTTCCATCAGTTAAGAGTGGCAGAGGACAATATTCCATTGACAATATTTTCGACTAGGTATGGTTCATATGAGTGGTTAGTAATGCCACTCGGGTTAACAAATGCACCTGCTTTCTTAATGGATTTGATGAATTGAGTTTTTCGAGGGTACTTGGATAGGTTCGTGTTGGTGTGTATAGATGACATTTAGTATACTCTAAGGAGAAAGAGAGCATGAAGATTATCTTAGGGTAGTGCTTGAGACGCTAAGGAAGCATCAGCTGAAAGAAAAGTTTTTCAAGTGTCATTTTTGGAAGAAAGAGGTTAAATTTCTTGGTCACGTGGTTTCAGAGAAGGGCTTTTCAATCAATACAGATAAGATTGAAGCTGTTAATAATAGGAAGAGACCAGAGAAGAAGACTGATATAAGGAGTTTTCTTGGACTTGTTGGTTATTACCAGAGATTCATTAAGGACTTCTCGTGGATGGCAGCACCTTTGACTAAGTTAACCATGAAGGATGTGAAGTTTTTCTGGTCCAACAAACATGAGGAAGAATTCCTTAAGGTAAAGGATTTGTTGACCAATGCACCTGTGTTAGTAGTTCCAGATGGAAACCAAGGTTTTGTGGAGTATACCTATGCATTGAGGACTGGATTAAGAGCTGTGTTGATACAGAAGGGTAAAGTTATTGATTACGCTTCACGAAAGCTCAGACCGCGTGAAGTGAGATATCCTACTCATGATTTGGTATTGGCTGCAGTTATCCTCGCATTGAAGATTTGGAGACATTATCTCTTAGGAGAGAGATACAAGCTATACACAAATTATATCTTTAAGTTATTTATTCTCTCAGAACGAGTTGAATATGAGGTAGCATAGGTAGTTGGAGTTTTAGAAGCATATGATTTTGGTATAGAGTATACACCTCAGAAAGGTAATAAGGTAGCGGATGCTTTTAGCCGAAGACATCAGAATGTGGTATTAGCCATGTTAGCATCATGGAAAGATTTAGAAGCGTTGACTACTTATAGTGTGCAGTTAAGGTCGACTGCTAGTTCTAGTCAGAGCACTGTCATGTTGTCCTGTTTGGAAGTTCGACCAGTGTTGATCGAAATAATTGCTTCTAAGAAGAAAGAGGATCCATTATTGGATGAGAAGTTTAGAAGGCCTGAGGTTGGAACTGAGATCAATGATCTGAAGGATTTTAGTCTTGACTAAAGGGGAAAAATGAGAAAGAAGTGATGATTATGTATTTCGAATGTTGGCATAAGGAAAGAAGTTCTTGGAGAATGTCATCGGTCCAAGTTCACGATTCATCCTGGAGGGACCAAGATGTATCAAGATATGAAGAGGAGCTTCTATTGGGATGCTATGAAGAAGGATGTTTGCTTGTAGCTTAAGCACTGTGCAAACCGTCAACAAGTGAAGGATGAACATCAGAAGCCTAGTGTGTTGCTTCAACCTTCGGAGGTAATAGTGTGGAAATGAGATTCAATATCCATGGATTTTATAGACGAGTTACCAAGGTCGAATAGAGGAAATGAAAGTATATAGGTCATAGTGGACATGTTGATCAACAGTGCCCATTTAATTCTACTTAAGTCAACTAGGACGACACCTATTTTAATTAAGTTATTTATGAAGAATATAGTCAAAATGCATGGAATTCCTAGTAGTATAGTAAGTGATGGAGATTCCTTATTCACTAGTGAGTTCTGGAAGAGTCTACAGGAGACTTTGTGTATCAAGCTCAAGATGAGTACCGCTTATCATCCGTAGACGGATGGGCATAAATAAGAGTTAACAAAATCTTAGAAGATTTGCTACGAACTTGTGTGGTAGATTTTGAGGGATCATGGAAAGCCATCTAAACTTAGTTGAGTTTTCTTATAATAATATTATCAGACTAGTATAGGAATGGCGCCATTTGAAACTTTGTACGGAAGCTGTGTAAATCACCAGCATGTTGGTTGGAGATTGAAGACAGATTAGTCTTAGGTCCAGATCTGGTTAGAGAGGCGATAGAGATAATTGAGTTGATCTAAGAGAGGATGAATGAAGCTCAATCCAGATAGAAGAGTTACACATATAAGAGGTGTAAAGACCTAGAATTCTCAGTTGGAGATAAGGTTTTCATTACGGTATCACCAATGAAGGGTGTTGTACGATTTGGAAAGTCAAGGAAACTAGCACCGAGATATGTTGGTCCATTCCTAGTTACAGAGAGGATCGGAAAGCTCGTATACAGAGTAGATTTACTGAGCAGTATGACAGGTGTCCATAATGTGTTTCATGTGTCTCATCTTCGCAAGTATGTGCATGATCTAGAGACTACTATTCCTCCGACAAGGTTGGAAGTGTAACAACCCTGTATTTTGTGATTATTTTATTGTATATTTTAATTATTTTAATATGAATTCCTGATTTAAAAACATTATTTTATTTATTAAAATAATAAATTTTGTTATTTAAGTATAAATTTTGATTCTTTTGTGAATTATAATTCCCAACATGAATAAATTGAATATTTTCCAAAAATGTGGATTTTAGTCAATATGGTCAAACTTTGACATTTAAATTTAAAATTCAAATATTTGAATATTTGAATTTTATCTTTTATTATGAAAATAAATTCAATTTCAAGAATACTTCTTTTCGTTTCGTTGAAATCCGATTAATATTGTGAAAGTTATGCTTTTTACAATATTGTATGTAAATTGATTTATTAAGCAAAATTATTTATTTTAATTTATATAAATAATATTTTTGTTTTCCATATCATGTTCTAATTTTTGTATATATATGTGTAACATGACATGTTATATATATATATATTTTATTCTTAAAACATTTTATAAGTATAGCTATAATTTTTCAATATTTACTATATATTATTTTAAATTTTTCATTCTAGTTTCAGTTTAATTAGCTATTTTCTTTATTTACTTTTATTTTTCTTAAATTATTTATTTATTTTCTTTTTCACTTTACTTTTTTGGTCTTTTATTTTTGTTTTACCGAATTTATTTGGTTTACCTTGATTTAAAAGAAATGGAAATTTAAAGAGTCAAAAGCCTTTCATTTTCTATTGACTTTTCATGTACTTGTCCTTTCATTTCTATTGCCACTTCATTTCTATCTTTTGTCTGTCCATTTCCTTATCTTAGCCGTGTATTCCTCTTCACTTTTCATGTGAAAAATTATCCTCATCCTCAAAATTCACAGCCATGCCAATTTCTGAATATTTTTGTAAATTTTATAATGGCTTCCTTTATCTTTCTTTCGTTCTTCTTTTCTATGATTTTGCCTTTGCTCTCTTCAAGCATAGCTCGGCCTAGCCTCTCCACCATCGTCTCCATCATCACCTCCACCATCTACAGTAGCACCACCTCCTCCTCCTCTGACCATGACAGGCCGTGACCACCCATTGATGCTAGCACATCAAACTTTGCACAAAACTCCTCCAAATTGCCTAACCGAGCCACATACTTCACCTATCCCTTCATCAATCACTACGGCCACCACCATAGCCACCACCACACTACCTTTGACCATCACTTCAACCAACTCCACATCTGACCTGACCTGTACTAGCCTGGGCCGAGCCTAATTGACCCTTTGGCCAAGCCTAAAGTTGAACAAAACCTACCCCTCTTGGCCTTGAACCTATGTATGCTTCATGTTGCAACTTCTACATCTTCATCTCCTTGCTAGCCGTGCATTTTTTATGCCATACCCGAGCCAAAGCACATCATGGCCATGCACATGTTCTCCTAGGTCGAGCATTTAAATTGTAAAGGCAAGGTCAAGTCACTTTGCTCTTTGTTGCTTCCTATTTTTCAATTCATTTCAATGTGTTTTGTGTTGAATATTTATGTTATATTATCTTGTTTATTGGTTATTTACAAGATCAATATCTTAGCTCTCTCCACTCACTTGAATCAAATGTCGTGCTGTGTCATTCTATCGTGCTTTTTGGAATCTATTTTGTGTAGTTTGATTTGTTATCTCTAGCTTGAAGAGGTGAGTATTCACTTATGAAATTTATACTTATATAATTAGTGAATTGCCAACAAGTGAATGTGTAAAATTATTATTTCATGTTATACCTACCTGTGATATGAACCATATGATGTTAACGCTGTTTATAAATATGTCATATCATCTGTTACTGCCATATGTTGCTATGCTGTTTATTTATTTCTGTTTCTCACACTACAAGTTCTCTGTAGAATAGAATCACTATAGGGTGAAATGATACATACACGAATGGACTTTAGAATAGGGAAAAATCGATATGGGCTGAAACAATAGGCCTGAGCGATTTTTATTTTTTTTATTCATCTTGGGTTGCGGGTTTGAAATGATAGAACCCGGATTTTTCTTTGCAAATTACGGATTCAAATGATATATTATCTGTATCACTTGACCTAGGTTAGAAAATATTATAGAGACCCATGGTTATTATATATATATTTTTCTGGAATTTTAAAGTATTTTAAAATTGTATATTATGACATTTTGCTTTAAATTGAATTAAAAATGATTTTTATAAAGTATTAATGATTTTTATACAAGTTAAATATGTTAATAAATGGAAGGTTAAGTTGAAAATTGAAATATAAATTAATTTTGAAATTTGTGATTTTGTTTAAAATTGGAGTTTAAGTTAAGTAAATAAAATATGATAATTTGATTTAAATTTGAATTTAAATGACTTAATAAAGTGTTATTGATTTTTCTATGAATTAAAATAGTTAAATAAATGAATGCTTAAAAGTGAAATTTGAAATATAACTTGACTTGGAAATGTGAAATTTGGTTTTAAAAATAAAAGTTAAGTTAAGAAAATAAAATGGAAAATTAAGTTTATATTTTGAAATGGTAATTAAAACTAAATTATTAAGTTAATTTTTAAATTGCAAAGAATGGAAAATTTGTATGCTTGAATTTAATAAGTGAATTATTTTAAAATTTTGATTTTATGTATAAATTTACGTTATAAAAATCATAAATTAAAGGGTATTTCAAATGACCATTTTAAAGTGAAAAAAATGAAATTTTATAAGTTAAAATGGTTTAAATTGGAATTTTATTATTGCTGAAATGGTATTGAAAAGCTGGAAATTGAATTAATAGCATTCAAAAATGCTATCATTACTGAAGTTAACATAAAATCTGTTATAAAGGATATTATAGCACTTTGTAAGTGTTATAGTTGATGCAAGTGAACTAAAAGGATAAAATTAACTATGGCTATTGCAGCACTTGGTAAGTGCTGTAGTTGCAGAACTAAAACTTGAATCTGAAATTAAAAAAAGGGCTATTGTAGCACTTATAAGTGCTGTAGTTGGCTGAAATGAGATTTTTGAATATAGCTGAACTATTACAGCAATTTTCGAATGCTGTCTTTGCTGAATTGAATTGTTTTCAAATGTAACTTACCGTAGCCTAAGTGCCGCGAAAGCTCAAAATTTCACTGTTTTAATGTATTTAAGTGAATAAATTAACTATGAAAAGGTTAAAATTTTTGGGAATTTAATATTTGATTTGAAGGTATAATGACTCCACCTTTTAATGGTTTAAATGAATGATTTTATTTCGAAATTATAAACCATTTTGGAATTTTAACCACGGGCACACTTCTCTGAATGCCTTGTGATTTTTAAATTGTACACCTTCAATTTGAGAGTGTGACTAGTGGTGAGCGATTGCTGCAACTCTGCGCTACCCTAGCCACATTAGCACTGTTATTTGCATAGTTTACTTTAATATAGGCTCCTCTATGATAGCGTTTATTACTGTTTAATTGATGGTTTAACGGATCCTTAGAGGATGGGCGATCCCAAACATCCTTTAAGTTATTGTGCATTATTACTACAGTTCACTTGAGTTGGTTTACATTATATAAGTATGTATGTCCTGACTCGAGTGTTTTGTGTTTTACTTTATGCTCGGGTCAACCCGAGTATTCACAGCTTTGTATTTCTCTTTCTGAAGCTAGGAATAGCTGGAGATTCTGCTTATCTAGTCATTCATCTATTTCTGTTTTAGTTCATCTATTTCAGCTCTTGTATTAGTAGACTTCTATGTATTTGGGATTTCTATTGTGTTTGTTTTCAAACGGATATTATGTATTTTGTTTTGAGATTTTGTTATAGTAGCTTCATGAAAAACTATGGTATTTTTATTTCCGCTGCGAGTTATTCTGATATTTCTATGACTGTGATTCTGTGATTGGTTTTATTTTCTCCAAATTTTATTACAATGCGGTATTTTGAGCAATTCAAGTCTGATATGTGCGGATGCGAATGGCTGAAAATATCGGATTGTTACAGTTGGTATCAGAGCTTTGGTTTTAGGCAAACCTTAGCCTGCGAAGCAAAAACTCATTAGAGATAGGGTAGAGATACCTTAGAATGAGTGAAATCAATCTCAGAATCATTTCTTTGTGAGAGAACGTATTTTCGAAGTATAAAATAATTTCCAAATGATTTTAAAGGATTTCCAAAGATTATATTGGTATAAATTTTTTCTTATTTTGAAATCAAGATTTTCTAAACTTCATCCCTTCTGTATTCACCTTGCTAGTAATCTCTTGGTTAGGATTCTTATCGATTAGGATTCCTTAAACTTTGGAACGCTCCCACTTGTTCTGAAATCCAGTCTTTTCTTCCCTATTTGTTATCCTTTGATTTTGGAGCATTCCATAACTCCACTTTGAATGAACTCTATAAAGATCGGTGATTCCACAAATCTTTGAATGATTTGTAAAGGGGGGAAACTCCTTTACAATTGGCATTAATTCACTGGAAATTTTTGTATCCTCGGTTTACGATGCAATCTATCTTCTGCTATACCAGGATTCTATCTCTGGTGACTGAATATTGATTTGCCTTAGATTTCTATTAATTATATTCCTAAAGTCACGATTGACTGGTTAAGGTCGCCGGCGATTGATATAGGCTTATCCATCTTCTATTTGGTAATTAAATTATCTCATATTCATTTTGAACTCATCTTCGAAACAGAATTCTATTTGATTAGAGTTCCTCTAAATTTGAATCTCTGTTTGTTTTGAAATCCATCCTTGAATCATCGCTTGGAAAATTTGTGTTTGGTTGTATTTTGAAATTGTGCATACATTTAAATTATTATTTTGATAAGGATGACCACATTTTATATATAAGTGAAATTTTTTTGAAAAGGATTATATACTTTTTAAACAAAAGAGAATTTGAAGCTTCGAAAGGATTTGAAATTTTGAAATTTTTATAAGAATTTGATTTATATAAAAATGATTTATAACTGAAGGGTTTTGAATTTGAATTTCTAGGAATTGAACTCCGGTGTTTTGAAATCGGTTTTAAGATTTTGGAAAATATATAATAATAATACGAATTAAAGATATTTTTCAAATAAGAAATATTTCAAATGTATTTGAATGAGTTCCAATGTTTTTGAAGAGATTTCAAAGAAGTATCAAGAAAATAGAAGTCCAGAACTCACTTGTATCGTTGGAAAATAATTTCGGTGATGAGTGCACGCATCGTCGACATTGATTTTCGAGTTTCAGAGTGGGGGAGAGGCCACTTTTGTAGCTTTGCTATGCGAGTGATTTTGTGAAAAAAATTTGATTTCAGATTTCAGAGTATAGTTTGATATTCGAAAGATATATGTGTATATATATATATATATATATTTGAAATGATTTAAAGTAAGCTGGTGTTCAGTCCTCGAGTTTCAGATTTGCCTTAGTATAACCTTATCTATTGGAATTGGTTTACTGATTTGTTGCTAATTTCCCACTCTTGGATTGGAAAATTTGGTTTCTCCGACTATTTTGAATGTTCGAACGCTTCCAAATCAAGGTTTAATTTTTAAAGCTTAGTAATTTTCAAAAGGTAAATTGGATTTTCCATATATGGAAATAAATAGTTTTGTAACGACCCGAAATTTTCGATCCCGAAAACTCCAGATAGTTAGGAAAAGAAGAAAAGAGATAGAGAATAGAAACACCAACATCTCACATTCGCAGTTGATAAAATATAATATCAAATAATAACAGTTTACAAAAGAATTCTATATCTGTCAAATATATTTATAATACATCATAGTTACACACACACACACACACATATATATATATACTAGATATACACAATCATCATGTCTCATATATACAACAATATAATACAACGGAAACACTCCATACATTCTTGCCATCCGGCACACTTCTTGAGCTCTAGAACGTCCTTACCTGAAAATCTGTAATACTCGGTCTGACCCAAGCATTACATCAAAGTAACACCTGGTTCAGGCTGGCAACTAACGTGAGTAAACCCATCTAACATAGAATACAAAAGCATACAACTTATATAAACCCGAGGTAACTTATATCAATTTACAACTTCACAAGTTGTTATAGACATCACTTATTTCACACATCAATTTCTAAGTGCAAAAACTTAGATTAATGGGTCCAATTCACTTATGTAACGACCCGTAAATTTTCGATAATTAAAATAGCTAATTTAAAAGATTTCGTGATTTAATGTTAGAAAAAAATTTTGTAATTCGTTTGGAATAATAATAACTGGAATGAATTGCGACAATAATTATCCAAGTAATGAAAAATAAAAGCTACTTAGTGAATGCCTTTGCAATCAATAGTTGAATAGGATAGTAAATGTTGAATTCATTGGGTATAATAGAGTAATTGATTGATAAGAAAAATCTATTTAAAATTAAATATTGAATATTGAACAGGTAAACTGTTTAAATCAAATATTTAAAACTTATTGAATAATTGAATAACTATAAAATGAAAATAGTGTTCTAGATTGTGAATTGGTTTTAAAAGTTGAATCTTATAAGTTCAATTTCAATATTTCAAAAGATAATGAATTATTGGGTAATCGAAATTGTTCAAATTAAATATTTGGAAATTATTGAATAATTTAATAATGGGAATTGAATAACCGTATAATGGAAATAGTTGTTCTATAATTTAATTTGTTTCAAAAGTTAATTTTTTAAGTTCGTTTTGAATATTTCAAAAGATGGTGATTTAAGAATAATCAAATTTGTTAAATTTAATATTACAAATGTTTGAATAATTAAATTCCAAATTTGATATGATTTATTTGATATTGAAATTTAATATATGAAAATGGAGTGAATAATTGAAATTAGATTTAATATGGTTCAAATTGGTTTCCAAAGAGAACGTAAGTTATATTGGGATTATAATAGAGTTAATAAGATTTTAAAATTGGAATTTATTGGATAACCGAATAACGGGTTTAATATGATTAAAAATGATTTGTAAAATTTTATTTTATCGTATTTAAGTTAGAATGATGTTGTAGAACTTTTAAAATCGAATTAAAAGTAAATCTGTGAAAATTGAATATTTTAATATTTAATTATCGACTGGAAAATAGCTAATTTTCGAGCAGTCTCAGAATTGGACGAAACTAGTTCCATTGGATCCGTAATATTTTGTTATTATTGGATTTCAATTTTCGTAGCAATCGGAGTTTTCGTTTGACCGTGGCAGCTCGAAACGCATCGAAACTGTTTTAATATTAAATTGACGAGTTAAAATTCTCATTTTTCAAACAGTCTCGGATTTCGACGAAACTAGTTTCATCGGATCCGTAATGTCATATTATTGTAAGGTTTCAAATTTCGTATCAATCGGATTTACCGTTTGTCCGGGGCGAGCCAAAACGCATAGAAATTTGTTTAATCGGTTTAATTTAAATTTGATCGTTTATTTCCATAGCTCGCGCATACGATCGAATTAGCTTCCGAAACCTTTTCCATTGCGTTCGGAATGGGGGTATAACATTATGAATGCCTAGCGGCATGCCCTGATAGGGGTTCGAGATTTCGAGTTGCGTAGATCGAGGTATTTTGAAATTTAAATAAATATTTTAATTAGTCAAATCTCCTTTCAGCTGCTATCCCATCTTTTCACTGTACCTTTGACCCACTCAAACACGCAAAAGCCTCTCCTTTCCTTTTAATAACTGCACGCGAGCTTCAGGCAGAGAGAAAACATAAATCCAACTTCAAAAAATTCTTTCTCCTCAAATACTCGATTAAAAATCACGAAACCTTCTCTAAAAATCCTATTTCATCGTTTGCTTCGATCCTATATGCTTTTGGCCTGGTGCGACTTGGAGTTTGGGGGTGCGACAGTGAAGGCGTGTGGGGTTTTGAAGCTAGGGTTAAGCTTCAATTTGTTTTCATTCACCGATTCGAGAAATAAAGCTCGTATTTGGATTCTCCTCGTCGAATAGCATCTGGACGCACGTTTTGGTGGAGCTCGGTGGTGTCTTGGGGCGTGCGACCTACGCGTGGTCGAGAGGGGGATGCACGTGTCGCGTTTCACTGGGGGTGGCCGAGCTTGCTACTTTGTGGTCGAGATGATGGAGGCTTCGAAGAGAAGAAGATTGGCGAAGAAGGATTCGAGTTTCGTAAACTGTAGCTCCGTGTCACTTGAAATGTTGCACGCGTGTGAATGGGTTTCTCTGTTTCGTGTACAGGCAATTGGCTTCAGGAGTTTGGGAGGGATGGAGTTTTGTGGGCCGGGCCTTTTGGGTAATGTTTATTTTTTTTAAAAGAAATTAACTTGTTTTAAAATTCAAATGTCGATAACTTATAAAATGTATAACTTCACATATGAGGCCCGATTGAAACGAGACTTTTTGCATTGCGATCGTGATGATGATTGCTTCGAAATGAAATTGGTTTGGATGGATTTGGAGATAACTAAAATTTGGGATAAAATTGGAAGTCATCCGGTTTAGTTCCAAACCGGAACGCCTCGGTGACAACAGGAAATCAAGGTGAGTGTTTTATAACGCTCACAACGTACTAAATATCTCTTTGCTAGTTAAATTTGATATTATGAAGTGATATGAATTTTATTAGTCGTTGTTTGATAGAATTTAATTGTCATACAGATTGTCATTTGAATTAACCGTTGAAAATTAAATTGACAGTTAATTTGAAATTGAAATTGAATTGCGATTAAATTACCTGACATTGATAACTATGAAATTGCCATGAATTGTATTGTTTATTGGATGATGTATGTCGATGGATGTTATTGGTTGATAGTTAAATGTTTGGATGTTTATTTGCTTATATATATACTGTTATGCATACTTATGACACAGTGATTTGATTTAAGTGATATATATTCATCCTTGACATTTAATTGAAATAAATAATTACTTGGCCATAGGATAGAAAATTATATACGGACACCGAATTGGCTAAATTAATAATTTTTAAAATCGTCGATTTGAAATTTATTTAAATGTTTTGATTTAAAAGTTATAAATAGAAATCAATTTATAGAAATCGAATTTATCAAAAAATTGAGTTTGGAATGTTGAAATAAATTTTCGTTAAAAGAAATTGTTAATAATTAAAGTGGAGACTTTGGAATTTAAAAATGGGGATATGATTGAATTTCGAAAATTGATCTGTTTAAAGATTGAACCTAAATTCGAGCTTTGAATATTACTAAGTAAAAGCGATATAAAAATGATATTTTGAAATCGAGCTTGGAATTGAATCATATTCGAAATTGGATTTAAACTTGAATATTATTGGAAAATTTTGTTAAGTATTATAAATTGATATTGTGAAAAATCAAGCTAAAAATCGATATACATTGGAATTGAATAAGTTGAAGGTGAATGTAAAATTGAATCAATTTGAAGTCGAAGTTGACATTGATTTGAATTGAAATCGAAATTGAATCGGTAAATTGGAAATTGAAATTTATTTGAATTAGGAAGTTATAATTGAAATGGATTGGCTTTGAAGCTGTTTTAATTTGTTTTCCAAATTACTCTGTTATATAAACCATTTTGAATACTTAAACCATTTTAATTTATTTTTAATCTACTTAACCCAATTTAAATTATTTTAAACTAATTTATCTATTTTAAATCCATTTTAAAGATTTTAAGTATTTTTAACTATTTTAATTATTTAAACTACTTTTAAACTACTTAAACTATTTCCTAAAAATTTTCAAGCTGGTTAATAAGGTGAAATGTTTATATTTATACTTTGAATTTAAATACGAATTGAGTTAAATGAAGTTGCAACCTAAATTGAATTTCGAAAGGATTTTGAAATCGAAATGAGATATTGATGCGGAAAAAGATTTTGAAACGGAATCTTACATTTGAATAGATACGATGATATTTGAAATGGATTTGATTTTTGAAGCGAATATGATATTTTGATATCAATTATGAACCGATTTGAAATGTAAAAGAGCCAACGGTGTAATAATACGTAGTTATTAAAGAGACCGGGATCGGATATGGACACACTCTCTGTCGATACCGAAAACCACTTTAATAACTATTATACGCGGAGTGTTGATCCAAAATGAAGTGGATGGTTTGGTGAACGCGTTGACTGAAGAAAGAGAACGATATTGGATGACCCCTGACATGACTAAAACAGGAGCCGCGCCGGGCCATTGAGGTTCGCCACCTCTAGCGGACACGCTTCTTTGATACCATTTCTATTACATTTGTGATGTGATTTGGGTGCACCCCTTGATTTGGGTGCACCATTTCTATTACATTCGTTTTGTATATAAAGAAAAATTTTCAGAAATTATTGTGACTTATCTAGCTTACCTGGTTGTCAGGAATGAAAATATTGGTTATTATCATTAATTGGATATTGTAATTTAGTAAATAAGGTGAATTACAAAATGAACAATGATAAAACACTTGTGGAATGTTTAAGAAAGAAAATCCTATAAGAATATTTTATAAAAGTGACTTATAAATTAAAACAAATTTAAATTGGAAATATTGAATTTAAGACCTGGAGATAAAAAAAAATGGTTCTCCAAGTTTTGAAGAAAAATATAGTAATATTGGTTGGAAAAATATTTATGGGAAATATTTGGAAAGGATTTTAAGAAGGAATGAATTCAGTACTCCTCTCTTATGTCGCTGGAAAATAATTTCGGTGATGACTGGGCAGCATCATCGACGTTCATTTTCGAGTCTCAAAGTGGGGGAGACTTCTAAAAAGCTTTGCTTTTCTTTGAAATTATTTTGGGTAAATGGGTTTTGGTTTAAACTCCAAAGGTATGATTTGATATATTAAAGATATAAGTGTATATATTTATTTCAAACGTTTTGAAAAGAACCGGGCATTTAAATTTCTAAATTCTGTTAATTGATAATTTTCAAATTATTTGAATGAAATGTGAATAACCAAAGTTTATAAAATAAGAGGATTAAGATATCTAAGCTATTGTTTGGGAAAACTTTAAAGTCAAAAAGAAAAGAGGATTTAAATAAACCAAATTTGTGAACATTCTAATTAAGTAAAATGAAATTCTATAAATTTGTATAATACCAAATTTGCATTCTAATAACATATAATATGACTTACCAAATATTAAGAAGTTGAAATATTGTTTTGGATATGTAATGAGATATTGTACAAATAAACAGAACCTGAAAATAATTGAAGTATACAAGTAAGGAAAACTCAAAAAGGAATTAAAATGTATATAAATGAAAATTTGGTTGTGATAAAAAGGTTATATACTTAAATAATAACATGAAATGATGAATGGATAAATGGAACAAGTAAGTGAAGTTAAGAAAGAAGGCAAATGAATTGTATAATATCTTTTGTAAATTGGTTATAGAAAATAAATATAAATTGCAAAGGAATTTCTTATAGCTAAGAATCAATTGGAAAATGAAATTGAGTTTAATTAAATTATTTAGAATGTTTAAAATGAACTTGAGTAAGCAAATCCTATGATATGATGTTTAAGAAAAGATAATGTTAAAGAATATGCTATGTAAAGAAATGAATATACTAACTGAATAATAGATTGTGAGTAATTAAGTGAAAAAAAAAGAAGTCAATAAAATAATTTAATATAGATAAATTGGATAGAAATCTATTGGAAGGTAATACGTGAGATGGTACGTATATTATTTTATTCGCATAACGATCTGATCCAAATTCGAGCACAAAATTTCGAGATGATTTATATCGATCCAAGTTAGGATTTTTCACTCGATTTTTGACGGCAAACCCTGGATATGGATTTTTAATTTGATTCTGGAATTCTCTATCATAGTATATGGCTATGCAAGGAGAGTAACAGTTTCCAATCAAGGAACCAAATCTGAGTCCGCACTAGAGAGTCGGGTGAACGATACTAGTTGGAAGTGAAATTGTGTGATCGAATAAGCGATTAGATTGATATTGCTCACGGATGATATATGTACGGCTTACGGACTTAATTAAAGTTAATATTGGAAATTTAAGATGCCAAATATAAAATGATTCTTTTAAAATTTTATAACGGGATATATATATAAAAGAGATCAACCAAATTGAATGTAAAATTAATAATTTGATTATGTTGGGTATGATTTGGTTGTTATATGATTGTTAGTTGATTTTATATAATTCATTAAGTGATTAATGAAATTGAAAACTATAAATCATTGAAATCAAATTGGAAGTTAAATGAATTTAAATAGAATTTAATTTGTTTCAAATTGGAAGTGAACTAATGTAAATATAAATTAGTGAATGTTAACTAATTGAATTGAGAATGAATGTTAATAAAATCCAACGTTAATGAACCAACTGTGATTAAAATTGAAACCCAAGTCAATAAATATTAATGAGAAGCGAATTTATATTAATTGATTATGGATTTGTTGGATGATAGTTGGATGATAATTGATTTGCATTTGTTGTTTTGTTGCATTTGCTATGTTGGCACATGTAGTTGTTATGTTGCTATATGGTGTATATTGATATTATTTTCATATATGCATGTTTCTCATGGTTTGTTGAGTGTTTAGTAGGTGCGGATTGCGCTTGCTTCGCATTTGGAGCTCGCTTTCGCGCTATATTAGTCGTATATGCTCGCTAACAATATATAAGGTACATATCTCGGATTACATACCGTACTTTTACACTTTTTTTCCCTGCGGGATGCCTCATCACTTGATGAGATGAATATTTGTGATATATATACTGTCATTTTTTTTTCCGATCGAGCCGCGCAAAGGAGACTCTGCCGAAATTTTCCGTAAATCTGGGTGTTAGAAAATTTTTCAAGTTTTTTTTTTTAATTTTTTTTTTACTTGTTTTGATAACTAACTTTTAAAGTTAGAAAGCCGTTCGGAGTAACTTAGTGGAAGTGTTGTAACGATTTATAAATGAAATTTCATTGTCTTATAAGTTGATAACTTTGAATAAAATGTAGCTAATGTTGAATTCTATACTTAGTTCCTTTTCCCTTCTTTTTTTTCCTTTTCGGGGACGAAAAGTTTTGAGTGGGGGAGAGTGTAACGACCCGTTAATTTTCGATAATTAAAATAGCTAATTTAAAAGATTTCGTGATTTAATGTTAGAATAAAATTTTGTAATTCGTTTGGAATAATAATAACTGGAATGAATTGCGACAATAATTATCCAAGTAATGAAAAATAAAAGCTACTTAGTGAATGCCTTTGCAATCAATAGTTGAATAGGATAATAAATGTTGAAGTCATTGGGTATAATAGAGTAATTGATTGATAAGAAAAATCTATTTAAAATTAAATATTGAATATTGAACAGGTAAACTGTTTAAATCAAATATTTAAAACTTATTGAATAATTGAATAACTGTAAAATGAAAATAGTGTTCTAGATTGTGAATTGGTTTTAAAAGTTGAATCTTATAAGTTCAATTTCAATATTTCAAAAGATAACGAATTATTGGGTAATCGAAATTGTTCAAATTAAATATTTGGAAATTATTGAATAATTTAATAATGGGAATTTTGTAACGTACGCGATTTTTGTTGCCGAAAAACCGAATAGTTAGGGTTTTAAGAAAAAGAAAGAAGACAGAAGAAGAGATAAGAAGATAGAAAATAGAGAGAAAAGAAAATAGAAAATAGAACGGAATAGAAAACAACAGAACAATATCAAAATCTCACAATTCGCAGCCGAACAACATATAATAATAATAAATGAATAATCTTTAAACAAAGAACTATATCAGTTATTACATTATATCATATTACATTTCATTACATCAGAGTGTACAACAACAAACAACATCAAACAGCGGAAAAGAAATACTATATGAACTAGTAATAGCTATGCCATCTAGCTTGCCTCCAGCAACTCCTGAATTCCAGAATATTCTGATAAACCTAACTCTTGACTGCCCGTGTGGAAATTGGTGGGCACCCAGAGTTCAGGAAGGAAAACAATAAACTCCGAGTCAGTCATGTTACTGGTGTGAGAACTCAAAACAGTTTATTTATCTTTGAAAACAAAGTAGAGGAATATTTTTAAAGTCAATTCGCAATACTTTTAAAAATGAGACTACCATAAAGCCTCCCGCACACACACACATGCAAACGCAGAATCAGAGGAGATTTCTCCTTATGATAGTCAAAGATGCTTGATACGCATTTAAAAGAACATTTGATATTACTACTAGTGCATAGTGTAGGAAAATATTTCGAAGATAGAATAAAAATCTTAGCCAACATACGACCATTATCGTATGCCTACTATAGCTAACTATGTTCAATAGCAGGTTGCCGCCACATTCC
The DNA here is from genome assembly GCA_030765085.1 of Allium cepa. NCBI lineage: Eukaryota > Viridiplantae > Streptophyta > Magnoliopsida > Asparagales > Amaryllidaceae > Allium > Allium cepa. Next base: position 938,794,430 of record CM060935.1, read on the forward strand.
ATAGCAGGTTATACAACTAAAACCGTACAAGTCTCGTATTGTTTCTTTGGATTTCCAACGAATGGTCAGGCCAAGGAACTTCCCATTGCCACATGAGAACGCCTCTGGAAGGACGTCCCCGAGAACTTAACCAGATCTCTGCCAACACAAGGTCGGGTTACCTTTATCACTAGGTAACTACTACACGAATATGCCATCCCCCGGTCCTTTGGGACCTTTAACCGAGCGCTCGTAATCAACATCACACAATCATAAATTAAGTGTTTCAACATGAGTAAGTATCTGGGCTCCATACCATGATACCACCCTTTTCCAGAAGGAAATGCACATACCCTAAAGGGAGCTACCCCTCATAACCTTGCCGCATCTTTCCTGTTTTGACCATTCCGGGGTGTGAGGCTCGACGAAGTCTCGTCCACAAAGACACACTTTATACAAAAGCCATCCTTTGGGTCAACAAATGATCATAGAAATGATCACCAAGATAAACGATCAAACAAATGATCCTATCACAAATGATCAACACAATGATCATTTCACAGCAACACTCAGCATGTCACATTACCAAATTGGGAATATATCGCTGATAACCTTCAACTACATAACCTCTGAGCTCGTACGTCTCAGAGAAGGGTGTTAAGATAAGAGAATAAATTCTCCGCCACCAACATAAATATATTTGAAAGAAATCGGCTTTATATCTCAATTTGTAATGTCAGACATACAATCCATACAAGTCTGTTCCGTGCTCGAACAGAACCGAAGGCACTTACAAAGAAGTCCTTGCAATCCGGATATCCACAATCCTGATCGGATTCCCCATCACATATGGAGAACTCTATACCGGAGCAACTCGGTCCAGAGCCAATCGACAGGTCATCCTATCGCTCTCGCAAATACCCGGTCTTCACCACCGATCTTCAATGCTATCCATTACGTCGTATCACTATTCGGAATGGTTAATCCGAATAACGAGCGCAATAACTTAAAAATAAGTGTAGCATTCAAATTCAGCAAATCACAACAAATACCTTTCAAAGGTAATTATTGATAGTCGGTTATTGAACTATCAATGGATATGCACAACATCACCAGATTCCAAATAATTTTCCAAATTATTTATTTCCCAAAAATATCTTTACAAGATATATGTTTTCAATACTTCAAAAATAAATCAATATTTATTTTTAAACAAATTCCCCTTTCTTTTATAAATTCCATTGTGAATTTATATTCCAAAATATCAATGAATATACGATTTCAATTATTCATTTTCAATTTATCTTCAAAAAGATAAATTCTCAACATATTCACTTTATATTGGAAAACGTTTCCATACTTATTTAATAAGTAATTCACAATCTTTTTATTTTCTACACTCTGAAAATATTCAATATACTTTAATCGAAATTAAGTATATATTTCATTCTTTAAGGAAATCATTCTCTTAAACATATTTATTTGGGCCAAAACGAATGTTACGTAAAACATTGTTACGACAACCCAAAATCACTAGTATAGGGATTCGAAATTAAAATAGATATATAAATCCCAATACTATACAAAACATTTCCTTTCGGAAATCATTTACTATAACAACAGTGTTATAGTCCACCATTTCCTTCTATTTCTCGAAAACGTCTATTTCAACAACGAATGTTGAAATCTATGGTTTCGAATCTCAACATGTTTTGAAAACATCGTTAGATCGTTTTAATTCTATTTAAAATATCATATCCAAAACATTTTCTTTAACATATTATTCACTATTCAAAAACGTGAATATACTACGTTAACCAATTTCATCCTTTCTATTCATTTTATTTTTAAGGATTATTCACTGTGTAAACGTGAATATAACTCCATAAATAAGTTATAAAAATTAACTTATCAAAATTAGTCATTGCGAATTTATAAAACAATGTTTATAAATTCCATCTCTATTTATTTTATAACTACTTCCTTTATAAATCTCCTTTATTAACCTATTCGATTTATAACTCAATTATAAACCAAAAGTTCACATTATAAGTTAAATGCTTACAAAACGATTATTTTACAAAATCGTTCCTTTAAACTTCATTATTATAAATCTTATAACTTATAAGATTCAATTATTTATCTAAAACCATTCTTTTAATAACTTTACAAATTTTATAAACCTACTGCTTATAAAATTCCATTTATAACTTCACCGTTTATAATTCTATAAATTTCATTCATTTATGAAATTCATTCACAATTCATTCTAACACTTATAAAAATTCATTTTATAATTCCAAATATTTTAATTTATAAATTATCAATTTATAAATCTTTTATATAAATCAATTTATATTATTCTTTTAAAACGTCTTTAAACTCCTTTATAATTTCATCATTTTGATTTATAAAATAATCAAATTTTATAAATCCTATATTTCAACTTTTTATACTAAATTCAAAAATCCTGATTTAAACCATTTTATAAAATCATTAACCCGTATTTTCAAAAATCAATCTTTAACTGTATTTCTCAAAATCATAATTTTATAACATTAAAATTATACGTTTATTTATTTAAAAATGAATCAATTCCAGAAATATTTTATAAACGTATACTCTTCAAAAATCACTTTAAAAATCCTTTTAAAATTCCAAAATTTGGTCCAATGATGCTACACACCAAATAGTCAATCACGACAACAACGATATCATATATCGATATGATAATCCATCAAATATCAAAATATCTGAAATCAAATAAATACTGTTGAGGAATCCAGTTGGATCCCTCCAACCTGTTTTTCTGCATCCACAAACATTAGCACAATACCAATTCCGTTCCAGTACGGAATTATCGCGGTATATGAGATTTAAAATATTATCCGCTTAATAGACGGCGCAATAGGGTCTCATCCGCTATACAATGCGGGAAATCTACAACTGCAATATATACATATGCCAATATATATATATTGCTATTATATATAATACCAATTTCACTGTTTATGAAATATTCGCGGTATATGTTTTTAATAAATAACATCCGCATACTAACGGCGCATAATGTCTATTTTAACAATCAATAGATAACAATCATCATTCAAACATGCATTCAATAATTTTAAATCTAACTATTTAAAATTAAAATCGAAACCGATTCGATTGAGTGAGAAGTTCTCACCTTGATTTCAATTTCGTTTTAGCGATTTATTTCAAATAAAATTAAACGGACGTTTAATTTTACCCGAAATTCTCACTAACTCCAAACGACTCCAATCCAATTACATAGCGTAGTTCTCGTCCATACGATTCCAACGCAACTGTTTCGCGCGTTTTCGACCTCGTATGAAAAAGATATGATTTTTACAAGTTTTACACGATTTTTATATAACTAATTACAACAATTTATTTATAATTTTAAACCTACACTATTCTCAGCCCTTGGATCCACTGCCTTCCCATCATCACCGTGCGTTCCTTTTCCCTCAACTCACGTATGCACGCAGTAACATAGCCGAACCCATCTTCAAATCCTAACCCTAATACACGCGACATATACAAGCACCTCCAGGCCGATCAGGGAACACCAATCGATAGCCCACCCCCTACTCCATCAACGCCCCCACTATGGTCGAGCTCGGCCCTACCCTCCTCATGAAAAACCGTGCGCAACTTCAGCACTTCTAGCTCGATTTGCCGTTGATTCGTGAAGTCGTTTTAGATCATGACCGTTGAACAGCTAGTTCGCAACATGATCTACAAGTTTCATGTTGAAGGATTCTTGAATTGGTTGATGGATTTGGAGGAATTTGAGGAGATAGAACTGTAAATTTCGGTCATACATTCATAACTGGCGGCTAGGGTAAAGGATTAGGGTTTTAGTTTTTTTTTTATTTGATGGAAGAGAGGGGCTATTTATAGAAAATTATTGAACACTATTCATCCCGGATTTTCCGAACTCCGATTCACGCGCGGTGACTGACGTTTCTAGGGTTTACCCCGCGTTCCGGACGCAATGAAACAGGTTTCGAAAGCTAATTCGGTCATCTGTGCGAGATATGGAATTAAACGTTCAATTTAAATTAAACCGATTTAAACTATTTTCTAGGCGTTTTAGCTTGCACCGGACAAATGGTAAATCCGATTGACACGAAATTTGAAACCATATAATAATATCACATTACGGATCCGATGAAACTGGCTTCGTCAAAATCCGACACTGTTTGAAAAATGACTATTTTAACTCGCCAAATTAATATTAAAAACAATTTCGATGCGTTTCGAGCTGCCATGATCAAACGATAACTCCGATTGCTACGAAAATTGAAATCCGGTAAAACTAACTATTACGGATCCAATGGAACTGGTCTCATCCAATTCTGAGACTGTTCAAAAATTGGCTAATTTCACTAGTCGATTAAATATTAAAATATTCAATTTTCACAAATTAACTTTTAATTCGATTTTAGAAGTTCTAAAATATCGTTCTAACTCCAATATGATAAAATAAAATTTTACAAATCATTTTCAATCATTTTCAACTCAAATTTCAATTATTTCCTGTAATTTAACATATTAAATTATCGATTTAATTATCCAATTAAATCCAATTATTCGAAATAAAATTTATTCGACTTATAAATTCCACTTATTAATATTTAAAATTAATTAAATATTCAAATTTAAATTAATAAAAATTCTGGGTCGTTACATACTTCCCCCCTTAAAAGAATTTCGTCCTCGAAATTACTAAGTAAGAAAAGTTACAGAATCTATTAACTTTCCCAAAATTCATAGTTAAATTTCTTACAATACTTTTCTAAGTTTTCAAATCATACTTAGTTATCTTTCCAAAAACAAACTACTATCGTTTAACTTTCAATTCTAAATCAAAGTTATAGTTTTCAAAAATTTTCCAATTTTCTCAAAAATATTCTAACGCCTTAAATTTTCGGAAAAATTCGCCATAGTCTCCTTTGCGCGGCTCGATCCAAAAAAAAAAGTGACAGTATATATATCACAAATATACATCTCTTCAAGTAATGAGGCATCCCGCAGGGAAAAAAGTACAAAAGTACGATATTTAATCCGAGATATGTACCTTATATTTTATTAGCAAGCATATATGGCTAACATAGCATGAAAGCGAGCTCCAAATGCGAAGCAAACGCGATCCGCTCCTACTAAACACTCAACAAACAACATGAGAACATGCATATATGAAAATAATCTCAATATACATCATATTGCAACATAATAACTATACATGCCAACATAGCAAATGAAACAAAAGCAATATATTCAACCATCAACCAACTAGCATTCAACTAATTCATAACCAATAAATATTCATTCATATTCTCATTAATATTCAATGAATTGGGTTTTCAGTTTAATCACATTTGATTCATTAACAGTGGATGTTCTTACTAACATTCATTTTCAATTAGTTTATATTCACTAACTCATATTCAAGTTGGTTCACTTCCAAATCAAATTCAATTCTATTTAAGATTCATTTAACTTCCAATTGGATTTCAATTACTTTAGCTTTCAATTTCATTAACACTTAATGAATTATATACAATCAACTAACAATCATATAACAACCAATGTATATTAATTACAACCAAATTCCTTTGCTTAAATTCATTCAATTTGGTTTAACACCTTTACTTTCAATTGGTTCAATTAAATTGATTTGCATTCAATTATTCAACTTCCAATAACATTAGATTTTTAATGAATTAACACTTACACTTACATTCATTATTTCATATCAACTTAATTTACATTCAATTGATTAACTTACATTTAATCCATTCATTCAATTCAATTACTAAAGTTGAATTTCATTTACATAACTCAAGTTCACATTTATCACTTAACTTTATTAATTTACTTTGATACCAATATCAACTTCATTCTACATCTCTTAAGTTATACTTCATTTTATAAACATCACTTGGTTTTACATAACTTAAATTCCCACTTATAATCAATTCAGCTTCCAAATTCTAAAGTAAATTTCCATTTAACTTTAAATTCATTTTTATTTACAACTCATGTTCACAAATATATTCATATAGTTTCACTTCTTATATATATAAGTTTATTTCTCAATTGTAAATCACTTTAATTATAATTCAATCTCTTATATTTCTTTTGCTTATACAATTATTCTTCAATTTAGATTATTCAAACATCTAAACAATCAACTTATATACACTTTAATAATTCTAAAAAATTATTTCTTGATATATAAAATATACTCAAGGTAAAAATTATTTCATTTACCCAATTTAAAACAATATTGTGTCGAATTGTTCTGTACAAGTATTTAGAGATCCCTATCAACAACGTTAATTACTCGTATTAACCAGAATCTATATACCACTCAACAAACCAATCATCACAATATAAAACAATTTTATATTCACTAACAAATACGCACTCGTATCTATTATTACACTCAAACTAATTCTAGAGCACTACTAACTCTATCTCTAATGAGTAATACCCAACAGAACCATGGTTGTCGCTTAACCATATGCTCTGATACCAAATGTAACGTACGCGATTTTTCGTTGCCGAAAAACCGAATAGTTAGGGTTTTAAGAAAAAGAAAGAAGACAGAAGAAGAGATAAGAAGATAGAAAATAGAGAGAAAAGAAAATAGAAAATAGAACGGAATAGAAAACAGTAAAACAATATCAGAATCTCACAATTCGTAGCGGAACAACATATAATAATAATAAATGAATAATCTTTAAACAAAGAACTATATCAGTTATTACATTACATCACATTACATTTCATTACATCAGAGTGTACAACAACAAACAACATCAAACAGCGGAAAAGAAATACTATATAAACTAGTAATACGCCATGCCATCTAGCTTGCCTCCAGCAACTCCTGAATTCCAGAATATCCTGATAAACCTAACTCTTGACTGCCCGTGTGGAAATTGGTGGGCACCCAGAGTTTAGGAAGGAAAACAATAAACTCCGAGTCAGTCATGTGACTGGTGTGAGAACTCAAAACAGTTTATTTATCTTTGAAAAAAAAATAGAGGAATATTTTTAAAGTCAATTCGCAATGCTTTTAAAAATGAGACTACCATAAGGCCTCCCGCATACACACACACATGCAAACGCAGAATCGGAGGAGATTTCTCCTTATGATAGTCAAAGATGCTTGATACGCATTTAAAAGAACATTTGATATTATTACTAGTGCATAGTGTAGGAAAATATTTCGAAGTTAGAATATAAATCTTAGCCAACATACGACCATTATCGTATGCCTACTATAGCTAACTATGTTCAATAGCAGGTTACCGCCACATTCCATAGCAGGTTATACAACTAAAACCGTACAAGTCTCATATTGTTTCTTTGGATTTCCAACGAATGGTCAGGCCAAGGAACTTCCCATTGCCACATGAGAACGCCTCTGGAAGGACGTCCCCGAGAACTTAACCAGCTCTCTGCCAACACAAGGCCGGGTTACCTTTATCACTAGGTAGCTACTACACGAATATGCCATCCCCCGGTCCTTTGGGACCTTTAACCGAGCGCTCGTAATCAATATCACACAATCATAAATAAAGTGTTCCAACATGAGTAAGTATCTGGGCACCATACCATGATACCACCCTTTCCCAGAAGGAAATGCACATACCCTAAAGGGAGCTACCCCTCATAACCTTGCCGCATCTTTCCTGTTTTGACCATTCCGGGGTGTGAGGCTCGACGAAGTCTCGTCCACAAAGACACACTTTATACAAAAGCCGTGCTTTGGGTCAACAAATGATTACAGAAATGATCACCAAGATAAACGATCAAACAAATGATCCTATCACAAATGATCAACACAATGATCATTTCACAGCAACACTCAGCATGTCACATTACCAAATTGGGAATATATCGCTGATAACCTTCAACTACATAACCTCTGAGCTCGTACGTCTCAGAGAAGGGTGTTAAGCTAAGAGAATAAATTCTCCGCCACCAACAGAAATATATTTGAAAGAAATCGGCTTTTTATCTCAATTTTTAATGTCATACATACAATCCATGTAAGTCTGTTCCGGGCTCGAACAGAACCGAAGGCACTTACAAAGAAGTCCTTGCAATCCGGATATCCACAATCCTGATCGGATTCCCCATCACATATGGAGAACTCTATACCGGAGCAACTCGGTGCAGAGTCAATCGACAGGTCATCCTATCGCTCTCGCAAATACCCGGTCTTCACCACCGATCTTCAATGCTATCCATTACGTCGTATCACTATTCGGAATGGGTAATCCGAATAACGAGCGCAATAATTTAAAAATAAGTGTAGCATTCAAATTCAGCAAATCACAACAAATACCTTTCAAAGGTAATTATTGATAGTCGGTTATTGAACTATCAATGGATATGCACAACATCACCAGATTCCAAATAATTTTCCAAATTATTTATTTCCCAAAAATATCTTTACAAGATATATGTTTTCAATACTTCAAAAATAAATCAATATTTATTTTTAAACAAATTCCCTTTTCTTTTATAAATTCCATAGTGAATTTATATTCCAAAATATCAATGAATATACGATTTCAATTATTTATTTTCAATTTATCTTCAAAAAGATAAATTCTCAACATATTCACTTTATATTGGAAAACATTTCCATACTTATTTAATAAGTAATTCACAATCTTTTTATTTTCTACACTTGGAATATATTCAATATACTTTAATCGAAATTAAGTATATATTTCATTCTTTAAGGAAATCATTCTCTTAAACATATTTATTTTGGCCAAAACGAATGTTACGTAAAACATTGTTACGACAACCCAAAATCACTAGTATAGGGATTCGAGATTAAAATAGATATATAAATCCCAATACTATACAAAACATTTCCTTTCGGAAATCATTTACTATAACAATAGTGTTATAGTCCACCATTTCCTTCTATTTCTCGAAACGTCTATTTCAACAATGAATGTTGAAATCTATGGTTTCGAATCTCAACATGTTTTGAAAACATCGTTAGATCGTTTTAATTCTATTTAAAATATCATATCCAAAACATTTTCTTTAACATATTATTCACTATTCAAAAACGTGAATATACTACGTTAACCAATTGTAACAACCCGCATATTTATCGATTTTATATTTAAATATTTTATTTAAATATTTTGTCGTTAATCGGATATTGGTCCGAAAATCTACTTTTTGCAAACGGTCAAATTAGGACTCGAGACCACTTCCAATGAGTTCGAAATGCCGTTTACAATTTTTTTAAGTATAAACATTGGTAGGTTTGGAGTTAGTGGAGTTTCACTAAGTTTTCCCGCTTTGGACTTTGGGTTAGATTGCCATTATAACTCAAGCCCAAACCCCCTTCCTTCTTCTCACTCTTCATAAATTTCCTAACAACCAAGCTTTTGCATTAATGGTGAGTGGAAGAGGAAATTAAAACTCCAAGCTTAGGTTTCAACTTTAAATCCATCATTCAACTCCAAAATCAAAGTGAAGACATTGGATTCCAGCTTGTAGTTGCTTCTCCATTGTTTCAAGCTCCTTCTTCATTGAATTTGTGCAAAGGTGAGATTTTTATCTCACAAATCTAGTCTATAACTATATTGGACTGTTGGGAATGATTCCCTATCACTTTCGCATGCACATTTGCCTTTGGTTTGGATTGGATTGCCAAAAAACTAATTTTTAGCATTTTTGGAAATTTCCTGCACTTAGCTCGTTCTGGCCACTTGACTCGTTCGATGATAGGTCGCAAGGTCGCTGGGTCGTAGGTCGCAGGGCTTTAGGTCATTCTGGAAATATTGGCACTTCGAAGTTAGGTCGCTCACGAGTTAATCCTTAAGTCGTAGGTCGCTCACGAGTTAATCCTTAAGCCGTAGGTCGCTCACGAGTTAAGCCGTAGGTCACTCGCGAGTTAAGCCTTAGGCAGTAGGACGTTCGCGAATTAAGCCTTAGGTCGTTTGGCCTTCATAATGTTAGGTCGCAACCTCTGTTAGGTCGGCCATGTTAGGTCGCAACCTCTGTTAGGTCGGCCATGTTAGGTCGCTCCTGGCCTAACCCTTAAGTCGTTCGACTCTTAGGTCGTAACACTTAGGTCGCTCGCCTCTTAAACCGATAGGTCGCATGACCTGTATACTTTTAGGTCGTTAGACCCTTGAGTCATTAGGTCGTTAGACCCTTGAGTCGTTAGGTCGTATGACCTTATAACCCTATAGGTTAGGTCGCTTCAGTTGGGTCGCTCGCGAGTCAACAATAGGTCGTTTGGCCATAGCTCGTTAGGTCGTATGACCTTATAACCCTATAGGTCGTTGGACCTTTAACTCGTAGGTCGTTGGACCTTATCCCGATAGTTCGCTTGACCCCTTAGACCCTTAGGTCGTTAGACCTCATTTTGTCTTCATTAGGTCGTACCGTTTTGGACTTGATTTTTGAAGCGAACATGATATTTTGATATCAATTATGAATCGATTTGAAAAGTAAAAGAGCCAACGGTGTAATAATACGTAGTTATTAAAGAGATCGGGATCGGATATGGACATACTCTCTGTCGATATCGAAAACCACTTTAATAACTATTATACGCGGAGTCTTGATCCAGAATGAAGTGGACGGTTTGGTGAACGCGTTGACTGAAGAAAGAGAACGATATTGGATGACCCCTGACATGACTAAAACAGGAGCCGCGCCGGGCCATTGAGGTTCGCCACCTCTAGCGGACACGCTTCTTCGATACCATTTCTATTACATTTGTGATGCGATTTGGGTGCACCCCTTGATTTGGGAGTGTTGTTTCGCGGTGTTGGGGTAGCTGCTGGCTATGATCAACATCAGTCCGGATCACGCAACTACTAGTATCCTAGTTGGTATCGCCTCATGTACCTTGTCATACTGATTATCCTATTCGCGACCACTACTTTTTGTTTTGTGTTATACCTATGGGGTACCCTCTGATAACCACCAGTTTACGGTGGGGCTTACGGTGCTGTATAGACTATGGCATTATAAAATGTGTTAAGGGGGATTATGGTAACGCCTTAACGCTATTTTAATACTTTATATTACTGATAGGCATTATCTACTTAGCGTACATTACTACATACTAGATAGTTTAATGAATCCTTGAGAGATGGAAAACCCCGTAACATCTCTTGAGTTATTGCACGCACGTTGACAGTGGATATGAGATGTCAAACCCCGTAAACATCTCTGACGCCGTTACACTCATATTTATTTACGATTGATTTAACTTTCATAAGGATATTTTAGTCCTGACTCGAGTGTTTTGTCTTTTCATTACGCTCGGGTCAGTCCTGAGTTTTTCAGATTTTTGAAGATCTATTCTGGAGGATGAAGACGAAGATTTGGTATACTATTACTATTATAACCCTTGCATCATGTTATCTGCTGCATTATTTTATTTGTTCTGTTGTATATGTATAACTCTGATAAATGTTGTATAAATAATTGTCAAAGTATAGTAAATAGCTTCATGAACTGTTTATTTGACTATTATATTTTATCGTTCCGCTACGAGATTCTGTGTTGTTTCATTTCCTTTATTTCTCTTTCTTTTCTTTTCTTATTTACCCCAATAACCATCTGCCCTTTTGAACGGTTTGGAATCGGCATGTGTATTTGATCGTCGGTTTAAACTGTCCAAAAAGGTGGGTCGTTACAGTTGGTATCAGAGGTTTGGTTTAGCGATAACCTTAGCTTTGTGGGGTCTGACTCTTTATAAATAGGGTAGTAATACCCTATGATGAGTCGATGAGTGTGTATATATATATATATGAGAGAGCGTATTTTTTAGTGATAAAATGTTTTATATTGTGTCGGTTGATTTGTTGAGTGGCTTATGGATTCTGGTCAATACGAGTAATTAACGTCATTGATAGGGATCTCTAAACAGTTAAACAGAACAATTCGACATAGTATTGTTTTGAAATTGGGTAAATGAAATAATTTTGCCCTAATTATATTTTGTATATAAAGAAAAATTTTCAGAAATTATTGTGACTTATCCAGCTTACCTGGTTGTTAGGAATGAAAATATTGGTTATTATCATTAATTGGATATTGTAATTTAATAAATAAGGTGAATTACAAAATGAACAATGATAAAACACTTGTGGAATGTTTAAGAAAGAAAATCCTATAAGAATATTTTATAAAGGTGACTTATAAATTAAAACAAATTTAAATTGGAAATATTGAATTTAACACCTGGAGATAAAAAAAAATGGTTCTCAAAGTTTTGAAGAAAAATATAGTAATATTGGTTGGAAAAATATTTATGGGAAATATTTTGAAAGGATTTTAAGAAGGAATGAATTCAGTACTCCTCTCTTATGTCGCTAGAAAATAATTTCGGTGATGACTGGGCAGCATCATCGACGTTCATTTTCGAGTCTCAAAGTGGGGAGACTTCTAAAAAGCTTTGCTTTTCTTTGAAATTATTTTGGGTAAATGGGTTTTGGTTTAAACTCCAAAGGTATGATTTGATATATTAAAGATATAAGTGTATATATTTATTTCAAACGTTTTGAAAAGAACCGGGCATTTAAATTTCTAAGTTCTGTTAATTAATAATTTTCAAATTATTTGAATGAAATGTGAATAACCAAAGTTTATAAAATAAGAGGATTAAGATATCTAAGCTATTGTTTGGGAAAACTTTAAAGTCAAAAGGAAAAGAGGATTTAAATAAACCAAATTTGTGAACATTCTAATTAAGTAAAATGAAATTCTATAAATTTGTATAATACCAAATTTGCATTCTAATAACATATAATATGACTTACCAAATATTAAGAAGTTGAAATAATGTTTTGGATATGTGATGAGATATTGTACAAATAAACAGAACCTGAAAATAATAGAAGTATACATGTAAGGAAAACTCAAAAAGGAATTAAAATGTATATAAATGAAAATTTGGTTGTGATAAAAAGGTTATATACTTAAATAATAACATGAAATGATGAATGGATAAATGGAACAAGTAAGTGAACTTAAGAAAGAAGACAAATGAATTGTATAATATCTTTTGTAAATTGGTTATAGAAAATAAATATAAATTGCAAAGGAATTTCTTATAGCTAAGAATCAATTGGAAAATGAAATTGAGTTTAATTAAATTATTTAGAATGTTTAAAATGAACTTGAGTAAGCAAATCCTATGATATGATGTTTAAGAAAAGATAATGTTAAAGAATATGCTATGTAAAGAAATGAATATACTAACTGAATAATAGATTGTGAGTAATTAAGTGAAAAAAAAAGAAGTCAATAAAAATTAGTATAGATAAATTGGATAGAAATCTATTGGAAGGTAATACGTGAGATGGTACGTATATTATTTTATTCGCATAACGATTTGATCCAAATTCGAGCACAAAATTTCGAGATGATTTATATCGATCCAAGTTAGGACTTTTCCACTCGATTTTCGACGGCAAACCCTGGATATGGATTTTTAATTTGATTCTGGAATTCTCTATCATAGTATATGATTATGCAAGGAGAGTAACAGTTTCCAATCAAGGAACCAAATCTGAGTCCGCACTAGAGAGTCGGGTGAACGATACTAGTTGGAAGTGAAATTGTGTGATCGAATAAGCGATTAGACTGATATTGCTCACGGATGATATATGTACGGCTTACGGACTTAATTAAAGTTAATATTGGAAATTTAAGATGCCAAATATAAAATGATTCTTTTAAAATTTTATAACGGGATATATATATAAAGAGATCAACCAAATTGAATGTAAAATTAATAATTTGATTATGTTGGGTATGATTTGGTTGTTATATGATTGTTAGTTGATTTTATATAATGCATTAAGTGATTAATGAAATTGAAAACTATAAATCATTGAAATCAAATTGGAAGTTAAATGAATTTAAATAGAATTTAATTTGATTCAAATTGGAAGTGAACTAATGTAAATATAAATTAGTGAATGTTAACTAATTGAATTGAGAATGAATGTTAGTAAAATCCAACGTTAATGAATCAACTGTGATTAAAATTGAAACCCAAGTCAATAAATATTAATGAGAAGCGAATTTATATTGATTGATTATGGATTTGTTGGATGATAGTTGGATGATAATTGATTTGCATTTGTTGTTTTGTTGCATTTGCTATGTTGGCACATGTAGTTGTTATGTTGCTATATGGTGTATATTGATATTATTTTCATATATGCATGTTTCTCATGGTTTGTTGAGTGTTTAGTAGGTGCGGATTGCGCTTGCTTCGCATTTGGAGCTCGCTTTCGCGCTATATTAGCCGTATATGCTCGCTAACAATATATAAGGTACATATCTCGGATTACATACCGTACTTTTACACTTTTTTCCCTGCGGGATGCCTCATCACTTGATGAGATGAATATTTGTGATATATATACTATCATTTTTTTTTCCGATCGAGCCGCACAAAGGAGACTTTGCCGAAATTTTCCGTAAATCTGGGTGTTAGAAAAATTTTCAATTTTTTTTTTTAATTTTTTTTACTTGTTTAGATAACTAACTTTTAAAGTTAGAAAGCCATTCGGAGTAACTTAGTGGAAGTGTAGTAACGATTTATAAATGGAATTTCATTGTTTTATAAGTTGATAACTTTGAATAAAATGTAGCTAATGTTGAATTCTATACTTAGTTCCTTTTCCCTTCTTTTTTTCCTTTTCGGGGACGAAAAGTTTTGAGTGGGGGAGAGTGTAACGACCCGTAAATTTTCGATAATTAAAATAGCTAATTTAAAAGATTTCGTGATTTAATGTTAGAAAAATTTTTTGTAATTCGTTTGGAATAATAATAACTGGAATGAATTGCGACAATAATTATCCAAGTAATGAAAAATAAAAGCTACATAGTTAATGCCTTTGCAATCAATAGTTGAATAGGATAATAAATGTTGAATTCATTGGGTATAATAGAGTAATTGATTGATAAGAAAAATCTATTTAAAATTAAATATTGAATATTGAACAGGTAAACTGTTTAAATCAAATATTTAAAACTTATTGGATAATTGAATAACTGTAAAATGAAAATAGTGTTCTAGATTGTGAATTGGTTTTAAAAGTTGAATCTTATAAGTTCAATTTCAATATTTCAAAAGATAATGAATTATTGGGTAATCGAAATTGTTCAAATTAAATATTTGGAAATTATTGAATAATTTAATAATGGGAATTGAATAACCGTATAATGGAAATAGTTTTTCTATAATTTAATTCATTTCAAAAGTTAAATTTTTAAGTTCGTTTTGAATATTTCAAAAGATGGTGATTTAAGAATAATAAAATTTGTTAAATTTAATATTACAAATTTTTGAATAATTAAATTCCAAATTTGATATGATTTATTTGATATTGAAATTTAATATATGAAAATGGAGTGAATAATTGAAATTAGATTTAATATGGTTCAAATTGGTTTCCAAAGAGAACGTAAGTTATATTGGGATTATAATAGAGTTAATAAGATTTTAAAATTGGAATTTATTGGATAACTGAATAACGGGTTTTATATGATTAAAAATGATTTGTAAAATTTTATTTTATCATATTTAAGTTAGAATGATGTTGTTGAACTTTTAAAATCGAATTAAAAGTAAATCTGTGAAAATTGAATATTTTAATATTTAATTATCGACTGGAAAATAGCTAATTTTTGAACAGTCTCAGAATTGGACGAAACTAGTTCCATTGGATTCATAATAGTTTGTTATTATCGGATTTCAATTTTCGTAGCAATTGGAGTTTTCGTTTGACCGTGGCAGCTCGAAACGCATCGAAACTGTTTTAATATTAAATTGACGAGTTAAAATTCTCATTTTTCAAACAGTCTCGGATTTCGACGAAACTAGTTTCATCGGATCCGTAATGTCATATTATTGTAAGGTTTCAAATTTCATGTCAATCGGATTTACCGTTTGTCCGGGGCGAGCCAAAACGCATAGAAATTCGTTTAATCGGTTTAATTTAAATTTGATCGTTTATTTCCATAACTCGCGCATACGATCGAATTAGCTTCCGAAACCTTTTCCATTGGGAATGGAGGTATAACATTATGAACGCCTAGCGGCATGCCCTGATAGGGGTTCGAGATTTCGAGTTGCGTAGATCGAGGTATTTTGAAATTTAAATAAATATTTTAATTAGTCAAATCTCCTTTCAGCTGCTATCCCATCTTTTCACTGTACCTTTGACCCATTCAAACAAGCAAAAGCCTCTCCTTTCCTTTTAATAACTACACGCGAGCTTCAGGTAGAGAGAAAACATAAATCCAACTTCAAAAAATTCTTTCTCCTCAAATACTCGATTAAAAATCACGAAACCTTCTCTAAAAATCCTATTTCATCGTTTGCTTCGATCCTATATGCTTTTGGCCTGGTGCGACTTGGAGTTTGGGGGTGCGACAGTGAAGGCGTGAGGGGTTTTGAAGCTAGGGTTAAGCTTCACTTTGTTTTCATTCACCGATTCGAGAAATAAAGCTCGTATTTGGATTCTCCTCGTCGAATAGCATCTGGACGCACGTTTTGGTGGAGCTCGGTGGTGTCTTGGGGCGTGCGACCTACGCGTGGTCGAGAGGAGGATGCACGTGTCGCGTTTCACTGGGGTTGGCCGAGCTTGCTACTTTGTGGTCGAGATGATGGAGGCTTCGATGAGAAGAAGATTGGCGAAGACGGATTCGAGTTTCGTAAACTGTAGCTCCGTGTCACTCGAAATGTTGCACGCGCGTGAATGGGTTTCTCTGTTTCGTGTACAGGCGATTGGCTTCAGGAGTTTGGGAGGGATGGAGTTTTGTGGGCCGGGCCTTTTGGGTAATGTTTATTTTTTTTTAAAAAGAAATTAACTTGTTTTAAAATTCAAATGTCGATAACTTATAAAATGTATAACTCTCAAATACGAGGTCTGATTGAGAGGAGACTTTTTGCGTTGCGATCGTGATGACGATTGCTTCGAAATGAAATTGGTTTGGATGGATTTGGAGATAATTGAAATTTGGGATAAAATCGGAAGTCGTCCGGTTTAGTTCCAAACCGGAAAGCCTCGGTGACAACAGGAAATCAAGATGAGTGTTTTATAACGCTCACAACGTACTAAATATCTCTTTGCTAGTTAAATTTGATATTATGAAGTGATATGAATTTTATTAGTCGTTGTTTGATAGAATTTAATTGTCATATAGATTGTCATTTGAATTAACCGTTGAAAATTAAATTGACTGTTAATTTGAAATTGAAATTGAATTGCGATTAAATTACCTGACATTGATAACTATGAAATTGCCATGAATTGTATTGTTTATTGTATGATGTATGTCGATGGATGTTATTGGTTGATAGTTAAATGTTTGGATGTTTATTTGCTTATATATATACTGTTATGCATACATATGACACAGTGATTTGATTTAAGTGATATATATTCATCCTTGACATTTAATTGAAATAAATAATTACTTGGCCATAGGATAGAAAATTATATACGGACACCGAATTGGCTAAATTAATAATTTTTAAAATCGTCGATTTGAAATTTATTTAAATGTTTTGATTTAAAAGTTATAAATAGAAATCAATTTATAGAAATCGAATTTATCGAAAAATTGAGTTTGGAATGTTGAAATAAATTTTGGTTAAAAGAAATTGTTAATAATTAAAGTGGGGACTTTGGAATTTAAAAATGGGGATATGATTGAATTTCGAAAATTGATTTTTTTAAAGATTGAACCTAAATTCGAGCTTTGAATATTACTAAGTAAAAGCGATATAAAAATGATATTTTGAAATCGAGCTTGGAATTGAATCATATTCGAAATTGGATTTAAACTTGAATATTATTGGAAAATTTTGTTAAGTATTATAAATTGATATTGTGAAAAATCAAGCTAAAAATCGATATACATTGGAATTGAATAAGTTGAAGGCGAATGTAAAATTGAATAAATTTGAAGTCAAAGTTGACATTGATTTGAATTGAAATCGAAATTGAATCGGTAAATTGGAAATTGAAATTTATTTGAATTGGGAAGTTATAATTGAAATGGATTGGTTTTGAAGCTGTTTTAATTTGTTTTCCAAATTACTCTGTTATATAAACCATTTTGAATACTTAAACCATTTTAATCTATTTTTAATCTACTTAACCCAATTTAAATTATTTTAAACTAATCTATCTATTTTAAATCCATTTTAAAGATTTTAAGTATTTTTAACTATTTTAATTATTTAAACTACTTTTAAACTACTTAAACTATTTCCTAAAAAATTTCAAGCTGGTTAATAAGGTGAAATGTTTATATTTAAACCTTGAATTTAAATACGAACTGAGTTAAATGAAGTTGCAACCTAAATTGAATTTCGAAAGGATTTTGAAATCGAAATGAGATATTGATGCGGAAAAAGATTTTGAAACGGAATCTTACATTTGAATAGATACGATGATATTTGAAATGGATTTGATTTTTGAAGCGAACATGATATTTTGATATCAATTATGAATCGATTTGAAATGTAAAAGAGCCAACGGTGTAATAATACGTAGTTATTAAAGAGACCGGGATCGGATATGGACATACTCTCTGTCGATACCGAAAACCACTTTAATAACTATTGTACGTGGAGTGTTGATCCAGAATTAAGTGGATGGTTTGGTGAATGCGTTGACTGAAGAAAGAGAACGATATTGGATGACCCCTGACATGACTAAAACAGGAGCCGCGCCGGGCCATTGAGGTTCGCCACCTCTAGTAGACACGCTTCTTCGATACCATTTCTATTACATTTGTGATGCGATTTGGGTGCACCCCTTGATTTGGGAGTGTTGTTTCACGGTGTTGGGGTAGCTGCTGGCTATGCTCAACATCAGTCCGGATCACGCAACTACTAGTATCCTAGTTGGTATCGCCTCATGTACCTTGTCATACTAATTATCCTATTCGCGACCACTACGTTTTGTTTTGTGTCATACCTATGGGGTAGCCTCTGATAACCACCAGTTTACGGTGGGGGGCTTACGGTGCTGTATAGACTATGGCATTATAAAATGTGTTAAGGGGGATTATGGTAACGCCTTAATGCTATTTTAATACTTTATATTACTGATAGGCATTATCTACTTAGCGTACATTACTACATAGTAGATAGTTTAACGGATCCTTGAGAGATGGAAAACCCCGTAACATCTCTTGAGTTATTGCATGCACGTTGACACTGGATATGAGATGTCAAACCCCGTAAACATCTCTGACGCCGTTACACTCATATTTATTTACGATTGATTTAACTTTCATAAGGATATTTTAGTCCTGACTCGAGTGTTTTGTCTTTTCATTACGCTCGGGTCAGTCCTGAGTTTTTCAGATTTTTGAAGATCTATTCTGGAGGATGAAGACGAAGATTTGGTATACTATTACTATTATTACCCTTGCATCATGTTATCTGCTGCATTATTTTAATTGTTCTGTTGTATATGTATAACTCTAATAAATGTCGTATAAATAATTGTCAAAGTATAGTAAACAGCTTCATGAACTGTTTATTTGACTATTATATTTTATCGTTCCGCTGTGAGATTCTGTGTTGTTTCATTTCCTTTATTTCTCTTTCTTTTCTTTTCTTATTTACCCCAATAACCATCTGCCCTTTTGAATGGTTTGGAATCGGCATGTGTATTTGATCGTCGGTTTAAACTGTCCAAAAAGGTGGTTCGTTACAACTTAAGTCATTCCACTTCAGCCAATTGGTTTCACATATCAAATTTCAAAGAATCGAAGTAGTTTCGGGTATTTACTAATACTTCGACTCCTGTCTCTTCGAATTTAATACCATCTTATCCCAAATTATTCAAATCAAACACAATTCAAACTTCAAATACAAGGTGTCACCTATACCCATTAATTCATCATCGATAGATAATCACATTATCTCAGTTTAAACCCAACATCTCATATCACATAGCATCATAAATCACATATCCGAGATATCAACCAATCTAAGACATGCAATATTATTCAATCATTCATAAACAAGATAATTTAGTCATACAATTTCTAATCAACAAATTAAATTAATTACTTCAATCACCCTTAATCCTACTTATTTAACATTAATTAATTTCACAAATTAATTATCCTTAACAATTTAATTCATTAATTCAATCCTGATTAATCACATTAGTAATTAACTTCCCTTAATTACTTATATCCATTAAATCAACTCCTTGATTTATTACATTAATAAATCTTTTAATTACATTGAGTAATTACCTCTTAATCATTTCCTCTAAGTGATTATTCTTTAATTACTTCCCAATAAGTAATTTCCTTTAATCTAACTACATTCAGTAATTATTACTTCACTAAGTAATTACACCTCATTAATTACATTTAGTAATTATGCTTAATCCAACATCAAATGATTATCTTTAATTAATTAAAGCTAGTTAATTAATTAAAGTTAACCATATTAACTTAATTAATTACACAGAGCAATTAATTTCTTTAATTTACTTCATTAAGTAATTATATTTAAACAATTTCACAAATACCTAAGAAAAATCATTTATCTTAATTAAACTTTTACTTATTAACAAATCATCACTTTCATTAACTAACTATTCTTAAGTTAATAATAAAATTTAATTAACTTTATTTATCTTCACAAATTCATTATTTTAAATAAATCAAAATCTTAATAACTTAAAGACAACTCTTTATCTTTAATTTATTTACATAATTATATCATTACCTTATTAAAATAAAACAAACATTTAGAAATCAATTTGAAATTAAAAACAATTTAAATCATCTTATTTAAACTTTAAAATCCTTGAATTCTTTCAAAATGGTTTAACAAATTTTAATACATAATCATTATAAGAACCAATTATTCCACTTTTCGAAACTGATCTATTTTATATAATTTAAACTTGTTAATCATTCATCTTTGAAAACAATTATTTCATAACTTAAAAGTTTGTCTCAACTTGTTTAAATATTTTAAAACTTGATTTCTTTACAAAAAATTAGCTTGAGATTAAAACCAGATCACACTTGAACAACTCGAGACCACCCTACTGCATCCCGAGTCTATCATGAGACAACATCATCTCGTTTTCTTCGAGTCGCACCTCAGAAAAACACGAGCACAACTCCTAGTCGATCTTGTCTTCCCCAAACTCCATTGTTCCTAGATACGACGTGCATGTGGTGCACGTACACCAGCGCCTCCCACCACCGGTGATCGTCGCGGCGACATTTGACCATCACACGAACTCACGCGACAACATTCGAACACCCAGATCGCATGCAACCCACACAAATCGAAATCGAGCCTTCTCGACCATACTTGAAAACCACCATGGCCAAAAACTCCTCCTTACCGACGCCTTCGACCTCGAGATCGTCGACCATCATCACTGAAGCTTCGTCATCCTAACCAGCACCCATTCACACCCTCGCGATCCACTCCGGCATCTTCACGGCAACGCAAAACGCACAAACCCATCGATGAACAAAACAGACATGAAACCCAACTTCGCTCAATTCCGACCACCACGACCATTAGAAAAACCCCTCACCATTTTTCCATCTATCCTTATCCTCCATACTACCTCCAGCCAAAAACTCGACCAATTCCATCACGCCGATCGCCAGAATTCGGCGATCAACCAAATTTTGATCAACTGCGATTTCCTTCCCAATTACAATATTAAAAATTATGATTTTCGCATTAAAATTCATTGTTTCACAATACGATTCTATTCATATAATCAAATTAAGTAATTATGATGATTGATTTCTGACCATTTTAGATTATCACCACAAAGTTATATATTCTGAAATAATTACCCAATAAAAATTCTTGAAACTACTTTTATAATTAACATCACACTCCTATCATCAAATTTTATTCAAGGATCAAAGCTTAAATCCTAGTGTATTAGGAGATATGAATTTTTGTTTGTTGTTTGGGAACTGTAATCATAACAGGGACAAGAATATATACTTACAGGTAGATATATTCATATACACAGAGCCATTCATATATATATATATATATATATACATGCATCAACATACTTGAACACATACAACCATGTTCTAAAGAGATTCATCACAGATATTTAAACCAAATCATAGATTTTCAAATTTTAGGATTCTAACTTTACAATTTAAAACTCCACTTCAATTTAAAAGTCATACTTACCTAAAAGTTTAATTCCTTAACACATTTCTTTTTGCTTTATCATAATTAGGAAACAAACATCCCAATATTGGATACAATAACCATTTTATTTTATTTTGATTTGAAACCAAATTTAATTCTAATGTTCCTTATCTAATTGGTATATTCTATTCAATTCCTACTTGGATATGTGTATTTACCACATAAATTCTTATTTAATTTCAATAATTTAACATCCCATTACCTTAATATTTATTAGAAAGAAATATTGCCTCATATATATATATATATATATACTTATATAAAAATCCTTTACCTTTAAAACCATTATATAAAAATAACAAGTATGCTCTCATATACACACACACACACACATACACACACATACACACACTCAACTCATTTTAGGGTACTACTTACCCTATCCTTAATGAGTACACCCACCAGAGCCAAGGTTCTCGCTTAACCTTCAGCTCTGATACCAAATGTAACGACCCGAAATTTTCGATCCCGAAAACTCCAGATAGTTAGGAAAAGAAGAAAAGAGATAGAGAACAGAAACACCCACATCTCACATTCGCAGCGGATAAAATATAATATTAAATAATAACAGTTTACAAAAGAATTCTGTATCTGTCAAATATATTTATAATACATTAGAGTTACACATATATAAATACTAGATTTACACAATCATCATGTCTCATATATACAACAATATAATACAGCGGAAACACTCCATACGTTCTTGCCATCCAGCTCGCCTCTTGAGCTTTAGAACGTCCTTACCTGAAAATCTGTAATACTCGGTCTGACCCAAGCATTACATCAAAGTAACACCCAGGTCAGGTTGGAAACCAGCGTGAGTAAACCTATCTAACATGGAATACAAAAGCATACAACTTATATAATCCCGGGGTAACTTATATCAATTTACAACTTCACAAGTTGTTATAGACATCACTTATTTCACACATCAATTTCTAAGTGCCAAAACTTAGATTAATTGGTCCAATTCACTTAAGTCATTCCACTTCATCCTATTGGTTTCACATATCAAATTTCAAAGAATCGAAGTGGTTTCGGGTATATACTAATACCCGACTCTAGTCTCTTCGAATGTAATACCATCTTATCCCAAATTATTCAAATCAAACACAATTCAAACTTCAAATACAAGGTGTCACCTATACCCATTAATTCATCATCGATAGATAATCACATTATCTTAGTTTAAATCCAAAATCTCATATCACATAACATCACAAATCACATATCCGAGATATCAACCAATCTAAGGCATGCAATATTATTCAATCATTCATAAACAAGATAAATTAGTCATACCATTTCTAATTAACAAATTAAATTAATTACTTCAATCACCCTTAATCCTGCTTATTTAACATTAATTAATTAATTTCACAAATTAATTATCCTTAACAATTTAATTCATTAATTCAATCCTGATTAATCACATTAGTAATTAACTTCCCTTAATTACTTATATCCATTAAATCAACTACTTGATTTATTACATTAATAAATCTTTTAATTACATTGAGAAATTACCTCTTAATCATTTCCCCTAAGTAATTATTCTCTAGTTACTTCCCAATAACTAATTTCCTTTAATCTAATTACAATCGGTAATTATTACTTCACTAAGTAATTACACCTCATTAATTACATTAAGCAATTATACTTAATCCAACATCAAATGATTATCTTTAATTAATTAAAGCTAGTTAATTAATTAAAGTTAACCAAATTAACTTAATTACACTGAGTAATTAATTTCTTTTAGTTACTTCATTAAGTAATTATATTTAAACAATTTCATAAATAATTAAGAAAAATCATTTATCTTAATTAAACTTTTACTTATTATCAAATCATTTTCATTAATTAACTATTCTTAAGTTAATAACAAAAATTAATTAACTTTATTTATCTTCACAAATTCATTATTTTAAATAAATCAAAATCTTAGTAACTTAAAGGCAACTCTTTATCTTTAATTTATTTACATAATTATATCATTACCTTATTAAAATAAAACAAACATTTAGAAATCAATTTTAAATTAAAAACAATTTAAATCATCTTATTTAACTTTAAAATCCTTGAATCCTTTCAAAATGGCTTAACAAATTTTAATACATAATCATTATAAGAACCACTTATTCTACTTTTCGAAACTTATCTATTTTATACAATTTAAACCTGTTAATCATTCATCTTTGAAAAAAATTATTTCATAACTTGAAAATTTGTCTTAACTTGTTTAAATATTTTAAAACTTGATTTCTTTACAAAAATTTAGCTTAAGATTAAAACCAGATCACACTTGAACAACTCGAGACCACCCTACTACATCCCGAGTCTATCACGAGACAACATCATCTCGTTTGCTTCGAGTCGCACCTCAGAAAAACACGAGCACAACTCCTAGTCGATCTCGTCTTCCCCAAACTCCATTGTTTCTAGATACAACGTTCACGTGGTGCACGTACACCAGCGCCTCCCACCTCCGATGATCGTCGCGGCTACGTTCGACCATCAAATGAACTCACGCGACCACATCGAACACCCAGATCGCACGCAACCCACACAAATTGAAATCGAGCCTTCTTGACCATACTTGAAAACCACACGACCAAAAACTCCTCCTTCCCGACGCCTCCGACCTCGAGATCGTCGACCATTGTCACCGAAGCTTCGTCATCCTACCCAGCACCCATTCGCACCATCGCGATCCACTCCGGCATCTCTACGGCAATGAAAAACTCACAAAACCATCGATGAAAAAAATAGACTTTAAACCCTACTTCGCTCAATTCCGGCCACCACGACCATTAGAAAAACTCTCACCATTTTTCCATCAATCCTTATCCTCCATACTACCTCCAGCCCATAACTCGACCAATTCCATCACGTCGATCGCCAGAATTCGGCGATCAACTAAATTTTGATCAACTCCGATTACCATCCCAATTACAATATTGAAAATTATGTTTTTCACATTAAAATTCATTGTTTCACAATACGATTCTATTCATATAATCAAATTAAGTAATTATGATGATTGATTTCTAACCATTTTAGATTATCACTGTAAAGTTATATATTCTGAAATAATTACCTAATAAAAATTCTTGAAACTATTTTTATAGTTAACATTACACTGCTATCATCAATTTTTATTCAAGGATCAAAGCTTAAATCCTAGTGTATTAGGAGATATGAATTTTTGTTTGTTGTTTGGGAACTGTAATCATAACAGGGACAAGAATATATACTTACAGGTAGATATATTCATATACACAGAGCCATTCATATATATATATATATATATACACATACGTACATGCATCTAGATACTTGAACACATACAACCATGTTCTACAGAGATTCATCGCAGATATTTAAACCAAATCACATATTTTAAAAGCTGTTTTTAAATTTAGATATTTACTCACCTTTAAAAATAGAGGAAACCTGGAATTGTTTTGAACCTGAAATTGATTCCTATCTGGAACCTTATGTGGTGCTCTTTGAGATGATAGTAATGTTCACTAGTTTTATTTTGTTCGAATGCTGTAAAGTGTGAAACAAGGTGGTGATGGATATATGTATATATACATAAAATAAAGGTGTGCAGAAGAAGCTAGGCTGAGGTGTTTTGTGTACAACAAGCTTGTTTTATATTTTATATTTTATATTTTATATTTTATATTTATTTTTATTGATTAGAGATTTCATTTGAAATGTCGGCTTGATTTCAGGTTTTTGTACGCTGTTTTGATTTCATGTGACAGGCTTTTGACTTTGATTATATATTTTGTAAACTTGGCTAGAAAGGTTGTATGCTTGCATTAATTATGTGTTCCCTCTTTACGTTTACATATCTATGGATATATATATATCTACATCCTATATGTACTAGTTTATATACATCATATGTACATTCCTATTTTATCACTTTACCATTTCTTGTAACATATATACATACATACTTATTTTTATATTTTTATATTTAAACAACATAGAACTTGTCTAGATATCTATCCATTTGAATACTTTATCTTTAATTTATATGGTGGGGTTTTACATATACATACAATTTATTTTTCTATAGGATTCAAAAATTATATAACGCAATATTCAATATAGTTTTTAATTTAATTTATATATATTCAGATATTTTAACGTTAGAAATTTATTTGTTTGACTAATTAATACTAATATTTCTATAATAAATCAGGTAATTGCCCAATTAACAGACGTTAAAAAACCAGGTCGTCACATTCCTCCCCCCTTTAGAACTTTTCATCCTCGAAAAGGAACGAAATCAGAATTATTAGAATGCTTAAAATCAGATTCTTTGATCATTTTTTTAAAATACTTTAAAAATCTATATAATATTATTCTGAAGTAGTTTTATAAAAATACTTTTATATTCGATGTTTCGACAAATCCAACCCTGTTCTCACAGAAATTCGGTCATATGTTGATCAGGCGTAGGACTGAAAATCTATAAGTACTTGGTAAACCCGTTTTCAACACCCAGTGAAAATACTTGGAAAATAATTTTATTGAAAATATAGAAAATAGTTTTTGAAAATAGAGGAAATATCTTTGGTGAGAATGCTCTGGAAATCATTACTTCCATCCATGGTCGCAGTTACATCCTGTGTTACGTTGCCATCGCAGCAAAAGTCCATGTAACTGTAGGCACTCCGCTCCCCTCGATTACGCCATGAAACCCACAACAGATCGCAGTTACATTCCAGGATTACGTTGCCATCACAACAAAAGTCCATGTAATTGTAGGCATCGGCGCTCTCGATTTTCGCTGCCAAAAATGAAACTTCTCCACTCCCACATAGGTCGCAGTCTACCGATGTTAAATCAAATGCAGACTGTTGGCTCTCAGCGGCACACACGACTTTTTCTATGTTACCATAGGTCGCAGTCTACCGATATAAAATCAAACGCAGACTGTTGGCTCTCAGTGGCACACACGACTTTTGCCATGGTCTGCACTAGATCGCAGTGACATCGAGTTACACTGTCGTCACAGCATAACCCAAATGCCTCTGCAGGCATCAACGCCCTCGACTTTCGCTACACTCCATACAAAATCCTCAGGAACTAGTTTTGTCCGGACTCCTCATAGGATCATCTTTAGAGCCCCCCTTAGGGTTCAAGGTAGTACCAACCTATGGCCCTCCTGAGAAGTTCATTTCAAGGGAGCGCCTTTTTCCCCAGAGCCATTTTCAAAACACTTTATATTATGCACATATAGTATCTTCCAAATCGTACACCTAGTATGATCTCATACAAAGCTCCTTTACACAAAAATCGATTATCCCAAAATCAATAATTCTCAAACTAGGCTTTCCAAATTCCAGTATCGATTTTACCCAAAAATCAAAAGCCCTTCTAAATCCAAAGGTTCCAAAAACCTTTCCAAAATCATTCTCATGAAATCCTTTATATATATATATATATATATATATATATATACCTAAATATATACTCTTTGAAAAATCTTAGGATCATTTCAAACTTGTATAAAACCCTTTTTATACTTCAAATATTTTCGAAAACCCTTTAGTTCTGGCTAGATTCAACAGGGGAAGGTTTATCTTATATATATAACAAAGATATATAACTTTGTTTATTCCAAATCAAATATTCAAATTTGATTACTCTATAGAGTCACTTGCCAGTTTACTTTCTTCCATAAAGTAAATTTTTACCATAGAAACATCCAATTTCCACTTTACTTCATCATATATTTCACAAAACATACCTTTCATAAAAAACATTTCACATTTCTTATCCATAAATTCCCAGTATTAATTTCATTCAAACTCATACGATGTACACATATCATCCGTACGCTATATTAATCTGATCGCTCACTTGATCACACAATTCACTTTTGAACTAGTGTCGTCCATCCGACTTCCTAGTGCGGACTCAGATGCGGTTTCTTGATCAAAAACCTTCATTCTCCTTGCATAGCCTAACTATGATAGAGAATATCCAAAATCAACCAACAATCCATATCCAAGTTCATCGTCGAAAATCAAGTGAATAATCTTAACTCGGATCGATGTACCATCTCGAAATTCTGTGCTCGAAACTGGATCAAATCACTATGCGAATAGAATAATATACGTACATCCTACGTATTTATCTTTATTGATTATTAACCAAATCAATTCTCTTTTCTATTCACGTTAACTTATGATGTCTATACACTTATTCACAATTGCTTCAATTCCATTTGGGTTGTCATTTTAATTCTTATCTCGATTAGGTATTTAATCAATAACATTTTGAACTCCGACCAGTTTATATTTAGAAAATAGCTTGAAATTTTTTAAAATAGATAAATAATTGAAAAATAATTATTAGTTTGTTAAATAGCAAGAAAATAGTTAAGTAATTGTAAAATAGTTGAAAAATAGTAAAATAATTGCAAAATAGTTGTAAAATAGTAACTAGTTATAAAGTAGTTGGAAAAATAGCAATTAGATTATAAAATTGTTGTAAAGTAGTTAAATAGTTCCGAAAGTAGTCGTTAAATAAATGTAAGATAGTTTTGGAATTTAAAAAGAAAAGTTGCATAGTAAATAGTTAGGAAAATAGATTTAAAACAGTTTATCTCAAAATGATTTATTTCAAATTAGTCTAGAGCCAAACTATTTAATTCCCTATCAACTCAATTTAAATTTCAGCTTCCATTTAAATTGATCCAATTCTAATTTGAGTAACTTCAATTTCCCTTGAACTTGATTTATCCCCAATTCAAGTTGAATTAACCTCAGTTTCTTTCCAAATTCAAATCAAATTCCATTTGATTTAATCCTATTCACTTTAACTACAAATTCCAAATTATTCAAGTTAATTTAGACTAATTTCAAATTGAATCGACTTCAATTTCAAATCATTTTAATTTCTATGAATTTTTCCCAATTCCCATTTGAATTTTATACTTATCCATCTTCAATTCCATGTAATTCAAACTAAATTCAATTTTGAACTTAATGAAATCTAAATATCAACTTTAACCATCCCGAATTATATAAATTCGAGCTAAATTTTCAAATGTTGATTTAACCCCTTAAATTAGATTAACCTTTATTTTTAAATCAATAATCCAAATCTTTAAACAATTTAATTCTGAGTCCAATTCTCAATAGACAAATAAAATTTTATATTAGATTGTACTACCACAAAATATTTCATACATTAATTGACTACATACCTGTAGTTCATACATTACATACATTTATCCAAAATAAGAGTCATACAGAAGTCATAAATCTAGATGCTTTTCTATTACCTAGAGGTTTGGAAAGAACAGAGCCCTAATATTCTTACAAGAATCCATTTTATGGGCTTCCTTTGAAAGGACAAAGCCCGAACATACACGTCTTAACAGGGTGTCCCCACTTATAACATTTACCACAAAATGTTTCTACCCTGTCATCAATCTGGATAACCTTCATGCCTCCAACAGTACGTTCAACAGCTTTACTCCTCTTCTGCCTCTCGGAACAATTCCTAGCAATGTGTCCCGTCTTCTTACAATGATAGCAAATAGTCGACTCATTTACCGGTTCAACTGGTTTACGCTTCGCCTTCCTCACTTCAGTGCAATAATTTAGGAAATGTCCTTTCTCATGACACTTAAAGCATAAGATCTCAGAGCGAAACCGATGGAATGTACCCTTCAATTCCTCCCTTGTTTTACTACACTTGGCTGCGTAATGACCCTTATTGAAACATCTGTAGCAAGTGACATTATCATAAGGTCCTGGTTCATCCCTTTTCTTAACCTGTTTCTCATACCCTTGAATTTCTTCTTCTCGATCCCAACGTGCAGTTGCTCTTTGCACTTTGTGTCTAACCTTCCATTCTTCACTATTAGTCATCTCTCTCAAAGACTGAATTCTAGAGGGACTTCCTAACCTATAAATTAGACTTAATTAGAAGAATTCAACTTTTACTCTTATATTAATTTGCTTACCAAGTTATACCTTATGTTTAAACAACTTCGGTTTTTAATTCCAAACAAAGTTTCAAACAACTTCTTATTTCAAAATAAGATTACTTTCAGAAATATTCTGAATAATATTATTTATCATTCTCTTTAACAGTTTGAAAACACATTTAAAATGTTTTTTTTTCAAATTTTAGGATTCTAACTTTACAATTTAAAACCCCACTTCAATTTACAAGTCATACTCATCCAAAAGTTTAATTCCTTAACACATTTCTTTTTGCTTTATCGTAATTAGGAAACAAACATCCCAATATTGGATACAATAACCATTTTATTTTATTTTGATTTGAAACCAAATTTAATTCTAATGTTCCTTATATAATTAGTGTATTCTATTCAATCCCTACTTGGATATGTATATTTACCACATAAATTCTTATTTAATTTCAATAATTTAACATCCCATTACCTTAATATTTATTAGAAAGAAATATAGCCTTATATATATAAACTTATATAAAAATCCTTTACCTTTAAAATCATTATATAAAAATAACAAGTACGCTCTCATATATATATACACACACGCAACTCATTTTAGGGTACTACTTACCCTATCCTTAATGAGTACACCCACCAGAGCCAAGGTTCTCGCTTAACCTTCAGATCTGATACCGAATGTAACGACCCGAAATTTTCGATCCCGAAAACTCTAGATAGTTAGGAAAAGAAGAAAAGAGATAGAGAACAGAAACACCAACATCTCTCATTCGCAGCAGATAAAATATAATATCAAATAATAACAGTTTACAAAAGAATTCTGTATCTGTCAAATATATTTATAATACATTAGAGTTACACATATATAAATACTGGATATACACATTCATCATGTCTCATATATACAACAATATAATACAGCGGAAACACTCCATACGTTCTTGCCATCCAGCTCGCCTCTTGAGCTTCAGAACGTCCTTACCTGAAAATCTGTAATACTCAGTCTGACCCGAGCATTACATCAAAGTAACACCCGGGTCAGGCTGGAAACCAGTGTGAGTAGACCCATCTAGCATGGAATACAAAAGCATACAACTTATATAACCCGGGGTAACTTAAATCAATTTACAACTTCACAAGTTGTTATAGACATCACTTATTTTACACATCAATTTCTAAGTGCCAAAACTTAGATTAATTGGTCCAATTCACTTAAGTCATTCCACTTCAGCCTATTGGTTTCACATATCAAATTTCAAAGAATCGAAGTGGTTTCGGGTATATACTAATATCCGACTCCAGTTTCTTCGAATTTAATAGCATCTTATCCTAAATTATTCAAATCAAATACAATTCAAACTTCAAATACAAGTTGTCACCTATACCCATTAATTCATCATCGATAGATAATCACATTATCTTAGTTTAAATCCAACATCTCATATCACATAGCATCACAAATCACATATCTGAGATATCAACCAATCTAAGGCATGCAATATTATTCAATCATTCATAAACAAGATAAATTAGTCATACCATTTCTAATTAACAAATTAAATTAATTACTTCAATCACCCTTAATCCTGCTTATTTAACATTAACTAATTAATTTCACAAATTAATTATCCTTAACAATTTAATTCATTAATTCAATCCTGATTAATCACATTCGTAATTAACTTCCCTTAATTACTTATATCCATTAAATCAACTCCTTGATTTATTACATTAATAAATCTTTTAATTACATTGAGTAATTACCTCTTAATCATCTCCCCTAAGTAATTATTCTCTAATTACTTCCCAATAAGTAATTTCCTTTAATCTAATTACATTCAGTAATTATTACTTCACTAAGTAATTACACCTCATTAATTACATTAAGTAATTATGCTTAATCCAACATCATATGATTATCTTTAATTAATTAAAGCTAGTTAATTAATTAAAGTTAACCATATTAACTTAATTAATTACACTGAGTAATTAATTTCTTTTAATTACTTCATTAAGTAATTATATTTAAACGAATTCATAAATAATTAAGAAAAATAATTTATCTTAATTAAACTTTTACTTATTAACAAATCACTTTCATTAATTAACTTCTTAAGTTAATAACAAAAATTAATTAACTTTGTTTACTTCACAAATTCATTATTTTAAATAAATCGAAATCTTAATAACTTAAAGACAACTCTTTATCTTTAATTTATTTACATAATTATATCATTACCTTATTAAAATAAAACAAACATTTAGAAATCAATTTGAAATTAAAAACAATTTAAATCATCTTATATTAACTTTAAAATCCTTGAATCCTTTCAAAATGGTTTAACAAATTTTAATACATAATCATTATAAGAACCATTTATTCTACTTTTTGAAACTTATCTATTTTATATAATTTAAACTTGTTAATCATTCATCTTTGAAAACAATTATTTCATAACTTAAAAATTTGACTTAACTTGTTTAAATATTTTAAAACTTGATTTCTTTACAAAAATTTAGCTTAAGGTTAAAACCAGATCACACTTGAACAACTCGAGACCACCCTACTGCATCCCGAGTCTATCACGAGACAACATCATCTCGTTTGCTTCGAGTCGCACCTCAGAAAAACACGAGCACAACTCCTAGTCGATCTCGTATTCCCCAAAACTCCATTGTTCCTGGATACAACATGCACATGGTGCACGTACACCAGTGCCTCCCACCTCCGATGATCGTCGTGGCGTCGTTCGACCATCACACGAACTCACGCGACCACATTCGAACACCCAGATCGCACACAACCCACACAAATCGAAATCGAGCCTTCTCAACCATACTTGAAAACCACCATAGCCAAAAACTCCTCCTTCCCGATGCCTCCGACCTCGAGATCGTCGACCATCATCACTGAAGCTTCGTCATCCTACCCAGCACCCATTTGGACCATCGCGATCCACTCCAGCATCTTCACGACAACGCAAAACTCACAAACCCATCGATGAACAAAACAGACCTGAAACCCTACTTCGCTCAATTCCGGCCACCACGGCCATTAGAAAAACCCCTTACCATGTTTCCATCAATCCTTATCCTCCATAATACCTCCAGCTCAAAACTCGACCAATTCCATCACGCCGATCGCCAGAATTCGACGATCAACCAAATTTTGATCAACTCCGATTACCTTCCCAATTACAATATTAAAAATTATGATTTTCACATTGAAATTTATTGTTGCACAATACGATTCTATTCATATAATCAAAATAAGAAATTATGATGATTGATTTCTGACCATTTTAGATTATCACTGTGAAGTTATATATTCTGAAAAAACTACCCAATAAACATTCTTGAAACTATTTTTATAATTAACATTACACTGCTATCATCAATTTTTATTCAAAGATCAAAGCTTAAATCCTAATGTATTAGGAGATATGAATTTTTGTTTATTGTTTGGGAACTGTAATCATAGCAGGGACAAGAATATATACTTACATGTAGATATACTCATATACACAGAGCCATTCATATACACACACACACACATGCATCTACATACTTGAACACATACAACCATGTTCTACAGAGATTCATCACAGATATTTAAACCAAATCACAGATTTTAAAAGCTGTTTTTAAATTTAGATATTTACTCACCTTTGAAAATAGAGGAAACCTGGAATTGTTTTGAACCTAAAATTGATTCCTATCTGGAACCTGATGTGGTGCTCTTTGAGATGATAGTAATGTTTACCAGTTTTATTTTGTTCAAATGCTATAAAGTGTGAAACAAGGTGGTGATGGATATATGTATATATACATAAAATAAAGGTATGCAGAAGAAGCTAGGCTGAGGTGTTTTGTGTACAGCAAGCTTGTTTAATATTTTTTATAATTTTTATTTTTATTGATCAGAGATTTCATTTGAAACGTCGGCTTGATTTCAGGTTTTTGTATGCTGTTTTGATTTCATGTGACAGCCTTTTGACTTTAATTATATATTTTGTAAACTTGACTAGAAAGATTGTATGCTTGCATTGATTATGTTTTCCCTCTTTATGTTTACATATCTATGCATATATATATCTACATCATATATGTACTATTTTATATACATCATATGTACATTCCTATTTTATCACTTTACCATTTCTTCTAACATATAAACATACATACTTATTTATATATTTTTATATTTGAATAACATAAAACTTGTCTAGATATCTATCCATTTGAATACTTTATCTTTAATTTATATGGTGGGGTTTTGCATATACATATGATTTATTTTTCTATAGGATTCAAAAATTATATAATGCAATATTCAATATAGTTTTTAATTTAATTTATATATATTCAGATATTTTAATCATCGTAAATTTATTCGTTTGACAAATTAATATTAATATTTCTATAATAAATCAGGTAATTGTCCAAATAACAGACGTTAAAAATCTAGCTCGTCACAAGTTTAAAGTTTTTAAAGGGATTAAACTTGGAAATCATTTTGGGTATAATTGATTTTGAGAAAAGTATTTGGCTTTGAAAATGGATTGGATAGTAAAACCCAGTATTTATATGATGGTTTTGGAAATGAATTTGTTTGACCTAAATTTTGTCTATTTGGAAACCAGGATTATTTTCTAAACCTATTTTTTTAAGAAACTTTGAAACTGAATATACGTAATTTGGAAGAAATGATTTGGTGAAATCATATGTGATTTTGAAACTAAAACGTTATTGAAAGGAATTGAAATTGAGAACCTTGTTTTATTAAATACTTGATTTGGGAGTTATCGAACTTATATAAAATTGATATGATAAGTATGAAGTTGATTTGAAAACTATCATTTTGGAAAGGTAATCGATTTGAAAATTTAAATCTTATATAATCAAAGTCTATATAAGTGTGATTTGATATACTATTGATTTGGAAAGTATTCTATTTGAAAATAAAATCTTATATATGATTGACTTTGTATAAGTATGATAATTGAAAGTGATTTGAAAGGTACTATATGATACATATTTTCGAAGTAAAGATATGGAAAGTGCCTTCTGCTTGATATCCGCTTTGTGGCCACATTGTGGATTCGTTCTATCGATATTACTTTCTCTGATTTGGGTTTTTCGAATATGATACTCGAGTGTCCATCGAATTCCATGGTGATCTCCATGGTCTTACGAGCGCGACTGCATAGGTAATTCGCCAAGCCGAGATGGCTTACGGGTACGGATGTTTCCTGGAGGATCCAGGCATAACCATTGTGTATCTGCGATCTATGTAGGTTGTTTTTAGTAGCGAAATCCGCTGGCTGAGATAGCTTAAGGGTACGGATGTTTCCTTGGGGATCCAGCGTAACCACTGTGTATCTGCGGTCTACTAGTCATCGTGGCGTAATTCGCAGGGCTGAGATAGCTTACGGATACGTATGCTTCCTAGAGGATCCAGGCGTAACCATTTTGTATCTACGATCCATGGTTAGACAATGTTTTAGTTTGGTTGTTTTATTTGGATTGTACTTTCCATATCTGTTTTTAAAAGTTTTTCAGTATTTTCACTGGGTGTTGAAACAAGTCTACTAAGTACCTGGAGAATTCTAGCTTTGCGCCTGATCAACGCACGGTCATAGTCTGCAGAAACGAGAGTAAACTTATTAAGACATCGAGTTATAAAAGTATTTTGAAAAAGTATTATATAAAGGATATTTTGATCATTTATTTTTCCTTCCTAAATAATTTAAAATGTTTTAAATATTGTTTACTTCGAACTAACAAATTTGAATCAAATGACTATTCATCATATTACAAAGTGTTTAAAATGTTATAAATATATATAATGGTTTTAAAATAAGGGTTCATCCTTGTCTTCAACCAATTTTCCCTTCTAGCTATTCCTACCTTCTTCCTCTTCGAGGGTTCTTCCCGCAATGTGGAAAGAGTTGGTTCTTTGGCTTATCGTTTGGATTTGCCCGAGAAGCTTTTTGGAGTGCATAATGTATTCCACGTCTCACATCTTCACTGGTATCTTCATGACCCATCTCTTTTTTTTCAGCCTTCTGCTCTTGATAGTTTGGATATAGAGCCTAATCCGACTGTCGAGAAGAAGCCATTTCATATTGTCGACAGAGGTACGAAGCAGCTAAGAAGGAAATTCGTTGGTCTGGTCAAAGTACAGCGGAGTATTGATGATCGAGATTGTACCTGGGAGACGGAGGAGAGCATTCGTGCTTCGAATCCAGAATTGTTTTCAGGTACTATTTGCTTTTCTAACTTGCATTTCTTCTTTTTCCTGTTCGTTCTTTTCGAGGATGAAAAGATTTGAGTAGGGAAGAGTGTAACAACCCTGTATTTTGTGATTATTTTTATTGT
The DNA here is from genome assembly GCA_030765085.1 of Allium cepa. Lineage (NCBI taxonomy): Eukaryota > Viridiplantae > Streptophyta > Magnoliopsida > Asparagales > Amaryllidaceae > Allium > Allium cepa. The sequence goes on from CM060935.1 coordinate 938,831,083, forward strand.
ATATTTTAATTATTTTAATTTGAATTCCTGATTTAAAAACTTTATTTTATTTATTAAAAATAATAAATTTCGTTATTTTAAATATAAATTTTGATTCTTATGTGTATTATAATTCCTAACATGAATAAATTGAATATTTTCCAAAAATGTGGATTTTGGTCAATGTGGTCAAACTTTGACTTTTAAATTTAAAATTTGAATATTTGAATTTTATCTTTTATTATGAAAATAACTTCAATTTCAAGAATACTGCTTTTCGTTTTGTTGAAATCCAATTAATATTGTTAAAGTTATGCTTTTTACAATATTGTATGTAAATTGATTTATTTAACAAAATTGTTTATTTTAATTTATATAAATAATATTTTTGTTTGCCATATCATGTTCTAATTTGTGTATATATATGTGTAACATGATATGTCATATATATTTTTATTTTTAAAACATTTTATAAGTATATTTATAATTTTCCGATGCTTACTGTATGTTGTTTTCAATTTTTAATTCTAGTTTCAATTTAATTAACTATTTCCTTTATTTACTTTTATTTTTCTTAGATTATTTATTTATTTTATTTTTCGCTTTATTTTGTTTCTCTTTTATTTTTATTAACTGAATGTATTTGGTTTATTTTTATTTAAAAGAAATGGAAATTTAAAGAGTAAAAAACCTTTCATTTTCTATTGACTTTTCATGTACTTGTCCTTTCATTTGCTATTGTCTCTTCATTTTTATCTTTTGTCCGTCCATTTCCTTATGTTAGCCGTGTATTCCTCTTCACTTTTCACATGAAAAATTCTCCTCATCCTCAAAATTCACGGCTATGCCAATTTCTGAATATTTTTGTAAATTTTATAATGGCTTCCTTTATCTTTCTTTCCCTCTTCTTTTCTATGATTTTGCCTTTGCTCTCTTCAAGCATAGCTCGGCCTAGCCTCTCCACCATTAGCTCCACTATCACCTCCACCATCTACAGTAGCACCTCCTCCTCCTCCTCTGACCATGATAGGCCGTGACCATCCATTGATGCTAGCACATCAAACTTTGCACAAAACTCCTCCAAATTGCCTAGCCGAACCAAAAACATCACCTATCCCTTCATCAATCACTTCGGCCACCAACATAGCCACCACCACACCACCTCTGACCATCACTTCAGCTAACTCCACATCTCCTTGACTTGTACTAGCCTGGGCCGAGCCCAATTGACGCTTTGGCCGAGCCTAAAGTTGAACAAAACCTACCCCTTTTGGCCTTGAACCTATGTATGCTTCATGTTGCAACTTCTACATCTTCATATCCTTGCTAGCTGTGCATTTTTGATGCCATACCCGAGGAAAAGCACATCATGTCCGTGCACCGCTTCCACCTAGGTCGAGCAAGTGAATGGTAAAGGCATGGTCAAGTCACTTTGCTCTTTGCTGCTTCCTATTTTTCAATTCATTTCAATGTATTTTGTGTTGAATATTTATGTTATATTGTCTTGTTTATTGGTTCTTTACAAGATTAGTATCTTGGCTCTCTCCACTCACTTGAATCAAATGTCGTGCTGTGTCGTGCTATCGTGGTTTCTAGAATCTATTTTGTGTAGTTTGATTTGCTTTCTCCAGCTTGAAGAGGTGAGTATTCACTTATGACATTTATACTTATATAATTAGTGAATTAACAACAAGTGAATGTGTAAAATTATTATTTCATGTTATACCTGCATGGGATATGAATCATATGATGTTAACCTGTTTATAAACATGTCATATCATCTGTTACTGCCATATGTTGCTATGCTGTTTATTTCTGTTTCTCACACTGCAAGTTCCCTATAGAATAGAATCACTATTAGCTGAAATGATACATACCCGAACGGACTTTAGAATAAGAAAAAATCGTTATAGATAGGCCTGAGCGATTTTTATTTATTTTATTTTAACCTGGGATTGTGGGTTTGAAATGATAGAACTCGGATTTTTCTTCGTAAATTACGGATTGAAATGATATATTATCTGTATCACTTGTCCTAGGTTAGAAAATATTATACAGACCCGTGGTTATTATATATATATTTTTCTAGAATTTTAAAGTATTTTAAAATTGTATATTATGACAATTTTGATTTAAATTGAATTAAAAATGATTTTTATGAAGTATTAATGATTTTTCTACAAGTTAAATATGTTAATAAATGAAAGGTTAAGTTGAAAATTGAAATATAAATTAATTTTGAAATTTGTGATTTTGTTTAAAAGTGGAGTTTAAGATAAGTAAATAAAATATGATAATTTGATTTAAATTTTAATGTAAATGACTTAATAAAGTGTTATTGATTTTTCTATGAATTAAAATAGTTAAATAAACGAACGCTTAAAAGTGAAATTTGAAATATAACTTGACTTGAAAATGTGAAATTTGGTTTTAAAAATAAAAGTTAAGTTAAGAAAATAAAATGGAAAATTAAGTTTATGTTTTGAAATGGCAATTAAAACTTAATTATTATGTTAATTTTTAAATTGCAAAGAATGGAAAATTTGCATGCTTGAATTTAATAAGTGAATTATTTTAAAATTTTGATTTTATGTATAAATTTTACTTTATAAAAATCATAAATTAAAGGGTATTTTAAATGACCATTTTAAAGTGGAAAAATATGAAATTTTATAAGTTAAAATGTTTTAAAAGGAAACTAGTTTAATTTAATTATTGGTTTAAAATAAAATCATTGGTAATTAAATTCATAAATGGGAATTTAATTGTTCGATTAGTTCAAATATTAATAAAATGCAAAATGTTTATACAAGGTTTAAATTGTGAAGAACTATGAAGAAACAAGCTGGTTTGGTAATGGGTTGCAAATGGAATAAGGTGAGTTAATCTCACTCTTCTGGATGACCATTTAAATTTAAATAGTTAAATTTAAATAATTGGTTGAATGATTGAATTGATTGGTTGTACTGAATTATATATAGTAGTATATATATAGTATATATCTTGGTATGATTGATTTCCCGCATTATATGCGGATGAGACCCCATGCGCCGCATAATAGCGGATGATATTATATTTAAAATCCATATACCATGATATTCCACCTCGAAGTGGAATTGATATTTTATATTGTGCTAATGTCTGTGGATGCAGGGAAACAGGTTGGAGGGATCCAACTGGATTCCTCAAAATTATTTATATTGTTTAATATTCTCTGTTATGAATATTCGATATTCTGTGATGAATATTATTGATAATTGGAATATAGAATGCTATGGTTTACTTGAATATATTTCGGTACGTTAAGTTATCAAAATATATAGAATTGGATTTTTGAAAAAAAAAATAAAAGGGAGAGAATTTGTAAGTGAAATAACTGTAGAGAATTTAAATAAATTAAGAATGAACTGGATAAGAATAATAGTGGTTTTAAATTCTAATAAATAAATTCCGTATATGAAAAGGGGATTTTGAATAAACAGGAAGATAATGAATTTTAAACTTCAGTGTTATTATTTAAAAGAATAAAGCATTTATTTTAAGATTTAAATTTTTGAAAAGAATAAAGTAGAAATTTGAAAAATCTGAAATTGGTATGTTTCAGTTAAAAGATTTAAAATAATAATAATAATAATAATAATAAAGTCTGTAATTAATGGATTTTGAAATGAATTGAGTAAGTAAAGAAATTTATTTCAAAATGGGGTAAATTGGAAATCAATTTGAAAATTGATTTAAGTGGTTGAAGTTGGAACTTTAAAGGAGAAGTGGGACATTGAAATTTATAAACTGGGTTTATAAATGTAAAGTAATATATCAGTGGATATTTGGAGGAATAAATCCACGATGGGAATTTATTAAAGGAATGGGAAAATTGTTTAAAAATAAACAGTGATTTATTTTTAAGGGATGTGAAGAGAAGTGTATTTCCCTGAATAGCCAAGTACGTTTCAAAGTAAATTTTCAAATATAAGTTAAAGGCTTTAATGTCGTTTTAAAAAGCATGTTTTAGAAAACTTATTATTTCTAAATGTTTAAATTCTAAAGTAAGTATTTTCTTTTAATCTATTATAGCAATAATTATTTAAAGATGGCTTGGTATTATGTTTTAAAAAGTTAGAAATTCAGTTTTATATTGTACAAAGTAGTTTTATTTTAAATATTCTTAAAGTATATATTTGAATAAAGTATTAAAGTAATTTTTAATTTAAACGTTTTAAAGAATATTTTATAATAAAGTGTTTTAAATTATTTTAAAATCTAAAGTGTTTATACTTGGTGATTTCGGTGGGAAACGAAAATATTTGGGGAATTTATTTCGTGAGAGAAAATGGTTTGAAAACTGTTTTCAAAAAGGTTTGAAAGCGGAAATATATCTTGCGAAGATATTTTGAGATAAATAAATAAATTTAGGAGATTATTTATTGTTGGATGGTTGTTTGTGAATGTTAATTGATAGTTAAATAACCGACTATCAATATTTGGCCAATGCGCTGATCGTTTCGAAGAGACCGGGATCGGGATTAATTTCTCCAAAACCACTTCGATCCGGTTTGTATGTTTTCGTGGAAATATGAGTTGGGATTCGAAGATGGAGCAATAAAGTGCAAGGGCTAGTCGCTACTAATCCTAAGGATGTTTCCAAAATGGATGTAGTAAGAATAGTGCCTTCGGTTCCGTTCGAACCCGGGACGGACTTGTATGGATGAATGCTTTTAGAACATCGTCAGGTGGACGATGGGCATTCTAAGTGAAATGTTCTAAAATGTTAATGCTTAGCCTCAAGCTCATCAACCGCGAATGGCTGAAAATCAGTGTTATGCAGCAAGGCTAGGTGGGTAGCACCAATTCAGGGTGAGGTCATCCCTGTCTAGATGTCCCTTTATTTCGGCTTAGTGGTGCGGTTGTTGATCCCAACCGTAGGATTATCCAGTAAGGGGTAGTCCCGGTCTTGTGTTGCAGGAGGTCGGGAGTGATCGTCGGTTTGTTGATCTAGACCAAGTACCGTGACAGGTGGTACCCCAATGCCTAGTCATTAGTTGAAAATCCATTCTCCCTACGTGCCTTTGCGATTTTTGTTTGCATTACCCACTTTGTGGCTAGTAGCTGGAATTTAATCATGAAGCAATTTCGGCTATTTTAATAAGTATTTGTAAATAGACCCTATTATAATATCGGAGGATTTTAAAAAAAGTGTTTTAGCTATCATAAGGTAAAAACTCGACATGTTCATTTGTGGCGTGGTCTTACGAGATGCTTTTGTTTTCAAAGGATTTTGAAACGTTAATAATCAATTTGAGTGTGGTTTTCTCACTCTGGTATTTCAGACTGACTCGGGTGTTATTTAACTATAATGCTCGGGTCAGACCGAGTATTATAGAATACAGGATATGATGCTGTGGAGCTCAGGAGACGAGCTGGATGGCGACATGTACATCCATACTTGTTTTAAATATTCCACTGTGTTGATTAGCTGTGTATTGTGTGTTATGTGTACTCTGATGATGTAATGTATAAGCAGATATATTTTTCTTTTGTGTAAAGATCATTTATTATCTATTATATTTAGCTGCGATGGTTAGGTTTTGACGTTTTTTTCTATTTTCTTCTTCTGCCTCTTCTTCCTTAACCCTCATGGTTCCTTTTTTTGGGCATTAAAAAAATCGGGTCATGACATTGTGGTATCAGAGCCAGGTTGATGATAACCTTGGCTCTGGTGGGGATTACTCATTGAAAATAGAGTCCGTAGTACTCTAGAATGAGTTTGAGCGTATTAATAGATATGAGCGCGTATTTGTTAGTGAATATAAGTTGTTTTAATATGTGTTGACTTATTGGTTGAGTGGAATATGAATTCTGATCGAGTAAGTTGGACGCTATTCGAGAAGAGTTTATAAACACCTGACACGATAAATTGACACAGTATTGTTTTAATGGTGGCTGAATGAAATAATTTTACCCAAAATATATTTTGATATAAAAGAAAAGTTTTTGTAAACTATTTTAGCTAATATATGGTTGCTTGGATGTTAGGAATGATAATATGAAATTATCATTGTTGTGTAGAAATTTAACTAGAAATTTAAAATATAACCAAAGGTTAAGGAAATAAATTTTTTTATAAAATGAAATTTATAAATGTGAATTATAAACGTGATTTATAAATCAAAATATGGTCAAATGTGAATTTGTATAAGCATAAACTATACAAATGAATTATAATTAAAGTTTGATTAAAGTCAAAATTTGAAAATTTAAAACCCCAGAGATTTTGGAAGTGTTTTTCAAAGTATTTTGAAGACAAATAATAGCATTATTGTTTTAGAAGTATTTCTGAAAGGAAATTGATTCAAATAAATTTTAGGAAGGGATATAACATTGAACTCACTTCAGTCGCTGGAAAATAATTTCGGTGATGACTGCAGCATCATCGATGTTCATTTTTTAGTTTCTAAGTGACGGATTGTTGCCAAATTGATTTTTCAGAAGAACCAGTTGTTTTTGAAATTTTAGAGGAAATTTATTGGGAATAGAAAACTAGGATTGGTTTAAAATTTTGAGAAGTGTGATTTTGAGATAATGGTGATTTTAAATGATTTGAAATCAAAAGCCGAGGGTTTAAAAATCCCAATGGGATAGGTTATAAGCTTATAAATTGAGATGATTTTTAAATCAGGAAGGAAATATGATCTTTGAATGTTAGAAATAAAAATTTTAAGTGAAAAGTTAAAAACGAAATTAACTTGGATTGAGGAAGAAAATTAAATCGAATTGAATTAAATAAATCTAAGTTAACATAGAATTGAATTGGAATAATATTCAGTTGAGTTATAGGTGATATTGAATGGAATTAGATCCTTACTTAAATAAACGGAAGTAAGTTGGATAAGAATTGGATTGGAATAAATGAATTAGAATAACTTATAAAAGAATTAAAAAGATCGATGGAATAAAAATATGCTTGGGTTATTAATAAGCATAAATCTCGAGTTAAAATAAAAAATGAATATATTCGAGCCTAGGATGAATGGAAAGATGTGAAATAATAAGTTGTGACTTATAAAATTGAAAAGTGGAATAGAAAACCCAAAATAAATATTGTTTGATGTTTTGGAAAATGAAGCAAAAATCCAAACTTGAATTATAAAATAAATTGAACTTAAGAAAATTAAGGGAAGTAATTTTTGAGGTTAAAAATCAAGTATTGGATTGTAAATAGGGGGAGAACTAGTTAGATAATAAATTAGTTAATGAAATATGTAAATGGAACCTAATGTGGTTAAATAGAAGCTGAATTTGTGAGTTAATATTGAAGTTTGGAAATAAAACTCAAGTTATAAGTCAAATTCGACTTGTATTATTAGTGAAGCAAATATAATTGAAAATGTTGCCAAATAAAAAGAAATTGGATTAAAGTAAGGATGGTTTTAGTTGCAAACAAAACCCACATGAGTGGGAATAAATTGAAAACGGCCTTGTAATCAATTAAATGAATTGAATCTGAAAATTTAAAATTTATAATAACTAATCAAATAAATTTGTAGATTGAAATGAGATTCGATTGAAATAGAATGTGTCGAGCTAAATAAAATGGTTGTGAATGAACTAAAATAGAAGGAATTAAATATAAATTGAGTTGGAATCAATTTAAAATGGTTATAAGCTTAAGTAATTATTTATTCACATGAATATAGTCGAATTGCGTAGAAATAAATTGTCATTTGACGGAAACGAGATTAAATAAAAATTCTATGAATTGGTAGAAGTAAATAAAATTGATTTTGAAACCAATTGAATTGAATATGAGCTTGTTTGGATTGAAAATTGAAATGAATGGCATATGAATTGGTTGAAAGCAATTGAATTAGTTTTGAAATCATATAAATTGCTCATGGAAAGTGTTTGGTGTATGTAGCCTATCGAATGCTTGTGTTTAGCTATCGAAAGTAAGTGAAATGTTAATGAATTTCATATATTTAGTACTTACATGTTTGAATTGAATAAGTACAGGTACCGGAAAGCCATTTGGCCGGATTTGATCGCGCAAAATGCTAAAATTATAAGTCGCTTGCTTAAAAATGCTAAATAAAGGTACGCCTACGCAATAAAAATAGAAAATATGAACTGTTTTTGTTTTTCCGACCTGGTGGGTCGATGTATATATATTTATATCTTTTGTCAAATTGCAAAAGCTCCTCCGTACAAAGGAGACTCTGCCAAAATTTGCCGAAATTTTTGGGAGTTAGAAAATTTTTGAAATTTTTTTTTGGAAAATTTTTGTTAGCGACAAAACGATTTCAAATTGAAATAAATTAGTGGATGAAACTAATTTAAAATAATGATATGAATCGATTATGAATGGAAGATAAAATTCAATATTCAGAGTTGAAGATAAATTGAATTCATATGGAAATGGGAAAACTAATTTGAATAGAAGTAGATATGAAAACTTCTGTAAGGAAATGTATAAAATGATTTTAAAAACTATGGTTGGATATTATTGCTAAATAGGATATGCAGGTATTATAAAGGGAAAAAAATTGGTTTTGATTTCAGAAGATAAATTTGAATTGCCTGACCAAAAAGGTATGTGTTTAAATTTCCGTATGAAATTTGATTGGGTTTTTGACCTAGCCACTTGGCCTTTTGTTTTCTTTTGGAATTTGGGAGCATGTGGAGGCATTTTGTAGTTGTACCGAGCTAGCCGCGCAAAGGAGACGCTGGCGAAATTTTTCAAAAATTTAGGGAGTTAGAAAATTTTTGTGAAATTTTGAAAATTTAAAACTTTTTTTGAATTATAATTTGAATGGTTGAATAAGTAAAGTTGTTTGGTAACTATGGAAAGTTTGGAATGTTAGTAAGATTGATAGTGTGTCTTTAATTAAGAATGTTGGGTTGTTAAAAAACTGTTTGGTTTTGGAAAATAGTAAAGGGTATTGGATCATTCTTCCTAACTGGTAATTTCAGGGACGAAATTCTTTTAGGGGGGAGGAATGTAACGACCTAGATTTTTAGAGTTGAGTTTAGAATATTTAAATGGGTATAAATATTTAAATTTGAATTACAAATTGATATTGAATATGAAAAGTTTAGTTTTTATTCAATAAAATAGATTCAGAATTTAATATAACAGTTTGTTGAATGATATAACTATTTGATCTAATAATTTGAAGTTGGGTAAAACATTGAATCTTCAGTTTCATGCCTGTTAAAAATAATTTGAAATCTTGTAAAATTTATGTTGATAGTGCAGAAGATAATAAAAGCTTTTAAAGTGAAATTGGAAGTGATTCGTTCGGTTTTAAAAATATGTCATCTAAAATTGATATTATATAGATTTTCGAGGCACAGTCTTGGAATTCGACGAAACTAGTTCAATTGGATCCGTTATATTTTATTATTATCGAATTTCAATTTTCATAGTGTTTGGAATGATCGTTTGGCCGTACGATAAGTAAACGCGCTGAAAATTAAATCGAAATTTAATTTAATAACTGAGTGCAAAACGCTATATTCTCCATATGATCGAATTAGGGCTCGAAACCTTTTCCATTACGTTCGGAATCGGGACATAACATTATGAACGTCTAGCGGTACGTCTCGATTGGAGGTCGAGATTTTAATTGTGCTAATTGAGACGATTCAAGTATGAATTTAAATTTAAAATATAATAACATTGTTGCATTTCAATGCTGTGTCAAAACCTCGCATACACGTATAGAGATTTGGTACACGTGTTCTCCTCGATTTACCACGCGTCTTCAATCTCAGTTTCGTGCACGTTCTCTTCTTTTCAGAAGCACGAGATCCTGTTCTCTTCTCTAGGAAGATTTCCATCGTGTTCATTATAAAAAAAGTGGCCGAGATATACCAAATAAAAACCTCGTTCTCCCTCCTCTCTTCGTCCACAACGAGATCAAGTACAAAATTTCATTAACCTAAATCCCAAATAGAGAGCGCACGTGAGAGAGAGGGGGTGCGCTATCTTTCAATTCGAATTCTTTTATCAGTATTGAGATAAGGCATCTCGCGTGCATGATCGAAGATGGCAGTCACCTGGAGGTTCGCGTTTGACTGAAACGGGAAGCACGCGAATGGGGGAAAGACAGGCTGTGATGGCATCGGTTGAGGGATCAAGAATTTGTGGTCTCGAAGCTAGGTATGATGCCCCACCTCTATACTCATGCTAGCCAAGGACACTACGGAGTAATGCCGTCAACTAGCGCAGAGAATAAGGCTATTGAGGAGCGACCATCTGTATAATTGCTTTGTGTGTGAGTACCGATACGCCAGATAAAAATACAACTTTTCATCACAAGAGGAAATCCGACATACCGATACAAACTCAAAGCTACTACACAGTGGCTATAATATATTCGGAAACAAATATATAAATATCATAACACAAATCAGTCACAGAAGTTCATATCACAAAGGCGGAAAAAGATATGAATATATAATACTAAAAAGTGTACATCAGAGTAGAGGTCTAACAAGACCCAGAATATCACAAAAGTATAGATACAAGTGCTAGGCAAAAGAATAAGTATACATCAATGAGTCTATATCTCAAATGTATAGAACCAAAAACTACTAATCTAAGTAGTTAGCCAAAAGTCAGAATAGTAATCCCAGATGAGGAGTCAAGCAGAAGCACCTGTAACATCTCGGTTTGACCTGAGTATTATTTAACAAGAAAATAATAAACGGATCAGTCTAGCTATAAATATCAGATGAAATGATAGAGCATAAGATATATGAAAAAAATGTATGATAACCATAATGCCATACCGTGATAAGTATGTAATTGAAAATCAACTAGAGATTAATCAGTATCATAAGAATCTTCTCAAAGATAAAAAAGAATGTCATACTCTTTATTTTTATTCACCAAACCATAAATATTGACAATTATATCAATGCCAATCACAAAATTTAATTACACACAAATTCACCAATGCACAAATATTGATAAAATTTATCAATGAAGTCACAAAAATTGGTGAAACACAAATTCTGGAAATCATCAATGGAAATCCAGAAATCACAAAAAAAGAGGGAGAGGCCTATCACAAAATGGGAGCATGAAAACTCACCAACACGTGTATCACAAAACGGAACGCTATTCCATGGTTGCTAACCATTAATTTCAAGCCGAGGCTCCACAAAATGTTCCGAAGACCATGGGTCGCTACCCCACCAATTTGAGTCGAAATTCCACAAAAACGGGGTTTAGTCTCCCTCGCAGACAAAGAGACATTGCACAATGCTAGTCTAAATCACAAAAATGATCATCATCGATCATCAAGAAGTGTCAATTACGCTAAGCTAGTAAATATATGAGCTTAGCATCATGTCCCATAACCACGAGCTTAACTTAAATATTTACGAACAAATTGTAGATCTCCACTCGAAAATTGTCACAAGAGATTCAATCGAACAAGTCTAAGATTTAACCAACGAAGTAAACACAAGCGTTTCATACCACTTGTTTTACTAAGTCGTTTAATTAGATTTCTCATACGAGTGAGGTAAAGGTTTGTATATGCTAGTAGATTGGAAAACGGTTTTAAGAAACGAGCTTTATAATAAAATAGTGTTGAAATCATTTTGATGAAAGAGTTTTGATATTTTACTACTAGTATTGAAACCTTTATATTTTTAAAGTGACAAATCACAAAAATGATTGTAGAAACAATCAATCACCAAAATTCACATTCGAAGACGTGAATAGAATCCAAAGAAATCGATTGCCGAATCCATCAAGGTGGATGTACCGAAAATCCCGAAGAAAATGTCATCAAAGTTGTTAACAAATGATTACAACAAAAGGGAAACAACACGAATCGGTTAAATTTGAAAACACAGACTAAATAGGCAAAACAGGCAAAAACAAGCAGATTCAGACGTCTGAATCTGGAAAATAAAATATTTTCCATAACATAATTCAGACGTCTGGATCAATAAATTCAGACGTCTAGAAATGCTAATTTTTAGCCTATTTCCTCTCTGGTTCAATTCGAACCAATTTAGACGTCTGGAAATATTGATTCAGACGTCTGAATCTGGAAATAGAAATTTTCCCAGTATAATATTCAGACGTCTGAAAAGGAGCATTCAGACGTCTGAAACCTGTTTCTCAGGCCTCTCTTGAACCTTGGCCAAAAATGGCCCAAAAAAATATCGAAAGCGATTGGACGAGCAACAACGACTAAAGATTTATGCCAAGCGACAACCCAGCCTTAAAGGCTCTTTGATACGCCCCGAAATATCAATGTCCGAATATCCATATAAGGATTTTCATAAATTTGCTTTCAAAACACCAAAAATTGGAATATTCACCAAAGTCATCCAAGCCAAAAGAAATAGACACAGACGTGAGATAAAAATCTCAACTTTAATCCCAAATCAATGAAGGAGAAGCTTTTAAAACAAACTAAGATCAATTCCTCTTCAATAACAACTCAAGAAGCTCCGATCAAAGCTTAAAAGAAGAACATTTCCTAAGTTAGGTTTAGGAATTTCTGAAATTGAAAGGAGAATGAGTTAGAGAAGAAGAAGAGAAGGCTTACCAAAGCTTCTTCTATGAATTTGGAGTTGGAGCTTGGATTTGCAATGAAACTAGGGCTTAGGATTTCTTATTCTTTCTCTCCTCCCTCATTTTTATCTAAAGCTTGAGTATTAGGAAATAATGAATGAATGAAGAGAAGAGGGGGTGAGGCTTGGGTCTAATAGGCTGAAACCAAACCAAAGCCCTAAGTGAAAAAGTAGCAAAATTCCTCTAACTCCAAACATATCGAAGTTTATACTCAAAAAGGTCGCAAACGTTGTTTTGAACTCAATGGCGGTGGTCTCGAGTCCTAATTCGACTGATTGCAAAAAGTAGCTCTCCGGACAATAATCCGACTAACGATGAAATATTTAAATAAAATATTTAAATATTCAATCGTAAAATATGCGGGTTGTTACAGACTCTCCTCCTTAAAGAAACTGCGCCCTCGCAATCTTAAGAAATAAATGAACAAAAAGTAACAACCATAAAAGCATATCAACACAAAAGAAGAAATTTGGAATAAGAAGTTCACCTCAAACAACACAAGAAAGTAAGTCCGGATGTGTTCGCTCGATGAATTCTCTGGATTCCCAAGAACAATCCTTAGGATTTGAGGACCATTGAACTTTCACAAGAGGAACATCTTTATTTCAAAGGCGTTTGATCTCCGAAGCAATGATATGAATATGATGTTTCTCATAAGTCAAATTAGGTGAAACTTCAATTTCTTCTACAATATCGGCTCAAGAATAGAATCGGAATCTCGAAGGCACTTCCATAGTTGAGAAACATGAAACACGTCATGAATAGCAGAAAACTGAGCCGGAAATGAAAGGCGATAAGCCACGGAACCAATACGTTCGGTGATGGAAATGGACCAATATATCGAGGTGTTAATTTTCCCGATCGACTGAAATGCACAACACCTTTCATAGGTGAAACACGAATAAACACAAAATCTCCCACAGAAAATTCTAATTTCCTTCTTGCGTTATCGACATAGGATTTTTGCCTACTTTGATCTTCTTTCATCCTATGGCGAATAAGGTCAATCTTTTCTATGGAATCATGAATAAAATCTGGACCTAAAACCGGCCTCAAGCCAATAAGAAGGAGATCAGCATGGCCTTCCATAGAGTGCCTCGAAAGGTGCTATACCAATAGAAGATTTGAAGCTATTATTATAGGAAAACTCAACAAGAGAAATATGATCTTCCCCACTTCCACCAAAATTAAGAATACATGCACGAAGAAGATGTTTAAGAGTTTGAGTCATACGCTTGGTTTGTCCATCGGACTGAGGATGATAAGCGGTGCTAAAATTAAGCTTCGTTCCCAAAGCTTTTTGAAGACTCTTCCAAAATCCACTAGTAAACAATGGATCACGATCACTAACAATAGAAGTAGGAACTCCATGTAATTTAATAATTTCTTTAATAAAGAGCTTGGCCAAAGGAGGAACGGTCCGATTGGACCGAACGAGAATAAAATGGGCAAATTTAGTAAGTCTATCAACAATCACCCATAAGCTATCATGACCCGAACGATAACGGGGAAGGCCGTCTATAAAATCCATGGAAATTTGGTCCCACTTCCAAATTGGAAATTCTAAAGGTTGCAATTACCCACTGGGCCTTTGATGCTCGGCCTTAACGAGTTAGCAAATCATGCAATGCTTAACAAGGTTAGCAATATCAGATTTCATTCTATCCCAATAATAAAGTCACTTCATATCCGCGTACATTTTACTACTACTGGGATGAATGGTAAATTTAGAACGATGAGAATCTTCTAAAATGTTTTTACGAAGATCACTAATATTTGGCACGAGAAGTCTACCAAATTTTCGGATATCGCCACGAGGTTCAATATCAAAGTCTTTCATACTTTCAATACCAATTTTATCCCTACAACTTTGGCTAAGAAGAGCCAATTCGGGATCTAGCTTTTGAGCTTCAAGAATGCGGTCTAGAAGAGAAGGATGAACCTCTAGGCTACATAAAACAAGAGATGAACATAAATCGGACATACGATCTCTAATCTCACAAGTGGATAAAGTTCCGAGATCATTCCATTCAGATATCATCATGGAAACAACCGCTTGTAGCTTTCCGCTAAGGGTGTCGACAACACGATTTCCCTTTCCGGGAGTATAAAGAATGTCAAGATCATAAGATGCAAGGAACTTGAGCCAACGTTGTTGACGCAAATTAAGTTCCTTTTGAGAAAATAAATACTTCAAAGATTTATGATCTGTATAGAGAACAAATTTCTCTCCCAAAAGATAATTACGCCAAATTTTAAGAGCGAAAACAATAGCCACGAGATCTAAATCATGAGTGGCATATCTAGTCTCGGCAGGCTTCAATTGCCTAGAAGCATAAGAAATAACACGTTCCCTTTGCATAAGAACGGCACCCAAACCAATGCGACTAGCATCGGTACAAACAATAAAATCTTGGTTTCCCTCGGGAATAACAAGAACAGGAGCATCAGAAAGGAGTTCTTTTAATTTCTGAAAAGAAGCTTCACATTTGTCAGACCAAATGTATTTAACTCCCTTCTTTGTCAAACTACTAAGAGGCATGGAAATTTTAGAAAAGTCTTTTATGGAACAGCGGTAATAGCCTGCCAATCCAAGAAAACTACGAATCTCCGTCACACTCTCTAGTCTCTTCCAATTTTGAATCGCTTCAATCTTTGAAGGATCCATGGAAATTCCGGATTCGAAAATAATATGACCGAGAAATTTCACACAAGATTGCCAAAAGTGGCATTTAGAAAAAATTTCTTTCAATTGATTGCTCCTAAGAGTTTCCAACACAATCTGAAGATGTTTTTCATGCTCCTCCTTGGTTTTAGAATACACAAGAATATCATCAATAAAGATGAGAACAAACCAATCGAGGAAGTCTTTGAAAACTCGATTCATAAGGTCAATGAAATAAGCCGGAGCATTCGTTAAACCAAATGGCATAACAAGCCATTCATAAGATCCATAACGAGTATGGAATGATGTCAAAGGAATGCTATCCTCTACAATACAAAGCTGATGAAAACCGGTTGCCAAGTCCAATTGTGAAAAGACTCTAGCACCACTAAGTTGATCGAATAGATCATTGACCCGAGGTAAAGGATATTTATTCTTGATAGTAAGATCATTAAGCTTGCGGTAGTCAATGCAAAGTCTAAGTGTACCATCGGATTTCATCACAAAAATAGCAGAAGCTCCCCAAGGAGAGGAACTAGAGCGAATAAATTGCTTCGTCTCCAATTCGGATAATTATTTGCGCATCTTCTTATTTTATTTATTGGACATACGATAAGGAGTACAATAATAGGTAAAGCTCCAGGAATTAGATTAATTCAGAATTCAATTGCTCGCTTAGGTGGTAATCCTAAAACGGGCTCAAATATGTCGGAAAATTCACGAACAACGTGAATAAGAGAAATGACATCCTCCTCATCATCATTATCGTCATCATGAGGATTTAAAGAATATAAAGATGCAGCCAAGTTGGAATCCGAATATTTAAGATCAATAGAAATCTGATTAATAGATCGAGGATGTCGAAGATAAATAGTCCGCTCAGGACATAGGATATGAGCTTCATAACGGTTAAGCCAATCCGTTCCCAAAATCATTCCAAAGCCTAAGTAGCGTATGACATGCAAATCGGCTCGGAAAGAAAAACCACACAAAATAATCTCGACATCTTTACAAAGAAAACTAATTGTTGCGGATCCACCAACCGGATTCGCAATTCTCAAAGAAGTCATTAAAGCAACAACACTTAAAGAAAAAGTATCAACAAGTTCCTTTGGTATAAAAGAATGGGATGCACCCGTATCAAAAAGAACTCGAATAGGATGATCACGAAACAAAATAATTCCATCAAGGATAGAATGAGAAGTACCTTGACCATGAGAAGTGTTACTAGGATTTTTCACCACATTAAGCTTTCCCTTCATCTTCTTTTGGAGTTTGGGGCATGTAGATAAATAATGATCCGGGCTTTTGCAATAGAGACAAGCACGGGGCTTCGAACACTTATTCGCATAATGGTCTTTAGAACCACAATTGTAGCATTGCCCACTACTAGAGGTAGAAGTCTTTGCCATCGGAGTTGCTTGCTTCGCTTTCTTATTGGGATAAGGACCTTTGAACTTACTAGGCCTTTTCTTGTTGTTGAAGTTTGGTTTGGCACCCATAACTTCAACGTCACTTTCCTTATCTGCCTCTTCATGATGAAGAGCAATATCAATGAGTTGATCAGAAGAAACTTCCAATTTTAGAAGTAATGGCTTTTTGAGATTTTTGTTCAAGCCATAGACAAATCGTTGGTTCTTCTTCAATGGGGTGTTTATGTATTTGACTCCGTACTTAGAAAGTGACTCGAATGATGCGACATAGTCTGCCACGGAGGATTCACCTTGAACAAGGTCTATGAAACGACAAGCCAATGTCAACTTCTCAGCTTCTGGCACAAACTTTAATTCGAATCATTCCCGGAATTTCTCCCAAGTAAGATCCGTTTCATTTATTTCAGAAATCAGAAGCTCGTACCTGTCTAATTCTCTTTCTTGGAGCATACCAGAGGCCACATGAACTCGGTGAAGATCAATAAGATTCATGCGAGAAAAGATTCGATCGCATATTCTTAGCCAAGCTTGGACTTAAATAATAGTTTCAGAACCTCTGAATGGCTTCCCACCCAAGTTGGTACAATCGCTGTACAAACGTGCAAATCCAGACTTAGGGTGAGTAAGCTCCGGACTGGGTCCGACAGCTTGAGCATTCTTCACGAGATCTAAAAGCTGCTAGGAAGACATAAATACTCCATCCCGGGGAGTAGCACTAGATTGACCGATGTTGGGACGGCCATGTCTAACCAATTCTATTCTTTAAGAAAGAAAGAAAGAAGAGAAAGGTTATTCCCAAAATAATTATCAAACAATCATGATTGATAAAACAAGGCGTCATAAAGAAAATAGGATAGAACGGTTCAAAGACCCGAATAAAATCCTAAGGCATGACTCCTAAGATGGACTTAGGACGATGATCCTTGTTAAATTATTCTACATTGTTTCGATGTTTGGCTCTGATACCAAGCTGTGACGCCCCACCTCTATACTCACGCTAGCCAAGGACACTACGGAGTAATGCCGTCAACTAGCGCAGAGAATAAGGCTGTTGAGGAGCGACCATCTGTATAATTGCTTTGTGTGTGAGTACCGATATGCCAGATAAAAATACAACTTTTCATCACAAGAGGAAATCTGACATACCGATGCAAACTCAAAGCTACTACACAGTGGCTATAATATCTTCGGAAACAAATATAAAAATATCATCACACAAATCAGTCGCAGAAGTTCATATCACAAAGGCGGAAAAAGATATGAATATATAACACTAAAAAGTGTACATCGGAGTAGAGGTCTAACAAGACCCACAATATCACAAAAGAAAAGATACAAGTGCTAGGCAAAAGAATAAGTATACATCAATGAGTCTATATCTCAAATGTATACAACCAAAAACTACTAATTTAAGCAGTTAGCCAAAAGTCAGAATAGTAATCCCAGATGAGGAGTCAAGCAGAAGCACCTGTAACATCTCGGACTGACCCGAGTATTATTTAATAAGAAAAGAATAAACGGATCAGTCTAGCTATAAATATCATATGAAATGATATAGCATATATGACAAAAATGTATGATAACCATAATGCCATACCGTGATAAGTATGTAATTAAAAATCAGCTAGAGATTAATCAATATCACAAGAATCTTCTCAAAGATCAAAAAGAATGTCATACTCTTTATTTTTATTCACCAAACCATAAATATTGACAATTATATCAATGCCAATCACAAAAGTTAATGACACACAAATTCACCAATGCACAAATATTGATAAAACTTATCAGTGAAGTCATAAAAATTGGTGAAACACAAATTCTAGAAATCATCAATGGAAATCCAGAAATCACAAAAAAAGGGGTGGCCTATCACAAAACAGGAGCATGAAAACTCGCCAACACGTGTATCACAAAACGGAACGCTATTCCATGGTTGCTAACTATTAATTTCGAGCTAAGGCTCCACTAAACGGCCCGAAGACCATGGGTTGCTACCCCACCAATTTGAGTCGAAACTCCACAAAAAAGGGTTTAGTCTCCCTTGCAGACAAAGAGACATTGCACAATGCTAGTCTAAATCACAAAAATGATCATCATCGATCTTCAAGAAGTGTCAATTACACTAAGCTAGTAAATATATGAGCTTAGAATCATGTCCCATAACCACTAGCTTAACTTAAATATTTACGAACAAATTGTAGATCTCCACTTGAAAATTTTCACAAGAGATTCAATCGAACAAGTCTAAGAATTAACCGACGTAGTAAACGCAAGCGTTTCATACCACTTGTTTTACTAAGTCGTTTAATTAGATTTCTCATACGAGCGAGGTAAAGGTTTGTATATGCTAGTAGATTGGAAAACGGTTTTAAGAAACGAGCTTTATAATAAAATAGTGTTGAAATCGTTTTGATGAAAGAGTTTTGATATTTTACTGCTAGTATTGAAACCTATATATTTTTAAAGTGACAAATCACAAAAATGATTGTAGAAACAATCAATCACCAAAATTCACATTCGAAGACGTGAATAGAATCCAAAGAAATCGATTACCGAATCCATCAAGGTGGATGTTCCGAAAATCCCAAAGAAAATTTCATCAAAGTTGTCAATAAATGATAACAACAAAAGGGAAACAACACGAATCGATTAAATTTGGATACACAGACTAAATAGGCAAAACAGGTAAAAACAAGCAGATTCAGACGTTTGAAAGGTATGATTCAGACGTCTTAAACTTAAAAAAAGGAAAATATTTTCCAGAACAGACTTTAGACGTCTGGATCAATAAATTCAGACGTCTGGAAATGCTAATTTTTAGCCTATTTCCTCTCTGGTTCAATTCGAACCAATTCAGACGTCTAGAAATATTGATTTAGACGTTTGGAAATATTGATTCAGACGTCTGAATCTGAGAATAGAAATTTTCCCAGTATAATATTCAGACATCTGAAAAGGAGCATTCAGACGTCTGAAACCTGTTTCTCAGGCCTCTCTTGAACCTTGGCCAAAAATGGCCCAAACAAATATCGAAAGCGATCGGACGAGCAACAACGACTAAGGATTTATGCCAAGCAACAACCCAGCCTTATAGACTCTTTGATACGCCTCGAAATATCAATGTCCGAATATCCATATAAGGATTTTCATAAATTTGCTTTCAAAACACCAAAAACTGGAATATTCACCAAAGCAATCCAAACCAAAAGAAATTGCTCATGAATAAGTGTTAGAAATTCATGCCTAACAATAAGGATAGATATAGACACAGATGTGAGATAAAAATCTCACCTTTAATCCCAAATCAATGAAGGAGAAGCTTTTAAAACGAGCTAAGATCAATTCCTCTTTAATAACAACTCAAGAAGCTCCAATCAAAGCTTAAAATAAGAACATTTCCTAAGTTAGGTTTAGGAATTTCTGAAATTGAAAGGAGAATGAGTTGGAGAAGAAGAAGAGAAGGCTTACCCAAGCTTCTTCTATGAATTTGGAGTTGGAGCTTTGATTTGCAATGAAACTAGGGTTTAGGAATTCTAATTCTTTCTCTCCTCCCCCATTTTTATCTAAAGCTTGAGTATTAGGAAATAATGAATGAATGAAGAGAAGAGGGTGTGAGGCTTGGGTCTAATAGGCCGAAACCAAACCAAAGCCCTAAGTGAAAAAGTAGCAAAATTCCTCTATCTCCAAACATATCGAAGTTTATACTCAGAAAGGTCGCAAACGTCATTTTGAACTCAATGGGGTGGTCTCGAGTCCTAATTCGACTGATTGCAAAAAGTAGCTTTCCGGACAATAATATGACTAACGATGAAATATTTATATAAAATATTTAAATATTCAATCATAAAATATGCGGGTTGTTACAGTAGGGTTTCGCATAAAAGAAGTTTTCGATATGGTGTCTCGAGTCGATGGGTCGCGCAGTGGAGAGGTACGGTCGCGAGTTGAACTTTGGGATGTCAACATTCGGTAAAGTGAGGGGTCTAGGGTTCGGCTTTGAATGGTGGAGCAGATTGTGGTGATGGCAGCGTCGAGAAGTGAGGTATCGTTTTATTTATTCAAATTAAATATATATATATATATATACACACATGCATGTTAAATATACCGAGATAAACAGAAATTTTTACAGATAAGATTTTTATACAGAAAGATTTTAGAGATATATACATATATGGGAATTTTTAAATACTGAAAGGTTTATAAAAAGATTAGATTTTTAAATCCGTATAAATTAAGTTCTAAGTACATGTAGTTTCTAAAAGAAAAAAATATAATAAATATTCATATTTTAATCTACTAGTTATTTCAAATAATATAGTTAGAGTGATTAATTTGTTTAACAAGCGTACTTAATTATTTTGTCACTAAAAATATTTTTTTCAAAGGAAATCAGTTAAATTTAATTATTGGTTTAAAATAAAATTATTGGTAATTAAATTCATAAATGGGAATTTAATTGTTCGATTAGTTCAAATATTAATAAAATGCAAAATGTTTATACAAGGTTTAAATTGTGAAGAACTGTGAAGAAACAAGCTGGTTTGGTAATGGGTTGCAAATGGAATAAGGTGAGTTAATCTCACTCTGCTGGATGACTATTTAAATTTAAATACTTAAATTTAAATAAATGGTCGAATGATTGAATTGATTGGTTGTGCTATATTATATATAGTAGTATATATATAGTATATATCTTGGAATGATTGATTTCCCGCATTATATAGCGGATGAGACCCTATGCGCCGCATAATAGCGGATGATATTATATTTAAAACCCATATACCATGATATTCCACCTCGAAGTGGAATTGGTATTTTATATTGTGCTAACGTCTGTAGATGCAGGCAAACAGGTTGGAGGGATCCAACTGGATTCCTCAAAATTATTTATATTGTTTAATATTCTCTGTTATGAATATTCGATATTCGGTGATGAATATTATTGATAATTGGAATATTGAATGCTATGGATTACTTGAATATATTTCGGTACACTGAGTTATCAAAATATACAGAATTGGATTTTTGAAAAGAAAATAAAAGGGAGAGAATTTGCAAGTGAAATAATTATAGAGAATTTAAATAAATTAAGAATGAACTGGATAAGAATAATAGTTGTTTTAAAATTCTAATAAATAAATTCCGTATATGAAAAGGGGATTTTGAATAAACAGGAAGATAATGAATTTTAAACTTCAGTGTTGTTATTTAAAAGAATAAAGCATTTATTTTCAATTTAAGATTTAAATTTTTGAAAAGAATAAAGAAGAAATTTCGAAAATCTAAAATTGGTATGTTTCAGTCAAAAGATTTAAAATCAAAAGTAATAATAATAATAATAAAAATAAAGTCTAGAATTAATGGATTTTGAAATGAATCGAGTAAGTAAACAAATTTATTTCAAAATGGAGTAAACTGGAAATCAATTTGAAAATTGATTTAAGTGGTTGAAGTTGGAACTTTAAAGGAGAAGTGGGACTTTGAAATTGTAAACTAGGTTTATAAAAGTAAAGTAATATATCAGTGGATATTTGGAGGAATAAATCCACGATGGGAATTTATTAAAGGAATGGGAAAATTGTTTAAAAATAAACAGTGATTTATTTTTAAGGGATGTGAAAAGAAGTATATTTCCCTGAATAGCCAAGTACGTTTCAAAGTAAATTTTAAAATATAACTTAAAGGCTTTAATGTCGTTTTAAAAGCATGTTTTAAAAAACTTATTATTTCTAAATGTTTAAATTCTAAAGTAAGAATTTTCTTTTAATCTATTATAGAAATAATTATTTTAAGATGGCTTAGTATTATGTTTTAGAAAGTTAGAAATTCAGTTTTATATTGTACAAAGTAGTTTTATTTTAAATATTCTTAAAGTATATATTTGAAAAAAGTATTAAAGTAATTTTCAATTTCAACGTTTTAAAGGATACTTTATAATAAAGTGTTTTTAAATTATTTTAAAATCTAAAGTGTTTGTACTTGGTGATTTCGGGTGGAATCGAAAACATTTGGGGAATTTATTTCGTGAGAGAAAATGGTTTGAAAACGGTTTTCAAAAAGGTTTGAAAGCGGAAATATATCTTGCGAATATATTTTTGGAGATGAATAAAAAAATTTGGGAGATTATTTATTGTTGGATGGTTGTTTGTGAATGTTAATTGATAGTTAAATAACCGATTATCAATATTTGGCCAATGCGCTGATCGTTTCAAAGAGACCGGGATCAGGATTAATTTCTCAAAAATCACTTCGATCCGATTTGTACGTTTTCGTGGAAAAACGAGTTGGGATTCGAAGGTGGAGCAATGAAGTGCAAGGGCTAGTCACTACTAATCCTGATGATGTTTCCAAAATGGATGTAGTAGGAATAGTGCCTTCAGTTCCGTTCGAACCTGGGACGGACTTGTGTGGATGAATGCTTTCAGAACATCGTCAGGTGGACGATGGGCATTCTAAGTGAAACGTTCTAAAAAGGTAACGCTTAGCCTCAAGCCTCATCAACCGGGAATGACTAAAAATCAGGGGTTATGCAGCAAGGCTAGGTTGGTAGCACCCATTCAGGGTGAGGTCATCCCTGTCTAGATGTCCCTTTATTTTGGCTTAGTGGTGCGGTTGCTGATCCCAACCGTGGGGTGATCTTACTCGGGATTATCCAGTAAGGGGTAATCCCGGTCTTGTGTTGCGGAGGTCGGGAGTGATCCTCGGTATGCTAATCTAGACCAGGTACCGTGACAGGTGGTACCCTAGTGCCTAGTCATTAGTTGGAAATCCATTCTCCCTGCGTGCCTTTACGATTTTTGTTTGTATTACCCACTTTGTGGCTAGTAGCTGGAATTTAATCATGTAATAATTTAGGCTATTTTAATAAGTATTTGTAAATAGACCCTATTATAATATCAGAGGATTTTAATAAAAAGTGTTTTAGCTATCGTAATGTAAAAACCCGACATGTTTATTTGTGGCGTGGCCTTACGAGATGCTTTTGTTTTCAAAGGATTTTGAAACTTTAATAATCAATTTGTGTATGGTTTTCTCACGCTGGTATTCCAGACTGACTCGGGTGTTATTTAACTATAATGCTCGGGTCAGACCGAGTATCATAGAATACAGGATATGATGATGTGGAGCTCAGGAGATGAGCTGGATGGCGATACGTACTTCCGTACTTGTTTTAAATATTCCACTGTGTTGATAAGCTGTGCATTCAGTGGTGTGTATTGTGTGTTATGTGTACTCTAATGATGTAATGTATAAGCAGATATATTTTTCTTTTGTGTAAATATCTGTTATTATCTATTATATTTATTCCGCTGCAATGGTTAAATTCTGACGTTGTTTCTATTTTTTTCTTCTACCACTTCTTCTTTAACCCTTATGGTTCGGTTTTTTTCGGCATTAAAAAAATGGGGTCGTGACAAGTTTTATAAATGATTTTAAAGTTGTATAAATACATCTTCTAAGCGGTGAAAGTGTAGTGTTTTTGTGATTATACTTATATGTTGAGATAAGTATATGGATATTTTCCAAGTATAAAACGGAGTATAAAAGGTTTGTGAATATATCTTCGTAAAAGTTTTTGATATAAATATTTACAAAGTGATTTTAATTCATGAAAGCATTTATTAAAGAGGTTAGTAGCTGCTTATTTCTTAGCTAATGTTGGTTTCCTTATGGAAATAAATCCCAAATTTGATTGATGCTTAATTGTTTATTTGATAGTTAAATAACCGACTATCAAACTTAGCCAGTTTTAAACTATCATCGTCAGCTTGGAGACATCGGGATCAGATATATTATCCAAAAAGCACTTTGAACCAACATAAGCGTTGGAATGGAAGATAGTAAATTTCGAGTGTTTGATCGATCCTGTAACAACTTGTATGGATTAATGCTGGCATTGCATCTCTGGTTGGAAGGCAGTGTTACCATTCCAAGATGGTTTTCTAGTAGAAAAGGAAAAAGCAAAGCCTCAAGCCTCATAAACCGGAAAATGGCTAAAACAGGTTATGCAGTAAAGCTATGTTGTTAGCTACCACTAGGAGCCATCATTCCATTCTAGATTATACCCTTAGACTTTTTTGTGTGTGGCATCGAGGTACAATGTTTGCAGCCTCAGTGTCAATATCATGTTAAAGGGGTAGCTGACTCTATGTAGCAAAGGGGAAAATGCATCTGTTGCCCTCAAGTATATTTTCACTGGGTGAAGGAAGGTTGTTCCTTGCGTTGGCACATTGAAAATCCAAACTTCAATACGTGCCTTACGGTTTTGATTATAGAGCCTAGTATGCTGGAATTTAATTAATATAATAATTTCGGCTATGATTCAATATTTTCTTTAACCCTAGACATTGCCATAATATCATTGGATTTTCTATAGAAATGTTTTGATTATCGTAAGGTAAAATCCCTTTCGTGTATATGTGCGGTGTGGTCTTACGAGATACCTTTATTTTGAAGGGTTTTTTATAACATTAAAATCCAATTAAGATGTGTTTCTAACACTGATTTACTAGACTGATCCGGGCTTAATTTTTCTTGTAATGCTCGTGTCAGTCCGAGTATGTTTATAGATCCAATATAGATGCTTTATAGTTTAAGAAGAGGAAGTAGATGCCTCCAAGACATATTCAAACATATATTTATTTTTCGTTGCATTGGTTGTTTATATTGATCAAAAATTGGAAGGACATGTTATTATAACTTTCTAGACTGATCACTTATTTTGGATACACTGATTATGTGTGTCTATTATAGTTTTTCTTTGTGTAAAGATCTGTTGTATATTATATGTTACTCATCACAATGTGAGATTCTGTTCTGTATTTCTTTCTTTCTTCCCAGCAATCTAACTTTTGGCACTCGGATGCTCGACACGTAAATACCATGGATGTATTAGTGTTGACTTTTGAGGGTTGAAAGGGTGGGTCGTCACACATGGTATTAGAGCTTAGGTTGAGCGAACACCTAGGCTTTGGTGGGGTTAACTCATTTGAGATAGGTTAAGTGAGACCTAGGATGAGTTTGAGTGTATTTTATATATAAGCACATATTTGTTAGTGCTATAAAAATATTTTATATTGTGTTGATTTATCATTTGAGCTGTTTATCAATTCTGGTCGATACAAAAGGAACAACTATATCAGTAGGGGTTTCTAAACACTTAATCAAGACAAACTGACACGATATTGTTTGGAAATTAGGTAAATGAAATAATTTTACCTAAATTGTATTTTATATATAAAAGGAATAGTTTTCAAAAATGAATATTATTATACATGGTATGGTTGATTGTTAAAGAATGATAATATTTGATTATAATTATTTATCGTTGATTAGTTGTGCTCAGATAGTTTATAGGCATTTTGTTTGGTTAAATTGAATAAGATCAACTTGTGAACTTAGTTTCATAGTTTAAATATAAGACGTTCGATGACTTAGTTGAGTTAGAAATTAAATTTTAATTTTAATTAAGTTGTATAAACATTTGTGAAATGGTTTTATATAAGAAAGTGAAAATTATATAAGTACAATTTGTAAATGAGGTTTATAATAAAAAGGATTTAAGCTGAGAATTTTAGAACTAAAATTTCGGTGTTTTGGAAAATAGTTCTTCAAAGTTTGGAAGAAATAATAATAGCACTATTTGGGAGTATATTTGAATAGAAATATTTTTAAGGGATTTTAAAGGAGATGGAAAACATTGAACTCACTTCAGTCATTGGAAGATAATTTCGGTGATGTCTGCAGCATCATTCGTGTTTATTTTTGAGTTTCTAAGTTAGGGATTGCTACATTAGAAATTGGATATAGAGTTGTTTTGATAAATCAAAATCGGTTTAAAATCCCAAAAGTATGATTTGTTATACAAAAGAAGATATATAAAGGAGATATGCATATTATTCCAAATAATTTGAAATCAATTCAAGTGTTTAAATTTTAAATTTTTTAGTTAAGTGATATTGTAGGTTCATGTATCCTATCCATTTGGATAGTTTGGTTTGTGTATCTCATTTTAGGATATTGTTTGGTAATTTTCATTTATTGGAATAAAAAGGAATTTTCAACGATTTGGAACATTTGGAACTTCCGAGTTAAATTGGAGAAATTAAGCTAAGGGTTTTGTGAAAACATAAATCAATAAGTTTTTATAACTTATAAATTTGAGAAATTAGAAAGTTTATTTTTTTTAATTTGTTGGACATTCAGGTTAAGTAAAAACAAATCAAAAATTTGTATATATACTCTTAGATTGTAGTAGAGTGTTATACTAATATAAATTTAAGTTTTAAAGTGGATTATGAATATAAATGTTCTTTACAAAATGTTTATAATAAATTTAAGTATGGGAGAGCTTTAAAATGAAGTTGTGGCTATTAAAAATGTATATTAACTTAAGTTTTAAAATTGTTGATAAACATAAGTTGTGTTATACGAGATGTTAATAAACTTAAGAAATGACTGGGTAAAATGATTCATAAGTAATACTAGTATTAAATGAAATACTATTGGTTTAATAAATTGGGATTTAACATGAATGCAAATAAAAGTAAATTGGTGTAATTAAGAGAATAATTGGAATAAATATGTAATTTGAACGTAGATCATTTTATTTTCATACATGTTTAATCCAGTTTTGAGTACATGATTTAGAGATGATTTCCACCAGTCTGAGTTCGAATTTTCACTCGATTTTTGACGTCGAACACTTGATATGGATTTTTGATTTGATTCTGAAGTTTTCTATCATAGGATGAGGCTATGCAAGGAGAATAGAGGTTTTTTTTATCAAGGACATGATCAAAGTCCACATCAGGAAGTCGATTGAGCAATACTAGTTCAAAAGTGGGATTGTGTGATCAAGGGAGCGATCATATTTGATATTGCATAAAGATGGTATATGTGCATCGTACGAGCTTAAATAAAATATATGTTTGACATCGGAAAAATGAAAATTTTATGACTAGGGATTGTATGATTTTGACATTTCTAAATGTAGGTCATATGGTTGCATATTATTTGTAAGTGAGTTGCAGATTCAAGAAAGCAAAGACTAGTTGATGCTTTTGGTCTCGTAAGTAGAGTTGGTTGCCCAACGAATAGGTACATATTTATATTTGTTGTTTGGACGATGATTTTATTGTCCTAGATATGAGAGGCCACTTAGCATTTGTTTTCTTTTGTTGATTTGGACCCGTAGCGATGGTTTGTAGTGTCCAATTTATAGGTGCGAGTTGGGACCTTTCGACCCCAAGCTTTCAACGCGGTTGAAAGTCCAACCTCTTTACTTTCGTAAGTGTCCAGTGAGTCCTACCTTTCGATGTGGTCGAAATAGTTTCAGTCAGTCTTCCGCTGCCACTGGAGACTGGGCTTCTCTCTCTTGCCTTGTTTCCTTTCGACTTCATCGAAAGGTGTTGCTTGATAGAGTTTGACCTCATCGAAAAGTTTATTGATGCACTTTTTACTTGAATGTTGATGTGTCGAATAAGATGACCTGGGCATTGGCCTTTGACGCCGTCGAAACATGCCTTCTTCTGGCTTCGAATGAGTCAAAAAACACCTAAAAGGCTTTTTTATAAATAGTCTTCTTCGAATGTTCCTACCCTGACTAACTCGGAACCTTATACTCTTTTTGGCAACGAATGTATAGTTCTTCCTTCATAGGTGAGTATGTCCCTAACTGTTTCAAAATGCTATATATGCTTTCAAATAGGTTGATTTGGCTGGACATGTTTTCGGTGGAGTGAGTGAATGCGAAACCAAATCGTTTTAAATGCTTTTTTCGCAAGGTGTAGAAATTTTTTATTCATTGCATTTGAAAGGTAGCTTTTGACCTCGTCAAAAGCTCTTTCCTTATTGACTTCGTAAGGTAGCCTTCGACTTTGTCGAAAGCTATCTGCTTACTCAATTAAAGTGTCCTCTTGAACCCTTCAAACAGTATTGCTGGCGTCATCCTCTTCTTGTCGTAAGCTTTATCTAATTTTTGAAGTAGTCCATCCTAATGCCCTTTGATTTTTATCAATTCTTTTGCTCCTTCTTTCATACTTTTATTCTTGAGCACATTTTATGGATGACATTTAGCCTCCCTGGTATGGAAGAAGCTTTTGTTCTTTAGGATAAAAGTTCCAAGGAATTTATTTCTTCGTTTTTCTACAAAACAGACAATGACTTCTATAAGGATTATAACCTTGTTACAAGATCATGATGGGTGATTTTATAATTCCAGACGCTATCTAATTATTTTGTTGGGCGGAGCATTCAAGTAATTATATGAGTAATTTCTTTTAGTACTGATAACAGACATATGAAACGATATCACCTGGTATGTTGTCGTTAATTTAAGTAAATAGACCTTCCTAAAAGGACACTGCATACACCTAATTCTCTGTTCCTAGGTTTTATCTTCCTCGGCCATCAAGGGTCAATTTCTTGCTTTTGGCGGTTTTGTCTTTTTCCTTTACCGTGACTTTATTTTCCATCCCTGCACTTTGATGAGAGTCCAGCTGGCATCGAGAAAGTCTTATATAGAATCCAACTTTAGGAATCTAATAAAAAGTTTGTAAATTATCATGAAAAATTCAATGGCAATAACTAAAATTCACAAAATCAAAAATCTGCTAAGAGATCATGAATGATCGAACAAGGAAATCAGAAATATGAAATCCAAAAAAATAAAGACTTTGAAATTCATAGACACATAAGATCACTACGAATAGAAGTCGAAAATCTAGGAATCCAGTAATGTAATCAGAAAACTATTAGGACCGCATCTATTAAACAATCTGCACAAAACTCTTTCTAATACAATGTCAAAAATTCAATGCGAAATTTATAGGTTATCATGGAAATTCAAATTAAAGAATCCATGAAAACAAGAAATCGGTAAGAAATCATTACGAAAGTCCCATGGGAAAATCAAGCGTATATCATTCACAAATCATCATGAAAGTGAACATGGAAATTCAGAACTCCCAAGATCAATAATTCAATAAGAAACCATTATGAAATCTCAATAAGGGGGTTAACAATATAGAATTCACAAATCACTGTAAAAATCGATCAAGAAACTTGAAATCCATGAAATCGGAAATTCAGTAGGAAATCATCATGAAAACTCAACACGGAATTCACAAATCACCATCAAACCAATAAGGAAGCCCAGAATTCAAAAAATTAGAAGTCCGGCAAGAGATCATCAAAAATTCAATCAGGAAACCCAGAACTTGTGAAAGTAGAAATTCAATATGAATTCATCTAAAAGCCCAACAAGGAACCAAGAATACAAATTGTTGTAAACATTAGCGCAAGAATTTGAAATTCACAAAATAAGAAATTCAATATGAAATCATCAAAAATCCAACAAGGTAATCTGAAATATGAAAATTGTAAGTCATCATAAAAATTCAATGAGAAACTTGATAATTCATGAAACTGGAAATCCGACAAAGAAACTAAGAATATAAAATCCACAAATCCTATAAAAGTCAGCACAAAAATTAAAAATCCTCAAAATTAGAAATTCAATAAGAAATCCTCATGAAATCCAATAGGGAAATGAAATGTAAGAAATCCACACATCACCACAAAATTCAATGAGAAAACTTAGAATTCATAAAACCAGAAATTCCGTAAGAAATCACTAAGAAAATCCAGCATGGAAACCAAGAATACGAAGCCAGTAATAATCATAAAAGTCAATGTAGAAATTTTGGATTTTCAAAACGCAATATGAAGTCTTAATGAAAAGAAATATTGAACATCAAAGTTTACGAAACCAATAATCCACCCAAAATCTTGCCAAGACCCCATCTAAAGAATAGGCTATAAAAAATTCATCCAATATAAGCACAGAATCAAAATTCTGTCTAGTAATAGTAAATAAAATTAATGTGTGATTCCTAAAGTGCCTATAAATTA
Source organism: Allium cepa (assembly GCA_030765085.1). Lineage (NCBI taxonomy): Eukaryota > Viridiplantae > Streptophyta > Magnoliopsida > Asparagales > Amaryllidaceae > Allium > Allium cepa. The sequence continues at coordinate 938,861,678 of CM060935.1, forward strand.
GTAGTATTATTGTTATATTGGAGCCGAGTATTTTCGTAAAGCCATGCAATCCCTCGGAATAGTGGCTCCATATTATTGCTTGGTCATTCAGTAGTGCGATAGTCCAAAATAAAATATTAATATATATATATATATATATATATATATAATAGACTCTTAATCTCAAAGGAACACCTAATTTCTAAGGATCTGAGAGTGGTTTACTCAATCAATCTTTGAATGGAGATACTTTTAACTTTGGTGTAAGAACTTTCTATATATTTCATTCCTCTAGCTTTTTTACTGACCTTTGTTTTCCATTTTAAATTACGAATTTCTTTACCCATTTTCTTCTCTCATGTTCCCTTCTAGGATGCAAATTTCATAATCCCTTATTGTGGGCGCTATTTTCAGGCATTGGATGTTTTGAAATTTGCTACCTCATATTTGGCCTCTTTTGACCGTGATTTTGGATTATCCGTCTGTTCCCGATTATGGCGTTATATATCTTTATCCTTTGCATTTGTATGTATTCCTCTCTTGGGTTTCAACTTTGTCCAAGTTGGTGGATAGATTTCTTTCTTTAACCCTTTATTCTCTTAGGTTTTGATAGATTTCCTTCTCTAACCCTTTATTCTCTCGAGTTCTAGTTTTTTTGGTTGTAGACTTCTTTATCTCTCTTTATTTGTTCGGTGCCTCTTTTGGGCTTTCGCTGAGTTGACCTTCCTCTAGACGGTTGCTGACGGGTGCTTATCCTGACCCTTCCCATAAGAGGTGAGTAGAACGTTGGGGTTTTGTGTCTCCCTTTAGGAGATGCTACGAGTTGACCATATGATTTTGATGTGTACAAGACCCTCCCTCTAGGAGGCACTATGGATTGGCCATATGCTTTTGATGGGTACAGGACCCCCTCCCACTTGGAGGTGCTATGGATTGGTCATAGGCTTTTGATGGGTATATGACCCCGCTGCTTCTAGGAGGTGTTATGGTTGGTCGTAGGCTTTTGATGGGTATGGGACCACTCTCCCTTTAGGAGGTGCTATGGATTGGCCGTAGGCTTTTGTTGGGTACATGACCCCTCTCATTCTAGGAGGTGCTACGGATTGGCCATAGGCCAAAATTTTGTATATGAAAATCATTTTTGGCCAATGGAAAAGCATTTTGAAAAACTTTTTTGAATGTCGGTTTCTTCTCGAAAGAAAGTGTTTTAGTAAATGAACCCTTCTAATATATCGAGGGATTACTTTCAAAAATAGTACTTGGATGTGTGTCAATATTTTCTTATGCTACCTTTTATAAAGGTTTTAAAATCATTCTTATAGCAGAGACACAGATCTCAAAATAGAACATTAGAAGTGTAACGACCCAGAATTTTAGGCAATATCAATTTAATAATCTGTATTAATAATTAAATTGATTAGATAATTTTTTTCTTTGTAATTTTTAATTTAAATTGGTAAATTTAATCTTTTAAAGGATAACAAATATTTAATCTGGTAATTTTGATCAATATCTTTCTATCAATTTAAAATTGATAAGATTTATTTGTCAAAGCTAATAAAATTTATTCTATTTATAATATATATATTTGATATATATTGTGAATAGGAAAATCTTTGTTTTGAATTAAAAAATGAATTTTAATATTGCAATATATATGTGCGTATATGTTATAATTTGATGTTGTTTTGGAATTTAATTTAATCTATTAATAATTTATATATGTATGGATATTGTAATTGAAAGCTTTGTTTTAAAATTCAATTGTTTTCGAAATATAAGATGATTGTTTATTTTTTTTAAATGTAATAGTTTAAATAAGGATTTAATAAAAGTTTTATTTTGTTTTCTTTTAAATTACTTAATGTAAATGGTTATAAATGCATATATATAAATGTTTACATTTTAAATTATATGTATAAGAATGTATTTGTATTATAATTAGTTTTCTAATATATTTTTTAAGGGATTTAAACTTATATTTACATATATAAATATTCATTTATTAAGTAACTTAAATAAGAAAGCTTATATTATCTTTTAAAATTAAATGAAAATTAATTAAAAATATTTAAAGACATGTGTAACCATGTTAAGTCTCTTAATAACACTTGTTAATCAATTAAGCTGTATAGTGACATTTGTAAGTTTTTGAACAAGTGTCTTTATTTTAAATTTATACTTTCTTTAATCTTAATAAACATAACTCTTTTTCCTTTATCTTCTTTTCTAAAGATTCAAAATCAGAAATTTTCTTACAAATCTGAAAATTTAAAACCCAAAGACACATCAAATCTGAAAGTAATGTCCTGCAAATTTAAAATCCTGCAACCAACAAATCTGCAAAGCAAAAGCAAATTTAAAATCTACAAAATCAAGTTTGAAAGTAGCTGCAAATTCAAATGGAAATCAAAAGCAAGATGAAATCTGCAATTATCAAAGCTGAAACCTTCAAATTTAAACTGCAATTTCAACATGCAAGGATTCGTTTCATCAGCAAGTCATTTAAAGGCATGCATTCAGTTTTTCCAGATTAATGATTCAAGTGCCTGGAAAATAAAAATAAAAACTGCTCTTCTTATATTTTTGAGGTGAGTAAATGGAATTTTAAAAGAGTTTGATTCTAGATTCATCTTGATTTTTTGATGATATCATGATGATTATATGAAATATTTGTTTTAAATTGAATGCATGTTGAATTGGGTGTATTGAATGCCCGAAAAATTTAGAATTGTTACTTTGTTTATAAAACAGTCCCAAATCCTATAATAATTTCAGTAACTTGATTTTTAACACGAACTGGACTTTGATTTGTAAATGGAAGTAGGTTGTAATCATGTAATTTATCATCTGAAAATAGTTATAGGATTTTAAATGAATGATTAACTCATATTATTCAAATTACAGTAAAAAAATCAAATTTGAGCAAAATTTTATGAATTCAAATTCTATTTTTGATTTTACAATTGGATTACAATTGGAAAATTATGATTTTTAGTGCTTGTATCATAATTTTTAATTGTGTAAATAGTGAGATATTTGGGTTTGTTCGTTTTGGGAACTTCGGTGATTCGCCGGAGAAAAACATGATGATTGCAGCTGTAATTTTGACCGAAGCATGTTTATAGGTTGTAGATGTTGGGAAAATTGTTCAATAATTTTTCTAATGAGTGAATCATTCGAATTTGTTCGAACTAGGGTTTTAGTTGTTTTTGTTTTCGGCTTGGCTGTGAAGGCAATTGCGGCTTGGTTCGTGGATCGAGTTCAATCGCGTTTAGGGATGTTGGAATTCGTGGCCGTGGTGTTCGATGATGGGGACGGTGAAGTTCGACGGTGTCGAGAATGGTCGGTATTGGGGATTTTGTGACGAGATGCAGCTGTTGATTTTGAGCTCGAGGTCGAAATTTTGATTCGCGTTCAAATGGTTGGATCTGGGTTCGAGTTCGTGTTCGCGTGGGTTCTTGTGACCGATGTCGATGGTCGCGATGACCTGTATTGGCTGTAGGCGATGGCGCACGTGCAATGTGCACGTTGATGTGTGCACTGGAGTTTCTGTTCTGGGAAGACGAGTTGAAGACCCGAAGTGAAGCTCGCGTGTTCATCGTGTTTGTCTCGAAGTTGGAGGGCTGGGAATTTTCTCAAGACAAGCACGGGGTAACTAGGGGTTGAACTCGGGTATTTTTAGTTGTTTCTGGGTAGCACTGTAATGATTAAGTTTGCAATTTAAACCTGTTAATGAAATAATGAGTTGCAAAGTAAATCGAGTTTTGGGTTGTGTGTTATATAGTTTGTACTGTGTAATGTTAAGTTCTGTTAAAAAAAATGATGAAGTTACAACTTTGAACTTGATGTTGATAAATGAAAGTAGTTTTAAAATTTTAAAACAAGTTTATAAAAAGGGAAACAAATTTATTAAAGTTAAACTTTTTCTTTGATAAAAGTAAACGTAAATCAAACTTATAAAAGTGTTAATTGAATTTATATTTCAAATTTAAGTGTGTTTTAAGATGATTGCTTTTTGAAAATAATTATCTAATTAAATTTTAAAGTTCAATTTAAAAGAATGTTTTGAATTTAAATATTAAATCAAAGTTTAGATTAAAATTGTAAGTAATGATTTAAAACTAAAGTTTTCAAATTTTATTTGAAATAAATTAGATTAAATTAGATGTTTAAGGCGTTTTTAATTTTGAAATTTGTTTCTAAATTTCTTATTTTCAAAATAAGGTTATAGTTATGATTTTGAAAACCAATAGAATAATTTGTTTTTAAGTTATTAAAATTTGATCAATTTCAAATAACTTATTTATGAAGATAAATTATTTTAAATTATTATTGATAAGAACTAAAGAATACTTAATGTGATTTATTAATAAGTAAAGATTAATTAAGATAAATCTTTTTCTTAACTAATTAAGGATTTTGAAATATAAGATGTTAATTAATTATTTAATTTATTTTAAATAATTATTTAATTGTTTATTTAATTTTAAATAATCACTTACTTATGGATTAATTAAGTGTAATTACTTAATGAAGTAATCAATGATTAATTATTGAATGTAATTAAAAATGGTTATTACTTATGGAAGTAATTAATGGAAATTACTCATGGGAGTAATTAAAGTTGAAGTGATTAATGGATAATGACTTGATGATATTAATTAAGGGATCGATTAATATAATTGTTGAAGTTAATTAATTATGGAGTAATTAATTAATTAATGAATTAAGGATTGTTTAATGATGGAATTAATTACTTATTAAGTAATTAATTAAGAGAGTAATCAAGAGTTATTAATGAAGTAATCAGAGATAATTACTTATGTAAGTAATTAAGGGTTAATTACTTGATTATTTTAGTTAATTAATTAATATGATTAATCAATTAATGAAATATGATTAATTTTAAGATTAATTACTAAGTGTAATTAATTAAAATTGTAATTAATTAATAAAGTAATTAATTAATTAAGGATTTATTAATTATTTTAAATTGATTAATAATTACTTAATGAAGTAGTTAAAGATTAATTAATTAGATTAATTAATCAAAGGATTAATATAATTAATTAAGAAGTTAATTAATTAAGATAAGTAATTACAAGTTGTTAATTACTGTTTATGATTAATAAGGTGATTAATTACAAACTAATTGTTTAATTAATTTAAAGTAATTATTAATTGATAAGGATCATTAGCTAATTAATTAATTAATCAAGGTTGATTAATAAAATTAATTAATTTAAGTGTGATTAATTGATTGTAATTAATAGAGGTTAATTATAATTAATTATAGTTAATTAATAAATGGAAGTAAATGAAGGATCATTAATTATTGTAATTAATGATAGTAATTAAAGGTTAATTACTGTATATGGTTAAGACTAATTACTTGAATGTAATTGTAAGATAATTAATCAAGGAAGATTAATTAAAGAAGATCATTAAGAGATGATTAATTTATTTATTTGGACTAAATAAATGAAGAAGGATTTAGATAATCTAATGATTAAGAGTTAATCAATTCTGCTTTTGGATGATTGGTTAATATTAATTGACTAAGATTGGATGTTTGGTTGATATTGGATGATTGATATTGGGTGATTGGTTGATACTGGATGATTTGGATATCTCTGATATGTGATATGCTGCTTTGTGAGATGAATGGTTATTATGAATTATCTGTTATGATAATGTGATTCATCTATCTGTTTATATCATCCTGTATATAAGTTAAATGTTTAAAACCCTTTAAACAACTTGGACATTAAAATGGCATTTGGATTCGGTGAAACCGGGATCGGGTTTCCATATTTGGGTATCCGAAAACCACATCGATCCCAATTAAACGTTAGGTCGTGAATCCAAGTGGAGCAATTGAAGACTGAGGTGTAAGAACTATACGTCAGTATAACTCTATGGGTGATTCCATGATGAGTTTGATGGAATAGTACTTATAGGTTCGAGATGGTGATTTAAAGTGCAAGCGCTATGGTCATTGACTCTGAGGGTGATTCCAAAATGAGTGCAACAAGATAGTGCCTTCGGTTTCGTTCGAACCCGGAACGAACTTGTATGGATTGAATGCTTTCAGAACATCGTCAGGTGGACGATGAGCATTCTAAGATAGATGTGTTCTATAAAGGTAATCGCAGCCTAAAGCCTCATCAACCGGGAATGGCTAAAACAGTGGAGGTGCAGCAAGGTTAAGTGGGTCATGCTCAAGTAGGATGAGATTTACCCCTGTCTAGAGTTCCCTTTCTATTTCGGCTTAGTGTGTGGTTGGTCGCGCGCCAACCACGGGGTGGTCTTGTTCGGGACTGTCCAGTAAGGGATGGTTCCGGCCTTGTGTTGCAGGGGAGTGGGCGTACTCCTCGGTACGTTGATCTAGGCCACGTACTGTGACGGGTGGTACCCCAGTAGCCCTACCATTGATGGAAACCCATTCTTCCTACGAGACCCTACGGTTTTGTTTGTATTACCCACTTTTGTGGCTAATAGCTGGAATTTAATGAATGTAACAATTTCGGCTATTTCATATTTACTTGAAAACCCTAGACACTATTATAATATCACTTGATTTCCTATCAAATGTTTTGGTTAGCGTAAGGTAAAAACTTTTCCATGTTTATGTGTGGGAAGTCTTACGTGATACCTTTTCTTTACGAAGGATTTTTCTAAAGTTAAGCAATTTCAACCCGTTTACTCAAACCAGACTCCTGTCTGACCCGAGTGTTTATTATCTTGTATCTGTATCTTGTATCTTGAGTTGTATAATTAGACAGATGTTTATAACTATCTAATATGTGTTGTATAGTTATGTACTCTGATGTAATATGATACTTTGTAATATTTAATGTGATATATTATATTTCATTCGATCCGCTGTGAGTTAATCTAATGTTATTGTGTTTCTTTCTTCTCTTTCTTTTCTTCTTCTATCCTTTTCTTTCTTCATTAGCGATGCGACTTTTTGGTGTTGGGAAGTCGGGTCGTCTCAAGAAGGTCATGATTCATGAACCAGTTGTCTTTTTGTCGAGAATAAGGTTCTCTAAAATGAGTTTTTGTCGATAATATTTTGATGGCTTTTAAAAAAATTCTTTAAAAAGTATGGATAGGCTTCTCCTTGCTAATAGTTTTGGAAACCTATTGAAATTGCTTAGTTGGAAATCCTTTGTGTGCATTTACTAATGCTATATAATACCTTTGGAAGAATGTTCAACTTAATTCTTGGAAAAGATAAATATTTATTCTTCCCCAGGTTGCGGGGTAATCGAAAACAGTTTTTCTTGTGCATTGCTCTGCAGCAGAATGGTCTATTTGTAAGTTTTTTCTTCAGGACTGGTGAAGGACTAATAGTGGTATGAAGTTTCATGAGTGTAGATCTATGTATTGTGTTGGCTCCTCCTTTGGTAGCCACTTTATACTGGGCACTTGAGTAGTCTTTCTTAAGTTGCAAGAGATTTGTTGTGCTCCAAGAGTATATTGAATTCCATAGTCTGGTTTTGTTTTTACCTGTACTGACATTCAAATTTCATATTAATATATGACCAATTCTAAGTACAATTCAATTTAAAGAAATTATAAGCAAACTAAATTTATAATAGATAAATGTTGCAAGGCCTCAAAGCCGGATTAGTGTCTGAAAGAGAGATGGTTATCCAGATTTTCTATCAAAGCTTTAAGTTATTAAGTTGCTCCGTCTAAGGTAGGAAATCTTTTAATCCTTTTTGACAAACTCTTTTAAAAATCTAGACTTGATTAGTTTGCCAAAGAATTGCAGTTGTCAGTTTCATGTCCTTTAACTTTATGATAATCATGGTAATTCCTTCCTTTTTTAGGTTCAACGGGAGTTCTTGTCTTATAGGAAATGGAGAAATTATCATCATCTTTCGTTATGGAAAAGATATGGGAGAGGGGTTTGTTTAATTCAACAGATTCTGATTTGGATGTCAATGTTTGACTTTCTCTTTTGTTTTTCTTCCATTTAGTCCTTTTGTTGAGATGATTGAAGTCAAAATTTTCTATCTTTTGTTTTTGTCGAGATTTCTTCAAAGCATGATACGTCTCGTCCATTTGGATAAACTTTTCAGCATAGAGATAGAAATGATGTAGATCCTTACACCTACGAATATGAAGTTCCTTCTAAAATGGAGTTTGTTCGATTAGCCCCGACCGAACTGCTATCAACTTGTCTCTATCGGTTGCATTTTATACTTTAAATGCATCTTCATGGAATCTTTTAATGTTTCACCAAGCAATTCCTCTAGTATTTGTTTGATATTAGCTAACATGTAGGAGTCGATGGTTGGGTCTTCAAATATATAAAACCGTCTCACGAAGTCTTATGAAAATTGTTCCCAAGAACGGATGGTATTTATTTGATGATTCCTATAGCATTTAATAGCTACTCCTTGAAAAGTTTCTTCGAAAAGTCTATAGGAAACTTCCCCATAGTCATTATAAGAATCCATTCATATATCAAAAGCTTCTAAGTGAGCCCTCGAGTCAGAGGTTCCATCATATTTTTGTGGCGGAATATGAATGTGAAGAGGTGCACCGACTACCTTTATTTCCTCAATAAAGGGGTCCGTGGGATGCATATCCCTAATTCATTCAGTGCATTTTTCATTGTGCCCTCTATGACTTGGTTGTAAACGTTTTCATGGCGATCTCCATCGTCCTCCATAGTTAATCTGTTTGATTGCTCAGTGGTCCTCTTAGCCTGACTTCTTTAATTCTCATATTTATTGAGGTTGTGCTTCATCATTTCATTCCATAATACATAACGATTCTTGAGATGGAACCCCTTCAAGCAATTCTCGCACTGCTATCGTTTGCTGTTGTAGATTCTGGACTTTAGTCTCATTGTTTATTAGGGTTGAAGGCTGTCCAATCTCCATATTTACTTAGTTAAAGGTCGGGGTTATATCACTTTCCAAAGTTAATTGTAATGCAGCTTTTTCGTTGTTATTATTCCATACTCTCTCCATTTTCTTCTTTCGAATGAGGAACTCTAAAAAATTAATCTGTGATGAATGTTTAACAAGATCGGAGGTTCAAGCCCTCCTTCTAGCACCAACATGTTAACAAGAAAACTTGTCGACGTCTCAGATTTCAAATTGGAGTATGGATGTTTGAAACCTCCTTTTGAAGGAGTAAAGATCGCTAGCACCTTTCAGTCCGAAAAGATGGTTGAGAATGCTTCCTTTGCACCTTTCGACGCAGTCAAAAGGTTACCTTCTCCTTTGGGGAAGGCTTTAGAATTGGTTGATAAATGACATTAACGGAACCACCTTTCGATGTAGATAAGGTGTTCTAGGTTGGAGACATTATGGATTCTGGAAAAAAGTAGAACTAGAAGGGTTTTGACATGGTCGAAAGGGGTAGAGTTCTTCTGTGCTATAGATTTAGGCTAGACTCTTAAGATATGTGTTAGATGGGGGTTTCGACTCAGTCGAAAGGATCCCTTTGAAAAAATCGATAGCTGATAGGATGAATTGTCTGAAATAAGGGTCTCAAAACTGTTATATAATGAAGAATACCACAACCTTTCTTTTTATTGAACTCAATCGTACCAATTAACCAAATCCCTAATTTTATTTGAGAATTAGGGTTTTTCCAGTTCTAGAAAATATAAGTGAGGAGTAAAAGAAATCGACCCCTCACAACTAACCTCTAGGGTCATATTTATAGGTGCGGGTTAGGACCTTTCGGCCCTAAGCTTTCGACGCGATCAAAAGGTCAACCTCTTTGCTTTTTTGAGTGTCCACTGAGTCATGACTTTCGACCTGGTCGAAAGGGTTTCAGCTAATATTCGATGCCACTGGAGACTGGCTTCTCTCTCTTGCCTTTTTTACTTCCGACTTCATCGAAAGGTGTTGCTTGATAGCCTTTGACCTCGTCAAAAGGTTTAATGATTCGCTTTTGACTTGAATGTTGATGTGTCGAATAAGTTGACCTAGGCACTGGCCTTTGACGCCGTCGAAACATGCCTTCTTTAGGCTTCGAATGAGTTGAAACACCTAAACGTCTTTGCTATAAATAGTCTTCTTCGAAAGTTCATGGTCTGACTAATTCAGAACTTTATACTCTTTTTGGTAACGGATGTATAGTTCTTCCTTCATAGGTGAGTATGACCCTAACCATTTTGAAAGGCTATATATGCTTTCGAATAGGTTGGTGGCAGGACATATTTCTGATGGAGATGAGTGAAGGCGAAATCAAATCATTTTGAATGGTTTGGTGCAAGATGTAGAAAGTTTGCTATTCATTGCCATTAAAAGGTAGCTTTTAACCTCGTCGAAAGCTCTCTGCTTATTGACGTCAGATGGTAGCCTTCAACCTTGTCGAAAGCTCTCTTCTTACTCTGTTAAAATGTCCTCTTGACCCCTTCGAAAGGTATTGCTGGTGTCATCCTCTTCTTGTCGTAAGCTTATCTAATTGTTGAAGTAGTCCATCTAATGCTCTCCGGCCTTTATTAATTCTTTTGCTCCTTCTTTCATACTTTTATTCTTGAGCATATTTTATGGATAACAGTGGTAGCTTTGATTATCGAACTTTGAGGTAGTGTAGTTTTGTTTAAGAAGGTCATGAAATTAGGTTTTCATCTTTGATAAGCTACAGATCGTGTCGTCGTGTAGTGGATCTGGATGTTGATGGGGGAGTCGGTTGTGATGAGCGGTCAATATGGAGATTATTGCAAATTTTTGGTTTGATTTCGTTAGAAGGAGGCCGAGAATGAGTATGCATGTACGGGGAAGATCTCATGCATATTATGGGAGTAATGGGAAGAATTAGGTAAGTGGAAGAAGGGTTTTGCGGGGGTTTACTTTAGTTAGGTAATTAGTTAAGTAGAGTGTTTTTAATTTAGTTAATTTAATTAAATTCTTATAAAATGCATATCTTGCTCATACAAGGTCCAAATTGAATGCGGTTTATTGCATTGGATTCGTAATGACATTAGCTATGCGTTGGAATAGGATTCATGGAATTTGGAGCTTATAAAAATTTCAGCTAAAATCAGACACTATTCGATTTTAGTCTAAATTGAAATGCTTTGGCGACAATAGGAATTTCGATGAGTATAAGTTACCTCAATGGATAAGTAAGTATGTTATAGTAGGTCAATTTTACTATTTGAGTTGGTTGAAATAATTGGCTAATTGGGTTAAGTAACCGCTTTTAAAGCGATTAACATTTAAAATTAAAATATAGTAATTTTATTAAGAAATTCGAATTTCTTGATATTGTTACTTTTAAATTTCCAATCATATTCTATTGATTCTATTTCAGTTATAATCCTATTATATAGATTGTTAACTGCTGAATCTTGATCGGTTAGCACTATTTGTTACGACATTGTTACATGTTCAAAACTTAACCCATGTAGTGATAAAATCAACAAAAATATTGGTTAAGTGCTTTGGTAGCTATTGGCCTCAATTTAGTATTTCGAAAATACTATTAATCGCCGTTTGGCTTGAAATTGGTTTGTGGATTCGGAGAATAATTTAAATCTAACCTTTAGGGTTTCTGGAATGATTTTATTTAAGCAAATTTTAAACTTCTCTATTTACCTTAACCTTATTATTTGTCTTTTCAATATCACTTAGAAATGTTTTAAAAGTTATTTGTTTATATTTAATAGCGTTTAAAATTATTTATCAATATTTTATATTTCGAAAAGTTATTTATTAAATAATTAATATTTTTGAAGTAAACAATTATTATTTATAAATAATGTCCTGGAATTTATAAAATTTACTTACTAACAACGTTTTGGAATAATTATTATTTACAATAATGTTTTGGAAGATAATTATTATTTATATAGTAATGTTTAAAAATTAATTATTATTATTTTGTTAATAAGGTTTGAAATTATTAACTATTACATTTATAATGTTTTGAAGTTAATAATCTTTATTGATTAGAAATGTTTTGCTGTTAATATTTATTATTATATAATAATGTTTTGTAGTAAATAATTATTTATTTATACACTTTTGAAGTTATTAATTATTATATTAATTATGTTTGGAGTTAATAAGTTATTTTATTAATGATGTTGGAAAGTTAATTTGTAATTTATTTATGTTGTTTAAAGTAAATTAATTTATCTGATTAATTGTATCTATAAATAGTAAATTGATTTATAGAAAGGAATCCCATTTAATAAGAGAGATTTATTAAGAGTTTATAAGTGAAAATAGGGCGTGGATTTATATGAATCTTTAAAAGGCTTTATAAAAGATTTTTATAAGGATTTTATAAAGGAGTTTTTGAAGGGATTTTTCATAAGGGATCTTTATAAAGCAATTTAAAAAGGAATTAATTTTTATAAATCGGTTTATAAATTTATGAATGGAGTTTTATAAATAGTTTTATAGATTAATAAAATGAGTTTTATCGATGGTTTGAGAAATTTATAAAAAGATTTTTATAATTTGTTTTAGATATTTATAAAAGAGTTTTATAAAGAGTTATAGAGATTTATAAAAGGATTTTATAAATGATTTTAGTGTTTTATAAATACATTTTCTAAGTAGTAAAAGTGTAGTGTTTTTGTGTATTTTCCAAATATAAGAATTAGTATGAAGGATTGGTGAATATATCTTCATAAAATTATTTTGCCACAAATATTTACAAACCGATGTTAATTCATGAAAGGATTTATTAAAGAGGTCAGTGGCTGCTTATATGCTTAACCAATATTGGTTTCCCTATGGAAATAAATCTCGAATTTAATTGATGCTTGTTTGTTTATTTGATAGTTAAATAACTGACTATCAAACATAGCCAGTTTTACATTATCGTTCTCGGTTCGGAGAGTCCGGGATCAGATATATTATATGAAAACCACTTTGAACCAATATAAGAATTTGAATGGAAGATGATAAATTTTGAATGTTTCTTCGGTCTTGGAACAACTTATATGGATAAATGCTGGCATTGCATCTCTTCTTGGAGGGCAACGTTACATTCCAAGATGGTTTACTTGTAGAAAAGTTAAAAGTACAGCCTTAAGCCGCACAACCCGAAAAAAAGGATAAAATAGGGTATGCGACAGAGATATATGGTTAGCTACCGTTAGGAGCCATCATCCCATTCAAGATTGTCCCGTTAGAGTTATTTTACATGTAGACATCGAGGTGCAATGTTTGTAGCCTCGGTGTCAATGGATGAGATAATCCGGCCTATCATGTTAAAGGGGTGGCCAACTCTGTAGCAAAGGGGTAGATGCTTCTGTAGCCCTTAGATACATTTTCTAAAGGTATACCATCAAAAGGTAGTCACATACCTCCATAATGGAAATCCAAACTTCAATATGTGCCTTTACAGTTTGATTTTAGAGCCTAATAAGCTAGAATTTAATTAATGTAACAATTTTGGCTATGATTCAGTATTTACTTAACCTAGACATTATTATAATATCATTGGATTTTCTATAGAAATGTTTTGGTTATCATAAGGTAAAAGCCATTCATCTTGGCATAGTCTTACGAGTTATCTTTATTTTGAAGGTTTTTTTATAATACTAATCAAATTGAGGTGTGTTTCTCAAGCTGGTTTACTAGACTAATCCGGACGTTATTTTTCTTATAATGCTCGAGTCAGACCGAGCATGTTTATAGATCTAGTTTGGATGCTTTAGAGTTTCAAAAGACAAATTGAATGCATCCAAGACTTATTCATGTATATGTTTATTTTCTGCTGCATTGGTTGTTTATATTGATCGGAAATTATAAGGATGGGTTGTTATAACTATCTAGGCTGATCACTTATTTAAGATTCTCTGAATGATGTACGTATATTATTGTTCTTCTTTATGTAAAGATCTATTGTATATTATATATTACTCGTCATGATGTGAGATTCTGTTATATATTTTTTCTTTCTCCCCAACAATCTAACTTTCCGGCACTCAGATGCTCGGCACGTGAATACCGTGGATGCATTAGTGTCAATTTCTAAGGGTCGAATGGGCAGGTCATTACAACATATAACAATATATATATTATTTAATTTAATTAATTAAATTTTAATTAATTATTCATTTAGTTAATCTAATTAATTATTAATGATTTTTGAAAATGGTCATTTTATTTTCAAACAAATTTGAAAATTATTTTATAACATTTATAAAATCATTACTTATTTTAGATTTAACCTATTAAAGTTAAGATGTTATTTTTTTAAATTTAACCTTTTAAATTTTATTTAATTAGAAAAAATCAAAAATTAGGCCAAGGCCCAAAATGAAATTGGGCCTTCATATTGGGGATAACTTTTGGGCTTACATCATTCTTTCGGGTTAGGTAGCTAGGTAATACAATGTACTTGATTACTGAAACCTAGCCTTGATTAATACTTTTCTAGATACCCTACTATATGGTTATGCTTTAATAAGTTAACCCTAATAATGCTAATTAGACCGCATATGCTACTTGGTTTCGATACCCTTATTGGATTTGAGTCAGCACATAGTGGGTTAAATGGGTTAATTTCAAAAACTTTTGCCATTTTGGGTCTTATTAGGTCTATGATAAAATTATTAGATCTCATCTAAATTAATTTTAAATAAAATCAATACTTTCTTTTATTTGTAAGTAAAGTTTTATTATAGTTTTATATAATATAACATAAGTGTTATATACACATGTGTGTGTACATACAACTTATAAAGTGTATATGCTTTAACATACCCATATATAAGTGCTGGGATTTAAACCACCACAGATATATTAGCCCCTCTGTATACAAAGTGTTGTCTAAAACACACACACATATATACATGTACACACACACACACACACACACACACACACACACACACACATATATGGTTTAATATGATGTAAAGTTATGTTTATTAAATATAAATTATATATATAACTTTGTATAATAATAATACTTGTAAAATCAAATAGATATAATTTCCATTTCAAATTTTAGTATAGATCTAGACTTTTAACAATTTCTAATTTAAAACTATTTTATAATGGATTGTATTTATAATATATATGTATATATCTATATGTATGAAAATAATTTATATATATTGTTAAATAAAATATGTGTAACGTAGATTTATACATACACACACACACATATATATAAATATATATACTAAAATCAATGTTACAAAATAAAATAATATACATATATGTATATATAAATAAATATATATCTTTACTATTATTAATAATAATTCAATGAACTATATTCAACTGTGTCTTTTGGGATTTCTGATAATACCCTTTTACCCTAATCTCATTTCTTACCGCATTTCATTTCGCTCACACAAATTACTATTCTCGATAGGCTAACACTGGTGCACGCGAAGGCAAGGCAATGCTGCATGAATGTGTTGCGTAAAAATATATACATGCCTATATTTTAACATGTAAATATATATGCGAATGTGCAAAGCCATGCAATACTGACACGAAGGCAAGTATATAAATATTTTCACATGGACACACGCCGCTGGCAATAAAGAAATAATCAAATACACGCGAATATATATATATATATATATATATATATATATATATATATATATATATATCTACACACACCTATAACAACACTCGTGAAATATATATAAAGGGACATATTACATATATATGATTATATGAAAAATATATTTATAGTCTTAATTAATTACGCCAAGTATAACTGGGTGTTATTAACTATACACGTGGCCATAAAACGAACACAAAGAATAACTGGGCGAGAAGGCTATAAAATGTATACAAGCTTTGCAAACTTGAAGGAAAATATGTACAAGCTTCACACCATGTTAAATTCGAAAGCCTAGGCGTGAAGGCTATAAAATGCGCGTGAAAAAAATATATTTATATCTCCAGGCGACAGCTTTGCAAATGTGGGAATAAATTGGCACGATGGTTTCAATGCTAAGACGACATGGCACATCTTTACTATTAAAAAGAGAATTCAATGAATAAGATTTTCACGGTGTCTTTTTGAAATTCTGAAAAAGCTCTACATCAATCAATGGAATTTCACCATCCATTTGCAACCTCCATCGCCATTCTCTTACCAACCACAAATCAATGAAAATTCAGTGTCAATTTGCTTATAATAAAAGTGTTGTGACAAACAAAGCTTTTGCACTTATAAGCACACATCCATCCAAATTTTTTTTTATAAAATAAGAAGTAAATAATTTTAACTATTAGATGCACGTACGTGGGATATACACCAGTATATGATAGAGCTAAGTGTATGCCCTAAAGGCCATTCTGTAATTTATTGTAAATTAAATAACTCTGTAATCAATTCTCATTCATAATAAATTTGTTTTTCTTTCTATTATATATTTGTTATAATTAGTTATAAATAATTAAATATTCAATCAAAATATATTTAAAAAATATCCATAAATGATGTGTTTGTGATTGTAATTACAAATAGTTCTAATCATGAGTATTATATCATAAAATAATAAACATGTCATTTGAATGTTCCCAGTCGGGATACATCGAGATTGAATATCGATACGCCCCTTGAGACTAGAGTACGCAACGCTTTCCAAATGTTCGGTTGTTTTTTATTCACGACTGCTAGAGGCACAAAGGGGTTACCTACTAACAGCTACTGGATAACTATAGAATGACTCCATCGATAGTTTTCTATTGGTTAATATAACTAAGGTCAAACAAAAAATATCGAAATGTCTAATTTTACATAGTTCTCTCGACTTGGGTACTATCAATTTTCAATATGAAAGCTCCGCTTTGATTATAGTCAAATCCTGGCACGGGGTCCATTGAGTGACGATAGTTAGGTTAAGTGGAAGTATTAGAAGTGAAACACTATTCAGGAGGATTCGTCATCTCGGTTATATGGGTTTAGTATCATGGTCAACTAATGTCAACTCAAAGCCAAAATCTCTTTCCAAAGTAGTTTTGTTAATAATAATTGTTACTATTGAACCAAGGACTTTGTGTTTGGACGATAGAGTGGAATATGGACAACATTAGAATTTTGACCGTTACCAAATTCATTAAGTCCAAGGTGATATAGTTTTGACGATGATGTAAATAATACTCACAACCGAGTAATGCTTAACAAAGTAAAATTTGATTTTACAAAAACTAAGTAAGTGATAAATTTGGTCAAAATATCACATCACCTGCTAAGTGACATGTGAAAAATGTTCGAACAGTTAGATATTAACCGCTGACCAAACTTACACCTAACGGATCACACAACCGAAACGATGAATACTTCTTTGACCAAATGATTTAATTAATTTTTAATTGTTATAAAGTAATTAATATTTATGTACTATTATTTATTGATTTAATGAACAAATATTATTAAATATATTTATAACAGTTATAATACATTGATCGATAGACGATATTGATACATGTTTAAATTGGATTTAAATGCAAAATAGTTTATTCAGGCTTTTAATGGGTTTAAAGCCCATAAGGGGCTGGTATGTTTTCAACCATGATGACAACATGAAGGGGTGCAAGCATATGCTAGCTAGGTGGGTTTTTTTTTATGGACAAAGGAAAGAGAATTGGTAAGTGATAAAAGAGGATCTAGATCCTAACGTATCTCGAATATCTACCTTATAAAAGCGTCTCAACCCATACCTATTTGAAAAAAATTTGAAGCCTCCTAATCTCTTATCTCCAGCAAAAAATTAAAACCTCCATATCCCTTCATTTCCAAACAAAAATTAAAGTAAAATAGATACTATTCGATAACTGATGGTCATCGGTTCAAAGACTAGCACTCTGTTGGATTGGTAACTAGTTCAAGGAGCAGATCTCATCGTTTTAAGATGTGATTAAAGGCATTGGTAATAAGGTAAGTTTTCTAATCTATTAATAAATATTAATGTGTAGATAATATTTACATCATATATACTATTTTGTTAGTTAGGTGACAATTCTGTTATATCAATATATTGTCACAATCAGATTGGTTGAATGTTTATATACTTATATATATACTTATATATATATATATATACTTATATATATATATATATTAAAATATTTTGACATATATCTACTTATAACATGCTTGTCTCAAAATAATGAAAAATTATTATTTTAACTAATTTAATACACATTATTTAATCATATATAAGCTTTATAATTTAAATGTTATATCTTATTCTCTATTAAATATGTTTTCATAGTTTTATACAAATAATTTCGTATTTAAAATATTTATAGCACAAAATAAAATAATTTAAGACATATTATTGATTAAATATTATTTAAATCAATTAATTCTGTAAATTAATTATATACATAGATATATTATGTAAAATATGTTTTACATTTTATAAAATTAAATTAGTACCTCATGCACTTTCGGCAAGAAAAATAAAATAAAATATTTATTTTTATATGATTTAAATATCAAAGAAAATTAAAACATAGATTTTAAAATTGTTTTTAAATTATAAAATTATATATTAATATTCAGATAATAAATTATCACTTAGATTTTCAAAATTATGTTCCAAAAAATAACTTTTAATTAATTTATACTAATTATTCGTATATATATTAATTTTAAAATATATTTTTAAATTTTATGAGATTTTTTTTGCCTCATGCACACTATCAGGTATATGTATATATTTAATTTATATTTTGTATATTTTAAAAGTATATATTAATTACTATATTATTTATATAAATGTATATATTTAAAAAAATCTATATACATTGCTTTCGACTTTGTTGCATATAAGTAATTAAATTTTTGCTTATATAATTACATATATAATGATAAAATTCCATATGTTTATTTACGTTTATATATATAATTATTTAAAATTAAACATAATTTATATATTTACACACATGTATGTATATATACATATATATTTGTATTATTTTGTATACTTAATTAAAAAGCATATAAATATACATTTTGAAAATATATTCGTATACTAGACAAGCTATCATTTCCATGCAGTGTAAAACCAAACACTTATACACGGGCATGTAATACCTTACACGGACTGTTATGTTACACATCCACACACACATATATATGTGTATATGTTATAGGAATATATATATAATATTAATTATATAAAATAAAATAATGATTTCATTTAAAAGAAAGTTAGAATTTTTCTAAATAAATTAGACTTCGTAGGTCCAACAAAGATCCAAAATGGTTAAAAAAAACTTCGACTATTACTTCCATTACGGGCTGGCCCAGTTCCAATAATGGTATTGGAGCCCAATAGCCTATGCGATCTAAATTAGTCATGTTATTGCTAACCAAGTAGGACAACAACTTAGACAGTAGGGTGTCTAGAAAGGCAGTGCCAAAGGATTGGGTTTGGATAATCAAGTAGGTTGCCCTACCTGGTTGTCCCTAATAGAAAAGGCCCAATTTGAACTAGGTCTTGGGCTGATTTTCAAAATTATTTGTAAATTAAAATTTACAAGATTTTAAATTTAAAATAATGTATATGTGTGTGTGTTATAAAAGTTATAATTTAAAAAGTTTCAAAATGTTTTAAAAATTAATACAACTTAGTTTCAAAAAATTTGAATTTATTAATAAGATTAATATAATAATTAAATTAATTAAACAAGTTATTATTAAAAAATATATACATGCGTTATATATTTTTATATACATTATGTCGTTTCAAAATGTTTAAAATAACATAAGTATACATGTATGTATATAAAATGATATTTCAAAATTAATATAATTAAAATTATTTTAATTAAATAAATTAATTAAATGCTAATTAATTAAATAATATACATGTATATGATATATGTGTTATAAATAATGGTTATAGTTTATAATAAATATTTAGTACAAATGTTATATTAAGATAATATGAATTAATTAAATAAGATTTAATTATTATAATGTTATTATATAACTAAAATGAAATATAAAAGTTATGCAATAATAGAACTTATATAATACGAATGTGTAAATTAAATGTAGAACATTAAGAGACCTATATAAACATAAGAATAAATACATATATAAATGTATGTATATCGTGATTTCTGATGTATCCGACACTTAGAATCATGAGGATATTTCATAGGAGATACTTTATTCCATAGGAGATACTTTATTCCATATAAGTCAATATCACTCAATAATCTTCAATATAATGCTGCCCTCTAGTGTGTGTGTGTATATATATATATATATATATATTAATAAATTGCTTGCATATTACTTAACTTTTGAGCAAACTCAAGCTAGGAATGTTATGTGTAGTATTATTAATATATTTAATAGTTGAGGTAAGATAACTATATGTATTTGTTGAGCAAACTCAAGGTGCATATACTATACTTAGGCCATCGCGATATAGTAGGTACAGGTGGATAATTTTGTTTCGACTTGTTGTTCAAACTCAAGGTCGAAGTGAAATTATGACACGGTATCATAGATAAAGAGTTGTATATGATATAACCGATAAAGAGTTATTCATCACCTATGGAGCTATGATTGTTGAGCAAACTCAAGGTCAAAATTCTAAGATAGACGAGTCTTAACATCTACTAGTGAAGTCGAAAGACTTCTATGTTTCAAATTAGGGTTTGATTAAACAAAAAAGACTAGTGAGAGCTTATTATTAAAATGGAATATAAATTTTAACCTTATCAATATTATAAGAACATCTACTATGATATTATCCTCATAATCTACCAGTTAAAACTTGTAGAAAATGTCAACTCCAAAATTATTTTTCGATAATAATAAGCTAACTAGACCTAACTATACCGATTGGCTAAGAGCAATTAAGATAGCCTTAACTTATGAGCATCTACGGTCGTCTATTACATGCGAACCTAAAGAACAATCCGCTGATGATGTGAACCACAAACTAAGACTTGCTTGTGAAAAGTTGGTTTCAGACCTAAAGTTCGCCCAAGTTTTCCTACTAACTATGTTAGACAAACCATTGTAGAGGAAATAAAAAACATTTCTGTCCATGAGATATTTGATAGTCTCAAGGCTTTGTCTGCTGAACGATCAAGTTCTGCAAGGCATGAGCTTAACGAGAAGTTGTTCAATACCAAAATGACTAATGAAAAAAGTGCACGATTACGTGCTAATGATGACAGGCTATATTGATAAGCTTTTGCAATTTACATACAGATAAACAATGAATTGCAAGTTAATTTGATCCTTTGTTCTCCTACTCCTTAGAATGAATTGTTCATACTAATTTATAATATGAACCGATTAAATATGAATCTAGTGGAGCTCCTCAATATGTTAAGGTTGGTAGAGTCTGCATCTAAGGATCAAGGGGTTGTACATGCTATTAAAGACAGTGCATTATCTTCGAAGAGTTTGAAGAAGTGGAAAAGAGAAGATAAGAAAAGGAAGAAAGGTAAAAAGAATGATGACAAGATTGAATGTCATCACTACAACAAGAATAGTCACTGGAAAAGGATTTGTCCTGATCAGCTGGAAATTGTAGGAGAAAAAAAGAAAAATGGTTCTGCAGCTCCATCAGGTACATTTATGATTCAAAATTATTTTTTAATCAATAAAATGTCTTGGTCTTAGATATTGGATATGGAACTCAAATACATAATTCAGTATAGGGCTTATAACTGGCACTACATGGCAAAAGAAGAGATGATGCTCCAAGTTGTTGGTGGATCAATCGTAGATGCAATGATAGTAAGAGATTATCTTTTATGTTTGCCTAGTGGAATAGTTTTGATATTAAATTAGTGCTATTTGTAAAAGACTTTACGTGTAGGATACTTCTATTTCTAGATCATCTGAGACTGGATATATATTTCATAATGCAAATAATGTTAGGAACATTAGTTTGAATGGAAACAAAGTCTATGATGGTTTTCTTCAAAATGGCATTTATGTGATCAATACTAATTATGTGTGTTATGTGAATAATTCTCCTAATAATATAAATGATAGTTATCTTTGACATTGTAGGCTAGGCATATTAGTGAGAAATGACCACATAAACTAAAAATTGAAGGTTTTCTCCCATCATATGATTCTAAATCATTTGACACATATGAGTTATGTCTCTAAGGTAAAATGACCAAGCGCCCCATTAGTGAGAGCAATGAAAGAGTTGATGAACACTTAGGGTTAGTGGATAATAATGTATGTGGTCCGATGCCTGTAATCACCAAAGATAATAGTTCATACTTTGTTACCATCACCGATGGTTTCTTAAGACTTATGATACGTATATCTTATGAAGAACAAACCCAATATCTATGAGAAATTTGTTGAACATAAAATGTAGTAGAAAATCAAATGGGTCGTAAGATTAAGATTCTTCAATCAAATCGAAGAGGTGGGGTTATTAGACTGGAATTCCAATAGTATTTAGGATATCTATTAGATTACTCCACCTTATACTCCGCAACACTATGATGTATCGGAGCGAAGGAACCAAACCTTATTAGATATCGTCCACTCAATGATGAATAAGGTTGAGTTACCTCTATCATATTATGGATATACACTAGAAACCGCCATGCATATATTGAACTTGTTGCTCACTAAATCTGTGCCTAAAACACCTTATAAGGTGTGGTATAGTAAGAAATCCCAACTAAAGTATTTGAAGTTGTGGGGTTATCCGATGTAAGTAAAGAACGTTTTTTCGAATAAACTAGAGGCAAGATTGGTAATGTATAAATTTATGTAATAACCCAAAAAATCAATGGGTATAATTTTGACAATACATAGGAACAAAAGGTTAGTTTCTCAAAACGTTTTTTTTAGAAAAGAAATTTCTATCAAAGGAAATTAACATTGAAATTGTAGACTTGGAAAAGATTCAAAAAGTTCGCACTAATGCCAAACCAGTAGGAGAGCCGAGTAAATTCGTATACAAAATCACACAATCTATTAGAAGATCTAGTAGGGAATATTGTGCATTAGAGAGATACTATGGTTTTCTCATGGTTGGAGAAAAAAGAGGACCGTATCTTAGATAACAACACTCCTCTATCTTTCTAACAAGTACCGCAGAGTAAAGACTCTGCACTTTGGTTGGAAGCAATAAAATCTAAGATGGATTCCATGTAAAAACAAAGTATAGACTTTGTCCGAAGTACTAGAAGGGATAAAACCCAACAACTACAGATGGATTTTTTCTTAAAAACTAAATACCGGTAGGGAAGTAGAGACTTATAAGGCAATGCTAGTTGCAAAAGAATTTCATTAAAATCAATGCGTTGATTATGACGAGACCTTTTAGCCCGTAGACATGCTTAAGTCCATCCGGATTATGCTAGCCATTGCTACATTCTATGGCCAAAAAAAAATTGGCAAATGAATGTAAAAATAGCATTTCTAAATGGTGATTTAGAATAAACTATTTATATGTTGTAGCATTAAGGCTTTTGTGGTCAGTGGGAGTGAGGGAAAGCTTGCAAGTTGTTAAAGTCCATTTATGGACTTAAAACAAACTTCAAGAAGTTAGAACAAGTGTTTTGATAAGGAAACCAAACAATTTGATTTTATCAAAATACAGAGGGAGCATGTGTATATAGGAAAGAACAGGGCAATGTTATCGTATTCTTAGAGCCATATGTTGATGGTCTATTATTGATTGGCAATTACATTTTTTTATTGCAATCAGTGAAAGCTTGTTTTTTCAATAATTTCTCCATAAAGGATTTGGGAGAAGCAGCCTATATGCTGGGTATACAGATCAACAGAGATAGATCTACATGGCTGTTGCGATTGTCCTAATTCTATACATAGATACCGTACTTAAAAGGTTCGGTACGGAGAATTCAAAACATGGAAATCTTCCAACATAGTCTAGAATCGTCATTTCCAAGAGGTATGCTCCTCGTACCGATGAGAAGAAAGAGCATATGAAGAGGATCGCCTATGCTTCAGCCACAGGATTCGTAACATACTTATGTTATGTACTAGATCAGATATGGCATACACATTAAGATGCGTAAGCCAAACCAGTCTAATCCTGGAGAAAAAACATTGGACATTCATAAAATGTATACTAAAGAATTTAAGAAACACCAAGGACTTATTCCTCATATACAGAAACGGAGTCCTCCTTATAAAGGGGTATATGGACATTAGCTTTCAAAGTGATATAGATGTTAGTAAGTTAGTGTCTGGTTATGTCTTTACACTTAACGGTGGAGCCGTCAGTTGGAAAAGTTCCAAACAAGAGACGATAGCTGATTCAACGATGGAGGCCGAGTACATCGCCCTCAAATGAAGCAACTAAAGAGGTAGTTTGGATACACAAGTTTTTGAGTGAGCTTTGAGTGACTCTCAATACAGAGAGTCTTATTGCATTGTTCTATATTAATAATGCGGCTATTCAAATCACAAAGGAACCCAGAGTACATAAGAAGTCACAGCATATTCATCAAAAGTTCCACCTCATTAGAGAATTCGTTGAGAAGAACGAAGTCGTGATACAAAGGGTAGATACCAAGGACAACATATCGGATTCATTCAATAAGGGTCTAACACAATCAGCTCTCAAGAAGGTGATTGAAGGGATGGGATTGACTTTCCATAATTTTTCCCAAGTGCGAGTGGGAGATTGGTAGATTTAGGGGTATGCCCTAGGAGCAAATTTGTAATTTATTGTAAATATATTAACTCTGTAATCAATTCCCATTCGTAGTAAAGGTGCTGTTCTTTCTGTTATATATTTATTATAATGTGTTGCAAACAATTAAATATTTAACTAAAATATATTTAACATAAAATCCATAAATTGTTTATTTGCGATAGTAATTATAAATAGTTGTATTCATTAGTATTGCATCGTAAAATAATAAAAACATCATTTAAATGTTTCCAGTCAAGGTACATCTAGACTAGATATGGATACATCCGTTAAGACTAGAGCACATAATGCTCTCCAAATGTTAGATAGTGTATTACTCATGACAATTAGAGGCGCCAAGGGGTTACCTACTAATAGTTATTGGATAAATATGGAATGACACTCGATAGTTTTAAAAGTATACGTATACATTTATACCGTGCATATTATCATGTATTTGTTTATATTTAATAATACATTTTTTATATTTTAAAAGTATTAATATATATTATTATATTATTTATATAAATCTATATATGTATTTAATATATATATGTTTATATATATATATATATTTCTTTTGACTTTGCAGTAAATAAATAATTAAATCTAATACCAATTAAAAATGTTTTAAAATATACTTATATAATTGTATATATAATGTTAAAATTCCATATATATATATAATTATTTAAAATAAAATATAGTTTACATACATACATACATATATATACACACACACATATACATACATACATACATACATACATACATACATACATACATACATACATACATACATATATATATATATATAATATTTTTCACACATAAATTCAAGTGTATAACATACATTTGACAATATATTTACATACTAGATGAGCTAACATGTCCATTGTGTCAATCCCAGCACTTATACAAGGGTATATTATACCTTGCACCAATTGTTATGTTACAAATGCACATACATATATGTATAGATTATATGGGTATATGTATATATATTAATATAATATTATTTACGTAAATAAAATTATTTTATAAATTAAAATAACATAATGATTTTATCTAAAATAAATTTAGAAATATTCTAAATAAATTAGACATCATAGGTATATACATACACACATTTATGTATAAATGTTCATGGCATAAACAAAATTAATTATTTAAATAAACTTATGGTTTTAAATTAAATTTAATATAAATTTTATTTAATCTCGAAAGCATGATCTGAAACATACAAAATTTTATAATTATTAAACTTATCATATATATTGACGCAGCGGATAATTCGAAACAAACTTCAATCGGTGAAAGTATCGATCGATGGAATGAAGATACCGAAATGCCCAAATTCGTTGATCCAAAGATACCGGATTCTAGCTATCTTCGTCTCGTTGATCGCGCACGATGCCGAGAAACAAAGATCTACGATTCTTCGTACGTTGATCTAGCGCACTAGATACCGTGAATCGGCTTCAACAAACGTGGATTCGAGCGCACTCGAATGACGTAAGTGGAGATAGGAGATTACACTCAACTACCAATTAGAGAAGAAAGCACAAAGCAATCAACAAGAAATTTTATTTCCAAAATCAACTACCAAAAAATTACAACACACTCCCTATTTATAGCCTTTTCTCAACACAGCTTCTTAAGTCGTTGTACGACTCAAGACCTGACCGACTCATCACAAGACTTACGACTCATATTGACTCGGCAGCGACTCAAACACCATGCGACTCAATATATGTCAACAACGACCTAACACCAATATATACAGACGACTCAAAGATACAACGATTCATATATACACATAACCGAGACAACTCTTAAGTCGGCACCGACTTAACATGAAGCGACTCATCCCCTTTACAACAAACAAAAATGCAAACGACTTAGGCAAGGTCGTTACCGACCTAACTGACTCAAGATACAATGACTCATCATAGGTCGTGAAGGACTTACGACTCAGAAATTACAAACACACATCCTTCTACCGACTCAACTTCATGCCGACTCACGACCTATGGAGTAACCGACTCAAGAAAATACACTACACAGACACATTGCGGCATAACTCCTTAACGACTCAATTAGGGCGACTCATCATGAATCGTAACTCGTTGACTCGGCACAGTCTCCTTCTGATATCCAGTTAGCTCGGAAGCGACTCATGCTTCCATTGACTCGTGAACGACTCAAATCCGATACCTCCTCCATTCGACCTATGGTTATCACTTCCCCCTGTAACTCCTTGGGTCGGAAACGACTCAAGCTTTCATTGAGTCGTGGACGACTCATCAAACTACACCACAAACTCATGCTTTCAGGAATTAAAGATTGCACAATTTCTTCTCTGGCCTTAGCTGCATCATATATACACATATATTATAAAATAGGTATATATATATATATATTATCCATATAATTTAAATGTTGAAGGTAATGCTATAAGTGATGGCGTCATAAAGAAACCAATGCCGAAAGTACGAAGATCGATCAATGTCAAAAGCCTATGGTGCTGCATTTCCTACAACATCATAACTTAGTCATACCGCATCTCATACAACATCGCATATCATATGTGCCATGCTCCGTCAATAGAAAAACCAGAGAAGATTATTGCACTTAATTGTTATGGAAGCTTGCGATGATACCGAATCTCATTCTGCACTCAATCAATAACACATTGATTGCATGCAACATTTAGTCATTGCCGCATTGATTCATCAATTCCTTATACTATCAACAGCAGTGAATGATGTCGCATGTATGATGTCACATAAAGCGACGCCATTGCTTATCAATACCATACTCTATCAACATCGCATTTCATTTATGAAGGAAAAATGAGTGCCATATATTGTCAATATCACCTTAGGTTGATACCGCATTTCTTCAATATCGCTTCTCTTTGACGCCGCTTAATATCAATGCTGCTTGTTATCAATGCGGCCTAATATCAATGCCGCTTGTCATCAATGCTGCCTATTGTCAAAACTGCTTGTTATCGATGCCACCTTGTATCAGTGTGGCCCTTCAGTAATGCTGCACACAATTGATGCCGCACTTCTTCCATGTTGCGATAAATTGATAGTTAAAGGGAAAACTTATCCACACCTCAAAGTAGAGTTGAAGAAAAGAGGCTGATCCCTTTTTGGTCTCATTACTTAAGTTGTGGAGATTATGATGTGTATACTTCCTTTGATTTATCCTTTTGAATAGGTTGTTGTAGTGAAAATCTTCCTTTATTAACCTTTTGTCCTTGTCAAAACACTCTATTTCCTTTCCTTCAAAACTTTCGAGCATGCTGAAATTGATTAGTTATTCTTTCAAAACCTTCCTTTCAAAACAGTAGCGAAACGCTAATGGTTGGCTCTAAAGGTTTAATAAGCGTGATTTGTTTATAGGGTTTCAACCTTGTCGAAAACTAAATTTCTAGGCGACTTGAGTTTGATCTTGGAATCTGAGGTAGATCCGATTGGATTTGAGGTTTTGACCCTCTAAAAGGTAGGAGTTTGGTGTATGGTGGTTTAGAGTTACGTGATTGGATTATTTGGAAAAGCAGTGGTTTCGATCTTCTCGTAAGGTACCTTTCGAAGAGATCGATACCTGAAAAAACAGTTCAGAACAAATATAAGCCTTCAAACAGCAACATAATCAAACATATCAAAATCTTCCCTTTATTTATGTAATGATGACTTTGTAGAACAATTTTCCCCAATTTGATTTACATATTAGGGTTATAACTTTGTAGAATTAAGAAAATACAAATATGGAATCAACAAGTTCGGATCCCCTAGAACAGACCCCATGGGTCTTATTTATAGATGTGGGTTGGCACATTTCGACCTAGCGCTTTCGACTTAGACAACAAGTGGCTTCGGATACCTTCCGACTCCTTCGACACCTATGCACCCTTCTGCATTGCTTTCGAATGGGTTCGAATGCCTCCGTCTTCATCAAAAAGGGTGGTTGTGCCTTTTCTTCTTTATGTTGCTTTGTTGTCACAAGGAATGAAGGTTGGAGCTTTTGACTCTGTCGATAGGAAGCTTCTTGGTGTTTCGAAAGAGTTGAAATGTTGATGGTTTCGATATAGTTAGTACCTTCTGAACTTATGCTTGTGAACCGATGCAGAACCTTCCTTGGATGTTAAGCACTTTGACTGGTCAAAAGGCTTTCCTTTTCTTTTGAAAGGATTTTTCTACCCAAGGTGTGTTTCTAAGTAGTTTGAATGAAGGAGAAATCTTTAGTTTCGAAAGGGTTGACATTCATATAAAGGGTTGTCATTTCTTGTCTTCGAAAGGTGTTGCTTTAACTCAATCGGAAGGTTTTCATGCATGCGGAAGCACCTGCTTCGAAAGGTGATCACTTGGAGCGGAAGAGTGCTCTCGACCCTTTCGACCTCTTCGAAAGGTTTTGATTCTTTAAGTATTTGGCTATGCTTCCCTTCGACTCCATCGAAAGGTCTCTTAAAGCTTCTTTCCTATGTTCTTCTTCATCTTCCACTCAATTAGGTATCGACAAGATCGAAAGGATATTTGGCATTAACATTTACCCCTCCCCCACCCCCATGAAGGGATGCCCTTGACTTTCCAAGTAAATCATCTCTAAACCCATAATATTTCCCGCCTTTTTATATTCCAGCGTGAAATTGGGCCATTCATTTAAAATTGATCGAGCAGTCTGCTATCTCTGCTAACTTTTCTTATAAGCTGCGTTCTCCTCTTCATGTCTTCCATTCACCTGCAATCAAAATTATCTTTGAGAAAAAATCATAGTTCTTAAATTTTCAAATAGTCTTTATCTAAAACAATCAAAAATTCAGATCTAAAGTGAATTGATATTATTTCTCTTATTTGAATTTTCTTCTCTCTTTTTACCTTATAGTGAATTTCGATTTCTTAAACTTTCACGATTTGGGTTTTGAATCATTGTTTTGATTAATTTTCAACTGCTTGAGTTTTATTTGGCTGAAAGTGTTCTTCTATTTAGTGTCATGGTTAGATTCAATTCGCTGTTCTTGTTTATCTTCATTTTAATCTTTCCTGGTCCATTTTTTTGTTATTGTTGTTTTTAGAGAATTTGAATTTCCGTCTTAATGGTATTTATATAGTTGATTTGCATTTAAATTTATTTGCTTATCAGTTTTTTGAATTTCTTGGTCGAAATCGAGTTTGGAGAAGAAGAAAATTTTGCTTACTTTGGCTAGAAGCTTTGTGCTATAAGAATCAAAAAATTGGCGCCACAAATTTACTTTTCTGCCCCCTCGAAAGGGATTATGGAGGCAACTTCTGTTTTGCTTTCTTAGCCTCTTTCGTTGGGTTTGAAAGGTAACGTAGTGCTTCATTTGAATGACCTCGTCCAAAGGTTATAAAGTAAAGTTAGCATGCAATCAACCTTTTCAAAAGCACTTTTGTACTTTAACGTATTCGGACACCTTTCGAGGAAGGTGGTTATTATATCTTACCAGATAACTACTTAATTTACTCTTTCAAAAGCATAAACTTTGTCTCACAGGTTTCGCCACTTTTAGTACACACTTATTCCCAATTTTTTAAGTTAAAAATACATACTTTTTGTAAATTGGATTGAAGGAAGGATACTTGTATAATTGCAAATCAAACGTTTCGGCTTAAACGAAACCTACTTTATTCAACTTAGTCGAAACCTAACATGTTGATTTAAATTTTATTGTTGTCATGCCTTTGAGACCATATTCCACCTTTTGACTCAATCGAAACCTTTTATAATTGGTTGGGATTTAATTTTAATCTTTTACCAACATCGTCGAAAAGTCACAAGTTCTTTTATTTTCTTGTCAACATGATTCAAACTCAACATCTTTCGACTTAGTTAGCATATAAGGTTTTGACAGCATTCATATTCCCTTAGAAAAACTAAGTCCATTGGTTTCGACAAAGTCAAAAGATTCTTTCAAACTGTTTATTGAATGTTTATAGCATGTATTTTATTGAATTTGTTGTATTGGTTTTAACTGCTTTCTTTTGGACAATAAAACTTCCATTGAGCTTTCAACATTGCTGAAGTGTATTTATTAGATGTCTACTTTCATCATTCCTTTCGCTCTGTCGAATGCTTAGAAGATCTCATCATTGGGATTTCGAAATTTTTAAAGGGCGTTGACTCTTATTTTCCTTTTTGACTCACTCGAAAGCTCAATGAATCTTACTTTTCTAACCTTAGCATTTTACCAAGAATATGAAATTCCATGTTTTTATTGTCTGATATCCTAATTGTTATGATAATTTTTCAATATTCTTGAAAGAATGTTTGTTTCATAACATACTATAATTTCTAACTGAAATGATTTCACATGGAAGAATCATGAGTTCACCAAAGAAGGTTGAAGCCAGCTCAAAACATTCCTTAATATCTACTTAAGGTGAAGTGGATGTGATCCTGAACGATTTTAGAATTATTGGATAGAGGCCATACCGACATCTGAAAATGACACCATCCATAATCCTCCTGAAGGATTCTTTGCATACACAACAGTTCATATTTGGCACGAAGGGTTTCTTCCTTTTCTAGACTTCCTATCCCAGTTCTTAGCTTATCAAGGGATTGCTCCTATTCAGCTCTCACCTATTGTCTACACATATCTCCTTTCTCTAGAACTTATGTCATTGGAATCTGGAATCCCTTCACTCAATTTTGAGGTCTTGAATTATCTAGTACGGTTAGTTAAGTTGAGCAATTTAAACAACCAAATTTTCAGGGCAAATTCTCATAAAAAGTCGATTTCTGAGGGAGTGAATAAGTTTAGAGACTGGGAAACACAATTTTTCTACGTTAGATGTCTTCCCAACGTTAGCGGGACTTCCTCTTCTCCGTAAGCTAATCTCATATTTTATCTTCTCATTCGCTTAATTCCTTTAGCTAACTTTTGATTTTTGTCAGGTGCTCCGGCTAAGGAACTAAAGGCAGAAGACAAGAAAACAGTGGAATTTCTGATTGCAGCTTCAAGCAAGATTGAAAGTAGATTGACGCTGTTGAATCCTATAAATTTTGCAACAGCACTCTCTCTTGCCAACGGATCAAAGGATACTTGGCCAACCTCTTTTGGTCCAGCATACTTCCCGAAGCAAACGCTTTCTCTCTTTTGGAAACCTGACAAACTTCTCCCTAATGTCACCTATACGCGCTGATCACTCCGGTAAGTTTAAACACTCTACCTATAGTTTATTCCTACATTACTTCTGAAATTTATTTCCCAACTTATAATTTGTTTGAATTTCCTATAGCTGCTCCTTAGACTAAAAAACTCACAAGTGATCTGGCTCCTCCTTCAACAACTTATCATGCGCCATTGTTTTCCCTGGCCATTGCTAGGTCAAAGATGGCCGTAAAAAAGAAACTGGTCAAAACAACTATGGTGCAACCACTCCCAAAGAGAGCCAAAGTAGTTGACGTTCCTAATTCTCCACAACAAGAGGAGGGGGAGTTTTTGGATATTGAAAAGGTCTAGAGAGTCCATCCATTGGAGTTCCTCTCGATCTACTCAAAAATACTCCCATAGTGGTTGATCCACTTTCTCGCATCGTTGTCTTGAGCTCTCCTAGTGTGACTGAGCAGATGTAGAAGGATTTGTGGACTTCGACCCCTAATCAAGAGCTGAATCTTCTCGGACCATCATCTCCTACACCTTCAAGCGACTTCAAAAAGACGGTCCAATCTATCTTAAACTCTTCGTCTTTTTTCTTGATTCACCCGCTGTAACGACCCGAAATTTCCGATCCCAAAAATTCCAGATAGTTATGAAAAAGAAGAAAGAGATAGAAGAAGAAGAACAAAATCAACAACATCTCACATTCGCAGTGGATAAAATATAATAATAAATAATAACTGTTTACAAAAAGAATACTATTTCTGTCGATTATATTTAATATACATCAGAGTTTCACATACATTCAACCACTGAATATATACAATTATCAAGCCTCTGATTAATAATAATATAAATACAGCGGAAATACTCTATTCGCTATTGCCATCCAGCTCGCCTCCTGAGCTTCAGAACGTACCTACCTGAAAATCTGTAATACTCAGTCTGACCCGAGCATTACACCAAAGTAACACCCGGGTCAGGCTGGAAACCTGCGTGAGTAAATCCAACTAACATGGAATACCAAAGAAATCAACTTATATAAAAACCCGGGTAACTCAAACTAATTTTACAAGTCACAGTTTGTTATAGACATAACTCATTTCCAAAATAAGTTTTCTAAGTGTCCAAAATTTAGATCAAATAGTCAAATTCACTTAGATCGCATCATTCCAACCTATTAATCTCACATATCAATTTATAAGAATTAAAAGTGGTTGCGGGTTTTTCCAATACCCGATCCCGGCCTCTTCGAGTCTCATGTCATCCTATCC
Source organism: Allium cepa (assembly GCA_030765085.1). Classification (NCBI taxonomy): domain Eukaryota; kingdom Viridiplantae; phylum Streptophyta; class Magnoliopsida; order Asparagales; family Amaryllidaceae; genus Allium; species Allium cepa. The sequence goes on from CM060935.1 coordinate 938,894,667, forward strand.
CAAGTTATCCAAATGAAATACACAACCTTTCATATCAGAGATATAAGCTCATTCAAAGCATCCAATACCATTCAATCATTCATAAGCAGAGCTTAATCACATACAAATTTAATTAAATTAATCCTGATTTAATTACTAACCTCAACCACTTAGATTTCTTCATTTAACATTAATTAATTTCCAATAAATTAATCAATCATCCCTTCATAATTCATCTTAATTAATCACCCTGGATTAATTATCTTTCAATTTCCATTCAAGTAATAACTTTAATTAATTTCACGATATTAATTCTTCTTAACCAAAATCAATAAGTAATCTTAATTACTTCATGAATTAATTAACTACTTAGATTACATTAATTCTTAATTACTTATATTAATTAACTTCTCATGGGTCACTTTAATTAATTCATCTTAATTAATCAATCTTTAATTACACCATTGATTATGTAAATTAATAATCTCCAATTATGTTTTGATTTGTTCTAATCTAAATTAGTTAGTTTAATTCAACCCCAATATTTATCATTCTCGATTAATCCCAATATGTAATTAACTATTCTTTTATTTACTTCATCAATAAATCAGTTACTCCTTAATTAATTATCTTAATTAATCTCTTGATAAATTTCACAAGGTGACTATATTTTATTAATTTCATTAAGTAATTATTTATCACACCATCAAATGATTATTCTGAAGTATTTAAACTTAGTTAATTAACTTACAACTTAATTTATTATTTATTCAAACCTTTAATTACTGAATTAAATTACCCAAATCATTAACTAATTAAATTAATTAACTATCCATTTTAATTATCCTACTAATTTAATGTATCACAAATCATTAAATCGTTAGTAACTTTTGAACGGACACATTTACTTATTTATTGATTTAAATTTAAAACAACTTAAAATTCTCAATTCTTCGAGTTAAGCAACCATTAACTCGAGAACCATCCATTACCCAACTCACCAGATCATCAATTCACAGTGCATATTAAATCAATTAAACCATTCAATCAAATATTTTAATTTAACCATTTAAACTCAAATAGAAATCTAATAGAGTGAGATTTACTCACCTTTGCTTTCATGTGCTAACCACCTCAAACTTGCCTTGGTCTGGTTTCTTGTCCCCGAACTTCCTTCTCTTTTTTTTTAGAGGCGTGCTCACCAAACTACACAGTTCAGACAGTTCCTGCACACAATTCAGACAGCTCCTTCCACATCAACCAAACTACACAGTTCGAACCACAATCCACTACCTCTGACTTACTCCACCTACTATCGCAACCCACTCGGAACTGCAAACCGCGCTACCATCCTCAAGTGATCAAAATGCAGTTGTAAACTCAAAGCCGCAACTTCACCGCAATCCAATCGAAGCTTCACCTCTTCTAATCCAATTGAACATCGTGAACCCCACAATCAAAGTCGCCTCCCCTCCACCTCTTCGAATCGCATCAGCCAACTCAACTGAAACAATCGCCGCGACCAAATCCCCCTCTGCCTCGTGCACGACCAGCAACCCACTTCCAACCACTTCAAACCCAAGACGATTCTACAATCGACTTGATTCAACCCTCCATGATCGAACGATTCATTTGTTTGTTTGCTTCTTTTTTTTAACTGATTTCGTGAAAAGATAAGAATGAGAGGGGAAGACTTTGAATCTCCCTGATTGCCTTCTTTTGGTCGCCATAATTAATTTTCGATCGAGGCTGAACGTTGAACGGCCCTGGATTTCATAGAATTTCTTTTTTTTTCTTTTCGCTCGTTTGAAATTGAATTCCTAGAAAAGATAATGGAAGGGTGGAGAGGTACAGGCCTATAACGAAGTGAGATGGCTTCTTGGGCATGCTTGTTATAAAATAATTTAATATCGAAAATACCACGTTTTGTAGCGCGAAATCCCAATCCCGAATCAGACATGCTGACAGATGTTTATAAGGTTTTACCCGCGTTCCGAACATAATGGAACATGTTTCGAAAGCTAATTCAATCATATGCGCGAGTTACTGAAGAAAACGATCAATTTTAATTTAAATCGATTAAAATAGTTCTACGTGTTTCGAGCTGCCAGGGTCAAACGACAACTCCGATTGCTACGAGAATTGAAATCCGATAATAACTTACTATTACGGATCCAATGAAACTGGTTTCGTCGAATTCCGAGACTGTGCCTCGGAAGGCTATTTTTAAATATCGATTTAAACGATATAATTTCAAAACTGAACAAATTATTTTTTAAATTAAATTTAGATAATTCTATTATCTCCAGTATTATCATTATAAATTTTATAAGCCTTCAAATTATTTAAACAGGCTTAGAAATTTCAGATTCACCAATTTACCCAATTTTCAATTATTAAATTCAATATGTAAACTATATAATTCAATGATTTAATCATCAAGTAAATATTGATATCTTGAATTCAAGTTAAAATTAACGTTTAAATATTTTAAAAAGAATCAATTAACTATTCGAATTTAAATTGCTAGGAATTCCGGATCGTCACATTCCTTCCCCCTTAAAAGAATTTCGTCCCCGAAATTACTAGCTAGGAAGAATGGACTAATTCCCGTTTTACCCTTTTCCCTAAAACCCACAATTCAATATCCTACCAACTATCCTTTATTAAAGACCCCTTATCATTCTTACCAACTTCCTCAAACCTTCTATATTTTCACACAATACCCTTTTGTTCAATCATTCAAATTTCAATTTAAAACCAAATTTTGAATTCTCAAAAAATTTCTCAAAATTTTTCTAACTCTCTAAATTTTCAAATTTTTTTTTCCAGCGTCTCCTTTGCGCGGCTAGCTCGATACAACCACAAAAGGCCTCAACGGGCTCCCAAATTCCAAAAGAAAACAAAAGCCAAGTGGCTACATCAAAAACCCAATCCAATTTCATCTAGAAATTTAAATACATACCTTTTTGTCGGGCAATTCAAATTTATCCTTTGGAATCAAATCCAATTACTTTTTCCATTAATACCTGCGTATCTTGTTTAGCAACAATATTCAATCGAAACTTTACAAATCATTTAATACATTCTCTTATGTATGTTTCCATATTTACTTCTATTCAAATTCGTTTTTTTTTTCCGTTTTAATATGAATTCAACTTATTTCAATTTTGAATATTAACTTTTTATTTTTCATTTATAACTGAGTCTTATTAGTTCCATTTACTAATCCATTTCAATTTCATATTTAAAATCGTTCAATTGCTCAACAAAAATTTTCAAAATTTTTTCTAACTCCAAAATTTTCAAAATTTTTTGGCAGAGTCTCCTTTGTACGGAGGAGCTTTAGCAATTTGACAAGAGATATAAATATATATACATCGACCCACCCGGTCGAAAAAAGAAAAAACAGTTCATATTTCCTATTTTTATTGCGTAGGCGTACCTTATTTAGCATTTTAAGCAAGCAGCTTATTTATTTTAGCAATTAGTGCAATCCAAATCCATCCAAACGGCTTTCAGGTACCTGTACTTGCTCAATTTACACATATAAGTACTATATATATGAAGTTTATAACATTCTCTTACTTAAACAAGCATAACACTTCAAATTTAAAGAAATGCCTTCAAAATAACTTCCACAAGCAATTTATATGTTTTCAAACCTAATTCAATCGCTTTCAACCAACTCATAAGCCATTTCATTCAATTTTATTGGGTTACAACTCAAGTGCTTACCTTCTATTGATTTTTAATCCAGTCGAGCTTATATTCTCTTCAAATGATTCAAAATCAATTTTATATAATCGCTATTAACTCATAGCATTTTAATGACTTTTATTTACGCCAAACGACAATTATTGTTATGCAATTTCGACGATATTCGCTTAAATATGTGTCTATTTTAGTTTATAACTACTTCAAAATAATTTCAACTCATTTTATATTTAATTCCATTTCATTTCTAATTTATTCACCCGCCATTCATTAGCTCGACACATTTCATTCTTGTATACTACTAGCCATTCCCAAATTAATTCAATCCAAGCTTTTATTTAATGGGCTTTCACTCTAATTCGAAGCCAAGCTTCCATAAATTTTAAACTTAAGTTAATTTACTTTAATTGATTCCAACATCAAACTTAAGTTTACTTCTATTTGATTCTCATTTAATCAACTTTCATTAAATACAGTTAGCCCATTCACTTTAAACTTTTAATTTCAAATCCACCTTCTCAATTTATCAAAATAATATTCAAGCACATACCAAACTCATTTACACTTCAAATTAATATGCCACCGAACTTAAGTTCAGTCTGATAATCCAATTTCAATCACAACTTTGATTTAGTTTTTATTCTATCAGACTTCATCCATTTATTATTTAACTCAGTTAACCCATTTTAAAATTTTCATTTACTTATACTTAATTCATTTTCAAATTTATTTTATTAATACAAAGCCATTCTCAATTTATTTCTATTCACTTGGGTTTTGTTTTGCAACTCAAACCATTCCTATTATAATCACTTCTCTTATATCCAATTTACTTGCAAATTTCATTAAATATTATTCAAATCACCCTTGAATTTTATTTATAATTCAAACCATCACATTTTCAATCCAACTCTATTTTATTTTTATTTTTGCAACATCTCTTCTAATTTATTTCATAATCAAATCTAAGTCGAATTCTATTAAAAATTCGAATTCATTCCCAAATCCATTATCAACTTACAGTCCATTTATTTCCCAAGTTAAATTTATTAATATACTTAATCAAATAATAACTTAGCCAATTAGCTTACTTTCAACTTCAAAATCAATATTCGATTTTAATTACAAGATTACCTCATTAAAATTCTAGTTTGGATTTCCTTGATTTTCCAAAATTCCAACATCTTTATTTTAAAATTCTAGAGATGCTTTTAAATTCAGATAATACTATTTAAAATAGCTTTTAATAAAAATACTTTTATAACTCGATGCCTCAACCAGTCCATCCTTGTTCTCATAGAAATTCAGTCATACGTTGATCAGGCGTAGGACTGAAGATCTATAAGTACTTGGCAAACCCGTTTTCAACATCCAGTGAAAATACTTGAAAACATAGAAAACAGTTTTTTTTTTAAAATAGAGGAAATATCTTTGGTGAAAATCCTCTGGAAATCATCGCCCCATCCATGGTCGTAGTTAACCCGATGGTTACGTTGCCGTCCCGACAAAATCCATAGATAACTATAGGCCTCCACGACCCTCGATTACACCATGAAACCCACGACAGATTTCAGCTATAACTGGGGTTACGTAGCTATCACAGCAAAAACCCATAAAACTGTAGGCATTAGCGCCATCGAATTTCGCTGCCAAAAATGAAACTTCTCCACTCCACTTGACCATAGATCGCAGTCTATCGATGTTGCGTTGCCTTCCCGGCAAAATCAAGTATAGACCGTTGACACTCATCCTCCACACGATTTCCGCTATGGTCCCCACAGTAGATCGCAGCGACATCGAGTTACACTATCGTCACAGCATAACCCAAATGCCTCTGTAGGCATCTGCGCCCTCGATTTATGCTACCCAATAATCCTTAGGAACTAGTTTTGTCCGGACTCCTCACAGGATCAACTTTTGAATCCCCCCTTGGGGTTCAAGGCAGCACCACGCGGTGGCACTCCTGAGAAGTTCATTTCAAGGGAGCTCCTTTTTCCCCATAGCCATCTTCAAAACACTTTATACTATACATATATAGTATCTCTAAATCAGACACCTAGTATGATCTCATACAAAGCTCCTTTACACAAAATCGATAATTCTCAAATTAGGCTTTCCAAATTCCAATATTGATTTTACTCAAAAATCAAAAGCCTTTCTAAATCCAAAGGTCCTCAAAACCTTTTTCAAAATCCTCATAAGATCCTTTATATATATACAGATATATATAATTTTTAAAACTTTGGATCATTTCCAACTTGTATAAAACTCTTTTATACTTCAAACACTTTCAAAAATCCTTTTCTTCCAGCAATAAATTCAACAAGGGAAGATTTATCTTATATAACAAAGATATACAGCTTGGTTTATTCAAAACCAAATATCCCAATTTGATTACTCTTTTCAATATCAATTTCATCCAATTCGTACGATGTACACATACCATCTGTACGCTATATCAACCTGATCGCTCGCTCGATCACACAATTTCACTTCCGAACTAGTATCGTCCACCCGACTTCCTAGTGCTGACTCAGATCTAGTTCCTTGATTAGAAAACGTCATTCTCCTTACATAGGCATAACTATGATAGAGAATATCCAGAACCAATCAACAATCCATATCCAGTTTCGCCGTCGAAAATCGAGTGAAAAAAAATCCCAACTCGGATCGATAAACTATCTCGAAATTCTGTGCTCGAATTTGGATCAAATCACTATGCGAATAGAATAATGTACATACATCCTACGCATTTAACTTCATTGATTATTAGCCAAATCAATTTCCTTTCCATTCACATTTTCTTTAATTTCCATTCACTTATTCACAATTGCTTCAATTCATTTGGATTATCACCTCTATTCTTATCTCGATTGGGTATTTAACTAATAACGGTTTGAACTCCGACCATTTTATTTAAAAAAAATAGCTTGAAAAATATAAAAATAGATAAGTAGTTGAAAAATAATTAATAATTTGCAAAATAGCTTTAAAATAATTAACTAATTATAGAATAGTTGAAAATAGTTAAATAGTTTCAGAAATTTTTAAATAATTGCCAAATAGTTGTAAAATAGAAATTAGTTTGTGAAATAGTTGAAAAATAGTAATTAGTTTAGAAAACCGTTGAAAAATGGTTAAATAGCTTCAAAAATAATTGTAAACCAAGTATAAAGTAATTTGGATGTAAGAAAGAAAAATTGTATATATACATTTAATAGCTTAGAAAAATAAGTTTATATCAAAACAATTTATATTGAAAATAGTCAAGAGTCAATTGTTCACTTTCCCAACAATTCAATTTAAATCTCCATTTAAATTGACCCAATTCCAATTCAAATAACTCCAAATTCCATTGGACATGATTAATCCCCAATTCAAGTTGAATCAATCTTGATTCCTTCCCCAATTTAAAACAAATTCTAGTTAATTTTAATCCTGTTCAATTTTAATTATAATTTCATCATATTCCAATCAATTTGAATTATTATCAAATTTAATTTCAGAATCCAATCCAATTTCCCATTTAAAATTTTTAAACTTATACATCTCAATCACCATTCCAATTACTTCAAACCAAATTCAATTTTGAACTAATTCAATTCAATCTTGAATTTAAACTATCTCGAATTATAGAAATTCGAGTTAAATTCTCAAAGGTTGGTTTAACTCTTTAAACCAACTTAACTTTTATTTAAAGTTTTTAATCAATTTAATTTCTGAGTTCAATTCTCAAAATTCCATTTTAAATTATCTTAACTTATGAATTTCATGGTTCAAAACAATTTAATTTTAAAATTTTAATTTATTATTAAATTTTATCTTCCAGTTTGAAGCCAGTTCTTAAACAAGTTTATTTTACACTTCAATGATTCAAATTCATTTTATTTATACAATACCATTCTTAGTTTAAAGATTTTCATTAACAATAGGATGATATCATTCAATTTATCTTGAAATGTCCATCTATTGTCAATTTTTAAATCTTAAACCCGTTTTGAGATCACACAAATTCCCAAATCAAATCAACCATTTAACTTTCCAAGTTAAATTCCAATTTCATCATGAAATTTCCAATTCTGGTTGCTTTTTCTACACTTATTTAACTTTCCAAAGTTAAATTCCAATTTACTTAATCCAAACAACCTTACTCAAATTGAATTCCCGCTTCAAACTTCAAAATTCTATCCCTCTTATAAGTTCAAAACTTATATTACTTTGGGTTTTTACATCACACTGCAGGAAAAATCAAAACTCAACCTCTTAGAGTTTATTTCAAATTATCTTTAATATCATGCATTTCCATACATATATACATATTTATTCCTTGGCCCTCCCAGCCATTTTTAAAATTTTAAACCACCCTTAGTTTTAAATCCAAATCAAATTTCAAACAATCCATTGTTTGCAACAAATCCCAGTTATCCAAATAATACTTATTTATTATTTTTCATTACTTTGAAACAAAATTTCAAAATTCGGAAGCAGATTTAGAATTTCATTTTCAGTCACTTAAATTTTAATTTAGTTGTATTTTTGTTCCTACTTAATTTAATTCCAATTCTAGACTTCAGTTTGGTTGTATTATATTACTTCTTAATTTTAATTTCAATAATTAACAACCAACCACCTTAATATTTATTGGAAGGAAATATTGCTTTATATATATCAAAATATATTTTTATATAAAATCATTTAAAATCTTTTTATATGAAAATAACAAGTACGCGCTCGTATATATTTATTCTTAACTCATTCTAGAGTACTACAGACTCTATTAAATGAGTAATTCCCACCAGAGCCAAGGTTCTCGCTTAACCTTTCAGCTCTGATACCAAATGTAACGACCCGAAATTTCCGATCCCGAAAATTCCAGATAGTTATGAAAAAGAAGAAAGAGATAGAAGAAGAAGAACAAAATCAACAACATCTCACATTCGCAGCGAATAAAATATAATAATAAATAATAGCTGTTTACAAAAAAATACCATTTCTGTCGATTACATTTAATATACATCAGAGTTTCACATACATTCAATCACTGAATATATACAATTATCAAGCCTCCGATTAATAATAATATAAATACAGCGGAAATACTCTATACGCTATTGCCATCCAGCTCACCTCCTGAGCTTCAGAACGTACCTACCGGAAAATCTGTAATACTCGGTCTGACCCGAGCATTACACCAAAGTAACACTCAGGTCAGGCTGGAAACCAGCGTGAGTAAATCCAACTAACATGGAATACCAAAGAAATCAACTTATATAAAAACCCGGGTAACTCAAACTAATTTTACAAGTCACAGTTTGTTATAGACATAACTCATTTCCAAAATAAGTTTTCTAAGTGTCCAAAATTTAGATCAAATAGTCAAATTCACTTAGATCGCATCATTCCAACCTATTAATCTCACATATCAATTTATAAGAATTCAAAGTGGTTTTGGATTTTTCCAATACCCGATCCCGGCCTCTTCGAGTCTCATGTCATCCTATCCCAAGTTATCCAAATGAAATACACAACCTTTCATATCAGAGATATAAGCTCATTCAAAGCATCCAATACCATTCAATCATTCATAAGCAAAGCTTAATCACATACAAATTTAATTTAATTAATCCTAATTGAATTACTAACCTCAACCACTTAGATTTCTTCATTTAACATTAATTAATTTCCAATAAATTAATCAATCATCCCTTCATAATTCATCGTAATTAATCATCCTGAATTAATTATCTTTCAATTTGCATTCAAGTAATAACTTTAATTAATTTCACGATATTAATTCTTCTTAACCAAAATCAATAAGTAATCTTAATTACTTAATGAATTAGTTAACTATTTAGATTACATTAATTCTTAATTACTTATATTAATTAACTTCTCGTGGGTCACTTTGATTAATTCATCTTAATTAATCAATCTTTAATTACAACATTGATTATGTAAATTAATAATTTCCAATTATGTTTTGATTTGTTCTAATCTAAATTAGTTACTTTAATTCAACCCCAATATTTATCATTCTCGATTAATCCCAATAAGTAATTAACTATTCTTTTATTTACTTCATCAATAAATCAGTTACTCCTTAATTAATTATCTTAATTAATCTCTTGATAAATTTCACAAGGTAACTATATTTTATTAATTTCATTAAGCAATTATTTATCACACCATCAAATGATTATTCTGAAGTATTTAAACTTAGTTAATTAACTTACAACTTAATTTATTATTTATTCAGACCTTTAATTACTGAATTAAATTACCCAAATCATTAACTAATTAAATTAATTAATTATCCATTTTAATTATCCTACTAATTTAATGTATCACAAATCATTAAATCGTTAGTAACTTTTGAACGAACACATTTACTTATTTATTGATTTAAATTTAAAACAACCTAAAATTCCCAATTCTTCGAGTTAAGCAACCATTAACTCAAGAACCATCCATTACCCAACTCACCAGATCATCAATTCACAGTGCATATCAAATCAATTAAACCATTCAATCAAATATTTTAATTTAACCATTTAAACTCAAATAGAAATCTAATAGAGTGAGATTTACTCACCTTTGCTTTCATGTGCTAACCACCTCAAACTTGCCTTGGTCTGGTTTCTTGTCCCCGAACTTCCTTCACTTCTTTTTTTAGAGGCATGCTCACCAAACTACACAGTTCAGACAGTTCCTGCACACAATTCAGACAGCTCCTTTCACATCAACCAAACTACACAGTTCGAACCACAATCCACTACCTCTGACTTACTCCACCTACTATCGCAACCCACTCGAAACTGCAAACCGCGCTACCATCCTCAAGTGATCAAAATGCAATTATAAACTCAAAGCCGCAACTTCACCACAATCCAATCGAAGCTTCACTTCTTCTAATCCAATTGAACATCGTGAACCCCACAATCAAAGTCGCCTCCCCTCCACCTCTTCGAATCGCATCAGTCAACTCAACTGAAACAATCGCCGCGACCAAATCCCCCTCTGCCTCGTGCACGACCAGCAACCCACTTCCAACCACTTCAAACCCAAGACGATTCTACAATCGACTTGATTCAACCCTCCACGATCGAACGATTCATTTGTTTGTTTACTTCTTTTTTTTAACTGATTTCGTGAAAAGATAAGAATGAGAGGGGAAGACTTTGAATCTCCCTGATTGCCTTCTTTCGGTCGCCATAATTAATTTTCGATCGAGGCTGAACGTTGAACGGCCCTGGATTTCATAGAATTTCTTTTTTTTTTCTTTTCGCTCGTTTGAAATTGAATTCCTGGAAAAGATAATGGAAGGGTGGAGAGGTACAGGCATATAACGAAGTGAGATGGCTTCTTGGGCACGCTTGTTATAAAATAATTTAATATCGAAAATAGCACGTTTTGTAGCGCGAAATCCCAATCCCGAATCAGACATGCTGACAGATGTTTATAAGGTTTTACCCGCATTCCGAACATAATGGAACATGTTTCGAAAGCTAATTCAATCATATGCGCGAGTTACTGAAGAAAACGATCAATTTTAATTTAAATCGATTAAAATAGTTCTACGCGTTTCGACCTGCCAGGGTCAAAGGACAACTCCGATTGCTACGAGAATTGAAATCCGATAATAACTAACTATTACGGATCCAATGAAACTGGTTTCGTCGAATTCCGAGACTGTGCCTCGGAAGGCTATTTTTAAATATCGATTTAAACAATAATTTCAAAATTGAACAAATTATTTTTTTAAATTAAATTCAAATAATTCTATTATCTCTAGTATTATCATTATAAATTTTATAAGCCTTCAAATTATTTAAACAGGCTTAGAAATTTCAGATTCACCAATTTACCCAATTTTCAATTATTAAATTCAATATGTAAACTATATAATTCAATGATTTAATTATCAAGTAAATATGGATATCTTGAATTCAAGTTAAAATTAACCTTTAAATATTTTAAAAAGAATCAATTAACTATTCGAATTTAAATTTCTAGGAATTCCGGATCGTCACACCCGCCATCTTCTGTTTTTGATCTGACGGGTAACTATCGGTCTCTTCTTGAATGTGGCGACCCGGAATTTTTGAGCATTTGAAATTGAAATATTTAATTGATTTTAAATATTTAGAAGTTAATTTTTAACTTGAATTCAAATATCACTATTTATTTGATAATTAAATTATTGAACTAAATAATTTGAAGTTGGGTAAAATATGAAAACTTGAGTTTAAAAAATAATTTGAAGGGTTGTAAAATTTATATTGATAGTACCGAAGATAGTAAAAGTGTTAAAAGTGAATTTGGAAGTCTTTTGTTTAGTTTTGAAGTTATATCGTTTGAATTGAATTTAAAAATAGCCTTCCAAGGCACAATCTCGGAATTCGACGAAACCAGTTCCATTGGATCTGTAATATTTTATTATTATCGGATTTCAACTTTCGTAGTGTTTGGACTTGTTGTGTGAATGTACGACATATGAACGCTCTTAAATCTATAACGAAAATTTAATGTAATAGTCAATCCAAAAACCTATCTTCTCCATACGATCAAATTAAGACTCGAAACCTTTTGCATTGCGTTCGAAATAGGTGTATAACATTATAAACGCCTAGCGGCATGCCTCGATTGGAGGTCGGAATTTTAATTGTTCAACATGGAATATTTGAAATTAAATAATATTATAACGGGTCAAGTCAACCTTAGCCTAGCGTATAACCGAAGCCATCTATCTCATTCTTTTTTCATTTTGACTCGGAGCCGAGTTCTTTTTCCCCTAAAATAGAAATCATCTCGTGTATAACAAACCTTCATTCTTCAATTAATCGAAAGCCTTCCAGAGCAAAAATCAATCTAATATGAAATAGAGGGTGCGGCATGCGACCGATTTGCGTGTGGGTAGCTTGCACTCTCGCAAGCCATTCTCGAGCTCGGTAATGCTGAGGGCTTCGGTGAGGAAGCGCGAACGAGCTCGCGCGCTCGTGGGAGGTTTCGGCTGCTCGTGAGGGCGACATATGGGTGGAGGCGCGCGATGACAAGTCATTGGCAGGTCGGCAAGCTAGTGCTTTGGGAAGGAAGGGACTTGAGTCTATGGGGGGGGGGGATTTGGGGGTTTGTCGAAGTCGAGATAGTGAAGGAGGAGTTGTCGATGTCCGGGTTTGTGCTCTGTCAAGGGAAGTGAGGTATATGTTTCAATTTAAATTTAATAACACATATATGAATATATACAAAAAAATATGGAAAATAAAATAATGACAATAAGGTAATTAAATTTTATTTTAGATAAATATGTTTAAAACTCTTTGAATTCGATTTGTTCATTATTAATTATCAGAATATATGTATGTATATAACTCAATATACTATTTTCAGTAAAGAATGTTTACTGTTTAGTTTTAAAATGCCAGAGTTTAAATTTATATATATATATATATATATATATATATATATATAGGTACAAGAAATTTATATAAGATTTTGGAAGAAGATTATATAAGGGATTTAGTGATAAAATTGTAGATTGACCTATTTAATTTATTATAGTTACTAAAAGGGGTTTTAAAAAGGGGAAATTAATTTAAAACGTAAATGATTTGTTTAAATTAAATTTTTGGTCAATTTAATTTATTAAATGATAAGTTATTTGTAGATTTTTTCCAGATATTAATAAAATCATTGGTTAATTAAATTATTAATTCAGATGTTAATAAACTGTAACTGTTTATACATGGTCTATAATTATGGAGGGAATAGTCGGTTCGGATTAGATTGCAAATAAATAAAGGTGAGTTAATCTCACTCATCTGGTAATAATTTAAATTTAAATGTAAATTTAAATAATTGGTTGAATGGTTTAATTGATTTGATATGCTATATTATAGTATATAATATATCTTGGAATGATTAATTTCCTGCATTATATAGCGGATGAGACCCTATGCGCCGCATAATAGCGGATGACATTATATTTAAATCCCATATACCGCGATATTCCACCTCGAAGTGGAATTGGTATTGTGCTAACATCTGTGGATGCAGGACAACAGGTTGGAGGGATCCAGCTAGATTCCTCAACATTTATTTAGATTATTTAATTTTCTCTGTTACGATTATTTGATCTTCTGTGATGAATTATATTGGAATACTGAATGCTATAGTTTGCTTGAATATTTCGGTACATTGAGTTATCTAAATATATAGAATTGGATTTTTTAAAAGAAAATAAAAGAGTGAATTTGTAAGTAAAATAATTATAGAAAATTTGAATAATTTGAAGGATAAATTGGAAAAGAATAAAAGTGATTTTAAAAAATTCTAATAAATAAATTTCGAGTATAGAAAGGGGATTTTGAATAAACAGAGAAATAATGAATTTTAAACCTTAAGTGAAATTATTTGAAGGAATAAAGAATTAATTTTAAAATCCAAGTTTTAATTTTAATGAAATAGATAAAGAAGGAATTTATTTCAAAATGAAGTAAATTGGAAATCAATTTGGAGATTGATTTAATTGTGTAAAACCAGGATTTTTAAAAGAGAAGTGAGACTATGGAATTTATAAACTGGGTTTATAAAAGTGAAGTAATATATCAGTGGATATTTTGGAGGATAAATTCACGGTTGGAATTTATTAAGGAAACGAGAAAATTCGTTTAAAAATAAACAGTGATTTATTTTTTAAAGGATGTGAAGAGAAGTATATTTCCCTGGATAACCAAGTAAGTTTTCAAAGTAAATTTTTAAATATAAGTTAAAAGCTTTAATGTTGTTTTAAAAAAAATGTTCTAAGAAATTTATTATTTCTAAATGTTTAAATTCTAAAGTAAATATTTTCTAAATCTATTATCGTAGTAATTATTTTAATGGTGACTTGGTATTTTGTTTTTAAAAGAGAAAATCTAGTTTAATATTTTATAAAGTAACCTCATTTTCAAATATTCCTATAATATATATTTTTAATAAAGTATTGAAGTAGTTTCCAATTTAAAATGTTAAAGTATATTTTATAAATAAGTGTTTTAAATAATTTTAAAAATCTAAAGTTTTGTGCTTGGTGATTTCAGTGGAAATAGAAAATATTTGGGAAATTTATTCGGTAAAAAGGAAGATAGTTTGAAACTGTTTTCAAAAAGGTTTGAAAAGTGGAAATATATCTTGTGAAGATATTTCGGGATAAATAAATAATTTGGGAAATTATTTATTTTGTGATGGATGTTTGTGAATGTTAATTGGTAGTTAAATAACCGACTATCATATTGGCTAATGCGCTGATCGTTTTGAAGAGCCCGGGATCGGGATTTATTTCTTGAAAACCACTTCGATCCGGTTTGTATGTTTCCATGGGAAAACGAGTTCAGAGTTGAAGATGGAGCAATGAAGTGCAAGGGCTAGTCGCTACTAATCCTGAGGATAATTCCAAAATGGATGTAGTCGGAGTAGTGCCTTCGGTTCCGTTCGAACCCAGGACGAACTTGTATGGATGAATGCTTTCAGAGCATCGTCAGGTGGACGATGAGCATTTTAAGTGAAACGTTCTAAAAGGTAATGCTTAGCCTCAAGCCTCATCAACTGGAAATGACTGAAAATCAGGGGTTATGCAGCAAGGCTAGGTGGGTAGCACCCACTTTAAGGTGAGGTCATCCCTGTCTAGATGTTCCTTTTTATTGGGCTTAGTGGTGCGATTGCTGATCACAACCATGGGGTGATCTTACTCGAGATTATCCAGTAAGGGGTAGTCCCGGTCTTGTGTTGCAGGGGGTCGGGAGTGATCCTCGTTACGGTGATCTTGGCTACGTACTGTGACAGGTGGTACCCCAGTGCCTAGTCATTAGATGGAAATCCATTCTCCCTACGCGCCTTGTACGATTTTTGTTTGTATTACCCACTTTGTGGCTAGTAGATGGAATTTAATAATATAACAATTTCGGTTATTTTAATAAGTATTTGTATATAGACCCTATTATAAAATCAGAGGATTTTAATAAAAAAAATGTTTTAGCTATCATAAGGTAAAAACCCGACATATTTATTTGTGGCGTGGTCTTACGAGATGCTTTTGTTTTCAAAAGGATTTTGAACTTTAATAATCAATTTGAGTGTGATTTCTCACGCTGGTATTCTAGACTGACTCGGGTGTTATTTAACTGTAATTCTCGGGTCAGACCGAGTATTATAGAATACAGGAAAGGATGCTGTGGAGCTCAGGAGACGAGCTGGATGACAATACGTACTTCCGTATTTGATTATTATTCCGCTGTGCATCCAGTTGTATGTTATTGATATGGAATCTGATGATGTACTCTGATGATGTATGTATGAACAGATATAGTATTGTTTTTGGTGTAAGGATCTGTGATTATCTATTATATTTTATTCCACTGCGATGGTTAGATTCTAATGTTTTTTTTCTATTTTCTTCTTCTACCTCTTCTTGTTTAACCCAAATGGTTCATATTTCCGTACATCTTGAGTTCATTGATGGAGAATAGTGTTGACTCAAGGGGTACGGATTTGCGGGTCGTTACAGTTGGTATCAGAGCTTAGGTTGGAGATAACCTTGGTTCTGGTGGGGATTACTCATTGAAATAGAGTTCATAGTACTCTAAAATAAGTTTGAGTGTATTAATAGATATGAGCACGTATTTGTTAGTGAATAAAAATTTGTTTTATATTGTGTTGACTTATTTGTTGAGTGTTTATGGATTCTGGTCGATGTGTGGGACACCATATTATCGATAGGAGTTTCTAAACTCTTAAACAAGGTAAACCGACATAATATTATTTTAAATAGGGTAAATGGAATAACTTTACCCAAATTATTTTCATATATAAAGGGAATAGTTTTTCGTAAATTATTATAGTTATATGCGGATGCTTGGTTGTAAGGGATGATGATATTAAATTATTATCATTAATGTGTAAAATTTAATAAGATGTTGAAATTATAACTAAAGCTAAGGAACAAATTCATATCCAAAAGAAATTTGTAAATGTAAACAGTAAATGTGATTTATAGATTGAAATAAGATTTCAGAATAATATTTGAATATAGATTGAAAGGATTTGAAAATCTAAAAATTAAATTCCTTCGGGTTTGAAAATGATTTTCAAAGATTTTGGGAAGGAATAATGGGAGTATTATTCGGAAATATTTTTAATTGGATAGGAAATCTGGTGAGATTTGGAATTAAATATATTTGGAAATGTGTAAAAAGAATAAAAGCATTGAACTCCTTTGGTCGCTGGAAAATAACTTCGGTGATGACTACAGCATCATCGATGTTCATTTTCGAGTTTCCAAGAGAGAAATTGCTGCCAAATTGTTTTGAATTGAAATTGTTTGCAAAAGTTGCGTTGATTTTACAAATGCAAAGGATTTTGGATATAATTGATTTCAAATGATTTTTGAAATTGGAAATTTATAAAGGTTGAAATTTTCTGGGATGAACTTTACTTGTAAAAAGTTAATTAAGTTAGAAAGGTAAGACAATCAAATAAAGTAAATTAAAGAAGGTTAGTAAAATGGAATTGAATTGGAATAAAATTCAGTTGAGTTATAGGTGGTATTGAATGGAATTAGATCCTTACTTTATGAAAGTAAGCTGGATAAGAAATAAGTTGGAATAAACGAATTAGAATAGCTTATAAAAGAATTAAAAATCCATGGAATAAAATATGCTTGGGTATAAATAAATATAAATCTTGAGTTAAAAATAAAAGATGAATATATTCAAGCCTAGAATGAATGGAAATGTGTAAAATAACAAGTTGTGACTTATAAAATTGAAAAATGGGATAGAATCAAATGT
Source organism: Allium cepa (assembly GCA_030765085.1). Classification (NCBI taxonomy): domain Eukaryota; kingdom Viridiplantae; phylum Streptophyta; class Magnoliopsida; order Asparagales; family Amaryllidaceae; genus Allium; species Allium cepa. Next base: position 938,912,186 of record CM060935.1, read on the forward strand.
AAATTGAGTTGGAATCAATTTAAATGGTTATTAAGCTTAAGTAATTATTTATTCACATTAATATTGTCGAATTGCATAAGAAAATGGATCATTTGATGTAAACGGGATTTAATAAAATTCTATGAGTTATTAGAAGTGAAGTAGGATGATTTTGAAATCAATTGGAATGAATATGAGTTTGTTTTGCTTAGAATGAATTAAATATAAATGTGTAAGCTGTAAATCACTTAAACTGAATGGAATGGTTTGGGAATTGGTTGTAAGCAATTGTAATAAGTATCGCAACCTTATATGTGCTTATGGAAATTATATAACATGCAATATATGTGAAATTGATGTGTTAGCTATTGAAAGTAAGTGAAATGTTAATAAATTGTATATATTTAGTACTTATATGTTTGAATTGAGTAAGTACAGCCGTTTGGCTGGATTTGGTCGCGCTAAATGCTAAAATAATAAGCCGCTTGCTTAAAAATGATAAACAAATGTACGCCTACGCAATAAAAATAGGGAATATGAACTGTTTTTGTTTTTCCGACCATGTGGGTCGATGTATATATATTTATATCTCTTGCCTAATTGCAAAAGCTCCTCTGTACAAAGGAGACTCTGCCAAAAAATTTCGAAAATTTTGGGAGTTAGAAATTTTTCTGAAAATTTTGGGAAAATTTTAGTTAGCAATAAAACGATTTTAAATTGGAAATTGAAATAAATTAGTGGATGAAACTAATTTAAAATAACGATATGAATTAGTTATAAATGGAAGATAAGATTCAATGCTCAGAGTTGAAAATAAATTAAATTCGTATGGAGATGGGAGAACCAATTTGAATAGAAATAGATATAAACTAAAGTGGTGAAATAAAAATAAATATTTAAAGTGTATAAAATATTTATATTAAACTTAAGAAATAAATGGTGAAATCCATAAGTAAATTTGGTATTGAAAAAAAAATTATTCTAGGTGAATAATTGAATGAAGATTAAAACTGAAAGTTGTGAAATGGGATAATTGTGGATGGTGAATAAAAATCAAAATAATGTGAATAAAATATAATTGATATAGTTAATAATCGATGGATATAAATATGTAGGATGTACGTATATTTATTTTATCTGCATAGCGATTTGATCTAGATTCGAGCATAGAATTTCGAGATAGTTATATCGATCCGAGTTAGGATTTTTCACTCGATTTTCAACGGCGAACCCTGGATATAGATTTTGATTGAATCTGGAAATTATCTATCATAGTTATGACTATGCAAGGAGAATGACGGTTTCTGATCAAGAAACCAGGTCTAAGTCCGCACTAGGAAGTCGGGTGGACGATACTAGTTTGGAAGTGAAATTGTGTGATCGAACGAGCGATCGAGTTTGATATTGCGTACGGATGGTATAAATACATCGCACTGGCTTGAATGAAATAGATATTGAACTATTGTAAAGAAATGAATAAAATGATTTTGAATCTTGTGATTGGATATTATTGCTATGTAGGATATATAGGTATTATAAAGGGAAAGGAAAATTGGTTTTCATTTCAGAAGATAAATTTGAATTACTCGACAAAAAGGTATGTGTTTAAATTTCTGTATGAAATTTGATTGGGTTTTTGATCTAGCCACTTGGCGTTTTGTTTTCTTTTGGAATTTGGGAGCCCGTGGAGGCATTTTGTAGTTGTACCGAGCTAGCCGCACAAAGGAGATGCTGCTAAAAAAATTTAAAAATTTAGGGAGTTAGAAATTTTTTGAGAAATTTTGAAAATTTAAAACTTGGTTTTGAATTATACTTTGAATGGTTGAATGAGTAAAGTTGTTTGGGAACTAAGGTAAAGTTTGGAAAGTTAGTAAGATGGATAGTGTGTCTTTAATAAAGATTGTTTGGTTGTTGTTAAAAATTGTATGGTTTTGGGAAAAAGTAAACTGGTATTGGACCATTCTTCCTAACCAGTAATTTCGGGGACGAATTTCTTTTAAGGGGGGAGGAATGCGACAACCCGGAATTTTTGAGCGTTTGAAATTGAAATATTTAATTGATTTTAATTATTTAGAAGTTAATTTTTAACTTGAATTCAAATACCACTATTTATTTGATAATTAAATTATTGAATTAAATAATCTGAAGTTGGGTAAAATATGAAAACTTGAGTTTTAAAAATAATTTGAAGGCTTGTAAAATTTATATTGATAGTACTGAATATAGTAAAAGTGTTAAAATTGAATTTGGAAGTGTTTTGTTTAGTTTTGAAGTTATATCGTTTAAATTGAATTTAAAAATAGCCATCCGAGGCACATCTCAGAATTCGACGAAACCAATCCCATTGGATCTGTAATATTTTATTATTATCGGATTTCAATTTTCGTAGTGTTTGGAGTTGTTGTGTGAGCGTACGACATATGAACGTGCTTAAATCTATACCGAAAATTTAATATAATAGTCAATCCAAAAACCTGCCTTCTCCATACGATCAAATTAAGACTCAAAACCTTTTCCATTGCGTTCGGAATAGGTGTATAACTTTATAAATGCCTAGCGGCATGCCTTGATTGGAGGTCGAAATTTTAATTGTTCAACAAGGAATATTTGAAATTAAATAATATTATAACGGGTCAATTCAACCTTAGCCTAGCGTATAACCGAAGCCATCTATCTCATTCTTTTTTCTTTTTGACTCGGATCCGAGTTCTTTTTCCCCCAAAATCGAAATCATCTCGTGTATAACGAACCTTCATTCTTCAATTAATCGAAAGCCTTCCAGAGCAAAAATCAATCTAATATGAAATAGAGGGTGTGGCATGCGATCAATTTGCGCGTGGGTTGCTTGCATTCTCGCGAGTCATTCTAGAGCTCGGCGATGCTGAGGGCTTCGATGAGGAAGCGCGACCGAGCTCGCGCACGCGTGGGAGGTTTCGGCTGCTTGTGAGGGCGACATATGGGTGAGGCGCGCGATGACAAGTCATTGGCAGGTCGGCAAGCTAGGGCTTTAGGAAGGAAGGGTCTTAAGTCTAAGGAGGGGATTTGGGGGTTTTTCGAAGTCGAGATAGTGAAGGAGGAGTTGTCGCTGTCTGGGTTTGTACTCTGTCAAGGGAAGTGGGGTATATGTTTCAATTTAAATTTAATAACACATATATGAATATATACAAAAAGAAATATATAGAAAATAAAATAATGACAGTAAGGTAATTAAATTTTATTTTAGTTAAATAAGTTTAAAACTCTTTGAATTCGATTTTTTCATTATTAATTATCAGAATATATGTATGCATATAACTCAATATATTGTTTTTTAGTAAAGAATGTTTACTGTTTAGTTTTAAAATGTCGGAGTTTAAATTTATATATATAGGTAAAAGAAATTTATATAAGATTTTGGAAGAAGATTATATAAGGGATTTGGTGATAAAATTGTACGATTGACCTATTTAATTTATTATAGTTACTAAAAGGGGTTTTAAAAAGGGAAATTAATTTAACACCCAAATGATTTGTTTAAGTTAAATTTCTGGTCAATTTAATTTATTAAATGATAAATTATTTGTATATTTTTTCAGATATTAATAAAATCATTGGTTAATTAAATTATTAATTCAGATGTTAATAAACAGTAACTGTTTATACAAGGTCTATAATCGTGGAGGGAATAGCCGGTTTGGATTGGATTGCAAACAAATAAAGGCGAGTTAATCTCACTCATCTAGTAATAATTTAAATTTAAATGATTAAATTTAAATAATTGGTTGAATGGTTGAATTGATTTGATGTGCTATATTATAGTGTATAGTATATCTTGGAATGATTGATTTCCGCATTATATAGCGGATGAGACCCAATGCGCTGCATAATAGCGGATGATATTATATTTAAATCCCATATACCGCGATATTCCACCTCGAAGTGGAATTGGTATTGTGCTAACATCAGTGAATGCAGGGCAACAGGTTGGAGGGATCCAACTGGATTCCTCAACATTTATTTAGATTGTTTGATATTCTCTGTTATGATTATTTGATCTTCTGTGACGAATTATACTGGAATATTGAATGTTATAGTTTGCTTGAATATTCTGGTACACCGAGTTACCTAAACATATAGAATTGGATTTTTGAAAAGAAAATAAAAGAGTGAATTTGTAAGTAAAATAATTATAGAAAATTTGAATAAATTGAAGGATAAATTGGAAAAGAATAAAAGTGATTTAAAAAAGTTCTAATAAATAAATTTCGAGTATGGAAAGGGGATTTTGAATAAACAGAGAAATAATGAATTTTAAACCTTAAGTGACATTATTTAAAGGAATAAAGAATTTATTTTAAAATCCAAGTTTTAAATTTATTGAAATAGATAAAGAAGGAATTTATTTCAAAATGAAGTAAATTGGAAATCAATTTGGAGATTGATTTATTTGTGTAAAACCGGGATTTTTAAAAGAGAAGTGAGACTATGGAATTTATAAACTGGGTTTATAAAAGTGAAGTAATATATCAGTGGATATTTTGGAGGATAAATTCACGGTGGGAACTTATTAAGGGAATGAGAAAATTCGTTTAAAAATAAACAGTGATTTATTTTTAAAGGATGTGAAGAGAAGTATATTTCCCTGGATAATTAAGTAAGTTTTCAAAGTAAATTTTTAAATATAAGTTAAATCTTTAATGTTGTTTTAAAAAGCATGTTCTAGGAAATTTATTATTTCTAAAAGTTTAAATTCTAAAGTAAATATTTTTCAAATCTATTATCGTAGTAATTATTTTAAAGGTGACTTGGTATTTTGTTTTAAAGGAGAAAATCTAGTTTAATATTTTATAAAGTAACCTCATTTTCAAATATTCCTATAGTATATATTTTTAATAAAGTATTGAAGTAGTTTTCAATTTAAAATGTTAAAGTATATTTTGTAAATAAGCGTTTTAAATAATTTTAAAAATCTAAAGTTTTGTGCTTGGTGATTTTAGTGGAAATAGAAAATATTTGGGAAATTTATTCGGTAAAAAGAAAGATAGGTTGAAACTGTTTTCAAAAAGGTTTGAAAAGTGGAAATATATCTTGCGAAGATATTTTGAGATAAATAAATAATTTGGGAAATTATTTATTTCATGATGGATGTTTGTAAATGTTAATTGATAGTTAAATAACCGACTAACAATATTGGCCAATGTGTTGATCGTTTCGAAGAGTCCAGGATCAGGATTTATTTCTCGAAAACCACTTTCGGTTTGTACGTTTCCGTGGGAAAACGAGTTCAGAGTCAAAGATGGAGCAATGAAGTGCAAGGTCTAGTCGCTACTAATCCTGAGGATAATTCCAATATGGATGTAGTAGGAGTAGTGCCTTCAGTTCCGTTCGAACCCGGGACGGACTTGTATGGATGAATGCTTTCAGAACATCGTCAGGTGGATGATGAGCATTCTAAGTGAAACGTTCTAAAAGGTAACACTTAGCCTCAAGCCTCATTAACCGAAAATGACAGAAAATCAGGGGTTATGCAGCAAGGCTAGGTGGGTAGCACCCACTTCAGGGTGAGGTCATCCCTGTCTAGATGTCCCTTTTTATTCGGCTTAGTGGTGCGGTTGTTGATCACAACCGTAGGGTGATCTTACTCGGGATTATCCAGTAAGGGGTAGTCCCAGTCTTATGTTGCAGGGGGTCAGGAGTGATCCTCGGTACGGTGATCTAGGCCACGTACTGTGACAGGTGGTACCCCTCCATTCTCCTTATGCGCCTTGTACGATTTTTGTTTGTATTACCCACTTTGTGGCTAGTAGCTGGAATTCAATAATGTAATAATTTCGGCTATTTTAATAAGTATTTGTATATATAACCTATTATAATATTAGAGGATTTTAATAAAAAAAAGTTTCAGCTATCGTAAGGTAAAAACTCGGCATGTTTATTTGTGGCGTGGTCTTACGAGATGCTTTTGTTTTCAAAAGGATTTGAACTTTAATGATCAATTTGAGTGTGATTTCTCACGCTGGTATTCCAGAATGACTCAGGTGTTATTTAACTGTAATGCTCGGGTCAGACCGAGTATTATAGAATACAAGAAAGGATGTTGTGGAGCTCAGGAGACGAGCTGGATGGCGATACCTACTTCCGTATTTGATTGTTATTCTACTGTGTATCCAGTTGTATGTTATTAATGTGGAACTCTGATGATGTACTCTGATGATGTATGTATAAACAGATATAGTATTTGTTTTTGGTGTAAAGATCTGTGATTATCTATTATATTTTATTCCGCTATGATGGTTAGATTCTGATGTTGTTTTCTATTTTCTTCTTCTACCTCTTCTTCTTTAACCCAAATGGTTCGTATTTTAGTACATCTTGAGTTGATTGATGGAGAATAGTGTTGATTCAAGGGGTACGGATTTGCAGGTCGTTACATTGAACAACAACTCTTGGTATGTATTATGTTAGTTAACTTTATTGTTTCTATTTTTCTTTTAATTTTTTTTACTCACGTTGTACTCTTTCTTTCAGATTTTCAAGAGTTGGTTTTTGTTGCATAAAAATTCTTTAAAATCCTCCACAGAATCATCTAACCTTTGAGAGGAGATTTTTGACATGAACAATCAGGTTTCCTCCTTAAATACGGAGAAGAATGAGGCTGCAATTGAACTAGAGCAATTGAGGGATTCTCTTGCCCAGTCAAAGTCTATCATGTTGGAGGAGAGGAAAGCTCGCCAACTCCTTGCTGACGAAAACTTAGCATTGACTGTGACTTTAAAAGATTCTGAAGAGGAAAAGGCACAGATGGTAGTTAAACAATCCTCTTTAAAGGGAAAGCTAAAAAAGAATAAGGTTATCCTAAAATTGGCTATGAGCACCATTTCCGATGCAAAGCGGTGAGTGTCACAATTTCTTTACTCATCTCTTGAAAACATTATTACGAATTCTTTCGAGGATGCTTTAATGCTCGCTTATGCTGATAACGTCGAGAAATGTCCAAATCCGAGCTTCCCCTCGCTCAACCCTGCTTTTGTCGATAGGGTTATGGATAAAATAAAAAAATGGAGTAGGAGATTGATGTTGCCGAGAGGGAGGAGTCTGACGCTTCCAAAATTCTTTCCTTTGAAGTTCCTTTCTTCAAAGTCGAATCCGACTACGAAGATGAAGAGGACAAAGATGAGGCTGTCAAAGAAGAGGGCGGCGACGATGAAGATTATAATGATGAAGATAATGATGATAAAGATGATGATAACATCAACGGAGATTTAGGTTCAGGTAGTGGTAAAGGTGGTTAATCTGATGCCCCAAAGAAAGATGGAAGTGATAACATGAAAACTTCTGAAAAGGCAATCCTGATCCATCTTCTCATGAAACAAGCCCGCCTGAACCCCCCGTGCCTTCAAATTCTCAAGAAGGGCCTACTTATAGTAACATTGAAGAATAAAAAGAGAAGGAGCAGGCTTCTCAAGCGTCAATTCCTATTTCTCAGGTATGGGATTCCGTGTTTAAACATCTTTCACTTTGAAGAAAGTAGTAGTTTAAATCACTTATTTTTGATAAGAAGGAAATCTGTTCACCTTTATAAAACCAAGCTTGAAAGTAAACAAGTGGAGATAAAAAGTTCATATAGGGAGTTAGACAAACAATTAAAGAAGCACAACATTCTCTTTGATAAATATCATAGACTGAATAGAAGTGCAATGGTGTTAGCATCTTTCAAACATCACGAAGCTGCACCACGGTCAAGGAGGGCGCACCTTCGTTATGACTGTCTCCTAAAAGAGAATCAAGAATTGATCACACCCTTTTGGATGCTGATTGAAGAGTGAAATATCCTGGCGAATTTTCTATATAATGCCTATTATAGACACCCAACCATAGATTTCTCATATTTAGGTGATCATAGTGGGGGTTTACTTAGGTTTCTACAAAAAAGATACTTGGATGAATTTGGGTATGATCTGCATCCTGAAGCATGCTGGAATCTGCCTCAAGTCAAATCAGTTCCTCAAGACTTTCCCTATGATAAACTTAAATATTATAAGGACAAGTTTATCCTGGATTCTTTACAAAATCAATTTTGTATGAACTAGATGAATAGTTCTAATTATTTAATCATAAAGATTTTTGAATGTTTGTTTTAATTTTATTGCTATACTTAGTTGTATTTCACTGCTTTATTACAGAGTGAATGTCTCTCTGGCAACTTTGTTTCTCGAGATTATCTAAGCCAGTATGTTAGATTAAGAAGAGATTATCTCGAAAAATCATCAATTTTGAAATCTTCAAAACTTGCCAAATATTATTTCCTTAGAGATTTAGAAAACTTTATGTGGAACATCCCCATTACCGCTTTGATTTTCTTGGTGAAGAAGAGGAAAAGCTACTCAAAGAGATCCGAACATATCATACCAAACTAATATGTGGACTTTATAGTCCACTTGCCGGGGAATGGGACTATAGTATATATATCCTCTGGTAATTGCCCTAGAAGGAGTTAATATTCCTTTTTACTCGATAGTTATCCTTTCGCTAATTCATTAAATAAAGTTAGAAATGTAGTTTTCCAACTTTAATTGTAAAGAAAATGTCCAACGGTACTTTTTAGTTTCATTGTTACTTGAGTTGTAATCTTTTATTGCTTTAATAAAGAGATTGATTACTTAAGTCTTGACTTTATTTTCCTTTTCTTTTGGTTTAAATAGGAGTTTGTTATCCGCAACACCTCTCTCAATAGACTCGGTATCACGCTTTATCAATATTAAAGATAGATTATTAGCGGACCTTGAAAAGAAAAGGCTTCTCAATGATACCTTATGTATTTGTTTTCAAAATAACACGGAAGCCTCAAAATTGTATAAAAGATTTTTGTTTCAAAAAACAGTTATCAGAAATCTCAACAATCGGATTTCCAACTTAGAAGCAGATGTTAAGGGCAAAAGTGAAGCAATTTTCTCATTGAAGTGTCAACTCAAGTCAAATCTATCAATTGATTTTGATCATAAAAAGTCAGAGCTCCTTCAACAAATAAGTGATTTAGAGATGAAATTGAAAGACAGCCAAGCTCAATGCGAATCATTAGAGTTCATCATAGGGAATAACATCTCAAGCATGGATTAAACAGTTTCTCATGCTATTTCATCTGTCGCAAAATCTATTAGGTCTTATTCCCTTGCTATGCAGAAGTTTACCACCATGACAAGTCCTCCACCAGGATTAGATGAAAAGGTATGCGGGGAATTGTGCAGAAGAGTTAAATTTAAAGTGATGAAGTATTTTGATGAGCAGCAAAAAGAAAGATACTCTCAACATGTAAATGAATATGCGGCTAAGATTCAAAAGCTAAAATGCGATAAGTATCTTCTTTTAAAGCGCATTGCTAATTTAGAAAGGATAAAAAACCCTTAAAGGTGCGAACAAGGCCTTTAATCGTGCTTTGAAGACCAACATCGAGATTATCGATGATGAAATCAAAATGAGAAAGAAAGAGAAGAAACTAAAAGAGGTCCTTCGCATTGCTATCCATCGCATCGTGGACCCCTTAATTGTTTAGAATTTGAATAAAGCCGCCCCAGATTTATAAACGATTTATGAAATATATATTTTTGTTATGTACATTCGTAAATAATGACATATATAATGTAAATTATGATAATTTTTGTAGATAACGCCTGGACTGTGGTCCTTTCCTGTAATGTTATTTTTGATATATCTGTTTGATAGCTTATATCATGATTTCAGTATTTGTTGGATCTTTCAATCCTCTTTGTTGTTCTGCTTTACCTGAAAAACAAAAAATAAGCGGTATTTTCTACTGTCTGCTTGTAATCTATATAGGATTTTATCCATATCATTCGCGGATGTTAATAAATCATCAGATCAAGATTTGATAAAAAATAAAAAGTAATTGCTCTTGATAAAATTTTTTGAATTTCATCTTTGGTAATGATAAGAGATAACCATGAATTCAACTTTAAACATATTGTTGAAATATCTGAAGTCTGATGATAAAGAGCCATTATCTCACCACGGATGTAAATGTTTAGAAATTCATCTTCTGGAGATAGCTAACAAAAATTTAATAATGACCATGTAATAAAAGTCTAGAAATCACTGTCCGTACACTTCTGATAGAAATTCAATGACCCATATTTGGGCATTTTCAAAAGTTAGGACGTTTGGAACCCAGATTAGGGTCTTAGCGGATAATAACCAGAAATCCACGATAATCATTTTAGTAGAAGTCTTGAGCCCAGATTTTGGCACTAATGAGTGAAGTTAAATAATAGTTTCAAAACCCAGATTTGGGTATTAGAGATGGACAGTTAGAAGTTTATGATAATTACCTTCATAATAGAAATCTCATACCCTGATTAGGGCATCAATAAGTGAAGTCTTGTGTGAGAGTTTCGAAACCCTGATTCGAGTATGATGAATTAAGAGATTCCCACCCTAGATTCTGATATCAATAAGTGAAGTCTTATATTTCAATTATGAATGACCGAAAACCCATATTCGGGCATTAATGGATGAAGTTTAGAAATAAGAAATCCGAAACCCAGATTCGGGTATTAATAAGTGGAGCTCGTTTCTACTCCTTAGATTCTATCTTCTTTGACATGTAAAAACCATTTAGACTGTGTATGTGGTTGCGGTTTGGTTGGCTGCTTCTCGAGCTTGGACATCATAGTCCATATTTTAATATGTCGATTCTTGGGCTTGGACATCTTAGTCTATTGTTGATACACCTCTCCTGGGGCTTGGATATCTTAGTCCATTGTTGATATGTCTCTTCTTCGGCTTGGACATCTTAGTCCATTGTTGTTTGGTGCTCTTGGTTAGCTCTTTCTCAAGCTGGAACCAATGACTTACCAACCTCCCTCGAGGAGGCTCCTTGACCTTACCAGAGGCATGGCCAAGGGGTTGTCGATGGTTTAACTTGGCCATAGCGTGGTGCGGATAAAGGCTTACACTCCTCCTTACATGAGGTGCCCTACCCTGCCTAAAGCATGGCACGGACAGGGGCATGTTGATGCTTTAACTTGGCCATAGTGTGGCACGGATAAAGGATTACACTCCTCCCTCCAGGAGGTGCCTTGAGCTGACAAGAGGTGTGGCCAAGGGCTTTTTGATGCTTTATCCTGGCCATTGTGTGGCGTGGACAAAGGCTTACACTCCTCCCTCCAAGAGGTGCTCTGCCTTGGCCAACTTGGTGCAGATAGTAATTTGACTGTTAAAGATAGTGTCCAAATGAAAGGAGTATTTCACTCCCAAACAAATAGATCTTTCTTAGAAAAGTAACTCTTTATTGACTTTATTCATTATCTCTTTACAAATTCATTGATTTTGCCTTGACGAAAAAAGGCTGATTATCATCCCTTCTAAGTCTCTATGGTGGTTAGTCTCATGTCCATTCATTATATGGAAATGGCAGTAGGATCTCCCCTGATTCTTTTCATATTTTGGTATCTTTTTCTACGACGGCCACTAATTGAGCTCATCCTTGGTTAGCAAGTAGACATTCTTTATGGATGTTGTTAGGTTGCACTCTTTAGTAAGTCTTGACTTGAAACTTGTTTCTTAAGGATGGCTTTTCGGTTTCTTACTACTTAGCCTTGTGGTTTCACCTTCATCGACTACTTTTCTTTTTGACACCCTTTGGAGTTCCCATGTTGGAAGTGTTCCAGCTGTAGTTGGTTGCCATTTATATGCAAAGGCATTATAGTCTGCCATTATCTCTTCCTCAATGATTGTGCCTTTGCTATGGTATTGAATCATCTTCCTCATTTGATTAAACAAGTAGTCGCTTCCATTTTTCCTTTCTTCTAAGGTAAAAATAGAGGCTGGGCCAATATGAAAGGGATTTAAGCTCCATTTTCTGGATCATAAGATTCCGCTCTTTTCTTGTTAATAATCTTTAAAGCTTCCAATCTTAGCCTTTGCTCTTCATATAATTTGGAATCTTTGGTTGTTCTTAGGGGAAATCCTATTAAGTGTGGTTCAGAATATCCTTTTTCGGATCTTTTAACTTTGCTAGCAATGATGAAGTTAGATCAAACGTAGATAAGCTTGAAATAGAGTTAGGTTAGACATAATGGTGTTGAATGTTCAACAAAAGCGTAGATTCGAGCCCTCTTTCTAGCACCAAAATGTTAACAAGAAAACTTGTCAACACCCCAAAGTAGAGTTGAAAAAAGGTTGATCCCTTTTTGGTCTCTTTAGTTAAGTTATGGAGATTATGATGTGTGTACTTCCTTTGATTTGCCCTTTCGAATAGGTTGTTGTAGTGAAAACCATCTTTTATTGAGCTTTCGTCCTAGTCGAAACATTTTATTCCTTTCCTTTAAACCTTTCGAGCTTGCTAAAATTGATTAGCTATTCTTTCAAAATCTTCCTTTTGAAAAGGTAGCGAAATACTAATAGTTGGCTCTAAAGGATTAATGACTATGATTTGTTTATAGGGTTTCGACCTTGTTGAAAGTTAGATTTCTATATTACATAAGTTTGATCTTGGAATCTTAGGTACATCCGACAAGATTTAAGTTTTCGACCCTCTAAAAGGTAGAAGTTAAGTGTACAGTGGTTTGGAGAGATTGGATTTTTTGGAAAAGTAGTGGTTTCGATCTTCTCGGAAGGTATCTTTCAATGAGATCGATACCTAAAAAATACAGTTTAGAACTAATATAAGCCTTTAAACTGCAATGTAATCAAAAATATCAAAATCTTCCCTTTATTGATCTAATGATGACTTTTCCGAACAATTTTCCCCAATTTGATTTACAAATTAGGGTTATAACTTTGTGGAATTAAGAAAATACAAGTATGGAATCAATGAGTTCGAATCCCCTAAAGCAGGCCCCATTGGATTTATTTATAAATGCAGGTTGGCACCTTTTGACCAAATGCTTTCGACTTGGATGAGAAGTGGCTTCAGATACCTTTCGATTCCTTTGACACCGGTGCACCCTTCTACATTGCTTTCGAATGGGTTCGGATGCCTCCGTCTTCGTCGAAAGTGATGGCTGTACCTTTTCTTCTTTATGTTTCTTTGTTGTCACAAGGAATGAAGGTAGGAGCTATTGACTCTGTCTATAAGAAGCTTCCAAGTGTTTCGAAGGTGTTGAAATGCGGATGGTTTCGACGTCATTAGTAGCTTTTGAACTTATGCTTGTGAACCGATGCAGAACCATCCTGAACGTTAGGGCTTCGACCGGTTCGAAAGGCTTGCTTTTTCTTTCAAAAGATTGTTCCACCCAAGGCGTGTTTCTGAGTAGTTTGAATGAAGGCGAAACCATTGTTTTTGAAAGGTTTGGCACACATATAAAGAATTGTTGTTCCTTGTCTTTGAAAGGTGTTGCTTTAACTCAATCAAAAGGTTTTTATGCATAAGGAAGCACCTACTTTTAAAAGGGATCTCTTAATGCGGAAGAGTGCTTTCGACCATTTCGACCTCTTCGAAAGGTCGTGATTCTTCAAGTGTTTTGCCGATCATCCCTTCTTCTCCTTTCAAAGGACCGTTGGAGCTTATTTATCTTCCACTCAATCTGTTTTCGACAAGATCGAAGAATATTTGGTATCATCAATCATATCATGCATCGTTGACGTCAAATGCTAGCAAATGAGAAGGAAATTGTAAATGGTCAATAGATAAAAGAATATCAAAGAGTTTTGACGAAGTTATTATATCGAAAGTCGCGTACATAATCATAGGCATCATGTGTTAATTGATGTCGCATTTCAAAAATATCGCGTATTATTGATGTTGCATAACCTTAATAACATTGGTGTATTAAAATCCATATAAGAATGGAGGATTAATCTCGTTCATAGAAGCAAGTTCAAGAGGATTTATTATATTTTCCTTCATAAAGATACAAATCCTTTACATTCCAATACATGCTCCATGATTCCATAAAGTCCCACATTGCCAATGAAAGCAAGTCCACCTCCTTTCAACCACTATAAATAGATATGCACCGCTTCATGGAAATGGGCCCTTAACTTCTTTCTCACTGTTATCACTTTTTCCAGTTAGGATCTTCTCCAAGTTCTCTTCATTGCGATGAGGAGAGCTCGAGAACAAACTAATGGCATAAAGGATAATGAAGGAGAAGATGACATATTTGTAAATAAGGGCCAATGCAACATATTTGCACCATTTGTAATATATTCATGATTGAATAAGAAGAGACATGATTTGAGCATATTGCATATTACATTAATTGTATACATCAAACATTAGTGCATATGGATATGCATATAATGAAGCTCTTTGGGCCAAAGCTTGATATGGTTTATTTTAAAGGGGCTTTAGTCTAAACAAGCGTTTATACGCATAATTACTAACTTGCCTATCACATATGGACATTAGACTTTGAGCATAAAGACTTGCCTATTCAAATAATCTTGTGAATTATCCTAAAACCAATGATTTTTATTGGCGAACATGCCTTTTCTTGTACATAGATGTACTTGAATTAAAATTCGATTTAACATCTTGGCATTAGAAGGAGGGCTTGATCCTCCGAATGTTAGAAAATGACCAAAATGTCCCAAATAGATTTTAATTTCATATTTTCAGTGAATTCAAAATCTAAAAATTAACGTTATCTTAAATGTTTGTAGGAATGAACATCAAATAGCCTAGAGATTGTGACCAGTTATTGGTTTCGCTTACCACCCACCTTTTTATCATTTACATTCGACATCAATAAAGCTTCTTATTTCCTTAGACATCAATAGAACCATCCATTCCTATTAACCCAAAAAATGGATCAATGCCTAGATTGAGTGTGAAAGCACCAACCCTATTTATCAAGGCAAATAAAATAGAATAAGCATTAAAAAATCGCAAAAAAGTAAAGAAACAAGATATTTTTATAATGGTTCAACTTTTAACAAAGCCTACGTCCAATTTATAGCTTTTATTGATCATCTGCTACAACAAAGGAGTTTGGATTACATTGTGATCTTCTTTCCTAAGTTAGATCAAGCCACCATTTTTAGAGACAACTGGAAGGATCTCAATTTCCCTTTAGTGACTATTGTGAGGGAGAAGAAGAGTGAAGAAACAATGGCAGAGTTTTAGAGGAGATCAGTGTAGATCCTTTTCTGCTGCAGATGGGATGGTATTTATAGGATTGGGATAGAACTAGGGATGGGGCCGCTTAGCCAGGAGCCTGCCTCGTCAGGCAGAAGGAATCCAAAAACTTTGGTTGTGATCTAAGCTAAGTATTCGGATTGGTACATATTCGATATGGTTGGATTGTTACCTATCTGAATACTTTGTGAATTTTTGAGTCTTCTTAGTATGGTTGTCTTCCTATCCTATAATTAAGTGCCTTGTCCGAATATCAAGTTGTTTGGAGTTCGTTTGATCATCCATCTTCATGGATCATCTAATTCATCCATTTGTAGAATATCCATCCATAACTCAATCAGTACTTAACCAAATGACATGAAAATTCATATATGCAATTTACATGAGTAGGAGAGCATATAAATTAGATCTCATGAGGATTCGACCTAAGATTTTGATCGACGATGATCCAATTGAGTCGGATCGGCGGTGATCCCATTTAGCCTATTTTTGAATCTCTTCTTCTAAGTTGTAGGAGATCTAGCCATAGCTTACTCAATACCTAACCAAATGACACGAATCTTTGTGCATGCAATGTACATGAGCAAGAGAACCTCCAAATCAGATCTTGGGGTAGGGCCTATCCTATATGGGTCAGACCTGATTTGTCAAACTAGCTCAATTTGTAGGAGACCCATCCATAACTCACTCGATACTTATCAGAATCAGATAAAACTTTGCAGGTACCTTCTAGAGGATGTGTGGGACTTACACAAGAAGTCTCAGAGGTGGGCCCATCTTAGTTGGGTCAAATCCGATCAAAATTGGCTTAGCCAATTGAGTGGAATTTTTGTATAAGGCCTCTTTTATGTCTTCTAAGGTTCCCTCCAAATTTCAAGTCCATCTAAGCATGTATGAGTTCTATGGGTCCATTTAAAGTTTCTTTGTTCCGAAAGCATGTAAACGTTTGAATGGATCAGATGAGTCTTTATTTCTTGAACTAGGTTGCTTGGAATGTTACCAAACTTGATAATTGAGCTTAGTAGAGGCATCGGGTCACGATGCAAAAGGTTTGGAGATCCTATGATTCAACAATTTGGTTTGGTACTACTCCGATTGGATCAGATCAGTGTCAATTCGAAAAGATTGCTTATTTTATGGTGAATTTTCTTAAATGCCAAGCTCTTGCCCTTTTAAATGCTTTGGTCATGTTTCAAGTCATTCAGGCTTAATCTAGATGTTCTAAATCTTATTGAATTCTGATGGGTTCAAAACCCAGTTAACATTAGCCTCCCAGAGTATGCTTTTATTGAAAATAAGATATGCTCTAGAATTGATTATCTCTGGGTTTCCATTTCAAGGAGCATTGTGGATCATCTTGAACTATCCAGAGAAGTTATCTGCGATGTGTTAGTTAGCCATTCAGCTTTCAATGTGGATCTTCATAGCTCATGATTACGAAGCAATTTTAACTTAATAATCTTTGGAGTGCACACGTACATCGGGTAGAACATGTCGGGGGAGTTTGGGGCGGTTTGGATGAAGAAATTTGGATCTGTATCAATCTGAATACTTTGTAAATTTTCAACAAGAAATTCTTTTGCTTACTTAAGTACCTAACCGACCCGATCTTAAATACTTTACTTCATTTCGTTTTTCTTTAGACGAGTACGCATCATTCCGGAGGCATGGCTTGCTTTCCATTTTCAACTATCTCTTTTTGAGGAATATGCTAAGCTTCTATCGTTGTTTTGAATTCTAGCGTAACGATTTGTTCCAAAATTGGATATAGTGGATGATTCCATCCTATTACTTTTCCCATTTCTGTACTTTTAGTGATCTTGAAAAGAAAATCTTCCCTCATTGCTCCAGATAACAACTCCATCATCAATTTCTCGTCGATAATGGGTGAACTTCAAGAAAGATAATCTTAAAGTATAACGTGACTTGTTATTCTGGCACGAGTGAGCTATCTACGCAGGATGATCCATTTGTGATACTCTGGACACCAAGCCCATTGTGCATAGTTAACAAGCTGACAATTTTGAACGCCAAGTTTTGTCGTTGAAAATGACTTTCTGGTCAATTAATCTTTAGTCTAGCAGAGGAACTTCCATTCCTTTAAGAGCTGGATCCTTTTCAGCTTAGGTTTCGCCCTTTATTCCCATTGATTCGGGATAATTGATTATGCCTAAATTATAAGGTTGCTCTCGTAGAGTTATAGTTGAAGTTCGATCATGCATAGCTTCAGTCTTTGGAAACTAGTGCGTGAGTTATTTAATCGTGCATATCCTTCCTTTTTGGTTTTTGGAATTCAATTTTCATGCTATCTTCTATCTTCAGGGACTACCGGCTTAATTCCTTGGTTTCGAGAATTGCTTTATTTAGAACTATGAGGTGGCTTGGTCTAGCTAGTTCCATGCCATTCTTATTTATGTTCAGTCGAGTTCATGCTCAGCTAAGTTCGTTCGACAAAGTGTTGGTGCATATGCCCTAGTCCGTAGGGCAAATTACTTTATCTACCGATCCAACATGTTTTGGGAGACTAGGTCTCTTAATAATTTGTTCGACTGCTCCAGTTTAATTGCTATGATAGATCCTATCTTTGGGAACTAAAGACTTTGTTGCTTGATCCCAAGATCTGAGTTTTGTAACGATGTCGGTATGCATTAGAAAGATGTGTTTTCGGCATCTTTTGCTAAAATAAATTATTCTGAGTTCGATGTTGAGATCCTAATCATGTCTTGGTTTCTTTCTTGGAAACTCATGTATGGATGACTCAAACCTGTGGATTTTTCCTTGATGTTGTGGGTCTTCAGATAACGTAAGATTCCGAAAGATAGGATTAAAGGTTCGATTAAGCTTTTGCTTCAGTTTTCAAAAGCCAATGTACTGATAGTTTCATTTTATGGGTCTCTTCTTAGCATCAATAATCTTTGGACGATGGCGTATTTCCATAAGATATGACCTAATGATCTATTCAGATGGTAAGTAAGCCTTCATCCCTTCTCGTTATCATCAGACTCTGAGTAACGGTTAATTTCTGAAAACTGAATCCTTCATTTCCCTTGCTTGTAATTTGCTATTAGAAATGTCTATTTGGTAGAACGAAGCCGTTATTAACCAACTCCATGGTTTGGACTGAGGATTTGTGTGCCCATCCCTATTTGCGAATTGGCTATTTGGAACGCTCGTATTAAAACGCTTGTAAGATATGGAAAGCTATGGGGCAAATTTCTCAATTGCCCCTAGTCTAGCTTTCAATCCCATTCTGGAATTGAGGAAGTTTGGGGATTTTATTTCCAACCTTCCATAATTGTTCTTTCTTGTCCTTGGACATGCATGATTTTCTTAGTTACTGACGTCGTCATGGAAATTTTTTTCATATGTCTACTCCTATCTTTAGGAATTGATAACCTAGCTGCTAAGTTCTAAGCAACATTTCCTTGAGGCTGTCTATTTTTTGGCTGTATCTAATTATTTCTAAGTTGAATTCTAGAAATTTGGCTATGCAATAGCTTTCATCCTCATAAATTAGCACACAAGCAATTTAATCCTAGGATTTCCTTTCTATGCAACTTTTTTCCCATGCAGTGGTTGATTCATGCGATGTCAGGTTGAATCATCCGATTGACCTATGAAAGGTTATGTCTTCCTTACGTCGCTTATCTTCGGGCAACAATAGTTTTTTGAAAACAAGGGTAGAACTCAGTCAAGAACCAACTTCTATCTCTGGAAGTTAGTGCATTGATGGTTCAATATAGTGGGTGTTTCTCATTGACCTTTTAGATTAAAGTTTTTTGGCATTACCGGGGCAAACACTGGCACTTAGTGAATAACAAATTTTTCGGCACTATCGAGGTAATGTCTGTACTTGGTACTTGAAAGTTTCCCAACATTGCTGGGGCAACACTGATACTTAGGAAATAGAAAGTTTCCCGATGTTGCCGAGGCAACCTCGATACTTAGGAAGAGGAAAATTTCCTGGTGTTGCTGGGGCAACACTGGTACTTATGGAGTAAGAAATGGCCTTGGCATTGCGGCGGCAACACTGACACTCAGGAGGTTGGGATCAATTTTTCCTACCGACCCAATTATGCTTTTAATCCAATTGGGTACCAGTTTTGGTCTTTGAAAACTAGCACTTCGATGATTTGATTGTAGAAGTCTTTTCTTAGTGCCGCCTATTTTTGTGTAGTGTTAAAAACATGTTGGTAAGGGTTGGATCATTTATCTGATTCCGCAGAGTAAGTAGATCCCTTTTAACCCAATGTGGTTGTTTTCTTAACATTGCTTAACTCCGGGATATCCTATTTTCTGAAAGAATGAGAGTCCTTGGCGTCTCTGTTACTTTACTTTATTTATAACTGCCAAGCGCTCCCTTTGGATGTATAGGGTCATTATTTAGCCAATTCCTTTGTTGTTCTTGCATAGGGTCAAATTTACTTCGATCGATTTTTGTTGCAAACTGACTTCCATTTGTGGAACCAGTTATTCCTAAATGTTAAATTCCAAGCACTTATAGAAGATTCGATGCTATCAGGTGAGTTATTACATTGCCCCACAGTACGCTTGCACTCTTCCCATCGTAATCATAGATCGAAGGAGTTTGGCAATGTTTATCTTGAGTCTATGATAATTAACTTCGCTTATTCCTGGCATACGTGCTCTGTTAGGGCATTGACGTTGTGGGTGTCCGCCTTATTCATTAGTTCCAATCTTCAAGAATCAATGGTTTAGCTTTTTGATTCTAAGTCTTCTCTCCTTATCGTTGTCTATCTTCGGACGACGGCTAGTTTTCCATAAGCAGGAGTCGAGGTGTTTGATCGGTCCCTGCATGGTTAATTACACCAAGCGAGGCAAGAGTCCAGGCTATGTTGAATCTATAATGATCGACATTTATCCTTCTTAACATCGCTAGGTTGGAAACTTTTATCCTTCTTAACATTGCCAAAGCAATGTCAGTCCTTTTGGGTGGTAGGGATCGATTCCTATTAATCTTGCAATAAACATGTTTTCCAGTGTTATCACGACAACACCGATACTTACAGAATTTTGATTGTCCGGTGATGGTGCCAGGGCAACATTGAGTGGTGTTGGCACAGCTTATTAGGTGCACGACATACGAGAGTGCATGGCATATGAGATGCACGGCTTTTGGAGAGTGCGCGGCTTACGAAATATATGGATTATGTGATCGATATGAACAATCGACCTAGGATATTTTGGAACTTATCGACATTGCCAATCTTTTGGCAATATAAGAAGTTTGTGCTTCAAGAGCATGGTTCCATGGCTTAAGAAGTTATGCATGGCTTAGGGGAGGCGCGGCTTATGTGAGTGCGCTATTTATAGGATACGCGGTTTTTGGGGTGTGCGGCTTACAAAATGCATGGCTTATGGGATCGATATGACCTGTCAATATGGAACGGTTTGGATCTTCTCAACGTTGCCAATCTTCGGGTAATGTGAGGAGTTCATGCTTCAAGAATGTGGTTCCATGGCTCAAGAAGTGATGCATGAGGGTTTGGGCCTTTCGATGTTGCCGGAGCAACACTAGTTCTTAGAAGGCTGGGATTGAGATTTCCCATCGATTCGACGGTTTGAATCGATTCGCTTTTTTCGACTTGGCAAGTAGATGAGCATGCTCGGGAGTGGTTTGACCGGTCCAAGTTGCTAAACAATGAATTTCGAGTCGATTTGACCCTGTCGACTCAACATGTTGCTTAAATGAACATGATTTTTTTGGTTCAAGAAGCTAAGCAGTTTTCGGTTTAGTTAACCATGGCTTGGATGATCCTTCCATGTTTTGGGAAGATATGCACGTCCAAATAGATCAGGTTGCCATGATGGAGAGATCTACGAATGAAGATGGGTATAAAGAAAGAGCCTTTTGGAGTATAGGGCAAGACTCCTAGCTCTTGGTCCAAACTGCCTTTAGAGAATGGGTCTTCAACTGGCATATGGTCTAAGAGGAAGAGGAACTTGTCGCCAAGAGTAGTAAAGTAGAAGTTAGGAAGACGTGGGCAAGTATTATGCTAGTATTTCATTTGTTGCACTAGTTAGGTCATTAAGTCCGTAGTTTTCAAAATGCCAGAATTTTTGATTGGGCATAACAAAGATGTGGTATGATTAGTCTCAACCTTCCTTGTGGCCATTCAAGTGTATGCAGTACTCCTCATGCAGCAGGGCTGTTTGCATGATTGAACTTTACTTTGGGTTTCTCCACAACTTATCTAGTTGCCCCCGGTCCAGTGGGTGTGGCTGTGTCTCCTAGATGATTAAAGCATTCAAAATCCTCTATCTTTGGAGACCTATATATTAGGGATCTAAGATTCTTAGTTCTCTCGGTTGTCGGATCTTGGCTTGATTTGAGTCGGCCTCTGATTAATCATGAGGTCGATTCAGTTTTGGTTTAGTTTCCTTGAGCGACTTTGAAGCTATGAAATTCAGCAATGTTTGCTTCATCGGTCATTAGAAGTGATTCCGTTACTTCTATGAAGTGACTGACATGATTGTTGATTCATAGGCCCGGAGTCTAGTTTCACAAACTTCGAGGAGTTCTGGATCAGATGACCACCAATACGCCGGTTCTCCTTCATGATGCTTTAGATCGTGAAGCACCTTCATGTTCGCAAAGGGTTTTTGTGGTAGGATGTCCGACAACCATCGGGTCGTGGAATGATAATTCGTCGACTCCATGAGGAATTTTGGCCGAATGTCCAGTGACCAGAAGGCCTTAGGGTGATAGTTCATCGAGTCTAAAAGGAATTTTGGTCGGATGTCCACAACTAGATGGCCTTGGACCGATGATTCATCAACTCCAAGAGGAATTTTGGTTGGATGTCCGACGACGAAACGGCCTTGGGATGATGATTCATTGACTCCAAGAAGAGTTTCGAGGCTCGGCTTACGAGAATGTAGTTTTATCGGTTCTTGGAGAATAGGAGGTTGGATCTGTTTTCTCGATGATTTTTTAGATAAGCCTTCTCAGCGCTACCTAAGCAATTCCATTTCTTAGAAGGAGTGTTCGTTATGACCAGTCGATCCGGTAGTTAGTAAGCCTGTGCTTTTCATTCATAGTTCAAGGGCATATAAGTGTTTCCTTTTCCATGCTATATGCAATGCCTCTATTATCCGACAAGGCTCATTTGGAAAGGAAAGTAAACGAGGATGGTTGAGAAGGCATCGCTATAGGTTGCTGCCCTATTCCTTAGTAGCTAACTAGTTGTAACGAACATAATTTTGATTAATATTATTTAGGACATTTAATTGGTTAAATCAGATGTAATAAAGTAAATGGTTAAGGGATTGAGATTTGCATAAGTAGAAGGTAGTCATGCCTAATAAACTAGAACAAAAGAAAATTTAAAGTGAAATAAGAAAGGGAATTAGATAAGGGCAAAATGGTATTAAGTTTTATTCTTATGCCATAATTACTTAATGCCACTTTAGTTTTACAAACGTTCACAAATAGACAAAACACAACCTTGGTTGGCCACCATTAGAAGAAGTAATGAGCAAGAATCAAGAAGAAGGAAGCTTAATCAAACTTATTCAAGGGCAAATCTCAACTCCTTAACAACAAGCTAAAGGTGAATAGGAGGTTACATCTCATATGTTCTTTTTTTGGTTTCTAGATTAGATCCGTGTATAATTTGCAAACTTTATTGCCACGTTTTAAATGTTAAATAGATATGTATGCTTGCTGATGAATTATGCTTATTCATATTGATTTTTGTGACAAGTTTGATTTAAAAAACCTATTAAATGACATCTAAATGCCTTGTGGTTTTGATATATGGTCAGTAATAGCATTTTAGAGATGGATTTCAAACTTTATAATTTTCTGAATTAATGTAGATTTATTAAGAATTTTATAATGAAGAAAATAATTAAACTGGGTTTAAAATTAATTATGGCTATGATATATTAGTTTTGGGTCAGAAATTTATATTTGTTGGAAAACATATTAAAAGTGATTTATGGGAATTTTCGGAGAATTTAACAAAGTGTTTTAATAAGTATATAAAATTATTTAAGGTATGGGACTTAAATGTTTTATATGTTTATAAAAGGAGAAAGGGCAAGTAAATGTTTTAAATTATTAATCTTTGAAATTCGGCAGCATTTTTAGAAAAGATTTTGGAAAAGCAATTGGCAATCAATTATATGATGACAAATAAGCAGGTTAGTTGAAAAGGAATTACTTTATAAGGTTAAAAATCAGTTTTACAAGGCTTTTGCTGTTTCGCCACTTTTGGCAGCACCTTTCGACTTCATACTTCCGTCTCCACCTTAGTCGAAACCAATACACATGGTATCAAAGACTTGATATGTATTGGATTAGAGATAGGCCAAAGGCATAGAGTCGAAATAGATCTTTTGATGGGGTCGAGACCTTGTTTTGCCTTCAAAAGGAAATGCTGCTTGCTTTGCTTTTAAAAATAATGCTTTCGAGTAAGGTAGTTTTCGACTTGGTCAAACCGTTTTAAAGAAATGAGCTTTCGAAAGAGGTTGCCGCATTTGTTTTAAAAATGAAGCTTTCAAAGGGATCGAAACTCGTGCTGCCGCATTCTATCTTTCGAACCAATGCCTTCGAAAGGGTTCTTTCACTTTAAACCCCGAGCCTCTTCTCCAATGATTTCGAAGGGATTGGTTTCGGCACCATCTACTTCTTTTACTTAGAAAATTGCTTTTGAAAGAGTTTCTTTCGACTAGTTCTTTTAAAACCTTTTGAGATTTTGAAAGTTAAACCCAAAGGTTTCGAAAGGAATGGTTTTAAATGGTTTTAAGACTATATTTCATGTATTTTTACTTTAACCCATTGCTTTCGAATGGTTTTGATTTATGTAAAGGATTTAATGCTTTCGAAAGGTATATGATAAAGGTTTCGAAGGGGTGGTCCCCCATTGTTTTCGAAAGGTTTACCTTTGTGTTTAAATGGAGGGTTTCCAATGTTTTCGAAAGGCACATTTAAAGTGTTTTGAAAAGAGGATGCCAAAGGTTTTATAAAACTTTCGAAAGGATACTTTCAATGTTTTCGAAAGGTCTATTGTAAATGGTTTTGAAAGTTATATTCTGGCCTTTCAGCCTACGATTATAAGGTAAAGCAGTTTACTTGTATCGAAATGGGTACTTTCAATGGTTTCGAAAGGGATAGTTTCAATGGTTTTGAAAGGGGTTGTTTAAAGCTTTTAAACAGGGGTTTCGAATGTTTTCATCAATAATGTTTTGTGCAAAGTATATATAACATGGAAAAGTGATTTAAGTAAAGCATATAGTATATTTTTCTTGTTTAAATATGATTTTAAGGATTAAATCAGTTTGAAAGAAATGTCTTTAAGGAAAATTTGATGGTATAGTTGACCCTAAGTAAATGACTCGGATATTGGAATACTAGATAGGACCGGTAAGGATCGCGCCTTATACTTTAGCTATTAGCCCCTAGCTTATATAAGTCCAAAATTCCAGTGTATAGGGCTTTGTCATAGGTAAGACTAGAATGATGTTACATACAGAAAGGAATATGCAGAATAAAGGAAGGTTATTAATGAGACCGTGAAACCATTAGGATTAGTTGACCCTTGGAGAAGTAAGTTAGGGACAGACCATCCAGAAGTGTATCTGAGAGAAGTTAGATTATTTTCATTTTTTGTTCGGTAGGCCAGAGTCAGCCAAAGGTTAGTAGTTAGCCAAACAAAAATATAGTGTTCGGATAGATAGTCCATTGATTACCTGTTTTGTATACATACGTGATATTGTTAATATTTCCTTAACCAGTTTGGTTGCATGATTTTGACTTGCAAAGATATGTTTTAAAAATGGATATTAGTGAAGGGAAACCCATTCCGTTAAGTGGTGTGGTCTCACTTAATATCAGCAAACCGAGATGTATAGTATTATTCACTCCAGACTTTATGTCTGACTCGAAGTTTATGTTTTTCCCCTTAAACTCTCGGGTGCTCGAACTATGATTTGAGTAGGTTGGGAGTTGAGGATTTACAAGTTTTAGTGGGTGGATGAATAAAGCTTCCGAAGGCATGTAGGAGGAATGGATAGCTATTTGAAAGTCGATATTTTTATTTCTATTTCCACTATTATGTATTAAGATAGTTTTTGTCTATTTAGTACTCTGATCATCCAATGTAGCATCTTTATATGTCGCTCCTGGCATATTTTGTAATAATTATATTTGATCAATAACTTGGAAAAGTTTGGGATTATGTCATGGAATATTAAACACGTTTTTGTAATGTAATCAATAAAGTTGATATTTTTTGAATTTGTGATTTTATTTCATATTCATGCGCTTTTGATATTATGGATACCATTAACATTACCATATTTTATCTCTGAAAGTTTATATTATAGATGACTACAGCATCTGTAGACATTAGCTTCGGGCCTCAAGATAGGGGATGTTACAACTTGGTATCAAAGCATAGGTTTATGAAAAACTTTGAACTTAAAATGATTTTGAAAACATAATCCTAAGGCATTAAAGGAAAGATCAGGGTATGGGATAACGCTATGGTAGCGTACTTGTATTTGCTATATATAGGTATACGCTTTATCTCTGTTCTCCCATCTCTCTTAGGCTATTCTTCAATATCTTACAAAGGCTCGAATGCAGATTTTACAGACGTAGGATACGGATACGAAAAGTGGAAGAGTTAACATTATTGGGGAAAGTACCGGTACTAATGGAAATGCCATACCAAATACCAAGAGAAATCAAGGTCAAGCACAAGCTACAAATGTGGGTGCTGGAGTCCCTCGAGTTGATATGGGAGCTATGTATCAGTTCTTTGCAAACATGATGCAAGCGGGAATTGCTGCTAGAGTAGTTGGAGGAAATGCTGGAGGTGGAAATCAAGAAGCCTCGGTGGTGAATAGCTATGCTATTTTGAGTAGAGATTATGCTCGGTTGGGAGGAAAGCCATTTATTGTCACTAAAAACACAATTGAAGTGGAGAATTGGTTACTTCACTGCGAGACGATTTTCGCTGATTTGGGGCTCAACGACGAGCAGAAGAGTAGACTCACTTCTACATAGTTACAAGGAGTAGCACTGTATGGGTGGAACAATGTTAATGTTGGAGTCAATGAGGGGACTATGACTTGGGATGAGTTCAAAAGAAAGTTTGAGGAGTGGTTTATGTCGGAGATTGCTAAGTCTACTATGCTCAGGAAGTTTGCTAAGTTGGAGCAAGGAAACATGATAGTACTTGATTATGCAACAAGGTTTGAGGAGCTAGAGAGATATGGCTATACTACGGTTGATACTGTGATTAAGAGGAATAGAAGTTCATTCGTGGGTTGAAGCCTGAGCTTGCTAAGGCCACATCACCACATATTACGGATCCATGTGATGTTATTGTGGAGACGGCCTTGAGGCATGAAGAGATGCTTGCTTTTCTTGAAAGAAATAAGGCAAAGGAAGCTTAAGGAGGGCAGAGTCAGAAGAGGAAGTTTTTCCACAAGAAAGGAGATCAGAAGGGTGGAGCTGCTAGTAAGGAAAAGGCGGAGATTGTCTGCTATAAATGTGATGAGAAAGGGAATTTCGCAAATGACTGTCACTTAAGAGATGGAAAGAAGGTGATCGGGAAGAAGAATATTATATGCTTCAACTGTGATCCAATTGGACATTATAAGAACCAATGCAAGGAGCTAGCCAAGGATGGAAAGGGAAAAGTGCTTGCATTGGAACCAGCTACATCGAGACCAACAACAAAGGAAAAGAGAAAGGCTACGTTGGAAGGTACGCTTAGGTATGTCAGTTAGCGTTCTATTTGATATCGGTGCTTCGCATTCTTTTATATCTCATTGCTTAGTAGCTAAGCTTAACCTAGAACACTCATACCTAGTTACTTCCTTAAGTTTTGCAAATCCGATAGGAGGGTGCAACACTTGGAATGAAGTGTGACCAGTTAGAATTTGAATTGTTAGGTCATGCCTTTGTTTGTAGTTTGCATGTGTTTGATTTCATAGTGTTCAAAATTATTTCGATATTGATTGATTAAGTAAATACGATGCTAGGATATTTTGCCATGACAGGAAAATATCACTTAGACACTCTGACTGTAGTGTTCAGATCGTATACTCCATAGAAAACCTTAGTTTTGAGGCTAATGATTTGTTGGGTATTATGGAGGTAGAAGATGAGTTGAATCGAGTTTTCGTTGTTATAGAATTCGTAGATGTCTTTGAAAACGTAGTAGGATTACCGCTGAAACAAGCTATTGAGTTTTGGATAGATTTAGTACAGAAGCAGAACCGGTGAGTAGACCACCAAGTAGAATTACACCTATAGAGATGAAGGAGCTAAATGAATAGTTGGTGGATTTGGAAGGAAAGAATTTAACCGAACTAAAAAGTTTGCCTTGGGGAGTAGCCATAGTGTTTGCCTTGGGGAGCAGCCATAGTGTTTGCCAAGAAGCCGGATGGATCGTTAAGGATGTGCATCGATATCATAACTTGATTGAGAAGACGATAAAGATCGATATCCGTTACCTAAAATTAACAATTTCTTCGAAAAGTTGAGTGGAGTCAAAGTATTTTCCCAGTTGGAATTAGCAACAAGGTTGCATCAGCTTAGATTGGGAGAGGATAGTATTCCTTCGACGGTGTTTAGAACCAGATATGGAACGTACGAATGGTTAGTAATGCCGTTCGGACTAACTAATGCACCGGCATTCTTTGTAGATTTGATGAATCGAGCTTTCCGAGAACACTTGGATAGGTTTGTATTGGTTTTCATAGATTATATTTTGATATACTCTAAAGGTGAAAGAGAGCATGAAGTGCATCTTAGATTGGTGCTTAAGACATTGAGGCTGCATCGGCTTAAAGTGAAGTTTTCGAAGTGTCATTTCCGCAAGAAGGAAATAAAGTTTCTTGGTCATGTAGTCTCGGAGGAAGGTTTATCTGTTGACCTTGCTAAGATTGAGGCAGTGAATAGCTGGAAGAGACCCGAGACAGTGGTTAAGATAAAGAGTTTTCTTGGATTTGCTGGCTATTACCGAAGATTCATTAAGGATTTCTCACGGATAGCAGCACCTTTAACTAAGTTGACGAGGAAGGATGTGGAGTTTTTCAAGTCCGACAATGTGAGGAAACATTCCTTAAGTTAAAGCATTTGTTGACTAATGCAACTATATTAGTTGTTCTAAAAGAGAATCAGGATTTAGTAGTGTACATGGATGAATGTGGAACAGGATTAGGAGCTGTGATAATGCAAAGAGGTAAAGTGATTTCTTATGCATCTCAACAGCTTAGACCGCATGAGTTTAGATATCCAATGCATGACTTGGAATTAGCTGCGGTAACTTTTTCCTTGAAGGTGTGGAGACATTACCTTTTGGGAGAGAGATTTGAATTGTATATGGATCATAAGTCGCTGAAGTACTTATTCTCTCAAAAGGAGTTGAATATGAGAAAGTAGAGGTGCTTAGATCTTTTAGCTGCTTATGATTTTGATATTGAGTGCACCCCAAGAAAGGGCAACAAGGTTGCAGATGCACTAAGCAGCAAACATCAGAATGCGGTGTTGGCAATGATAGCCAAGTGGAAAGGTTTAGAAGCATTGACTATATGCATAGTACAGTAGAGATCTAAGAGTAGTTATAGTAAGGAAACTGCAATGTTGTCATGTTTAGATGTTCGACCAATGATGATCGAAAAGATTGCTTCTAAGAAAATGGAGGATCCTTTATTAGTTGAATGGATCAGAAAGTTAAGGGATGGAATAGAGAGCGATGACTAGAAAGATTTAAGTTTTGACCAGAATGGATTATTAAAGAAGAAAGGGAGATAGCGTGTTTCAAATATGGGAAACATTAGGAAGGAAGTTCTTGAGGAATGTCATCGTTCAAAGTTAACTATTCATCCGGGAGGAACTAAGATATATCAGAACATGAAGATGAGTTTCTTCTATGAAGGTATGAAGAGAGATGTAGTTTTATGGGTGAAGCGGTATTTGAACTGTCAACAGATAAAAGCCGAACATCAAAACCAATTGGGTTTCTTTAGCCTTTAGATGTTCTAGTATGGAAATTGGATTCGATCTCACTGGATTTTAGAGATGGGTTGTCATGATCAAACAGAGGAAATGAAAGCATATTGGTCATAGTGGACAGGTTGACCAAGAGTGCCCATTTCATTCCAGTTAAGTCAACTGGGATGACATCTTTTTTGGCTAAGTTATTCATGAAGAATATAGTTAGAGTTCATGGAATTCATGGTAGTATAGTAAGTGATAGAGATTCCTTATTCACTAATGAGTTCTGGAAGAGTCCACATGAGACTTTAAGTACCAAGCTCAGGATGAATACCGCTTACCATCCATAGAAAGATGGGCAAACGAAAAGGATTAACAAAGTCTTAGAAGATTTATTACGAGCTTGTGTACAAGACTTTGGGGATCATGGGAAGACCATCTACACTTAATCGAGTTTTTGAATAACAACAGTTATCAGATTAGTATAAGGATGGCACCGTTTGAAGCTTTGTATGGAAGGCCGTGCAAATCTCCCGTTTATTGGTTAGAGACCAAAGATAGGTTAGTTCTTGGTTTGGATTTGGTTCGAGAAGCTGCATAAAATATTGAGTTAATTAGAGCTAGAATGAAAGAAGCTCGGTCTACGCAAAAGAGTTATGCTGATAGGAGACGGAAAGATTTAGAGTTCTCAGTTGGAGATCATGTTTTCGTCAAGGTATCACCGATGAAAGGTGTAATTCGATTTGGGAAATTAAGGAAATTTGCACCGAGGTTCGTAGGACCATTTCTTGTTGCAGAAAGGATCAAGAAACTCGCATATAGGGTAGTGTTATCGAACAATTTGGTAAGAGTCCACGATGTTTTTCGTCTTCTCATCTAAGGAAGTGTATTCAAGATCTAGAGAATACTATAGCACCGAATGTGTTATATGATTTAGTAGTAGAACAGAAAATGACTACAGTTAAAAAGTCAATTCGTACAGTCATGAGAGATGAGAAGAGGCTAAGAAACAAGGCAGTCAGATTGGTTAAAGTCCAATGGAGTACGAAGAGAGATATTGTACTTTGGAAACTGAGAGCATGATTAGGGACGCTTATCCTGACTTGTTTCATGGTATGTTTTACCTTTATGATTGAGCTGATGCATACCTTATCATAATTTCGGGGACGAATTTTTTTAAGGAGGGGAGTATGTAACGACCCTAATTTTGATTAACATTATTTAGGACATTTAATTAGTTAAATTAAAAGAAATAATGTAAATGGTTAAGGAATTGACATTTGTACAAGTAGAAGGTAGTCGTGCCTATTAAACAAAGGAACAAAAGAAAATTTAAAATGAAATAAGTAAGGGAATTAGATAAGGGTAAAATAGGAAAATGTTATATTCTTATACCCTAAACCCTTGATGCCACTTTTAATTTATAAACGTTCACAAGCTAAACAAAACACAACCTTGGCCGGCCACAATTTGAAGAAGTAAGAAGATAAGCAAGAATCAAGAAGAAGGAAGCTTAATCAAATTTATTCGAGGGAAAATATCGACTCCTTAATAACAAGCTAAAGGTGAATAATTAGCTACATCTCATATTTTCTAATTTTTGATTCTAGATCAGTTCTTATATGATTCGCAAATTATTGTCATGTTTTGAATGGTAAATATATATATATATATATAGTGTGTGTGTGTGTGTGCTTATTAATGAATTATGCTCATTCATATTCATTTTTATGATAATTTTTATTTGAAAAACCTATCAAGTGACATCCAAATGCCTTGCTATTTTAATATATGATTAGAAATAACATTTTAGAGATGACTTTGAAGTTTCATAATTTTTTGAATTATTGTGGATTTATTATGAATTTTCTAGCGAAGAAAATGGTTAAATTGGGTTAATATTAATTACGACTATTACATATTAGCTTTACGTTAGAAATTTATATATGTTGGAAAACATATTAAAAGTGACATATGAGAATTTTTAGAGAATTTTTTAAGTGTTTTAAGAAGTATATAAAATTATTTAAGGAATGGGACTTAAATGTTTTATATGTTTATAAAAGGAGAAGAGGAAAATTGTGAATGTTTTAAATTATTAATCTCTGAAATTCGGCAGCACTTTTAAAAAAAAAATTCGGAAAAGAAATTAGCAACAAATTATATGATGACAAATAAGCGGGTTAGTTGAAAAGGAATTACTTTATAAGGTTAAAAATCAGTTTCACGATGCTTTTGCTGCTTCGCCACTTTCGACAGCACCTTTCGACTTCATACTTCTGCCTCCACCTTGGTCAAAACCAATACATTGTTAGGGAATCAATTCTATGCTTTCGATGATAAAAACTATACAATGGAAATCGAATATGCATATATATATATATATATATATATATATATATATATATATATATATATTTACAGGTAATTGTTAAAGTAACATCGCCAAAGAGATGAGAACAAAACTCAAAAGAAGTATCAAGAGCCCAAAAGTCGATAGAATGAGAAGAGAAATGACACAGACACAGGAAAAGAAGCATGCACAAGTTCAGACATCTGGGTGCACTAGCCAGACGTCTGATTAAATCCTCTGGTTTGCAAATCAGACAGAATCAGACGTCTGGTTGACATACTCAGACGTCTGAAAAGCAACCATATACAAAAAGTATATGAGAGCCAGACGTCTGAAACATTTTCCAGACATCTGATTTTTAACTCGACTGTTATAATTCAAAGAATAACTATCACAATTGAAAAGACACTTTCGCTCCTCTTCACTACAACTCTTCATCACCATCTGGAGCGACCGTACAACACTTGCTAATGGATACAACTACTCAAGGAATCTCTCTACCACTATAAATAGCATCAAGAATCCAAGAGAAGATTTTAACTTACTTACTTATGCTCTTTACTCTTATACTCTAATTTATACTTGATCTCTAGCAATCGAATACCTGTATTTCAGTCTTTCATACATTCAGAAACCCTCAATCAATATTCTCTAGATATATTGATTGGAAGCATTTGTACTTAATAGTGAAATCCGTGTTATAGAACACACACTTGACAAGAACAAGCTTTTGTAACCAAGCCTATTCCTCCAGGTGAAGTGAGGGTGTTTGATAGTTGAATTCCGAAGAGGAGCTTCGGGACTGGACGTAGGACGGGAGGTCTGAACCAGTATAAAATCCTGGTATGATTATTTCCATTTACTTTGCTATTATCATCTATCAAGTTTATATTAGATACACTATATAGTTAGCCGCTTATACTTGCATATATATACACTACATGATCCATCATAAAGACTTACAATTGGTATCAGAGCAAGGTTTGATCAAAGAACAGTAACACGTTTTTGAATCACTTTAATATGGAAAGTATTTTTCAAGAAGGACAATCCACAGCACGACCCCCACTTTTTAATGGATCTAACTATCCATATTGGTCAACACGTATGAGAATTTTTATGGAAGCTAATGGTCTAGAAGTTTTGTCAGCCACACAAGATAAATATGAAGCACCTACTACGGTTATGAACACATGGATCGATGCACAAAAGACCTTAGCATCAAACAATGCTAAAGCTATGAATGTTTTATTTTTTTCTCTAGATAAAAATGATTTTTCACGTGTCATGTTATGCACAACTGCATTTGACATTTGGCATACCTTACAAATTACGCA
Source organism: Allium cepa (assembly GCA_030765085.1). Lineage (NCBI taxonomy): Eukaryota > Viridiplantae > Streptophyta > Magnoliopsida > Asparagales > Amaryllidaceae > Allium > Allium cepa. Next base: position 938,944,912 of record CM060935.1, read on the forward strand.
TGAAGGTACAACAAAGGTCAAACAAACTAAGATTTCAATTTTAGAAAATCAATTCTCGTCATTCAAAATGAAGCAAAATGAAACTATTGTTGACATGTATTCTAGGTTTCAAACTATCCAACATGATCTTATGGCATTAGGAGTTAAGTTTACTGATTTTGATTTAGTTTCTTGAATACACAACTCTTTAACATCGGATCGGGAAAGGAAGGTATTAGCTATTGAAGAAGCTAATGATCTCTCTACTCTCAAAGTTGAAGAGTTGATAGGAAATTTGATGTCCTATGAAGCTATTTTGCAGGCACGAAAAGAATTAAATTCGAAGAAGAAGAACACAGCATTTCCAGTAACAAAAAATGATGACTCTGATTTAGATGAAGATGAGATAGTCTTCATTGTCAAGAATTATAATAGATTTAAGAAATTTAGAAAGATGACCAAATTCCAAAAAGAAGGAAAGTCACACACAACAAACCTATCTCAAATCAAGTGCTATGAATGTGATCAACACGGACATATGAAGAAGGATTTCCCCAAACTCAATAATGACAAAAAGAAAAAAAAAATTGAAAAATTCAAAAAGACGAAGGCTTTCAAAGTAACTTGGGATGAATCGGATTCTTCATTATCTGAAAGTGATAGCGATAGTGACGGAGAACAAGCTAATGTGTGTCTTATGGCACAAACTAATGAGGTATGTCCAGAACTTAGTTGTGACGAATTATTAGAACTTAGTATGGAATTAGATGATAAATTTAGATAAATTAAAAAATTAAACAAAGAATATATAGTCAAAATAAATAGATTAGAACTTGAAGTAGGAATGTTAAAAGATGAAAAAATTATCTTAGAACTAGAATTATCTCAAGAAAAAATTAAAAATAATTTAATAAAAAGTGAGGCCATTGCTATTGATTTTGAAAACACTAAAATAGTGAAGGATAATTTGTTAAAAGAAAGTGTCAATTTAAAAGGCAATATTGAATTATTGAAAATTGAAAATTTAGAACTAAAAGAAAAATTTGATAAAATTACAAATTATGTGTCAAAATTTAATAAGGGAAAACAAGATTTGGAAAATCATATCATAACTTCAAAACCATCAGGCAATAGAAATGGAATAGGATTTAAAAATATTTCTAAACAAAAAGGTAATGATGCTAAACATTTTAGTTATAAAAAAACTAAAAGTTTACCTACGTCTAACATGAATAGCAAAAATATGAAAATTTGGATTCCTAAAACAAATAATAATTTGATTAGAGAAAAACATATTAATAATTTCTTAGAAAATGTAGTCTATAATAAAAATTATATTTATAAAGGTACCAAACCATCTTGGGTATGGCTACCTTCACCTAACAATTAGGACCCTAACAAAATATATGGGTACCAATTAAAACATCTTTTATTTTGCAGGTACCCAAAATAAAAAATAAGGAGAAATGAATACTAGATAGCGGATGCTCCAAGCATATGACCGGAGGTTCAAAAATGTTATCAAATATAACACACATCGATGGTGGAACGATAACCTTTAGAGATAATTCAAAAGGATATGTCGTGGGCATTGGCGAAGTCATCAACTCTGGTATATCTAACTCTCTTATTATTACAAATGTTTTATTAGTAGAAAATATAAAACACAACTTACTAAGTATTAGTCAATTATGTGATAAAGGTTTTCAAATAAATTTTGAAAAAGATAGATGTAATATTTTAGATAATAACAAACAACTTATTTTTGAAGGTGTTAGAAACAAAAATATTTATGTATTAAACATGAATATAAATTAAAATTCAATTTTGTGTTTAACCGTTAAACATGATGATCCATGGTTATGGCAAACGATTTTGTCATATCAATTTTAAGAATATTAATAAATTGGCAAAATATAAACTAGTTAGAGGTTTACCTAAAATAAATTACAAAATAGAAAATTTATGCGACGATTGTCAAATTGGAAAACTAAAGAAAAGCTCTTTTAAATATAAAAATAATATTTATACGAAACATACATTAGAATTATTACATTTAGATTTATTTGGTCCAACACAAATACAATCTATAAATCACAACAAATATGTTTGTGTAATAGTTGATGATTTTTCAAGATATATATGGACTTTGCTTTTACAACATAAAAGCGATACATTTGGTATGTTTAAGATATTTGCTAAAAGAATTAAAACACAAACGGACTTAAAAATTAAAAATATTCGAAGTGATCACGGAGGAGAATTCGAAAACAATCTTTTTACTAATTTTTGTAATAAGAAAGGAATAACTCATAATTTCTCTTTTCCTCGCATACCTCAACAGAATGGTGTTGTGGAAAGAAAAAATCGTACACTACAAGAATATGCACGAACATTACTAAATACTTGTGGTCTACCAAAAAAATTTTGGGCTGAAGCTATTGCCACAGCTTGTTATGTATTGAATCGAGTAACAATACGACCTATGACTAAACAAACTTGTTTTGAAATATTTTTTGGTAAAAAACCTAAAGTATCGTACTTTAAAACTTTCGGTTCAAAATGCTTTATATTAAATACAAAAGATAACTTAGGTAAATTTGATTCGATGGCCGATGAAGATATCTTTGTTGGATATTCGGATCTTAGCAAAGCATATAGAATTTTTAATAAAATAAATAATACTATTGAAGAAAGTTTACGTGTTTCATTTGACGTAAATCTTTTTAATCATCATACTAATGATGAAGAAGAAATTATTCCACTAACAAATTCAACAAATTCTATTAATAATGAAACAAATGTTCAAAATAACACTTTGGTATCATCCCCTAGATTCTTAAGAATCATCCAAAAGATAATATTATTGGAGATCTCAATTCTAGAGTAACTAGAAATCAACTTAATCAGATAAGCCATATAACATTTGTATCAAATTTTGAAACAAAAAATTATAAAGAAGCTTCAAATGATAATTTTTGGATAATAGCTATGCAAGAAGAATTAAATCAATTTGAACGTAATAATGTTTGGAAATTAGTACCAAGACCTGAAGATCAATCGGTGATAGGAACAAAATGGGTGCTTAAAAACAAAGCAGGCGAAAACGGAAATATTGTTAGAAATAAAACACATTTAGTTTCTCAAGGCTATAATCAAGAAGAAGGTATCGATTATGACGAAACCTTTGCCCTAGTAGCTAGATTAGAAGCCATTCGTACATTACTCGCCTTTGCAACTCATTACAATTTTAAATTATTTCAAATGGATGTCAAAAGTGCTTTCTTAAACAGTTTTATCAAAGAAATTGTATATGTAGAAAAACCTCCACTAATTGTTCACGAAAAATATCCAGATCATGTTTTTAAATTACACAAAGCACTATATGGATTAAAACAATCCCTTCGTGCATGGTACGAACGCCTTAAAAATCACTTAATAACATCTGGTTTTCATATAGGCAAAATAGATACAACTTTTTATTAAAAGAGAAAATAATGATATTTTAGTCGTACAAATTTATGTTGATGATATCATTTTTGGTTCAACCAACGAAAATCTATGTAAACAATTTTCAAATATTATGACGAATGAATTTGAAATGTCATATATGGGGGAATTAAATTTCTTCTTAGGTTTACAAATAAAACAACTCGAAAATGGATTATCAAGAAAAATGTTGTAACGATCTGTTTTGTCATTTTGAAATGGATAAGACTTCAAGTAAACCAACACCAATGAGTACCACTGTTCACTTAGAAAAGGATGATAACGGAAAAGATTTTGATGAAAAATAATATCGTAGTATGATTGGTTCTTTACTTTATTTGGCTGCTAGTAGACCTGATATTATGATGAGTGCATGTCTTTGTGCTCGATTTCAAGCAAAAACAAAAGAATCTCATCTAAGAGCTGTTAAGCGTATTTTACGTTATCTATCTAGTACTAGAGATTATGGTTTGTTTTACCCTAAAGGATCATCGTTTGAACTAGTTTCATATAGCGATGCGGATTTCGGAGGATGTAGAACAGATCGTAAGAGTACTAGTGGAACTTATCACTTTATCGGACACTCATTAGTTTCCTAATTTAGCATAAAGCAAAATCATGTTTCTTTATCTACTTGAGAAGCCGAATATATCTCCACAGCTCTAGCGTGTGCACAAGTGATATACATGCAACAAACACTTACGGATTTCGGGAAAATTATCAACAAATCTCCGGTATATTGTGATAACACAAGTGCTATAAATTTATCAAAAAACCCTGTTAATCACTCTCGAACTAAGCATATAGATATACGACATCATTTTTTACGAGACAGTGTTAACTATTTCACTAGAATACGTAAATACCGAAAATCAAGTAGCAGACATCTTTACAAAACCACTAAACGAACAACTTTTATTAAACTCCGAAGAAATTTAGGTATTTGCTCACTTCATGATCTTCTTCCTTAAAAATAATCAATGTTTCATTGTTAGGCTATGATTAGGCATTTATTTTACTACCACAAATTATACTTAATAATTTCCGAACCTTTAATTTTTTAGACAGTTAGTTTGTCTATAAATAATTTTTTCATTTTATATTTAAAGAGTTATACAAAACTATATACACACAATTCATATCTTTCTTAAAGAAACAAAATATAACCATGTCTTCTGATGACTCTTATATATCCATCTCCATCTCAATACCAACGATGGATAACTCAGCTGACACGCCACAACGACTTCCTACACCTACATCGAAGCAGGAACCAACGCATTGATGGTCCTCATATCATACGGGTTTTACTCCTGATAACAAGAAGACCAAAAGATCTCTGTTTGTCTCTCCTAACTAGAAGGGGAAAAGTGATGAAATTCATCATTATCAGAAACTATAGATAGACCTACAACGAGAATTATATTTTGAACAAAAAGTTACAGCGTGATCGCTAAGCTTTTTGTTGCAAATAGCGATGAAGTTTTGTTTGTCATGGAAGAAAGATGTCCATGAACCGCTACCAAAACCTTGTAGTTCTTTGGATCCCTCGTCTTCGTATCGTACTCCTACAAACCCTACACCGAGATGATTTTCTATCTCCCAAGAACTCATGAACGTGGAAATATATGGTCTCCGCTTAAACCATGGAAGGATAACAAGTCAGGAGATCATAAAACTCCATCGCCTTCTAAATAATGTTTATTTGTAATTATATGTATCTATGGTTATTTGTCATTTCACACAATTAATAATATTTTTCATTCATAAAATAGAGAATCGAAAAATAAGCAAAACCATCAAATGTTAGGCTATTTTTAGACTAACTACTTATTTCAGACGTCTGGCTATGGACTTCAGATTTCTGAGACAATGATATACATTTAAATTTTAACCTCTGTGCATATGTCAGACGTCTAATATACCCCCCAGACGTCTAAAAATTTGCTCTGTCTCCTCAAAATATAAATTAGACAATTTCATACGTCTAATACAAAAATCAAACGTTTGACTTAGGTCTTTGCCACAAAGTTTTTCAAAAATGACCTAATCCAGACGTTTGATTTTTATACCCAGACGTCTGATAAATCTCTCTGCCTATCCAATTTTACAAATTCGATCCAACCAGACGTCTACCACAAAAACCAGACGTCCCAATTTATCTGTTGTACTCAATTTAGTGGAAACCAGACGTCTGTCCAATCCAGATGTCTGAAATCCAATCGACCCGATAAATTCACCAAGATAACGTCATTTTTTTCTTTTATCTCAATATTGTTAAAACCTTCGATCCCCCTATAGATGATTTTTTCTCAAAATGATAATCAATACAATTCTTCCACGAATGGAAAGTCACGAGCAAATAACCGAATTAGAGCACAAAGCCCTACATGCTCTATTTAGTGGAACAAGGGTAAATTGGGCCTAATTCATTTTCGACGAGCTCAAGCATTTTTGGACTCGATCACGGCCATCAATTATTTACCCAAATTATATTATGAGACTTCTTCATGCACATAACATTCCATCCTACCTATCGACCTTCGAAGAAATCTCACCTAAATGTGCTTCCACCAAATTTTTCTCCCTTATGCACCTACCCGAGATTCCTCCACAATTCATATCCTTTGAAGATTCGGCTCACAATCATCAATCTAGACGAGTTGAGCCTCCTCCTCAACCACACATTGAACCATCCCAAGAGGAGGAACAACATCGAGAAGCAACTCCACCTCCTCTTGCACCATTTGATTATCTGGGACAAGATGAGATTACGGAGACTTGAACGGATACAAATCCAAATGAAAGTATTCGACATCTCACCCTTCGAAACCAACATATACTATCTCAAAATCAAAAACTTTTGGCTAAGCGAATTGACAACTTCGATACATCATTTGCTACACGCCTAGCCACAGTCGAGGAATCTCTTTCGACTGTCTTGTCGGTTCTTAAAGAAGTACTACAACGGGTTCGCGGTCCAACACCACCTTCTGAAGATTGGTCAACCTCGGTACCTTCTCCTCCCAAAAAACATTCCAAACACTCTAAGGATGAACCTCTCAAACAAGCTTTGACATCTCCTACAAAGGCTAGCACTTCTGAAAAAGAAGAACCAAAGGAAGATGATCAAAATAAAGCTTCTCCAAAGGAATCATACATTTTAGTTTTTTGGGATGTCAACTTTTGTACAAATGACAAAATCCATGTATATAATCAAATTTGGACTTACTAATGAAAATTTCTTTTTGTTTGACGATTGGCTTCAATTTTATAATTCATTTTGATAATGCCAAAGGGGGAGAAATATAAGTATAATCATAAAACATTAAAAATAAGCACATATTCAGGGGGAGATTTATAATCTATATATAAGTACATTGAATAGTTGTCATCATCAAAAAGGGGGAGATTGTTAGGAAATCAATTCTATGGTTTCGATTATAACAACTATACAATGGAAATCGAATATGCATATATATCTCTTTTTATAGGTAATTGTCAAAGTAACATCACCAAAGAGACAAGAACAAGACTCAAAAGAAGTATCAAGAGGCTACAAGTCGATAGAATCAGAAGAGCAATGACACAAACACAGGAATAGGAACATGCACAAGTTCAGACGTCTGGGTGCACTAGCTAGACGTCTGATTAAATCCTCTGGTTTGCAAATCAGATAGAATCAGACATCTGGTTAACATACTCAAACGTCTGAAAAGCAACCATATACAAAAAATATATGAGAGCCAGACGTCTGAAACATTTTCCAGACGTATGATTTTGAACTCGGCCGTTATAATTCAAAGAACAACTGTCACAATTGAAAAGACACTTTCGCTCCTTTTCACTGCAACTCTTAATCACCATCAGGAGCGACCATACAACACTTGCTAATGGATACAACTACTCAATGAATCTCTCTACCACTATAAATAGCATCAAGAATCCAAGAGAAGATTTTAACTTACTTATGCTCTTTACTCGTATACTCTAATTTATACTTGATCTCTAGCAATCGAATACCTGTATTTCAGTCTTTCATATATTCAGAACTCCTCAATCAATATTCTCTAGATATATAGATTGGAAGCATTTGTACTTAATAGTCAAATCCGTGTTATAGAACACACACTTGACAAGAACAAGCTTTTGTAACCAAGCCAATTCATCCGGGCGAAGTGAGGGTGTTTGATAGTTGAATTCCGAAGAGGAGCTTGGGGACTGGATGTAGGAGGGGAGGTCCGAACCAGTATAAAATTCTGGTGTGATTATTTCCATTTACTTTGCTATTATCATCTATCAAGTTTATATTAGATACACTATAGTTAGTCGCTTATACTTGCGCATATATACACTACATGATCCGTCATAAAGACTTACATACAAATGGTATCAAAGACTCAGTATGTAGTGGATTGGAGATAGGCGAAAGTCATAGAGACGAAACAGGGCTTTCGAAGGAGTCGAGACCTTATTTTGCTTTCAAAAGGAAATGCCGCTTGCTTTGCTTTCGAAAAGAATGCTTTCGAATGAGATAGCTTTCAACTTAGTCGAACTATTTTAAAGAAAGGAGCATTCGAAAGATGTTGCCGCCTTTGTTTTAAAAATGAAGCTTTCAAAGGGGTTGGCATTTTACCTTTCGAAGCAATGCCTTTGAAAGGATTCTTTCACTTTAAACCCTGAGCCGCTTCTCCAATGCTTTCGAAGGAATTGGATTCGACACCATCCACTTCTTTTACTTAGGAAATTGCTTTCGAAAAAGTTTCTTTCGACTTAGTTCTTTTAAGACCTTTCAATATTTTGAAATTAAACTCAAAGGTTTCGAATTGAATGGTTTTAAGTGGTTTCGAAACTATGTTCCGTGTATTTTTACTTGAACCCAATGCTTTCGAAAGATTTGATTTACGTAAAGGACTTAATGCTTTCGAAAGGTATATGATAAAGGTTTCGAAGGGATAGTTCCCCAATGTTTTTGAAAGGTTTACCTTAGTGTTTGAATGGAGGTTTCCAATGTTTTTGAAAGGCACATTTAAAGTGTTTTGAAAAGAGGATGTCAATGATTTTATAAAGCTTTCGAAAGAATACTTTCAATGTTTTCGAAAGGTCTATTGTAAATGATTTCAAAAGATATGTTTTGGCCTTTTGGCCAAAGGTTATAGTAAAGTAGTTATTTGTATCGAAAGAGATACTTTCAATGGTTTCAAAAGAGATACTTTCAAACGTTTTGAAAGGGGTTGTTTAAAGCTTTTAAGAAAGGGTTTCGAATGTTTTCATCAACAATGTTTTGTGTAAAGTATATATAACATGGCAATATGATTTGAGTAAAGCATAGAGTATATTTTCCTTGTTTAAGTATGATATGAAGGGTTAAACCAATTTGAAAGAATTGTTTCAAGGAAAATTTGATGGGGTAGTTGACCCTAAGTAAATTACTTGGATATTAGAATACTAGATGGGTTTGGTATGGGGTTGTGCCCTATACTTTAGCTAGTAACCCCTAGCTAATATAAGTACGAAATTCATATGTGTAGGGCTTTGTCATAGGTAAGACTAAAATGATGTTACACACAGAAAGGAATATACAGAGTAAAGGTAGGTTATTGGTGAGCCCGCAAAACCATTAGGATTAGTTGATCCTAGGAGAAGTAAGTTAGGGACAGATCGTCCAGGAGTGTGCCTAACGGAAGTTAGATTATTTTTTATTTTGTCTAGTAGGCTCGAGTCAGCTAAAGGTTAGTAGTTTGCCAAATAAAACTATAGTGTTCGGACAGATAGTCCATTGATTACCTGATTTGTATGCGTACATGATATTGTTATTATTTCTTTAACCAGTTTGGTTGCATGATTTTGATTTGCAAAATATATGTTTTAAAAAGGGATATTAGTAAGGGGAAACCTGTTCCGCTAAGCGGCATGGTCTCACTTAATATCAGCAAACCAAGATGTTTAGTGTTATTTACACCGGGCTTTATGTCTGACTCGATGTTATGTTTTCCACTTAAACTCTCAGGTTCTCAAAATATGATTTGAGCGGGTTGAGAGTTGAGGATTTACAGGATTTATTAAGTGGATGAATAAAGCTTCCGAAGACTTGTAAGAGGCATGGATTGCTATTTAGGAGTTGATATTTTTATTTCTATTTCCACTGTGATGTATTAAGACAGTTTTAACTATTTAGTACTTTGATCATCCAAAGGGGCATCTTTATATATCGCTCTTGGCGTATTTTACAATAATTATATTTGATCAATACTAGGGAAACGTTTGGGATTGTGTAATGGAATTTGAAATATGTTTTTAAAATGTAATCAGTATATGTTTTTTGAATCTGTAATTTTTTTCATATTCATGCGCTTCTGATATTATGGGTATCAATAACATTACTGTATTTTGTCACCAGAAGTTATCACTATAGATGACTAACATTTATAGCGCTTAGGTTCGAGCCTCAAGATAGGGGATGTTACGCTAGCCATAGTGTCATTTGATAATCATCCTTTTGTTTGTTTGTCGGGGAACTTCTCTACTGGGTCTTAGCGGCCTTGCTTGAGCAGAAGATCTCCAAGGTCCTGTAGCTCTTTAACCGTTTTGTGTGTTCTTTAGAAAATTTCCAGGTATTCCTTCAACCAATTGCACTACTGTAACACCCCATATTTTAGTAACATCATTTAGGATATTTAATTAGTTAAATAAAATAAAATAATGTAAGATAATTGATGGATTGAGATTTGCGATTAAATAAGGGGTAGTCATGCCATGTTAAAAAGATGAATTAAAGACTTAAAATGAAATCAAGTGTTAGGAAATAGGTGAGGGAAAAATAGGAATAGGGCATCATTGTTATACCTTAAACCCTTAACCCCTCAACACTCACGCTCATTTCATACTCACAAGAATTAAAGCTAAGGCCGGCCACCATTAGGAAGAGCAAAGAAGAAGAATATAAGAGGAAGAATCAAATTACTTAATCAAGAACAAATCTCACATCCTTAATCAAAAAACTAACATGAATAATGACCACATCTCATGTTTTTAATGGTTTTCAATTTTTAATATGAAATACGAATTATTTTTAAATGTTTTTTCATGTTTTGGATGATATAATGTGTGTGTATATATATATATATATATATATGTTGTTGATGGCTTATGCTAAATCATAAAGATTTTGTGATATGTTTTGGTATTGAAAACCCTAATATATGACGTCCAATTGTGTTGCAAATTTAAATTTACAATAGAAACAATAATTTAGGAATGCGTTTCAATTTTCATAATTTTCTGAATTATTATGGATTTTATATGAATTTTCTAGTGAAGAAAATGCAAATATGGATTTAAAATTAATTACAGTCAAATTATGTTGGCTTAGGGTGTAAAATTTATATATGTTAGAAAACATATTAAAAATGATTTTCTGGAATTTTTGTAGAATTTTCCTAAGCGTTTTAATGGATATATAAAATTATTTAAGGTATAGGACTTAAATGCTTTATATATTTATAAAAAAGAGAAGGGGTATTTTGTAAATAATCCAAATTCTTATTTCTAAAAATCGACGGTACTTTTTGAAAAGAAAAATTTGCAACCAATCATAATTTGACAAAAAAAGGCAGGTTAGGTACAAAAAAATAGTTTAAAAAGTCAAATCTACATGCTTTTTTCTGTCTCAATGCTTTCGACACCTGGCTTCCGAATCTATCAAAAACAATGCACATGGTATCAAATACCTAGTACGTAGTGAATACAATATAGGAAAAAGGTATTAGGTTGAAACCGGGGTTTCCGGAGGAGTCGAAGCACTTCTTTGCTTTTAAATGAAAATGTGTCTACTTTGCGTTCGACTGAATAGCATTCGACTGAGTCTGCTTTTGACTGGGTCAACAATTTTAAAAAATGGTTTTAAGATGTTTGACTTTGTTTTTAAATAACCGCTTTAGAATAGGTCGAAGCCCCAGACTACCGCTTTTTACCTTTTGAACGTTTTTATCTTTCGACCCAGATTGGTTTCTAAAGGGTTATCTTGCTTTTAAAAACCAAAATGCTTCTTCAATACTTTCAAAGGGATGGTTTCGGCACCGTCACTTCTTTACTTAGGAAATACTTTCGACTTAAATGTTTTAAAGGCCCTTTTGCTCTATAAAAAGTAGAACCCAAATGGCTTCGAAATAGATAGTTTTAATGATTTCGAAAGGTGTTTCCACATGTTATGAATTGAACCCAAATTCTTTCGAAAGGCTTGATGTTTCTATACTCTCGAAGTTTAAAGGAGGGTTTCTAACAGGTGGTTCCCCAAAGGTTTCGAAAGGTGTAAAAGGAAAGGTTTTCTAGTGATTTCGAAATGCAATGTTTAAGTGTTTTAAAGATGATGTCTAAGGTTTAAAGCTTTTAAAGGAGAAGTTTTGAATGCTTTCTAAAGGATAAACATAAACGATTTCGAAAGGTATGGTTTGGTCTTTGGCCTAAGGTTATAAAGTAAAGTAGTTAATTAATATCGAAAGGGGTACTTTCAGTGGTTTTGCAAGGGTTGTTAAAAGGTTTTAAACAAAAATTTTGAATGAGTTGTTTTTGTAATATTGCCTAAGTGTTTTTTAGTTAAAAAGTGGTTTAACATATTTTGGAGGGATGGGAAATCCTTAATAATTTCATCATCATTATTTCGGCTAAAGTATATAGATAACATGGCAAATAGCTTAGACTAAAGCAAATACTATGTTTTCCTTGTATATGTATGATTTAAAGGCTTAAATCATTTTGAAAAGGTTTTCCAGGAAAAGTTTAAAGGGTAGTTAACCCTAAGAAAATGACTCAGATTAGAAGACCAGATGGGACTGGTGTAGGGTCGTGCCTTATACTCATTAGCTATTAGCCCGTAGCTAATTTAGTCCAAAATTTCAGTGTGTAAGGCTTTGTCACAAGTAAGACTAAAATTATATTACACACAGAAAGGAATCGAAAAAGGAAAGACAAGTTATTGGTATGCCCGCAAAACCATTAGAATCGGTTAGACTTGAAGAAGTAAGGACAGACCGTCTAAATGAGGAGTATCTAATAGATGTTAGATTTTTTATGTTTTCTAGTAGGTCACAGTCTACCAAGGGTTAGTAGTTAGCCAAAAAAAATACAGTGTATGGACATATGGTGCATATGATAATTGATATGCACATATAGATGATATTGCTTTATGGATTTAACCTGTTTTGGTTGTAGGATTATAATTTGCAAAAGATATGTTTTAAAAAGGAAATTAATGATGGGAAACCCATTCTGCTAAGCGACGTGGTGTCACTTAATATCAGATAACCGAGATGTATAGTATTATTCACACCAGACTTTATGTCTAACTCGAAGTTTATTTTTCCTTAAACTCTTGGGTGCTCAAAATTGATTTGAGTAGGCTGAGGCTTGAGGTTTACAGATTTTAGTAGGTTGGCGAATAAAGCTCCCGGTGATAAGCAGGTGGCTGACGAATAGCTAATTAGGAGTTGTTGTTATATTTTGGATTGATTCCATTGTATTGTATTAATTATACTCTGGTCAACCAAGGGGGCATCATCATATGTCGCCCTTGGCATATTTATGCAATAACTATATTTTATCTGAACTTGGAAAATGATTATGGGATTATGTGATTTGAATATAGAACTATTTTGGAAATGTAATCAAAGATATTTTATTTTGAAATCTGTGATTTTGTTTCATATTCATGTAATTCTGATATTATGGATACCATTAACATAGCTGTATTTAGTCATCAGAAGTTAATAATATGGATGACTACAGCATCTATAGCGCTTAGCTTTTGACCACTAGATAGGGGATGTTACAACATGGTATCGGAGCATAGGTTTATGAAAAACTTTAACTAAAAAGATGATTTTGAAAGATATAATCCTAAGAAATTATCGATAAGATCGAAGTATGGGATAGCACTGTAGAAACATACTTTTATTTGTCATATATATTTATGTGCTTTGTCTCTATTCTCCTATCATTATTTGGTTATTTTTCTGTATCTCGCATAAGTTCGAATGTAGATATGGATTCTCGAAGAGATAATGTTAGAGGAGGTGGCACCACTGCAGATGGAAATGCCAGACCTAATACTAGAAGGAATCAGGTTAGGCATGAGCTGGAAATATTAGTGCTGAAGTCACGCAAGTTGACATGGGAGCCATGTATTAGTTTTTCATGAATATGATGCAAGCAGGTGTTGCTGCTGGAGTAGTTAGAGGAGGAGTACAGGAAGCTCTAGTAGTCAACAATTATGCTGCTTTGAGTAGGGACTCTGCTTGGTTGGGAAGAAAACCGTTCGTTGGGACTGAAGATGCCATAGAAGTAGGGAACTAGTTGTTGCATTGTGAGAGTATTTTTACAGATTTAGGGATCAGTGATTAGCAAAAAAGAAGGCTCTTCGAGACAGCTTCAAGGAGCAGCTTTATACTAGTGGAATAGTGTGACGGTTGGAGTGGATGAAGGAACGATAGCATGGGCTGAGTGTAAAAGGAGGTTCGATGAGAGATTCATGTTTGTGATGGCAAAGTCTACCTCGCTTAGAAAGTTTTCCGAGTTACAGCAGGAGAGATGACCGTGTTAGAGTACACTACAAGGTTTGAGGAGTTGGCAAGATATGGTGATGCCATTGTGGATACTGTGATTAAGAGATATGAGAAGTTCATTATGGGGTTAAAACCTAAATTGGCTAGGGCTACGTTCCCTCATATCACAGAACCTTGTGATGTTGTTGTAGAGATGATTCTAATACAAGAGGAAATTGTTGATTCTATAGAGAAGAATAAGACGAAGGAGGTCCAGGTAGGCAGAATCAGAAAAGAAAGTTCTTTCTAAGAAGGGAGCCCATAAGGGTGGACCCATGAAGAAAGGAAAGTCTAAGGTTGTTTGCTTCAAGTGCGACAAGAAGGGGCATTTTGCTAATGAATATTGTTCTGGAGAGGCAAAGAAAGTGACTGGGAAGAAGAATTTCAAATGCTTTAACTACGATCAGATGGGTCAATACAAGAGCCAATGCAAGGAGCCTGCTAAGGATGGAAAGGACAAAGTATATGCATTGGAGATAGCTACCTCGAAATCCACAACAAGGGGAAAAGGGAAAGCAGTGTTGGTAGGTAAGCTTATGATTCTTGGTATGGAGGTTAGTGTTTTATTTAATACTGGTGCCCGCATTCTTATATTTCTCGTTGTTTGGCATATAAGTTTAACCTAGAATCCTCATACCTAGTTACTTCCTTACGGGATGCAAATTCGATAGGAGGGTATGTAACACTTGGGATGAGATGTGACCACCTAAAGCTTGACTTGTTAAGTCATACTTTTGTTTGCAGTTTGCATGTGTTTGATTTTATAGGATCCAATTTTATTTTGGGTATGGATTGGTTAAGTCAGTACGATGCTAAGATATTTTTCTACGATAAGAAAATATCGCTTAGACACCCAGACTATAGGAAGCGGATTTTATATACCGTAGAAAAACATAGTTGTGAGGTGAATGCTTTGTTGGGTGTTGTGGAGTTGGAAGATGAGATGAATTGAGTTTTTGTGGTTAGAGAATTTGCGGATATTTTTAAACCTGTAGTAGGATTACCATCGAAACGAGCCATTGAGTTTCGGATAGATTTGGTGCCTGGAGCAGAACCAATTAGTAAAAAACTAAGCAGGATGACACCTACTGAAATGAGTGAGTTCAAGTTGCACTTGGTGGTTTTGGAAGGCAAGAATTTAATCAGATCTAGTAGTTCACCTTAGAGAGGGGCTGCAGTGTTTGCTAAGAAACCGGACGAGTCGTTAAGGTTATGTATCGATTATCGTAAATTGAATGAGAAAACGATAAAATATCAAAATACATTGCCTAGCATTGACGATTTGGTTGATCAGTTGAGTGGAGCCAAGATAGTTTTACAGGTTGATTTAGCGACAGGTTTCCATTAGCTTAGATTGGAAGAGGATAGTATTCCTTTGACGGCATTTAGAACTAGATATGGATCGAATGAATGGTTAATGATGCCATTCGGATTGACTAATGCACCAGCTTTTTTTTGTAGATTTGATGAACCGGATTTTCCAAGGGCAATTGGATAGATTTGCATTGATTTTCGTAGGTGATATTTTGGTGTACTCTAAAGATGAGAGAGAGCATGAAGTTCATCTTAGATTATTGCTTGAAATGTTGAGGCAACATCAGCTGAATGCGAAGTTCTCGAAATGCCATTCCTGAAAGAAGGAAGTGAAGTTTCTTGGCGATGTGGTTTCAAAGAATGGGTTATTAGTGGATCCTGCTAAGATCGAGGCCTGGAATAGTTTGAAAAGACCGAAAATGGCGATTGAGATAAGAAGTTTTCTGGAATTGGCTGGTTACTATCGGAGGGTTATTAAGGATTTTTCGTGGATAGCGGCACCGATGACCAAGCTAACTCGAAAAGATGTGAAGTTCGTTTGGACCGATAAGTGTGAGGAGGCATTCCAGAAGCTGATACACTTATTAACTAATGCACTTGTGTTGGTTGTTCCAGAAGGGAATCGAGATTTCGTGGTGTACACGGATGCATGCAGAACTAGGTTAGGAGCTGTGTTAGTGTAGAGGGGTAGAGTAATTGCATATGCTTTTCGATAGCTTAGGCCACATGAAGTCATATACCCAACCCATGACATGGAGTTGGTTGTGGTAATTTTTGAGTTGAAGGTGTGGAGACATTTTCTATTGGGAGAAAGATTTAAGTCGTATACGGATCCTAAGTCATTGAAGTTTTTGTTCTCTCAGAAGGAGGTAAACATGAGACAACAGAGGAGGTTAGAGTTCATAGCTGCTTATGATTTCAGCATTGAGTACACACCGGGGAAAGGCAACAAGGTTGAAGATGCGCTTAACTGAAAACATCAAAATGTGGCGTTAGCAATGATAGCGAAGTGGAAAGATTTGGAAGAGTTAGCGGCATACAAAGTACAGTGGAGAACTAAGGTACTTCAAGTATAAAAACTACTTTGTTATCATGTTTTGAAGTTCGACCAGTTATGATCCAAAAGATTGCTTCTAAACAACTAGAGGATTCAGTGCTGGCTGAACGGATCAGAAAGCTAAGAGATGGAACGTAGAGCGTTAACTTAAATGATTTTAGTCTTGACCATATTGGGTGGTTGAGAAAAAAAGGAAGATTGTGTGTTTCAAATTTGGAAGACATTAGGAAGGAAGTTTTAGAGGAATGCCATCATTCAAAGTTCACTATTCAACCGCGAGGAACTAAGATGTATCAGGACAGGAAGAGAAGTTTGGTATGAAGAGGGATGTAGGCTTATAGGTGAAGCAGTGTTTGAACTGCCAACGATCAAAAGCCGAGTGGGTTGCTTCGATCTTTGGACATTCCGGTGTGGAAGTGGGATTCTATTTCTATGGATTTCATTGATGGCTTGCTAAGGTCTAATAGAGGAAATAAAGCATATATGTCATTATTGACAGGATGACCAAGAATGCCCATTTTGTTCCAATTAAGTCAACCAGAACAACACCAATGTTAACGAAGTTGTTTATGAAGAATGTAGTTAGACTGCGCCAAATTCCTAGTAGTATAGTGAGCGATATAGATTCTTTATTCACTAACGAGTCCTGGTAGAGTCTATAAGATACCTTAGGTACCAAGCTCAAGATGAGTATTGCTTAACATCCACAGACTGATGGGCAAACAGAGAGAGTTAAAAAAGTCTTGGAGGATTTGTCATGAGCTTGTGTGCTAGATTTTGGGGGATCATGGGAAGACCATCTACATCTAGTCGAGTTTACGTATAACAACAGTTATCAAACTAGTATAGAAATGATACCATTTGAAGCTTTGTATGGTAGGCTATGCAAATCTCTAGTTTGTTGGTTAGAGACCGAGTGTGACGCGCCTTCGTCTCGACCCTTAGAAATCAACACCAAAACATCCACGGTATTCACGTGCTGTAAATAAAAGTGTCGGGGAGGCAGATTATCAAGGATGTAAAAGAAAATAAAGATAGAAGATAACGCAATAATAGAATCTCACATCACATTCAACATTTTAATTATACATAAATGATCAGAGTCAAGTACAAATCTAGCGGGATAGTTATAACTGTATATCCATACATATGTTGGGAAATACATACTACATAACATAGCGGGAAATGGGTAGATATCTACAAAAGGTACTTCAGCTTCATAGCTCCAAAAGACTTCTCCAAAATGCCCCGTAACATGCTCCAAAGTACTCCTAAGACATCCTAACTACATGGCTGCCCGAAAAATAGGGAACTCAGAGTTTAAAGGGAAAAACAAACTCCTGGTTAGTCATGGGACTGCTGTGAGAACTCAAATTATGATATTTTGAAAACAAAAAGGTACCTTATAAGACCATGTCATACACAAACACGGAACCGGTTTTTACCTTATGATAACCAAAACTCTTTATTACACAAAATTTAGGGATATTATTTTTAACTTTGTAAACATTTTCAAATAAACTTATTAATCTTAGCCGAAATGATTACTTATGTACCATTTCGAGGTTATTCGTTACGCCAATACAAACAAAACCACAGGTTCTTATTGGAGAATGGATTTTCATACATATGACCTGGTGAAGGGACTACCTTCCGATGGATACTCATCTAGATGGATGTCCCGAGGAACCATCACAAAGCTCCTCTACCAACACAATACCCGGCCTATCTCTATTACTAGATAGTACCGAATATGTCATCCCCCAGTCATTACCGACCTTTATCCGAGAGCTCTCTTCGCATACATCCACATTAATTTACATCCCGAATGTCATAGTAGAAAGAAATATATCTAGTAAAGGATGATCATACCCTAATTGGGAATAACCCACTTAGCCTTGCCGCATCTAACCATGTTTCGTTCATTTCCGGTTGATGAGGCTAGATGCAGCAATTACCTTTTCACATAGCACATCTTGTTTCACTTTGAATGCCATATTTCCATTCCACATTTACAAGACTGATTTCTACAAACGTATAACTTTCTGAGCTTGTATCTCTCAGGAAAGCGTGTTAAGCTATGAGAAGGTGTCTTCTCCACCATCGACTAGTACACTTTTATAGAGACCACTAATTTGACCTGGAATGCAAGGTCAGACATTTATCCATACAAGTTCATTTTGGTACCAAACGAAACCAAATGTACTTTCCTCGACCATTACTAAGTGAGAAGCCCTTGTGGTTTTGAGGTTTTTTATAACAAAGAGATCACCGCTACAATATAGTGAATCTAGAGTTTATCCCCAATTAATCAGCAAGTAGTCCCTCGTTATTATTCGCCTCAGTATCTCCGTATTCAAACATCTTCAATCTTCGAACACGTAAATTGTTTCGAACTGGTTTTCGGATAGGAATCCTCGTAATCCGACCATGGTTCCTTCAAAATCCAGTCATCGATAAAAATGATGTAACTAGGTGATTGTTTTTCGATTCATTCATTTTCCTTTACCAAAATATCTTCAAGAGATATATATTTTCAAAATATTCTTTTAGTGAATTCGGAATCATTTAAACCTCTTTTTTGGATATTTCCCAAATAATTTATAAAGAGTGTCTAGAGAAAATAGGATTATAGAAATCATTCTACTTTTATTCAAAATCAACTTCCATATTCAACAAGTGCTATGGGTAGAATAATGGTGGATCACCTATTAAATTCCATGAATATGACAAGTTCCCTCTTCGAATTTTAATAATGAGTAAAAGAATATTATTTCTATAAAATCCAAGTTGAGCATCCGGGCTTTCCTTTCGATATGTTCCACCCCTCGCCTAAAAGAGAAAACTGAGGCTAGGTGAGTTCAGGGCACTAGTTGCTCTATACCTAACCTTAGTTATACACCTTCTTTCACTTTTAGATCTCATAGGCATGACAAATGTACTAGTCGTTTACGCATACCCATTTTCCCTTTTTAAAGCACTTACTGTTTGTTTAACCATCTTTGAAATAATGTTAAATTCTTCAAATTTCTTTTGAAATGCTTTATTATTTACTTAAAACATTTACTAAGGATTTGGGATAGAATTGTTAAGTTTCAACCTTTATTTCAAAAGTAATTGAAAAACATTGCGAAAAGTGTTGCAAATAGTGTTACAAAAAGTGCTCTAAAAGCTATATTCTTCAAAACACCTTTTATATCATTTAGAAAACCATCTTTTCAACTTAAATCACTTTCAAGACATTTTAAAAGATTTTTATAATTTATTTCATATTTTTAAAAAGACTATTTTATCAATTTCCAACTTTGGTCATTTAGTGCAAAAACTAAATATTTCTTGAAAATTGATTTTTCCATATTTCAAGATATACAAAATGAAATCTTGATTTTCTTTTTTTATATGAAAGATATGGATATGAGGATTCGAAAAATTCTTACACTGAAGAATTACGAACTATATTCCACTTCGTATGTTCATTTGAACTTTGACGCGAAAACACGAACTATCATTATGCGACGCATCAAATTTATTTTGAGTTTCATTTTCAAACTTTGCCGACATAATTTTAAACACTTAGGAACCATTTCTAAAGCATATTCAAACATTTTTCAAAGGTATAAATAATTCCATACCATAATTCATATCTTTTGGAAAGTAATTTCCATATGATTATACGTCGTGTAAATCCGTGACTTGTGTCAATATTTTCATACAATAAACAACATATGGAAATCAATATCATAACCAAACATCCAAAGAAACATATCACAATATCATAACCAAATATATACATATAAATTAGGAGTTCTCACTTTGTTTGGTTTTGGCGAATCGAAAATCGGCTATAGCTTCGCTATTCGACGTTTTTAGCTTACGATTCCTTTAACGCTTAGACTTGGATGGCTTGACTTGGCTTGGGGAAGGCTAGGAGTGCACGGCCAAATGGAGTAGGTGGGCGTGAGCAATAGGAGAGAGAGGAGGAGTTTTAAAGTGGTTCGGACGGAGTTTTGTTGATATTTTTCTTTGTTCTATTTTTGAAAATATTTGGCATTATTTCATTAAGGTTAGAAGCCATTAAAAGAGTGAGAAGAAGCTTGAAATTTTAAGAAGTGTGTAAGGAAGTGAGAAAGTGGGTGTGTATTCATAGAAAATATTTGAGATTAAAATATAGATTTGTGCTTTTACTTAAACAACCTTCCTTAAGAATTAAGCAAACTTATTTAATTCAAAACTTACCATCCACATCACATCACACTTTTAAAATTCAAACACTTAAGAGTTAAGTGAAGAATAAGAATGATTACTTTACTTTATGTCACATTTGATGTGACATGTGTTTTGTCCTTTTTTATTTTACTTTTGCTTATTGCTTTCTAGAATTTTCAAATTGTGATTATTAAAAGTAACCTTGTTTAGGTAATTGTTAACTATCTTTATATGTTAACATATTTATTAAATTGTGTACATAAATGTGCAACAACGTTGCAACAACTTTAAATCGACATAACATTGATTTTTGACAAAATGTTTTACGGTCATATTTTGACGTTTTATTTCAACTATTTATTTATGTAAACCAAATTTAAAAATAAATTTGTATATTTTCGTTTAAAAATATAAACACTCATAATTAAATTAAAATAATTAATTAAACCATTTGAACTTACTTTTCTAAAATCAGGATTTAATCGCTCTTGTCGATATAAGCAAATGTTATTATTTTTATGTATATTTATATTTCCGAATCCTTTCTAATATTGTTTGAATCATAAAACCTTTTATATTTTATATTTAAAATCACTTTAAATATTATATTTTTAAGTGGTTAAATTTTGGGTCGTTACATTCTCCTCTACTTAAAAGAATTTCGCCCTCGAAATTAGGTGAGAAGAAAATAGTACAAAAAGAAATATATATTCAATAAGATGGAATATATACAATGAGTGATTACACCACATGCGGTGAGTATAGTCAAATGATAGATAAAGTCTATAATCGGTCCTAAATTCGGGATATACTTTTTTCATTCTATCTTCTGTTTTCCATGTGCAATCATCAGCATCCCTGCTCCATTGAACTTTTACCAACCTTACAACCTTCCTTCTTAATCGTTTCTCATCTTAATCAACGATTCGAATGGGCTTTATAATAAACGCTAAGTTTGGTTCTATCTCCAAGTCAATCCTGGACAGCCGTTTCTATGTTTGTGCTGGGTCATATATATGCTTCCGTAAATGTGATACATGAAAAACATTGTGTACACTAGACAATCTTTCAGGTAATTTTACTCGATAAGCTAGTGGGATGATTTGCTCGAGAATGGAAAAAGGTCAAATATATCGAGGTCCTAACTTTCCAGCTCTTTCAAATCTTATTACTCCTCTCATGGAAGAGACATTCAAAAAGACTGAATCTCCAACCGAGAATTCTAGATTTCTACGCCTTCGGTCTACATAAATCTTCTGTCTACTTTGGGCTTCTTTTAGCTTCTTTCTGATCATATCAACTTTTTTTGAAGCTTCTTGTATCATTTCTGGCCCAAGAACTAACCAATCTCTAGATTCTATCCAACATGCTGGCAATTTACATGGACGACCATACAAAGCTTCACACGGTGCCATGCGGATACTAGCTTGATAGCTATTATTTTAGGAGAACCCTAATAAATGTAAATGATTCTCCCATGGGACTCCAAAGTCTATAACACATGCTCCTAAAAGTTCTTCCAAAGCACGGTTGACTCTTTCCATCTGTCCATCAGTTTGGGGGTGATATGCAGTGCTTATACTCAGCTTTGTTTCCAAAGCTTTCTATAGTGCTTTCCAAAACTAATTAGTGAAGATTGGATCACGATCGCTTACTATAATGCTTGGAACTCGATGCAATCGGATTATCTCCTTCATATATATCTGCAAGGCTTGCTGTAATTCTTGTTAGCTTAACTAGGATAAAGTGTTCACTTTTGGTTAATCGGTCTATGATAACCCAAATGCCTTCATTTCCTTTTCTTGTTCGGGGTAAACCATCAATGAAATCCATGGATATTTGATCCCATTTCCAAGCTGGAATCTCCAAAGATTTAAGTAATCCTTCCATCTTTTGTTGATCACTTTTGATTCTTTGGCAATTTTCACACCGGTTGACATAGATAGATATGTCCCTCTTTATTATTTTCCATCAAAATGCACGCTTCATGTCCTTGTACATCTTATGAATTCCCGAATGAATGCTAAGTTTGGCCGTGTGACATTCAACTAGTACTTCTTGCCTTAGATTTTCGACATCCGGAACACAAATTCTTCCATTTAATCGCGATACTTCATGGTTATCTATTTTAAAGCCTAAATTATATCCTTGACGTATATTCCTAAAGATCTCCTTCAGAAATAGATCCTCCTTTTGTTTGCTGGCGATATTTTCTAGGAGAGTTAGAGTAACTACCAAATAAGAAATAGTTGCTAACTTCCTACTCAATGCATCCGCTACTACGTTGGCTTTCTCGGGTGTATATAGAATATCTAGATCATATAACGCGAGAAATTCTAGCCAGCGTTGCTGTCTCATGCTCAAATCCTTCTGGGTGAAAAGATACTTCAAAAATTTATGGTCCTTGAAGAGTTGGAACTTTTCACCTAAAAGATGGAATATTATATTTACTATGGACAATTCAAAATTTTATCGAAATAAACTATGAAAGTTTCTTACCCAACAAAAAATGTCTCCATATCTTTAGAGCGAACACAACGGCTAATAATTCAAATTCGTGTGTTGTATAATCTTCTCATGCATCTTCAGCAGTCTACTTGCATAAGGAATCACCTTCCCATCTTGCATTAAAACCGCACCAACTCCTTCTCCACAAGCATCTGTATAAACGTTCAATCCACTATTTCCATTTATAATAGCTAAAACTGGAGCGGTTGTCAACCTCTTCTTTATTTCTTGGAAATCTACTTCACACTTAGGAGTCCAGATAAATTTAGCACCCTTCATTGTCAAGTTCATTAGGTGATAGGAAATCTTAGAGAAGTCTTGAACGAATCTTTTGTAATATCCTACCGAACCTAAGAAGCTACAAATCTCTTTAGAAGTTTGTGGCTGCTTCCAATCTTGAGTAGCTGCAACTTTCCCTGGATCTACTGAAATTCCATTACTTGATATTATATTTCCAAGGAATCTTACCTCCTTCTCCTAAAAATTGCACTTTGAGAATTTGGCTTTAAGCACATTATTCCTCAATATCACCAACACATCTTCTAGATGCCTTTTGTGTTCTTTTTATGTCTTTGAGTAGATAAGGATATCATCAATAAAGACTAACACAAATTTATTTAGCACATCTCTAAACACTCTATTCATAAGGTCAACAAAATAAGCCGGTGCATTAGTTAGCTCAAAAGGCATAACCACCAACTCATAGAAAGTGTTCAAACCTTTGAATGCATGTAGATGGATGTAATCTTCTGCGATCCTTAACTGATGGAGTCCTGTAGCTAGGTCCATTTTAGAAAAAACTCGAGCTCCATTTAACTGGTCAAACAAGTCATCTATTCGGGGTAGAGGATAATTGTTCTTAATGGTTTGCTTATTTAGATCTCGATAGTCTGCACACAATCTCAAAGATCCATCTGACTTAGCAACAAAAACTATGGCTGATCCCCAACTTGAATGGTTGGGTCTTATCAATCCTTTCTTTAATAGCTCTTGGATTTGGCTATTCAACTCATCCCTTTCTTTCGGAACCATTCTTCTATCTTGTTGTTTAATTGGCATCACACCAGTAACTAAATCGATACGGAATTTGATTTCTCGATGTGGGAGCAAACTTTTTACTTCCTTGAAGACATCTACAAATTCTTTAACAATGGGTATTGTTTCTAATCCTTTCTGGGATGTATCTAAAGCATAAACAAAACTATCCCTTCTTGGACTAGGAACTTCAATAAATATTTCTATGATTTTCCCAAAGACGCTCCATAAAGATATCGTTTTATTTTCGTAATCGAGCATAGTTTTGTACTTAGCCAACCAATCCATACCGAGTAAAATTTCATATCTAGTAATATCTAATGCAAAAATATCAAAAGGAGAATGATGGAGATGATAGAAAATTGGGACTTTTTCACAATGCATACAAAGATTAATGGAACCTCATATAGGATTCGTCATGTGGATAAGTTCATCAACAGTTTTAGGTTTAAGTTCTAATTCTTCTATAGTTGTTTTAGCAATAAAATTATGAGAAGCTCCTGTATCAAATAATACTCTAATTAAACCATCTTTGATAAAAATATTACCTTCCACCACTCCTTTGCCCTTCACATCTTTGGAGGTTGATGGCTCATCTTTGATAGCGTAAACTTTAGCTTGTTCCCCTTTCTTCATTAGGAGACAATCCTTTATCATATGTCTTAATTGATGAAAATTAAAGCAACTTCTTTGTGTTGATCCTTGAGTTCCTTGAGTTTGGGATTTTCTACAATGAGTTGATAGTTGGCCCTTTTGTTGACAATTATAGCAAGTGACATTTTTAAAGTGGTTATCCTAAGGTCCTCCTTTGGGTTTTCCTTGCTAGGGCCTCTTGCCATTGAACTTCCTCTTCTTCCAGTTATTGCTGTTGTTGCCTTCTTGTACTACGGGTGGATCTATCTTATCCAAAGCTTCATATTTGTATCCCACATCTATTAAATATACAAATGGTTCTTTCACATGCCCAGTCATTCTAACATGGTATTACTTCTTCATTCCAGAAATAAACTTTTCATTCTTTTTGAGGGGCACACCTATCAATCCAGGACCAAAACGAGATAATTCGTTAAATTTGTTGGCATACTCCTCAAACGACATATCCTCCTCCTATTTAAAATTCATAAAATTTCGGTAAAGACGGGATTTTTCTGCTTTCGGCATATACTACTTCTCCAGAACTTCTTTGAATCGTTCCCATGGGTAATCATCTTCTGAATCATTCTGAGTAATAGATTCCCACTAAAATAAAGCTCCATCTCGTAGTTGCTAAGAAGCTAAGAACCTCTTCTGCTCATCTCCAATGTTCATCCCTTTGAAAATTCTTTCACAAGAGCGGATCCAAGCTTGTACTCCAATGGTGGTTTCTGTTCCTTTGAAAGGTTTACCACCAAGGCTGGTATAGTTCTTGCATAAAGTTGTAAAGTTAATTTAGGGCTATACCGGAACTACTACTTCCTTGACTACTTAGCTGAGGGAGTTTGACCATTTGTGGTATTACTTCCTCCCCTACCTCGTACTCTTCTTCTACTCATTTTCTACTATCTGTATATAGTAAGTAAAAGATCTTTAGGACATATAGACAAGATATCTTAAAGATTACTATATGGTATGAATATACTTATTCAAGTTAAAAGTTTTTATCATGCTCTCTCTCAGACTAAACTCATTCTAGGGCTTTATTGAGTCATACCTCAACAAAGCAAAGGTTCTTGGTTAACCTTAAGCTCTGATACCAAATGTGATGACCTGACTCCTCGACTCTTAAAAATCGACACTAATACATCCACGGTATTCACGTGTCATAAATCCAAGTGCGGGGGTGGCAGATTATCAGGGGTACAAAATAAAATAAAGATAGAAGATAACACAATAATAGAATCTCACATCGCTTTCAACATCTTAATTATACATAAATGATCGGAGTCAAATACAAATCTAGTGGGATAGTTATAACTATCTATTCAAACATATGCTGGGAAATACTTACTATATAACACAGCGGAAAATGGGTAGATATCTACATAAGGAACTTCAGCTTCATAGCTCCAAAAGATTTCTCCAAACTACCCCCCCAACATGCTCCTAAGGTATCCTGACTACATGGCTGTCCGAAAAATAGAGCACCCAGAGTTTAAAGGAAAAAACAAACTATGGGACGGTCATGGGACTGGTGTGAGAAATCAAAGTAAGATGTTTTGAAAACAAAACGGCATCTCATAAGACCACACTGCACAAAAACACAGAACGGGTTTTTACCTTATGATAACAAAACTCTTTATTATGCAAAATTTAGTGATATTATTTTTAATGACATTCTTTGAAAACATTTTCAAATAAACTTATTAATCTTAGCCGAAATGGTTACCCATATAGAATTTCAAGGCTATTCATTACGCCAATACAAACAAAACCACAGGTTCTTATTGGAGAGTGGATTTCCATACAAATGACCAGGTGATGGGACTACCTTCCGATGTAGATGGATGTATTAAGGAACCATATCAAAGCTCCTCTACCAACACAAGACCATCCTATCTCTATAACTAGATAGTAACGAATATGTCATCCCCGGTTGTTACCGACCTTTATTCGAGAGCTCTCTTCGCATACATCCACCTTAATTTACATTCCGAATGTCATAGTGGGAAGAAATATATCTAGAAGGGGATGATCATACCCTAATTGGGAATGACCCACTTAGCCTTGCCGCATCTAACCATGTTTCGGTCATTTCCGATTGATGCGGCTCACGGCAACGATTACCTTTTCACATAGCACATATTCTTTCACTTTGAATGCCACATTGCCATTCCACATTCACACGATTGATTTCTACAAACATAAGAGTTCATGAGCTCGTATATCTTGGGAAAGGTTGTTAAGATAAGAGATGGTGTCTTCTCCGCCACCGATCGATATACTTTTATAGACACCACTCATTATGATTTGGAATGCAAGGTCAGACATTCATCCATACAAGCTCATTCTAGGACCGAAAGAAACCGAAGGTACTTTTCTTTGCCATTACGAGCCGAGAAGCCCTTGTGGTTCTGATGTTTTTCATAACAAAGAGACTACCGCTACAATATAATGAATCGGGAGTTTATCCTCAATTAATCAACAAGTAGTCTCTCGTTATTATTCGTCTCAATATCTCCATTTTCAAACATCTTCAATCTTCAAACACTTAATTTTGTTCAAAATAGTTTTCGGATAGGAATCACCCAAATCCGACCCTGGTTCCTTCGAAATGCAATCATCGATAAAAATGAAGTAATTAGGTGATTGTTTTTCGATTCATTCGTTTTACTTTACCAAAATATCTTCGAGAGATATATATTTTCAAAATATTCTTTTAGTGTACATAGAATCATTTAAACCTATTTCTTGAATATTTCTCAAATCATTTTTAAAGAGTATCTTTTGAGAAAATAGGATTATAGAAATCATTCTACTTTTATTCAAAATCAACTTCCATATTCAACGAGTGTTGTGGGTGGAATGATGGTGAGATCACCTTTTAAATTCCACGAATAAGACAAGTTCCCTCTTTGGATGTTAATAATGAGTATAAGATGATTATTTCTATAAAATCCAAGTTGACATCCGGTCTTTCCTTTCGATATGTTCCACCTCTCGCCTAAAAGAGAAAAATGAGGCCAGGTAAGTTCAGGGCACTGGTTGCTTCATCCTTAACCATAGTACACACCTTGTTTTCACTTTTGGATCTCACAGGTGGCCCAAATGTACTAATCGTTTCCACATACACATTTTTCCTTTTTAAAACACTTAACTATTTCTTTAACCATCTTTGAAATAATGTTAAATTCTTCAAACTTCTTTGAAATTCTTTGTTTTTTACTTAAAACATTTACCAAGGATTTGAGAAATAATTTTTAAGTTTCAACCTTTATTTCAAAAGTTATTGAAAAGCGTTGCGAAAAGTGTTGAAAATAGTGTTACGAAAAGTGTTGAAAATAGTGTTACAAAAAGTGCTCTAAAAGCTATATTCTTCAAAACAACTTGTATATCATTTGGAAAACCATCTTTTCAACTTGAATCACTTTTAAGATATTTTAAAATATTTTTAGAATTTATTTCATATTTTTAAAATAATTATTTTATCAATTTCTAACTTTGGTTATTTAGTGCAAAAACAAAATTTTTCTTGAAAATTGATTTTGCCATATTTCAAAATATACAAGATGAAATATTGATTTTCTTTTTTTATATGAAAGATATGGATATAAGGATTCAGAAAATTCTTATTTTTAAGAATTCCGAACTATATTCCACTTCATATGTTTATTTGAACTTTGACGCGAAAACATGAACTACTGTTACGCGACGCGTCAAATTTTAGGCGTATTTTGAGATTCATATCTAAACTTTTCCGAGACAAGTTTAAACACAGAGGAATCATTTCTAAAGCATATTCAAATTTTTTTCAAAGGTATAAATGATTCAATATCACATTTCATATCATTTAGATAGTGATTTCCATGTGATTATGCGTTGTATAAATCCATGACTTGTTTCAATATTTTCATACAATAAACAACATATAGAAATTAATATCATAACCAAACATCCAAAAAAACATATCACAACATTACAACCAAATATATACATATAAATTAGGAGTTCTCACTTTATTTGATTTTTGCGAACGGGAAATCGACTATAGCTTCGTCACTCGATGTTTTTAGCTAACGATTCCTTGAACGCTTAGAATTGGATGGCTCGACTTAGCTTGGGGAAGGCTAAGATTGCTTAGCCAAATGGAAAAGTGGGAATGAGCAATAGAAAGGGAGATGAGGTGTTTTGAAGTGGTTCGGACGTAGTTTTGTTAATATTTTTCTTTATTTTATTTTTGGAAATATTTTTGCATTATTTCATTGAGATTGGAAGCCATTAAAAGAGTGAGAAGAAGCTTGAAATTTTAAGAAGAAATGTGGAAGGAAGTGAAAAGGTGGGTGTATATTTATAGAAAATATTTGAGATTAAAATATAGATTTATGTTTTTACTTAAATAACCTTCCTTAAGAATTAAGCAAACTTATTTAATTCAAAACTTACCATCCACATGACATCACGCTTTTAAAATTCAAAAACTTAAGAGTTAAGTAAAGAATAAAAATGATTACTTTACTTTACGTCACATTTGATGTGACATGTGTTTTGTCTTTTTTAGTTTACTTTTGCTAGTTACTTTCTAGAATTTTCCAAGTATGATTATTAAAAGTAACCATGTTTAGTTAATTGGTTACTATCTTTATATGTTAACATATTTATTAAATTATGTACATAAAGATTACCCAACGTTGCGACAACTTTAAATCGACAAAACATTAATTTTTTGTCAAAATGTTTTACATTCATATTTTGATGTTTTATTTAAACTATTTATTTATGTAAGCCAAATTTAAAAATAAATTTGTACAATGTCATTTAAAAATATGAACACTCGTAAATAAATTAAAATAATTAATTAAACCATTTAAACTTACTTTTCTAAAATTAGGGTTTTATCACTCTTGTCGATATAAGCAAATGTTAATATTTTTATGTATATTTATATTTCCAAATCCTATCTAATATTGTTTGAATCATAAAACCTTTTATATTTTATATTTACAATCATTTTAAATATTATATTTTAAAGAGCTTAAATTTTGGGTCGTTACACCGGGGATAGGTTGGTTCTTCTCCCAGATTTGTTTAGAGAAGCTACAGAAAAGGTTGAGCTAATTCGAGCTAGAATGAAGGATGCCCAATCTAGGCAAAAGAGTTATGCAGATAAAAGATGAAAAGACTTCGATTTTTCTGTTTGAGAGCATGTTTTCATTAAGGTGTCGCCGATAAAGGGTGTGATTCGATTTGGAAAAGCTGGAAAGTTGGCACTGAGGTTCGTTGGTCCATTTCCTTTTATTGAAAGATCGGGAAACTGTAGAGTTACCGAGTAGTTTGGTAGGAGTTTATAATGTTTTTCATGTTTCTCATTTATGGAAGTGTATTCCAGATCTGGTACTACTATATCACTTGCTGTGTTAGAAGACTTAGTCATAGAGCCAAACTTGACTATAGTTAGAAAGCTAGTTCACATAGTTGCAAGAGATGAGAAAAGGCTCGAAAACAGGACAATCAGATTAGTTAAAGTCCAATGGAGTGAGGACGAGAATGATTGCACTTGGGAGACAAAGAATAGATGACAGATGCTTATCTTAATTTGTTTGATGGTATGTTTTATCTTTGATTGTTTTTATGTGTGCGTTATCATAATTTCAAGGACGAAATTCTTTAAGGAGGGGAGTCTATAACATCGCACATTTTTAGTAAAATTATTTAGGATATTTAATTAGTTATAAAATAATGTAAGATGATTAATGGATTGAGATTTGTGATTAAATAAGGTGTAGTCATTCCATGTTGAACAAGTAAATTAAAGACTTAAAATGGGATCAAGTTTTAGGAAATAGGTGAAGGCAAAATAGAAATAAAGCATCATTCTTATACCCTAAACCCTTAGCTGCTCAACATTCACGTTCATTTCATATTTACAAAAATTAAAGCTAAGGCCAGCCACCATTAGGATGAGCAAAGAAGAGGAATTCAAGAGGAAAAATCAGATCACTTAATCAAGAATGAATCTCACATCCTTAATCAAAAAGCTAAGTGAATAATGACTACATCTCAAGTTTTTAATGATTTTAGTTTTTTAGTATGAAATTCGAATTATTTGAAAATGTTTTGCCATGTTTGGGATTATATAATGTATATCTATATGTTGTTAATGACTTATGCTAATTCATATAAATTTTATGACCTATTTTTATATGAAAACCATATTATATAACATCTAATTGCCTTGCGAATTTAAATTTACATTAGAAACAATAATTTATAAATGGGTTTCAATTTTCATAATTTTCTGAATTAATTTGGATTTTATATGAATTTTCTAGTGAAGAAAATGCTAGTTTCTGTTTAAAATTAATTACGGCCAAATTATACTGGCTTAGGTTCTGAAATTTGTATGTTAGAAAACATATTAAAATAATTTTCTCAAAATTTTTCTAGAATATTCCTAAGTGTTTTAATGGATATATAAAATTATTTAAGGTATGAGACTTAAATGTTTTATATATTTACAAAAAGGAGAAGGGGTATTTTGTAAATAATTCAAATTCTTATTTCTAAAAATCGACATTACTTTTGAAAAGAAAAATTTGCAACCAATCAAGATTTGATAAACAAGGCAGGTTAGGTACAAAGAAATAGTTTAAAAATTCAAATTTACATGTTGTTTCCTATTTCTTTGCTTTCGGCACCAGACTTCCGACTCCTTACCTTCGCCTCTGACTCCTTCGAAACCAATGCACATGGTATCAGATAACATAGTGAATTGGATATAGGTGGAAGGTATTAGGTCGAAACCAGGGGTTCCAAATGGATCGAAGCAATATTTTGCTTTTAAATGAAAATGTGCTCGCTTGGCTTTCGACTGAAAATAGCTTTCGACTTGGTCTGCTTTCGACTGGGTCAATGTTTTAAAAAGAATGATTTTAAGAGATTACACCTTTATTTTTTAATAACTGCTTCCGACTAGATCGAAGCCGTTGACAGCCGCATTTTACCTTTCGACTCAGATTGGTTTCTAAAGGGTAATCTTGTTTTTAAAAACCAAGTCGCTTCTCCAATGCTTTCGAAGGGATGGTTTCGACACCACCACTTCTTTACTAAGGAAATGCTTTCGAATGAGATGTCGTTGACTTAAATGTTTTAAAGACCCTTTCGGTACATAAAAAGTAGAACCCAAATGGTTTCAAAAGAGATGGTTTTAAAGGTTTCAAAAGGTGTTTCACATGTTATAAATTGAACCCAAATTCTTTCGAAAGGCTTGATGTTTTGATACTCTCGAAAGTATAAAGAAAAGTCTCTAAGGAGTGGTTCCCTGATGGTTTCGAATGGTCTAAAAGGAAAGGTTTTTCAATGATTTCGAAAGGCAATGTTTAAGTTTTAAAGAGGATTACTAAGGTTTTAAAGCTTTTGAAGGAGATGTTTTCAATGCTTTCGAAAGGATAAATATGAATGGTTTTGAAAGGTATGATTTCGTAAGGTATGATTTGGCCTGCGGCCTAAAGTTATAAAGTAAAGTATTTTACTTATATCAAAAAGGGTGCTTTCAATGGTTTCGAAATGGTTGTTTAAAGGTTTTAAACAAAGATTTCAAATGAGTTGTTTTTGTAATATAGCCCAAGTGTTTTTAAAAAAGGGTTTTAATTTATTTTGAGGGATGGGAAATCCTTAATAATTTCATCAACATAATTCTGGGTAAAATATATAGATAACATGGGAAATAGCTTAGAGTAAAGCAAAGAGTATATTTTCCTTGTACATGTAAGATTTAATGGTTTAAATCATTTTGAAAAGGTTTTCAAGGAAAAAATTAAAGGATAGTTAACCCTAAGAAAACGAATCAGATTAGAAGACCAGATGGGACTGGTGTTGGGTCATGCCCTATACTCATTAGCGATTAGTCCCTAGCTAATTTAGTCCAAAATTCCAGTGTGTAGGGTTTTGTCAAAAGTAAGACTAAAATTTTGTTACACACAGAAAGGAATCTAAAATGGAAAGACAGGTTATTGGTAAGCCTACAAAACCATTAGGATCAGTTAGACATAGAGAAGTAATTAAGGATAGACCATCCAAAAGAGGAATTGCTAACAGATGTTAGATTTTTTATGTTTTCTGGTAGGCCCAAGTCAGCCAAGGGTTTGTAGTCAGCCAACCAATACTAAAGTGTATGGATAGATAGTCCATATGGTAACTGATATGTACGTATACATGATATTGCTTTACGGATTTAACCAGTTTTGGTTGCAAAATTATAATTTGCAAAAGATGTGTTTTAAAAAGGATATTAGTGAGGAGAAGCCTATTTCGCTAAGCGGCGTGGTCTCACTTAATATCAGATAACGAACATGTATAATATTATTCGCACCAGGCTTTATGTATAACTCGAAGTTTATTTTTCCTTAAACTCTCGGATGCTCAAAATTGATTTGAGTTAGCTAATGCTTGAGTTTTATGGGTTTTAATAGGTTGGAAAATAAACATTCCACTGACGAGTAGGTGGCTGATGAATAGCTAATTAGGAGTTGTTGTTATATTTTGGATTGATTCTGCTGTATTGTATATATAGTATTCTGGTCAACCAAGGGGGCATAGTCATATATCACTCTTGGTGAATTTATTTAATAACTATATTTATCTAAACCTAGGAAACGATTATGAGATTATGTATTTTGAATATGGAACATATTTTGGAAATGTAATCAAAGATATTTTTTTTTGAAATCTGTGATTTTTGTTTCATATTCATGTGCTTTTGATATTATGGATACCATTAATGTAACTGTCTTAGTCGTTGGAAGTTAATATTATGGATGACTGAAGCAACCATAGCGCTTAGCTTTGGGGGATGTTACAACTACCTCTAGTCTCTAGAATTGGTTTGTCTTCCCATTGAATTCTTCTAGGATAGTAGATTGTTTCACCCTTAGGTCCCTGTAGTAGTCTGCATCTGTCGCCATCGCTTCGTCCAGATGGCATTCATACGAATGATGTAAGCATGGTTGTCCAAAGCCTGAGCATTTGGAAGTGTCGATCGAATGGAAAATTAGTTAGCATGAGATCATGGATCAATGACGATCCCCAAATTTTTTTTAAATTAGGTGATAATTCTATGGGATAATAAGGAAGGGTTCATCGGGCTTCATTATAAATTTCAAGGCATTTGGAGTTTTATGTTCGAGTTATGGGCAAAAGAAGATGGATTGACGTTGATGGATCAGAGGTATTTTACTTTGATTCCGACCTGAAGAAATTCGCCATTTGCTTAGAGTCAACACATGGTTCGCTTGGGGTCACGACATTTGAATTGCTGGGTTGGTGACTAACGATGCTTGGAGTCATTTACATGTTTACTTGGAAAAATTCTTTGTTTTACCCTAGTCAGATTTTAGGCTAGAATTTCCTAGGTTTACTTCAAATAAAATGGGTGATTACTTGAGTTTAACTTTGAGTCAGGGCTCCCAAAATCTACTTCAGTCAAATTAGCGATTACCCAAGTTCGACTTCGAGTCAACCGTGAAGTGAGTTTTTCATCAACCTTTTCAATGATTTCGACGATGACCACTTATGGCTGACGATGGATTTTTCATGATGGTATTGAAGTCCGGTCAGTTAAGAGTAATCGCTATCTACAACGGGAGTTCGATCTGATGATCGATCCGGGTTAATGTTATATCTTATTGGTTTTCCTGCCTTTGGAAATACATTTTGAGTTGTAGTTCCTTGTCCATTACTTGGCATTACGCTACTGCAAGGGATCGAGCGTAGGAGCACTTCAAGTATATAGGCTGATCCATTGTTTATAATTGATCTTCAGGTTCTATACTGCTTCATCAGCAGGTCGCGAAGAGGTAGCAATAGCCTTTTCCTTCCAAGAAGGCTTTGTAGTTAGTTTCCTTGTAAGATTTTTCGAAGTCTGAATAAAGTAGGAAACTTTATAGATAGAATCTGGATCCTATCTCACGGATAATAGAATCTAAAGTAGATGGTGAGTTGATCTCCGCAATGAGATATGATGGCTTAAGATGTAATCATTGTATGACATGAGTTGTTTGTAATGGTTTAAATCACGCAATGTTGAATAATGGTTGTTCTTTTACTAAGCGCCTAACTACATCTGTGATGTATGCCTTTCTAGTTTGTTCATCCACAAGTCAACTGTCAGTAGCTCCGGCAAGTATTTAACTTTGCAAATGTCCTCGGTTGGCTGGCTGAAACCTAGGCTCTCTATTCTTCGAGAGTGCCATTCCTGCACTTCTGGTATTCTGGACTAAGTCAGTCATCATCAAGGTGTAAGTCATCTTCAGAATGCTATACATCCATTGCTATATTTTCCTATGGATTTTCCACTCCAAGATTTGGGTTTGTAGCAGGTAGTTTTGCGATAGGCGGAGTGTTTGTATTTTCTTCTATGACAATTCCTGCAGTTATAGCCATCACTCCCTTTTTCTTATGTCTTCTGTTTTTTCCGTTCAAGCTAGAAATAGAGGAATTCTCTAGCTCCGCGACAACTACGTCCTCAAGTACCGTTCTGCAAGTAGTTAATGTTTAGAGCACTAAGAGAGCATTTATCTTGTCCATAAGAGCTTTTTGGCTATTTTCCATTTTGTAGTTAATTTCATCAACCATCTTGTTTAATTATCCATTAGGTAACAACCTCATGTTAAGTAGAGGATTCTGATGCTTGATCTTTGGTATTATTCCTTGTATTGGCCCTAATTAGCAGGTAGTTGGTGTTGTTAACTTTATTTTATTGGGGATTTACCTCTTCTCTAGCAACAACAACTCCTATGGATCTTCCGAAAGTAGTCCTTTTTCTTCCAACCATTAGTCTTCAAAGGTAAGATCTCTAACTTCTTAAAGCTAATTTTGCATATCTAACTTCTGGAACTGGTAGATCCAAAGAGGAAAATTAGATCTAAGTCTCAGTTCGATTCTCAGTAAAATCACCAAAATTTTAACCTATAAAATAGATCAACACCCTAGATTGAGTCTGAAAGCACCAGCCCTGTTTATCAAGGCAAATAAAATAGAAAAAGTAATAGTAAATCGCATAAAAAGTAAAGAGATAAGAGATTTTTATGGTGGTTCGATTGTTAATGAAGTCGGCATCCACTTTATAGCTTTTATTAATCAACTGTATTGCAAAGAAGTTTGGATTACAATATGATTCTAATTTCCTAAGTCAGATCAAGCTATCATGGTTAGAGACAACCGGAAGGATCTCAGTTTACCTTTAATGGCTGTTATGAGCGAGAAGAAGAGTAAAGAAATAATAGCAGAGTTTCAGCAGAGATTAAAGCAGATCCTTTTTATATTGTAAATGGGATGGTATTTTTAGGATTGGGAGAGCACTTGGGGCCGGGGCGCTTTGCCAAGAGCCTATATTCATCATGCAGAAGGAGCCTAAAAAGTTTGGTGATGATCTGAGCTAAGTATATGGACCGTTACCTATCCGATAGGGTCGGATTGATACCTATTTGAATACTTGATGAATTTTTGAGTCTTATTAGTTTGGTTGTCTTCCTATCCTATAATTGAGTGCCTTGTATGAATATAAAGTCCTTTGGAGTTCGTTTGATCATCCGTCTTCATGGATCATCCAATCCATCCGTTTGTAGGACATCCATTCATAACTCACTTAATGCTTAACCAAATGAAATGAAACTTCATACATGCAAAGTACATGAGTAGGACAGCATCCAAATTGTATTTCATGAGGATCTGAGCTAAGTATTTGGATCGGCGATGATCTAATTGGGTCAAATCAGCGGTGATCAAAACCCTTAGCTTATTATTGGATCTCTTCTTCTGGGCGTAGTAGATCCAGCTATAACTCGCTAAATTCTTAACCAAATGACATGAAACTTCTTATATGCAATGTACTTGAGTAGTTGGGGCCCCAAATCGGATCTCATGAGGTGGGGCCCATCCAAGGTGGGTTGGACCTAATCCATTAAACTATCTCGATTTGGAGGAGATCCATCCATAACTCGCTTGATACTTATCGAAATCAGATGAAACTTTTCAAGTACCTTCTAGAGGTTGTGTAGAAACCATACAACGAATCTCATTTGGTGGGCCCCAACTTAGATGGGTTAGACCCGATCCAAATTGACTTGGCCAATTGAGATGATTTTTGATGTGAGGCTTCTTTTACGTCCTTACGATGATGAACATCTCCAGCTCTCCTCTAGAAACTCCAACCGTCTTCAACTAAACCTGAAACTACTCGAATCTGACCCGAGTATTAAAAATATCTTGATCAGGTTTGATAAACCAGCATGAGGTACTCGAAATTTAAAATGTATAGATCATGACGATGTTATTAAAACCGTTGAAAAGAAGAGTATCTCATAAGACTACACCCACACATAAACACGGACAAGTTTTTACCTTATGATAATAAAAACAATTTTATACCAAAGTAATTTGATATTATCTTTAATGACATTCTTTTGAAAACACTATTCAAATAAACTTATTCAAATAAGGTATCAATATATGGACTATGTCTAAGGTAATAAATCTGGACTGGGTCACTTGAATATATGATACTAAAAGGGGTAGTTGAAATGTTTGCAAGTCAATATAGTTATTTTAGGAATACATTCAAAACCGTAAATTTCATGTTGGGATTGGATTCCCAATATAACAGGAAACTAGTGGAAATATCAGTCTTTATCCACGTCTTACGTCCAAGACTCCGACCTCGTTACACAGCAACACAAATGGCTAAAAGAGGATACAATTTGCGAATAACATCCAAGGACTCGAACTCCACGCATCCCTACCATGAGGCCTAGACGTATCTGGTACCTAGGGCTCGGAACATCTTATAACCCAAAATACTACTATCCAAAATGCGAGCATACGTCTGACCACATAGAATCCCATCATAACCGGACTGTGAGGCTCGTAAGGCTATGCTCAATTTCTTCAAAGCCACACTTTTCATACAAAACCACGCTTTGATCATGACAGGTTCCACTTTGAATGCCACACTACCATTCCTTTGATCACTATTTGACTCCTACAAGTATACAACCTCTGAGCACTTATGTCTTAGAGAAGGGTGTTAAGCTAAGAGAAGTTTCCTTCTACGCCACCAAATAGATGTACATTTGTAAAAGTCAAACATTTTGTCTCTGAAATGCAACGTCTGACATTCGTCCATACAAGTTCGTTCTGGGACTGAACGAAACCGATGGCACTTTCCTCGGCCATTACTTGGCGAGAGGCCCTTGCAATCTGAAAAAATCTACACAACGAGGAGACCACTGCTACAAATAACTGTACAATGGGAGCTACCCAGAGCATGTCAACAAGCATCCTCACACTATGAAGATCCACGGTCTTCAAAAGATCATCATATTTAACATTTCTTCACTTTCGAACGTATACATTGGTTCGAAGTGGTTATCGAATAGGAATCACCAAAATCCTACCCGGTTCCTTCGAAGCCAATTTTCGATTTAAAAGATAAGTTCATATGTGGATATCAATCATCAATCAATTACTTCATTTTTATTAAAAATATATTTTTTAGATTTTTTTCTTCAATTTATTCCATTTTCTTTTCAAGAGTATATGGAATCACTAAGCGTCATTATCAAATCATTTGGTTTATTTAAACCTTTCTTAAATCTTGGAGTAATTCCAAATCATTTTCACTTTTATTTAGGAAAACTTTTCCAAATCATTATTTTAAACATTAATCAAAGATTTCTTATATTCAAGTTATAACTTTTAACTTAGGAAAAATATTCCCAAAACATTCACTAAATCTTAATCAAAGATTTCTTATATTCAAGCTATAACTTTTAACTTAGGAAAATTATTCCCAAAACATTCATTAAATCTTAATCAAAGATTTCTTATATTCAAGCTATAACTTTTAGCTTAGGAAAAATATTCCCAAATCATTCATTAAATCTTAATCAAAGATTTCTTTCTTAACTTCAAATCATATTCTTGCAAATCGAAGATTATCATAACAGAGCACTACTGCCACTTTAGATATGGTAAATTTTACCTCCAAGGACTAATGGAAAGTAATCCTACACGATGAAGATGTTTGTCTTGAATATGTTTTATTTCGAAAATTAGTTTGAAGGGGTTTTCGGATAGGAATCATCCAAATCCGATTCCAGTTCTTCGAATAGGAATCATCCAAATCTGATCTCGACTCCTTCGTACTAATCATCGATAAAAAGGGTGTTAAGTGGTTAATTAACATTCAAAGAATTTATTTCTTTTCTCTTATCTTGGAAAAACTTAAATATGATCTTTTAGAGCATTTGGGCTTTCCTTTTAATCTATTCCATCCCTTGTCTAAAAAGCGAAAACGTAGGTCAGCTAAGTTCAGGGCACTGGTTGCTCCAACCCTAATCTTAGTTAAACACCTTGTTTTATCTTCCCAGATCTCACAGGCGGGACAAATATACTAGTCATTTCTACTTACTCAGTTATTAGAGTTATTTTGGAATTGATCATAAGATTCCAAGTTATCTTTTAAACTCTTATTTTCCTTTTTAAAAACATTCATAATACATTCTATAAAATATCATTACGTTTTAACTCATATTCAAAAGGTTATAGAATTCGCAGCATACAAGTGCTGCGAAAAGTTCTATATAAGCTTATTTGATTTAAACAACTTTTTAATATTTGAAAATTCATAATTTCCATTCCAAATCTCTTTTAAACCATTTTAATAGATATTTTCAAATTTATTTCATATTTTTTTATCATTTAAAAATATCATTTATAAAGAAATCTCTTTTTAGATTCAGAACTGCAAAACCGCGATGTTTTTAGAAAATTATTTTGGACATATTTCAAACTCTACTTGATAAAATCTGGATTTTTATTCTTCGTTAGAAAACAATTATCATTATGAACCAAAGAATTTTCATTTCGATGAAATCCGACTTACAAATCATTCTCTAGGTTAGTTTGAAGTTACAGATCGAAATTTACGAACTACCGCTATACGACGAGCTCGATTTTGGCCAATTTTGTGAATTGCTTCGGAACTTGTACGAAACACTTCAAATTTGTTTTAAACCATACTGAAAACATTTTAACTTATTTAAAATCATTAAGAGGCTAAATAACTTCCATACATACATTTATATGGATTTAATTCTTATTTTGTTAACTATGCTTACTAACCATTTCTCTTATCATTATCAAAACAAGTTATCAACCACATCAAAAACATATAATCAATCATAATATCAACCAAGTTATGATCCAATATCAACTAATATTCAACATATTAATTTCTAATATAACATATGTATTATCAACTTAAGTTTTATTAAAATAAAACAAAGACTTACCTTTAACTTGACCAATTCCGACCAATATTCATTTGCAACAACACTTCACAACATCCTCTTAACTATACCAAACCATCACGTATACTCTACCACCATGCTTCAAAGTGCTCGATCACCACCTCCAAACATCCATAAGGCTCGACCATAGTAGGTTCTCCACTATCCTCTGTCACTCATCAACTTTTTAGATGCTAAACCATATTTTGGTGATATTCTAAGGTCCTTGGCAAAGTTTGATGGTGTTTTACTCTGTTTGGTATGGTTTTGAACAAGTTAGTAATGAAAGAGTAGAGAAGAAGCCATTGAGAGTGAAAAAAAGCTTGAAAAAGGAAGATGAAGAAGTATAAAAAAGAAAGAAAATGGATGTTTATTTATAGAAAAAGTTTCGGATTAAAATAATATTTCGTAAAAAGACCAAAATACCCTTTACTTAATTTTTAAGCAATCTTAGTTTATCAACTCTTAACATCACATTTCAAATCATTACTTTATGTCATTTTCACTTAAGTATAAAGTAAAGAATATAATAATTATGTTTGATTTGATTTGATGTTTACCTTTTGCTTTGAAATGACATGTTTGCCTTTTCGTGCTTACTTTTTCTTAATTATATTCTAGAATTTTCTAAGTATGTTTAGTAAAAGTAAACTTGATTAGCGAATTAATTAATACTTATACCAATTGAATATATGTTCCTATATAAGAAAATAAAGGTGCGACAACTTTTAATCGAAAAAACGTTGATTTTCGACAAAATGTTTTACGATCACATTTTGACATTTTAGTTAAACTATTTAGTTATGTAAACCAAATTTAAAAATGAATTTTTTACTTCTTTAAATAAATTAAAACATGTCTGTTTATATATTTTAAAATCATATTTAAATAATATCAAAATCTCTAATTTTACCGTGTATGTAAAACTGACAAAATGCGACAAATTTTGGTTATTTTTGTAAAACGATTATTAACATACTTTTAAATATTTTAAAATACTTTTATTATCTTTATTAAATTTTTTCAATAATATTTATCCTTTTAAATAAATATTTAAAGCCTATTTATTTAAGCATTTATTTATTTATAACAAAACTTAACTTTTTTTATTTGTTCTAAAATCCAAATTTATACTTTTTAAATTATTAACTATAAGAATAAAATTTTTATCTATTATTATCTATTATATATAACATATTTATTTAAGTTTTTAACTTTTAAAATTTAAAACAACGAAATCTCTCATTTTCGAAGTAGCGAAATTACGGATCGTTACATACCTCATAGAGGGAGAAGTGTAAGCCTTTAACCCTACCACGCTATGGCCAGGTTAAAACATCAACAAGTCCTTAGCCGCACCTCTGGTTAGGTCAAGGCTCCTCTTGGAGGGAGAAGTGTAAGCCTTTAGCCAAGCCAAGTTATGGCCAGGTTAAAGGGTCGACAAGCCCCTGTCCGCGCCATCATATAGCCATGTTAAATCATTGACAAGCCCTTGGTTGCACCTCTGATCAGGTCAAGGCGCCTCCTAGAGGGAGCTTGGGTAAGTCCTTAGTTCTAACCTTTAAGAATGAGCTAATTAAGAGCACCAGACAATAATGGACTAAGATATCCAAGCCCAAGAAGCGGCATATCTACAAGGCTAAGATGTTCAAGCCCGAGAAGCAGCATATCTACAGGGGACTAAGATGTCCAAACTCGAGAAATGGCATATCTATAGCATACTAAAATGTCCAACCCCAAAAAGTGGCTCACCAAACAAAGGACTAGGATGCCCAAGCCTGAGAAGAGGCTCGTCAAATATCGGACTAAGTTGTCCAATCTCGAGAAGTGATATATCAAATTAAGGACTAGAATGTCCAAGCTTGAGAAGCAGCTAATCAAACCACAACTTCATATAAGGTCTAAAGAGGTTTATACATGTCAAAGTAGACAGATTCTAAGTAGCAAAACAGAACTCCGCTTATTATCTAAATCTGGGTTTTGGGATTCTCATTTCTGAATTTCATCTATTATTATTGAAATCTTTGTTACTAATATCTCAATTCCTCATACACAAATCTTGGTTTCAACACAATTACTTAACTTCACTTTAATGCCCTAATCTGGGCTTGAGATTTATATTATGGATTTTAGATTATCCACTACTAATCCCCGAATCTAGGTTCTAACAAGAAGATCATTATTATGAATTCCTAGTTGTCATCCACTAGTACTCGAAACAGGGTTTCAGACTTTTGAACTTTCAATTACTAATACCGAATATGGGTCATTGGATTTCTACTACAAATTTTCAGATAATGACGTATGGAATTCTATTACTTGATCATATTTAACTCACTATAAGCTATCTCCAAAGGATGGTTCTCTAAAGACATTTATACCCCAGGTTGTGGATAAGATTTCCTACCAACAAGTTTCGGATATTCCAACAATATGGGTTAAAGTTAAAGTCTTCATTATTTCTTATTATGACCATAGATGGGTTTTAGACACTTAACCAAATATGACTACTTTTCATTTATTACCATATGATTAACTTGATGATTTTTTAATCTTTATGAATGATATGCATAAAACTCATACATCAATTTAAAGCTAACAATCTGAAAAATTATCTGCTTCATACTTTTCAGGGAAATCAAACCAATAAGGAAGAATGTAAGATCCAGCAAATACGGAAATTATGGTATGAATTATCAAACAAATATTTATGAGATAACATTATAGGAAAGGATCACAAACCAGGTGATATTTACAAAACTAACATGATTTACATAACTTATGAAATTATTTATATGTGTATGGAGCAAATATACACATTTCATAGATATGAATTTTTCATAAATCTTAGGCAGCCTCGTTCAGTTCTCAGCAATTACAGGATCTATGATGTGACTGATGACGTTACAAAGAACTTCTTTGAGTTTCTTCTCTTTCTTCCTTATCTTGTCTGCATCTTCAATCGCATCAATATTAGTTTTCAAAGTGCAATTGAAAGCTCTATTTGTGCCTCTAGAGGTCTTATTTTATCTTCCTAATTAAGCGATGAGCTTCAAAAGGAGATAGTTCTCGCGTTCAAGTTTTTGAATTCTAGCATCATATTCGTTTAAGCACTGTGTGTGTTTAGCTTTCTGTTGTTCATCAAAAAAATTCATTATTTCAAATTTAACTTTCCTGCACCACTCGCCCACTACCTTCTCGTCTAAGCCTGGGGGAGGGTTAGTTGTAGTGGGAAATTCTTGAGGAGCAAGGGAAGTAGATCTTGTAGGTTTAGCAACAGATGAAGTATCAAGGGAGACTGGTAAATCAATAATCGAGACACTATCCCTCATAATAAATTCCAACAACTCACACTGAGCTTGACTATCCTTTAATTTCAACTCCAAATCGCTTATCCATTGGAAAAGTTCTGACATTTTATGATCGAAGCCAATTGAAGGATTTGATTTGACTTGACGCTTCAGAGTGGAAATCGTTTCATTCTTACCATTAACATCTACTTGTAAACTAGAAATTTGATCCTTAATATTTCTGACGATAGTTTTCTGAAGTAAGAATCGTTTATGCCATCTTAAAGCTTCGGCATTGCCAAGAAAATGGGCAAGTAAAGTTTCTTCAAGAAGTTTACTCTTTTCAAGTTTCGTTAACAACTTAGCATTAAGATTAATAAAGCGAGATGTTGAATATAATGAAAGAGGTGCTGAGGATAATTGCAACTCCTATTTAAATAAAAATAAAACGAATGAAGTCAAAATCAGAATGATCAATCTCCTTATCATTACGATAAAAGATTACAACTCAAGTGACAATGAAACTAAAAGATGCAATAGACATTTGTTGTATATTAAAAGATGAGAAACAACATCTCTAACTTTGTTCAATGAATTGGTTGAAAAAATAACTATAGAATCGAAAGGAATATTGACTCCTTCTGGATTAATAACCGGTAGATATTGGCTACAGTCCCATTCCCCGACTAGAGGACTATCACGATCGCTAATTAGTTTAGTATGGAATGTTCGGATCTCCTTAAGTAGCTTTTCTTTCTCATCACCAAGTAAATCGAAACAGGTATGAGGATGTTCCCTATAAAGTTTTTGAAAAACTCTAAGATAACAATATCTTGCCAATTTTGAAGATTTTAAAATTGATGCCTTTTCGAGATAAAATCTTCTCAATTTAACATATTGACTTAGGTAATCTACAGATTCAAGATATCTTAAGGAACATTCTCTTTGTGATAACATAACAAAATGTAGCTAAGTATAAAAAGAAGACTAAAACAAATATTTACAAATAAATGTTATTACATATTCACAATCATTTATCGGGTTCATACAAAATTTACTTAGCAAATAATTCTAAAACAAATTTGTCCTTATAATACTTGAGCTTTTCATGAGGAAGGTCTTAGGGAATTGATCTGACTCGAGGCAAGTTCCAACATGCTCCGAGATGCGGGTCAAATCCGAATGCATCCAAGTATTTTTATGTAAACTCCTAAGTAAACCCCCACTAAAATCACCTAAATATGAGAAGTCAAC
Source organism: Allium cepa (assembly GCA_030765085.1). Taxonomy (NCBI): domain Eukaryota; kingdom Viridiplantae; phylum Streptophyta; class Magnoliopsida; order Asparagales; family Amaryllidaceae; genus Allium; species Allium cepa. The sequence continues at coordinate 938,989,622 of CM060935.1, forward strand.
AGTCAGATGTCTACAATAGGCCTTGTATAAAAAATTAACTAAAATGTCTCTCTCCTGAATCACCATCCAGAATAGAGTAATTAGTTCCCGGTTCTTTTTCAAAAGAGCGTCATACCGAAGGCACGCTCTCCTTAGTCGTGGGCGGCTTCTTGATGTTTAAAAGATGCCAACACTGCCGCACTTCTATTGAGCCTGTAAGATTTATCAGAAAGTATATTGTGCTTCCTTAATAGCTTATCTAACTCACTATATAAACTATTTATCTCTACTTGTTTCCTTTCAAGTTTGGTTTTATAGGGATGCACAGATTTCTTCCTTATCTAAAATAAGTATTTTACACTATTATTATCTTCAAAGCGAAAGAAGGTTAAAAAGAGAATCCCATATATGAGATGCTGGGATTAATGCTTAAGAAGCCTGCTCCTTTTTTTGGCACTTCAACATCATAGAAGCGGGCTCCTCTTGAGGGTCGAAAGGTGTAGGAGACTTAGGCGGAATCATTTCATGAAGGGACTAATCTTCTTCAGAAGACTTCGTATAATCATCACCTTTTTTTCCAGAAGCTTCAGTATGGCCACCCATATTGCCAACCGATCCTTGTCCACCATTGATGTTATCATCCCCATCATCATCGTCGTCATTGTCATTATCATCATCACTATCTCCCCTCCTCTTCGACGACTTCATCTTTGTCATCTTCTTCTTTGGAGTCAGATTCGACTTCGAAGGAAGGAACTACAAAGGAAAGAAGTTTAGATGCATCAATTTCCTCCCTCTCAGCAACTTCAATCCCATGCTCCATCTTCTTGACTCTATCCATGACTTTATCAACAAGAGCAAGGTCGAGCGAGCAGAAGCTCAAATCTAGGCATTTATCAACATTATCAACGTAGGCGAGCATTAAGGCATCTTCAAAGGAATTCAAAATGATGTCTTCAAGAGATAAGTCAAGGAATTATGACACTCGTTGTTTAGCATCTGAGATAGTGCCGACTGCCAATTTCAAAGAAGCTTTGTTCTTCTCCAAGTTTTCCTTCAAATAGGCTTGTCCGCCCGCCATTTGGACCTTCTCCTCATCGGACTCTTTTGGGGTCATTTTCATTGCCAGGTTTTCATCGACGAGGAGTTAGCGGGATTTCCTTTGAGATAATGGACTCTAACTGGGCAACGGAAGCTCTCAATCGCTCCAGTTCAATCAAAGCTTTGTCTTTCTCTATGGATAAAGAGGAGACATAATTCTTTAAACCAGCATTTTCCTCTCAAAGTTTGGATTTTTCAGCAGAAGATTTGGATACATTATCGTGTAACGAGAACCAGCTTTTGGAAATCTGAAAGAAAGTACAACATAAGTTAAAAGCTTAAAGAGAAACAGAGATAATAATGTTAAGTAAAGGAACACATACTAGGAGTTATTGTTCGAGAAGGGATCGATGATATCCTTCCAAATCAAAAACAAAGGATGGTGGCTGAATTGAAGTGAATGAGGAGAATTTAAATTAGAATGGACCATATTCTCGAAATCACTCGGAGGTGTGGAAGCTGATGATCCTGGAAGATTTAGTACTTGAGTAAGGGTCGAAGTCCCTAATGCCTTTTGCATCTGCTCGATTACGCTAGGTGTAACAACCCAGAGTTTCTATCATTTGAAATTCATATATTTAATTAATTTTAAATATTAACAAATAAAATTTATAAGTCGAATAATTTATTTTTCGAATAATTGGATTTAATTGGATAATTAAATCGATAATTTAATATTTGAAATTACAGAAATAATTGGAAATTGGGTTTAATGCGATTAAAATTGATTTGTAAAGTTATAATAAATCATATTGGAGTTATAATGATGTTATAGAACTTTTAGAATTGAATTAAAAGTTAATTTGTGAAAATTGATTATTTTAATATTTAATTGACGACTAAAAATAGTCATTTTTCAAACAGTCTCGGATTTTGATGAAACCAATTTCATCGGATCACTATTGTATGGTTACAAATTTCGTGTAAATCGGATTTACGGCTTGTTCGAGGCAAGCCAAAACGCATAGTAATTAGTTTAACCGATTTAATTTAAATTTGATCATTTATTTTCGTAACTCATACATACGATCGAATTAGCTTCCGAAACACGTTCCATTATGTTCGAAACGTGGGGTAAACCCTAGAAACGCCGGTCACCGCGCGAGATTTGGAGTTTGGAAAATTTTGGATGAATAGTGTTTTGTGAAATTTTCTATAAAAGGCCTTGCCTGCTTCTATTTTGCAAACCTTACCCTCCAAAACCCTAGCCGCCAGCTAAGCTATTTTAATGGCCAGAAAACACTCTACTTCTTCCCTCGATTTCTTCTAATCCAAGCGTCAATTCAAGAAACTTTCAACGTGAAAAATGTAGAGCATCAAGTGATCTTCGTATTCAACGGTTAAGATCGTAATTAACAAAATAGATTGACAGAAATTCGAGCACGAAGGCACGAAAGTTGCGTACGTTTATCGAGAGAGATGGCGGGCCAACCATGGAGGAGGCGATGAACTTTCTGTTGGTGGTGGAGTGATGATGTTTCGAGCTTTGCGGTAGTCGTGGTTTCAAACCCTAGTGGGCGGCCTATGGGTTCTCGCTCGCGTCTATTACCTGGAGAGGATGAAGTTGCGTGCAACGGCCGAGATGTGGATTCGAAAAGCAACGGCTTTGATTTGTTGAAGGTTAAAAATAAAAAGGATTTGTAAATAAAAATTATAATTTAAATTTGTGTAAACTTTGTAATGCTATATCTTGTTCATACGAGGTCGAAAACGCACGAAACAACTTGCGTCGGGTTCGTATTGTCGAGCACTACGCAATGGAGCTAGTTTGGAGTCATTTGGAGCTAGTGATAATTTCGGGTAAAATTAAACGCACGTTTAATTTTATTCGAAATAAAACGCTACAACTGTTATCGAAAACTCAAGGTGAGAACTTCTCACTCAATCGAATTGCGTTTCGATTTAAATTTTAAATAGTTAAATTTAAAATTGCTTGATTGTGTTGATTATATGCTTGGATGATAAATTGCTATCTGTTGTATTGAAATAGACCCTATACGCTGTATATTAAGCGGAGGTTATTTATTAAACACATATACCGCGATATTCCACCTTGAAGTGGAATTGGTATTATATATGTACTTGGAGTTGATTTCCCGCATTATATAGCGGATGAGGCCCTATTGCGCCGCGTAATAGAGAATAGTATTTTATAAATCCCATATACCGCGATATTCACCTCGAAGTGGAATTGGTATTGTGCTAACATCTGTGGATCCAGGGAAACAGGTTGGAGGGATCCAACTGGATTCCTCAAATGATTGAATTTGTTTCAATGTTGTGTGTTGATCTATTTATAATCTGTGTGATTATCTTTGTGATTGAAATCATTAAAGGCTAAAAATTTAGCCGAATATATTTTTGGTATCGTTAGATGCCGAAAATAAATAAAATTGGATTTTCGAAAATTTAAGTTGAGAATTTATAATAAAATCTATTTTTGGGAATTGGATTAATTCAGATGAAGGAATTTTTAAAATGATAAAGTTTTATCTGTATCTTATTGAATAAAATTACAAAATATGGTAAAAATGCTTAATAAATGGATTTTCGATAATGTTATTCAAAGGTTGAAAATTTATTCAAAATATGGATTTTAAAGAGTTGGAAAATAAAAGAATTTGTATTTTTTAAAAAGAAATTATTTTGAAAAGAAATATCCATTTGGAAATTTATTTGGTGTTTTGAAATGAATTCGGAATCAATTTGGAAGTTAATTTGAAGTTTAGTAGAAAATGATTTCAATTTGAAATTTGAATGAATTTCTCTTAGTGTTTAATTTCTTGGAAAATCAATATGGAATTTGATTTGGTGTTTTTGGAAATCAATTGAAAACTGATTTTGGTGTTGAAAGTGAGTAATTGAAATCAATTTGAAAAATCGTATAATAAAGTGAATATTCGGAAATGTAAATTCACAATGGAAATTTATAAGGGAAATTTGTTTTAAAAATAAACATTGATTTATTTTTAGAAGCGTGGAAATAAATTTACGGATTTGGAACGTATATTTAATAAATCGGTAAGGATTTATTTAATTGGTTTGAATGAACCATTTTGAAATGAAAGTGTATCCTCCCTGGAAAGCCGAATAAAATTTCTGAATAGCTTTGAAAAAATATATTATTCATATATATAAATTTCTAGTATTGGTATTGAAAAGGATACTTTGAAGAAATTTACCTCTTAAATTATTTTAAATCCTTTGAGTAAAGATTTATTAAATGGTTTATAGAAATGATTATTTCTAAGATTTAATCAGTAATTGTTTTAGAAAATAGTTATTTAAATAGTTATACTCTATTTACTAATTTTATGTTGAAAAATCAGTTTGGGTTTAAGTTTATACAATATAGGTATAATATTTTATAACTAATATTTTAAGTAAAGTGTTTAAAGAAAAATAGTTTTATTTAAAAGTGTTTTCCAGATATATTTTTGGATAAGAAATTTTCAATTATTTTGAAATATTTGAACTCGGCAGATTTCCAGTGAAAATGAATAACTATTTGTAAGTGTTTTCCGCTTAAGGAAAATGATTTTAAATTTAATTTCAAGAGTTTTAAAGGTGAAAATTGATTTGAAATTTGTTTTCAAACGGTTGAAGTGTGGAAATTATATCTTGTAAAGTATTTTTGAAAATAAATAATTTGGGAAATTATTTGAAATCAGGTGATGTTGTGAATATTGATTGATAGTTAAATAACCGACTATCAATATTGACCCTTAAATGGCTATTTGTTGTGAATTGGTTGAAATTGAATGCTACACTTATTTTTAAAAATATTACGTTCACTATTTGGATTAGCCGGGAGAGGACCTTTGTGTCATATAACCCATTCCGAATAAGTGATACGACGTAATGGATAGCATTGAAGACCGGCGGTGAAGACCGGGTATTTGTGAAAACGATAGGATGACCTATCGATTGTCTCTGCACCGTTAGCTACGGTATGGAGATTTCCTTTGTGATGGGAAATTCGATCGGGATTGTGAATACCCGTGATTACTAGGGCTTCTTTGGAAGTGCCTTCGGTTCTGTTCGAACCCGGAACAGACTTGTATGGTTACGTGTCTGACATTACATTTTGAGATATAAAGCATATTTATTTCAAATACATCTCTGTTGGTGGCGGAGAATTTATTCTCTTAGCTTAACACCCTTCTCTGAGACGTACGAGCTCAGAGGTTTTGTAGTTGAAGGTTATCAGCGATATACTCCCAATTTGGTAATGTGGCATGCTCAGTGTTGTTGTGTGATGATTATTTATTGATCATTTGTTGATCAAAGCATGGCTTTGTGCCTAGCTTTGTGGACGAGACTTCGTCAGGCCTCACACCCCGGAAATGGTCAAAACAGGAATATGCGGCAAGGTTATGAGGGTCGCTCCCTTAGGGTATGTCATTTCCTTCTGGAAAAGGGTGGTGTCAGGTATGGAGCCCTGATGCTTAACCTATATGGTTGCTCCAATCTCATTTTCTGTGTGGTTGTTGCTTTGTGATAGAGGGCCCTCGGATAAAGGTCCCAAAGGACCAGGGAGTGGCATACTCGAGCAGTAGTTACCTAGTTACAGAGGTAACCCGGCCTTGTGTTGGCAGAGATTCGGTTAGGTTCTCGGGACGTCCCGCCAGAGGAGATCCCATGTGGCAGTAGGAAGTTCCTTAGCCTGATCATTTGTTGGAAATCCATTCATCAATACGAGCCTTGTACGGTTTTAGTTGTATAACCTGCCATTCACTTATGGTGGTCGCCACTGTTTGGATGGTAGCTATAGTAGGCATAGTTCGAAATGTCTATGCTGGCTAAGATTTATATTCTATGTTCAAAATGCTTTTCCTGCACTTTTCACTTATAGAAATAATATCAAAGAAATTCTCTCGTATCAAGCATGTTTGACTATCATAAGGAGAAATCTCCTCCAATTATGCGTTTGCATTGTGTATGTGGCGGGAGGCCTTATGGTAGTTTCATTTTCCAAAAGATTGCGGATATTTTTCACTTCCCTTGTTGTTGTTGTTTTAAAAATAAATAACTGCTTTAGTTCTCACACCAGTCCCATGACTGACCGGGAGTTTATTGTTCCCTTCCTAAACTCTGGGTGCCCATCAATTTCCACACGGGCAGCCTAGAAACAGGTTATCAAGTTATCAGGTTATTCTGGATTTAGGAGTGCTATGGAGCTCAGGAGGCGAGCTGGATGGCGAGACGTACCACTTATATATGATATTATCTTTTCCGCTATATAATTCACTTGTAAGGACGAATTCATATAATTGTCCAGTTGTGTTGTATACTGTTGTTGTACACTCTGATGATAATGTAATGTATTAACTGATATAGTTCTTTGTTTTAAAGATTATTCATTTATCTATCATATGTTGTACCGCCGACTGTGAGATTCTGATATTGTTTCTGTTGCTTTTCTTTCTTTCTTCTTCTATCTTTTTCTTCTACCTCTTCTTTTTAACCATCATGGTTCGGTTCAACGGCATTTGACTGCTCGGCAGTTGATACAGTGGACGTATTGATGTCAACTTTCGGAAGTCGAAGAATCGGGTCCTGACACTAGGAGAGCTGGAGTCAACGATGCGAGAAAGAGGATCGACTTTGGTAGGAGTTTCCTTAGGTAAAACATGAGGAGCTTCGACGGACGGACTCTTCAGAAACTCCCCAACATTAATAGTTTCCCCTCCGACCCGCGGTGGAAATCAAGGGCCGCAACTACTTTGGCTTTCTTTAGAGGAGGTTCCACTATAGTCGTTTTAATTAATTTCCTTTTAGCATCCATCTTAGATATGACAATTGCATGAGAAATTGATGGTGCATGAGAAATCGAAGAGAAGGAGCGAAACCACTAGTGGGTTATTCCACTTGAGAAGAAATTGAAGAGAATTCAAACAGATCATAAGTCAGCGGAATAATTTGAAAAATAACACAGTAATACATAACAAGTGCAACATTTATAACTTACTAGAGTGGTCAGCATAGATGGGTGGCATTAGGGAGAAGTTTGACGGTTCTCCCAAAGAAAGGAAGCGTTTGCTTTGGGAGGTGCGTTGGACTGAAGGAGGTTGGCCAAGGATCCTTTGGCCCACAAATAGAAGGGAGTGCTTTCGTAGATTTGTTGGATTTAGCAATGTTATTCTACTCCCAGTCCCGCTTCAAGCTGTGATTAGAGACTCTACTGTTCTCTTATCCTCCTCATTTAGGTTTTTAGCAGAGGCACCTGACAAAAGCCAAGACCGGGAAAGAAAAGTAACTAGACGGAAGGAAAGTAATAAAATCTGAGCTTACGAGGAGTAGAGAAAGTGACGCTAACATTTGGGAAGCATCTAACGAAGAAGAACTGACTTTCCCAGTCTCTAAACTTGTTTGCTCCCACAGAGATCAATTTCTTAGGAGGGTTGGCCCTAAAGATTTGATTGTTAAGGTTGCTAACCTTAACTAACTGGACAATATGATTAAGAACTTCAGCATTCATGAAGAAAAGGCTAGACTCCAAGGCCATCAACGCTAGAGACAAAAGATAAGTATATACATTTGGCGACATCTGAATCGAAGCAATTCCTAGATGAGGTAGGAACCTAGACAAGAATTTTCGAAAATGAAAGAAAACCTCCATGCCATATGTGTAGTAGTGTAAGCAACGAACTCTTCAATAGGGCTGTTGATGGTGTCATTTTCTATAGGGATTGCTTCCACTTCTGTAATTCCAAAGTCATTAAGAATGGCATCCACTTCATCCTGAGTGGATATTAGGGAGTGCTTGGAAGAAGCTTCATCTTTCTTTGGAGAACTCATAATTTTGCCAGGTGAAAACGTTTTAGTTAGAAATTATATTTTGTTATGAAGTTAACATTCTTTCAAGGATTAATAGAAACCTCTACAACAATTTGAACATCAAACAAAACATGAAACTTTAAATTCTTGAAAGAATTTTAAACTTAAAATGAGACTTATCGAGCTTTCAACATAGTCGAAAGGAATATAAAAGTTAATGCATAACAAAAACCTCTCAACAATGTCGAAGGCCCAGATATAAGCATTTTCTAAGCTTTCGACAGGGGTTGAAAGGGAGGGTTGAAGTGTATATCCAACCGACACTCTTCAACAATGTCGAAAGCCCAGTAGGAACTTTGTTATAAGAAAGGAATAGTTAAAACCAACATAAAAATTTGAACAAAATATACACTACCAATGTTTAGTAAACAATAGGGGAGACTCTCCGACACTGTTGAAACCCATTACCTTAGTTTTTCTAAAAGAATGTTAATGTTGTCGAAACCTCATGTGCCAACAAAGTCGAAAGGTTTCGAGTTTGAATTAATGGACGTTTCGATGGCGTTGGAAGAGAGAATGATTAAACCCAGTTAGTTATAAAAGGTTTCAACAGAGATGAGAAGTGGTGTATGGCTTCGAAGTATAACAAAAATAAAAATTAAATCAACATAGCAGGTTTCAACTAAGTTGAAGACAGTAGGTTTCGTCTGAGTCAAAACGTTTGATTTGCAACTTATACAAAGTGTATTTTCTTTAATCCCCATTTACAAAAATATATTTTTAACTTAAACAAGTAAGGAATATGTGTGTTCTAATGGTGTCGAAACGTATGCAATAAAACTTATGCTTTCGAAAGAGAGAATTGTAATAGCCAACTTCTTTAAAAGTTGTATGGATATGCTAAACACAAAGTTGCTTTGGAAAAAGATGACTACATGCTACTTAGGTCAAAAGAAGCACCACGTTACCTTTCGACCCTGTCGATAGAGGCTAAGAAAGAAAAATGAAAGTTGTCGCCTTAATCCCTTTCGAAGGGGTAGAAAGGTAAATTTGTGGCGCCAATTTTTGATTCGTACAATTCAAAACTTCTAGGCGAAGCAAGTAGAGAACTCCTTCTTCCCCAAACACGATTTCGATCCAAAAATTTAAAAACCATCAAACAAATGGATTTAAGCACAAATCAATTATTTAAATTGTGAAATCTTTGAGATAAACGTTTAAATTCTCTAAAAAATGATAACGTTAAAATCTGAATCGGATGGGATCAAAATGATAATTAAGAAAATTTAATCAAATGTAACCGCAAAATTAATTTGAATGATACTTTCAAACAAATAATAACTTAAGCAATTTCAAGCAAATTTAAGCAAAAATTAAAAATCCAAACTGGAAAGTTGGTGAAATTGAGATCTGCTGCAAAATAAAGAAGGGAAAGATTCGTGAAATAAGAAAACATAAACTTACTTTAAATCTGGATTTCTGATCGTGAAAAGCAAAGACTATTGGAAAATTTGGGAACTTTGATTTTTCTTAAAAATGATTTCATTTTTAGGTAAATGAAAGAAGAGGAGAGAAGAACGAAATTTATAAGAAAAGTCAGCAAAGATGGCGAGCCGTCTGATTAGATTTAAATGGATGATCAGATTCATGTGGGAATACAGAAAGGCGGAAAATGTCAAGATTTCCAAGAAGATTGACTTTAAAATTCAAACGCATCCCTTCGTAATGGAGGGGCAAATGCTACACCAAATATCCCTTCGGGCATGTCGAAATCCTATTGAATAGATGGCAAAGAAGATCAAGAGAGAAAAGCACCAGTAAGACCTTTCGAAGGAGTCGAAGGGATGCAACAGCCAAAAATTTTAACAATCAATACCTTTCGAAGGGGTAGAAAGGGTTGAAAGTACCCTTCCACTTCAATAAACACCTTTTATAGCAGGTGCTTCCACGGGCATGAAAACCTTTTGAAGGAGTTAAAGAAGTAGCTTTCGAAGGTAATGCATAACAACCTTTCATATGCACGCCAAACCTTTCGAAACCAAAGGTTTCGCCTTCATTACAATGATCGGAACAACCCTTTTAAAAGCCAAACCAAGCCTTTCGAACCGAACAAAGCCATTGATATCCAAGGAAGATTCGAGTCAAGTCGCAAGCATATGTTTGGATGTTACAAACAGCATCGAAACCATCACCGGTTCAACATCTTCGAAGCCCTTGGAAACATCCCATCAACAGAGTCGAAGGCTGATACAAAGCAACATAAAGAAGAGAAGGCGCAATCACCCTTTTCGATGAAGACAAAGGTATTCGAGCCCAATCAAAAGCATCGCAGATGGAAGTGAAGTGCAGAAGGAGTCAGAAGGCATCTGAAGCCACCTTTCGAATAGGTTGAAAGCATTGGGTCGAAAGGTGCCGACCCGCTCTTATACATAAGACCCAAGGGGTCTGGTTTTGGGGAGGGGAACTTAGTCAATCTACTCTTGTATTTTAATAATTCTAAAATGTTGTAAACCCTAATTTGTAAATTGAATTGGGGGAAATTTGATCAATGAAGGATTTGTTGAGTTAGGAAAGGGAAGTCTCCAATATTCTTAGTACATTGCTATTTCGAAAGTTTTTATCAGATCTAATCATGTCTTAAAGGTGCCGACCACATCGAAAGGCCTCTTCTGACTTGGTCAAAACCTCTACATCTGCAAGTAATTCCACTTATTATCTTCAGGCCACCAATCAATGGACTTCCGCCTCCAAGTGGTTCGAAACCAAAACCCAGGATAGTTTTACCTCAAATTCCCTATCGAACTTAAGACATTAAAGACTCCAACTTTCAACAAGGTCGAAACCGTTCAAGTCTGATCATAACATTAAATCCTAGAGCCATCAGTTAGGCTTTCGTATCTATTTCGAAAGGACTGTTTCGAAGGAGTTATCAAGATACTCCATCCAGATCGAAAGGTTGAGAAGAAAGGAATTTGTGCTTTTCGACTGGATCGACAGATTAATAAGGGAAAGCTATCATAACAAGAACCAATTTAAAAGGGTAAACTAAAATGATTATCCACATCTTACCTTTTTCCACTTGACCAAAAGAGATAAAAAAGGACTAATCTCATCCTAAAAGCAAAATTGGGGCGTTGACAAGTTTTCTTGTTAACACATATCATTTATGGATTTTCTATTAAATATACTTTTACTTAAATTAATTAATTAATATAACACATTATATTAAGTACATAATGGAAAGAAACACCTTTTGTTTTGAACAAGATTGGTTATTGAGTTAGATTTATTTAACAAATTACATAAATGCCCTTAGGGCTTACCTCTAACTCTATCAGCATGATGGTTTAGAAGTAATTAATCCAGTTTTGTGGAATAAGGCTACAAACACTATGCACATGGAAAATATAATTAGCTCCAAAACCTCCATATGGAAGCAATGGTTTAGCAAGCATTATATTGGTAGCAAAGATTATTAGACATTGAAAAAAAGCAAAATATCAATTAGGTTTCGAGAAGCATCCTTGGGACCATAGATAGCTTAAAGCATGTAATTCAACCATCAATATGTCCCAACTCCACCATATCATTATGGAACTCCCCTTTGGTCTCTAGCGGGCTTGTTTTCAAGGATCGTCTCTCATATATCGAATTTCCTCAAACTAGAGTACTTAAGCATGACAAAATAGTAGATTATATTTATGGTAGAGCCATCCACCCACCATATTCTAGTAGTCAAAGAGTGAAGCGATTATGAAGGTTAGTAGAAAACGAATACCGATTCAAAGTGATCATGACTCTTGGATATGAGAATTCCGTTCCTACTCATCACTCGAGTAAACATGCTTACTATCAGATTTCTTGTGATGTCCAGGAAATTTGGGCAATATTTATTTAATAATTTCATTAATAATTATTTTAAAATGTGAAATATTGATTTAATAATCTAATTCAAACATAATTTATCTTTTGAAAATTTATAATTATTTAGTTTGATAAATGATATTCTTTTCAAAATTTATAATAATGATAATTTAATTTGAGAATCTTATTGTTTTCAAATGTTAAAAATATTTAAATGATAAAAATATCTTTCTAAGCTTATTTAAAGATATTTTATTTACAATGTGTATATGTGTATACTTTGTAAATAGAGGATTTGATTTAAATTTAAATTTAAATTTAATAAGTATATTTTCAAATTATTTTATATATATAAATGTGTAAATTGTAAATTGGTTAATTTGATTTAAATTAGTATTGAAAACTTTTCAAAAGTTTGTTTTAAAAGTCTATCTTATATTTTCAAAAGAAATATAAGTAAATATTTATTTTGTTTATATAAATATATAATAGTTTAAATAGTATTTTATAATAAAAGTTTATTTTGTTTTATTTTAAGAATTGTTTTTCTTTTGAAATAAGATTTAGTTTATTTATATTAAAGTATAATATTTTGGTTTGAAAACTTTGGAATAAAATTGAATTTAATATTCAATTCTTTTTAAACTTTTCTCTTTTGAAATTTATTTTTAAAAACATCTTTTTAAATTATTCAAGTAAACATTAAGATGTGTAATTTTATAAAAGTAATTTACATGCATTTATTTAAAGACTAATTGTAAATAAAACATTTAAAACATCTTAAAATAAATTAGAAATTGTTTTAGGAAGAATTTAAATAAATTCATAAATTGGGAAATTTCGTTTAACATTAAAATGCATATGTGTTAAACTCTTAATAAATAAAGAAGACACCTGTACTTAATCTATAACATTAGTTAACAAGTGGCATTGTTTTAAAAAACTTTTTATTTAAAATATATTAATAAGAAACTTAGCAATGCATTTCGTTAAAAAACCATTGTCTTCAAAATGAATCTGAAAATCAGATTTAAAGGAAATTTCAAAACAAATCCTACAAACAAAATTCAATAGTTCAATCTTCAAATCTGAAAAACCAATTCTTGTTCAAAATCTACAACCCAAATTCAATCAAAATTCTGCAAAACCCAAATCTGCAAACCAAAACTGTCTAAAATCTGCAAAAGAAAACACAAATACAAATTCTGTTTAAATCTATAATATGTAAAGACTCAACTTCAACTCAAACTCAAGCATATGAAGATGGGTCTGCATGCAGTTTCAAAAACCTACAAACAACGAGTAAAAGCATCATCAACTAGAAAATGCAGTTTTAATTCAACATCAGCGGCAGATTCAACTTTCAAATGCAGCTTCAAATCAAGTTCCAGGAAATATGAAATTTTCATCTGGAATTGTTCTCTGCATCTTCAATTAAAAGGTGAGTAAGCTTCTATTTTTAAAAATAGTTTTCTTTAAAAATCAAAGCTAAACATAATTTACAAAACTCAGGTTCTAATTCACAGAAATCAAAATCTGTTATAGATAAAACTGTTCTGTTTAAAAGAAAAATGAGTAACCTCACCATGCAAAAAGCTTATGATATATGTGCATATGAATTGGAAGAAATAAGTATGCTGTGATGATTTCATATTGATGACTGTTCTGTATGTACATATATGAATATGTTTATATGTTGCTGATTGCCTGTGTCTGCATATCTAATTAGTTTGTAAACTAAGATTTTCTTTAATAGAAATTCTTTATCACTAGAATTGATTTCAGTTAGAAATTTTTGTGTAGACAAAATATGTTTGTTTGGTATAAATTTAGATTTATAAATTATAAGTTAGTTTAGTAAAAATCTGTTGCCTCTGAAGACCACAAAAATCAATCATCATTGAAATAAAACAAATACCAAACATCTTAAATCAATAAAGCAGTTTTGTAACTTGAATGCATGTTTGAAAACATGAAATTTAAAACAAATTTCATATTTTTAAATTTACTGTGGAGTTAGTATTTATGTTTTGAGAAAAATTGGAGTTTTTGGGTTTGTTTGATGATCTAGTGGATTTTGGAGGCCGTGGGTCTTTCTGGAGGTGGAATACAGATGGAGAGGTAGGGGAAAAATGTCAGAAGTTTTGTCAGTGAGTGGTGGCGATGGCAGTTGTGGTTTTCCCGGTTCTAGCCCTAGTTTGGAGTGGTCGGGGTTTTGGTAGCTTTTTTATTTCTGTGATGCATCGAGTGAGGTAGGGTTTTGGGAAGTTGCAGAGGGAAGGAAGAAGGAACTATGGCCGAAGTCGTATCGATCATGATGGTCGGAGTTAGGTTTTCTAGCCGTTGACAGGTTTGGAGTGATGCAGTATTAAGGTTTCCAGGTTGCATTGCTATCTCGAATTTGATTTCGAGCTAATGGGGTAACTCTGATGGTCGAAATCACGATGGAGGTTGGTCTGCGACTTGGTGGAGGGGAAATTGATGGCTGTAGATGGCCGGAGTGCCGGTGCATATGCACCGTGCACATTTGGTTCTGGTGAACTACTTGTTGGGTTGGTGTAGGAAGATGGCTCGAGTATTATTCGGATGGAACAAGCTGTTAACTCGAAGCTTGTAGGTTGATAACTTGAAGTAATATTTTGAGGTCTCGGGTTAGAGATTGGTTTCAGATTGTAAAACCTGAAAATATGTGGTTTTGAAAATTTAAATGGAATTCAAGTTTTTGAGCAGAATTTCAATAGGGGTTTTCAAATGCAAAGTTTAAAATCTGAATTCAGATGAACTTTTGAATTCAAAGTTTTAAAAATTAAAATTTTGAATTTTAAGCATGATTTAAATTGAGTTTTGAAATCAAGTCTAAATTTAGTTTTCAGGTTTATTTTGAACCAGATTAAATTCAAAACAGTTTTGTAAATTTGAAATATTGAACAAGTTTAAAATGTTTTGAAGTAGATTTAGAAAATAAATTTGATTTCAAATAAAGGTTTAAACTTGGAAGAATTCTTTTCTTTAATATTGAATTAAAGTTATGAAATGTTTAAACTTAAATTTGAAAAGTTATATAATCAGATTATTTTAAGCTTGAATTTCTAAAATAAAAATTTGTTAGTAATTTAGTTTTGAACTTTCTTATATAAATATCTTTTATAAGTAATGAATGATTCTTTATTATTATTTTAAGGTTTATAAATTTATTTAAATTTAGATAAATGTTTAAATAGTTAATCATTTTGAAATCTTAAATTTTAAAATGAAATTTGAATTTAATTTAGAAATGTATTGTTTTAAATACATTTGAAGGTTAATGAAGTCATTAATAAGTAAATAAATTATTTTTAAAAATAATTAAGGAATTTATTTATTTGATTTTAAATAATGGTTTAGATTAATTTTTAATTAAAGATGATTAATAAAGATTAATCTAAGATAAATTTCTTAAGTAGGTAATTTAAGGTAATGTTGTTAATTAATGATAATTATCTAAGGATAATTAAGTAATTAATTAATGTGATTAATTTTAATAATTAATTAGATTAATTAATTTAAGGTAATTAATTTTAAATTGTTAAGTCTAATTACTTGATAAAAGTAATTAAAGGATTAAGTACTTATTGTAATTTATTTTAGTAATGTGATTTGTTAAGTTAATTAATTTTCTTTAATTAATTTAAGTAAATCATTTGATGGTTTAATAAGTGTAGTTACTTAACTTAATAAATGGAGAAGGATTACTTAGAGAAGTAATAAGTGATAATTACTGGAATGCAATTAGTGGAAAATGATTTTTAATAAAGTAATTTTGGTAATTACTTTTGTAATTAATCAAGGGATTAATTAATGGAGATAATTAATTATGACGATAATTAATTTGTTAATGAGTAGTTAAGGACAGTTAATTACTCGATTAATATTAATCAAGGGTGATTAATAATTGTATTTTTAAAAATTTAGATTAAGTACTAAATGTAATTAATTTTAAATAAAGTAATTAATTTAAATATAAATTAGAATTAATGATGTAATTAAGAATTGTTTAATTAATAAATAATTAATTATTAAGTGATTAATTAAGGATAAATGTAATTAATTATAGTTAATTAATGAAGTAACTAAATATTAATTACTTATGATTAAGGTTAATTAATTTGTGAAATTAATTAAAGACTAATTACTTATTGTAATTAGAGAATGATTAATCAGTTGTTTTAAATCAAGTTGAATACTTAGTGGATGATTAATTAACTAGGTTAATTAATTAATGGATATTAAGCAGGATTTATAGATGGGATAATTAATTCAATTTATTTTCAATTAATTAGAGATAGAAGTAATTAATTTAATTCATTTTAAATTAATTATAGATGATGGTTAATAAATCTTTGTTTATGGATGATATTGATTGGATGGATGTGATCTCAGTAATGAGATGAGTAGTATCTGTATGATATGGATGCTTAGATAAAGTATGATAATATGGATTATCTGGTTGTGATGATTATCTGTTTGTGATGATGATACAGATTATCTGTTTATGATGAGAATGTGATTATCTATAGTGATATGTGAAATATCTATCTATATGTAAATAGATAAAAATGAATTGAATTAATTATTCCAATTAAATTCACTTGGACATTAAGATGGCGTTTGGATTTCGATGAGACCAGGATCGGATTTCCAAATTTGGAATTTTGAAAACCACATCGATCCAAATTAAACGTTAGGTCGTGAATCTCAAGTGAAGAGTGAAGACTCGAGGTGTAAGGACTATTCGTCATTATAACTCTGAGGGTGATTCCGTGATGAGTTCGACGGAAATAGTAATTACAGGTTCGAGATGGTGATTCAGAGTGCAAGGGCTATGGTCGTTGACTCTGAGGGTGATTCCAAAATGAGTGCAACGAGATAGTGCCTTCGGTTTCATTCGAACCCGGAACGAACTTGTATGGATTGAATGCTTTAAGAACATCGTCAGGTGGACGATGAGCATTCTAAGATAGATATATTCTATAAAGGTAATCGTAGCCTCAAGCCTCATCAACCGGGAATGGCTAAAACAGGGGAGGTGCAGCAAAGCTTCGTGGGTAGCCCCCACTGGAGAGTGAGATTTACCCCTGTCTGGATGTCCCTTTTTATTTCGGTTGTGTAGGGCGATTGCTAGCTAGAATCGCCGGGGTGGTCTTGTTCAGAACTGTTCAGTAAGGAATGGTTCCATCCTTGTGTTGCAGGGAAGCGGGCGTACTCCTCGGTACGGTGATCTAGGCCACGTACTGTGATGGGCGGTACCTCAATAGCCCTGCCATTGATGGAATCCAAAATCCAATAAGCGCCTGTACGGTTTTGATTGTACCCAATTATGTTGGAACGTGAGATGTAAGAATTCCAGCTATTTATGTATTTTATTTTGAAAACCCAAGACACTATTATAATATCACTGGATTTCCTATCAAACGTTTTGGTTAGCGTAAAGTAAAAACTTTTCCATGTTTATGTGTGGGAAGTCTTACGTGATATCTTTTGTTTTCAAAGGATTTTCAAAGTTAAGCAACTTTTAAACCCGTTTACTCACACCAGACCCCTATCTGACCCGAGTGTTTATTTTCTGTTTTATTAAACTCTTGGGTACTCATATTTCGTATGAGTAGTCAAGTGATTCAGGATTGCCTTGACGAGATCTGGAGGAGATAATAGAGCAGTAGGCTTCGACGTGTAGATATATATATAGTAGTTCCGCTGTGTTTGAGTTGTATCTGTTCTCTCTGATGTACTTGAATTGTAATTGCTAGACAGATGTTTATAATTGTCTAATTTGTGTTGTATTAACTGTAAAACTCTGATGTATATGATACTACGTAATGTTTTATGTGATATAATATAATTTATTCGTTCCGCTGTGAGATTCTGATGTTGTCTGTTTCTTTCTTTTCTATCTTTTCTCTTTTCTATCCCTTTCTTTCTTCTTAATGATGCATCTTTCTATGGAATGAAAGGCGGGTCGTTACATTTCTATTCCAATTAACATGTTCATCGATCCATGGTTCAAGAGAACATGGGAAAGCTCCAGGAATCAAAGAATTTTTTCTATGTGGAGAGTGTTATTGTGATGTTGACTTAAGACATACAATGTTACTCGGGGTTGTTAAATAAGTTGAGTTGTGTGTTATGTGATCAGACTAATGAAACTACTTCTCATCTTTGCTTCAAATGTTTAAAGCTAACAAGATTTGGAGCATAGGTTATAACAACCCATCTATTGACAATATGGAGGAATGACATGATATTTTTCAAGTAATCATATGGAAAAACTATAAGTCTAGAAGTATGCTACCGTCTCTCAAGGTAACAATCACTAAAATATCAAAAGATAGAAACGTTAGGTAGTTTGAAATGAAGAAGAGGATGAACGAGGAAATATTTTGGGATGAATTCAAATCATCAAAATGAAAAGGTTAATATGGGGGACATAGAGATAAATACTACTAATGATAGGAATGTATTTAATTGATGGTTTGGATTTTGTTTTTAGCATTCAAGCCTTTTGTATGAACCATTTCTTTATTTTATATAATGAGGTAAGGGTCCCTAATAAAAACTGTCTAGTTTCAAAATAAAATAATTAAATAAATTTGAATCTCGTATAAAGTAGGAGCTTAGGACAGTTGTCCCATGGTTTAGGGCCAACCATCAACCATGTCTAAGAGTTATGTATTTTGATATCTTCAATGAATGCCATTATAGTAGCGGGGTCGTAGATTTCCTTACCTTATCATGTCATATATACTAAGCTAACTACCCCAATAAATTAGTTTTAAAAAGATATGCAAGCAACTAATATTTACTTATAAAGACTACTATTCAATCAATCAAAATAATCGATAGAAGTAATAAAATGGAATGATAAAACAATGTGCCATTCTTTGTTAACTAGGAACTGAACGATAAAAGTTTGGGATTAGTTGGAATGGTTGGATATAACAAAATTCAAGCATTGTCCATTCAAGGTTAGGTTCAACACAAAGCAAACTATTTGCAAGAACATATCAAAAATTTTCAGACTACATGGCGTAAAATCCAAATACAGAGACGATCTTAATCATTAAGATAGAGTAATATGTGAAGAGTGAGAGTAAACTTACCAACCACCGCAAAGGGTGGCATTAATGTTGATTGTCTAATCATATGTACGACGTCCTGCCTCCATTGAGCCTTAGTTCCGACTGTCTCACCTATATTAATCACATAGTTTTTCTCCCTTACATTGTTATTATAGATTTTGAATAGTGCTAATTGAATGCACAAAGATCAATTCAAATGAAGATCCATAACCAAACCTGCAAAATAAGTATCATTTCATGTATTAGTCACTTGTAGTGAAAAGTAGGCAAAAGATGATGAAGTGTGTTACTTATATGCTATTCCAAGTCATAGGAAGCCTTTGGAAGAAAAAAAAAATCCATGACTGATCTGCTTAGATTTTCTTAGATCTGAACTTGATCAACTCGGATCTAAGGTGATGAGTGTAACAACCCGCGTCTTATTGAGTTCAAATTTCGATTAAATCAAAACTCAAGTCCATTGGGGTATTGGTCGTTGGTTATGGTAACCTGTAATAAACACAAGCATATCAAAGAGAAATCGATATAAACTCACAAAAAAATTGAAAATAATAATAATAAAACATATGTACTGACTAAGGCTACTACCTTGAATCAATATTATTCCTTGGATGTCTAATTTCCTCATCAGTGCTGAGCACGAATACGAAGACTTCTTCATCTATTATTTATGTCTTACTCCAATAGCATGTTCTTCTAAATCTACCTTATGGGTAGTAATTAAGGGGGGGTCAGAAGAACATCATGGTGATTTAAAAATTACATACTTTATACGTAACATTAGGTTATGCCGATTGATTTCCATTTAAGTACTAGGTCTATTAGTTATGACTAATCCATTAAGTCTTATATGTGTGTGTACGATATGTACGCCTCCTACGAGGTATAATTATAGGGGCATTTCACTATAAGGACAAACTTTGCAGTCCAATTAATTTCTAGGACACACATCTACATAAATTAATTTCAAGGCCAAAGTCAGCAGAATAATTAGTTTTAAGGACAAAGTCAGCAGTCCAATTACTTTCAAGGACATAATTTCATAGGTTTTTAGGCCTTAGAAACTAATTATTTTGCATTTTGTCCTCAAAAGTAATTATTTCAGTTGTATGTCCTAGAAACTAATTGCACTTACTAAAGAGGCCCTTGTGGCTAATTTCCACATTTTACTATCCAAAAAACCCTACCACTTAATACTTCTTAAATAGGAAGGAGGCAGACTCAACGGCCATTTAATACCTCAGTCCTTGAAGTGGGAGATCGACAACATAACACTAGTCAATCCGTTCTAGCTACAAAGACTGATGACCCTATGTATACGGCTTTATAGTTTAATTGTTGTTCTACTAATGCATCTCAAATACTCATTTAAGGGTTAACTAGCCTACCTCCAATGAA
This sequence comes from Allium cepa, assembly GCA_030765085.1. NCBI lineage: Eukaryota > Viridiplantae > Streptophyta > Magnoliopsida > Asparagales > Amaryllidaceae > Allium > Allium cepa. The sequence goes on from CM060935.1 coordinate 939,009,859, forward strand.
CAAATTTTTGTTTAATCATCTACTTTGAGGTCTACACATCTTCCATACGGATTCTATACTAGTAGGATGCAAAATTTATCAGGGCATAACTCAATTTAGTGCTACCGCTTGCTCGGGGCTACTAGTGGTTAAAGCCTTTATGCCAGACCTACTAGTAAATATCGATATAAAATACTAACATAGCCTGCCGACCTTGTACAGCTGACATCAAATGTAGACTAACATAAGTAAGTCAAGGACAATTCCCCTTTAGTTACTTAATACCTCTTATTGGAAGTGAAGCGGACCTCATTTCCACAAAAGTACTAGGCCATTTAATACTTCAAATCCGAGGTGAACCCTCGGTATATTTCCCCAACCTATCCGTAATGCAAATCACTTCCCCATGAGTTCTGTAATTGGAGATGTCCTACATCAGTAGTAAGTATACACAACTATTGGTAGCCTCAAGGTGAAGGGTAGACTTCTATTGTGTAACTCTACTGACCTCGCATCTTAATTTACTAAACCAAACCAATCACCCAATGCCTAAGTGCTGGGCTAGGCCCGCTAATTCATGCTCATTTTAAATGTATAATTGAAGTTATATAATTTCCTACTATGAAAGTTATATTGCCTTTTATGTATATCTTTAATAGTATTAATTATTACCTGTTCGCTATGTAATTATCCTATTTTCTACGCTTAGGATTTGGTTACCTTGTTTCCTTCTTTTTCTAATAAATGTCCATTGTCCATAATAATTGGCCATTAACGTTCAAATTAGATAATCTCTAATGATATTTATTTATGCATTCCAAAATTCATCTATTATGCCTATCCAATTTCCCTATAAATGCTTTTAATTTTTGCCAGTCGTTATTTAATTCCTTTAGCACTTTATTAGCCATAAATTTATTGCACGTTAAATTTGTAGTTATTATCCATAAATTTTGAAATTACTATTCCTTCCTTTTTTAACCCCATGGTTCAAATAATTATTACATTATTAATAACTAATACGAATATCGTCATGAATTACGTTATATATATGTGTGTGTGTGTGTGTGTGTGTATTAATCATTAGGTGTGGTTATATGTCTATATTACCTATTTTTAACCATTAATTACTAAACTAGAATGTCCCTTTCCATGTTTGAATTTATAAGAGCTATCCTTTCAAAGATTACCATTATAACTTTTCATAAATTACCCAAAAATGAAGCTTTTGCTACGATTGAAATTACAAGGTTTCTTTTATTGAAATAGATATTGTAAACTACAGAGAAGTATATCCATACTTTACAAATCTCTTTCCTTTTTGGTATATTATAATAACCTAGTTTTGAGGTAAATAATAAATCAATACTTATTTAATTAAAATTGTGCTTTTTAGAATTCAATTGGATAATTTGAATTTATTTCAGAATATTAGAACCTTGTAATAAGATAATTAGTGATGATTTTGTAAATGGTAATGAATATTTTATTACGGTAATTATTTAATGATTTAATTAATATAGCGATGGGCATAATAATATGAATAATGGTTTTTGAGAATTAAATATGGAAATAATTCTAGATGATTCTATAATATTGTAGGAAATAATTAAGTATTGTTAACTGAGACATTAATTTGATATCATGTAAAATAGAAAATAGCTTTTGTATAAAAGAAGAAAAATAAGAAGAAAATGAAAGAGAGAACTCAAACTTTAGAAATTGTGTTTCCAAACTTTTCCAAATGAAGACAATTCTATTTCCAGATTCTTTATCTTGTTATACAAAAAGAACCCAAACAATAACATTCACTGATTTTTAGAAAATGGGTTTCACCCCAAACCCTTATATTTTAATCAATAATAAATCAAACTAAATTCCAAAACAAATTTCTGACCCCCAAATTCAAGTGTGTGGCTCTTAGTTTCTATGTATGCTTACTTTAGGAGGTGCTCGGAAATATGCTAAGATGGTGATTTGTTGCATGCAATCATGAACAAGCAGATGAAATAAGATACGTGAGTGGCAGGTGGGTTTTACTACTATGAATATATATATACACCATTATGCCTAAATTGGATCATTTCTTGGCTGCAAAACATTATGGGTATCAACTTAAGTGGAATGGATCGATGAAAGTGGAGGGAGTTGCCTGAAACTGGCGATTAGTTGGCTATGATTGCCAATGACTGATCGATCAATGGTAGTGACCGGTCAAACGGTGGTTGAGTGTCATTGCGAGCACGATTTTTGTGCTTGAGTATTTTGGTCAGTGGTGTCCGTGCATTGTTAATTTAATTATTTTGTTAAGATTTCAATATATTATATAGTATTGAGTTCTATAACTTATTTTCGTAAGTAAAATGAGTTACATATTATATTTACTAACTTTTAATTATTATATAATTGCATCAATGATGGAGAAGTTAATTTAATTATTGTCTATGTGAATAATAAGATTACCATAAGGTCTATTTCATGTTAATTTATGCACATCCACTCATTGTTCATTTATGAATATTTACATTCTTTTACGCACTGAAAATCATGTAAATGATTTTATTAAGAATCGATTTAGTTATTTATAATTCTAACTAATAAATTTGGATTACCTATTGTATAGTTATTTTGTGTAATCCTTAATGTGTATTGATTTTGAATAGATGAAATGATTTTATACGAAATGTATAGTTTTAAATCTATTTTGAATGTGTATTTACTATCCATCTTTTAATATTTGCTTTGTGATATAAAATTATATGTTGGGAATGATTTAATCTTAAGCATTGACTTGTTTATTGTATACTTATTTGAGTAATCTACTTTTATATTCTATTCTGATATTTATATTCTTGTTTAATTATATAAAGGTTATATAAATGATTCACCGTACAGAAGGGTTTGATTGATGTTTTAATATGATATAGTGATGACAACTTTTTATGTCATTTTATGTTGTTTTATTCTGTGTGACGAGAAATTAGAATAAATGGTTCAGTGATACTGTCTGTTATGGGACTTTCAGCAACACTTTACTGGTTACTCTTTATACTCATTATATAGAGTAAAGAAGGGCGAGTATGATGTTTGATCATAGAATAAAGGGACTAGTAACATGCGATGGTATGAGATATTGTTGTGTTATTTATTCAGTTATTCTTTTGCTCGTCGACGACACTCAGTATTGGGTTTGTTGTATGTGATACTCATTTCATTGAGTATACTTAAAGTCATATGTTGGCCATTGTATATATTCTATGTGTCTGTCTACCTTTGTCCAGCTCCCTTTTTTCTGGGAGTAAACCAGATTGGCCATAATTCATACTTGCGGCCTGATTGTAGGGTCGCACCCTAAATCTATGACACCTTTGTTTGATATATTATATTTTGTGCGCATCATATGATTTGGTTTGGTGACCTATGGGGTAGGTGCCTTGACATTACAAAGCTTGGGTTAGGTGACCCCAGGGAAGGTACCCTATGCCCTTTTGTTACATCACATAGGCCAGTAGTCTGTTACCTATAGGGGCACAGGGTCATGACCGGGGCCATACATCGATGAACCACAAGTGGATATGTGTCATGATGTCGGTCGAGGTAACTGAAGACTGTAGAAGCAGATCCGGTTAGGTGACCTTAGGCTCCTAAAGCAGGCATACGGCCATCCTTTTGCCATTTGGTTTTCGTTCGTGTGAAGAAATGTTATAGGAATAGATCCAGCTATGTAGAATAAGGCATAATAGACCCTGGACTCCTGGAGCGGGCATATGACCATCAATCTCCTGGTTGGGTTTGGTTCATATGCCTTAGAAAGGCATATATAAGATGATATTATACCTGATACTATGTTCAGAGTATAGTCAACCCCGTATTCTTCTTAGACCGAGAGCTTATTCTTTATAGGTAGACAACCTATTTATCATTGATTATATCTGCATATTGTTACGAGCTGGCTCAAATCTTTCTTATTGACTTTATTGATTTGATGATGATATTTTATAATATGCGATTGAGTGATACATAGGCACTACTTCGTGCTAGCCCAACATACTTAGTGATATCTCATTTATCGTGATTTTTTGGATTTATACGTTAGACATTGGAAATGTATGATTTACTCATTTGTATTGAATTACATGATTTCTGACATAATGTGTTTTAAATGGGTGATAATGTCTTTATATGGATTTGAGATATTTAGGTGATTTAACACCTTAAGGGTTATTCTATATATGTATATATAAATATTTTGATGCATTATCTGATGTATTGAGTATCTTTAGTAGTGATATCATATCATTCTTCCTTGTTTATACTGTATCATCTTATTTATGATCCTTGATTAGACATAGTCAGACCTGTGTGTTATTTTATAATACTTGGCAGTCTGAGACATTTCTAGTAAGGGACGACATAACCAGCTCATATTTATTGGGCTTGGAGGAGTATTATATTAGGATTTTACATGATATTGTATGACATTAGTACATTGTATGTATGTCAAGTCCCGAAAATCCGCCCCGTTAGAAACGACAATAACCACACATGTCCAGCCCAAATGGAGGGGATAACCGGATCCTGATGAGAAAGAAAGAAAGAGAGGAGAGAGAAGAAAAAAGAGGAGAAGAAGAAGAAAAGGAAGAAGAAGAAAGAGAAGACAAAACAGAAGAAACTAAAACAATCATAGAATCTCACATTGCAGTGGAACAATCATATAATATAATGTTAACGATCTTTAATAAACAGAAAATGTAATATACATACATCATCAAAGTACAACAATCAATCTCCAATCATCGGTCTGGATAGTTATAATAACATATTCTTACAATTGCTGATAATTTAAACAACAATGCAATGGAAAATAAACATATACGTGGAATACGACCAGAAGATTACAACTTGTCTACTGATGCTCTAAAGCATCCAGATCTACATCTATAAATATACTCGGTCTGACCCAAGCATTGAAAGGGAAGAATGCCCGGATCAGTCTAGTAAACCTACGTGAGAAAACACATATCAACTAAGTTTATTTAATGTTATAAAAACTTTCCTTTATCAAAACAAAGGTGTATCGTATGACCACGCCCACACATAAACACGGATGGGTTTTTACCTTACAATAACCAAAAAAATTCATATCAAATTCTGTTATATTATAATAGTGTCTAGTATACAAATAATAATACAAATAGCTGAAATTGTTACCATTATTAAATTCCACCATACTAGGCTCTACAAACAAAATGGCAGACATGTAGTGGAGAATGGATTCCATACAAATGACAAGATGAAGGGACTACCTTCTGCCAACAGCTCTATTGGAATGTACCGAGGCCCAACTGATTGTCCTCTACCAACACAAGACCGACCTACCTCTAACTAGATAGTACTGAATATGTCATCATCTCGATTGTTGCCAACCTATCCGAGGGCCCTTGTAGCATACACCCATAATAATTTAAAACTCGAACATCATAAGGGAATTAATATATCTAAAGGGATGATCATATCATAATGGTTGCGAACCACATAGCCTTGCTGCATCTACCCTGTTTCAGTCATTTCCCGGGTGTGAGGCCAAAGGTCACGTTTACATTTCACATAGCACATATCACTTTGAATGCCACATTGCCATTCCTTCAATCACTATTGATGTAACATCCCGTATTTGGAGGTCAAATGCTAAGCGCTATATATGTTGTAATCATTTATAGTATTAACTTTTGGTGACAAAATACATTTATGCTAATAGTATCCATAATATCAGAAGCATATGAATATGAACAAAATCATAGATTTCAAAAACAACATTTTACTGATTACATTTCAAAATAATAATTTATATCCATGTTACATATTCCTATAGTTGTTTTCCAAGTAAAGATCAAATATAATTATACAATAATATGCCAACGGCGATAAATGACGATGCCTCCTTAGTTGATCAGAGTCAATATAGTCATATTTGACTTTATACACACAACATAACTAAAGCAAAACAAACTATAAATCCTAATTAGCTATCCGTCTTCCACATGCTCATCTCTTGAAGCTTTATTCGCCAAAATTACTAAAACCTATATACCTCAACCCTCAGCCCACTCAAATCGATTTTGAGCACCCAAGAGTTTAAAGAGAAACAAAAATTTCGAGTCAGAAAAACATCCTAGTGTGAATAATAGTATACTTCTCGACGAATTTATGTTAAGTGAGATCAGCCGCTTTGCGGAACGGATTTCCCCTCGACAACATCCTTTCAAAACATATCTTTTGCAAATCTTTATCCTGCAACCAAAACTAGTTAAAACTATAAAGCATTATTATTATGTAAACATACATATCAGGTAACAAATGGACTATCTATCCAAACACTATAGTTTTATTTAGCTAACTATTAACCTTTGACTGACTCGGGCCTAACAGACAATATATTAAAATTTATCTAATGTCTATTAGACACTCCTCTTCTGGATGGTCAGTCCTAAATTATCTATTAAATACTTCTCTTCTGGACGATCTATCTCTAACTTAACATCCCCCACGGTTACCTGATCCAAATGGTTTTTCGAGCTCACCAATAACTTATCTATATACAAACATATATTCTTTCTGTGTGTAATTATAATTTTAGTCTTACCTGTGACAAATCTCTACACATTGGAATTTTGGACTAAATTACCTGAGGCTAATAGCTAATGTATAGGGCGCGACCCTATACCAGTCCCATTTGGTACTCTAATATCTGAGTCATTTTACGTAGGAATACCTTCCCAAAATTTTCCTTAAAAACCGTTTCAAAATGATTTAAAACCTATAAGTCAAACTCAAACAAGGAAAATATATAATCTCTATGCTTTACTCAAAATCACATTGCCATGTTAAATATATATATATATATACACACACACTTTACCAAAATTTTAGTTGATGAAAACATTTAAATCTTTGAAAGTACCTTTTCGAATCCATTGAAAGTATCCCTTTCGAAACTGATGAAAATACTTCTTTCTAAACCAAGTAAAACCCTTTATTTAATCTAGGCCGAAAGGCCAAAACCTTCCTTTCGAAACAATTCTCAAAACCCTTTAGAAACCATTGAAAAACCACCCTTTCGAAAGCTTTAAAACTTTAGACATCCTTCTCTTAAAACCTTTAAACATTGCCTTTAGAAACCTTTCCTTTTGATCCTTTCAAAACAACCATAAAAACCTTCTCTTTTGACACCTTCAAAACTATTAGAGAACCACCCCTTCGAAGGCTTTCTTGAGATCTTTTAGAAATCATCAAACCTTTCGGAAGCACTTGGGTTCAATTTAAAACAAGTGGAAAAACACCTTCTGAAACCATTTGAATCATCTCTTTCGAAACCATTGGAGTCTATCATCAACAGAAAAAGGGCAATTTATAATCATTAAGTCAAAAGCCATTCTTTTGAAAGCATTCCTAAGTAATGAAGTGATGGTGTCGAAACCATCCCTTCGAAAGCATTGGAGAAGTGATCAAGTTTAAAGCACAAACAAAGCAATCCTTTCGAAACCAATCTGGATCGAAAGGTAAAAAGTGGCAGTCAGGGGATTCGGCCTAGTCGAAAGCATTTATTTTAAAACAAAGGCGCAACCCAATCGTAACCATTTCTTTAAAACCATTTGACCTGGTTGAAAGCCAACCCAGTCGAAAGCAAGCAGATTTATTTTCATTTAAAAGCGAAATATCATTTCAACCCCTTCGGAACCCCTGGTTTCTACTCAGAGCCTTCGGCCTCTTGTTTCATTCACTACGTAGCAGTTATCTGATACCATGTGCATTCATTTCGATGGAGTCAAAGGCAAAGTAAGGAGGCGAAAGACTGGTACTAAAAGCATCAAAACAGTGAAAAACATGCATATTTGTCCTTTTAAACTATTTATTTGTACCTAACCTGCCTTGTTTGTCAAATTATGATTGGTTGCAAGTTTCTCTTTTCTAAAATTACTTCCAATTTCCAGAAATAACAAATTGAACTATTTACAAAGTACCCCTTCTCCTTTTTATAAATATATAAAACATTTAATCCCCATACCTTAATAACTTTATTATCCATTAAAATACTTAGGAAAATTCTACAAAAATTCCAAAAAATCACCTTTTTTATGTTTTCTAGCATATATAAATTTCAGACCTAAACCATTTATTTAACCGTAAATAATTTCTAACCAAAATAACATTTTTTACTAGAAAATTTATATAAAATTTACAAAAATTTTGCAAATTTTGAAAATTGAAACCCATCTTTAAAATATTATTTCTGGTCTTTATAAAAATTCATAAGGTATTTGAATGCCATTTAATAGGGTTTTCACATTAAAACATATCATAAAATCAATATGAACATGCATAAATCATTAACAAGTATATATAATCATTCCTTCATTTAAAAACATAGCAAAACATTGCAAATAGGTTCGGATTTCATCTTAAAACTAAAAACAAAAGAAATAAGAGATGTATTCATTATTCACTTTAGCTTTAGAGATTAAAGAGATGGAGATGTCAATGGACTTGATTTTATTAAGCTTCTTCCTTAGCTTGTCTTAATATTTCCTCTTGCTCTTGTTAAAGGTAGTCGGCCTTAAGTTTGAAAAATTTTGACGAATGAAAAATGAACATGTATAGGATACATGGCCAAGGGTTTAGGGTATAAGAATAGCCTCTTTCCTATTTTACCCCTCCTTTATTTCATTTTAACTCTTGTTTTAATTTATTGGTAAAATGGCATGGCTACCCCTTAATAAAAATCAAATATCAATTTCCTAATCAATGCATTATTTTATTTTATTTTATTTTGCTAATCAAATATCCTAAATAATGTTATAAAAAATATGGGGTGTTACAATTGACTTCCATAAACATAAAACCTCTGAGTTCGTACGTCTTAGAGAATGATGTTAAGCTAAGAGAAGTTACCTTCTCCGCCACCAAACAGTGTACGTTTACAAAAGTCAACGATGTAGTCTTAAAAATGCAATGTCAAACATCCATCCATACAAGTTGTGCAGGGATAGGACAAACTAAAGGCACTATCCTACCACATCCTGTCAGGAGTTACCCCTAGGATTAGTAGCAAATAGTCATTGCACTGGATATTTCATAACGAAGAGGCTACTGCTACAATATGTATATTTGGAGTTTTATCCCCAAACGATCAACAAGCAGTCCTTCATTACGAAAATCCCAAATATCAATGTCTTCCAAACTTGCACGTCCGAACGCATATACGTTGGTCCAAAGTGGTTCTCGGATAAATCCGACCCTGATCTCTCCGGATCAACAACGATAAAGAGGCCAATATTTGATCATCGGTTATATAACTATCAAAGCAACAACAGTCAAGCACTATAAGCAATTACTAAGCCCATTCAATTAACTTTTTATTAGTTAAATCCATTTTCAAATCTTTACTTCAAATTATCTTTAAAAAGATATATCATTAAAATCATTTCAATCTTTCTATATTTGAAAACATTTCCATATACTTATATCAACAATATAAGCATATTCACAAATCATTTCATTTTCAACACTTAGAAAATATTTCCATGTACTATTATCAATGGCATAAGCACACTCCATAACACTACAATTTTGAGACACATCAAATAGATTTCTATAACCGTACAACTCCAAAGTTTGTATAGCTCTAGACGGATGTTGAGTATAGGAAGCAATGCTCCTACACCACCAAGCCTGTAGTACGTTTATAAGAACCAATTCATGTATTTCAAGATGGAAGGTCAAAACATAATTTATTGGGTCAGAACGAATGTTGCGTAGCATCGTTACGACAGCCCAAAATATTAGTATAGGGATTATATATATATATATATATCCCATTTACTATATAAATATTTCCTTTTGGAAATCATTTATTATAACAACGGTGTTATAGTCCATGCCTTCCTTACTTCTCCAAAAACGTCTATTACAACAATAAATGTTGAAATATATTTTACCGTGACTTATCAAATTTTAAAACATTTTTCACAACCATTAAATTGCATTTGGAAGTATCTTCTCCAAAACCATTACTATAAAAAGATAAATTACTTTTAAAACATTTAACTTCATCAAAATATTTCTTTCAACATTCCTTTAAATAAAAATCCATATTTATAAAACTAATTTTATAAATCTCCTTTTGATTCTATAAGACTTCTATTTTATAATATTCTTTTAATTACAAATATTCTATTTATAAATCCATTCTTTTATAAAAACTAATTTTACAATCAAAATCCCTTAATAAATTCATTTTTTATAAATCAAATTTGTTTATAAAATCCATTTATAAAACAACTTCAAATCCATATACTAAATATTTATAAATTCTGATTTTAAAATATTTCCTTATTTATAAAATATTACTTCTATAAATCCTTTTTATAAACTTATTCAAAAATCTCAAATCAAAGTATTTCTTAAAACTATATTTTCATAACATAAAAAATCATAACTCTTATTTTTTTAAAGACAAATCCGTTCCTTTTAATAATTTGAAAATCATTAAAACATATATATACTTCCAAATCACTTCAAAATCTTTTTTTTACATCAAAATCGTCATTTTTAGTATTTAAAAATATCAAAAATAAGGCCCAATGCTACCATAACACTAAATAAGTTAAAACATATCAAAGACATCGACATGACATTCCATAACATCATATATCAGCATATATATGAAAAATAAATCAATAGTGGTGAGGAATCCTATTGAATCCCTCCAACCTACCCCCTACGTCACTGACAGCATAAAATCAAATAAATAAAACAACCGCTTCAAAGTGGGATTCGTATATAAAATGTCATCCGCTCTTACATGGGAACGCAATAGGGCCTCTTCTGCTCCAATAGGCGGGAATATATCCAAACCAACTAATATATATAGTATATCTTCTAAACAAGCAACAATCATCATAAATAAAATTATTCCTACTTATATAAAAAATAAGCAATCCATAGAGGTGATTTAACTCATAAATATTTCCACAGATCGCCTAAGCGCTCTGGATTGAATTAAAATTGAACGGTCGTTCAATTTAACTCAAAATTTCTATTAGCTCCGAATTCATCTAATCTAACTCCATGGCGTAGTACTCACTGATACAAACGCAACGCAATTTGTGACGCTTGAAATGGACCTCGTACGAGAAAGTTATGAATTATTGAACATTTGAATATAATTAAAAATAATTAATTTAATAAATAAAATAAAATTTTAACCTTTAACCCTATTCCTCTTCCTTCCCTCCAGGCATGCATGTTTGTGGGTTTCTTTTTTTTCTTCAAACAAAATCGCATGCCAGAACCTCGAAGGCCACCTCCACGCCGTGACCGTTGAACCCTATGCATCACGCCGCCAACGCTTCCTCCCATCTGATGTGCACGTAAATGTGCATATTTTTATGTCCATGTTTAATCTATTTTTATTTAAATAAATGTCATAATTAGGTATTTTTACATGCTTAAAACCAAATTTCAAAAATGCATTCAAGTCATCATTCATGCATAAATTTAGGAGTAAAATGGTAATTTCGTGCATATATTAATTTTGAGAATATTTATTTGCACATTTTATTTTTATTTATAGAAATTTGAATGGAAATAGGAAGAGGTTTTCATGTTTTCATGCATGCAAAAGAGAAGAAGGCAAATGAAGATGGAAATAAATCAACTCACGCATCATAGAGGACCACACCTACCCACTTACCATGATCTACAATTAGAAGCTAATGCATATGTTAGTGGAGATTAAAGTAACATGCACATGTAATGGTGGATTATGCTCATGCTAATGATAACTAGAAGGGCAGACTTCCTAAAGGGGTATTTTGGTTAGTCCCCTAAAATATGGATTACGGTTTTAGAAACGTATAAATGCCCCTTATGTTTCATGTAATGAAACTCTTAGCACCACCATGTAGTTAGTTTAGTGGTAGTCAAAAAAATAAATATAAACTCTCTTTCTCTCTTTCATGGCTTTTTAGCCTTTTCTTATGGAATTTTCTTATGCAATTTCATACCCTTTTAATTATTGTTCTTACTTTATGCAATTAGTGTAGTTTTTATTTCATGCAAGTAGATTAGCTTTTATTTAATTCAATTAGCTCTCTTCTTACTTTTCTTGCATTCTCTTCTTGTTTATGTTTATGTTGCAATCTATATTTGTTAAAATGACAATAAATATAAGAAGCTAAACCCCTTCGATTTAGGGGTAATGAAGCTCTCTTAATCATGTAGATTCAACATATTTATTAATTTTTGTGCTTAATCGAATGTTTGATTTGGTAAAAAAAAAATTGTTGTTTAACTTTGAATTTGATAGCCTATGTTGTTGACACCAAATAGGCTATGCTTCAACAAACATGAACACAAATTATCGCTTCATCTACATATGATTATGCTAATGAAGTGGATTTTAAAATTAAAATTTGATGGTTTATATTACTAATCAATATTAAATAGATCATGCTTAGAATAGATTTTATTTTTGATTTCATTATTATTTTCATGAGAGTTGATAAGTGGTTATTGGGTGTGTTAAAGTTTAATGGTTTATGTTGGGCTAATTAATAGCACAAATATGTCATACTTATAATAAACACATCAACTAACTTTACTAATGACCAAAAAAGAGAGATCATAATTTCATTATGTTGATTTATGTGATCATGAGAAGGAAATTAACTTTAAATTGTCTTTTACTCTCGTATTTTTGTTCACTTTTGCTTATAGTTAGTTTTTACATTTTTTTAGCCTAACAAAACTTAAAATATTGGTTTAATTCGATTGAGTAGAATTTTATATCAATTCAATTGCCTGCGGATCGACCCGTACAAGCCACATACTAAAATTGTACGCCGTGCGCATGCGGTTATTTTTAACATAATTTTTAAGGGCGGTTTTCTAACAATTATTTACCGTTGTTGTCGGGGAACTAATTTGATTTTATTTATATTCTTCGAATTATTTATTGTTTTATTTTATAGTGTGTTCATTTTGTGTGTTAATTTGCATTTAAAAAAACATTTTTTTTGTTTGTGTGTGATTTTTGTGTTCGTTTTGTTTTTGTGCTTATTTTCTAGTTCAAATTGCATTTGCATTTCTATTTTAAAAAATATACACAGTTAAAAAAATATTTTATTTCATTTTCATTAAAAAAAATTGTTTTGCTTTTACAAGTACTGCTCATTTTCAAAAAAAAAACATTCATTCTATTGTACATTGCCAAACCACTCATCTGCACGGTGCACGGCTTTGCTTTGCATACATTCACTGCCTCAACAAGTTTCAGTTCAACACACTACAACAATACTTCACACTTCACAAAGTATGTCCTCCTGCCTACTAGTGCGCACTCCCCATATCACAACACTCAATCCACCATCCCATCAGACCACAAGCATTTCTATTTTCTACCACCACCAACTCCATCACAAATCAAACCACGAACCCGCATCCAGCCTCGACTTTGATGCCCAATCCAGATCGAACTCCAAAAAGCCCAATCTCCTTGTACCACTCCCTATAACTACAACCACCAAATTACCCACTACCCAATCATGACAACCATATTACCATTGCCTTCGAACAAATTTCAATTTTAGGAATTGATTTTGAATTATGAGAATTCATTTCGAGACAATTGCAAATTCGAACGAGATTTGAATTTTGAGTTTGGAATTGATTTTATCATAGCTAGTTTTTTTTGTAGCTGTGTATTTTTTTATCAAAGCAAGTTTGGGAATTGATTTTTTGTTTTGGGTCGGGTGGGTTTCGTTTTTTATTTATATTTTTTTCTTTTTACATATTATTTTGTTTAAATCGTTTTTTTCCATTTTGTTTTTCCATCTTATTTTTTAAAAAAATAACTTTTATTTTTGTAATTTGGGTTGAGTAAACTCTTTAAATTTATTTACTTTTTATAGGAAAAAACTAAAAAAAATTCACTTGCTTTTAAACAATACTTATATATACTTTTTAGGTTGCCAAAACAGAGAAGAAGAAAACAGCTATCGCTCTGCTTGCCCAATAAATTGCCTGCTTATAAAAAATAGCCGCTACAAATATAATAATAATAATAAATTGCTAATAATCTGTCTGCTCTGATAATGTGTTCTAATCTCTAGTTTTATTTTAATTGCATTGTTGGTTACTTACATTTGCATTTATATATAAAAATTCAAAAAAATTCAAAAATAAAACAAATATCATTGTAGTTGCATTGTTAAAATCACGTTTAGTTCTGCTTTGCATTCATCTCATCTTATTTTTTTCTTTCAAAGGGCAATACTCCAATCCACATAAGGTGTGGGATTTCATCACCCTTTCCTTAGCCACAAATTGCATTTCATCCTAGAATTTTGATTAATAATAATGATTAGACTTCAAACTTAAGCGAGTTGCGAGCTCACCTAGGGCTTAGTTGTATTCTTCTTTGAACAATTTTATTTCTTGATGTTTAGGCTATGGAAAATTAAAAATCAGTTATAAATATTACGGTGATTCATAAATATTACACTGATTGTTTCTCTGAAAGTACTTAAACCTTCGGCTGCAATGTCACGGTGATTCATGGTGCCCGATAAATCCTGTTCGTTACCTGGTTAAGAACTATCTTACTGGATTGAAACAAAGTGTGATTATACAAATTTGGATTAGTAGCTACTTAGGACAGAAAATTTGTAATTAAGTCTTTGCATTCATTAGTTGCATTAGCCCATGTATATTTTAAAAAAATTCAAAAGCCACAAGTAAATAATTGTAAATATTTCGTAACTTAATTTCTAAATCCTTTGAAAATTTTCAATAAAAATCAAAAATCCAAAAAATAAATTGAATTTGTTTTTTTTAGAAAAGAATAAATCCAAAAAATATAATCTTTTCAAAAAAGAGATGTAAAAAAATTGAAAATCCAAAAAAAACAAAAAAAAGTCAAATTTTCCTTCTAAAAAATAAATTCTTTTTGATATATATTTTTCCTTTATAAAAAAAATTAAAAGTGTCTGAATTTCCCTACTCATAAGACTTTACAATAGTTATGAAAATCAATATAATCCATATAATTGCACACCAAATTCTTATGGGCATTTTAACCACAACTATTGTATAAATAATTAGAATTTTGAACAACAAAATTTTCAAAATTATGACCAACCCTCAAAACTTGAAATAGTAATGAAACGATTTCGTCTTTACTTGAACTCTCTACATAAAAAAATCAAATGATAAATGATATGTGTAATTCATGTCTGTGTAATAACTCAAGTCAAGGATTTCAAAATAATCAAGATTTGAATTCTCTTTAAAATTCAAATGATTTCGAGTATAATTCATGCCAACGCAATTTTGAACTCCAAAATGATATTCAAAATCAAAATAGAAACAACTGTTTAAATAATTTTGGCAATGGGAATAGTTTCAATGATGGTGAAAGTATTTGTTCTCAGCAATTTCAAATTAGAAATGCTCAAATTAATAATTATAAATTGGATTTTGTTGAGAAAATGGAAGAAATTTACAAAGATCACACAGATTTTTTGTTTGAAACATATATGAAACAACGTGTGAAATAAAATCAAGTCCCAACGTGTGACGAGTCAAGTGATAATCCACCTATTACCAAAATTGTCGAAAACCTTTGAAATTGAAAACGACAATCTTAGTGAAGCCGTTGAAAATGCGGTAGTTGAGTTGGATTTCAATTCTTTTGAAAGAGTGGAACTTGATTTAAAATTCGATCTTCCTTTTCTCAATTTTGAAAAATTGAATATAACAACTTTAGATTTTGAAATGATATATGCAATGAAATTGTGAATATTCAACAAAGGAAGATGAATTTTTCAAACACAAATTTTTTGGACTTTTCAAGATAAGTTGTTGAAATCAGAAGAGGCAAATTTAAATCACCATTTTGATTTTGAAATCAATAATTTGGAAGAATTTGTCAATGACATGTTTGAATTTCAGTTTGGTGAAAATAAATTTGAACTTCAACCAATGGTTCTATCTACTCCAAAAATCATCGAAAATAAGACAACTCATACGATTTTTAATAAAATGACATTCATTTTTCAAAATCAACATTTAACTTTGAAATATTTCATGGTTTGATTTTCTGTGCTTAAGTTAGGTCACTCATACTTGATGACAGAAATGAAGTAGTCTTTGGAAGACCGTTTCATTTACTCTTTAACAGTATATTTTCTGATGTCATGTAAATAACAATATTTTCATTTTCATGTAAATATAGGTTATATTTTTATTTATATTTTCTCCTTTCACTTGGGTTAAATGTGGGGACACGGTCAAAATAAAGTGTGGAGGGGAGTCTCATCTTCATTTTTTATTTCTCATGGTTATGTAACGAACCACCTTTTTGGACGGTTTGAATCGTCAATAAATCACCCAAGTCAGACTCAAACCAATCAAAAGGGAGGATTGTTATGGGGTAAATAAGAAAGTGAAAGAAAAGAAAGAAACACAAAACCTCAGTGGAAAGACAAAATATAATAATCAAATAAATAGTTCATGAAGTTGTTTTACAAATAGCATTTGATTACACTGTTACACTATAGATCGGAGTTATGCATACAACAGGAATAAATAAATAATGCAGCGGAACGACGTGATGTAGTGGAATAAATATAAATAAAGAGACAATATACTAAGTCTTCATCTTTGTCCTTCAGAAAAATAGTCTTCAATACACTGAAAAGCTCAGATTCACCCAAGCGTAATGAAAATACAAAACACTTGAGTCAGAACTAAAAGATCTTATATAAATTAAATCAACAATAAATAAGTTTGAGTGCAACAGCTTCAGAGATATTTATGGGGTTTTACATCTGCTATTAAGTGTCTAACGTGCGTGAAATAACTTAAGAGATGTTCGGGATTACGATCTCCTAAGGATCCATTAAACTATCTACTATGTAGTACAATACGCTATTATAATATGTTACAGTAAACTAAAGTATTAAAATAGCATTAAAGCGTTACCCATATCCCCCTTAACACTTTTTATGTATTCTTGTAGTCTATATTGTACCGTAAGCTCCACCAAATCGGTGGTTTACCCAGAGGGCGCTCCATAGGTACAACACAAAACAAACTCGTAGTGGGCGCGCGATAAGGCATGTGACAAGGCAAGCGAGGCAATACCAGGGTAGGATTCTATCATTTGCATTCTCGGACTGGTGGTAACACATAGGAGCTACTACCGCCCACCTCAGAAAACACTCCCATAATCAAAACAAGGGGTGGCCACCAAATCAATCACAAAGTCATAATATGGTATCGAAGAAATGTGCCCGATCGGAGGAGCGACCCCACTTGGCCCGGTATTGCTCCTGTTTTAGCCACTTCAAGCTGACTCACGGGAGTCAGGACGTAAATACCTCATATAGAACTGTTCGCCAAACCATCCTACTTTATTCTGAAATCTCCACCACGTACACAGTTGTTAAAGTGGTTTTCGGTATTGGCAGAGAGTACCACAAACCCGACCCTGGTCTCTTCAACAACCAAACGCTTATTTCTCACCGGGTGGTTCTTTTACATTTCCAAAACTATTTCATATTGATATCAAAATATCATATTCTCAAAAATCATTTCACTTTCGAAATCATATTCAACCCTCATTTCAAAATCATCATATTTACTTAAATATGTCATTTTAATTGAAAATATCATTTCAAAACCCAACTTTGGTTATAACATCATTTAACCACATTCGCTTTCAAATCCAAGATTTAGATATAAACAATTCAGCTTTGCACAATTTGAATGTTTGAAAATAGTTTAGATAGTTTTGAAATAGTTGAAAGCAGTTTTAAATAGTTTTAAATACTTTAAAATAGTTTAAATGGTTTAAATTGTTTAAAATAGATTAAAATAATTTAATATGGATTAAAATAGTTTAATATACTTTAAAATAGTTTAAATGGTATAAATAGTTTAAAACAGATTAAGATAGTTTAAAATAGATTAAAATAGTTTAAAATAGATTGAATAGTTTAAAACAGTTATAAAATGTATTAAAATGGTTTATAATGGTTTAAAAATAGATTAAATATAGTTTTAGTGGTTTAATATAAAATGGTTTATATAGTAAACATTTTTAAAATCTAAATAAATCTGAATTTTAAAATAACATATCTTTAAATAATTTATATTAGAAAATCAATTTAGAAATAATATCAAATTAAACTATTTCTTCCATTTTGACCAATCTAAACTGTATCCAGATTTCAAATCAACAAAACTCCATTTTTATTTCAATTCAAATTCCCATAAAAACCATATCAACTTATCAATTTCAAATCCATGTTCGAACTACAATTTTAAACCACTTGAAATTCCTTAGATTTCAAAGTTTAAAATATTCAAATGTTACAATAACTCAATTTTTGGTAAATTCATTTATATTTCAAAATTCAACTTTAAAATTTCCATTTCAACATTTCAAAACTTGGATTAGAAAAATAATTCAGTTTATATAAATCAAATTTTATTTTGTAATATCATTTAACTGAATTAAAATTTTAATAATTTAAAATCATTTAATTTAACTAATCCGGTATCTGTATAAATTTTTTTATCCTATGTCAAGTGATATAGTTATGTATCATTTCAACCCGCAATAATTTTAAATTTATGGATATATATCATTTCAACCCTAATCTCGAATTTAACTTCAAATCCATGAGATCGCTCAAGTCTATCGTGTCAACCCAAAACAATTCTTCCTAATGCATCAGATCATTTGGGTATGTATCATTTCAACCCGTATAGATTTTTCTAACAATAAACTAAGGGAACTTGTAGTGTGGTATCGATATATAAAATAACATAACATCCAATCATCCAATATCAACATTTAAACATCAATCACAATCATCATTTAAATCAACCAATAAACATCAATGATTAACTGATTATCATTAATAGGTATAAACTGGCAAACTTAAACTTAATATTAAATTAAATGGCAATTATATTCAATAAATTCAGATTTAACTAGAATGATGATTTAAATATATCAAATAGCAGTCAATCAACTTCAACTCACATTATAAATTCAATTTAACAAACATAAAACAATTTATTAGTTGTGAGTGGCTTAAAACGTCACTTTCGATTTTTCCTACGATTTAGAATCCAATTAACGCCCAAATCTCAACAGTCTTACAATTCATCCAAACTAATTTAATAATTTACGGAATTTCGATATGATCGCAACGGAATAAACTGTGTGCTAATCCGACCTCATACGTAAAAGTTATTAAGGTTAGAACATTTTCAAATTAAATTAAAATAACAAAAAAATAAAAACAAACATTACACGCCAGCCTATCTTCCACGTTGTTCGTCCAAACCAAATCTACAAACAATAACCACGCGAACATAGATGCGCCGCTAATCCTTCTAACACGTTGCGCCTACAGTCGATCGCACCTAACTGCAAGGCCATGGCGGAGCTCGCCTGAGACCCCTGACCTCCGCGACCCCAATTACCATCAATCACCCAAAAAAGGACAGCCGTCGCTAATCAATCCAAGCCCTAATCAAATTCTTCTAGGCGTTTTAGCCATTGGACTGATGAATGACCATCGTCGCTGCACTCCCTTCGTCCATCTCTATGCTACAGCACTTTCGAACTGACGATCCACTAATGTTGATCAAACCCTAATGAACGACCAAAAATTAATGGCCAATTTCTGGCCAGACCATGATCCAAATTGAAAGACAAATCACTGTAGCAGACTGTGCTCGTCGAGAGCTTTCCAGCGATATATAATATGATAGGGTTTGGAGAGTTTGAATTTTTGAAATTGATTTTGATTTGTTTTCGGATTGGGATTTAGGGTTTCATATTCTATCGTTAAAGGAGGAACTAGTAGAAGTAATAGTATGTATAGAATAAGAAATGATAAACTAATAGGGTTTATGACAGCCTATATATGGGCAGAACTGAAATAGAAAGAAAGGACCAGATCGATTTGAATTGAAACGATAACAACGACATGAAAAGCCCATTTCGTTCCCGAAACGAAAATGGGTCGTCAAATATATCAAAATAGATGTTTTCGATAACTTTAATCTCAATGAAATAGGTTTTAAGTCCTAATTCGATTGTATGAAGAAGTTAGCTTTTAAAATTAGCTTATTTCAATTGAATTCAATTAAATTGATTTCTTCGCGTTTCGAGCCAGTAAGATCAAATGACAAGTTTGATCGCTACGAAACGTGAAATCCTACAATAATTCACCATTACGGATGCGACGAAACTAGTTTCGTCGAAATTCAAAATAGTGTCCAAAATGGCTATTTTCATGTTAATTAAATATATTATTATTAAATTCATTAGATCACGTTTTTTGAAAATTTTATAATTAATAAATTTTATCATTTTTGATTACAGAGTGATTTAAAATCTTTAAAAGTAAATTTCCAAGTCAAATTAAATATTGAATATTGCACTAATTACGACATTCAATTTCATTATGATAGAAGTCCAATTCATTATATTTTAATTTCAAGTAAATTCCTTTATGTTGATTTATATCTTATTATTCACTCAACTACCTTCCTGTGGATATATTTAACATTGGTTTATATCTTATTACACTATTATTCTATGATTATCATCTTAATTCATATTAACGCAATATTTAATTACATTTATTGCAATTGATTTATAACTAAGTTTCGATGGCTTAAATAATGCAATGGCAATTAAACCATTGTTACAACTTACAATTTCAAGCACAATTCCATGTTTATTTTCAACAAACAAAACTAATAAATTCACTTACTGATCAATTATTCTATATTGACCAATTTCAATTAATTACATATAATTTTACCATTTAAATACAATATTTGGTTTAATTCCTTATTTACAATTTATAACCAATTTTAACTCTACAATCATTTCAATTAATCGGAATCCCATTAAAATAGTTATCAATTGCCTTAAATTACATTATTACATTTCATTCTAGTTATTTTCTCATAAATAAATCTTAAATTTTTAATTTTTTCACAACATTAAACACTAAAACTTTTTAATAATCGCATCTGGCTTTCGGTTTCTGATTCCACTCAAAAACCTCTCCGAGTTGTTCCCATTGCACGGACTGCTCGAAGGAGGACTCACAAAGAGTTGAACCATCAACTTAAGCCAATCAATGATTCAATCGCAGATTGATACTAGACCAGATAATTTAACCTTCTTCACTAGACCCGAAGGTCGCGCTCATACAATGAGCTTTCAGGAAGAACCTGGTTCGCCAGTTGTTCAAACCCGCTCATGAATCATGAATGAGTTGCGAACACAAACAGAGATGTGAGAGTTGTGTAGGAGACCGTTAATTCGACTTGCAACCGATTAGTGAATTAGTCGTTCTGTTCTTAGTACTGGTTTGATCGAAAATTTAATTATCGAAAATTATGGTTTGTTACACTCTCCCACACTCAAAACTTTTCATCCTCAAAAAGGGAAAGAAGGAATTGAGAAATTAATATATCTTACTTAAAGTATTCAATTTTTTATATATAATTTTTTACAAAAGTAAATAATTTAATAAAATATATCAATTTAAAAAAAATTAAATATTCATGTTCAATAAAAGTTTGAAACACATTTCCACTTTCACAAAAAAATTCTATGTCCAAAATTCATAGAAATTTTTGATAGAGTCTCCTTTTTACAGAGAGGTCCAAGAGAGATAATAATATCAATAATAACATATATATATATATATATATATATATATATATATATCATATTCCAAAATAAAATATCCCTAGCCACAGGAAAGCAATATAATATCGCTATAAACCGTAATATGAAAACATACCTTTTTTTGGAAAAACAATGCTTATCTATGAGACCAAAAGCAGTAGCAATTGCTTCCATAGCGTGTATTCACTTAAAAAATCCAAAATAGTGAGAATTATGTATAAGGGAGATATCTAAGTTGTTTCAATTAATAACAAAACAAATCAACACAAGATAACAATGGTCATTTGCAAATAAAACCATAAAATCATCAATGTAATCAAAGAAATCAACCATCCATCCATAACAACCAAAACTAATGGTTTGTTTGGGTTCAGAAACCTTATCATACAAATTGGTAAATAAGCTACTAAGTATACCGTACACTCAACAGTCTTAGATAATAGATTATTTATACATCTTTAAACGGTTAGAAGTATCCTTTCAGAACCATCCCATAAGCCAAAGAGCAATGATTTCAAATATCGTCTATATTTATTCTTATTAATCTCCTTTCACATCATTTACTATTCATTTTTCTTTCCATTCATACAATGATTATTTTCTTTAATTTACATTTATTACATACAAAATTCATTTCCCTTTCATTTATACAATGAAATTTTCCATTAATTTACATTTATTTTCTTACGTAAGTTATTTCCATTCAATTATTTAGATCTTCCATAATCAATTCTTAAAATATTATGTAAGTCTCTTTTCAAAATTTTATTCATAGTTATAATTTACTTACATATGTTATTTCCTTATTAACTCAATGTTCATTTGTGAATGAACTCATACTTATATTTTAACTCATTTTCTTTTTACATTTATTTCTTTCATATATGGTATTATTGAATATTAGTCTATTTCTGAAACATTTCACATTTCTGAAGTCATAATCATTTAATTAAAATAGTATTCACTTTTACTACTCGTTTTAATTATAAATAATTTCAAGCATTAACTTAAGTTTATAATATTCTTATATATCTTAATTCTTCATTTATAAACATAATTCATTAAACACTTTCATTACTTCAGTTTTACTTGTATAATATTCTATTACATATTTCAACTTAACATTACAACTTTTAATATTTTGGTAAGTTATATATATACATGTATGTATGTATGTATGTATATCTTTTAGAATGTGATCGAATGTTACTCAAGTTTATTTTATTTATTTTAGTTAACAAAACGTTCAATAGTTACATTTTCTTATGTTTTGTATCTTTTTGATTTACAATTTACAAATTTCCAATTTCTTATATATTTCGTTAATCACTTAGCATCTAATTTCTTATTTTCCATTTTATAAGTTTCCATTTATTAATATATTTAAGATTTCATTTCATTATAATAACTGAAATTTCTAATTTACAGAAACATAAGAACTAAATATCAGGTTTCAATTTCAGATCATTTTACGATTATATATATATATATATATATATATATATATATACATACATACATACATACATACATACATATATATGCAAATCATATTTAGAAATATTAAGCAAAACACATGTGTAGTAAAACTACCACAGTGGTCTTCCCCTTGTGAAACTCGAAAATGAACGTCGAAGATGGGTGCACTCATCACAGAAATTATTTTCCAGCGACAGAGAGGGGAGTACATAACTAATTTCCTTTAAAAGTTCTTTTTTAAAACTTTCTTTCAAATCACATTAAAATATTCATATCGGAAAATACTACTAAATACTACTAATATTATATTCCAAAATATTTTGAAATAAAACTTTCAAAATCTCGGAACTAAATTTCAAATTTCCAATTTATATTCATTTTATTTACAATCCCAATTTTGCAACTAGTATTTATAAATTTCACTTCCTAACAAACAACCAAACATATCACATACAATTATATACATTTATAAAGATTATTATTTTATATACAAAATATAATACAGGGAAAAATTATTTAATTTACATATATTTTAAAACAATTTTATGTCGGTCTACCCTATTTAGTGTTTCGAAATCCTATCGTTGCCATAGCGTCCCATGTACTGACCAGAATTTATAAATACTAGACAGAACAAATTAACATAATACAAAAACATTTTTATAACACTAAAAAGTATGCTCTCTCATATATATACTCTCAAACAAACTCATTCTAGGGTATTACTACCCTATTTCTAATGAGTTAAACCCCACAAAGCTAAGGTTATCGCTAAACTAGGCTCTGATACCACTTGTAACGACCTACCTTTTTGGATTGTTTAAATCGACAATAAACCACACATTCACTTTTACTACTCGTTTTAATTATAAATAACTTCAAGCATTAACTTAAGTTTTTAATATTCTTATACATCTTAATTCTTCATTTATAAACATAATTCATTATACACTTTCATTACTTCAGTTTTACTTATATAATATTCTATTACATATTTCTGTTTAACATTACAACTTTTAATATTTTGGTAAGTTATATATATATATGTATATGTCTATGTATATGTATATATGTATATATCTTTTAGAATGTGATCGAATGTTACTCAAGTTTATTGTATTTATTTTAGTTAACGAAACATTCAATAGTTACAATTTCTTATCTTTTGTTTCTTCTTGATTTACAATTTACAAATTTCCAATTTCTTATATATTTCGTTAGTCAATAGCATCTAATTTCTTATTTTCCATTTCAGAAGTTTCCAATTATTAATATTTTGAAGATTTCATTTCATTATAATAACTGAAATTTCTAATTTACAAAAACTTAAGAACAAAGTACCGGGTTTCAATTTCAAATCATTTTAAAATAATATATATAATCATATCTTTTATATATGCAAATCTTATTTAGAAATATTAAGCTTTGTTATCAAAACACATGTGTAGTAAAACTACTACGGTGATCTTTCCCCTATGAAACTCGAAAATGAACGTCGAAGATGCGTGCACTCATCACAGAAATTATTTTCCAATGATAGAGAGGGGAGTACATAACTAATTTCCTTTAAAAGTTCTTTTTTAAAACTTTCTTTCAAATCACATTGAAATATTCATATCAGAAAATACTTCTAAATACTGCTAGTATTATATTCCAAAATATTTTGAAAACAAAAATTTCAAAATCTCGGAACTAAATTTCAAATGTCCAGTTTATATTCATTTTATTTACAATTCCATTTTTGCAACTAGTATTTATAAATTCACTTCCTAACAAACAACCAAACATATCACATACAATTATATACATTTATAAAGATTATTCTTTTATAGACAAAATATAATACAGGGAAAAATTATTTAATTTACGTATATTTTAAAACAATTTTATGTCGGTCTACCCTATTTAGTGACTAGAAAACCCTATCGGTTCCATAGCGTCCCACGTACCGATCAGAATTTATAAATACTAGACAGAACAAATTAACATAATACAAATACATTTTTATAACACTAACACTACGCTCTCTCTTATATGTACTCTCAAACAAACTCATTCTAGGGTATTACTACCCAATTTCTAATGAGTTAAACCCCACGAAGCTAAGGTTATCGCTAAACCTGGCTCTGATACCACTTGTAACGACCCACCTTTTTAGATGGTTTAAATCGACAATAAACCATACATATCGGACTCAAACCATTCAAAAGGGAGGTATGGGGTAAATAAGAAAGTGAAAGAAAAGAAAAAACAACAAAATACAGAATCTCACGCGGAATGACAAAATATAATAATCAAATAAACAGTTCATGAAGCTGTTTTACAAATAATACTAGATTACACTTTTACATTATAGATCAGAGTTATACATACAACATGAATAAATAAATAATGCAGCGGAACAACATGATGTAGTGGAATAAATATCTAAGTCTTCATCTTCGCCCTCCAAAAAAATAGTTTTCAATACATTGAAAAGCTCAGACCGACCCGAGCGTAATGAAAAGACAAAACACTCGAGTCAGGACTAAAAGATCTTATGTAAGTTAAATCAACAATAAATAAATACGAGTGCAACGGCTTTGGAGATGTTTATGGGATTTTACATCTCCTGTCGAGTGTCTAGCGTGTGTGCAATAACTTAAAAGATGTTCAGTGTTACCATCTCCTAAGGATCCGTTGAACTATCTATTATGTAGTACAATACACTATTATAATATGTCTACAATAAAGTGAAGTATTAAAATAGCGTTAAGGTATTATCCATATCCCCCTTAACACATTTTATATATTCTCGTAGTCTATATTGTATCGTAAGCTCCACCAAACCGGTGGTTTACTCAGAGGGCACTCCATCGGTACGGTTCAAAAAAACTCGTAATGGGCGTGATAAGGCATGTGACAAGGCACACGATGCAATGCCTAGGTAGGATTCTATCATTTGCACTCCTGGACTGGTGGTAACGCATAGCAGCTACTATCACCCACCTCGGAACACACTTCCATAATCAAATCGAGGGGTGGCCACCAAATCAATCACAAAGTCATAATATGGTATCGAAGAAATGTGCCCAATAGGAGGAGTGACCTCATTTGACCCAGTATAGCTCTTGTTTTAGCCACATCAAGCTGATTCACGAGAGTCAAGGCTACGTAAATAGCTCATACAGAACCATTCGCCAAACCATCCTATTTCAATCGAAAATCTCCACCACGTACATAGTTATTAAAGTGGTTTTTGGTCTTGGCAGAGAGTATGACAATATCTGATCCGGTTTCTTTAACAACGAAATGCTTATTTCACATCGGATGATTCTTTTACATTTTCGAAACCATTTCATATTGATATCAAAATATCATATTCTCAAAAATCATATCACATTCGAAATCATATTCACTTTCGAAATCATATTTTAAAAATGAGTTAAACTCTCATTTCAAAATCATCATATTTACTTAAATATTTCATTTACCAGAAAATATCATTTCAAATCCCAACTTAGGTTATAACATCATAACCATATTCACTTCCGAATCCAGGATTTAAATATAAATAATTCAGCCTTGCATAGTTTGAATTTTTGAAAATAGTTAAGATAGCTTTAAAATAATTTAAAATAGCTTAAAATACTTTAAAATACTTTAAATAGTTAAAAGGTTTAAATAGTTTAAAATAGATTAAAATAATTTAAAATAGATTATAATAGTTTAAAATTCTTTAAATTACTTTAAAATAGTTTAAATGGTTTAAATAGTTTAAAATAGATTAAGATAGTTTAAAATAGAGTAAGATAGTTTAAAATAGAATAAAATAGTTTAAAGTAGATTAAAATAGATTGAATCGTTTAAAATAGTTATAAAACATATTAAAATGGTTTAAAATAGATTAAAAATAGATTAAATATACTTTTAATCATTTAATATAAAATGGTTTATATAGTAAATATTTTGAAAATATAGATAAATCTGAATTTTAAAATAATATATCTTTAAACAGTTTATATTAAAAAATTCAATTTGGAAATAATATCAAATTAAACTATTTCTTCATTTCGACCAATCAGGACTATATCTAGATTTCATATCAACAAAACTCCATTTTTATTTTAATTCAAATTCCCATAAAAACAAATCTAATTTATCGACTTCAAATCCATGTTCAAACTTCAATTTTAAACCACTTCAAATTCCTTCTAGATTTCAAAGTAAAATATTCAAACGTTACAATAACTCGATTTTTAATAAATTCATTTATATTGCAAAATTTAACTTTAAAATTTCAATTTTAACATTTTGAAACTTGGGTTTGAAAAATAATTCAGTTTATGTAAATCAAATTTTATTTCATAATATCATTTAACTGAATTCAAAATTTAAGAATTTAAAATATTTAATTTAACCAATCCGGCGTCCGTATAAAATTTTCTACCCTATGGTCAAGTGATACGGATATATATCATTTCAAGCTGCAATAATTTTAAATTTACGAGTATATATCATTTCAACCCACGATCTCGAATTTAACTTTGAATCCGTGAAATCGATCGAATCTATCATTTCAACCTATAAAATTTTCTTCCTAATCTATAAGATTGTTCGGGTATATATCAGTTCAACCCATAGGGATTTTTCTAACAATAAACTAGGAGAACTAGTAATGTGATATCAATATATAAAATATCATAACATCCATTCATCTAATATCAATAATTAAGCATCCATCACAGTCATTATTCAAATCAACTAATAAACATCAATGATTAACTTATGATTATTAACTGGTATAAACTGGAAAATTAAAATTTAATATTAAATTAAATGGCAATTATATTCAATAAATTAAGATTTAACTGGAATGATGATTTAAATATGTCAAACAGCAGTCAGTCAACTTCAAATCACATCATAAATTAAATATAATAAACATACGACAATTTAGTAGTAGTGAGTGGATTAAAACACTCACTTTTGATTTTCTGATGATTTAGAATCCAACTAAAGGCCCAAATTTCAGCATTCTTAGAATTCATCCAAACTTGTTCCATAAAGTCCGGAATTTCGATATGATCGCAACAGAATAATCCGTACGTGAATCCGACCTCATATGTAAAAGTTATTAAGGTTAGAATATTTAAAATTAAATTTAAGTTATAATAACAGAAAAAAAGAAAAACGATCATTTCACATCAGCCTATCTTCTACGTTCTTCGTCGAAACCCTAATCTGCACATGATACCCAATCGAACATATATGCGTCGCCGATCTCTCTGACATGCCGCACATACAGGCGACCGCACCTAGCTACGAGGCCATGGCCGAGCTCGCCTGAGACCCTTGACCTCCGCGACCCCAATCACCATCGATCACCCAAAAGAGGACAGCCGCCGCCAGTCAATCCAAGCCCATATCAAATTCTTCGAGGCGTTTTAGCCATTGAATTGACGAATGACCATTACCGATGCACTCTCTTCATCCATCTCTACGATGCAGCACTTTCGAATCGACGATTCACTGACGTTGATCAAACCCGTTGAATGGCCGAGAATTAGGGTCCAATTTCTGACTAGACCATGATCCGAATCGAAAACCGAATCATTATAGTATATTACGCTCGTCGAGAGCTTTCCAACGGTATATAATATTATAGGGTTTAGAGAGTTTGAATTTTGGAAATTGATTTTGATTTGTTTTTAGACTAGGATTTAGGGTTTCATATTCTGTCGTTTGAGAAGGAGGAGCTAGTAGAAGTAATAGTATATACTGAAATAAGAAATGAGAAACAATTAGGGTTTATAATAGCCTATATATAGGCAGAGCTGAAATAGAAAGGATGGACCAGATTGATTTGAATTGAAACGATAACAACGACTCAAAAAGCTCGTTTCGTTCCCGAAACGAAAATGGGTCATCCAATATATCGAAAAAGATCTTTTCGATATTTTTGAACTCAATGGAATAGGTTTCAAGTCCTAATTCGATTGTATGAAGAAGTTAGCTTTTAAAACCAGCTTATTCCAATTGAATTTAATTAAACTGATTTCAATGTGTTTCGATCCCGTAAGATAAAACGACAAGTGAGATCGCTACGAAACTTGAAATCATATAATAATTCACCATTACGAATTCGATGAAACTGGTTTCGTCGAAATCCGAGATAGTGGCCGAAATGGCTATTTTCATGTTAATTAAATATATTATTATTAAATTAATTAAATCATCTTTTCAATTCAAATTTTATAATTAACAAATTTAATCATTTTTGATTACATGGTGATTTAAAATCTTTAAAAGTAAATTTTCAAGTCAAATTCAATATTGAATGTTGTGCTAATAACGGCGTTCAATTTCAATTGCAATAAAAGTCCAATTCATTATATTTTAATTTCACTTTAATTCCTTTTTATTTATTTATATCTTATTATTCGCTCAACTAGCTTCCTACAAATATAATTAACATTCATTTATTTCTTATTACACTAATATTCTACAATTATCATCTTAATTCATATTAACGCAATTTTAATTATATTTATTGCAATTGATTTGCAATTAAGTTCGATAGATTAAATAATGCAATGATAATTAAACCATTATTACAACTTACAATTTCAATTCTATGTTTATTGTCAACAAACAAAACTAATAAATTCACACACTGATCAATTATCCTATATTAACGAATTTCAATTAATTACATATAATTTTACCATATAATTCAATATTTGGTTCAATACCTTATTTACAATTTATAACCAATTTTAACTCTATAATCATTTCAATCAATTAGAATCACATTAAAATAGTTATCAATTGCCTTAAATTACATTATTACATTTCATTCTAGTAATTTTCTCATAAATAAATAATAATTTTTTAATTTTTTCGCAGCATTAAATTTCAAAACTTATTTAATTAGTAAATTTAATTATCGAAAATTACTGGTCGTTACAGGTTTATTTTTTGCATTTTCTTTCCAAAACTTAAAAAAACAAAACAAAATTCCAAACAAATTTCATTTTAGCATATTGATATATGTTTAAAGAAACACTATAGGATAAGTATGGGATTTTGGTTGTTAAATTGAAATTTTTGAAAATTATTTGTCTTAACAAAAATAAAAATAAAGTTTGATTACAAGTAACGATGGTTTAACTAGTATATAGGAAGGTTCATAGGTGTTAATTTTGAAGTGTATCCTAATTGTAAATCTTTGTTTAAGAGAGTGATTGATTCAAAGTAAAGGCGATAACATTTTAAATCTTCTAAGTTAAGGGGTGCTAAGATAATGTTGTAAGCTCTCTCTTCATATGCAAAAAAAATAAAGAATTATTTTGTGTGTATATATATATGTATATATATTTCACAAGCACCTACAGACGATAATTGTACACACTTGTGTGCACACTCTCCATGCCCTATATCCTTCTCACATAAGCCCCCAAGGCAGTGCATGATCAGTATATCTGGCCTCAGTTTATCTAAGTTAGGTGAGCGTATATAACAAATTCTTTTATTAATAATGCCTATAATTGATAGGTGTACATACTTGTGTGTGCACTCGCCATGCTCTGTATTCCCCTTACGTAAGCCTGCAAGGCAGTGCATGAGTGGTATACCTGGCCTTAGTATATCTGAGTTAGTCGTATGTAAATTTTGTTAATATCAATAAAATTTTCAAATATATAGAGAGTAAGCGATTGAAATCCTAACACTATTTTCGCTTATTTGATTTGACTTGTTATTTAAAAGAAATGAAAATACCACTTTGAAAAATTTGGTAATCAATGAAGGATCCATTTCATAATTACACTATGTTATCAACCGAAACAATTGTCGAACTAGAGTCCAATTGTGATGATAACTTAATTTTTATTGGAAGTTTTGATGAGTAAAAGGACTTAAATTTCTTGATAATGAACAAAACTTATATTTAATTTATTCGTGTTAATTTAAAAGTAAATCTTCATTTGTAAATATTTTCAAAAACTTACATTTATCACTTTGTTAATAAATCTTGCATTTAGGAATTTTCATGTTGCATTTGGATTTTATGGGTAGCATCTTCTAAAAACCCTCATAAGACAACACTCGTACTACTAGGGACACATAGAGGTTTAACAGCTTGTTGCATATGCTCAATGCAATCGTTCTCCCTACGAAAATGAATTTATCTTAGTTTTAGTTTATTCAAGGACGAACAAAAAGATAAGTACGGGGGTATTTGATGTGCACGTAAATGTGCATATTTTTACATCCATATTTAATCTATTTTTACATAAATAAATTTCATAATTGGGTATTTTACATGTTTAAAACCAAATTCAAAAATGCTTTCCAGTCATCATGCACGCATCAACTTGAGGGTAAAATGGTACTTTTGTGCATATATTAATTTTGAGAATATTTGTTTGCAGATTTTATTTTTATTTGTAGAAATTTGGATGGAAATATGAAGAGGCTTTCATGTATTCATGCATGCACAAGAGAAGAAGGCAAATGAAGATAGAAATAAATCAACTCACGCACCATGGAGGACCCCATCTGCCCACTTACCATGATATACAATTAGAAGCTAATGCACATGTTAGTGGAGATTAAAGTCACATTTACATGTAATGGTGGATTATGCTCATGCTAATAACAACTTGGAGGCCAAACTTCCTAGAGTGGTATTTTAGGTAGTCCCATGAAATATATATTAGGGTTTTAGGCATGTATAATTACCCTTTATGTTTCATGTAAAGAAGCTCTTAGCACCACCTTATAGTTAGTTTAGTGATTGCCACAAAAATAAATGTAAACTCTCTTTCTCTCTTTCATGGCTTCT
Organism: Allium cepa; assembly: GCA_030765085.1. Taxonomy (NCBI): domain Eukaryota; kingdom Viridiplantae; phylum Streptophyta; class Magnoliopsida; order Asparagales; family Amaryllidaceae; genus Allium; species Allium cepa. Next base: position 939,041,937 of record CM060935.1, read on the forward strand.
TATCCTTTTCTTACGTAATTTTCTTATGCAATTTAATTTCATGCTTTTTTAGTTATTGTTCTTACTTTATGCAATTAAGTATTTTTTATTTCATGCAAGTAGATTAGCTTTTATTTTATTTTAATGAGCTTACTTCTTAGTTTGTTTACATTTTCTTCTTATGTTTATGTTGTAATCTATATTTGTTGAAGTTATAGCAAATATGAGAAGCTAAATCCCTTCAACATAGGGGTAAAGAAAGTCTCTTAATCGTGTAGATTTAACATATTTGTTAATTTTTTTTATCTCTTTTTGTGTTTAATGGAATGTTTAATTTGGTAAATTTTATTGATTAACTTTGAATTTGATAGCCTATTTTGTTGAAACCAAATAGGCTATGCTTAAACAAACATGAACACAAATTACCTCTTCATCTACATATGATTATTTAATGAAGTGGATTTTAGAACCAAAATTTGATGGTCTATATTAATAATCAATAGTAAATAGATCATGCTTAGAATAAATTTTATTTTTGATTTCATTATTATTTCATGAGAGTTGATAAGTGTGTACTGGGTGTGTTAAAGTTTGATGGTTTGTATTAGGCTAATTAATAGCGCAAATTGGTCATACTTATGATAAACACATCAACTAAATTCACAATGACCAAAAAAGTGAGATCATAATTTCATTATGTTGATTTATGTGATCATGATAAGGAAATTACCTCTAAATTGTCTTTTACTCTCATATTTTTTTTCTTTTTTTCTTGTATTTAGTTTTTACATTTTTTTTAGTTTAACACAACCTTAAATCTTGGTTTAATTTGATTAAGTAGAATTTTAAATCAATTCAATTCCCTACGGATAAATCTGTACTCGCTACTTACTAAAATTGTACGCCATGCACTTACGGTTATTTTTAACACAATTTTAACGGTGGTATTCTAACTCGATGGAAAATTTCATCGTTAATCACCATTGCCGCGCGCGTCAGCATGAATATGGATGTGCTACAACGAAAGGCGAGCCTCCAGCATCCATGTCGAGCAATGATTCAACAATCCATCTTCTTTGATTTCTTCATTGTGTCGAGCTCTCCAACTTTCATGTTGGACGTTTCGGCTAATTTAGCTCCTAGCTCGTAGTGAAATAATGGCCGTTAGATTGTGGATTTAATGGCGGCTGAAACATTTAGGTTAGGTTTTGCAAAATGAAAGGAGTTGAGGTCTATTTATAGGAAATTTAACATGGCATTATTCATCCGTGAAAATTCTGAACTCCAAATGAAGCGTTCCGCTTGGCGTTCTATATATTATACCCATATTCCGAACACAATGAAATATATGTCGGAAGCTAATTCCATCATATCCAGAATATAGCTTTTCAAAATCAAATTATTTTAATTAAATTCCTGTAATTAATTCTAAGCATTTCGAACTCGCATGATTAAACTACACTAAACTTACTCATTTTATTTTCAATTTAAATTTTATATACCATAACATTTATTCAAAGGAAAAATTTGGTTTTATAAAAGCTCAAAATCTTTTATCCGGGTAAATCACTTTTTGGAATACTATATGCATTACATGTATTTTTCGAAATTCATTTTATTCTAATTTAAACATAGTTTGAATTCAACTGTTAATTTATATATATCCACTCATTATTTAATCGTGAATATTTACATTCTTTTACGTGCGAAAAACTAGGTTAATGATTTTATTAAGAATCGATTTATTTATTTATAGTTCGAACTAAATAATTTGGATTACCTATTTTATAGTTATTTTGTTTAATCTTTAGCGTATACTGATTTTAAATATATGAAATGATTTTATATGAATTACATAATTTTAAATCTATTTTGAGATGTGTATTTACTATCCATCTTTTAATATTTGCTTTGTGATATGAAATGATATGTTGGAAATGATTTATTCTTAAGTATTGATTTGTTTATTGTACACTTATTTGAGTAATATATTCTTATATTTCTATTTCGATATTGTTTTCTTCTATAATTATATAAAGATTATATGAATGATTCACTGTTCAGAAAGGTTTGACTGATGTTTTAATATGATAGGGTGATGACATCTTTTTATGTGATTTTATGCTATTTTATTCGGTGTGACAAGAAAATAGAATAAACGGTTTAGTGATATCGTCTGGTGTGGGACTTTCAGTAACACTTTACTAGTTATCCTTTGGACATGTTATATAGAATAAAGAAGGGCGAGGGTGATGTATGAGCATTGAATAAAGGGACTAGTAACACATGGTGGTATGTGATGTCATTGTGCTATTTATTCGGTTATTCTTTCGATCGTAGATGGCACCCAATACGGGGTCTGTTGTTTGTGATACTCGTTGCACTGAGTGTAGTTAGAGCCACATGTTGGCCATTGTATATATAATATTTGTCTTTCTACCCCTATTCATCTCCCTTTATGTTTCAGGAGTAAACTAAATTGGACAGAATCCACTATGGCGGCCTGATCATAGGGTTGCACCCCAGATCCGTGACACCTTTGCTCGATATATTATATTAGATATGCATCAGATGATTTGGGTTTGGTGACCTATGGGATAGGTACCCTAATATTGCAAAGTTTGGGTTAGGTGACCCGTAGGTTAGGTGCCCTACGCCCTTTTGTTACGTCGCGTAGGCCAACGGTCTGTTACTTATAGGGGCAAAGCAGGGTCGTGATTGTGGCTGTATGTTAACGAGCCACTAGTGGATATGTGTCATGATGTCCATTGAGGTAACTGAAGACTGTAGAAGCAGATCCGGTTAGATGATCCTGGGCTGCTAGAGCGGGCATACGGCCATCAGTCTCCCTTCTGGTTTCGGCTCATGTGAACTTATGTTACAGGAACAAATTTGGCTACATAGCGTATGGTATAGTAGACCCTGGATTTCTGGAGTAGGCATACGGCCCTTAGTCACCTAGTTAGGTTTGGTTCACATGCGGTAGAAGGCATATATGAGATGAGATTATACCTCAAACTGTGTTCAGAGTATAGTCAACCCCGTGTCCTTCTTAGACAGTTGGCTTCTTTTTTATATACAGACAACCTATTTATCACTGATTATATTTGGATATTGTTACAAGCTAGCTCAAATATTTCTTATTGACTTTATAGATTTAATGATGTTATTTTATAATATGATGTTGAGAGATACTTGGGCAGTGCTTTGTGCTAGCCTAATATACTTTGTGATATCTCACTTATCATGATTTCTTTGATTTATATGTTGAACATTGGAAATGCATGATTCACCCATTTGTATTAAATTACGTGATTTTTATTTAATGTGTTTTAAATGGGTGATGAAATCTTTTATGGATTTAAGATATTTCGGTGATTAATGCCTTGAGGATTATTCTATATATGTATATGTTTATACTTTGAGGTGTTATCTATTGTTTAGAGTATCTTTGATAGTGATATCATATTATTCTTCCTTGTCTATACTGTATCATCTTATTTACGATCCTTGATTACAAATAATCTAACCCATGTGTTATTTTCATGTCTATCCGAGACATTTTAGATATAGGGTTGACATGACTGCTTGTGTTTATTGGCTTATAGGAGTATTATATTGGGATTGTACATGATATTAGTATGAAATTGATACATTGTATGCATATTTAAATGGATTTTTAATTGTATTGTATTTTGTAACATTATTTCATTGTATATTATACGTTATCGGTGTGATTGGCTCTGTGTTCTCTAATGTTTATTGTATATTATGTATTGTTCTATCCTGGAGGTGCACGTGTCTATTGCTTTGTACTAAGCCTGTGTACGTATGGAATAATTATTTATTAGATGTTTTAATATAATGCAGTGCTATTCCAAGGGAATATTCATGTATGTACCCCATATAGCCTGATTCTTCGTATTATCTTATAGTGTTACTCTGTAATACTCTTATAAAGTATTTGTATAATGGTCTAGTGTTACACATATTCTTTGTTAATTCAAACGATGCACTTTTATAACATTTTGAAATTAGATAATTTATGGAAATTACATGAAATTAGATATAATTAATTATACTCCACTCCAAATAAATTAGAATATAGAAACTTACATTCCAAGTCAACTAGGGCAACCTAATTTACACCCAATTATAGATCTGGATTATACTATACCACTTTATAAACATTCGTCAATAACAATTACTAGTTTCAAATTTCCAAATTAAGTTGTACATGCTATTACTATTCCAATTACCTATTTTATAGAATATGTAGGCAATAATTGAATATGTAGGCGATAATCCAATATACCTATTTTAAGCCTACAACTCATCAGTTCTTATATATGCATAGTAATTAAATAACTTTCAACGATATAAATTTTAATGTTATAAATAATTTATATAATTTCGTACTCACCTTCTAGCTTTCCAAATCTCCTAAATCTGAATCCATTCCTTTACTTGATTCTTTTTCCATTTTAATCCAAAAGAATATGTACAATATGATATAGATATGTTATTAGAACTAGAGATCCAAGGAAAGATTTAGGGTTAAGGGGAATACAAATTCACAGTAATTGAAATTACTTTTTTTCTTGCAATGTTGATTCTCTTGTTCTCTTTTATTTTCCACCCTTCTCCGAGTTGTGTGTGTGCATGTATTTTATAATTTAGAAATAGTGGAGAAAGGAAAATGGCCGTGCTTCGCTGCTTGAATTAGAAAATATGAGAAGCAAAGTGAGGAGTTAGGCTTGTATTTGTAGGCACTCGAATCAACCATAACCGTTATATTAAAATAATTAAATCTGAGCCATTGGTCAATTTCAAACCCTAGCTGCCTTACCCCGATTGGTCAACTACCCTATATAAGCGGTCAACAACTAGGAGTCAACCGACCCAAGTAAGGTGGTCGACCATAAGGTCCTGCATTTATCATAATTTATTTCCTTTTTCGTTTTTAATTATTTTCGCTTCAAAAACTTCAAACGCTAATAACTTTTTCATTTGACCTCCGATCACGAAACTCCAAATATGATAGTTGCTCAGAAAATCGCCGTAAACATAACAGTGCAAGTTTCGTGGCCAAATTATATTGTTTGCTCAAATTCCATTTTTGGAGCTTTATTAATTATTTATTAGGGTATTGTTACTGACACTCCAAAAATGAATATTTGGGGTTCACTTACAATGAGGGGTACCGATGAAAATATCCCCCTCGTAAAACTAAATTATAAGTTGACGATGTACCTTTTTATGTTTTACCCTAATTTCTGTAATCTTCATTAATCTCCTTTTTTACTCTATAATAAAAATCGATAATCTATAATTCATGGAGCAATCAAACCAGATGACATTCCTCCAAACAAGAAAGAATGCAGACTAGTTCTCACCGAAGAAAGTGTATGTAACATGGAATTTCTTTAATAAATCGATGAGGAGGGTTTTTTACGCGTAAGGTAGAGTCTAGTGCGTAAAGGGTTTAATCATAGGAGGGTAATCGATTTGCATAATGCAAACGAAAGGGAATTATCATTTTAAAGTTTCGAAATCGGAGGGCTCAACGCAGACTAAATGAAGTATTTCGGCTGATCCCTACCGAAATTTTTTCTTACTTAACTTCAAATTATTGTTCTTTAATAGATACCCAAGAACGAATGTGAGAATATACCAAAGGAAGGGTCAATTGCAATGAATTTGAAAATGATGATGGCAATGACAATCGCAAATGTGGAAGTCGATATGTTGCCTTTGGATTACCCCGATTCAACTTCTCATTTCACAATCCATAAGGTATGACAAAATCTTTCAATTATATTTCTATAGTTGATCTACTTTGAGTTCTGTTGTTGATTTATAATGTAGGTATTTGAGTCAAAGAAAAATGTTTGAGATTGGTGCAAGGATCGCGTGCTCGTCATAAATTGTATTATTGTGATAGAAAGAACAAGGATAAGAAATTGGCAAGCTATTGGAAATGGATCGTGGATGGTTTAGTATGTGAAAGAAGTAGAGAGTATATTGATCATAGGCAAAGAATATGTACCAAAAATCGAACAAAAATGTAAAAGAATGGGAAGTAGAAAATGTGATTGTCTGCTTGAGTTAAGCGCACGTTGTATAAATGATGGGACATGGATATTGAATGCAAAGAATGGATGCCACACTCACATGCTTCCTAATATATTAACTGGGCATCCGTATGTTGCAGGGTTGAAAGATCACGAAGTTAAGATTGTTGAAACAATGACATATAGTAGAGTTAGGCCTCGAAATATTTTAATTGCTATTAAATTTGACAACCCAGAGAACCGATCAATTGTAAGAAATGTGTACAATGTAAATGTAACAACCCGATTTTTAGGGATACTAAATTGGGAATAAACTAATAAGTTGATAAGTAATCTGTTAATAATAACAAACAATTAAATATTTATGGGAAAAAAATGATGAAATGACAAATAAATGAAAACAGAAGAAAATAAAATGGATATTTAATATTAATGGGGTTGAGAGGAAAATAAATGGTAACAAATTCATTTACTTTTATTTGGAGTTATAAATTTTGTTTTTTTAGTGGTAGTGTAATTTATTTTAATAGATGAACCGTTTTATTAACCCTAACTATTTGAAAAGTTAAACATTGAGAATAATATGTTTTTTTTATGAAAGAATGATACCTAATTACATTAGATAAAATATGTATTATGTATGAATAGTTTAGGTGAGAAATTTTTTTATGTGGATTTACAATTAGGAATAATAGGAAGAAAAAGAAAGGAAAAGTTTAAATTTTTTTATAATTTATTAATAATGATAAAGTAAATAAATAAATATATTTTTTTGAAAAATTGAAATAAAATATTAAAGTGGATAGGAGGGAAATGAATGATCAATGACTTATTTGTTATGTATATTGAATGTAATGAATTGTATCTTTTATTTTAACAAGGAAATTCTATTTAACGAATTTTAAAAAAAAGTAGAGGAGTTGTTGTTACTTACAAAGTTTAAAAGAAAAAAATAAAGTGATGAGAAGCTTAAATAAAATAAAGTTTTATGTTAATTCTCATGTTATGCATACAACAAAAAAAGCATTATATGCCTCATGTTATATGCGCATACATGTAGAAAATAACATATCAAAATATTAGAAATTTATGATTTTTTTTCCTTCTCCTTCTTCTATTTTTCCTTATGCATTAATTTCCTTTTAACTTTGTTGTATGCTTTTGAGGCATTTCAACGTACATAATAATAATAAATATCTGTTGTAATACTATGATTATCCATAAAATGTAACGCTTGGCCCCTATACCCATGTCATGAATGTTAATACTATGATTTTTCCTAAAAATCGGGTTGTTACATTATTCTATTCTATTACATTTAACTCTGATACCAAAAATGTAACTCCCGGCCCCTATACCCATGTCAACCAAGAGCAATACTAAGTATTATTGTCGGAAAGCACGGAGAATGAGACTCGATGGGGCTAAATCTTGTAATCATTCCCTTGAACTAACACTGACATGTGAAATTTTTCGATTTTTTTCCTACTTACCATTCATGCGCAGTGTTGGTTCAAAGCAATGGTACAAGATAAAAAAAAATTTCAGGTTACATAGTACATAATATAATAGAATGTACAGTTCAGCCCAAAAACAGCATAATGCATAATACATATCATAATAGTAATGTCCACAATAAATAGTCCATAGTACATATCACTTCCAAAATACATAATAACATACATACCATAATACATATTAACTACTCCTAAGTCCAAGCTGAAAAGTCCAAAACCTCAAAACGTGGCAAATGATAAGAATGCTGCCACAGTTCATGCAACCTAACCTGTAAACACAATACTCAGACTGACCCGAGGATTATAAAACAAATCACACGGGTCAGACTACTTCTAGTGTGAGTGAAGTTCAATTCTATTTTTCTATTTACTAGTTTGGTGTTTGCATGTAAACCTAAAGAAGGATTCTTTATAGATTATTGCTTTTTGTCCCCTTCTTCTATATGACATGTAAGAATTGAACTTGCATTTTGGGTATAGTATGAATTGGAATGAAATTGTTATATGGTTGCTACAATTGAAAAAAAAAGATTAAGCTTTCATACATAATATAGTTGCTAATGCACACTAACTGTACGTTGAAATTCCTTAAAAACATACAACAAAGTTAAAAGGAAATTAATGCATAAGGAAAACAATAGAAGAAGGAGAACCGATTAAATAAATTTAAAAAAAAATTAAGCAACAAAGGTGCAGCCCCAGTGGCTGCCCCGGTGCATTCAGGCTGCCAGTGCAGCCCAGGCGGGGATGCAAGGGCAGCCCAGGCGGGGCTGCAGATGCAGCCCAGGCCGGCTGCATGAGAGCAGCCCCGCTTGGGCAGCAGTAGCAGCCCAGTTGGGCTGCCGAGGAGCAGCCCAGATCAGGCTGCATGTGCAGCCCAGATGGGCTGCAGTTGCAGCCCAGGTGGGCTACACATGGCTCAGCCCAGGTGGGCTGCACATGGCTGTAGTCCAGGTGGGCTGCAAATTGCAGCCTAGGTCTGGGCTGCACAATTGCAGCCCAGCTTTGGGCTGTGCAGCCCAAACAGACTTGGGCTGCACTGTACAGCCCAGCTACGCGGCGGGCTGCGTGTGCAGCCCAGTTCAGGGCTATACCATGCAGTCTAGATTGGCTAAAAAAACAATATTAGAATAAAATAAAATTTAATTCCAGCTTAACAACATTTCTCACTATGCAGAATAGTGAGAAAAGATGGCTGGAAGGCATTCCTGTTTAACTATGGAGCAGTGGTTACGGTTGAAGCGGAACATGCCTCAAGCAGCACCCACTGCTAATGCTGCTTCTAGTGTTGATATCGCCCTTACGTAAAAATTACGAGGACGCAATTTTTGTAAGGGGGGAAGTCTGTAACAACCCGATTTTTAGGGATACTAAATTGGGAATAAACTAATAAGTTGATAAGTAATCTGTTAATAATAATAAACAATTAAATATTTATGGAAAAAAAATGATGAAATGACAAATAAATGAAAACAGAAGAAAATAAAATGGATATTTAATATTAATGGGGTTGAGAGGAAAATAAATGGTAACAAATTCATTTACTTTTATTTGGAGTTATAAATTTTGTCTTTTTAGTGGTAGTGTAATTTATTTTAATAGATGAACCGTTTTATTAACCCTAACTATTTGAAAAGTTAAACATTGAGAATGATATATTTTTTTTATGAAAGAATGATAACTAATTACATTAGATAAATATGTATTATGTATGAAAAGTTTAGATGAGAATTTTTTTATGTGGATTCACAATTAGGAATAATAGGAAGAAAAAGAAAGAAAAAGTTTAAAAAAATTTATAATTTATTAATAATGGTAAAGTAAATAAATGAATATTTTTTTTGAAAAATTGAAATAAAATATTAAAGTGGATAAGAGGGAAATGAATGATCAATGACTTATTTGTTATGTATATTGAATGTAATGAATTGTATCTTTTATTTTAACAAGGAAATTCTATTTAACGAATTTTTAAGAAAAAAGTAGAGGAGTTGTTGTTACTTAAAAAGTTTAAAAGAAAAAAATAAAGTGAGGAGAAGCTTAAATAAAATAAAGTTTTATGTTAATTCTCATGTTATGCATTGAAAAAAAAGGAGAAATTTTCATACTAATTTACAAATTATAAATATAATAATAAATAATAATATCATTTTTTTATAATGCCATGTTGGAAGGATCTAGAAATTGAATAAAATAATGTTAAGCAAAAGAAATTTCTAGAACAAGAATAAAATAAAAAGAATATATTGTATTAAAAAGGGAAAAGATTAAAAATAGAAGGAAAAAAAGATATTTTCAAAGAGAATTCTAGAAAGGGGCGTCAATTATAATACTAAGCCCATTTCCTTCTCCTTTCGTTTTTTTACTGTACGTACAGAACAACACTTTTACTCAGAAATCAGAAACAGAAAACCTAAACACAAAATCCTCTCACTCAAACTCAAATCTTTCATTGCAATCAAAGGTTAAAAGAAAAGATTCTCAATTCTAAGACAATTGAAAGATGAAAGGCAATCAATAAAAGGCTAACTGGCCTAGAGCTTGAGGATTGCTTTTTGGAGATTTAGGTGAGTGAAGTTTTAATTCCATTTTTCAATTTACTGATTTAGTTTTTGCATGTAAATCTAAAGAATGATTCTTTGTAGATTATTGCTTTTTGGCTCCTTCTATATCATATAATGTTAATTGAAGTGTTGTTAGAATTGAATTTGGATTTTGGTATAGTATGATTTGGAATGGAATTGGTATATGATTGCTACAATGGAAAAAAAATTAAGCTTTAATACATAACATAGTTGCTAATGCACACTAACTGTGTGTTGAAATGCTTCAAACGAATGTAACAATGTTAAAAGAAATTTAACATAGAAGGAAAAAAAATCATAAATTTCTGAAATTTTGATATGTTATTTTCTACATGTATGCGCATATGCTCTGAAAATTTCACTGAATAATATTGTGTTTTGATTGGTGAAATCAATTATTTACAACGCTATATTTGCCCATATTTTGTAACACCAGTGGCTGTCAATACGAAATTAATAACAATTAGACAAAAATTAATAAAATTCTTAAATTTAAATATGTTGTTTAAAACTCATATTAGAATAGTCTGTAAAAATTTCATTGAAAAATAATGAGATTTGATAGGTTGAATCAATCGTTTACAGAGGTGATAAGTGCAGATTTTCGCACTAAGGTCTGTCTAAAAACACCTGCTGTAATACTATGATTTAACCCAACAAATGGTCATATTTTTGTATGAAATTTTTACTGATGATTTGTAAATGAGTTATGAACAACATATTAAAAATTTAGAATTTTACAAAATTTATTTTATTTATTATGAATTACAGACTGAGGTGGGTTCTATATGAAATTCAGTGATTCTTTTTGAAAGTAATGTTGAATTTGAAGGTGATTATATATTCGTGATTTGAAAATAAGTTTATTTAAAGAAAAGCTTTCAAAGAAGAATAATGAAATTTTAAAAGAAATGTCATAATTTATTTTTATATTACTTATTATTATAATCTTTGATAAAATTGTGTACGAAAATAGAACATTTTATTTGGAATTTTGATTACTTTTTTTGAATACTAAAGCTTGCCTTTTTAATTAAATTAATTGTTATCAATTTTTTCTAACTTAACGAATTTTTAATAATTTTAATCCAATAAATTAGGTTTCTGTGTTTTGCCTTGATACATAAGTATTATGAGGTACTTGTGTGTTAATGCGAAACGGAGATGTAATTATTTTCTTTTATACGCATAATTGTTTTGCTAAATTTTATTTGCTTTTTGAATATTATACTGGGTTTATCAAAGGTTTTATTGGAAGATGTTGTTGTCATTGACTTTTTTGGAGGTGTTTTGAAATTACAAGCGCTTTGATTTTTGGGTCGGGATAGATTGGACTCTGTTGTACCAATGGGCCAAAACTCCACCTTGGCCGACCCGATTCAGGATCGCTACCTGAATCGGTGGTATATCACATGCCCTTTTACCATCAAAGGTCAACGGTCTGCTACATAGGGCTAATCTTATTTTTGATCGAGATCTCCGATCGGCGGATCACGGACTATGTTGGATGGAGGCGTGGGGGTCCCACGTGTAGATCCGTGAACGGGTAGCATACGACATTTGCCTTAGACCGTCTTGGTTATCCTGGGTTGATCGCCAGGTGTATTATGGCGTTATGAGTAGGTTACGGGTTGATGTCTCCGCGCGCGCTTGAGCTCTACCACTGTGATTTTACAATACTAGTGTCTGTTTATTTGGTATATTTTATGAGTCATGTTATATTTATCCCATAATTCCCATAATGCAATTTTCTTGACTTTATGATTTTTGGGAAGTATTAAAGTTGATTTTGAAAACCCAGTATCTTTGGAGAATGTGTGTATGAACTTATTCTTTATGTTACAAATGATAACTGTGTTGGTATCGTATTGGATTACATACGATAGGTTTGGCCTAAAATCATTGTTTGATTAAAGGAATTGTTTATGAAACCAAATTTGCATGTTGGTTCTCACACAAATATATGCCTCATGTTGGTTTATACATGCGGCGCTTTCTTTGGTTGAGACAATTATTGTTCATAGATCTTACTTCACTCACACTAGAAATAGTCTAACCCGTGTGATTTGTTTTATAATCCTCGGGTCAGCCTGAGGATTATGGTTGCAGGTTAGGTTGTGTGGACTGTAGCAACACTCATATTATTTTCCACGTTTTGGGGTTTTGGACTTTTCAGCTTGGGCTTAGGAGTAGTTAATATGTATTATGGTATGTATGTTATTATGTATTTTGAAAGTGATATGTACTATGGACTATGTATTGTGGGCATTATTATTATGATATGTATTATGCATTATGTTGTTTTTGTGCTGAACTGTACATTCTATTATATTCTGTACTATGTAACCTGGAAATTTTTTTATCTCGTACCATTGCTTTGAACCAACACTACGCATGAATGGTAAGTAGGAAAAAAAAATCGAAAAATTTCTCGTGTTAGTTCAAGGGAATGAGTACAACATTTAGCCCTATCGAGTCCCATTCTCCGTGCTTTCCGACAGTAATACTTAGTATTGCTCTTGGTTGGCATGGGTATAGGGGCCGGGCGTTCCATTTTTGGTATCAGAGCCCAGGTTAACAATAGTATGGAATATATTTAGAATATAAGTATGCACAAAGCAATAGAAATATTGTACATGTCTATATACCTTAAGTATCACTTCCATAATATAATAATAGTCATACATGCCTAAACCAAAACCCCAATTCTTTGATCTTTTTAGTATGCCTCATGTTGATTTGTAGCTCTGTAACAAATAATATGATTAAAATATTATGTTAATTCTCATGTTATGTTAATTTTATAGAAAAAGAAAAGAAAAAAATCATAAATTTCTGAAATTTTGATATTTATTTTCTACATGTATGCGCATATGCTCTGAAAATTTCACTGAATAATATTGTGTTTTGATTGGTGAAATCAATTATTTACAATGCTATATTCACCCAGATTTTGTAACAGCATGGGCTGTCAATACGAAATTCATAACAATTAGAGAAAAATTTATAAAATTCTGAAATTCAAATATGTTGTTTACAACTCATATTAGAATAGTCTGTAAAAATTTCATTGAAAAATAATGAGATTTGATAGGTTGAATCAATCGTTTACAGAGGTGTATAAGTGTAGATTTTCGTACTAAAGTCTGTCTAAAAACACCTGCTGTAATACTATGATTTAACCCATCAAATGGTCATATTTTTGTATGAAATTTTTACTGATGATTTGTAAATGAGTTATGAACAACATATTAAAAATTTAGAATTTTACAAAATTTATTTTATTTATTATGAATTACAGACTGAGGTGGGTTCTATATGAAATTCAGTAATTCTTTTTGAAAGTAATGTTGAATTTGAAGGTGATTATATATTCTTGATTTGAAAATAAGTTTATTTAAAGAAAAGCTTTCAAAGAAGAATAATGAAATTTTAAAAGATTCATCATAATTTATTTTTATATTACTTATTATTATAATCCTTGATAAAATTGTGTACGAAAATAGAACATTTTATTTAGAATTTTGATTACTTTTTTTGAATACTAAAGCTTGCCTTTTTAATTAAATTAATTGTTATCAATTTTTTCTAACTTAACGAATTTTAAATAATTTTAATCCAATTAATGAGGTTTCTGTGTTTCGCCTTGATACATAAGTATAAAATGTAACGCCCGGCCCCTATACCCATGCCAACCAAGAGCAATACTAAGTATTACAGTTGGAAAGCACGGAGAATGGGACTCGATAGGGCTAAATGTTGTACTCATTCCCTTGAACTAACACTGACACGAGAAATTTTTCAATTTTTTTTCCTACTTACCATTCATGCGCAGTGTTGGTTCAACGCAATGGTACAAGATAAAAAAAATTCCAGGTTACATAGTACAGAATATAATAGAATGTACAGTTCAGCACAAAAACAACATAATGCACAATACATATCATAATAGTAATGTCCGCAATACATAGTCCATAGTACATATCACTTCCAAAATACATAATAACATACATACCGTAATACATATTAACTACTCCTATATCCAAGCTGAAAAGTCCAAAACCCAAAAACGTGGAAAATATTATGAATGCTACTACAGTCCACGCAACCTAACCTGCAATTACGATCCTCAGACTGACCGGAGGATTATAAAACAAATCACACCGGTCAGACTTTTTCTAGTGTGAGTGATGTAAGATCTATGAACAATAATTGTCTCAATCAACAAAAAGGAAAAGAAAGCGCCGCATGTATAAACCAACATGAGGCATATATGTGTGTGAGAACCAACATGCAAATTTGGTTTCATAAACAATTCATTTAATCAAACAAGGGTTTTAAACCAAAATTATCGTATGTAATCCAATACGATACCAACCCAATTATCATATGTAACATAATGAATAAGTTCATACACATTCTCCAAAGATACTGGGTTTTCAAAATCAACTTTAATATTTTCCAAAAATCATAAGATAAAGAAAGTTGCATTGTGGGAATTATGAGATAAATATAACATGACTCATAAAATATACCAAATAAACAGACGCTAATATTGTAAAATCACAGTGGTAGAGCTCGAGCGCGCATCAAAACATCAACACTGTAACTTACTCATAACGCCATAATACACCTGGCGATCAACCCAGGATAACCAAGGCGGTCTAAGGCAAAGGCCGTATGCTACCCGTTCACGGATCTACACATTTGACCCCCATGCCTCCATCCATCATGGTCCGTGACCCGCCGATTGGAGATGCCGATCAAAAATAAGATTAGCCCTATGTAGCAGACCGTTGACCTTTGGTGGTAAAAGGGAAAGTAATATACCACCGATTCAGGTAGCGATCCTGAATCAGGTCGGCCAAGATGGAGTTTTGTCCCATTGGTACAACAGATTCCAATCTATCCCGACCCAAAAATCAAAAGTGTTTGTAATTTCAAAACACTTCTTAAAAATAAAAGTCAAAGATGACAATCGTCTTTCAAAAATTCCATTAATAAACCCAATATAATATTCAAAAAGCAAATAAAATTTAGCAAAACAATTGTCCATACAAATAAAAATAATACATATCCTTCCGCATTAATACACAAGCACCCCATAATACTTATGTATAAAAGCAAAACATAGAAACTTAACTTATTGCATTAAAATTATTCAATATTTGTTAAGTTAGATAAAAATTCATAACAATTTATATATTAAAAAAACAAAACAATACTTGTTTTAGTATGCAAAATGCTATCAAAATTATAAATAAAATTTCCATCATTTTCAATATACGCATAAGCGAATATTTTTTTTCATTTAATCAAAATAACAAAACATAAGGTTTTAATTTAATTTAAAAACTAATTTTTACTTTTATTTTATTTTAATATATTTTTTTTAGCCAATCTAGACTGCATGGTACAGCCCTGAACTGGGCTGCACACACAGCCCGCCGCGGAGCTGGGATGTACAGTGTAGCCTAAGCCCGTCTGGGCTGCACCCGTCTGGGCTGCACAGCCCAAAGCTGGGCTGCAATTGTGCAACCCAGACCTGGGATGCAATTTGCAGCCCACCAGGACTGCAGCCATGTGCAGCCCACCTGGGCTGAGCCATGTGCAGCCCACCTGGGCTGAGCCATGTGCAGCCCACATGGGCTGCAACTGCAGCCCGAACTGGGCTGCGCCTAGGCAGCCCGTCTGGGCTGCTCATGCAGTCCAAGCTTGGCTGCAACTGCAGCCCAATCTGGGCTGCTCCTCGGCAGCCCAACTGGGCTGCTACTGCTGCCCAAGCTGGGCTGCTCTCATGCATCCGGCCTGGGCTGCATCTACAGCCCCGCCTGGGCTGCCCTTGCAGCCCTGCCTAGGCTGCACTTGCAACCTGAATGCACCGGTGCAGCCACTGTGGCTGCACCTTTGTTGCTCAATTTTTTTTTAATTTATTTAATTGGTTCTCCTTCTTCTATTGTTTTCCTTATGCATTAATTTCCTTTTAACTTTGTTGTATGCTTTTGAGGCATTTTAACGTATAGTTAGTGTGCATTAGCAACTATATTATGTATGAAAGCATAATCTCTTTTTTTTCAATTGTAGCAACCATATAACAATTCCATTCCAATTCATACTATACCCAAAATCCAAGTTCAATTCTAACATGTCATATAGAAGAAGGGGACAAAAAACAATAATCTATAAAGAATCCTTCTTTAGGTTTACATGCAAACACCAAACTAGTAAATAGAAAAATAAAATTGAACTTCACTCACCTACGTCTCCAAAAAGCAACCTTCAAGGTCTAGGTCAGTTAGCCTATGATTGCTTGCCTTTCACCTTTCCAATTGCCTTAGAATTGAGATTCTTTTCTTTTAACTTTTGATTGTAAAGAGAGATTTGTGTTTGAGTGGGAGGATTTGAAATTAGGTTTTCTGCGTTCTCTTTTTTTTTCTTTCTGTTTCTGTTTTTTGAATACGTACAGTAAAGTAATTGAGTAGAGGGAATGATATTTTTATTATAAAGCCCCTCCTCTAGAATGTTCTACCAATAGCCCTTAATTTATTATTTCATCTTTTTTTTTCAATACAATGTATTCTTTTTATTTTGTTCTTGTTCTAGAAATTTCTTTTGCTTAACATTATTTTATTCACTTTCTAGATCTTTCCAACATGATATTATAAAAAATGATTTATGATTATTTTATTACAATAATTATTATTTTGTAAAATTTGTAAATTAGTACGAAAATTTCTTTTTTTTTTTCTTTTCAATGCATAACATGAGAATTGACATAAAACATTATTTTACTAAAGCTTTTCCTCATTTTTTTTAAACTTTTTAAGTAACAACTCCTCTACTCTTTTTTTTTCCTAAAAAAATCATTAAATAAATTCCTTGCTAAAATAAAACATACAATTCATTACACATAATAGACATAACAAATAAGTCACTGATCATTCATTTCCCTCTTATCCACTTTAATATTTTATTTCAATTTTTCAAACAACATATTTATTTATTTATTTACTTTATCATTATTAACAAATAAATTATAATTTTTTTTTAAACTTTTCCTTTATTTTTCTTCCTATCATTCCTAATTGTAAATCCACATATAAAAATTCTCATCTAAACTTTTCATACATAATACACATTTTATCTAATGTAATTAGTTACCATTCTTTCATAAAAAAAACCATATCATTCTCAATGTTTAACTTTTCAAATAGTTAGGGTTAATAAAACGGTTCATCTATTAAAATAAATTACACTACCACTAAAAAAACAAAATTTATAACTCCAAATAAAAATAAATGAATCTGTTACCATTTATTTTCCTCTCAACCCCATTAATATTGAATATCCATTTTATTTTCTTTTGTTTTCATTTATTTGTCATTTCACCGTTGTTTTTTCCATAAATATTTAATTGTTTGTTATTATTAACAGATTAATTATCAATTTATTAAGTTGATTCTCAATTTAGTATCCCTAAAAATCGGGTTGTTACAGACTTCCCCCTTACAAAAATTGCGTCCTCGCAATTTCTACGTAAGGGCGATATCAGCACTAGGAGCAGCATTAGGAGCGGGTGCTGCCTGAGGCATGATCCGCATCAACTCTAACCACTGCTCCATAGTCAAACAGGGATGCCTTCCAGCCATCTTTCTCACTACTCTGCATAGTGAGAAATGTTGTTACGTTGGAATTAAAATAATTCTCATACTAAAAAGAACAAAGATTTGGGGTTTTGGTTTAGGTACGTATGACTATTATTATATTATGAAAGTGATACTTATGGTATATAGACATGTACAATGCTTCAACTGCTTTGTGCTAACTTATATTCTAAATATATTCTATACTATTGTTAATCGGTCTCTGGTACCAAAAATGTAACGCCCGGTCCCTATACCCATGCCAAACAAGAGCAATACTAAGTATTACTGTCGGAAAGCACGGAGAATTGGACTCGATAGGGTTAAATGTTGTACTCATTCCCTTGAACTAACACTGACACGAGAAATTTTTCAATTTTTTTTCCTACTTACCATTCATGCGCAGTGTTGGTTCAAAGCAATGGTACGAGATAAAAAAATTTCCAAGTTACATAGTACAGAATATAATAGAATGTACAGTTCAGCACAAAAACAGCATAATGCATAATACATATCATAATAGTAATGTTCACAATACATAGTCCATAGTACATATCACTTCAAAAATACATAATAACATACATACCATAATACATATTAACTACTCCTAAGTCCAAGCTGAAAAGTCCAAAACCCAAAAACATGGAAAATAATATGAATGCTACTACAGTCCATGCAACCTAACCTGCAACCATAATCCTCAGAGTGACCTGAGGATTATAAAACAAATCACACGGATCAGACTATTTCTATTGTAAGTGAAGTAAGATCTACGAACAATAATTGTCTCAATCAACAAAAAGGAAAAGAAAGCGCCGCATGTATAAACCAACATGAGGCATATATGTATGTGAGAACCAACATGCAAGTTTGGTTTCATAAACAATTCATTTAATCAAACAAGGGTTTTAAACCAAAATTATCGTATGTAATCCAATACGATACCAACCCAATTATCATATGTAACACAATGAATAAGTTCATACACACATTCTCCAAAGATACTGGGTTTTCAAAATCAACTTTAATATTTTCCAAAAATCATAAGATAAAAAAAGTTGCATTGTGGGAATTATGGGATAAATATAACATGACTCATAAAATATACCAAATAAACAGACGCTAATATTGTAAAATCATAGTGGTAGAGCTCGAGCGCGCATCAAAACATCAACACTGTAACTTACTCATAACGCCATAATACACCTGGCAATCAACCCAGGATAACCAATACGGTCTAAGGCAAAGGCCGTATGCTATCCGTTCACGGATCTACATGTGGGACCCCCATGCCTCCATCCATCATAGTCCGTGACTCGCCGATCGGAGATGCCGATCAAAAATAAGATTAGCCCTATGTAGCAGACCATTGACCTTTGGTGGTAAAAGGGCAAGTAATATACCACCGATTCAGGTAGCGATCCTGAATCAGGTCGGCCAAGATGGAGTTTTGGCCCATTGGTACAACAGAGTCCGATCTATCCTGACCCAAAAATCAAAAGTGTTTGTAATTTCAAAACACTTCTTAAAAATAAAAGTCAAAGATGACAATCGTCTTTCTAAAATTCCATTAATAAACCCAATATAATATTCAAAAAGCAAATAAAATTTAGCAAAACAATTGTCCATACAAATAAAAATAATACATATCCTTCCGCATTAATACACAAGCACCCCATAATACTTATGTATAAAAGCAAAACATAGAAACTTAACTTATTGCATTAAAATTATTCAAAATTTGTTAAGTTAGATAAAAATTCATAATAATTTATATATAAAAAAAACAAAACAATACTTGTTTTAGTATGCAAAATGCTATCAAAATTATAAATAAAATTTCCATCATTTTCAATATACGCATAAGCGAATTTATTTTTTCATTTAATAAAAATAACAAAACATAACGTTTTAATTTAATTTAAAAACTAATTTTTACTTTTATTTTATTTTAATATTTTTTTTATCCAATCTAGACTGCATGGTACAGCCCTGAACTGGGCTGCACACACAGCCCACCGCGGAGCTGGGCCGTACAGTGCAGCCCAAGCCCGTCTGGGCTGCAATTGTGCAGCCAAGACCTGGGCTACAATTTGCAGCCCACCAGGACTGCAGCCATGTGTAGCTCACCTGGGCTGCAATTTGCAGCCCACATGGGCTGCACAAGCAGCCCGCCTGGGCGGCAACTGCAGCCCGCCTGGGCTGCAACTGCAGCCCGAACTGGGCTGCGCCTGGGCAGCACGTCTGGGCTGCAACGGCAGCCCGTCTGGGCTGCATCTGGGCAGCCCGTCTGGGCTGCTCATGCAGTCCAAGCTGGGCTGCAACTGCAGCCCAAGCTGGGCTGCAACTGCAGCCCAATCTGGACTGCTCCTCGGCAGCCTAACTGGGCTGCTACTGCTGCCCAAGCTGGGCTGCTCTCATGCAGTCGGCCTGGGCTGCATCTGCAGCCCTACCTGGGCTGCCCTTGCAGCCACGCCTAGGCTGCACTTGCAGCCTGAATGCACTGGTGCAGCTACTGTGGCTGCACCTTTGTTGCTCAATTTTTTTTTAATTTATTTAATTGGTTCTCCTTCTTCTATTGTTTTCCTTATGCATTAATTTCCTTTTAACTTTGTTGTATGGTTTGAGGCATTTCAACGTATAGTTAGTGTGCATTAGCAACTATATTATGTATGAAAGCTTAATCTTTTTTTTTCAATTGTAGCAATCATATAACAATTTCATTCCAATTCATACTATATCCAAAATCCAAGTTCAATTCTAACATGTCATATAGAAGAAGGGGACAAAAAGCAATAATCTATAAAGAATCCTTCTTTAGGTTTACATGCAAACACCAAACTAGTAAATAGAAAAATAGAATTGAACTTCACACACCTACGTCTTCAAAAAGCAACCTTCAAGCTCTAGGTCAGTTAGCCTATGATTGCTTGCCTTTCACCTTTCCAATTGCCTTAGAATTGAGATTCTTTTCTTTTAACTTTTGATTGTAAAGAGAGATTTGTGTTTGAGTGGGAGGATTTGAAATTAGGTTTTCTGCGTTCTCTTTTTTTTGTTTCTATTTTTTTGAATACGTATAGTAAAGTAATTGAGGAAAGGGAATGATATTTTTATTATAAAGCCCCTCCTCTAGAATGTTCTACCAATAGCCCTTAATTTATTAAAAAAAGGAGAAATTTTCATACTAATTTATAAATTATAAATATAATAATAAAATAATAATAATAAATAATAATATAATTTTTTTTATAATGTCATGTTGGAAGGATCTAGAAATTGAATAAAATAATGTTAAGCAAAAGAAATTTCTAGAACAAGAATAAAATAAAAAGAATATATTGTATTAAAAAGGGAAAAGATTAAAAATAGAAGAAAAAAAAGATATTTTCAAAGAGAATCCTAGAAAGGGGCCTCAATTATAATACTCAGCCCATTTCCTTCTCCTTTTTTTTTTAACTGTACGTACAAAACAACACTTTTACTCAGAAATCAGAAACAGAAAACCTAAACACAAAATGCTCTCACTCAAACTCAAATCTTTCATTGCAATTAAAGGTTAAAAGAAAAGATTCTCAATTCTAAGACAATTGAAAGATGAAAGGCAATCAATAAAAGGCTAACTGACCTAGAGCTTGAGGATTGCTTTTTGGAGATTTAGGTGAGTGAAGTTTTAATTCCATTTTTCAATTTACTGATTTAGTTTTTGCATGTAAATCTAAAGAATGATTCTTTGTAGATTATTGCTTTTTGGCTCCTTCTATATCATATAATGTTAATTGAAGTGTTGTTAGAATTGAATTTGGATTTTGGTATAGTATGATTTGGAATGGAATTGGTATATGATTGCTACAATGGAAAAAAAATTAAGCTTTAATACATAACATAGTTGCTAATGCACACTAACTGTGTGTTGAAATGCTTCAAACGAATGTAACAATGTTAAAAGAAATTTAACATAGAAGGAAAAAAAATCATAAATTTCTGAAATTTTGATTGTTATTTTCTACATGTATGCGCATATGCTCTAAAAATTTCACTGAATAATATTATTTTTTGATTGGTGAAATCAATTATTTACAATGCTATATTTGTCCAGATTTTGTAACAGCAGTGGCTGTCAATACGAAATTCATAAAAATTAGAGAAAAAATTATAAAATTCTAAAATTTAAATATGTTGTTTAAAACGCATATTAGAATAGTCTGTAAAAATTTCATTAAAAAATAATGAGATTTGATAGATTGAATCAATCGTTTACAGAGGTGTATAAGTGCAGATTTTCGTACTAAGGTCTGTCTAAAAACACCTGCTGTAATACTATGATTTAACCCATCAAATGGTCATATTTTTGTATGAAAATTTTACTGATGATTTGTAAATGAGTTATGAACAACATATTAAAAATTTAGAATTTTACGAAATTTATTTTATTTATTATGAATTACAGACTGAGGTGGGTTCTATATGAAATTCAGTGATTCTTTTTGAAAGTAAAGTTGAATTTGAAGGTGATTATATATTCGTGATTTGAAAATAAGTTTATTTAAAGAAAAGCTTTCAAAGAAGAATAATGAAATTTTAAAAGATTCATCATAATTTATTTTTATATTACTTATTATTATAATCCTTGATAAAATTGTGTATGAAAATAGAACATTTTATTTGGAATTTTGATTATTTTTTTGAATACTAAAGCTTGCCTTTTTAATTAAATTAATTGTTATCATTTTTTTCTAACTTAACGAATTTTTAATAATTTTAATCCAATAAATTAGGTTTCTGTGTTTCGCCTTGATACATAAGTATTATGAGGTATTTGTGTGTTAATGCGAAACAAAGATGTAATTATTTTCTTTTATACGCACAACTGTTTTGCTAAATTTTATTTGCTTTTTGAATATTATACTGGGTTTATCAAAGGTTTTATTGGAAGATGTTGTTGTCATTGACTTTTTTGGAAGTGTTTTGAAATTACAAACGCTTTGATTTTTGGGTCGGGATAGATTGGACTCTGTTGTACCAATGGGCCAAAACTCCACCTTGGCCGACTTGATTCAGGATCGCTACCTGAATCGGTGGTATATCATGCCCTTTTACCACCAAAGGTCAACGGTCTGCTACATGGTGCTAATCTTATTTTTGATCGGGATCCCCGATCGGCGGGTCACGGACTATGATGGATGGAGGCGTGGGGGTCCCACGTGTAGATCCGTGAACGGGTAGCATGCGGCCTTTGCCTTAGACCGTCTTGGTTATCCTGGGTTGATCACCAGGTGTGTTATGGCATTATGAGTAAGTTACAGTGTTGATGTCTTGATGCGTGCTCGAGCTCTACCACTGTGATTTTACAATACTAGCGTCTGTTTATTTGGTATATTTTATGAGTCATGTTACATTTATCCCGTAATTCCCATAAGGCAATTTTCTTTGTCTTATGATTTTTGGAAAATATGAAAGTTGATTTTAAAACACAGTATCTTTAGAGAATGTGTGTATGCACTTATTCATTGTATTACATATGATGATTGGGTTGGTATCGTATTGGATTATATACGATACGTTTGGCCTAAAACCATTGTTTGATTAAATGAATTGTCTATGAAACCGAATTTGCATGTTGGTTCTCACACACATATATGCCTCATGTTGGTTTATACATGCGGCGCTTTTTTTTTCTTTTTGTTGGTTGAGACAATTATTGTTCAAAGATCTTACTTCACTCACACTAGAAATAGTCTGACCCATGTGATTTGTTTTATAATCATCGGGTCAGTCTGAGGATTGTGGTTGCAGGTTAGGTTGCATGGACTGTAGCAGCATTCATATTATTTTCCACGTTTTGGGGTTTTGGACTTTTCAGCTTGGACTTAGGAGTAGTTAATATGTATTATGGTATGTATGTTATTATGTATTTTGGAAGTGATATGTGCTATGGACTATGTATCGTGGACATTATTATTATGATATGTATTATGCATTATGCTGTTGTTGTGCTGAATTGTACATTCTATTATATATCTATACAATGTAACCTGGAAATTTTTTATCTTGTACCATTGCTTTGAACCAATACTGCGCACGAATGGTAAGTAGAAGAAAAAAATCGAAAAATTTCTCATGCAAGTGTTAGTTCAAGGGAATGAGTACAACATTTAGCCCTATCGAGTCCCATTCTCCGTGCTTTCCGACAGTAATACTTAGTATTGCTCTTGGTTGGCATGGGTATAGGGGCCGGGCGTTACATTTTTGTTATCAGAGCCCAGGTTAACAATAGTATGGAATATATTTAGAATATAAGTTGGCACAAAGAAATAGAAGCATTGTACATTTCTATATACCATAAGTATCACTTCCATAATATAATAATAGTCATACATGCCTAAACCAAAACCCCAAATCTTTGATCTTTTTAGTATGAGAATTAATTTAATTCCAGCTTAACAACATTTCTCACTATGCAGAGTAGTGAGAAAGATGGCTGGAAGACATCCCTGTATGACTATGGAGCAGTGGTTAGAGTTGATGCGGATCATGCCTCAGGCAGCACCCGCTCCAAATGCTGCTCCTAGTGCTGATATCGCCCTTACGTAGAAATTGCGAGGACGTAATTTTTGTAAGGGGGAAGTCTGTAACAACTTTTATTCATTCTATGTTAAATTTCTTTTAACATTGTTACATTTGTTTAAAGCATTTCAACACACAGTGTGCATTAGTAACTATGTTATGTATTAAAGCTTAATTTTTTTTCCATTGTAGCAATCATATACCAATTCCATTCCAAATCATACTATACCAAAATCCAAATCTTTTAAACTTTTTAAGTAACAACAACTCCTCTACTTTTTTTTTAAAATTCGTTAAATAGAATTTCCTTGTTAAAATAAAAGATACAATTCATTACATTCAATATACATAACAAATAAGTCATTAATCATTCATTTCCCTCTTATCCACTTTAATATTTTATTTCAATTTTTCAAAAAATATATTTATTTATTTATTTACTTTATCATTATTAATAAATTATAAATTTTTTTAAACTTTTCCTTTCTTTTTCTTCCTATTATTCCTAATTGTAAATCCACACAAAAAAAATTCTCATCTAAACTTTTCATACATAATACATATTTTACCTAATGTAATTAGTTATCATTCTTTCATAAAAAAAATATCATTCTCAATGTTTAACTTTTCAAATAGTTAGGGTTAATAAAACGGTTCATCTATTAAAATAAATTACACTACCACTAAAAAGACAAAATTTATAACTCCAAATAAAAGTAAATGAATTTGTTACCATTTATTTTCCTCTCAACCCCATTAATATTAAATATCCATTTTATTTTCTTCTGTTTTCATTTATTTGTCATTTCATCATTTTTTTTCCATAAATATTTAATTGTTTGTTATTATTAACAGATTACTTATCAACTTATTAGTTTATTCCCAATTTAGTATCCCTAAAAATCGGGTTGTTACAGACTTCCCCGTTACAAAAATTGCGTTCTCGCAATTTCTACGTAAGGGCGATATCAGCACTAGGAGCAGCATTAGGAGCGGGTGCTGCTTGAGGCATGATCCGCATCAACTCTAAACACTGCTCCATAGTCAAACAGGGATGTCTTCCAGCCATCTTTCTCACTACTCTGCATAGTGAGAAATGTTGTTAAGCTGGAATTAAATTAATTCTCATACTAAAAAGATCAACGATTTGGGGTTTTGGTATAGGCATTTATGACTATTATTATATTATGGAAGTGATACTTATGGTATATAGACATTTACAATGCTTCTATTGCTTTGTGGTTACTTATATTCTAAATATATTCCATACTATTGTTAACCTGGGCTCTGATACCAAAAATGTAACGCCCGGCCCCTATACCCACGCCAACGAAGAGCAATACTAAGTATTACTGTCGGAAAGCAAGGATAATGGGACTAGATAGGGCTAAATGTTGTACTCATTCCCTTGAACTAACACTGGCACGAGAAATTTTTCGATTTTTTTTCTCCTACTTGCCATTCGTGCGCAGTATTGGTTCAAAGCAATGGTACAAGATAAAAAAATTCCATGTTACATAGTATAGAATATAATAGAATGTACAATTCAGCACAACAACAACATAATGCATAATACATATCATAATAATAATGTCCATGATACATAGTCCGTAGTACATATCACTTCCAAAATACATAATAACATACATACCATAATACATATTAACTACTCCTAAGTCCAAGCTGAAAAGTCCAAAACCCCAAAACGTGAAAAATAATATGAATGCTGCTACAGTCCACGCAACCTAACCTGCAACCACAATCCTCAGACTGACCCGAGGATTATAAAACAAATCACATGGGTTAGACTATTTCCAGTGTGAGTGAAGTAAGATCTATGAACAATAATTGTCTCAACCAACAAAAAGGAAAAAAAAGCGCCGCATGTATAAACCAACATGAGGCATATATGTGTGTGAGAACCAACATGCAAATTCGGTTTCATTGACAATTCATTTAATCAAACAATGGTTTTAGGCCAAACGTATCGTATGTAATCCAATACGATACCAACCCAATCATCATATGTAACACAATGAATAAGTTCATACACACATTCTCTAAAGATACTGGGTTTTAAAATCAACTTTCATATTTTCCAAAAATCATAAGATAAAGAAAATTGCCTTATGGAAATTACGGGATAAATGTAACACGATTCATAAAATATACCAAATAAACAGACGCTAGTATTGTAAAATCACAGTGGTAGAGCTCAAGCGCGCATCAAGACATCAACACTATAACTTACTCATAACGCCATAACACACCTGGTGATCAACCCAGGATAACCAAGACGGTCTAAGGCAAAGGCCGCATGCTACCCGTTCACGGATCTACACTTGGGACCCCCACGCCTCCATCCATCATAGTCCGTGGTCCGCCGATCGGGGTTCCCGATCAAAAATAAGATTAGCCCTACGTAGCAGACCGTTGACCTTTGGTGGTAAAAGGGCATGTGATATACCACCGATTTAGGATCGCTACCTGAATGGGTGGTATATCACATGCCCTTTTACCACCAAAGGTCAACGGTCTGCTACATAGGGCTAATCTTATTTTTGATCGGGATCCCCGATCGGCGGGTCACGGACTATGATGGATGGAGGCGTGGGGGTCCCATGTGTAGATCCTTGAACGGGTAGCATGCGGCCTTTGCCTTAGACCGTCTTGGTTATCCTGGGTTGATCACCAGGTGTGTTATGGCGTTATGAGTAAGTTACAGTGTTGATGTCTTGATGCACGCTCGAGCTCTACCACTGTGATTTTACAATACTAGCGTCTGTTTATTTGGTATATTTTATGAGTCATGTTACATTAATCCCGTAATTCGCATAAGGCAATTTTCTTTATCTTATGATTTTTGGAAAATATGAAAGTTGATTTTAAAACACAGTATCTTTTGAGAATGTGTGTATGAACTTATTCATTGTGTTACATATGATGATTGGGTTGGTATCGTATTGGATTACATACGATACGTTTGGCCTAAAACCATTGTTTGATTAAATGAATTGTCTATGAAACCGAATTTGCATGTTGGTTCTCACACACATATATGCCTCATGTTGGTTTATACATGCGGCGTTTTTTTTCCTTTTTGTTGGTTGAGACAATTATTGTTCATAGATCTTACTTCACTCACACTAGAAATAGTCTGACCTATGTGATTTGTTTTATAATCCTCGGATCAGTCTGAGGACTGTGATTGCAGGTTAGGTTGCGTGGACTGTTGCAGCATTCATATTATTTTCCACGTTTTGGGGTTTTGGACTTTTCAGCTTGGACTTAGGAGTAGTTAATATGTATTATGGTATGTATGTAATTATGTATTTTGGAAGTGATATGTACTATGGACTATGTATCGTGGACATTATTATTATGATATGTATTATGCATTATGCTGTTGTTGTGCTGAATTGTACATTCTATTATATTCTACACTATGTAACCTGGAAATTTTTTATCTTGTACCATTGCTTTGAACCAATACTGCGCACGAATGGTAAGTAGAAGAAAAAAAATCGAAAAATTTCTCGTGCCAGTGTTAGTTCAAGGGAATGAGTACAACATTTAGCCCTATCGAGTCCCATTCTCCGTGCTTTCCAACAGTAATACTTAGTATTGCTCTTGGTTGGCATGGGTATAGGGGTCGGGCGTTACATTTTTGGTATCGGAGCCCAGGTTAACAATAGTATGGAATATATTTAGAATATAAGTTAGCACAAAGCAATAGAAGCATTGTACATGTCTATATACCATAAGTATCACTTCCATAATATAATAATAGTCATACATGCCTAAACCAAAATCCCAAATCTTTGATCTTTTTAGTATGAGAATTAATTTAATTCCATCTTAACAACATTTCTCACTATGCAGAGTAGTGAGAAAGATGCCTGGAAGACATCCCTGTTTGACTATGGAGCAGTGGTTAGAGTTGATGAGGATCATGCCTCAGGCAGCACCCGCTCCTAATGCTGCTCCTAGTGCAGATATCGCCCTTACTTAGAAATTGCGAGGACGCAATTTTTATAAGGGGGAAGTCTGTAACAACTTTTTTTCCTTCTATGTTAAATTTCTTTTAACATTGTTACATTTGTTTGAAGCATTTCAACACACAGTGTGCATTAGCAACTATGTTATGCATTAAAGCTTAATTTTTTTTCCATTGTAGCAATCATATACCAATTCCATTCCAAATCATACTATACCAAAATCCAAATTCAATTCTAACAACACTTCAATTAACATTATATGATATAGAAGGAGCCAAAAAGCAATAATCTACAAAGAATCATTCTTTAGATTTACATGCAAAAACTAAATCAGTAAATTGAAAAATGGAATTAAAACTTCACTCACCCAAATCTCCAAAAAGCAATCCTCAAGCTCTAGGTCAGTTAGCCTTTTATTGATTGCCTTTCATTGATTGCCTTTCATCTTTCAATTGTCTTAGAATTGAGAATCTTTTCTTTTAACCTTTGATTGCAATGAAAGATTTGAGTTTGAGTGAGAGGGTTTTGTGTTTAGGTTTTCTGTTTCTGATTTCTGAGTAAAAGTGTTGTTTTGTACGTACAGTAAAAAAAGAAAGGAGAAGGAAATGGGCTGAGTATTATAATTGAGGCCCCTTTCTTGAATTCTCTTTGAAAATATCTTTTTTTCCTTCTATTTTTAATCTTTTCCCTTTTTAATACAATATATTCTTTTTATTTTATTCTTGTTCTAGAAATTTCTTTTGCTTAACATTATTTTATTCAATTTCTAGATCCTTCCAACATGACATTATAAAAAAATGATATTATTATTTATTATTATTATTTTATTATTATATTTATAATTTGTAAATTAGTATGAAAATTTCTCCTTTTTTTCAATGCATAACATGAGAATTAACATAAAACTTTATTTTATTTAAGCTTCTCCTCACATTATATTTTTCTTTTAAACTTTTTAAGTAACAGCAACTCCTCTACTTTTTTTTAAAAAAATTCGTTAAATAGAATTTCCTTTGTTAAAATAAAAGATACAATTCATTACATTCAATATACATAACAAATAAGTCATTGATCATTCATTTCCCTCTTATCCACTTTAATATTTTATTTCAATTTTTCAAAAAAAATATTTATTTATTTATTTACTTTATCATTATTAATAAATTATAGATTTTTTTAAACTTTTCCTTTCTTTTTCTTCCTATTATTCCTAATTGTAAATCCACATAAAAAAAATTGTCATCTAAAGTTTTCATACATAATACATATTTTATCTAATGTAATTAGTTATCATTCTTTCATAAAAAAAACATATCATTCTCAATGTTTAACTTTTCAAATAGTTAGGGTAAATAAAACGGTTCATCTATTAAAATAAATTACACTACCACTAAAAAGACAAAATTTATAACTCCAAATAAAAGTAAACGAATTTGTTACCATTTATTTTCCTCTCAACCCCATTAATATTGAATATCCATTTTATTTTCTTCTGTTTTCATTTATTTGTCATTTCATCATTGTTTTTTCCATAAATATTTAATTGTTTATTATTATTAACAGATTAATTATCAATTTATTAAGTTGATTCTCAATTTAGTATCCCTGAAAATTGTCAACTTAATAAATTGATAATTAATCTGTTAATAATAACAAACAATTAATTATTTATGGAAAAAACAATGATGAAATGACAAATAAATGAAAACAGAAGAAAATAAAATGGAGAGAGGAAAATAAATGGTAACAGATTCATTTATTTTTATTTGGAGTTATAAATTTTGTCTTTTTAGTGGTAGTGTAATTTATTTTAATAGATGAACCGTTTTATTAACCCTAACTATTTGAAAAGTTAAACATTAAGAATGATATGGTTTTTTTTATGGAATAATGATAACTAATTACATTAGATAAAACTAGTATAGGCCCGTGCTTCGCACACGGGCTATTTGTGCTATTGTATACGATGATATTTTGTTTGAGCACAAATATGTAAACGGAAAGCAAGGGCATTTTGGAACTTTCAAAAAGACACCGAATAAATTATTTCAATGAATTTTCTTTATTAGTAGTAGAGATGTGTATTATATATGAAAAGTTTAGATGAGAATTTTTTTATGTGGATTTACAATTAGGAATAATAGGAAGAAAAAGAAAGGAAAAGTTTAAAAAAAATAAATTATAATTTATTTGTTAATAATGATAAAGTAAATAAATAAATAAATATTTTGTTTGAAAAATTGAAATAAAATATTAAAGTGGATAAGAGGGAAATGAATGATCAGTGACTTATTTGTTATGTATATTATGTGTAATGAATTGTATGTTTTATTTTAGTATGGAATTTATTTAATGATTTTTTTTAGGAAAAAAAAAGAGTAGAGGAGTTGTTACTTAAAAAGTTTAAAAAAAATGAGGAAAAGCTTTAGTAAAATAATGTTTTATGTCAATTCTCATGTTATGCATTGAAAAGAAAAAAAAGAGGAGAAATTTTCATACTAATTTACAAATTTTGCAAAATAATAATTATTGTAATAAAATTATCATAAAATCATTTTTTATAATATCATGTTGGAAAGATCTAGAAAGTGAATAAAATAATGTTAAGCAAAAGAAATTTCTAGAACAAGAATAAAATAAAAAGAATATATTGTATTGAAAAGAAAAAAAGGGTGAAATAATAAATTAAGGGCTATTGGTAGAACATTCTAGAGGAGGGGCTTTATAATAAAAATATCATTCCCTCTCCTCAATTACTTTACTATACGTATTCAAAAAACAGAAACATAGTCCATAGTACTTATCACTTCCAAAATACATTTTATGTTAAATTTTAACTTTTAGAATTGGGAATCTTAAATTTATGATTTTTTTTCCTTCTATGTTAAATTTCTTTTAACATTGTTACATTCGTTTGAAGCATTTAAACATACAGTTAGTGTGCATTAGCAACTATGTTATGTATTAAAGCTTAATTTTTTTTTCCATTGTAGCAATCATATACCAATTCCATTCTAAATCATACTATACCAAAATCCAAATTCAATTCTAACAACACTTTAATTAACATTATATGATATAGAAGGAGCCAAAAAGCAATAATCTACAAAGAATCCTTCTTTAGATTTACATGCAAACACCAAACTAGTAAATAGAAAAAGAAAAGAATTAAACTTCACTCACCTAAATCTCCAAAAAGCAATCCTCAAGCTCTAGGTCAGTTAGCCTTTTATTGATTGCCTTTCATCTTTCAATTGTCTTAGAATTGAGAATCTTTTCTTTTAACCTTTGATTGCAATGAAAGATTTGAGTTTGAGTGAGAGGATTTTGTGTTTAGGTTTTCTGTTTCTGATTTCTGAGTAAAAGTGTTGTTTTGTACGTACAGTAAAAAAAGAAGGAGAAGCAAATGGGTTGAGTATTATAATTGAGGCCCCTTTCTAGAATTCTCTTTGAAAATATCTTTTTTTTTCTATTTTTAATCTTTTCCCTTTTTAATACAATATATTCTTTTTACTTTATTCTTGTTCTAGAAATTTCTTTTGCTTAACATTATTTTATTCAATTTCTAGATCCTTCCAACATGACATTATAAAAAAATGATATTATTATTTATTATTATTATTTTATTATTATACTTATAATTTGTAAGTTAGTATGAAAATTTCTCCATTTTTTTCCAATGCTTAACATGAGAATTAACATAAAACTTTATTTTATTTAAGCTTCTCATCACTTTATTTTTTTCTTTTAAACTTTTTAAGTAACAACAACTCCTCTACTTCTTTTTTTTAATTTCGTTAAATAGAATTTCCTTTGTTAAAATAAAAGATACAATTCATTACATTCAATATACATAACAAATAAGTCATTGATCATTCATTTCCCTCTTATCCACTTTAATATTTTATTTCAATTTTTCAAAAAAAATATTTATTTATTTATTTACTTTATCATTATTAGTAAATTATAAAAAAATTTAAACTTTTCCTTTCTTTTTCTTCCTATTATTCCTAATTGTAAATCCACATTAAAAAAATTCTCATCTAAACTTTTCATACATAATACATATTTTATCTAATGTAATTAGTTATCATTCTTTCATAAAAAAACATATCATTCTCAATGTTTAACTTTTCAAATAGTTAGGGTTAATAAAACGGTTCATCTATTAAAATAAATTACACTATCACTAAAAAGACAAAATTTATAAGTCCAAATAAAAGTAAATGAATTTGTTACCATTTATTTTCCTCTCAACCCCATTAATATTGAATATCCATTTTATGTTCTTCTGTTTTCATTTATTTGTCATTTCATCATTTTTTTTCCATAAATATTTAATTGTTTGTTGTTATTATTAACAGATTACTTATCAACTTATTAGTTTATTCTCAATTTAGTATCCCTAAAACTCGGGTTGTTACAGTAAAACTGAAACTTAAACCACAAAATATGAAAGATAGATCGATTATGCAGTAGTTTATGAAATTGGCTTGTGGTCATCATTATCCCATGCAACAGAAATTTAATGGTACAAACAATGAAATTTCTATTTATTCTTTAGTCATCCTAGATATGTTTTTCCTACACGATGTTTTCAGTAAATATTGTTCTTGGATTGCACGTTCAAGACAAAATGATATAAGTTACCATGTTTTCATATGGTGTACTAAACATCAACAGGGGCATCCTTTACTGTTGCACTTTCTTTCATAAATCATGAGACAGTGGAATCATATGTATGGGCTTTTGAATGTGTAAGTAAGCATTATAGAGATTAAAAAATTCTAGGTGTTATCATAACGAATGCCGGAATTTCCCTTACAAATGTAGTATTTACCGTATTTCCAACAGCATGTCATATTCTTTGTGCATGGCATATTTCGAAGAATGTTCAAGCGAATTGTAAATTGAATTTTATAAAAAAGAAACGAGTATTGATTGGGGATAAAGAGGTAGTGTTGGAGGATGAGGAAGGGAAAAGAGAGTATGAACTTTTTTGGGATGGTTGGATAATTGTGATAAACTCACTGTTCGAAGAGGAGTGCAATCGGAACTTAAACTAGGTTCGTAATGCATGACTTGTAATACAAAAAAATTGTCAAGTATGTCATGAAAAAATGGCTAAGCAAATATAAGTAGATGTTTGTTTTGGCTTGGACCAACAAAATAAAACAATGTGATAATGTGTCAATTAGCATGGTTGAAAGTGCACACTACCATTTAAAAATGTATTTGGATTCAGCTGTAGGTAGCTTTGTGCAATATTGGACTAATGCATGTCTTTGTGCATAGAATGAATTAGTTGCAATCGAACTTCCATTGGAAATGAGTACATCTGGGATAATGCATCCCTTTCGAAATGAACCTATATTTAATGAAATTTTGGGATTTGTATCTTACAAAGCATTATATTTACTACTACATGAATTGTGTAGCATTTCAAACGTAGGATTGAGTATCGAGAATTATGGTTGTGTTTTGTGGCAAGTAAATGGATTACCATGTGCATATATGCTTGTAGACTTTAGACATTCACATGATTTCATTCCTCTTAGTGTTATAGACTCTTTTTGGAAGCAAGTATCTTGCACTCCTCCTAGATAGCATTATTTAACTCTTGATTTCTTTGACATTCCTGAAATCCAAGCTCTAAAAAGTAGGTATGATGAAGCTTCCGATGAGATCAGAGTTGTAATACAAAGTGAATTGAAAATGGTAGCATTCCCTCAAAAACCTAATATTTTAGAACCTCCCATGGCAACTATTAAGAAACGTATGCCTTTGAAAAAAGACTGACTAAACAGTTGCCTTCGTACTTTGAAGTTTGAAAATATTGAATCATCATTGTCTTGTGACTAAAATCTCACTCCAGTTCGTTCTTGTAGAACTAGAGGTGCAAAGAAAAAAGTATGTGAGAACAATGAAGTTGATGGGTATTATGTATTACAATTTCCAGAATGTATGAGACTCTATATATTTGGTTTATAAGGCATGCCTAGTGATGGTAATTGTGGTTATTGGATTGTGGTAAATCAGTTGAATCTCTATAATCAAAGATCTAAAAATCCTTGTAAGTTTGTACATGAGTCTATGATTGAAAATTTACTACTAAATTTTAAGAAGTTCAAAAGAATGCGAGATGGCTATGGTTATGAAGAAATGAAGAATATGGTACAATGTACGATTGCTATTAGGTTTAGTGACTGGATGTAGATGCTAGAATCTAGTTTTGTTATAGCCGAAACATTTGGTACAATTGTGGTAATGTTAAGTAAACATATGAGTTTTATGTTTGTCCCTACAACTCCATGCGAGCTTGTTGAACCAAAATAGAATGGTAGTTATGGGCCATATAGATAACTAACATTTTGTTAGTATTAAACTCCATCCAAACTCTCCTTTGTCTCATACTCCTCAATTCACGTATTTTCGATAATTTTACAACATTAACGCATATGTCGTTCATGAAAGCACTGAATAATTTCAATGGAACGCTGTCGACTGCAACATTTTTTTCAACCAGCATATGTCGTTCCCGAGAGTTTGCCTTCATTTTGATAGTGACATGCCAAATTTCAATAGCAAAAGATGGTAGGCTTACTGTCAAACAGATCATCGCTATAAACAATATTTATCAACATACATTCAGAACAAATCAAACCATATTTATCAACATTACAACATTGGATCATCAAACAAATCACAGCAATAGATCATCGCCATAAACAATCAGAACTTAACATAACAACATTTTACGTCAACATTCACAACTAAACATAAACATTCACAACTTAACATACACATTCCCAAGCACTTAAACATTTTACATCAACATAACATACAAATTTTGTTAACATGACATATAAAATATGTCAACATAACATTTCATGTCCCATATACAAACCAAAATAAGTCATAAACATTGCCAACCACTTCTAATTTGATGTCCCAACCAAAATAAGTCAGAAAAAACCAGATTAAGTCAAGTTTTCATCTTCCTCGAAGGTTTCTTTGCATGTTTGATTTCTCCTTCACTCTCTTTGTTCTTGCTTCTATTAGCCTTAGATCCTTCCATTTGTTCATGTTCTTCTACATGCACTTGTTCACAAAACATATCAAGTGGTTCATCTTTCTCAATCCTCTCTACCTTTCGAGCACCTGGGACATTGAGTCAAAAGGAGTACAAGACCTATTTATCGAATTAAATATATGATTGAACATAATTTAAAAAAACAATAAGTTGATCGAACGTACAAATTTACAACGCGGACAAAGCGAATTTGTGATTTCCCACCCTACGACCCACACTAACAAAGGGTATTACTGAGTAATGCTATTTGTTAGTGCAAAGAAAATAGCTATTTAAGAGCGACCATCCGTGAATTTTACTTTAGTAAACATTAATATGTTGATTTAGATGTGTTATTTTTTTCTCCTTAAGTGGAATTAATGCATGCAATCCAGGCTTAAAAAACTATCGGTTGTTAAAATAATAATCCAAAACAATATATGATAAATACAAATCACAGAATCATAAATCACCGAATATATATAATAGAATACAAATAGATACAAACTGGCCAAATCGAATAAGTACATAGAGTCAACTACAAAATGATGATCATTAAAACCACAGAATATATAAGTACTACCTCCCATATATACAAATATGTACATTTAAATGAGTCTAGCCCGATATAAGGTATAATACTATGTGAATATTTTCACATAAAAGAAATGTAGGTAGGATGAATGATAAATAGATAACTAGTGTAAGTTCCTCTCTAGAACTATCAGACTGGAGCACTTGAAATATCTTGGTCTGACCTGAGTATTATAAAATAATAAATGTGTTAGTTTAGACTATAATGAATGAGTTAAGCAAGATAAATAATGCATGTGAGGAAATAGCTATGTGAAAAATGAAAAAGATGACAGATATGCTCCGTTGTATGAATGAATACCAATCTACTGTTTTTTCTATGCCATCTCATTACATATCAGACCACAGATATGCACTGTTGTCAGATATGCACTAACACATTAAAAGGAAAAAACCATATGTTGTCTGATGTTATAGTATCATTTCTAAAATTTTCTATTCGACGACATATAAATATTGACTGATATGCATATTAATTACACTTATGTTATATTTGCAAAATGAAATAATGAATCATAATTTTATTTAAACAAATATTTTATTTCAAATCAAATTCAAATACAATACAACTTTAGCTATACTTACATTTTCAAATACAACATAACTTTCACTATTCTTACATTTTCAAATAAAATACAACTTTCTGTATCACTCTAACTTTTCTCTACATTCTCATATATAAAAAAAATTACTAGCACTCACTTACACTCACTGGAGTTTATTTTTTATATTGATCTTCATTTGCTAGCTCCAGCTTGTGTCCAGTCGTCTCTTATCCCTGTCAAATAAACAACGCAATAAAATGGAAAATGAAACAAACCTAAATTGCAAAAATTAAATTAAATTTGAATATTAATATTGCCTCAGTTTATAGGATTTTTTCTCTTCATGTTTTAAACATGGCCGGACAAATACATATGTGCACGGACAGCTTATGATATGCCAAATGTATCACTATGAATGTCACAAGGTCGGACATCGATTAAATCTCACGGACTATTGCAAATTTCAAGTCCAAAGGCTCAACACAGTACAAGTATGCACAAGGTCAGGCCAAGCAAGTTTCAACCCAACTCAGGTGCACCATATACAAGTGTCAGTCAGTTTACATAGTCACACATATATACTTGCATATATATATATATATATATATATATATGCATGTATATACATGGATGAACCAAGATAGCATAAGTATCGGTTTCAAGTAGCAAACCATATGCATCTATTTTAGGCAGCAAACTATAGGAAAAATTGAACATGCAAGACTCAAGCAACTGGACACGTATATGCATACATTTATACATGTATGTATGTATATGGAAAGAAAAAGCATGTTTCAACAATTCAGCAACATGGAGCAATGAAAAGCAAAAACAAGATTACAACACATAGGCGACACATATATGGAAGTTCAAAGCAAAACCTGGTAATATTTCACACATATATACATACACATGTATATACATACACATGGAAGATATTTCACAAATTGAAACGATGCAATAAGATCAAAAAATTCTAAGAAGTGCTCAAACTGATGCTATGTCAAAATGAAGTGCACAAATAGTCCAAGAAATACAGACATGCGTTAAGGACACATAGCATCAGGGAATACATACATACGCACTGGCAAAGAGTAATAACACACTAGCATGCTAATACAAGGTCAGGGACATGCACACACGATGGACTTATATAATCAGGCAAAATAACTCAAGCAATAGAGATGCAGGCACAACAACAAGGAGAAACTATTTTAGAAATATACATATGTACAAACCAGACATGAATGAACTTAAATGAATGTATGTATATACATATACGTATGTATGTATATACATATATGTATACACATGTATACATGTTCACGTGGCCACTTCAAACT
The DNA here is from genome assembly GCA_030765085.1 of Allium cepa. Lineage (NCBI taxonomy): Eukaryota > Viridiplantae > Streptophyta > Magnoliopsida > Asparagales > Amaryllidaceae > Allium > Allium cepa. The sequence continues at coordinate 939,079,851 of CM060935.1, forward strand.
CCATATGAACATACAACTACACACATAAGGTGCAAAAAACAATCTAAACAACATAACAACAAGGCTCATCTCTCTTTCAAAATAACGCAATAAAACAGTGCACATAAAGAAGCATTCAAACTGGCGCAACAACATGGTTGATGGGATATTCAAAATGGTGTAACAACTTGAGTTTTAAACAAAATAGCAAGGTTCGAGTTTTAAACCAAACAGCAAGCTTTACGGGACAAGCAAAAAAATAAGTGCAAATTCCTTTTCAATCAGAAATGTGCAAGCCTCAAGGAACAAGCAAACCAAACAGCAAGCTTTTGAGCATAAGTAATATAAATATATACACATATGTATATACATGTATATATGTACAGAAATGTACCTTTAAAGGTGTACACATGAAGCGTGTATAATGTTACATACATGACATGATGTAGATAAATAGGCAGTAACAAATTAGCATCAAAAGGAAGAAATAACCAAGATCAAGCAAGGCATCAAAAGAAAGAAAGCAATTCATGCTATATCAAAAGGAAGAAATCACCAAAATCGGGCAAGGCATCAAAAAGCAAGGCAAGGCAAGGCAAGGCATCAAAAGGAAGAAATCAATTCATGCTATATCAAACACCAGTTACAAATTAGCATAAGCAAGATCATCAACCAAGATCAGGCAACGAGGTGTAAGCTCCACAAAGTCACAAAGTAAATTGCAAGCAAAACCAGGTGCAAGCTCAAGCAAAGCAAACATCATGATGGATACATAAATAGGCAGCTTATACATAAGCAAATGCAGTAATCAAGAGCAAGGGCCCAAAAAAAAAATGTACACAGAATAGGTTCATGAACACAAGTATTTCAGCAAAGAAATTAGGAATTTCGAAATCGAAATCATGGGAAATAACTAAAAAATGAACCTGTTCAAAATTGAAAATCAAAGAATCGAAAAAATCGAAAAAATCAAGGCTAAAGTCAATAAAATCAATGTCTAAATTATATTCGAAATAGATTTAGGAATATCAAAATGAAAATAGGGATTCAAACCATATAAGTTAGCCCATATCATCATTGCCAAATTTAATTTAGTTCAAGCATAAAATTTAAAAGGGGAAAAATTGCGAGACATACCAAATCGATAGCAATCAACTCGACAAAGAAAGCAACCACGAAGCAATCACTGCTAATCGAAGTGTGCCAGCATCAGAGAAGAAGGTGTATCATTCACACTTCAAATTCCAAGAGGCGGTTTTTGATCTAGAAACCCTATATCAGAACGAAGAGGGAACGCAACCATCAATTTATTGAGAGTGAGAGAAGAGGGAAGAGGGAACATGGTCGATTTTGTTCTACCGATTTGGTTTTAACGGTGAGATTAAAGGGTTTTGCTAATTTAGTATTAAGAGAGAGAGAAGAGGGAATGCAAAATATTGAGAGGGAAAGAATTTAAGGAATGTGGCCATCAAAATACTAGAAGGAAAATATGCGGCCACCAAACTATTTAGAGGAAAAATATGGACTAAATTTTTTGATAACTTCAATCAGAAAACATATATATTAGAGGGAAAATATGTGGCCACCGAAATATTTAGAGGGAAAATATGGAACCAAAATTAATTTTTTTGATAACTTCAATCCGACCACAGATAAAATGTTGTCTGAATGACAAGCATGAACAAGATTTCAGGAGCTATTCAAACAACAGTATTTTTTCCATATGTTGTGTGAAATAGTGGAAAATGTTAGAGCAACAGCAAATCAACCTTATGTTGTTCGATCACTGTTATCTGATTCACTTTGTGGCATGGTGGATCTCAGATATAAACATAAAGCCAAGTAGCACCAAACATCAAGAACGTTTCAATAAACTCCAAGGATGTAACCACCAAATATCAAAACCCAAGATAACTTCTTAAAGCAAAACCCCAAAAATATTTAGTGATAACTATAACATCCCCCAACTTGGAGGCCCAAAACTAACAGCTATGGATGTTGCAGTCATCTATGTTATTAATCCTCAGCGACCAAATACAGCAATGTTAGATACATTGATACACAAAAACAAAAGAAGATGGTAAAATTCTTAAACAAGAAATAAAATCCAAATTCCATTTCAAAATATTTCAAATTAATTACATAATCCTAGTGCACAGACCACGTTCAAACAAAATATATTTATTAAAAAATACGCCAAGAGCAACATATGAAGATGCCCCCTTGGATGATCAGAGTATATAATAAGAAAAAGTAACGACCCAGAATTTTCGATCCCGAAAATCCTAGATAGTTAGGGAAAATAACAAAAGAGATAGAAGAAAAAATAGAAATGCAACACAGAATCTCGCATTCGCAGCGGATCAAAATATAATATCAAATAAAATAACAGTTATAAAAGGAAAAACTGTATCAGTTAATTTACATCAACACTTCAGAGTTACGACATTTCACAAACACTGGACAGTTAAAATAACTTGACCAGATGAATAACAATATATCACAGCGGAATACACTCCATACGATCCTGCCATCCTGCTCACCTCCTGAGCTCCAGAATGTCCTTACCTGAAAATCTTTCATACTCGGTCTGACCCGATCATTACATCAAAGTAACACAATGGTCAGGCTGGAAACCAGCTTGAGTAACCCATCTAATAGGAAATACCAATGCATGCCACGTTTTGAAAATCTAGGAAACTCGTACCTTATTACGAGTTCTTAACTTTCCTAAATCAAAGTCACATCTTACAATCATATCTAAGCATTACTACTTAGATTAAATGACCAATTTTATATTATTTATTTTATTCCATCCTATTTATTCCAAAATCAAATCCATAAAGAATTATTGCAGATAACAAATCGAAGTGATTTAGGTTATTTTGCCGATACCCGACCTCGGTCTCTTCGAATCGATTGTCATCTTAACCCAAGTTATTCAAGTGGATACAATTCAATTTTAAATATGGGACGTTACTTTTACACAGTAATTCATAATTGATAGATAACCACATTATTACTGTTCAAACCAAACATATCATATCACAAAACATTTCATATCAGAAATATCAACCAATCATTCATAAGCAAGATTAATTAGTCACACCATTTCTAATTAATTTAGATAAATTAAATTAATTACTTTAATCACTTTTAATCCTTCTTACTTAACATTAATTAATTATAAATCATTAATTAATCATCTCTTGATTATCCTCTATGGTTACATTAAGTAATTAACCTTTAATTACCACATAGATTAATTAGCCTTAACCATTCACATTAATTAACTTTTAATTAATCTCCTTACTTAATTAATTACACTCATTAATGATCCTCTAATCACTTCCAGCAATTAATTATTCATTTAATTAATTACATTTAACAAGTAATCTTTAAATTAATCACATTCATTAATTACCCTAAATTAACCACATTCAGTAATTAATTATCCATTAATTACTTACATTAATTAATCCCTTAATTAATTACATTAAGTAATTATCCTAATTCCTTACACTAATTTATTAATCTTTGAAATCTTATAAATGAAATGCAGGTAATTAATTTACTCAGAAAAAAACACTTAATTTAATTATACCTAATTCAATCATTATTAAATTTCATTTAGAAACACTTAGGATTATAATTAAATAATTAATCTATTATATCAATAATTAAATCAAAATAAATTAGATTTCAAACATTTCACTTTATAATTTATTGAAACTTGTTTTTGGAAAAACTTGGTGAACACTTTTTATTTTGAAAAACTAGCTTAATAATTAGCTTGAAACTTGTTAACCAATTTATGTTTTTCTTTAAACTTATTATTTGCTTAAATTTTAACTATGATTAAAACATTACAGTTCAGGCCGAGCCCAAACCCCCAAACCGATCCGAACTCAAATGCTCTACACTTATTTATACTATGGCCCAAACTTCACGGCCAAAAACTTTTCTTCCCTTCCTTTTTTGCTTCCATCAGAACTCTAAAACATGCACCGAGACGATACACACAACCGTGCACCTGCACAACAACTTCATTCATCAGAACCTTCCACCCACCGTCCTCGCCGATCACCCATGGTCCCATGACTCGTCATCCCTCATCATCACATGGTCCATCCCTCATTTCGTGAATTCGAATCATTCGACCTTCCTGGAGCAAAGCAAGTCCACTCAAACACCCACCACAGTCATCCCAGACCACCATCGACCACCGAAAACTACCCGAGGCCACGTCGCGATCTTCTCCCTCTATCCCTACATGTGCGTAGTCCCCTCATTACTCCGCATCCCACCATCGCTCAAAACCCAAAGCTCATTCGACCGATCCCTAAAACCCTAGATCCACCTCGATCGGTCAAATCCTCCATTAGAAAAATATGAACCTATTTTTCCCAAACCCGTCACCCCTTCAGCCATCTCCTGACCAATTCCCGAGTCCTACCAACAACCACCATGCGGAAACTTGGCCAAAGTCTAGTTTCTGTTCAATTGGGCATTCCCCTTCCCTCCCAACACTAAAAATCACTAGACTAGGCTTAAATTTCCAGATTTTGACCGACTAACAAAACTATGAATCTCAATCTAGGAATCATGATGCTCGAATTTCTACCTGACCTGGGTTATTCATAGTGATAAAAGTTTTCCCTTCTATACTTTATATTGTTTAACATAATAAATTTTAAAATAATCTTATTCATAAATAAACATATTTTGTTTTGGATCCAAGTTCAAAAACTGACTAGATGTCTTGGTAAAATTTTAAATTTGATGCTAACAGTTAAAACAAGAAACAGTGGAAGGAAATCATATACAGAAATTCACACCTATATATAGGCATATACTTCCTATTCAAACTGAAAATCCTTACTTTAAATGCACTTAGCATCATACAAAAATTTATTAGATCTTAAAAATAGTTTATTTACTGAAAATGGTTTAAACAGAGAATAGAGACATGACTTCTCATATACACAGCCATTCAACATAGACAAACACACACACACAAATATATATGTGTGTGTGTGTGTGTGTGTGTGTGTGTGTGTGTGTGTGTGTGTGTGTGTGTGTATCAGGCAAACCATTTATACATCCATTCAAGCCATTTAAAATAACAATACCATCAACATATCACATGCACCAGATAATCAGGAAGGTTTAGATAATGTTTACTCGCCTCTTTTGATGTTGAACAGAGAACAAGCCTGGGAATGATTTTTTTTTCTAATGTTTAAACTAGAATTTATCTTGACTTTTTGATCTGACTTGCTTGATTATCTAGATGATCTTGCTTAAATTGTTTCTGGTTTGATAAAATCAGATCTATGGCTTGCTTTGATTTGAATTGCTTCAGGTAGTTGTTGAGATGAATTTACATGCCTTTGTTTTTACATGATTTTCTTTTATTCCTGGTTTGATTTAATTCTAGGATTCTGTTTTCTGGTTTGGACATTATTTCCAGACTTATTGATTACAGGTTTTGATTTCTTGATAAATTTCTTTGATTTTGTTTTTTTTATATTGGATTTAGTTACAGGCTCTACTTTTCTCTTTGCTACTTTGTTCTTTTGAATTTTTGAAAGATAAAAAGAAATGATGACACTTGGTAGATAGGCATACAAATGTCATATGCATGTTATGATTAAACTAACATTTGTAATTTGCACGAACTAAATGTTTTTATATGTTAATATATTGTATTTTCTATTTAATTTTACATTTATTAATGACTTAGGTTTTAATATTTTAAACTTTCTCTTTATTTATTTATATATGACTTAAAAGTAAATGATATAAAATTCCAATTATAAACTTATAAATAGTTACAAATATGCTATTTTTTTCTAAATATAGAGTTTTAAATCCCATTTATTTTTTTAAGATTTTTACTTTTGAATTCAGAACCAAAATTCAGTTTACAATCTACTTATATATTTAAATAAACAAATACCTATTTCATTTGTTTTGAAAAAGAATAAGTTTTGTCACATTATGAATTAAACATATATAAATAATAGCTATCATATTTTGTTATGAAATGGAAATATATTAGAAGATTATCAAAACTATTTGTATTCAGATATATGTATTCATCTATTTGTTTAACTTATAAATCAATATTCTTACTACTTCAATCCAGTTAATTTTCAGTTATCAGATATCCAAAATCCGGGTTATCACATTCCTCCCCCTTTAAATCTTTTCGTCCTCAAAAAGGAACGAAGCTAGAATTTATTAAAATACACAATATCAGTTTAATTTTCTCTTTGAACATTTTTAAAACACTTTAAATTCTATATAATATTGCCAAAATAGTTTTATAAAAATATCATTTTATAACTCGATGCTTCCCCATCCTCGTTCTCACAGAAATTCGGTCATACATTGATCAGGCGTGCGACTGAAAATCTATAAGTACTTGGTAAACCCGTTTCCAACACCCAGCGAAAATACTTGGAAAATAATTTATTGAAAATATAGAAAATATTTTTGAAAATAGAGGAAACATCTTTGGTGAGAATGCTCTGGAAATCATCACCCCCATCCATGGTCACACTAAACCCGAGGTTACGTTGCCATCCCGGCAAAATCCATAGATAACTGTAGGCTCTCCGCGCCCCTTGATTATGCCATGAAACCCGCTACAGATCGTAGTTACAACTGGGGTTACGTTGCTATCACAGCAAAAACCCATATAATTGTAGGCATCAGCGCCCTCGAATTTCGCTACCAAAAGAATGAAACTTCTCCACTCCACTCGACCATAGATCGCAGTCTACCGATGTTACGTTGCCATCCCGGCAAAATCAAACGTAGACCGTTGACACTCACCTCCACATGATTTCCGCTATAGTCCACAGTAGATCGCAGGGACATTGAGTTACACTATCGTCACAGCATAACCCAATTGCCCTTGTAGGCATCAACTCCCTCAACTTTCGCTGCCCAATAATTCTCAGGAACTTCAGTTTGTCCGGACTTCCTCACAGGATCCACTTAGAGCCTCCCCTCTTTGAGGCTCAAGGCAGTACCAACCTTTGGTACTCCTGAGAAGTTCATTTTAAGGGAGCGCCTTTTTCTCCAGAGACATTTTCAAAACACTTTATACTATACATATATAGTATCTTCCAAATCATATACCTAGTATGAATAACATATAAATCTCATTTTCTCAAAATCGATTATCCCAAAATCGATAATTTTCAATTAGGCTTTCCAAATTTCCAAAGTTGATTTTTCTCCAAAAATCAAAAGCCTTTCCAAATCCATAGGTTCCAAAAACCTTTCCTCAAAATCATTCTCATAAGAAATATATATATATATATATATATATATATTTAACTTTGAAAATCTTTGGATCACTTCATATTTGTGTAAATTTCTTTTTATACCTTAAATACTTCCAAAATCCCTTTTCTTCTGGCAATAGATTCAACAAGGGGAGTTATCAATTTAACACATATATATGGCTTTTATTTATTCCAAATCAAATATTCAAATTTGATTACTCTTTAAAAAGTTATTTACCATATTACTCATCTTTTATAAAAATGAGTTTTTAGTCATAGAAATATCCAACTCCCAATATATTTCATCATTTCTTTATCAAAATAGTATTTTTCATTTCAAAAATCATTTTACAGTTCTCATTCACAATTTTTCAATATCAATTTCATTCATCCCTTACGATGTACACATATCATCAGTACGCTATATCAATCTGATCGCTCACTCGATCACACAATTTCACTTCCGAAATTGTATCGTCCACCCGACTTCCTAGTGTGGACTTAGGTCTGGTTTCTTGATCGGAAACCGTCATTCTCCTTGCATAGCCATGACTATGATAGAGAATATCCAGAACCAAATCAAAGATCCATATCCAGGTTTGCCATCGAAAATCGAGTGAAAAATCCGAACTTGAACTGATATACTATCTCAAAATTCTGTGTTCGAATCTGGATCAAATCGTTATGCAAATTGAATAATATACGTACATCCTACGTATTTATCTTTATTGATTATTAGCTAAATCATTTCTCCTTTCTATTCACATTCCCTTAGATTCTTGTTCATTTATTCACAATTGCCTCAATTCCCCATTTGGATTATCATCTCAATTCTTATCTCAAATGGATATTTAATCATAAACAGCTTGCACTCTGACGAGGTTAAATTTAGAAAATAGCTTGAAAAGTTAAAAATAGACAATTAGTTGAAAAATAATTATTAATTTGTAAAATGGGTGTAAAATAGTTAACTAATTGTAAAATAATTGGAAAATAGTTAAATAGTTATAGAATATTTAGGTAATTGCAAAATAGTTGTAAAATAGTAATTAGTTTATAAAACAGTTGTAAAATAGTTAAATAGTTCCAAAAGTAGTTGTAAAATAAGTAAAAGATAGTTTTGGGTTTTAAAAAAAGAAAAGTTGTATAGTAAATAGTTAGGAAAATAGATTTAAAACGGTTTATATTAAAATAATTTATTTGAAAATAGTCCAGAGCCAAACTGTACAACTTCCCAATCTCCATTTCCAATCAATACAATTTAAATTTTCACTTCCATTTAAATTAACTCAATTCCAATTTGAATAACTTCAATTTCCACCGAACTTGATTTAACCCCAATTTGTAACGACCCGGAAATTTCGATCCCGAAAATTCCAGATAGTTAGTGAAAAGAAGAAAAGAGAAAGAAGCAAAAACAGAAGTCAGTCACAGAAAACCTCACATTCGCAGCGGATCAAAATACAATATCACATAATAACAGTTTACAAAAAGAACTATATCTGTACATTTACATTTTTATATATCATAGTTACAACATTTACAAAACTCAGGATAGTTCTAAATCAACATGTCCTAAATATACAACTATATATCACAGCGGGTACGCTCTATACGTTCCTGCTATCCAGCTCGGCCCCTGAGCTCCAGAACGTCCTTACCTGGAAATCTGTAATACTCGGTCTGACCCGAGCATTACAACAAAGTAACACCCGGGTCAGGCTGGAAACCAGCGTGAGTAAACCCATCTAATAAGAAATACACCAAAACAATAACCAATTTTTAACCCGGGGTAACTCATAACCATTTTACAATTTCACAGGTTTGATATAGACAACACTTATTATACTCATCAATTTCTAAGTGTCAGAACTTAGATTTATGGTCTATTCACTTAAATCATTCCTTACCAGTTTATTTACTTCACAAATCGGTTTATAAAGAATCGAAGTGGGTTCGGGAATTTATTAATACCCGACTCCGGTCTCTTCGAGTCCAACGTCATCTTAACCAAAATTTCCCAATTAAATAGAATACAACCTTAATTACCAGATAACATTTTTATTCAAATCAACTCAAAATTGATAGATAATCACAGTATCATTACCCATTCGACATATCATGTCATAAAGCAATTCGTGTCAGAGGTATCAACCAGTCCAAAGCATCATCATCATTCAATCATTAATAGGCAAGAGTGATCACTTCATTAATTATATTAATTACTGATTCTTAAATTACTTCCATTAGTAAATTATTCTTAAATTTCATATAAGAATTACCTTTACCTTAATTACATTCATTAATCAATCTTGATTATTTATCATTAGATATCAATTCAATAGATATCATCCAATCCAGATATTCAACAACCAATCATCCATAAACAAATATTATCAATTCATATCATAATTAATTTAATTATTTAAATTAAATTAACTCCTTAAGGATTAATCACTTAATCTTGCTTATATAATCATTAGTTAATTACTAACCATAATTAATTAATCACATCCTTGATTAACTCAATCAATCGATTTATCAATCCTTAATCTCACATTAATTATCCTTTAATTATCAATTAATAATCCATAATTATTATTTCCTTTAATACAATATAATTAATCCTTAATTACTTTCATAATCAATTAATTAATCTTTAATTCCCTCTTGATTGATTACCCAGATTAGTTATCCGACAATCACTTACATAGGTTAATTATCTTTTAATTAATCACTCTTAGTAATTAATTAACCCTTAATAATTTCCTTAATTAATTAATCATTTATTTTCTTGTACTAAGTAATTAATCATCAATTACTCTATTAAGTAATTGCCATTTTATTAATTACTTTCTTCAGGTAATTATCCTATGGGTTAAGTAAAACTTTGTCTATTAATTAATTTAACCCTCCATTATCAGTGAATTATTATCCTTTAACAATTTAATCTTTTAATTACTTACATTAAATTTCCTCAAATCACTTAAGTTAATTAAAAAAAATCTTTAATTAAGTAATTAGCTCTTTTTTTTAATTACTTAAGATCTCATTCAATTGCAGATAATTCATTTATCTCAATTTATTTCTTGATTATATTTAAATCTTATTAGATGATATACTTGAAATTAATTTATACGAAATCACTTAAGTTCTTCTCTTTTTTTTTTATTAATTTAGTTCAATGTCGTTATCTTAAGTACTTACTTAATTCATTTGAAAGTATTTAGGGATTTATTTAAATATCTAACTTGATAGTAATATATATTTTTTTAAAGGAATATCGATTTTATCAAAATACCAAATAGTCACTACATCTCAATTTGGGTATTTGTCTCAAATTTAGGTCTTGATTACTTATTACAACTTAACTTAATCTTGATTTCCTATATTCAAAACCTTTGTTTGCTTAACCCAGATACTCAACTGAACAAGAACCCGAGTAAACTCTTCAGCAACCCCATGCTTGGCTCGAGACATCCCACTCAACCCAATACTTCGAGTTATCTCCTTACGCGCACGAGCTTCTACCCGAGCTAACCCTAAGGCCTAACGACCCCATCACTACGTTCACACGGTGCACGTCCACCAACGACTTCGACCTCCGGTGGTCATCGCGACGTCACACTACAGTCACATGAACTCATGCGAACACACAATCGAAACCAGATCGAACTAAAATCAAGCAAAACGAAAATGAGGAATCTCGACTAACCAGTAAAATCGCCATGGCCAAAAACTCACATCTTCCCAGCGCCTCCGACCACGACACCACTGATCCACTTCACCCAAGCTACATCACATCTTCCAGCAGCCATCCCCCCATTGCGACCCTCTCTCCGATCACGTTATAATAACGTTCGAGCCCTGGGAATGTCGACGACCCAAACAACACTGCAAGCCCTAGTCCATCGCACTCTGGTCACCACAGTTACTGACTAATCATGCGGCCATTTTTCCTAAATCATTATCCTCTAAACCTTCCTCGACACCAATTCGAGCTTCAGATCGTCATCGATCGCCAACTAATGACCAAATAACCAAAAATTGAACTCCACAGCTTTCCTCATTGATTACTTATTTAAAAATAAGGATTTTAACTTCTAAATTCATGATTATCTAATACCAATCAGGTTATAAGCCTGAATTAATGAATCAAGAGGTTTTAAATTTCGCCTTATTTAAAATTTCCTCTATTGTTATAAAGTCAGAGCTATTTCACATACATTTTGACTTAATAAAAAATATTAAACTAGAATTTATGATGTAACTAACAAATTTCATTTAAGTTTTAAATCTAAACCAAGCCTAGATCAAGAGTAAATGATTTTAAATCAAACTGAGGCTTGATAACAAGGAACAGAATGTCACAGGAATCAAGTATTCATCATTCACATATTCACAGTCAATTCATATACTCACAAGCATATGTGTTTCCAGATATGAGCATACAACATGTTTGTTATACTTAAACTTTTCAAAGAATAAGGCTACTCACAGTGAATCTTTGATCGGGGAGACAGAGTTTTGAAACCTGCAAATTAAATTCATTTTGATTTGCTTGCATTATCTGGGTTGAATCTAATTTTTTTTTTTTTGCATTTGTAAAGAAAGATTGCCGTGCTTAAGATTTGAATTCCTCTGGTTTCGGCCTTTATATGTTTTGATTACTGATTTGCTTTTGGTTGAATGATTTTTGCAGCTGAATTTTTTTTTCAAGCTTTGAAACAGAATCAGGAAAAAAAATGAGGATAAGAAGAAAATGGGTTTATATAAGTGAACATTTGATTTTATTAAAATAAAATAAAGATGAAAATTAAATAGTAAACTTATCTTAATACATTAACATTTGTCATCTTGTTTTATTCATTACTCACCACTTGTTATTAAGTTACTTAAGGTAATTCCACTTGTCCCTTAACTATTTCCTTTTTATTTCAAATGTTAATAAAATCTTTTTAGCTTAATTTATAAATTTACAAATACTTATTTAAGTGCATAACAATTTCCTTTAAGATAAAAGCTTATACATATTTTAAAACCCAAACATTTTAAATACCTACCCTTTTTGAATTTCAAAATTAATTTCAAATTCAAATCATATTCAAAAATCTACCTTTAAAATCAAGTTACATATGCATATTAAATTTTGAAAATAACAAGTTTCATTTATATTAAAATCCATATATATTTATTTATATATATGAACAATACATTATTAATATTGGTTAAAATAACAACTTATAAAAGAGATTATCTTATTATTATATTTTCCACATCATATTTATCCAGAAATATTTAAAATGAAAATAAAACAAACTTTATAAACATTTATCTTAAGTATTTTAAAACTATATAGTTATTTATTTATATCCTTGAAAATCTTTATATTGAATTCAGATCAAAATTTCCAAATTACCAAGATGTACAATAGAATTTGAAAACAAGATCAATTTATTAATCAAATTCAAACCAAAGATTATCTATTAACTTATCCAGATATAAATATTTGTTCAATCTATAAATCAATACCCTATTAATTAACCCAAATATTTATCAATCACAGATGTCTAGAATTCCGGGATATCGCACAATTCAAGTTGAATTAACCTCAATTTCTTTCCAAATTCAAATCAAATTTCATTTGATTTTAAACCTATTCAACTTTAATTACAATTCCAAATTATTCAAATCAATTTAAACTAATTTCAAACTGAACCCACTTCAATTTCAAATCATTTCAATTTCTATTTGAAAAATCCCAATTCCCATTTGAATTTGAACTCATTCAACTTCAATTTCATTTCAAATTAATCCAATTCAAATTTTCCGTTTGAATTTTTAAACTTATACATCTTTAATCACAATTCTAATTAATTCAAATCAAATTCAATTTGAACTAATTCAATTCAAATTTCTACTTTAAACCATCCCGAATTAGATAAATTCGATTTAAATTTTTAAATGTCGATTTAATCCTTTAAATCAAATTAATTTATATCTTTAAACCATTTAATGCTGAATCCAAATTCCAAAATTCCATTTTTAAATTATCTTTACTTTACCTATTTCAAAGTTCAAATAAGAATTCAAAAACAATTTAATCTTCAGATTCTAATTAATTATCCATTTTTAACTTCAAAACCAATTCTCACTTTCACAGGTTATTTAAACAATAGAATGATATCAGGATAAATAAGCATCCAAATTTTATCCAAACACCAATTAACAGCATCCATTTTCAATTTCCAGATCTCAAATCCAATTCCAGATTACTCATAATTCCTATTTTAAATTAACCATTTAACTTACGAAGTTAAATTTCAATTTTTATCTTGAAATTTCCAATTCAAGTTGTTTGTTCTAAACTGATTTAACTTTCCTTAGGTTAAATTCAATTCAATTTACTCCAGTCAACATTATTCAAATTTGAATTTCCACTTCAAATAAATAATCTTCCCACTGATAAGTTTAAAAAATTATTTCATTATAGATTTTCACATCACATTCCGAGGAAAACTCAAAAATCAACCTTAGTGTTTATTTCAAATATACATATTTATTTCCTTTACACACCAACTTACTTTTAAATTTTAAACCACCTTAGGTTTTAAATTCAAAACAAACTCCTTTAAAATTTTCAAACAACTTCTGTTTGAATCAAGCTCTTTCATTCAAATAATATTATTTATTATTCCTTTATCACTTTGAAACAATTTTCAAATTTCTGGACTAGATTTAAAACTTCACAATTTAGATCATCCTCAATTCCAATTTATAAGTCATACTCATCTATATGTTTTACTTCCCTAAAACATTTAATTTTTCTTACTCATTTACATACATTTCATTATTAAACATAACAACCATTTATGATAATAACCAAGATTATCATATCTGGAAACCAATCCATTATTATTTTATTCTGAAAACACTTTTACAAATTCAGTATTTTAGTTTCAGTTTGGATCCATTTCAACTTATCTCCATTCAATTTCAATTTGGTTGTATCACTTAATTCTCATTCTTTTATTTAATTCCAATAATCAACAACCAATTTCTTTATTTATTGGAAAAACTATTTCTTTGTATATCAAAAGATAAACTTATATAAAAATCATTTCTAAAACCATTTAAAATCTTTATATAAGAATATAACAAGTACGCTCTCTCTCACTCACACACACACACATACACACTCAACTCATTCTAGGGTACCATTGACTCTATCCTTAATGAGTATCCCCCACCAGAGCCAAGGTTCTCGCTTAACCTTCAGCTCTGATACCAAAAGTAGCAACCCAGAATTTTCGATCCTGAAAATCCCAGATAGTTAGAGTAAAGAAGAAAAGAGATAGAAGAAGAAAAAGAAATGCAACACAGAATCTTGCATTCACAGCGGATCAAAATATAATATCAAATAAAATAACAGTTATACAAGAAAACTGTATCAGTTAATTTACATCAATACATCAGAGTTACAACATTTCACAAACACTGGACAGTTAAAATAACTTGTCCAGATAAATAACAATATATCACAGCAGAATACACTCCATACGATCCTGCCATCAAGCTCGCCTCCTGAGCTCCAGAACGTCCTTACCTGAAAACCTGTCATACTCGGTCTGACCCGAGCATTACATCAAAGTAACACCTGGGTCAGGAAGGAAACTAGCGTGAGTAACCTATCTAACAAGAAATACCAATGCATACCACTTTTTAAAAATCCAGGTAACTCGTACCTTATTACGAGTTCTAAACTTGCCAAAATCAAAATCACATCTTACAATCATATCCAAGCATTACTACTCAGATTAAATGACCAAGTTTACATTATTATTTCATTCCAGCCTATTTATTCCAAAATCAAACCCATAAAGAATTATTGCAGATTACAAATCGAAGTGGTTTCGGGTATTTTGCTGATACCTGACCCCGGTCTCTTCGAATCCATTGTCATCTTAACCCAAGTTATTCAAGTGGTTACAATTCAATTATGAATATGGGATGTCACTTTTACACAGTAATTCATCATCGATAGGTAACCACATTATTACTATTCAAACCAAACATATCATATCATAAAACATTTCATATCATAAATATCAACCAATCATTCATAAGCAAGATGAATTAGTCACGCCATTTCTAATTGATTTAGATAAATTAAATTAATTATTTTAATCGCTTTTAATCTTGCTTACCTAACATTAATTAATTACAAATCATTAATTAATCATCTCTTGATTATCCTCAATGATTACATTAAGTAATTAACCTTTAATTACCACACAGATTAATTAGCATTAATAATTCACATTAATTAACTTTTAATTAATCTCCTTAATTAATTAATTACACTCATTAATGATCCTCTAATCACTCCCTGTAATTAATTATTCTTTTAATTAATTAAATTTAACAGGTAGTCTTTAAATTAATCACATTCATTAATTACCCTTAATTAACCACATTTAGTAATTAACTATCCTTTAATTACTTGCATTAATTAATCCCTTAATTAACTACATTAAGTAATCATCCTAATTCCTTACATGGATTTATTAATCTTTTAAATAAATGAAATGTAGGTAATTAATTTATTCAAAAAAAACTTAATTTAATTATACCTAATTCAGTCATTATTAAATTTCATTTAAAAACACTTAGGAATATAATTAAATAATTAATCTATTATATAAATAATTGAATCAAAACAAATTAGATTTCAAACACTTCACTTTATAATTTATTGAAACTTGTTTTTGGAAAACTTGATGAACACTTTTTATTTTGAAAAACTTGCTTAATAATTATCTTGAAACTTGTTAACCAATTTATGTTTTTCTATAAACTTATTATTTGCTTAAATTTTAACTTTAATTAAAACACTATGGTTTAGGCCGACTCAAACCCCCAAACCGATCCGAACTCAAATGCTCTACACTTATTTCTACTATGGCATAAACTTCACAGCCCAAACCTTTTCTTCCCTTCCCCTTTTACTTCCATCAGAACTCTGAAACGTGTACCGAGACGATACACACAACCGTGCATCTGCATAACAACTTCGTTCATCAGAACCTGCCACCCACCGTCCTCGCCGATCACCCACAGTCCCATGACTCATCATCCCTCAGCATCACGTGGTCCATCCCTCATTTCGGGAATTCGAATCATGCGACCTTCCTGGAGCAAGGCAAGTCCACTCAAACACACACCACAGTCATCCCAGACCACCATCGACCACCGAAAACTACCCGAGGCCACAACGCGATCTTCTCCCTCTATCCCTACATGTATGCATTCCCCTCGTTACTCTTATTTCCCACCATCGCTCAAAACCCAAAGTTCATTCGACCGTTCACTAAAACCCTAGATCCACCTCGATTGGTCAAATCCTCCATTAGAAATATACAAACCTATTTTTCCCAAACTCGTCACCCCATCAGCCATCTCCTGACCAATTCTCGAGTCTTACCATCAACCTCCACGCTGAAACTTGGCCGAAGTCTAGTTTCTGTTCAACTGGGCAATCCCCTTCCCTCCCAACACTAAAAATCACTAGACTAGGCTTAAATTTCAAGATTTTAACCGACTGACAAAACTATGAATCCTAATCTAGGAATCGTGATACTCGAATTTCAACCTGACCCGAGTTATTCACGGTGATAAAAGTTTTACCTTCTATACTTTATATCGTTTAACATAATAAATTTTAAAATAATCTATATTCATAAATAAACATATTTTGTTTTGGATCCAAGTTCAAAAACTGACTAGATGTCATGGTAAAATTTTAAATTTGATGCTAACAGTTAAAATAAGAAACAAACGAAGGAAATCATATACATACATTCACACTTATATATAGGCATGTACTTCCTATTCAAACTGAAAATCCTTACTTTAAACGCACTTAACATCATATAAAAATTTATTTGATTTTATAAATAATTTATTTGCTAAAAATTGTTTAAACAGAGAATAGAGATATCACTTCTCATATACACAGCCATCCAACACACACATAGATATATATATATATATATATATATATATATATATATATATATCAGGAAAATCATTTATACATCCATTCAAGCCATTTAAAATAACACTACCATCAACATGTCACATGCACCAGATAATAAGGAAGGTTTATATAATGTTTACTCACCTCTTTTGATGTTGAAAAGAGAACAAGCCTGGGAATGATTATTTTTCTAATCTTTATACTGGAATGTATCTTGACTTTTTGATCTGACTTGCTTGATAATCCAGATGATCTTGCATAAATTGTTTCTGGTTTGATAAAATCAGATCTATGGCTTGCTTTGATTTGAATTTCTTCAGGTAGTTGTTGAGATGAATTCACATGTCTATGTTTTTACTTGATTTTCTTTTATTCCTGGTTTGATTTAATTCCAGGATTCTGTTTTCTAGTTTGAACATTGTTTCTTGGCTTATTGATTAAAGGTTTTGATTTCTTGACAACTTTCTTTGATTTTGTGTTTTTTTTCTTTTTTTATATTGGATTTAGTTATAGGCTGTAGTTTTCTCTTTGCTACATTGTTTTTCTGAATTTTTGAAAGATAAAACGAAATAATGACACTTGGTAGATAGGCTTACAAATGTCATATGCATGTTATAATTAAACTAACATTTGTAATTTCATGAACTAAATGCTTTTATATGTTAATATATTGTATTTTCTATTTAATTTTACATTTATTAATGACCTAGGTTTTAATATTTTAAACTTTCTCTTTATTTATTTATATATGACTTAAAAGTAAATGATATAAAATTCCAATTATACACTTATAAATAGATATAAAATATACTATCTTAAAAAAATTGAGTTTTAAATCCCATTTATTTCTTTAAGATTTTTACTTTTGAATTCTATTCCAAAATTCTCTTTACAATCTACTTATATATTTACATATACAAATACCTATTTCATTTGTTTTGAAAAGAATAAGTTTTGGCACATTATAAATCAAACATATATAAAAAAATAGCTATCATATTTTATTTTGTTATGAAATGGAAATATATTAGAAGATTATCAAAACTATTTATATTTAGATATATGTATTCATCTATTTGTTTAACTTACAAATCAGTATTCTTACTAAGTCAATCCAGTAAATTTTCAATTATCAGATATCCAAAATCCGGGTTATCACAGAAAATAAAAAAAAAGTTTGCCTTTATAACCAAAACACAATGGAAATAAAAGAACTCTAAGTAGCTTGCATGCCTCCTGTATGTCACTGGAAGCTTTATTCATCTAAAAGAACAACTGAAAACTTTAAACCTTAGACTACTCAAAATCAATTGAGTACCCGAGAGTTTAAGGGGAAAATAAAAACTTCGAGTCAGATATAAAGTCTGGTATGAATAATAGTCTACCATCTCAAACCATTTAGATATCTAGTGACACCATGTTGCTTAGCGGAATGGGTTTTCCCCTCACTATAGGATCGATTTCACCATAGAGGGGGGTGAATAGGGTGACGCTATCAATTATAAAAATTATTGCGGAAGCTTATAAAATTACTTCAACACGGATATATTAAAATAATAGCAGCACAGATAATAGAGGAATAAATGCAGAAATATAACGACACAGAATTTACCCAGCTTCGGCAAAACTCTGCCTACGTGCTGCCCTCAAGGTTTATACTAGAAATTAAGCAGTCGGACGCTTATACACATAAACTCGCGACACTCACTATCGACTAGCCTTAACTCTACGTTCAAAACCCTGCCACAACTCAGCCATCGAGTTGCAAATTCTCAAACTACGCCACGTAGTTTGTCCCCTAGTCACACGACTAGAAAATACACAAGTTTAAAAGAGAAAAATACAAATTAAACACAAATTAAATCAAAACCCAAATATAAAAAATTAAAGCCTTATGTAATTAAAACAAGGTCGGCCCAAATATATTATTAAAAATGTATTCCTTTTTCTTTTCCTTTATTCGGCCGGTTCCTTTTCTCGTTTGTGTCAATGGCTTCTTCGTTCCTCTTTGCTCTAAAATTAGGGCTTTGTTAAAATGGAAGCTGCCGACTTCAAATTGATCAATCAAATATTCAATTATGTGTTGCTAGCTCTGTCGATTGACTGTCTCCTTGAGTCGCACTTGGCTGTTTCTCGATGATTGAGTTTGACTTTGATTCTGGTATGTATTTTATGCCTTTTGCTGTCGTGGTTGAATGCTTGAACTCAATTATTAAAACTGCCGATGATGTTATGTTTAGATAGAGTTCGATCCCCTGTATTTTCGTTCGCCTGGAGTTATTTGAATTTGTCGATTGCTCATGCTTGGCCGATCGATGTTGCTTGGATGCTTGAGATTGATTCTGACTTGTTCCAATTCGTGTATATTTGATTACTTGATTTTCACGGCATCGATTTTGAACTCGCTTGTTCCCTTGATTGCCACGGCTTCGATTTTGAGTTGTTCGATCTTTTCCTGGATATCATGTCTCTGAGTTTGATTTGAAACACAGCTTTCTTTAACACGGCTCTGACTTGATTTTGTAATTTGATTCTGTTGTGATTTTTGCATCACTGCAATCTGTACTTTTGCACTGCATTTTTGTACTATGATTTTGATACTGTACTTGATTGCTTGCATGTACATATGCATTTATGTATATATATATGTGTGTGCTATCATCTTGTACATCTCCGTCTGGAGTAGCTCTTCATTGTTGTGGCTATGCATTTGTTGTAACCGCACGTTTGAAACTCTGTTGGTCTTTACCGCTACCACATTGTGACTGTATGTTGTATTGCTTCGAGTTTGAAATGTTTACAGCCTTGGTCTTTGTACATTTACATTGTATTTGACTTGAGTTTCATTGATGTTAAGTTCATTTGTTTTCACGTGTACTCGAGTTGAATCATATTGCACTGCCTTTTTGTTTACTCTTACTAGAAGTGGTCTGTTTGGAGTCTTCATATGACTACACTTCTGTTTCTATCTTGCAGTGTCCATTATTGCAATGTATGCACTTGCATTGCCGTTGCTTTACTGTTTATTTTTCTTGGCCATTCGCTTGTTTTCAATTTCATTGTGCATTTCTTATTCATGTCTTGGCTCTGGTTACATGTGCACCACTTTGCACTGTCTACTGCCATACTGTCATGTTGTATTGTGTTGTAGTATTTGTGACATTGAGCCTGGGCAGTTTGGTTGTGATGTGCGCTGCATATGTTTGCATATTTGTCTGGTCATTCATTGTCTCTGGTTTCATTGTATTGTTTAAGTTAGGCTGCATTTGCATTGTCCACGGTTGTATTCATATGTACACTGTGTACATTTGTACACATATGTATGTGATGTCTTGATTCAGTCTTTATTGAGTCTGACTTGTGAACTTGATATCTTTACCTGTGCATGTTGTTTAATGATTCGACCCAGATCATATTTTTCATGTGGTCTTGTTTACATGTGTACTGTTATGAGTTCGAGTCTTGTATCTTGATTCACTGTTTGCTGCCTGGTTGATGGTCTTGATGTTGAGGCCTGTTGCAGTTTGATATTGGTTGATGTATTCGTGGACTTGAAACTATAGCTCTGGTTCCATATCTGACTAGCTAGATTGTTTTCTTATGCATGTCAATTTTCATTTTGATTTTTGGAACTGCACCTGAGTTGAATCCAGCTTGTAGCTCGGGTTTAACCTTGTGCTGATATCGTGAATTTATTTATATCGCACTTGAGTTGAACCCGGCTTTTGATTTGGGTTTGACCTTGTGCTCACTTGTCCCTGTAATTTTAACAAGTGTATATATCGGAGTGCACGACCTTGTGGCATATACAGTGATACACAATGCATGTCACAAGCTATTCATGTATGATGAATTCGAATTAAATGACGACGAACAACCCAAATAACTGAGGCAAATAAAATTTTCAAAATACATTTTATTTTATACTGCAAAAATATTTTATTTTCAACTTTACTACGTCAGTGTATATTTTTGCAGATTGCTCAGATGCTGGATTCAATTTGGAATGAAGTTGAAGATAAATTATGAGTGAATGAGCGATATGTAATGAGGACATTTGTAAATGAAAGATTGCGATGTAATTGAATTTGTATTGTAATCAAATTTGTAAAGTGAGAGGTTGAATTTGTACTATTCAAAGTTGTAATAAATATTTGTTCGAATAAAATATCTATTTGAATATGAATTTCGTGTTATTTATTTTATTCACCAAATATTTATTTAATTATGTGAAAAATAGTACATTAACAAATACATTTAAATGAATATATATATATATATATATATATATATGTTTATTATCATCAAACAAAAATCATATACTTGCATATTCAACAATCTCCCCCTTTTGATGATAACAAACATATATTTAAGATTTTGATAATTTGTTAAATGTATTTGATCATTCAATTTGCTCCCCTATTTGAATGCATCCTCTTTATGCAAAGCTCCCCCTTCATTTATGCATATAATTAAAAATATGCAAATGAGCCCAGATGCAAATAGAAAATATTTGACCTTTATTTGTCAAAATCTTAACTTTTCTCTCTGTAACGTCCCGAAAATTTTCGACTTTCGAAAATTCAACATCGATACTCACTTTATCGACTGCCGAGCAATCGTAGGCCAAAAACCCGAAATGTTATGGTTTAAGAAAAAGAAAAACAAAGAAAAAGAGAGAAAAAAGATAGAAAATAGAGAGAATAGAGAATAGAAAATAGAACGGAATAGAAAACAACAGAACAACATCAGAATCTCACAATTCGCAGCGGAACAACATATAATAATAAATGAATAATCTTTAAACAAAGAACTATATCAGTTATTACATTACATCACATTTCATTACATCATATCATCAGAATGTACAACAACAAACAACAACAAACAGTGCAGCGGAAAAAGAAATACTATATAGTAGTAATACGCCATGCCATCCATCTTGCCTCCAGCAACTCCAGAATATCCAGAATATCCTGATAAACCTAACTCTTGACTGCTCGTGTGAAAATTGGTGGGCACCCAGAGTTTAGGAAGGAAAACAATAAACTCCGAGTCAGTCATGTGACTGGTGTGAGAACTCAAAACAGTTTATTTATCTTTAAAATCAAAATAGAGGAATATTTTTAAAGTCAATACGCAATGCTTTTTAAAATGAGACTACCATAAGGCCTCCCGCACACACACACAATGCAAACGCAGAATCGGAGGAGATTTCTCCTTATGATAGTCAAAGATGCTTGATACGCATTTAAAAGAACATTTGACATTATTACTAGTGCATAGTGTAGAGAAAATCATTTCGAAAGTAGAATATAAATCTTAGCCAGCATAGACATTTCGAACTATGCCTACTATAGTTAACTATGTTCAATAGCAGGTTACCGCCACATTCCATAGCAGGTTATACAACTAAAACCGTACAAGTCTCGTATTGTTTCTTTGGATTTCCAACGAATGATCAGGCCAAGGAACTTCCCATTGCCACATGAGAATGCCTCTGGATGGACATCCCCGAGAACCAAACCGGATCTCTACCAACACAAGGCCGGGTTACCCCTAACTGAGTAACAACTGACCGAATATGCCATCCCCCGGTCCTTTGGGACCTTTCAACCGAGCGCTCGTAATCAATTCACACAATCATAACAAAGTGTTTTCAACATGAGTAAGTATCTGGGCTCCATACCATGATACCACCCTTTTCCAGAAGGAAATGCACACATCCTAAAGGGCGCTACCCCTCATAACCTTGCCGCATCTTTCCTGTTTTGACCATTCACGGGGTGTGAGGCTCGACGAAGTCACGTCCACAAAAACATACTTTATACAAAAGCCATGCTTTGGGTCAACAAATGATCATAGAAATGATCACTAAGATAGACGATCAAATAAATGATCCTATCACAAATAATCAACACAATGATCATTTACAGCAACACTCAGCATGTCACATTACCAAATTGGGAATATATCGCTGATAACATTCAACTACATAACCTCTGAGCTCGTACGTCTCAGAGAAGGGTGTTAAGCTAAAAGAATAAATTCTCCGCCACCAACAGAAATATATTTGAAAGAAATCTGCTTTATATCTCAATTTGTAATGTCAGACATACAATCCATACAAGTCTGTTCCGGGCTCGAACAAAACCGAAGGCACTTACAAAGAAGTCCTTGCAATCCGGATATCCACAATCCTGATCGGATTTCCCATCACTTAGGGAGTCTCTATACCGTTGCAACTCAGTGCAAAGACAATCGACAGGTCATCCTATCGCTCTCGCAAATACTGGGTCTTCAACACCGATCTTCAAATGCAATTCATAACGACGTATCACATATTCAAAATGGGTTATACGGCCCCATGGTCCTTTCCCGGTTAACCCGAATAGTGAGCGCTTATTCAAAAATAAGTGTGGCATTCAAATTCAAACAAATCACATCAATTACCCATTCAAAGGGAAATATTGATAGTCGGTTATTGAACTATCAATAGATATGCACACATCACCAGTTTCCAAATAATTTTCCAAATTATTTATTTTCCAAAATATCTTTACAAGATATATTATTTTCAATACTTCAAAAATAAATCAATATTTATTTTTAAACAAATTCCACTTTCTTTTATAAATTCAATAGTGAATTTATATTCCAAAATATCTATGAATATATGATTTCAATTATTCATTTCAATTTATCTTCAAAAAGATAAATTCTCTAATATTCACTTTATATTGGAAAACATTTCCATACTTATTTATTCATAAGTAATTCACAAATTTTATTTATTTTCAACACTTGGAAAATATTCAATATACTTAAATCGAGATTAAGTATATATTTCATTCTTTAAGGAAATCATTCTTTTAAACATATTTATTTGGGCCAAAACGAATGTTACGTAAAACATTGTTACGACAACCCAAAATCACTAGTATAGTGATTCGAAATTAAAATGGATATATAAATCCCAATACTATACAAAGCATTTCCTTTCGGAAATCATTTACTATAACAACAGTGTTATAGTCCACTATTTCCTTTTATTTCTCGAAAACGTCTATTTCAACAATAAATGTTGAAATTTATGGTTTCGAATCTCAACACATTTTAAAACATCGTTAGATCGTTTTAAATTCCATTTAAAACATCAAATCTAAACATTTTCTTTAACATATTATTCACTATTCAAAAACGTGAATATACTACGTTAATCAATTTCAGACTTTCTATACATTTTATTTCAAAGGATTATTCACATTCAAAAATGTGAATATAACTCCATTAATAGGTTTCAACAATTTACTTATCAAAATAAGTCGTTTGCGAATTTATAAAACAACGTTTATAA
Source organism: Allium cepa (assembly GCA_030765085.1). Classification (NCBI taxonomy): domain Eukaryota; kingdom Viridiplantae; phylum Streptophyta; class Magnoliopsida; order Asparagales; family Amaryllidaceae; genus Allium; species Allium cepa. The sequence continues at coordinate 939,104,527 of CM060935.1, forward strand.
ATTCCTTTATTAACATATTCGATTTATAACTCAATTATAAAACAAAGGTTCATATTATAAGTCAAATACTTATAAACGATTATTTTACAAAATCGTTTCTTTGAACTTCATAATTATAAATCTTATAACTTATAAGATTCAATTATTCATCCAAATATATTCTTTAATAATTTCACAAAATTTATAAATCTTACTATTTATAAATTTCATTTATAACTTCACCATTTATAATTTTATAAATTCCATTCATTTACGAAATTCATTTTCACTTCATTCAAACACTTATAAAAACTCGTTTTATAATTCAAAGTTTTTATTTATAAATATCAATTTATAAATCTTTTTATATAATCAATTTATATTATTCTTTTAAAACATCTTTAATCTCCTTTATAATTTCATCATTTTGATTTATAAAATAATTAAATTTTATAAATCCTATATTTAAACTTTTCACAATAAATTCAAAAATTCCGATTTAACTATTTTATAAAATCATTAGCATCATATTCTCAAAAATCAACCTTTAACTATATTTCTCAAAAATATAATTCTTATAACATTAAAAATTATAACGTTTATTTATTTAAAATGAATCAATTTCCAAACATATAGTATATTTTCAAAAATTACTTTAAAAATCATTTTAAAGTTCCAAAACTTGGTCCAATGATGCTACACACCAAATAGTCAATCACGACAACAACGGTATCATATATCGATATGATAATCCATCAAATATCAAAATATCTGAATTCAAATAAATACTGTTGAGGAATCCAGTTGGATCCCTCCAACCTGTTTTCCTGCATCCACAAACATTAGCACAATACCAATTTCGCTCCAGTACGAAATTATCGCGGTATATGGGATTAATAATATTATCCGCTTAATAAACGGCGCAATAGGGTCTCATCCGCTAAACAATTGCGGAAAATCAACAACTGCAATATATACATATGCCAATATATATATATTGATATTATATATAATACCAATTTCACTGTTTATGAAATATTCGCGGTATATGTTTTTAATAAATAACATCCGCTTAATAACGGCGCATAATGTCTATTTTAAAAATCAATAGATAACAATCATCATTCAAACATGCATTCAAATATTTTAAATCTAACTATTTAAAATAAAATCGAAACTGATTCGATTGAGTGAGAAGTTCTCACCTTGATTTCAATTTCGTTTTAGCGATTTATTTCGAATAAAAATTAAACGCGCGTTTAATTTTACTCAAAATTCTCACTAACTCCAAACGACTCCAATCCAAGTCCATCGCGTAGTGCTCGTCCATACGATTCCAACGCAACTGGTTTCGCGCATTTTCGACCTCGTATGAAAAAGTTATGAATTTTTGAAGTTTACTCGAATTTTTAATAACAAATTTACAACATAATAATAAAATTTTAAACCCACATCCATCATCCACCATCCATTCTCTTTGCTTCAGATCTGGCCGTTCGGCCCTCCCCCCTTTCTCCTTCTCACGCAAATCATCATCAGCTCGTTCGAAAGCAAACCCATGAACATAAATTAGGGTTCCACTTATCCACCACCTCGACGAACTCTAGCATGATCAGCAACTTGCATTTTGAAGCCCCCAACATGCTCAACCTTCGGCCACCACCACCTGCAACTCAGCCACCCCCTCCTCCCTGAAAGTCGTGCGTAGCCCCCTGAGTTCATACGAGATTTTCTATCGATCCATGATTCCAATTTCGATCACAACCGTTGGATATCAAGATCTTGTCATGCTCTACCACTTTGTAGTTGATAAATTCTTGAAATAATGCTTAGATTTGAAGATAATTGAAGAGAATCGAAATGAATTTCTGGCCATTGAATTCCTAGGGCCGGCTGCAGTTTTAGATTTAGGGTTTTGATATTTTTTTTATTTGTTTGTGATGGTGGGCTATTTATAGAGAAAAAACGAACACTATTCATCCGGAAATTCCGAACTCCGATTCACGCGCCGTAACCAGCGTTTCTGGGGTTTACCCCGCGTTTCGGACATAATGGAACAGGTTTCGAAAGCTAATTCGGACATCTGTGCGAGTTATGGCTATAAACGTTCAATTTAAATTAAACCGATTTAAACGATTTTCTAGGCGTTTTAATTTGTACCGGACAAACGGTAAATCCAATTGACACAAAATTTGAAACCTTACAATAATATCACATTACGGATCCGATGAAATTGGTTTCGTCAAAATCCGAGACTTTTTGAAAAATGGCTATTTTAACTCGCCAAATTAATATTAAAAATAATTCGATGCGTTTCGAGCTGCCACGATCAAACGATAGCTCCGATTGCTACGAAAATTGAAAGCTGGTAATAACTAACTATTACGGATCCAATGGAACTGGTTTCGTTCAATTCTGAGACTGTTCAAAAATTGACTATTTTCACTAGTCAATTTAAATATTAAAATATTGAATTTTCACAAATTAACTTTTAATTCGATTTTAAAAGTTCTAAAATATCATTCTAACTCCAATATGATAAAATAAAATTTTACAAATCATTTTCAATCATATTTAACTAAATTTTCAATTATTTCCGTAATTTAACATATTAAATTATCGATTTAATAATCCAATTAAATTCAATAATTCAAATAAAAATTTATTTAACTTATTTATTCACTTATTAATATTTAAAATTAATTAAATAATCAATTTAAATTAATAAAAATCCTGGGTCGTTACAATCTTCCCCCCTTAAAAGAATTTCGTCCTCGAAATTAACAAGTAAGAAAAATTACAGAATTTATTAACTTTCCAAAACAAATTTTTAACTTCTCACCATACTTTACTAAGTTTTCAAATCATACTTAGTTATCTTTTCAAAAACAACTACTATTGTTTAACTTTCAATTCTAAGTCAAAATTAAAGTTTTCAAAATTTTTCAATTTTCTCAAATTTTTTCTAACGCCTTAAATTTTCGGAAAAATTCGCCATAGTCTCCTTTGCGCGGCTCGATCCGCAAAAAAATGACAGTATATATATCACAAATATACATCTCATCAAGTAATGAGGCATCCCGAAGGGAAAAAAGTATAAAAGTACGGTATGTAATCCGAGATATGTACCTTATATTTTATTAGCGAGCATATACGGCTAATATAGCGCGAAAGCGAGCTCCAAATGCGAAGCAAACGCGATCCGCACCTACTAATCACTCAACAAACAACATGAGAACATGTATATATGAAAATAGTATCAATACACAACATATAACAACATAATAACTATATATGTCAACATAGCATATGCAATAAAAGCAATATATTCAACCATCAACCAACTAACATCCAACCAAATCAATATTCATTTATATTCTCATCAATATTCAATGAATTGGTTTTCAATTTAAATCACATTTGATTCATTAACAGTGGATGTTTTTACTAACATTCATTTTCAATTAGTTTATATTCACTAATTCATATTCAAGTTGGTTCACTTCCAAATCAAATTCAATTCCATTCAAATTTATTTACCTTTAATTTGAATTCAATTATATAGCTTTCAATTTCGCTAATTTACTTTCATTAACACTTAATGAATTATATACAATCAATCAACAATCAAGTAACAACCAATGTATATTAATTACAACCAAATTCCTTTGCTTATATTCATTCAATTTGGTTTCAACACCATCACTTTCAATTGGTTAAATTAAATTGATCTTCATTCAATTATTCAACTTTCAATAACATTAGATTTTAATGAATTACACTTATATTCATTATTTCATATCAACTTAATTCACATTCAATTGATTTACATTCAATCCAATTCAATTTCATTTCATAATCTTAAGTTCATATCCATCACTTAACTTTTATTAATTTACTTTGATACCTATATCAACTTCATTCAACATACTCCATTTTACTTAACCTAAATTTCCAACTTATAAATCAATTCAGCTTCCAAATTCTAAAGTAAATTTTTATTTAGCTTTAACCAAGGTCAAATTTCATTACTTATTCAAACTCATTTTTTTTTATTTATAACTCATATTTATAAATATATTCATATAGTTTCACTTCTTATATATATAAGTTTATTTCACAATTGTAAATCACTTTAATTATAATTCAATTATTATAATTCTTCTTTTATTTAGATTATTCAAACAACTAAACAATCAACTTATATACACTTTAATAATTCTGAAAAATTATTTCTTTATATATAAAATATAATCAAGGTAAAATTATTTCATTTACCCAATTTAAAACAATATTGTGTCGGTTTATCTTGTTTAAGAGTTTAGAAACCCCTTTCTACGATAGTTAGCTAGACTACATCGACCGAAATCTATAAACAATCAACCGATAAGTCAACACAATACAAAACAATTTATATATTCACTAACAAATACGCTCTCATAGCTATTATAACACTCAACTCATTCTAGAGTACTGCTGACTCTATCTCTAATGAGTAATACCCAACAGAACCATGGTTGTCGCTTAACCATAAGCTCCGATACCAAATGTAACGTCCCGAAAATTTTCGACTTTCGAAAATTCAACATCGATACTCACTTTATCGACTGCCGAGCAATCGAAGGCCAAAAACCCGAAATGTTATGGTTTAAGAAAAAGAAAAACAAAGAAAAAGAGAGAAAAAGATAGAAAATAGAGAGAATAGAGAATAGAAAATAGAACGGAATAGAAAACATCAGAATCTCACAATTCGCAGCGGAACAACATATAATAATAAATGAATAATCTTTAAACAAAGAACTATATCAGTTATTACATTACATCACATTTCATTACATCATATCATCAGAGTGTACAACAACAAACAACAACAAACAGTGCAGCGGAAAAAGAAATACTATATAGTAGTAATACGCCATGCCATCCATCTTGCCTCCAGCAACTCCAGAATATCCAGAATATCCTGATAAACCTAACTCTTGACTGCCCGTGTGAAAATTGGTGGGCACCCAAAGTTTAGGAAGGAAAACAATAAACTCCGAGTCAGTCATGTGACTGGTGTGAGAACTCAAAACAGTTTACTTATCTTTAAAATCAAAATAGAGGAATATTTTTAAAGTCAATACGCAATGCTTTTTAAAATGAGACTACCATAAGGCCTCCCGCACACACACACAATGCAAACGCAGAATCGGAGGAGATTTCTCCTTATGATAGTCAAAGATGCTTGATACGCATTTAAAAGAACATTTGATATTATTACTAGTGCATAGTGTAGAGAAAATCATTTCGAAAGTAGAATATAAATCTTAGCCAGCATAGACATTTCGAACTATGCCTACTATAGCTAACTATGTTCAATAGCAGGTTACCGCCACATTCCATAGCAGGTTATACAACTAAAACCGTACAAGTCTCGTATTGTTTCTTTGGATTTCCAACGAATGATCAGGCCAAGGAACTTCCCATTGCCACATGAGAATGCCTCTGGATGGACATCCCCGAGAACCAAACCGGATCTCTACCAACACAAGGTCGGGTTAACCCTAACTGAGTAACAACTGACCGAATATGCCATCCCCCGGTCCTTTGGGACCTTTCAACCGAGCGCTCGTAATCAATTCACACAATCATAACAAAGTGTTTTCAACATGAGTAAGTATCTGGGCTCCATACCATGATACCACACTTTTCCAGAAGGAAATGCACACATCCTAAAGGGCGCTACCCCTCATAACCTTGCCGCATCTTTCCTGTTTTGACCATTCACGGGGTGTGAGGCTCGACGAAGTCACGTCCACAAAAACATACTTTATACAAAAGCCATGCTTTGGGTCAACAAATGATCATAGAAATGATCACTAAGATAGAAGATCAAATAAATGATCCTATCACAAATAATCAACACAATGATCATTTACAGCAACACTCAGCATGTCACATTACCAAATTGGGAATATATCGTTGATAACATTCAACTACATAACCTCTGAGCTCGTACGTCTCAGAGAATGGTGTTAAGCTAAAAGAATAAATTCTCCGCCACCAACAGAAATATATTTGAAAGAAATCTGCTTTATATCTCAATTTGTAATGTCAGACATACAATCCATACAAGTCTGTTCCGGGCTCGAACAAAACCGAAGGCACTTACAAAGAAGTCCTTGCAATCCGGATATCCACAATCCTGATCGGATTTCCCATCACTTAGGGAGTCTCTATACCGTTGCAACTCAGTGCAGAGACAATCGAAAGGTCATCCTATCGCTCTCGCAAATACCGGGTCTTCAACACCGATCTTCAAATGCAATTCATAACGACGTATCACATATTCAGAATGGGTTATACGACCCCATGGTCCTTTCCCGGTTAACCCGAATAGTGAGCGCTTATTCAAAAATAAGTGTGGCATTCAAATTCAAAAAAATCACATCAATTACCCATTCAAAGGGAAATATTGATAGTCGGTTATTGAACTATCAATAGATATGCACACATCACCAGTTTCCAAATAATTTTCCAAATTATTTATTTTCCAAAATATCTTTACAAGATATATTATTTTCAATACTTCAAAAATAAATCAATATTTATTTTTAAACAAATTCCACTTTCTTTTATAAATTCAATAGTGAATTTATATTCCAAAATATCTATGAATATATGATTTCAATTATTCATTTCAATTTATCTTCAAAAAGATAAATTCTCTAATATTCACTTTATATTGGAAAACATTTCCATACTTATTTATTCATAAGTAATTCACAAATTTTATTTATTTTCAACACTTGGAAAATATTCAATATACTTAAATCGAGATTAAGTATATATTTCATTCTTTAAGGAAATCATTCTTTTAAACATATTTATTTGGGCCAAAACGAATGTTACGTAAAACATTGTTACGACAACCCAAAATCACTAGTATAGGGATTCGAAATTAAAATGGATATATAAATCCCAATACTATACAAAACATTTCCTTTCGGAAATCATTTACTATAACAACAATGTTATAGTCCACTATTTCCTTTTATTTCTCGAAAACGTCTATTTCAACAATAAATATTGAAATCTATGGTTTCGAATCTCAACACATTTTAAAACATCGTTAGATCGTTTTAAATTCCATTTAAAACATCAAATCTAAACATTTTCTTTAACATATTATTCACTATTCAAAAACGTGAATATACTACGTTAATCAATTTCATACTTTCTATACATTTTATTTCAAAGGATTATTCACATTCAAAAATGTGAATATAACTCCATTAATAGGTTTCAACAATTTACTTATCAAAATAAGTCGTTTGCGAATTTATAACACAACGTTTATAAATTCCTTTATTAACCTATTCGATTTATAACTCAATTATAAAACAAAGGTTCATATTATAAGTCAAATACTTATAAACGATTATTTTACAAAATCGTTTCTTTGAACCTCATAATTATAAATCTTATAACTTATAAGATTCAATTATTCATCCAAATATATTCTTTAATAATTTCACAAAATTTATAAATCTTACTATTTATAAATTTCATTTATAACCTCACCATTTATAATTTTATAAATTCCATTCATTTACGAAATTCATTTTCACTTCATTCAAACACTTATAAAAACTCGTTTTATAATTCAAATGTTTTTATTTATAAATATCAATTTATAAATCTTTTTATATAATCAATTTATATTATTCTTTTAAAACATCTTTAATCTCCTTTATAATTTCATCATTTTGATTTATAAAATAATTAAATTTTATAAATCCTATATTTAAACTTTTCACAATAAATTCAAAAATTCCGATTTAACTATTTTATAAAATCATTAGCATCATATTCTCAAAAATCAACCTTTAACTATATTTCTCAAAAATATAATTCTTATAACATTAAAAATTATAACGTTTATTTATTTAAAATGAATCAATTTCCAAACATATAGTATATTTTCAAAAATTACTTTAAAAATCATTTTAAAGTTCCAAAACTTGGTCCAATGATGCTACACACCAAATAGTCAATCACGACAACACCGGTATCATATATCGATATGATAATCCATCAAATATCAAAATATCTGAATTCAAATAAATACTGTTGAGGAATCCAGTTGGATCCCTCCAACCTGTTTTCCTGCATCCACAAACATTAGCACAATACCAATTTCGCTCCAGTACGAAATTATCGCGGTATATGGGATTAATAATATTATCCGCTTAATAGACGGCGCAATAGGGTCTCATCCGCTAAACCATTGTGGGAAATCAACAACTGCAATATATACATATGCCAATATATATATTGATATTATATATAATACCAATTTCACTGTTTATGAAATATTCGCGGTATATGTTTTTAATAAATAACATCCGCTTAATAACGGCGCATAATGTCTATTTTAACAATCAATAGATAACAATCATCATTCAAACATGCATTCAAATATATTAAATCTAACTATTTAAAATAAAATCGAAACTGATTCGATTGAGTGAGAAGTTCTCACCTTGATTTCAATTTCGTTTTAGCGATTTATTTCGAATAAAAATTAAACGCGCATTTAATTTTACCCAAAATTCTCACTAACTCCAAACGACTCCAATCCATGTCCATCGCATAGTGCTCGTCCATACGATTCCAACGCAACTGGTTTCGCGCGTTTTCGACCTCGTATGAAAAAGTTATGAATTTTTGAAGTTTACTCGAATTTTTAATAACAAATTTACAACATAATAATAAAATTTTAAACCCACATCCATCATCCACCATCCATTCTCTTTGCTTCAGATCTGGCCGTTCGGCCCTCCCCCCTTTCTCCTTCTCACGCAAATCATCATCAGCTCGTTCGAAAGCAAACCCATGAACATAAATTAGGGTTCTACTTATCCACCACCTCGACGAACTCTAGCATGATCAGCAACTTGCATTTTGAAGCCCCCAACATGCTCAACCTTCGGCCACCACCACCTGCAACTCGGCCACCCCTCCTCCTTGAAAGTCGTGCGCAGCCCCCTGAGTTCATACGAGATTTTCTATCGATCCATGACTCCAATTTCGATCACAACCGTTGGATATCAAGATCTTGTCATGCTCTACCACTTTGTAGTTGATAAATTCTTGAAATAATGCTTAGATTTGAAGATAATTGAAGAGAATCGAAATGAATTTCTGGCCATTGAATTCCTAGGGCCGGCTGCAGTTTTAGATTTAGGGTTTTGATATTTTTTTTTTATTTGTTTGTGATGGTGGGCTATTTATAGAGAAAAAACGAACACTATTCATCCGGAAATTCCGAACTCCGATTCACGTGCCGTAACTAGCGTTTCTGGGGTTTACCCCACGTTTCGGACACGATGGAACAGGTTTCGAAAGCTAATTCGGACATCTGTGCGAGTTATGGCTATAAACGTTCAATTTCAATTAAACCGATTTAAACGATTTTCTAGGCGTTTTAATTTGTACCGGACAAACGGTAAATCCAATTGACACGAAATTTGAAACCTTACAATAATATCACATTACGGATCCGATGAAACTAGTTTCATCGAAATCCGAGACTTTTTGAAAAATGGCTATTTTAACTCGCCAAATTAATATTAAAAATAATTCGATGCGTTTCGAGCTGCCACGATCAAACGATAGCTCCGATTGCTACGAAAATTGAAATCCGGTAATAACTAACTATTACGGATCCAATGGAACTGGTTTCGTTCAATTCTGAGACTGTTCAAAAATTGACTATTTTCACTAGTCGATTTAAATATTAAAATATTCAATTTTCACAAATTAACTTTTAATTCGATTTTAAAAGTTCTAAAATATCATTCTAACTCCAATATGATAAAATAAAATTTTACAAATCATTTTCAATCATATTTATCTAAATTTTCAATTATTTCCATAATTTAACATATTAAATTATCGATTTAATAATCCAATTAAATTCAATAATTCAAATAAAAATTTATTTAACTTATTTATTCACTTATTAATATTTAAAATTAATTAAATAATCAATTTAAATTAATAAAAATCCTGGGTCGTTACACTCTCTCTCTTTTGTTATCAGCAAAAGAGTAATAGTGATAGGAAAATAGAGATAAAGTGATGGACATTAATACAACATTAAAACTCAATCGAATAAAAATATTAAATTTCAATAAAAAATCAAACAAAAATCACTCTATTAGGCACATATTCCACTTTTAGAATGATGGGAATGATGTCATCATATAAAACCATACAGTTGTGTCTATTTATGGTATATTTATTCTAGGAATTTGAATATCTACTAACCGTGCATAACCATTAGGACTTTTAAATGAAATTAGTAGTATTCCATTTTTTTTAAAAATGAATTCGAGTATCTTCTAACCACGCATAACCGTGAGGACTTTTAAATGGGATTAGAATCAACTTGTTTATTTAATAAATCAATTTTGATAAGCGTTCCATACATGCATAACCGTGAAATGAGCATGGAAGCACATAATCAAAAATTCCAAGTAATTCACCCATGCATAACCGTAAGGACTTTTAACTGAGAGTGAATACTTTGGTTTTTCTTAATTTTAATTTTCTAAAAATAAAATAAAATGAAAAACGAATGATTCCTGTTTAAATCAACACATATTGACATACTATAATGGATTGGATGAGTGATGGTTGATAGAAATACGATAGAAATGGAATTTTTACCAACAAAAAGTTTTATAACTCTTGTTTAAATTTCTAAAGAAATTTATTAATTATATTATCTCGAGTTATAATATATGATACATATCAACACTCATCAATTTTTCAATCACTATTTATCTTTTTGATAATTAATAGAGAGTTAGATTAGTCAATGTAGTCATTGAAAATCAAATTCAAAAATAATTGTAAAATAAATTTTCTAAAAATGACCAATCTGAAAACAAGGTCAAAAATGATTTTCTAGAAGGGGTTTTATAAGAAAACTTCTGCTATTTGAAAATTATTTGAAATGAAAAATATGCAGATATTTTCTTTGAAAAACGATGCAGTTACTGAATATCTCAACATAAATCACGTTCCACTAGTAATTTTTCTATCAACTAGATTACCAGTGTAATCTGCATCTGAATTTCTCTTTCACTCAAAATTATCATTTTTAGAATGTTATAGACTAGACCGTGATGTTTCAACAAATTTCTTAACATTATTTTAAAAAACTTTTAAATGAAATTCTCTTGAATTTGAATTTGAATTGAAACCGTGTAAACAAAACTGTGAATCTAAAGCCAGCCAAATGTATTATCATCTATATGAAGTAGTTCAAAGACTTTAGAGATTTTTAAAGTGTTCTCGACATAAAAGAATAATTTGCCAACAGTTTTGAAAAAAATCAGAATCATTATCATTATTCATTTCTTTATAACATAACGAGCTGATTTAAATTCAAATTATGGTGCAGGTTATCACATTCAATAAATAGAATATACCATTACCTATTTTACCTTTACAATAATTTTTGGTTGTTGCCCATTGTGATTCTGTCACCTTTATACTAGGGTAAGGAACTTTGATTTGTCGCTCATTGTGTCCTTGGAACAGCCAGAATCCAAGTAACACTATTGTAGTTGCTTAGCCTGCCACCACACCTACACAATGAAAGATTTTTGTGACCTATTCGTTTTTATAGGTCCATGATTGTTAGCGGCAGAATATTTTGGAAAATAATTTTGTGGAGACCCATAACCATTTATATTGTTCCGTTTGGCACCCAAATTTGTTTAACTTTGAGAGATTTTATATTTGTGTCTTTTGGAACCCAAATTGGAATGATTTTTACGTGTTTGGGTCTATACCAACAATTATTTTGATTGTGTCCAAATTTTCTACAAATTGTGCACATTGAATTGACTTGATTAAATTCACTCCTAACAAGTTTAGTTTGATTATATCCAAGTCCTTGTTTAACTGTATTAACAGTTTGTTTCCCTAATAGCATTTTCAACGATCTTTCTCCTTTTGAAAATTTTCCTAAAGTTGTTGACAGTTGTAGGACTTGTGTTTTAAGTGATTCATTTTCGTTCAATAATTGTGTGCAATTTTTAATAGAGTTCTCTCTCCTAGTTTTTTCACTTTCCTTTAAAATCAGAATTTCATTTTCAAGCGATTTAATTTTAATTTTGATTTTTTAATTTCTTCTTCGAATGTTGGACACTTATCACACTTAAGGCACTTGTTTTGATAGTTTTTAACAAAATTTTCAAGCTGTTCATTTACTTCTATCAAACTATCTCATTGTGATTCAAGTTTGGCATACTTCTCCCTAAGTCGTTCAAAATAGCCATTTACTTCGTGGAAATATATAAGTAATTCTGAGTGAGTGAGTTTTGATACCTCGCTTGGCTCGTCATCGTCGCTACCAGTTATATTACCTTGAAGGCACATATCTTCTTTCCCACTCTTACTGCCGGTACTTTTATTATCTTCATCACTTGTATTCCACGTGGCTACAAAACTTTTCCTTTTTGACTTCTTTTCGTGGCCGTGTTGAAGTCGAGGACAATTGGGCTTGATGTGTCCGGGTTTGTTGCACTTGTGACAGATGATCTCCCATTCTTTTGGGTTGTCTAATGCTTTGAATATTCTGCTTTTCAATTTTTAATTGGATTTCTATATTTGCGGTTCCACTTTTTGAATCACTTCATTAGTAATGCCAGCTCAGTTGCTCCATCTTCATCATCGTCCACATCACTATTGCTTTTTACCAATCCTATTAAGCTTGTTTCTTTAGCTGAGTCGATTGAGGGGATTTCTCATTGTTGTTGATTTGCTGTGCATTTTCACAATGAGAGATAAAGTTGAAATTATCTTGATTAATATGAGAATATAATATATGAATAGAAAGAGCATTAATCGAGATAATTTTCTCGTCTATTTAATCGCACCTATTTTCAATAATATCCCAACATTTAATATTAACAGATTTTAAATAAAATTCCATTTTAAATTTCTAATTTAAAAATCTGTTCCATTAAAAATAGGAGGGATAATATTAGAACGACCCTCAGCAAAAGTAGACATTTTTAAAAATTCAATTTTTTTTAAAAAAAAAATGGTTTTTGAAAAATCAAAATTTTTAAAACAAAAATGGCTTTTGTACCTAACTCTGATACAACTTGTAGGATCGATTTCACCCTAGAGGGGGATGAATAGGATAATAATATCAATTATAAAAATTATTGCGGAAGCTTATAAAATTATTTCAACACAGATATATCTAAATAATAGCAGCACAGATAATAACAGAATAAATGCAGAGATAGAAAGACATAGAATTTACCCAGCTTCGGCAAAACCCTGCCTATGTGCTGCCCCCAAGGTTTCTACTAGAAATTAAGAAGTCGGACGCTTACACACGTCAACTCGCGACACCCGCTATCGACTAGCCTTAACTCTACGCTCGAAACCCTGCCACAACTCAGCCACTGAGATACGAATTCTCAAACTACGCCACGTAGTTTGTCCCCTAGTCACATGACTAGACAATACACAAGTTTAAAAGAGAAAAATACAAATTAAACACAAATTAAATCAAAACATAATATTAAAAATTAAAGCCTTATGTAATTAAAACAAGGTCGGCCCCAATATATTATTAAAAATGTATCCCCTTTTCTTTTCCTTTATTCGGCCGGTTTCTTTTCTCGTTTGTGATAATGGCTTCTTTGTTCCTCTTTACTCTGAAATTAGGGCTTTATTAAATTGGAAGCTGTTGACTTCAAATTGATCAATCGAATATTCGATTATGCTTTGCTAGCTCTATCGATTGACTATCTCCTTGAGTCGCACTCGGCTGCTTCTCGATGATTGAGTTCGACTTTGATTCCGGTATGTAATTTATGCCTTTTGCTCTCGTGGTTGAATGCTTGAACTTATTAAAACTGGTGATGATGTTAGTTTTTATATAGGGTTTGATCCCTCGTATTTTTGTTTGTCTGGAGTTATTTGAATTTGTCAATTGCTCTTGCTTGGCCGATCGATGTTGCTTGGATGCTTGAGATTGATTCTGACTTGTTCCAATTCGTGTATATTTGATTAATTGATTTTCACGCCATCAATTTTGAACTCGCTTGTTTCCTTGATTGCCACGGCTTCGATTTTGAGCTGTTCGATCTTTTCCTGGTCATCTTGTCTCCGACTTTGATTTGAAACACGGCTTTCTTTGACACGGCTCCGACTTGATTTTGGAATTTGATTCTGTTGTGATTTTTGCGTCCTGCAATCTGTACTTTTGCACTGCATTTTTTTACTATGATTTCGATACTGTACTTGATTTCTTGCATGTATATATATGCATTAATGTATGTACATATGTGCTATCATCTTGTACATCTCCATCTGGAGTAGTTCTGCATTGTTGTGGCTATGCGTTTGTTGTCACTACATGTTTGAAACTTTGTTGGTCTTTACCGCTACCACATTGTGACTATATGTTGTGTTGCTTCGAGTTTGAAATATTTGCAGGCTTGGAGTCCTTGTACATTTATATTGTATTTGACTTGAGTTTCATTGATGTTAAGTTAATTTGTTTTCACGTGTACTCGAGTTGAATCCTATTGCACTGCCTTTTTGTTTACTCTTACTAGAAGTGGTCTGTTTGGAGTCTTCATATGACTACGCTTCTGTTTCTATCTTGCACTGTCCATTATTGCATTGTATGCACTTGCATTGTCATTGCTTTACTGTTTATTTTTCTTGGCCATTCGCTTGTTTGCAGTTTCATTGTGCATTTCTTGTTCATGTCTTGCCTCTGGTTACATGTGCACCACTTTGCACTGTCTACTGCCATACTGCCATGTTGTATTGTGTTGTAGTATTTGTGATGTAGCTCAGGGGATAAGTCGTATGCAACTTAAAGAGGAAGATCGTTCTCGAGTTAAGGAAGCTTCGTTTTTAGGACTTAAGTCGTTCACGAGTCAAGCAGCTATGAGTCGTGAACGACCTAACTGGTCGAGTGAAGGGGAGGTACGACCTAACGAAGAAGAGGCACGAGATAACAAACACTTGAGTCGTATACGGGTTAATGAAACAGGGCTACGACTCAACGGGAACTTGGGGTGTTCAAGTCTGATGAGTCGTACACGACTCAACGACCCATCTATAAGGCGTATACGACTTATCAGGAAGAAGGAGAAGGTTCCAACTGTTAAAGGCTTGAGTCGGCGGAAGGGCACGACCTAGTTAAGTCATTTGAGGAGTTACCACAGGAAGCTTGGGAGCTTAAGTCGCGTGTGTTTTGAGTCGTTCCATAGTTGAGTCGTAAGTCGTATGACTTCGTATATTGAGTCGCTGTCGACTTATATGCGTTGTAATATGGATGTGTCCTGAGTCGCTTTGTATGATGAGTCGTATATCGTAAAGTCTTGAGTCGCTGAGGATGAGTCGTTGGTGATGAGTCGTTAATGGTGATGATGAGTCGTATGTCGTTTGTATCTGATGACTCGTGTTGTATATAAGTCGTTCATGTTTAGGTCGTCTATTTTTGCCGCTATTCTGAGTCGTATGTCGTTGTCATCTGCTGAGTCGGTTGCTTGTGTTGTGTTGTAATTGAGGCGTATAGTGTCTGTTAGGTCGGCAACGACCTAGTTGAGTCGTGAGGCATGAGTCGGTCACGACTTAAGGACCAGGGTTGTAAACTTCTATAAATACGCGTGTGTTGTACATTTTTAAAATGGTGGATTTTGAAATAAAATTTCTTGTTGATTGCTTTGATCTTTCTTCTCCAATTGGTAGTTGAGTGTAATCTCCTATCTCCACTTACGTCATTCGAGTGCGCTCGAATCCACGTTTGTTGAAGCCGATTCACGGAATCTAGTGCGCTAGATCAACGTACGAAGAATCGTAGATCTTTGAACACGGTATAGTGCGCTATCAACGTGTTTGAGATAGCTAGAATTCGGTATCTTCGGATCAAAGAATTTGGGCATTTCGGTATCTTCATTCCATCGATCGCTACTTTCACCGATTGAAGTTTGTTTTGATTAATCCGCTGCGTCAGTTTTTTGGTATCGGAGCCATACTTAGCCAATCATAGCTAAGTTGATTCTTGGAGCCAAGTATTTGAAGTTGAAGTTTGAAGTTGTGTTCGTTGTGTTCATCTTGAAGTTGCAACAAGTTCGAAGATTTTGATCCATCTCATTTTGGATCTAGATTTGGAAAAGTGTTTGAATTTTAAGTAGGCCGTGTATACTAGTGAGGTAGCCGAGCCTAGGAAGGATCATTGGAAGCTTGTTTCGATCTAAGGAGTTAGGCCGAGCCTTGTGAAGTTGTTTTGAAGGTTGAGCCGTGACTTATTGTTGTTTTGTTGAAGTGTTGTGTTGATCCAATCATGCCGCCAAGGAGAGCTAACCGCCATCAAAATGTTGAAGCTTTGTATCGAAGAGAAGAAGCCGATCAAATGGAGCGACGTATGCATGAGAAGATTGATGAAGGCATTGGTAGGTTGGAGAAACTTATGATTGATATGAATCAAAGTAGAAGAAGAAATTCACCTGAATCCAACCGTGGAGGTAGTAGAGTGTCATCACATTCAGAACGGGAGAGGAGAGAAAGTCAAGAGCCTAGGAGTGTTGATAATCGAAGTAGGAGGAATGTTGATGATCATGATAGACGGGATGTTGGTAGTAGGAGTGGTGGTAGAGATGCTGGAGGGCGTGAAAGACAACGATATGCATCAGACTTTGATGAGGAGTTTGATGGTGAGAGGGGAAGTATTCATTTCAGAGACCGAGATCAGGGACAACGTCAGTATCGGGTTACTGATGATGATCGACGTTGGGAATCGGGAATGAAGATGGAGATTCCGGAGTTTAAAGGAGGGATGGTAGCTGAAGAATTCTTAGATTGGTTATCTAATGTGGAGGAAATCTTTGATTTCAAGGAGGTTCCGGAGAATCGAAGGGTGAAGTTAGTTGCTACAAGGCTGAGGGGAAGAGCTTTGGCATAGTGGCAGCAAACTAAACTTACTCGTGAGCGAATGGGGAAGTCAAAAATAGAATCTTGGGAGAAGATGAAGAAATTGATGCGAGCTACATTCTTACCATACAACTATCAATCACTTATGTACCAGAGATTGCAGAATCTGAGGCAAGGGACGAAGTCTGTTAGTGATTATGTTGATGAATTTTACCAACTCATTGCCAGGAATGATATTATGGAAACGGAAGAACAGTTAACTGCTAGATTCATTGGGGGATTGAGAATGCAGATCCAGGATATGGTTAATATGTTCGATCCAAGATATGTGGCGGAGGCACATCAAAAGGCGTTGGCTTGGGAAAAGCAAGGAAAGCGTGGAGGAGGTGTGTTTACTAATTCCAATAATCAAACAAGGGGTGTTGGTGGAAGTTCTAATGTTCCTAAATCTGTTACAAAGCCAGTGGTGAAGGAGGCTGAGAAGGCGAAGGCTAGCAGTGGTTTCAAATGTTATAATTGTCAGGAGTTGGGTCATAAAAGCAATGAATGTCCGAAGCCGAAGAAGAGAGCAATGGTTGCAGAAGTTGAGGAGGATGATGATGAGGAGGCAGAATGTTCAAATACACCTTATGTTGAGGAGGAAGAAGAATTGTCTGGAGATGAAGGTTGTAATCTTATGATGAGGAGGTCATGTCTTACACCAAAGCAAGAGGAGGATTGTAGTTGGTTGAGAAGCAATATTTTTCAGTCGACATGCACTATTCTAGGGAAAGTTTGCAAGTTCGTTATTGATGCTGGAAGCTGTGACAACATTATTTCTACAGAAGCAGTAAAAAAGTTGAACTTGAAAACTGAGAAGCATCCTAAACCGTACAAGCTAGCATGGTTAAGGAAGGGTGGTGAAGTGAAGGTGTGTCGAAGGGCTTGTGTTAATTTTTCTATTGGGAAGAAATACAAAGACGAAATCTGGTGTGATGTAGTGGATATGGACGTGTGTCATCTGTTGTTGGGCAAACCATGGCAGTTTGATAGAGCAGTTCAACATGATGGTCGTGCTAATAGTTACAGTTTCATGTTCGAGGGTATTAAAATCACTTTGGTTCCCAAGAAGCAACAACAGAAGGAGAGCAAGCTGGAAGAGATTGAAGAGCTGAAAACTTTATTATCTTTGAAGGAGTTTGTTAAGGAGGTTGAAGAGGAGCCTGAAGTATACTTGTTGATTGGGCGTGAGAGCAGTGAAGAGGTTGAAATTCCAGAAGAAGCGAAGCCTGTTTTGAAAGAATTTGAGGATGTATTTCCAGAGGAGTTGCCTAAAGAGTTACCGCCACTGAGAGACATTCAACATCAAATCGATCTTGTTCCGGGAGCCGTATTACCACATAGACCACATTACCGAATGAGTCCGAAGGAACATGAAGAGTTACGAAGGCAGGTGGAAGAGTTGTTAGAACAGGGACGTGTTCAGGAAAGCTTGAGTCCTTGTGCAGTACCAGCTTTGTTGGTGCCGAAGAAGGATGGAACATGGAGAATGTGTACCGATAGTAGAGCTTTGAACAAGATTACTGTTCGTTACAGATTTCCTATGCCGAGGTTAGATGACTTGTTGGATCAGTTGAGTGGGGCAACTATATTTTCGAAGATTGATTTGAAGAGTGGTTATCACCAGATTCGAATTAGACCAGGTGACGAATGGAAGACAACTTTCAAGACAAGAGAGGGGTTATACGAATGGTTGGTTATGCCATTTGGTTTATCAAATGCACCTAGTACATTCATGCGGGTGATGAATCAAATCTTTAGACCATTCATTGGGAAGTTTGTGGTGGTTTATTTCGATGATATTCTGATTTACAGCAGGAGTACGGAGGAGCATGTTCAACATTTGAGGGAAGTACTGATCATTCTTCGTGAGGAACAATTTTATGCTGCTATGAAGAAATATGTGTTTATGACGCACAGTGTTTTATTTCTGGGTTATGTTATTTCAGGAAAGGGTATTCAAGTTGACCAAAATAAAGTTGAAGCAGTCAGAAATTGGCTACCACCAAAGACAATTACGGAGGTGAGGAGTTTTCATGGGCTAGCGTCATTCTACCGAAGATTCATTCCACACTTCAGTAGCGTGATGGCTCCAGTGACTGATTGCATGAAGGGGAAACAGTTTGTATGGTCAGAGGAAGCGGGAGTTGCTTTTGAGAAGATCAAGGAACTATTGACGACAGCACCGATTCTTGTTTTACCTGATTTTCAGTTGTTGTTTGAGCTACATACTGATGCATCAAAGGTTGGGATTGGAGGAGTGTTGAGTCAGTGTGGAAGGCCTGTTGCATATTTTAGTGAGAAGTTGTCAGGGGCCAAGATGAGATATAGTACATACGATGTTGAGTTTTATGCTATTGTGCAAGCTGTTAAACATTGGAGGCATTATCTATTTCAGAAAGAGTTTGTTCTTTACACTGATCATGAAGCTTTGAAGCATTTACAGGGGCAGGATAAGATTTCCGCGAGACATGCGTCATGGATTGCTTATTTACAACAGCTTACTTTTGTTGTCAAACATAAGTCAGGGGTGACGAATCGTGTGGCCGATGCTTTAAGTCGGAGGAGTCATTTGTTGACAACAATGAAAGTGGAAGTGACAGGTTTTGAGCTATTGCCAGAGCTGATTGAAGAAGATCCTTATTTTGTGAAATTTGTTGAAAAGGTAAAGGAAGGAAGTGCTGACGAGTTTTTATTGGTGGATGGTTTTCTGTTTAAAGGGAATCATTTATGCATACCGGATTGTAGCTTGAGATTGAAAATTATGAAGGAGTTACACGAGGAAGGGCATGTGGGCCATGATCGTACTTTGCAATTGATTTCACAGTCTTACTTTTGGCCGTCGATGAGAAAAGAAGTTAAAAGATTTGTGGAGCAATGTCATATTTGCCAAGTTTCGAAAGGAACCGCGACCAATGCTGGGTTGTATATGCCGTTGCCTGTACCGGCTAGACCATGGGTTGATGTGAGTATGGACTTTGTATTGGGATTGCCGAGAACGCAGCGTGGTAATGATTCTATATATGTAGTGGTTGACAGATTTTCTAAAATGGCACATTTTATTGCTTGCAAGAAGACGGCGGATGCTATTCGTGTTGCTCAGTTATTTTTCAAGGAGATCTATCGACTTCATGGATTGCCAGAGTCTATTGTGTCGGATAGAGATACTTGTTTTCTGAGTCACTTTTGGTTAAGTTTATGGAAGATGGTGGGAACGAAGTTGAATTTTAGCAGTGCTTATCATCCACAAACAGACGGACAGACCGAAGTTGTTAACAGATCGTTGGGAAATTTGTTACGATGTCTTGTACAGGACAATCTGAAGAGTTGGGACATGAAGTTATGCCAGGCAGAGTTTGCTCATAACCATGTAGTGAATCATAGTACGGGATTCAGTCCATTTCAGATTGTATATTCCAATTTACCCAGGGGACCGTTGGATTTAGCAGTGATACCACAAGCGAAGGGGAGTGTTAAACGGGCTGTTGATTTTGTTGAAGAATTAACCGAATGTCATAAGATTGTTCAGGAACGATTGGTGAAGACAAACGAGAAGTATAAGCGAACTGCTGATTTGAAGCGACGGAATGTTGAATTTAACGAAGGTGATTTGGTTTACGCTGTGTTGACGAAGGATCGTTTTCCAGTAGGCACTTATAACAAGTTGAAAGCCAGAAAAATTGGTCCTGTAGAAGTTGTGAAACGGATTAATGAAAATGCTTACAAATTGAAATTGTCGGAGGATGTTTACACTTCTGATGTGTTCAATGTTAAACATCTCGTACCATATTATAGAGACGAACAATCTGAGGTAGAAGAATTTACAAATTCGAGGACGAATTTTTCTCAACCAGGGGAGGATGATGTAGCTCAGGGGATAAGTCGTATGCAACTTAAAGAGGAAGATCGTTCTCGAGTTAAGGAAGCTTCGTTTTTAGGACTTAAGTCGTTCACGAGTCAAGCAGCTATGAGTCGTGAACGACCTAACTGGTCAAGTGAAGGGGAGGTACGACCTAACGAAGAAGAGGCACGAGATAACAAACACTTGAGTCGTATACGGGTTAATGAAACAGGGCTACGACTCAACGGGAACTTGGGGTGTTCAAGTCTGATGAGTCGTACACGACTCAACGACCCATCTATAAGGCGTATACGACTTATCAGGAAGAAGGAGAAGGTTCCAACTGTTAAAGGCTTGAGTCGGCGGAAGGGCACGACCTAGTTAAGTCGTTTGAGGAGTTACCACAGGAAGCTTGGGAGCTTAAGTCGCGTGTGTTTTGAGTCGTTCCATAGTTGAGTCGTAAGTCGTATGACTTCGTATATTGAATCGCTGCCGACTTATATGCGTTGTAATATGGATGTGTCCTGAGTCGCTTTGTATGATGAGTCGTATATCGTAAAGTCTTGAGTCGCTGAGGATGAGTCGTTGGTGATGAGTCGTTAATGGTGATGATGAGTCGTATGTCGTTTGTATCTGATGACTCGTGTTGTATATAAGTCGTTCATGTTTAGGTCGTCTATTTTGCCGCTGTTCTGAGTCGTATGTCGTTGTCATCTGTTGAGTCGGTTGCTTGTGTTGTGTTGTAATTGAGGCGTATAGTGTCTGTTAGGTCGGCAACGACCTAGTTGAGTCGTGAGGCATGAGTCGGTCACGACTTAAGGACCAGGGTTGTAAACTTCTATAAATACGCGTGTGTTGTACATTTTTAAAATGGTGGATTTTGAAATAAAATTTCTTGTTGATTGCTTTGAGCTTTCTTCTCCAATTAGTAGTTGAGTGTAATCTCCTATCTCCACTTACGTCATTCGAGTGCGCTCGAATCCACGTTTGTTGAAGCCGATTCACGGAATCTAGTGCGCTAGATCAACGTACGAAGAATCGTAGATCTTTGAACACGGTATAGTGCGCTATCAACGTGTTTGAGATAGCTAGAATTCGGTATCTTCGGATCAACGAATTTGGGCATTTCGGTATCTTCATTCCATCGATCGCTACTTTCACCGATTGAAGTTTGTTTTGATTAATCCGCTGCGTCAATTTGTGACATTGAGCCTGGGCAGTTTGGTTGTGCTGTGCGCTGCATATGTTTTCATATTTGTCTAGTCATTCATTATCTCTGGTTTCATTGTGTTGTTTAAGTTAGTCTGCATTTGCATTGTCCACTGTTGTATTCATGTGCACACTGTGTACATTTGTGCACATATGTTTGTGATGTCTTGATTCAGTCTTCATTGAGTCTGACTTGTGAACTTGATATCTTTACCTGTGCATGTTGTTTACTGATTCGACCCAGATCATATTTTTCATGTGGTATTGTTTACCTGTGTACTGTTATGAGTTCGAGTCTTGTATCTTGATTCACTGTTTGCTGCCTGGTTGATGGTCTTGATGTAGAGGCCTGTTGCAGTTTGATATTGGTTGATGTTTTCGTGGACTTGAAACTATAGCTCTGGTTCCATATCTGACCAGCTAGATTGTTTTCTTGTGCACATCACTTTTCATTTTGATTTTTGGAATTGCACCTGAGTTGAATCCAACTTGTAGCTCGGGTTTGACCATGTGCTGATATCGTGACTTTATTTATATTGCACTTGAGTTAAACCCGGCTTTTAATTTGGGTTTGACCTTGTGCTCACTTGTCCCTGTAATTTTATCAAGTGTATATATCGGTGTACCCGGCCTTGTGGCATGTACAGTGATACACTGTGTATGCCACAAGCTATTCACTTATGATGAATTCGAATTAAATGATGACGAACAACCCAAATAACTGAGGCAAATAAAATTTTTAAAATACATTTTATTTTATACTGCAAAAATATTTTATTTTCAATTTTTCTGCGTCAGTGTATATTTTTGCAGATTGCTCAGATGCTGGATTCAATCTGGAATGAAGTTAAAGATAAATTATGAGTGAATGAGCAATATGTAGTGAGGAATTTTGTAAATGAAAGATTGTGATGTAATTGAATTTGTATTGTAATTAAAATTGTATAGTGAGAGTTTGAATTTGTACTATTCAAAGTTGTAATAAATATTTGTTTGAATAAAATATATGTTTGAATTTGAATTCCGTGTTATTTATTATAACGACCCGCCTTTCATTCAATTGAAAGACGCATCACTAAGAAGAAAGAAAGGGATAGAAAAGAGAAAAGATAGGAAAGAAAGAAACAAACAACATCAGAATCTCACAGCGGAACGAATAAATTATATTATATCACATAAAAATATTACATAGTATCATATACATTAGAGTTATACAGCTAATACAACACAAACTAGACAGTTATAAACACCTGTCTAGTTATTACAATTCAAGTACATCAGAGAAAAAAAGATACAACTCAATCACAGCGGAACCACTATATATATCTACACGCTGAAGCCTCCGGCTCCATTTCTCCTCCAGAACTCGTCAAAACAATCCTGAAACACTTGACTACTCATACGTAATATGAGTACCCAAGAGTTTAATAAAACAGAAAATAAACACTTGGGTCAGACATGGGTCTGGTGTGAGTAAACGGGTTTAAAGTTGCTTAACTTTAGAAAATCCTTTGAAAAGAAAAGGCATCACGCAAGACTTCCCACACATAAACATGGAAAAGTTTTTACCTTACGCTAACCAAAACATTTGATAGGAAATCCAGTGATATTATAATAGTATCTAGGGTTTCCAAAATAAAATATAGAAATAGCTGGAATGCTTACATCTCACGTTCCAACATAGTTGGGAACAATCAAAACCGTACAGGTACTTATTGGATTTTGGATTCCATCAATGACATGGATACCAGGGTACCGCTCGTCACAGTACATGGCCTAGATCAACGTACTGAGGATCGCTCCCAATCTCTTGCAACACAAACCCAAAACCATCGCTTACTGGACAGTCCCGAACAAGACCACCCTACAGATGGCCGTCGCCAACTGCCACACAACCGAAATAAAAAGGAACCTCTAGACAGGGGTAAATCTCGTCCTACTTGGGCATGACCCACTTAGCATTGCTGCACCTCCCCTGTTTTAGCCATTCCCGGTTGATGAGGCTTGATGCTACGATTACCTTTATAGGACACATCAATCATAGAATGCTTATCATCGACTTGACGATGTTCTGAAAGCATTCAATCCATACAAGTTCATTCCGGGTTCGAACGAAACCGAAGGCATTATCTCATTACACTCATTTTAGAATCACCCTCAGAGTTAACGACGATAACCCTTGCACTCTGAATCTTCATCTTCACTTGAGATTCATGACCTAACGTTTAATTTGGATCGATGTGGTTTTCGGAATTCCAAATTTGGAAACCGGATCCCGGTCTCATCGAAATCCAAACGCCATCTTAATGTCCAAGTGAATTTAATTTGAACCATTAATTCAATTCATCATTATCTATATACACACGGATAGATAATTCACATATTACAATAGATAATCACATTTTCATCATAAATAGATAACCCGTATCATCATCTTAAACAGATAATCATCACAAACAGATAATCCATATTATCATACTTTAACTAAGCATCCATATCATATAGATACTACTCATCTCATTTCGAAGATCACAACCATTCAATGAAATATCAATATCATCTATAAGCAATGATTTATTAACCATCATCTATAATTAATTTAAAATGAATTAAATTAATTATTACTATCTCTAATTAATTTAAAATAAATTAAATTAATTACCACATCTATAAATCCTGCTTATATATCCATTAATTAATTAATCCAGTTAATTAATCATTCTCTAAGTATTCAACTTGATTAAACACCTTTGATTAATCATTCTCTAATTACAATAAGTAATTAGTCTTTAATTTATTTCACAAATTAATTAACCTTAATCATTGGTAATTAACCTTTAATTACTTCATTTATTAATTAATTATAATTAATTACATTTATCCTTAATTAATTACATTAATTAATCACTTTATTATTAATTATTCCTTAATTAAACAATTCTTAATTACGTCATTAATTATATAAATTAATGATCTCTAATTTATATTTAAATTAATTACTTTATTTAAATTAATTACATTTAGTCATTAATCTAAGATTTAAAAATAATTATTAATCACCATTGATTAATATCAATCCAGTAATTAACTACCCTTAATTACTCATAACAAATTAATTATCCCATAATTAATTATCTTCATTAATTAATCCCTTGATTAATTACAAAAGTAATTACCCAAATTACTTCATTAAAAATCATCTCTCACTAATTACATTCTAGTAATTATCATTTATTACTTCCCTAAGTAATAATGCTCCATTAATTACATTACGTAATTACTCTTATTAAATCATCAAATGATTATCTTAAATTAATTAAACTAAATTAATTAATTTAAACTAATCACACTATCATAATTAATTCCAATAAGAAATTAATCCCTTAATTACTTTTATCAAGTAATAATGCTTAACAAATTACAATTGATTATCTTCAATTAATTAATCTAATTAATTATCAAAATTAATCACATTAATTAATTACTTAATAATCCTTAGATAATTATCTTTATTAACTAACAAAATTTTCTATAATTACTTTCTTAAGAAATTTATCTTAGATTAATCATTATTAATCATCTCTAATTAAAAATTAATCTAAATCATTATTTAAATCAAATAATAAGCAAATTCTTTATTTTCTTAATTATTTCTAAAATAATTCATTTACTTTATTAATGACTTCATTAATATTCTAATGTATTTTAAACAATACATTTCTAAATTAAATTCAAATTCCATTTTAAAATTTAAGATTCAAAATGTTTAACTATTTAAAACATTTATCCAGATTTTACATAAATTTATAAACCTTAAAATAAATGTGAACAACATTAGTACTTATATAAGATGCTTATATAAGAAAAAGTTTAAAATTAAATTACTAAATTTTATTAAAAGAAATCTAGCTTAAAAAAATAAATTGATTATTTAACTTTTCAAATTTAAGTTAAACACTTCATAATTTTCATTCAAATATTAAAGAAAACCTTTATAAAGAATTTTATCAAGTTTAAACAAAAAACTAACTCATTTTAAATTCTACTTTAAAACATTTAAACATGTTCAACATTTTAAAATTTACAAAACTGTTTTAAATTCAAATATGGATTCATAGTAAACTTGAAACTATATTTAGACTTGATTTTAAAACTTAATTTATATCTTGCTTAAATTTAAAAACTCTTATTTTTTTAAAACATAAGATTCAAAAGTTCATTTGAATTCAAATTTAAACTTTGAATTTTAAAACCCCTATTTAAATCCTATTATAAAATTTGAATTTCATTTAAATTTTTAAATCTGCACATTGTCAGGTTTATAAAACCTGAAACAACCACTTACCCGAGGCCTCCCATATCTGCTTCGAGTTTAAACCCTAAGTGCTTCGAGTAAACTACTCGAGTCACAATCATGCACAACCCAACAAGTTCATCAGAACTTAACATATGCACGGTGCATATGCACCGGCGCTCAGGCCTCCTCCAGCTACCATAACCTTCTTCACCAAGTCGCTGACCAACTTCCAACATGATTACGACCATCAGATTCCACACAGAAGCTCGTAATTAAAATTGAGATAATCAAGCAACCTGGAAACATCACACAGCAAACCTTGCCAAACCTGTCATCACTGCGCAAACTCTCCTCCGATCATCAGAGAACCCACGACTCCGGCCAACTCTCCATCTACATCCCCTTTGCCAATCCCCAAAGCCATACATCACTCGATGCAACAGAGAAATCAAGAAGCTACAAAACTCCTACCTCCAGAAAACTAGGGTTAGAACTGGAAAAAAAACTATCACCGTCGCCACCAACCTCTGACCATCCACCTGATAATTTTCCTTCACTCACCTATCAGCCTTCCACCTCCAGGAAGAACTGCATCATCCCAAATCCACTGAACCACCAGATAAAACCCAAAACCCCTATTTTGTTCAACTCAGTAATGCTCATACAACAGTTAATTTAAAAATGTGATTTTTGTTTTAAAATTCATGATTTTATATATGCATTCAAGTTATGAACCTGTTTCGATAATTTAAGAAGTTTGATATTTTCTTATTTGAAACAATAACTGATCTTATTGTTTACAGTGACAATAGTTTTTAATAAATCTTAATTTTGATTTATAGACATAATTTCATACTAAACAAACATCTTTTTGTTTACATATTAATTTCTAACAGAGATCAAACAAGTTGATAAGGTATTTCTATTAAAAACTTAGTTTTAAGACCATGAATAGATATATAGATGCCAGAAACACACACACATATATATATTTATATATATACATACACACAATACAATCATACAAACATGATTATTTCTATCAATCCACATGCATCAGATAAATTTACATTTTTATAGCAGTTTAATTTTTAAAAACAGAGCAGGTATATTTACAGTAGTTTAATTATTTTTTTGAAAGCAGATGCATTTGATACTTGAGTTCTAGAAATTTGTTAGCTTTGATTTTTTAAAAAGTAAGCACTGTTTTTTAGAAATAGAAATTTACTCACCTTATATAGAAGAAGCGGATGACAAATTCTGATTCAAATTCACTTTTCCTTGGAACCTGATTTGAATATGCATTATGAATCTGAAATTTGCATTTGCTAGTTGAATCTGGTAAATTGCTTCCCAATTTGATTACTGAAGTTGAATTTACTTGTTGTAGTTGATTTAGATTTTTGCAGCTAACCCCCAAATTCCATTGCTAGAGTATGAGTTGAACTTCAAATTGATGTTGAAACTTGAAAAAAAAGGTTTCAGATTTGCGATTGAACAGATTGTTTGCAGATTTTAAATAGATTTGGGATTTGCAGATTTTTAAACATGATTGTATTTGGTTTCGAAATTTTTCTTACAATCTAATTTCAGTTTCATTTGAAGATAATGGTTTTCTAAATGAATTGCTAAGTTTTCTTATCTATGTTTTCAATAAAAAGTTTTCTAAAAATAAATAAAATCATTGCCACTTGTTACTTTGGTTTGTAAAGTGATTTACAAGTGTCTCCCTTATGAGTTAATTGTCTAACACATGTTCATTCTAATATAAAAATAAATTTCTTGATTTTATAAATGTTTTTAAATTCTTCTAAAACAATTTCTTATTTAATCATGTTTTTAAATGTTTATTACATTTAGCCTTTAAATGTTTACATATAAATTACGTTTACACAATTACATATCTTAATGTTTATTTGAATATTTCTAAAACTAATTTCCAAGAAAGAAAATTTTAAAAAGATAAGAATATTGAATTACATTTTATTCCAAAGTTTCAAATCAAAATATTATACTCTAATGTAATTGAACTAAGTCTATTTTTAAAACAATTTTTAAAAGAAAAAAAATAAACTTTTATTATAAAATACAACTTAAACTATTATATTTATAAACAAAATAAATATTTACTTAAATTTCTTTTGAAAATATAAGATATATTTTTAAAACAAACTTATGAAAAGTTTTCAATACTAATTTAAATCAAATTAACCAATTCATAATCTATTCACATACATATATATAAATTTGAAAATATTCTTCTTAAATTTAAATTTAAATTTAAATCGAATTCCCTATTTACAATGTATACACATATATACATTATAAATAAAATATCCTTTAAACTAGCTTAGAAAGATAATTTTATCATTTAAATAATTTTTAACTTTGAAAAGAATAAAATTCCCAAATTAAATTATTATTATTATCATTATTATAAATTTTGAAAAGAATATCATTTGTCAAACTAAATAATTATTAATCTTCAAAGGATAATTTCTGTTTGAATTAGGTTATTAAATCAACATTTCACATTTTAAAATAATTATAAATGAAAATTATTAAATAAGTATTGCCCAAATTTCCGGGACATCACATTTATTTTATTCACCAAATTTTTATTTGATTATGTGAAAAATAGTACATTAACAAATACATTCAAATGAATATGTGTGTGTGTGTGTGTGTGTTAATTAGCATAAAAAAATCATATACTCGCATATTCAACACTCGCTGGTATCTTAAAACCTTTATAAAACAATATATTGTACTTTTGCATCCTGGTTAAACAATTCAAAATAGTATGATGATATACAAACAAGTATATTAAATCCGGATTATCCATCCCTATTTATTCCGACTATCTGTCCTAACTATAATTTCTAGGATTACTATTAACTTATTAGTTTTCATGGGCTTACTAACAACCTGTTAAATGTTTACAGACTCGCTGTCTAATTTAATAGTTTTCATGAGATCACTGAGAACCTATCGGTATATCCAATATTTTTTCTCTTATTTTAGTTTCCATGGGCTTACTAAGAACCTATTGACTAACTGTCAATATCTTAATCTCTTATCCTAGTTTTCATGGGCTGACTAGGAACCTATTGACTAACTATCAATATCTTAATCCGGATATAGTTTTCATTGGCTAACAATAAACCTATTGGCCCCTGCCAATATCAAATCATAGTTTTCATGGGCTGCTACGAACATATTGGCCCTTACCAATATCTTTAGTTAAGATTTTAACATTCCTTAAGTCACATTCACTACTGAGTCAACCCAGCTGGTTATTCTTCCCTTCCCCAAAGTACCGTTATGGGTTCATAACGATGTGAATAAATGTTTGAAGAAGCAATCATAATAATATAATAATACCGACACCCGTGGTTAAATATTCCTGAAATCATTTCATATAAAACTTGGTTAATGACTTTAACCTAACCAAGGAAAGCTTCTTTCAAAACTTCATTTCAAAAATCTTTATTTATGCCACGGTTGTTCCTTTAATGAGATTGGTTATTTGTTTTGAAAACCTGAAAATCTCTCCTTCGGAGCTCCTGATAACCTCTTTCAAAAGAAAAGAAAACTCCTTTTCAAAACACTATGAATATAGCTTTTGAAGCCGTTGTTCAATAATCTCTTTTGAAACCAAATATACCTTTTGATGGTATCAAAACGTTACTCAAGATCTTTGGAAACATAGCTTCAAAACAAGTGAAATCCCCTTTCGAAAGTATTGGATTTTACTCTTAAAATAATCTTTTGGGTCAAAGTGGTTACATAAGAAAGTATCTCTTTCGAAACCTTTAATAAAATTGTTTTGGGGAAAGTTTAATGGTGTCGGAACCATCTATTCGAAAGCTTAAAACCATTGAGTAAAACTTTGAAGGGTAGCATCGAAAGCCTTTTTTGACACTATTGCCTTCAAAACCACTACCCCTTAGAAAGCATATAGGAAGTGACTTAGCTTAAGCTTAAAACAAAGAGAACCCTTTGAAAGCATTGATGGCTTCATTACACTCGAAAGGAAGAAAAGCGCCTGGGTTTCGACTAAGTTGGAGCCACTACTTTAGAAAGCTTTCTTTTATAAATAAAGTAACCCCTTCGAAAGCATGTACCTTTAAAACATAAAATGGAAACCTCCTTTGAAAGCTGTTTAGAAAAACCTTTTTCGAAGACATATGCTTCGACTACGTCGAAAGCTTTAAATAAAACGAAGCAGGCACTTAACATTTGAAAACAGAACTAAGTTTCGACCCCATCGGAAGTATTGCTTTCGACCCTATGGCGTTCGCCTTTTCTTTAATCCACTATGTACCATATAAGTGATACCTTGTGTATTTTTTTTGACTAGGTGGTTTCGGCTGGATTGATTTCGACTGAGTTGGAGCGAAAGCAAAGGAGTCGAAAGATTCTTCTAAAGCAGGCAGAACTTATTTTTCTGAATAAAGGCGGAAACTATGCTACTTTTAGTAATTGCTTTATAACTACTTGCCTATTTGTAATCCTTTGATTGATTGCCTTAAAAAATTTCAAATACTTTACAAAATAACTACCGCATTTATCATAATTAAATCAAGCAAAATCTAGCAGATAAGTCCTTCTTTTAAAATAATTTATTTTTCGTAGTAAATCAATTAGGAGAAATCCCTAAAAATCACAGAAATTTACTTTCATCATGTTATCAAACATATTAAAATTTTAGACCCAATTTCATTCTGAAATAATATAAATAAATTTTAAACCAAATTATATCATATTTTCCTTTAGAAATTCATAGTGAATTTCCAAATCTTGGAAAATTAAAAAAATTGAAGCCCATCGCCGAAATCATGTTTCCATTAACATATAATTTTTCCATGGCATTCTAAAATCAATAAAAATCAATTTTGTCCTAATACCATGCAAATTCATATGCAAATGAATTGGTTTAAATCAATCATATAGTAGTTCAAGTATATCATCATCCAAAACATCATAAAACGAATTTAATCTTAAATCTGAAAAGATATGATGATAAAAACAAAATAGAGATGTAATGAATTACTATTCACCTTGGATATGATAAGGACCTTGAGATTTGTTGTATATTAAATCCTCTAGCTTTAATTTCTTAGCTTGATTGAAATTCTCCTTTTTTCTCTTTGATAATGGCCGGCTCCTTAGGTTTTATTTGCATTTTGATTATTAGAAATATAATGTACATGAATGAGCAATTGAAAGTGTATACCTATGAGTAATAATAATGCGGCTTTTTACTAATATGGCCGTGTTTAATTTAAATATATAAAAGCCAATTTAAGCCCGTTTAATTAATTACTTAACCACGGCCTTCTTATAGTTTTATCAAATCTCATTCTCCTTATCATCATTATTCTATTTAATTTATCTAATTAAATCTCCTGGATAATGTTATCAAAGATTATGGGTGCTACAATAACACAAATAACATATAATCTAGAAATCATCAACAGAAATCCAAAAATCTCATAAAAGTGAAAAAAAGGCGCCAAACTCCAAGATTGGTGAATAACTTCACCTACATGCAGGTAGCTCCAAGATAGACGTATATGTCTATAAACCCCAAGACGGGTATAATTCCCATGATAACTCCAAGATAGGCTTGAGCCTATAAAACTCCAAAATAGGTGTGAGACCTATAAACTCCAAGATAGGAACAAGTCCTATAAAACTCCATGATAGATCAAGATCTATTGAAACTCCAACAGGTACAATATGTATAGAAACTCCAAGATAGGTGCAAGACCTATCGAACTCCAAGGATAAGTCATAACCTTGTCGATATAAGTGTCACGTACTCCAAAATAGAAATCCAAAAAAGTAACAACCATGTGTCCCATAACACACAGCTTTACTTAAACGTTTACTATAAGGTAGTAAACTCCACTCATTTGTAAAATAGCTCAATTAAACAAGTCCAGAAATTAATCGGTAAAGAAAATATAAGCATTCCACACCACTCATTTTATTAAACCGTTTAAATCACCTTCTCATTCAATTGATAACAGGCAGTTTCATAAAGATATTTACCTTAGAATCATTCTAGCGAAATATAGTTTTATTGACTAGTGTGTGTGTGTGAGTGTGTGTTGGAAAGCCATTGTTAAATATATATAGGTACAATTTTAAACCATTGTTCCAAATCAACTTTAAAACCATTATTATAGTAAATAAATATATTATACATATAAATGTTCCAAATATCCTTTATTGAAATTATATTCATATTTTAAAATGATTTAGGAAAATGGTTTGGATTGAAACACATCCTTTTTGGAAATTTTAGTTGAAATTGTGCAATAAAATTATGAATTCTCATATATCCATCGAACATCTTTACGGAATAGAAACTCCAAGATGAGTTCACAAATTTATAATCAAAACTCCAAAATTTGCATTGAAACCAATAAATTGGAAATCAATCAAACATTGAAAATGAGTCGAATGGACAAACGAATGGGCGAACAGACACGAAAGGAGGCCGCATGGCATAATCTAGGACTAAGCCCAGGTCACGACCAATGCACCGGTCAGGTGGGACTGGTCCATCGGTTGCAGCACTTAAGCTAAGTCCCAGCGATGCCAGTGGCTCCACACTTATCTGTTGTCGCTCGTTTCTTCGTCGATGACCTCTTTGACTCCTATAACGCTGATTTACCAATCCTGCGAGCATAAAAACAACAAAAATTAAATGCAATTCATGATCGTATGAAGTGGGTTTTAACAAATTAAAAATAGTATATCAATTGCTGTTAACCCGCCTTTTGGAAAGGCAAAATACAGGCGGATTTAACCCAATTGACTGCAAGATGATCAAAGCTAAACTTTCACAAATAGTAAGCATGATCATGAAGCCAAAATATTGCATAGTCGATGAACAAACAACACAAGATGTTTAAAACATAGTTCCAACAAAAATCGAGTCGTTTCAAGTTGCATGGAGTTGGCTCAGAGCAATCCCTAGGCTTACTTCGAGTTTCTGGAGGGTTTACTTTGGGTCATAGAGGAGCTTGCTTTGCGTCTTTGATGGGGTAACATGTTTATAGAATGCTTCGAGTCGCTACATCACTTGCTACGGGTCACTGTAGGGTTTACTTTGGGTCAAGGAGGCAACTGCTTTAAGTCACAGCCACGTATCAACCTTCATATCCATCCCCATTTCATTCGTATCCATCCCGTGAACATCCATTCGTGTCCATCCACTTAAGCCACCCAGTTCGCAACCAAGTGACCACGACAACCAATCAACAAACAAAAACCCTACTAGTTTCGTATTAATGCAATTCGTAACCATCATGTTATACTCGACCCCTTTTGTATCCATCAGAGACTATTCATTTGCATCAACGCATGTTTCGTATCGATCCATTTTAACATGTGCCTCGTATCGATCGCCTAGGCCATCGATACGAAATTGTTATGCACTTCGTATCGATCACTTTTCACCAAATACGAAACCAACATCAAGTGATCGATACAAAGGCTATATGCCAGCATCAATACGAAAAGAATATGTGATCGATACAAAAGACAATACACATGATGGATACGAAATGTATGGTACGAAGAAGGCTACACTGAAGCGATACGAAGTAAGCGCAAGCAGCCAACTTGGCATGAAAAGTGGATCGATCCTAAAAGATAGCACTGTGTCATCTAGCAATCATGTGCATCCTATGGATACAAACGAGAGCGATATGAACGTATCGATGCGAACTCGGCTACACATTGAAGATCCAAACTTGCATCGATCATAGCTCACAATCTACAAGTTCAAATGCCACCAAATTTTCATAGGAGCTTGCGTACAACTTCAAGAATGTCCATGATCAATCCCTACCCAAATAGGGCAATTTTGGATCGATACGAGTTTGGTACGTATCGATCATGGATCGAGTCGAAATGTCAAGGGATCGATCACGTGGGCCCACCCACGTGAGAGAAGGAGTCTACCGAGATCTGGGCGAGATATTTGCAGCCTGCACCTATACGTAGCAGACCAAAAGCTTCGAAAAAGGGATTTTTTGGCTCTTCTATGCCGATACTCTGCTGAAATCATTGTTGTAACTCTGTTGTACTGTTGTAAACCTCTGTAATCACCGAGTTATAATCAATAAAACAAAGACTTTTCAAAGTGGTCGTAGGATGCAACGTTGAACCACTATAAATCTTGTGTTTCTACTACTTTCCTTTTAAATTTTGAGTGTTCTTCATATTTATATTCTCTACATACTTGTTATCAGTGACCTATGATTATGAATGATTTCTTTCATCTGCAATTGGGTGTTTGTGACCAATTTTGGCGCTAATAATTGGTGTAAACAAAGCAAGAGATTGGAATCGATTCAACATCTAATCATCCAAAACAACAAACTATGATAAGAATTCATATACATGCTAGAATGTGATACTAACTCACCTAATTAAGCTTGAATTGATGATTAGAACCCTAATTCCACTTAGCTAAAAACTTTCAGATACAACCTAGGTTTGATTTTGAATAATTGTAAAAGAATGAATTAAAATCATGATCACAGCTGAGATTAAAGACCCAATGGATGCAAGATAAGATGGTAGAGATTACCATAGCTGTACATCTTCTATTAGTAATCAAAAGCCCTTTGATTTAATATAGTTTCTAGGGTTTACAAGTAAGGTTAGTTTATTTTCATACTTTTGGTCTTGGCTAAAATGATAAAGTGGTGAAGGAAAACATGGGTACCTAATGGTTATCCTATAACCCAAATAAAAATGTTTACTAATTGTTATTGTTTTCTCTCATTTATAATACACTACTTCATGTAAACAATGATTTTACAAATTATAATTTGATTTCTCAAATTGTAACAACATGATATTTTCAACCATTCGCATCCACACATGTCGGACTTGAATTGCTCAAAACATTAGATTGTTAATTTAAATTTGGCAGAACTCAGCATATACGATAAATAAATGAATCACAAACATAGAGTAATATAATAATATGTAGCAGAAACAAATGAATAATAGTTCATGAAGCTACTATATATACATCGAGCAGAGTTAAAAAAAGATACAACAGAAGTCTCAAATACATAGAAGTCTTACTACAATAGTCAAATACAAGATTAGAATATATCTTTGAAAGTCAACTGAATCACTGAAAGCTAAATAGACATAGATGGATCTTCAGGCGAAGCTCCAACTCCAAAGGTGAGTCTCAAATGCTGTGACATTTAGTCTAACCCGAGCGTAAAGCAAAACACAAGATACTCGAGTTAGGATTAACATTCTTATACAAATAAATCCAACTAAAGTGAAATAATAACTAAAATACAACTAACTCAAAGGATTTTTGGGATAACCGTCCTCTAAGAATCCATGGAACTATCTATTATGTAGTAATATACGCTATTATAATAATATCTGTAGTAAAGTAAACTATTAAAATAGCATTAAGGCGTTGCCCATTTCCCCCTTAACACATTCATATATTCCCATAGTTTATACAGTACCATAATCTCACCTATACTGGGCGTCATCAGAGGGCACTCCATAGTTATAGTACAAAACAAACTCGTAGTGGTATCGATAGAGTAGGTGACATGACACAATTAGGCAATGCTAGGGTAGATATACCAATTACACTTCCGGGCTGGTGGTAACGCATAGCAGCGACTACCGCCCACCTCGGAACACACTCCCAAATCAAAAATCAAGCGTCGCCACCAAATCATCATAAAGTCAGAATATAGTATCGAAGGAATGTACCCGATCGAAGGAATGACCTCACACTACCCGTCGATTGCTCTGTTTTAGCCACCTTATGCCAACTCACGGGAGTCGTGTCCACGTATATACCTCATATAGGATCGTCGCCACCATCCTACATCATTCTGGAATCTCCACCGTGTACACGGTTGTTAAAATGGTTTTCGGTATTGGTAGAGAGTATGACAATTTCCGATCCCGGTCTCTTTAACAACCAATCATTAATATTACACCGCGATCATTTCAAAATAGTTTATACTTCAAAACCAAAATATCATTGCCTTTTCAAAACCATATCAATACGATATCATTTTCAAAATCATAACACTTCAAAGTTATGACACTTTCTAAATCAAATCACTTGAAATCATAACACTTTGGAAATCATAACACTTTGAAATCATAACACGTTGAAATCATAATACTTTGGAAAACCATAACACTTTCCTTTAAATAGTTTAGATATTAATAATAGTATAGATAATAAAATGGTTTATAATAATAGTATATATAAAATAGTTTATATTAAAATAGTTTATATTAAAATAATTTATATAAAAAATAGTTTATATTAAAAATAGTTTCCTCAACTTTCACAAATCGACTAAAATCAACTCGAATTCCAAAATCAATTTAATTCAATCTCAATTCATCAATTTCAACTCAGTTCATTTCCTCAATAAACCATTTCAAATTATAAGGATTTCAAATACAGATTTGAAACCCTAAATAAACCGTTTAGATTTCAATATTTCTCAAAGCTTTAAATATCCACAGTTTCAAAACTAAATTTGATAATTTCATTAACATCTTAAATTAACTTCATTATTATTTAGTTTTGAAATGCCCACTTAAGTAGAAATCCAATATCATTTAAATAAAACTTCAAATTCCAAATTTAAATAAAACTAAATATACCATTTCAATTTATGTAAATTAGAATTATTCATTTAAGTCACTTTTAATCAAATTCAAGAAAAAAAATCATATCTATAAAATCTCAAATTTAACAAATTTCAAATCAAAATTATTTAAGTATAATTCTTAAATAAATATAATTTCAAACCAATTTCTACTATAACTCTATATCTGGAATAATTTCAAATAAATACTTAAACATATTATATATTAATTAAATCAACTCTATTAAATCAAATCTTATTATTAAACTTATTTTATATCAAAACTTAATTTATATATTTTTAAAATAGTAAAATTATAATTAAAATCTTAAAATTTATAATTTCACAACTAACTTATAAATTTAAAATTTTCAAAACATATAATTTAAAAATCAAGAATTTAAATATATATAAAATAAAATTTATATATATAATATTTTAAATTCAATATTTATATATAACCATATATATATCTTTTAAATCTTGGAAATCATTTTAAAATATATATTTAGACCAACAATGTCTGTATATAATTCTCTATCCTATGGTCAAGTGATACAGATATTCATCATTTCGATCCGCAATTTAAATTACATACGGGTATATATCATTTCAATCTGCAATCCTAAATTCAATTCAATATCGCTTGGGTTTATCATTTCAATCCATAACGATTTTCTCCTATTCTACAAGATCGTTCGAGTATGTATCATTTCAACCCATAGGGAATTTTATATTAACGGGGAACTTGCAGAGTAATCACATATATGATAATAATATTATAGACATATATCATCAATATAAGTAACAGATAATGGTGTCAGATGTCACAGGTGAACAGATACAGATAATAGCATTTATATAGTAATGTAAATAACTAACGGCAGTATATTTCAATTGTCGTTTCAATTAAAATCAAATTTAATAAATATAAGAATGTTAATCGTGAGTGATTGCTCACCATTCGAGGCTAGATAGATTTGACAATGAACTGAGATACGAATCCAAGCATGAATTCCAAAGAAAAACTAGATTGACATGACTGATGAATAGAAGTTGATGAAAAAAATCAAATTAGTTTGATAGAAACAGAATATATATATTATTATTTCCTTGAAATCAATATTTTAATTTTACCACCTATAAAATAAAATCTATATATTGATATATATAATGGGAAACCAACTCAAGTAAACTTGTATATATGAACTAATATATAAACATATATATTTTTAAACTCATGTGTCTATTATACTTTTTAATCAAAAAATTAAAAATCTAAATTTATCAAAATAAAACATATTCACATTATTAAAATCCATATATATAAATCAATACACTTGTACTTTGGACCCCAAAGTAAAATAGAAGCTATATTGATTACTATATCCAAACAGATGTTGATATATATATATATATATATATATATATATATATATAAATCAACGACCAAACAATACGGTATCAACCCTAATATATATTCAATTATATGTAACTAATATGTAAACTATAGCCAGACAATACTTATATATATAACCTATACATATATATATTTATACTATCACATTTATAAACAAATATGTATATAATTTATGTAACGACCCCAATTTTGGAATTGATTTTATTTAATAATTAATTTCATTTTTGGATAAAAAATTGTGAAATAATTTGGTAATTAATATTTAACTTGTATTTGAATTGGGATTTATAGTAAATAATAAATAAAATTTATAAGAAAAAGCATAGAAATAAAATACATTCACATATGAACACTTATAAAAGAAATAACATACAAGTAGAAACAACATATTTATAAAATTATGTAAAATATAAAATAAAAGAAAGAAAACAATTAATACAAAGTAAAATATGAACAAAACAAAGATATTCAATTGTACAATGTGAATTAATGAAGCCACCAAAAAAATCATCACTTCAGCCGAGATAAAGGCAAGAACAAAGTAAGAAAATGAATTACAAAGTACATATGTAGCCTGCATTGGTAAGGCAAGGCAAGTATAAACAAAATAAAGTATAAACAAAAGTGCACTGGTACAAACATAAACAAAGCAAAGACTGCATACACCATTTCTTCAGCATAGGGAACAAGTGTACATAGTATAAACAAGGTACAAAATTATATTCAAATATATACACTTGAACAAGAAAACAAGACAAAGAAGAAATTAATGCCATGTCCTCTCTAGCCCAAAACTATATCTCGTCAGCCACAAAAAAATAAGATCTGCAGCCACCAAAACAAAAATCTTTAGTCAATAAAAGAAGCAAGCATGCCTAGTATTGTACAACACTATTCTATCACCCTGTAAGCTTCTTTCCATATATCAACTTCTCCATTTATTTTGCTTCGTCCATTCCAAGCTAAAGAAAAAAATATACTGAAGCAAATATCATTAAATTCAAACAAATCAAAACCACTAATGTAAGCCTGAAAGCAAGTGAAAGTTCCAGTAGCAAATTCAAAGCCAGATATCAAAGGAAAGAAAAGCTTTCAACTTGCAAATTTTCAAGCTCTGTTCTTTCTTCTTAAAGCACTGTGAGTAACCTTTCATTAAAACGATTTAAGGAATAAATATGTGAGTTTCAGTTAGTAAATTTTAACTTGAGTATATATTTGAAAGTGCTGTGTCTGTATAAGTATGTATCTGTTTTTCTTCTCTGTTTGTTTTACAAAGTACAAAACAACAAGAAATTCAATTTCTTGTTCTTCCAATCAATATTAGGCTTTTGCTTTAAGACAAAATATTTATGTTTAAGTATGAGTTAGTATCTAAAAATAGTTTCATGAAATAAGAATGTATAGATAATGGAAAATCAAAAATTTTACAGTAGAAACTTTAAATTCTGGATTTTCGAACTTCACGAATTATTGATTCAACTATATGGCTCGATTCTACATACAAAAATACGATTTTTAAAACTAATATGATGATTTTCATTTTGTATTTCAAGAGCAATTTGTATTTGAACCAAAAATGTTTTTTTTGTCAATTTCTGATGATCAAGCGAATTTTAGATGTTGAATTTTTGTTTAAAGCTTGCTTGATCCTCATCGATCCCAGGAAAAATCTTAAAAAAATTATCTATTGTAATAATTTTGTGAACGAGCTGTAGGTAGGGTTTAAGGACCGTAAAATATGCGTTTGGGTTTTCGGGTTTGTTCGCCTTCGTTGATGCATCGAGTGCGACCGCACTTTGGAGGATGGTAGCGGGGTGGAAGGAGAGGCCGTGGCCGGAAATTCACGACCTCCGGTGTTCGAGGCGGCGAGGACGAATGGTTGACAGGTTGAGGAGGTGATGGGTTATGCGTTCCAGGTTTGGGAAACTCCCAGCTTCATGTTCCAATTTTTCGAACGCGAGGCTCATTTTCGGTTGGGAAATTTTGGTGCCGAGTTGAGTGTCGATTTCATATGTGGGGATGTTTCGCGACTTGCTGGAGATCGCGATGGCCACCGGAACGGCGGCGCGGTGGCGTACACATGCACAAGGATGATCTCGTGTCAGGGGATGCATGGGTATGTAACTGCTGTTGTGTTTTAACTAGAAAAAAAAAAGTAAAGAAGAAGAAAAGGAACCAGAGGAAAGAAGAAGAACTCAAGGATACTGGGAAGAAATGGGTTTGTGAATCATTTGGGTGGTTTGCGTGCAAGACCAGGGGATGTCTCGAAGCCTGGTGATGTTCGTCTCGAAGAATTTTAGGCAGGGCTCGGGTATAGTTTCGAGCAGCAGTTGAACCTGTTCTTTTTCCTGAGTTTAAATTTTGAATTTAAGTTTATAAATCAAGGGTTAAAATGAATTTTAAGTCAAAGTATAAACATAATTTCAAGTTCAGATTTGAAAATTTAGTTTGGCAATAAAAATGAAGTTAAAATTGTTTTAAATTACTTAAAAATGCTTAAGTATTGAAAAGGAAATTTGAATTTAAAACAAATTTAAATGAAACTTAAATTGTGAGTTATATTTAAACAGAGTTTAAATCTATGATGGAGTTTAGATTCAAATAAACTTTTGAATCTTAAAGTTTTAAAATGAAGTTTGATTTTTTATTTATTTAATGTTTAAAATCAAAGTTAAATCAAATTAGTTATTAGTAAATAAATTCTTAACTTGTTTAAACTTTTAAAGTATTTTAAAGGTTAAAAAAGGAATGTGAATTTAAATGGAATTTTTGAATTGTAAAGAAAGAACTTAGACCAGTTGAATCAAATTTTGAAATCTGGAACTAAATTTAAATTTGATTTTAATTTAAAAAGTGTAAGCTTTAAAATACACTTAAATAATTAATGAAATCATTAATAAAGGAATTAATTATCTTAGAGATAATTAAAGTAATAGAATGATTTAGTTAATAGGGTAATTAAAGAATGATTGATTAATTTATGAATGAATAATTAGATTTATTTATAATTAGAAATGATTAATAGAGAATTAATCTAAGATAATTTCTAAAGAAAGTGATTAAGGAAATATTAGTAGTTAATGAGGATGATTAACTAGGGGTTATTATGTAATTAAATTAATGTGATAAATTTTGATAATTAAATTTATTTATTAAAGATAATCAATTGTAAATTGTTAATTACTTAATGCAAGCAATTAAGGGGTTAATTACTAATTTTAATTAAAATTGAATATTTTGATTAAATTAATGGTAAAGATAAATTGGTAATTAATGATTTATTATTATGAGATGATTGCTTAACGGTAAGTAATTAAGGAGTAAATTTCTTAAAATAATTAATTAAAAAGTTAATTAATTATATAATTGGTTCAAAAGTCAATTTAATTAATATGATTGATTAAGAATAATTTAAATTAATTAAAATGTTTGATAAATTAATTTATATTAAATGATTTGGAATTAATAAATCCGAATTGGATAATAAATTCATAAGTAATTAATTCGATTGGAGATAAATTGAATTACATAGGATTAAACAATTAAGTAATCCTGCTTATAAATAATTATTGAATGCCTGACCTTACTTATGAATGATTGTATTGTATGAGATGCCTTGAATTGATTATCCTATCTGATTTGTGATATTTTGTTCTGTAAGTTGAGCTGTGTATATTTGTATACATCTGTAAATTATCTGTGAATCTGTGAATGGACGATAAGCGTTATAATTTATATCGCTTATCAACTATATTTCTGTGTTTTAACCTGTGATGATTGATGATGTGGCACTTTTATTGTGTTAAACCCCTGGACCACACTTATACACACACAAAAATGGATTTCACGAGGAAATCGATTAAGTCACAGATTTTGAAATGATTTGTAAAAATTGAACATTTAAATTCAAATGTTTTGGTAATGGAATCAGAATAAATGTGGAAAGCTTTTGAAATGGAATTTCAAGTTAAAATTCATTTTAATTAAGTTTTGAAATTTAAACAATATGATTTAAATTTGAATTCAAAATTAGGAATTGAATTCTATGATTTGAAATTAGGAATTAAAGATGTTAAGTTAGTTTGAAACCATATTTAAAGTATTGTTTTTGGGAATTTGAATTAAGTCAAAGTTTGTAACTTGTATAAATGAAATCGGGATTTTCCAAAATAAAACTGTTGTCTCTAAAAGATAAAAAGTTTTCGTTTGAAGTTTTATTAAAGGGATTTCAAGTTTAAAATAAAATAGTTTTCCAAGTTATAAACAAATATTTGGAAATGAGTTTTGAAAATTTGGGAACGATTTGAAAACTATAAGACAAATCTTTGAATTTAAAGATTTGATGAGTTAAGCTTTTTGAAACGAAATTGTTTTGAAATCCTAGAATGAATATTTATGAAAGTAAGTGAACATTATGAAATAAATCTTTTGTTTAAAAGATTTGAAATGGTAATTGGATTAAACCATTTGAAAAGAAAGTTTTGAATTATTAAGTTGTGACTTAATTGAAATCCTATATCCATATGTTTTAAATATTTCGCTCACTATTTGGTTTAGCCGGGAAAGGACCTTTGTGTCAAGTAACCCATTCCGAATATGTGATTTGTCGTTATGGATAGCATTTAAAGATCGGTGGTGAAGACCGGGTATTTGCGAGAGCGATAGGATGACCTATCGATTGTCTCTGCACTGGGTAGCTCCCGGTATAGAGATTCCCTGAGTGATGGGAAATCCGATCGGGATTGTGAATATCCGGATTGCAATGACTTCTTTGGAAGTTCCTTCGGTTCTGTTTGAGCCCGGAACAGACTTGTATGGATTGTGTGTCTGACATTACATTTTGAGATATAAAGCAGATTTCTTTCAAATACATTTCTGCTGGTGGCGGAGAATTTATTCTTTTAGCTTAACACCCTTCTCTGAGACGTACGAGCTCAGAGGTTATGAGTTGAAGGTTATCAGCGATATATTCCCAATTTGGTAATGTGACATGCTAAGTGTTACTGTGAAATGATCATTGTTTGATCATTTGTGATATGATCATTTGTTTGATCATTTATCTTTGTGATCATTACTTTGATCATTTGTTGACCCAAAGCATGGCTTTGTACCAAAGCGTGGCTTTGTGGATGAGACTTCGTCGAACCTCACACCCCGGAATGGTCAAAAAAGGAAAGATGCGGCAAGGTTATTAGGGGGTAGCGCCCCTTTAGGGTATGTACATCTCCTTCTGGATAGAAGTGGTATCATGGTATGGAGCCCAGATACTTACTTATGTGGACATCACAAACCTATATATATCTTGTTTTGTGATTTGATGTTGGGGCCCCGGTTAAAGGTTGTTACAACCGAGAGGTAGCATACTCGTGTCAGTAGTTACCCAGTTAGGGGTAACCCGGCCTTGTGTTGGCAGAAATCCGGTTAGGTTCTTGGGGACGTCCTTCCAGAGGCGTTCTCATGTGGCAATGGGAAGTTCCTTGGCCTGACCATTTGTTGGAACTCCAAAGAAACAATACGAGCCTTGTACGGTTTTAGTTGTAGAACCTGTCTCCTCAGGAGGCATCTATAGCGGGCATAATATAATGGTACCTATGCTGGCTAAGATTTATATTCTACTTTCGAAATTGTTTTCTACACTATGCACTAATAATAATATCAAATGATTTGATTTTGCATAGTAAGCATGTTTGACTATCATAAGAAGAAATCTCCTCCAAGTCTGCGTTTGCATTGTGTGTGTGGTGGGAGGTCTTATGGTAGTTTCATTTTCAAAAAGCATTGCGAATTTATTTTAAAATTCTCTTGTTGATTTTTTTAAAAGATAAACTGTTTTTGTTGCTCACACCAGTCCCATGACTGATCCGGAGTTTATTGTTCCTTTCCTAAACTCTGGGTGCTCATTAGTTTCTACACGAGCAGTCTAGAGTTGGGTTTTTCAGATAGTTAGATATAGTGGATTATCTGGAGTTAGTTCAGTCTTTGGTTCGCATCAGTCTTGCCTAGCTTGGTGCATTGTTATGGGGAGTTCGAGCTATTGCTGGATTGGTTCTTGGAGATGGAGATTATCCGCTGCTGTTGTTATCTATTTTGCTTTCCACTGCTATTCTATTGTATCATTACTCTGATGTATATTGATATTCATTGTAACATTATGTTGTATCAGATATTGTATATCAATGTATTATTCTTTTATTCCGCTGTGATGTTTACTTAATTG
This sequence comes from Allium cepa, assembly GCA_030765085.1. Taxonomy (NCBI): domain Eukaryota; kingdom Viridiplantae; phylum Streptophyta; class Magnoliopsida; order Asparagales; family Amaryllidaceae; genus Allium; species Allium cepa. The sequence continues at coordinate 939,149,185 of CM060935.1, forward strand.
TGTTATAAGCTCCGGCGAATCGGTTTTGAATGATCGAATCTACGGCATTCGAGTACGAATGAAGTATGGATGTCGATTTTCGAGCGGGCAAAATTCGTTATCGTCACAATTTATATAACCTAACATATATAACTTCAAACATATAGATATATATATATATATAAACCATTATTCTTTTTATATTTTAAGATCAGTGCTTATATCAAAATCAAAAGCTGTAAAAATTTATAATATGCTACAGTTTGATACATATAAACTGTATAACTAATATATATAGTAAATGTATAAACTTTATATAATAGATAAATATACCTCTATTTATATATATATATTCAATATATTTCATACAAATTTAAAACCAACCTAAACATACTTAATATAATATATATACAACAACCTATATCTTATAAAATACTGTAACCAATATATATAGTACTGTAACTATTATAAACTAATATATACACAAACATATTTCTTTTTCTTTCTTACAGTAAAACAGATTTTTGTAACAAACACATACTTTAAGATAACGCATATTTCTATACATATATATGTATGTATGTATATATGTAAACATATTTATTCTACTGAATATTTAAAACTGACATATAAGCATATATACGTACAATATAATATATATATATATATATATATATATATATAATACCTTGAATTGGAATTGGGAGGCCAACAAGCTCGGTTTGATAGGGGTTCAGTGTCAACTGTTCGACGGTGAGGTGATAAGCTTTGGTCGTTTGAGCAAAGAGGGGAGGGTGATGTAGTCGCACGGAGTGGGCTTGGTGGGTTCAAGGAAGAAGACAGAAGGCATCGTCTAGTGGAGGCTTGGGCAATGGTCTCGGTTGCACACATGGGGTAGATGTAGGTTTGAGGCAAAAGTGAAGGAAACAGTCGGGTGGAGCTCGGCTGTTAGGCGGAGGAGGGCGGTGGAGTTCTAGGCATAGAGAGGGAAGGAAGAGTTTGGAAAAGTGAGGACGCAAAGGGGGTTAATGAAATCTAGAACCAAAGTGGATATTGCATTATCTCCTTTTTTCTTATATTGTTTGTTGAAGGAGAAAGAACAAACAAGAGGGGGAAATATGAACCAGAGAAAAACAGACCTAATATTAAAATAAGAGTGGGCAGCAAAAAGTCCAACGTAAATACAAAGAAATAATTAATTTTAGTGGCCGACAACTTTGCACGTTGGGAAATGAATAGACAAAGGAAACCAAAGGACTCAGAAATGAAAGGACTCAAAAATGGGTACCGATACGATTAACCGTTTCATGGTTTCTGCCACGTACCAGACATTGAAACACACCAATGAATATACTATGAAGATCAACACGACGAGACTATCAAAACGGTACATAGATATCAGTGGTACGATCATCTTATCAAAAGCAGATAATCGGTACCAAAATGTAGCTAAAACGGTAGAATTAAGATAAACAGAGCAATAGCAGTCCAAATTTGACGAAACAAAATATGACATCTCACTCAGATGATCATTTACAAATTTATTATACAAAAATATCCAAGTTTTGAGAACAATTCATTATCATCAAATAATAACTGATTTAAATTGAATAAAATTACATCAGAAAATAACTTCCATATTATCAGATGAAAATTTACCATTTTCTATATTTAATTAGACATATTCCAAATGTCAATTTTTTTTTTCAATTTTTTTTTATTTCAAATATAACCAAAATTCAATTAATTTCGTTTTTAAAAACCATTAAAAATTTACCGGTCGTCACACTATCCCCCGCTCAAAGCTTTTCCTCCTCGAAAAGGAACGAGGTAAGAGAATAGAAACAACCAGAAAGAAAATAGATTCAAAATATGAAGAAGTAGATACAACAATCAATTCAATAACCATATAAATTTAAATCTTAAATTCATTAACATTCAACAATCTGATTTAATCCATTTTATTCAATTAATAAATAGTCATTCAATTTAAAAAAATTCCTTGCATTCTATCAACATTTCTTTCAACCAAATTTATTTTTAAATTAACTCATTTATTTTATCCATTCATCTTCAGCTAAGTGGATTCTACTAAAATTCAAGTTCACTATTCTTAAGTTTATATTTATTTTCTTAAATAGCATTCTTCTTTAATCATTTAGTTTATTTCACTTAATATATATTTTGCAACATATATTATGTGTATAAAAATTTTATTATAACCCTATATTAATCTACAAACAAATTTTCTTTTTATTATTCAATCTGTTATTCCATTTATTAAAACCCCTTAACCAAATATCATTTTTAATATCCTATTATTTATATTATAGTGTATATTATCCAAGTACATTCCAATTATGTTTAAACTTTTGTAGGAAAGTTATATTAATGTCTTTGAATGTAATTAAACACTATACAAATTTTCTTTTATTTACAACATTTATGTTAAGCCAAAATTCGGTTTGAACAATTTATTTCTTAAGTTTTCTTCTTGTAAAACCCTTTATTATACCCAATATTTTAACTTTTGAATGTTTTCGGTAAGTTATATATATTAGAATGCAATTTAATATTATACAAATAAGTTTTATTCAAATTCAACCATTTCAAGTTGGTTTAATTTCATTTATCATTTTAGATATTCCAATTATTCAAATAAATTCACTTTATTTCAATAATTGAAACCATTTCTTAATATATAACTTAATATTCAAATTTTGGTTTCACTTCAACTATTTTGAAATAATTATATACATATATATTTTATAAATCGATTTATACAAAAGAAATTCAAATTATATATAGGAAATTCAAACAAAATTCATTATACAAACAAAAGTGTAGCAAATTTGCTACGTGGCCTATAACATCCCGCATATTTTATGATTGTATATTTAAATATTTTATTTAAATATAGCATCGTTGGTCGGATTAAAGTTCAAAACGCTACTTTTTGCAAACAGTCGAATTAGGACTCGAGACCACTTCCATTGAGTCCAAAATGGCATTTGCGACATTTATGAGTATAAACATCGATATGTTTGGAGTTGACTAGAATTTTATTATTTTTCTATTGGGCTTTGGGTTTGGGTTTCAGCCCATTAACCCAACAAAATACCCTAACTCCACCCCCTCTTCTCTTCATTCATTTTCAAGCTCCAAAATCTAAGAGAAGCTTAGGTAAGCATCCTCTTTAACTTCTCCATCTCAATCTCTCTTCAATTTTCAGAAATTCCTAAACCCTAACTTAGGAAAAAATTCACCTTTGATAATAGATTGAAGATTTTAGAGGTGTATTGAAGAGGAATTGGTCTTGCTTTGTTTTAAAGCCTCTCATTCGTTGTCTTCGAGTTTTACAGGTGAGTTTTTGAACTTACATCAACGTCTATAACTTTCATTGTTGTTAGGTATGAATTCCTAACATCTGTGCATGTTCTTTTGCTTTTGATTTGAATTGATTTGGTGAATTTTTAAAATTTTGGTGTTTTGAAGTCAAAATCTTTAAAGATCCTATCTTGGATATTTGGTCATGTTATATGGGTTGTATCAAAGAGCCTATAGGGATGGGTTGTCGCTTGGCATAAATTCCTAGTCTCCATCGCTCGACCGATCGCTTCCGATTCAATTTGGCCAACATTGGCCTAGGCTAATTTCTACCCTACCGAACCAACAAGATATCTAGTTGGTAATTTCAGACGTTTGGTTATGGTCCCTGGAGAAAAAAAATTATAAAAGGCACAAAAATAAAAATGGCAGAGGATTGGACCAGACATCTGGCTCAAACCTACTAGACGTCTGGTTAGTTTTCAAACGTCTGGTTAGAATTCAGATGCCTAGGAGGTTTTTGAAATATTTCAAGAACCTAAACCCAGACGTCTGGATGAACCTCCAGATGTCTGGAACTGTTCAATTTTGCCTATTTGCCTATTTTTTGGGTGAATTTTCAATGTTTATCGATTTTTATGGATCCGATCAGTTGTTATCACTTTTATCGACTTTGGTAACTTCTTTTTATGGATTTTTAGTAATATCCATTTTGATGATTTGGTATCGATTTATATGGATGTGATTTATGTCTTCAAATGTGAATTTTTGGTGATCGATTGTTTTTACAATTTTTCTGTGATTTGTCACTTTTAAATACAAAGGTTTCTATACTAACAGTAAATACTCAAACTCTTTCACAAAATGATTTCAATGTTATTTTTAATACAAGGCTTATTTTTAAAAACGTTTTCCAATCTATTAGTATGTACAAACCTTTACCTCATTCGTCTGAGAAATCTAATTAAATAGCTTAGCAAAACAAGCGGTATGAAATGCTTGTGTTTACTTCGCCAGTTAATTCTTGGACTTGTTTGACTGAAATCTTGTGACAATTTTCGAGTGGAAATCTATAATTGGTTCGTAAATACTTAAGTTAAGCTAGTGATTATGGGACATGAAGCTAAACTCATTTATTTACAGGCTTAGTGTAATTTACACTTCTTATTGATCAATGATGGTCATTTTATGGTTTAGATTGGCGATATGCGATGTCTCTTTTTTCACATGGGGGACTGTACCTAGTTTAATTGAGCTTCGTCTCGTTTCTTTTATGGGCTAGCGACCCATGTTCTTTTATGGAGTTCGGTTCATCGAGCGTAACGTTGTACTACGTCGTTGTTTCGGATTGTTGGAGTTTCGGGTTCATCGGGCGTAACGCTATACTACGTCATTGTTCCAGATTATTGGAATTTCGGGTTCATCGGGCGTAATGCTATACTACGCCGTTGTTCCGGATTATGGGAGTTTCAAGTTCATCGGCATAACGTTGTACTACGTCATTGTTTCGAATCATTGGAGTTTCAGGTTCATCGGGCGTAACATCGTACTACGTCATTGCACTGGCTCTATGGTTAGCGACCATGGGATAGCGACCCAATTATGATACACGTGTTGGTGAGTTTTCATGCTCCCATTTTTGATAGGCATCCCCCTTTGTGATTTCTGGATTTCTAGTTGATGATTTCTGGAATTTGTGTTCCACCAATTTTTGTGATTTATATTGATAAGCTTAATCAATATTTGTGTTTTGGTGAATAATTAAAAGAACATGAAATTCTTTTTGGTGTTTTGAGAATTTGAGATATTGTATGATTTTTGTTGCTATCTCATGTATCCTTTTCATAGTATGGCATTATTGTTATCATACGTTTTTGTTATGTCTCATATCCTATCTCATCTTATATGATATTTATAACTGGACTGATCCGTTTATTATTTTTCCTCTTAAATAATACTCGGGTCAGATCGAGGTGGTGCAGATGCTTCCTCTTGACTTCTTAGTTGGGGCTAGCTTTTGACTTTTGGCTAACTACTTAGCTTAGTAGTTTTTGCTTTTATACATTCTAGATAGAGACTCCTTGATGTATACATATTCTTTTGTCTAGCACTTTTATCTATTCTTTTGTGATGTAGTGGATCTTATATTACCATTACTTTGATGTACACTTTTATATGATTTTTTCGTATCTATTTCTGCCTTAATGATATGAGCATCTGTGACTGATTTGTGTTATATTGATTTTATATTTGTTTCCAAAGACCACATAGCCCTATGTAGTAGATTTGAGTTTGTATTTGATATGTCAGATTTCCCCTTGAAACGAAATGCATGTAATTCTATTTGACATGTCGGTACTCGCACAAAGCAATTACACTGACGGTCTCTCCTCAACATCCTTATTCTTCATGCTAGTCGATGGCATTACCCCATAGTGTCCTTGGATATTGTGAGTATAGAGGTGGGGCGTCACATGTTCTCTCCACTCTGAAACTTGAAAACGAATGTCGATGATGCTACAAACATCACCGAAATTATTTCCCAGCGACAAAAGAGAAGAGCACTGATTTAAACTTTTAAAATTCTTTGGAAAATATTTCTATTCAAAAATACTTTTCAAAACTTTAAAACAAAACTTTGAATGTATTGAGAATTTATTCCTCAAATCCTTATTTTAGTTTGATTTCATTTTCAAATCTAATTTATAAACCATGCTTTAATATTTCATTTCCCTATAGTATACCGTAATAGTTAATGGTTTAGAAATGTTAATAAAACACTAAATGAAAATTTTAGCATTATAACCATTTTAATTTAACTATCTGATTTCAGAAAATTATACTCCTATATATAAAATATAATTATACATAAAATCATTTCATTTACCAATTTCGAAAATAATATTGTGTCGATTTGCTCTGTTCAACTGTGTTGGAATTCCTATCGATAGCGTTAGCTAGACGAATCAATCGAAACCCGAAATTCAAACTTAACAACTCAAACAACATATTATAAAACATTGTTATATTAATTACAAATACACTCCCTTACACGATGATAAAATAATTGGATTTCAAAAAAAAGATAGAGATCCAATTTAGAGGGTCCTTAATCAAAAGAATTCAAAGTAGAAGATAAGCTCTAAACGAAGATAAGATAATCAAATTACAAAATAGAAAGATGGGTATATGGATATTAATCGCGGGCGACCTTAACCGGGTCAACCATGGCTTCAACAATACGATCGATGCAGAATTATGAGGTAAATCGTCATCCGATCATAAGGGAATAGAATTCAGGCATAGTAAGAGATAGCAACATCTGAACCGAGGATATAGATATCTATGGTGAATCAATGCTTGTTGTAAAGGAGTTTCACCCCTTTACGAATAATTCAAGGAAGCTATGGGATGCTCCAGAATCAAGAAACACGAATAGGGAGAGGAAAGAAAGGTTTTTGTAACCGCGAGGAATGTTCCAAAATCCAAAGGAAACTGAATCAAAGAGGAAGGAATTTAAGCTCGAACGAAGGAAATTCTCTAATTAAATTTACTCTATATGCTAAGTTTTGCTAAACCAAAGCTCTAATACCATATGTAACGGACCACATGCGAGTTGGGTAACGCCCACCATAGCATAAATTGGTAATAGCGTTCTTCCTTTACAGCCAGCCTCTCGACTGCACCAACCCTGTAGGGACATGTAGGAGTAAGAGTCATCCGTTCACTACCAAACCAAAAGCGAGAACCCCCTAACATGTCAGACTTAAATTGCTCAAAACATTAGATTTAATTTTAATTTGCAAAACTCAGCATATACGGTAAATAAATAAATCACAGAATCACATATATAGAGTAATATAACAATATGCAGCAGAAACAAATGAATAGTAGTTCATGAAGCTACTATATATATATATATATATATATATATATATATATATATAGTAGAGTTAAAACAAGATATAACAGAAGTCTCAAATACATAAAAGTCTCAATACAATAGTCAAATATAAGATTAGAATATATCTCTGGGGTCAACTGAATCACCGAAAGCTGAATAGATATAGATGGATCTCCAGACGAAGCCCCAACTCCAAAGGTGAGTCTCAAATGCTGTGACACTCAGTCTGACCCGAGCGTAAAGCAAAACACAAGACACTCGAGTCAGGATTAACATTCTTATATCAATAAATCCAACTCAAGTGAAATAACAACTGAAATACAAGTAAATCAAAGGATGTTTGGGATAACCATCCTTTAAGGACCCGTGGAACTATCTACTAAATATACGCTATTATAATAATGTCTATAGTATAGTAAACTATTAAAATAGCGCTAAGGCGTTACCTATTTCCACCTTAACATATTTTATGTATTTCCATAGTCCATACAATACCGTAATCTCCCCCACACAGTCGTCAGAGGGCACTCCATAGGTATGGCACAAAATAAACTCGTAGTTGTCTCGATAGGGTAGGTGACATGGCACAACTAGGCAATGCCAGAGCTGATATACCAATTACACTTCCGGGCTCATGGTAATGCATAGCAGCTACTACCGCCCACCTCGGAACACACTTCAAAATCAAAAATCAAGGGTGGTCACCAAATTAATCACAAAGTCAGAATATAGTATCGAAGGAATGTGCCCGATCGGAGGAATGACCTCACTTGGCCCATCCACCTTATGCCAACTTACGGGAGTCGGGTTAACGTATATACCTCATATAGGATCGTCGCCACCATCCTACTTTATTATGGAATCTCCACCATGTACATAGTTGTTAAAGTGGTTTTCGGTATTGGCAGAGAGTATGACAATATCCGATCCTGGTCTCTTTAACAACCAATCATTATTATAACACCACGGTCATTTCAAAATAGTTTATACTTCAAAACCAAAATAACATTGTCATTTCAAACCATATCAATACGATATCATTTTCAAAATCATAGCACTTCAAATTTATAACACTTTCTAAATCAAATCACTTGAAATTATAACTCTTTGAAATCATAACACTTCGAAATCATAACACTTTGAAACCATAATACTTTGGAAAACCATAACACTTTCCTTTAAACAGTTTAGATATTAATAATAGTATATATAATAAAATAGTATATAAATTAAAATATTTTATATAAAATAGTTTATATTAAAATAGTTTATTTTAAAATAATTTGTATTAAAAATAGTTTATATTAAAAATAGTTTCCTCAACTTTCAAAAATCGATTCAAATCAACTCAAATACCAAAATTCAATTTAATTCAATATCAATTCATCAACATCAACTCAATTCAGTTTCACAATAAACCATTTCAAATTATATCGATTTTAAATATAGATTTGAACCCCAAAATAAACCATTTCAATTTCAATATTTTTCAAAGCTTTAAATATTCCACAGTTTCAAAAGTAAATTTGATGATTTCCGTAATATCTCAAATTAACTTCATTATTATTTAGTTTTGAAATATTTACTTAAGTAGAAATCCAATATCATTTAAATAAAACTTCAAATTTCAAATTTAAATAAAACTAAATATACCATTTCAATTTATGTAAATTAGAATTATTCATTTATGTCACTTTTAATCAAATTCAAGAAAGAAAACCATATCTTCAATATCAGAAATAGATTTCATATCAAACTTATTTAAGTATAATTCTTAAATAAATACAATTTCAAACCAATTTCTACTATAACTCTATATTTGAAATATAATTTCAAATAAGTACTTAAACATATTATATGTTAATCAAATCAACTTTATTAAATCAAATCTTATTACTTATTTTAAGTTAATATATATTTTCAAAATAGTAAAATTATAAGTAAAATCTTAAAATTTATAATTTCAAAACTAACTTATAAATTTAAAATTTTCAAAACATATAATTTAAAAATCAAGAACCTAAATACATGTAAAATAACATTTATATATACAATATTTAAAAACCAATATTTATATAAAACCATATATATATATATATATATATATATATATATATATTCAACCTTGGAAATCATTTCAAAATATAAATTTAGACCAACGGTGTCCGTATATAATTCTCTATCCTATGGTCAAGTGACACGGATATTGATCATTTCAATCCGAAATTTAAATTATATATGGGTATATATCATTTCAACCCGCATTTCCAAATTCAATCCAATGAAAATCACTTGGGTTTATCATTTCAAACTCATAACGATTTTCTCTTATTCTATAAGATTGTTCGGGTATGTATCATTTCAAACCATGGGGAATTCTATATTAACAGGGAACTTGCAGAGTGATCACAGATATGATAATAATATAACAGACATATGTCACCAATATAAGTAACAGATAATGGTGCAGATGTCACAGGTGAACAGATACAAATAATAGCATATATATAGCAATGTAAATAACTAACAGCGGTATATTTCAATTGTCATTTCAATTGAAATCAAATTTAATAAATATAAGAATGTTAATCGTGAGTGATTGCTCACCTTTCGAGGCTAAATAGATTGGACAATGAATTGAGTTATGAATCCAAGCATGAATTCCAAAGATAAACTAGATTGGCACGAATTCGACGGACAAGCTGATGAATAGAAGTTGATGAAAACGAATCAATCAGTTTGATAGAAACAGAAAATATATATTATTATTATTTCCTTGAAATAAATATTTTAATTTACCACCTATAAAATAAAATCTATATATAGACATATATAATTAGAAACCAACTCAAGTAAATTTGTATATATGAACCAATATATAAACATATATATTTTTAAACTCACATGACTATTATACTTTTTAGTCATAAAATTAAAAGTCTAAATTTATCAAAATAAAACATATTCACATTATTAAAATCCATATATATAAACCAATACACATGTACTTTGGACCCTAAAGTAAAAAAGAAGCTTCAGTGATTATTATATCCAAACAGACATTGATATATATACATTTTAAAATCAACGGCCAAACAACAAGGTATCAACCCTAATATATATTTAATTATATACAACTAATATGTAAACTACAGCCAGACAGTACTCATATATATATATATATATATATATATATATATATAACCTGCATATATAAAAATTTATACTGTCACGTTTATAAACAAATACGTATATACTTTATATAACTTAACATATATAACTACAAACATATATATAAACTATTATACTTTTTTATATTTTAAGATCAGTGCTTATATCAAAATCAATATAACTTTATGTACTTTACAATTTATAAAATGTAAAACTTTATAATATGCTACAACTTGATACATATAAACTGTATAACTAATATATGTAGAAAATATATAAAATTTATATAACAGATAAATATACCTCTATTTATATATATATATATATATATATATTCAATATAATACATATAAATTTAAAACCTACCCAAACTTACAAATATAATTTACTTAATATAATATATATACAATAACATGTATCTTATAAAACACTGTAACCAATATGTATAGTAATGTAACTATTATAAACTAATATATACACAAACATATTTCTTTTTCTTTCTTACAGTAAAATAGATTTTTGTAACAAACATAGCTTTAAAATAATGCATATTTCTATATATATACACACACATATTTATTCTACTGAATATTTAAAACTGACATAAAAGCATATATACATACAATCTAATATAATATGATATATATATATATATAATACCTTGAATTGGAATTGGGAGGCCAAGCAGCTCAATTTAATGGGGGTTTGGCGTCAACTGTTCGATGGGAGACGATGAGCTTTGATCGTTTGAACAAAGAGGGGAGGGTGAGGCAGTCGCACTGTGACGCCCCACCTCTATACCCACGCTAGACAAGAACACTACGAAGTAATGCTGTCAACTAGCACGGAGAATAAGGCTATTGAGGAGCGACCATCCGTGTAATTGCTTTGTGCGAGCATCGATGTGTCAGATAGTATAACAATCCGACATGCCGACATAAACTCAAAGATATCACACGATGGCTATAATATCTACGGAAACAAATATAGAAATAAACATAACATAAATCAGTCACAGACAATTCATATCACAAAGGCGGAAATAGATATGAATATTACACTAGGAAGTGTACATCAGAGTAGTGGTCTAACAAGATCCACAATATCCCAAAAGAATAGTTACATGAACTACACAAAAGAATAAGTATACATTATGGAGTCTATATCTCGAATGTATACACCAAAATAAACTACTAATCTAAGTAGCAAGCCAAAAGTCAGAGAAATCATTCCCAAGAGAGAGGTCAAGCAGAAGCACCTGTAACATCTCGGTCTGACCCGAGTATTATTTAATAAGAAAATAATAAACGGATCAGTCTAACTATAAATATCAGATGAAACGATATAGAATAAGAGATATGACTAAACACATAATAATCACAATGCCAAGCTGTGATATATATATATATATATATACTTAGTTGATAATCATCAAGAGATTAATCAATGCCACCAAATCTACACAAGAATCAAAGAAACGTCATACTCCTTATTTCGTTCACCAAACCATAAATATTGATGATAATATCAATATCAATCACAAAAGTCAATGACACACAAATTCTAGAAGACTATACAAGAAATCCAGAAATCACAAAAGTCAATGACACACAAATTCACCAATGCACAAATATCGATAAGGCTTATCAATAGAAATCACGAAAATTGGTGAAGCACAAATTCTAGAAATCATCTTAAGAAATCCTGAAATCACAAAGCGGGGGAGGCCAATCAAAAACGGGAGCATAAAGCCCACCAACACGTGTATCACAAACGGAACGCTAATTGCATGGTTGCTAACCATCACAAATTGAGCCGAAGCTCCACAAACGGCCCGAAGACCATGGGTTGCTACCCCACCAAATTGAGTCGAAACTCCACAAAACGGGGTTTAGTCTCCCTCGCAGACAAAGAGACATCGCACATTGCTAGTCTAAATCACAAAGATGATCGTCATGATCAACGAGAAGTGTCAATTACACTAAGCTAGTAAATATATGAGTTTAGCTTCATGTCCCATAACCACTTGCTTAACTTAAATATTTACGAACAAACTGTAGGTTTCCACTAGAAAATTGTCACAAGAGATTCAATCGAACAAGTCCAAGAATTAACCAACAAAGTGAACGCAAGCGTTTCATACCACTTGTTTTACTAAGTCGTTTAATTAGATTTCTCATACGAGTGAGGTAAAGGTTTGTATATACTAATAGATTGGAAAACGGTTTTATAAACGAATTTGGTATTAAAATAGTATTGAAATCGTTTGAGGAAAGAGTTTTGATATTTACTACTAGTATAGAAAACCTTTATATTTTTGAAGTGACAAATCACAAACATGATTGTAGATACAATCAATCACAAAATTCACATTCAAAGACGTGAATGAAAATCCAAAGAAATCGATAATGTATCCATCGAAATGGATATTCAAAAATCCCTAAAAAAAAGGAGTCATCAAAGTCATAATAATTGATAACAATAAATAGGAAACAACATGAATCGATTTAAGTTGGAATTTCAAGCAACAAGGTGAAGTAGGCAAAAATCGTCAGGTCGGTCGGCCGGCAGCAGGGCTCGGTCGACCGAACCTTGATATGAAAAACCTCTCGGGCATCAGGTCGGTCGACCGAACCAGGGGGGTCGGTCGGCCGAACCAAAAACAGAGGCACTTATACTAGCAGGTCGGTCGACCGAACCAGGAGGGTTGGTCGGCCGAACCTGTTTCCAGCCTCTTCCCTGCCTATTACAAATGAGGTTCAATCTTGACCAAATTGCATTCTCTCGAGCAACGGCGCTAAGGGATTATGCCAATCGACTACCCGGCCCTATAAGCTCCTCGATGCATCACCAAAAACATGTTCAAACATCTAAGTTAGGATTTTTAACGAATTGAACTCAAAACACTAAAAATTGGAATATTCACCAAATCAATCCAAACCGAAAGCAAATGCACACGAATAAGTGTTAGGAATTCATACCTAACAATCGGAGATAATTATAAGCATAGATGTGAGATTAAAAATCTCACCTTTTTACAAAATCGAACAAGAAGAAGCTTGAAAGCAAATGGAGAATCAACCTCTCTTCAACACAACCCAAATGAGCTTGAATCTAAGCTCAAAACAAGAACATTCCCAAAATTAGGTTTAGGAATTTCTGAAATTGGTAAGAGAATAAGTTGGAGAAGAAGGAGAGAAGCTTACCAATGGGTTCTTCTTGAGTTTGGAGCTAGGAATTTGAAGTTGCAAAAGGAACTAGGGTTTTGGAGTTTTAATTTCCAATCTCTCCCACCATTAATGCTATAAAAACTGAAAAGAGAAAGTAGTGAGGGAGAATGGGGAGGAGGGGTTCAGTTTTTAAGTATAAGTTGGCTAATGGCTAAACCCAAACTCAAACCCAAAGTGAAAAGTAGCAAAAATCAACTTTCTCCAAACATATCGAAGATTATACTCAAAAAGGTCGCAAACGGCATTTTAAACTCAATGGGAGTGATCCCGAGTCCTAATTCGACCGTATGCAAAAAGTAGCTTTTCGGACTAAAATCCGACTAACGATAAAATATTTAAATATAAAATCGATAAATATGCGGGTTGTTACAGACTCCCCTCCTTAAAGAAATTGCGTCCTCGCAATATTTAAGAAGAGAACATAAAGTAACAACCATAAAGGCATATTCAACACAAAAGAAATTTGAAATAAAAGGTTCACCTTAAAGAGCACGGGAAAGCAAGTCCGGATGTGATCGCTCGATGAATTCCCTAGACTCCCAAGAACAATCCTTAGGATTTGAAGACCATTGAACTTTAACAAGCGGAACATCTTTATTTCGAAGTCGTTTGACATCCGAAGCAATGATACGAATAGGATGTTGCTCATAAGTTAAATTAGGCGAAACTTCAATCTCTTCCACAACACCGGGCTCAAGAACAGAATCGGAATCTCGAAGGCACTTCCGAAGTTGAGAAACGTGAAACACGTCATGGATAGCAGAAAATTGAGCCGGTAATAAAAGGCGATAAGCCATGGAACCAATACGTTCAGTGATAGGAAATGGCCCAACATATCGAGGCGCCAATTTTCCCGATCGACTGAAACGTACAACACCCTTCATAGGTGACACATGAATGAACACAAGATCTCCCACAGAAAATTCTAACTTCCTTCTTCGGTTATCGGCATAGGATTTTTGTCTACTCTGGGCTTCTTTCATCCTATGTCGAATAAGTTCAATCTTTTCTGTGGAATCACGAATAAAATTTGGACCTAAAACCAGCCTCTCACCGGTCTCAAGCCAACAAGAACGAGATCGGCATGGCCTTCCGTAGAGTGCCTCAAAAGGTGCCATACCAATACTAGATTGGAAGCTATTACTATAGGAAAATTCAACAAGTGAAATATGATCTTCCCAACTTCCACCAAAATCAAGAACACAAGCACGAAGAAGATCTTCAAGAGTTTGATTCACACGCTCGGTTTGTCCATCGGACTGAGGATGATAAGCGGTGCTAAAATTAAGCTTCGTTCCCAAAGCTTTTTGAAGACTCTTCCAAAATCCACTAGTAAACAATGGATCACGATCACTAACAATAGAAGTAGGAACTCCATGCAATTTAACAATCTCTTTGATAAAGAGCTTGGCCAAAAGAGGAACGGTTCGGTTAGACCGAACGGGAATAAAATGGGCGGATTTAGTAAGTCTATCAACAATTACTCATAAGCTATCATGACCCGAACGAGAAAGGGGAAGGCCATCTATAAAATCCATGGAAATATGGTCCCACTTCCAAATTGGAATTTCTAAAGGTTGTAATAACCCACCGGGCCTTTGATGCTCGGCCTTAACGAGTTGGCAAGTCATGCAACGCTTAACGAAGTTAGCGATGTCAAGTTTCATTC
The DNA here is from genome assembly GCA_030765085.1 of Allium cepa. Taxonomy (NCBI): domain Eukaryota; kingdom Viridiplantae; phylum Streptophyta; class Magnoliopsida; order Asparagales; family Amaryllidaceae; genus Allium; species Allium cepa. Next base: position 939,164,465 of record CM060935.1, read on the forward strand.
CCTCCCAATAATAAAGTCGCTTCATATCTGCGTACATTTTACTACTACCGGGATGAATGGTAAATTTAGAACAATGAGAATCTTCTAAAATATCTTTACGAAGACCACTAATATTTGGCACGACAAGTCTACCAAATCTCCGAATGCCGCCACGAGAATCGATATCAAAGTCTTTCAAACCTTCAATATCAATTTTATCCTTAATATTTTGGCCAAGAAGAGCCAGTTCGGGATCTAGCCTTTGAGCTTCAAGAATGCAGTCTAGAAGAGAAGGATGAGCCTTAAGGCTACATAAAACAAGTGATGAACATAAATCGGATACGCGGTCTCGAATCTCACAAGTGGATAAGATCTCAAGATCGTTCCATTCGGATATCATCATAGAAACAACAGCTTGTTGTTTACGGCTAAGAGCATCGGCGACACGATTACCCTTTCCGAGAGTATAAAGAACATCAAGATCATAAGGAGCAAGGAACTCGAGCCAACGTTGTTGACGCAAATTAAGTTCCTTTTGAGAAAATAAATATTTCAAAGACTTATGATCGGTATAAAGAACAAATTTCTCTCCTAATAGATAATGATGCCAAACACGAAGGGCGAAAACAATAGCCGCGAGCTCTAAATCATGAGTGGCATATCTAGTCTCAGCAGGCTTCAATTGCCTAGAAGCATAAGCAATAACACGTTCTCTTTGCATAAGAACGGCACCCAAAACAACGCGACTAGTATCGGTATAAACAACGAAATCTTGATTCCCCTCGGGAATAACAAGAATAGGAGCATCAGAAAGGAGTTCTTTTAATTTCTGAAAAGAAGCTTCACATTTGTCCGACCAAATGTATTTAACACCTTTCTTGGTCAAGCTAGTGAGAGGCACGGCAATCTTAGAAAAGTCTTTGATAAAACGACGGTAATAACCCGCCAATCCGAGAAAACTACGAATCTCTGTCACACTCTCCAGTCTCTTCCAATCTTGAATCGCTTCAATCTTTGAAGGATCCACGGAAATTCCGGATTCGGAAATAATATGACCGAGAAACTTCACACGAGATTGCCAAAAGTGGCATTTAGAAAATTTTGCCTTTAATTGATTACTCCTAAGAGTTTCCAACACAATCCGAAGATGCTTTTCATGCTCCTCCTCGGTTATAGAATACACAAGAATATCATCGATAAAGATGAGAACAAACCGGTCAAGTTAGTCTTTGAAAACTCTATTCATAAGGTCAACGAAATACGCCGGAGCATTCGTCAAACCAAATGGCATGACAAGCCATTCATAAGATCCATAACGAGTACGGAACGATGTCAAAGGAATACTATCCTCTGCAATACGAAGATGATGAAATCCAGTAGCTAAGTCTAATTGTGAAAAGACTCTAGCACCACAAAGTTGATCGAATAGATCATCAATCCGAGGTAAAGGATATTTATTTTTGATAGTAAGATCATTAAGCTTGCGGTAGTCAACGCAAAGCCTAAGTGTTCCATCGGATTTCTTCACGAAAATAGCCGAAGCTCCCCAAGGCGAGGAACTAGAGCGAATAAATTGCTTCGTCTCCAATTTGGATAATTGTTTACGCATCTCCTCGTTTTCTTTATTGGACATATGATTAGGAGGACGAATGATAGGTTGAGCTCCAGGAATAAGATTAATTCTGAAATCAATTGCTCGCTTAGGTGGTAACCCTAAAACGGGCTCAAATATGTCGGAAAATTCACGAACGACGTGAATAAGAGAAATAATATCACCCTCATCATCATCATCGTCATCACGAGGATTTAAAGAATATAAAGACGCGACCAAGCTGGAAACTGAATCTTGAAGATTAATAGAAATCTGCTTAACAGATTGAGGATGTCGAAGATGAATAGTCCGCTCAGGACATAGGATATGAGCTTCATAACGGTTAAGCCAATCCATTCCCAAAATCATTCCAAAGCCTAAATAACGCATGACATGCAAATCGGCTAGGAAAGGTGTAACGCCCCACTATCAGACCCACTGTAACAAAGAGTATTACGGGAGTAATACCGTCTGTTAAAGCGGAGAATAGAGTATAATGGAAGCGACCATTTGTAATCAAGCTATAACTATCTACTGAATATGTCGAAAAGATGGTATCTATTTTTTTTTTCAAGTGGTTCGACCTATTCACTAAATATTTATAATGAAATTACAATGGCTAAAGACCTATCAGAATAAGCATAGTAATAAATGATAAACATCACAGAACAGAATCACATAACAGATATAACATCCCAGAACAATACATCATCAATACAGATCCAAATACTATAAGTGGGTACAAAGCCACCGCTCACACATGTGAGTCAAAAATATGTACATAAGAGTCTGAAATAACAGAGTAGCTGAATAGTGGACAAATAAAAGAGCTATCTATCAGCATAGCAGATAATGTCCAAGCGGAAGCACAGAAAGCTAAGTCCAGAGACCTAACCTGAAACAACTCGGTCTGACCCGAGCGAAAACACTCGGGTCAGGCTAGCTAAATAATCAGTAATAAATGAGATATATATAATAATGCAGTACATAAATAAAACAATACTTCTCCAAAGAGAAGAGTAATATGGACTACATGAATATAATGACGATCCCTAATCATCAATAACAGTAAAAATCTCCAAAGAGAATACAAACACCAAAGTGTTAAATAAATAAAATCGCCTCATATCATCGGCGTAGCCAAAGCTATATAAAGTTGCCCTTAGGCAATAATCCCAAGAGTGACCAGAGTCAATAATCAATGCCCAAGCAAAGATCGATGCTCCAAAGAGCAATAGGGATATACTGAAAAGTCAATGAAATCAAACACTGAAAAGCAGTGTCCAGAGACACTGTGAATCCACAAGGTAATCGCACTTACATCGTATGGTTCCATAGAACCAACACCGAATGGCGATACTCGAATTGATATAAAATCATCAGATAATACAAGTATTGCACGTGCACCGACCAGAGTCGTTGTTGCCAAGTACTATTGAGTTGTGATCGATCACTCGCACAGATGTGGAACGCGCGAAACGACAAGATCCTTCCCAGAAGGATAAAAGGCCCAGAGGCACATGCCATAAAAACTGCTCCATAGAGCAGGTGTCCAGAGACGGTTGCCCAGAGGCGTGGTGACCAGTACTGGCCGCCCAGAGGCTAATGTGCCACTAACTTCTTGGAGAGGAACCCATAAAGTGTTAACAATGAGTCCCATACCCCATGTTCGCACTAAACGGTTTCCTAACCAATAGCAAGATCACACTCCAAACAATAAAAAGTCCACCTCATATCATCGGTAGACTAGACCCAAAGGTCAAAACGATCAATCGAATAGGTCGGGGATTAACCGGAAAGAAAATACACACGGTTTCCATAGGCCGGATATTTCCTAACCGTTTAAGCACCTTTCCACTTCGCTCGACGTGCTAAAAGTGAGTGTGAGATTTTTATTATAGAAAATAATGGTGTAAAACGGATTTGTAAATGATTTCGAAATCACTTTTAAAACGGTCTTTTGAAAAGTCTCCTATTATGGAGTAATTAATTTAATAATTAAAATAATATTATATAATAATTTTCAAAAGCCATTTTGGAGTGAAAAATCCTTTTAAATCCTTTTTATAAAGCCCGTGTACGAAATCCAGGGACAAATCTCAAAGAAATCGACGAAAACCAGAAAATCATCAAAAATATTCTAAGTGTTTGAAACCATTCAAAAACTGCTGCGAACTCAAGTTCGGCAATTTATTTGGACCAGCAAACTGTGTCCAAATCGCATGAAAACTGGTAGGCATGTAGTCCGACATACCTACTTTAAGATGCAAAAAGAATTTCTGGATTTCGAGTTGAGACGAAGTGGCAGCGACGTCTCAAAGTTGAACCCAGAAAAAGATTCACACTGTTTTCCAACAGCGACCAGACTCTAACTTTGGCACGAAAATCGAAGTGCCAAACGAACTCCAATGTTGCCCAAAATTTTCAGAGATGGAGTTCGGAACTCCACCTTTCCAACGAGACCAAAAACGTCGAATTCCGACTACAGATGCGAGCGTGGCGGCATCGTGAAGTGGAGGTCAAAAACTGGAATCAGAGTAAAGCACTGAGGTAAAGATTATTTATTTTTATTTTTTTTTGAACGCGGGCCCGGCCCGCGTCGGCCTACCCCAGCCCGCCAGCCCAGGCGGGCTGGGTGAGCAGCAGCCCCAGCCCCAGCCCGCCTGGGCTGGGGAGCACCCAGCCCACGCGGGTGGGTGTTATTTCCCAGCCCACGTGGGCTGGGAAGCACCCAGCCCACGCGGGCTGGGTGTATTTGCCCAGCCCACGCGGGCTGGGTTTATTTCCCAGCCCACGCGGGCTGGGAAGCACCCAGCCCACGCAGGCTGGGTGTATCTGCCCAGCCCACGCGGGCTGGGTTTATTTCCCAGCCCATGCGGGCTGGGAAGCACCCAGCCCACGCGGGCTGGGTGTATATCTGCCCCAGCCCGCCTGGGCTGGGGAGCCCCAGCCCATGCGGGCTGGGGTTCAGTGGATATGGCCAGCCCATGGTGGGCTGGCCTGCTTCTGGCTAGCCCAGCTGGGCTAGCCTCACCTGGGCAGAGCCTGGGTGCAACCCAGATCTGTTCTGGTGCACCCAGATCATCAATTCAGCCCCATTTCAGTCTGCACACGATTCCAGCCAGCAATCTTTTGCATTTTTTTTGACATTTAGGGGTGTTTATTTCAATTTTGGGCATCAAAATTTTCAACAAAATTTTACTAGCAATAATTACTAACAATTAGTAATTACCTTAATGAAGCAAAGTATCAAATGGCTTGAGTGCACAATATCAAGCAAGCCAAACTCCTCAACTCCAAAGCAAAGATCAAGAGGCTTCAAAGGACCCAAAATCAACAAAAAAACAAAATAATGATTACTACAAGATGGTAGAGATAAATAGAGATTAAGATGGATTAGAGAATAGGGGAGATTGCATTACCTTTCAAAGATTAAACTAGTTTAATTATGAAGAGAAGGAGATGGAGCTTCTAAAGGGAGGCCATTAATTATGTTTAGATCTAGGTTTAGGAATTTATGAAGAGGAGGGTTAGGGTTTATGGGAGGGGTTTGAGATATTAAATAGGAGTGGGTTGGTTAATGGGTCATGGTAAGAGGTTTTAAAACCCATTAGGACTTAGTTTATTTTTCCTAAGGTTATCATGTGAACAAAATCTAAGAAGCATCCTAGTTTTAATTAAAACCATATAATTGCTCATTTGGCCCATTAACCTATAATCACAAAAAAAATTCCTCATTTCAACCCAAAATTATTTTAATTTGCGAACCAATTGCAAATTTAAATTCCCAAAAATTTGTTTAGCTCCCTTTTTAACTTAAAATCATAATTTTAATTCATTATTCGGTAATTGCAATCTCAGGGTTGTTACAGACTCCCCCCCTTAAGGAAATTGCGTCCCCGCAATTCCTTAAATATAGAAGTCGTCTATAACATCTAATCCACAAAAGGAATGCAGAAGATAAAATATAGATGCTCACCCGTGCCGCAAGATGAAAGAAAACCAGGATAAGTACGCCCGATAAATTCTCTGGTCTCCCAAGTGCAGTCCTTACGATTAGACGACCATTGAATCTTCACAAGCGGAACCTCTTTATTTCGAAGACGTCTGACCTCCGAATCAAGCACACGAAGAGGTTGTTGTTCTATATATAGATCGGGTGAGATCTCCAAATCAGGTACGATATGAGGCTCGATAATAGAATCAGGATCGCGGACACACTTGCGAAGCTGGGAAACATGGAACACGTCGTGTATTCCAGAGAAGTGAGCAGGTAGAGCCACACGATAAGCAACGGGGCCGATGCGTTCCGTAATAGGAAATGGTCCAATATAGCGAGGAGCCAATTTCCCTGTGGAGCTGAAACGCACAACCCCCTTCATGGGAGAAACCCGAATAAAGACAGAATCACCAATGGAGAACTCAAGAGGCTTCCTACGGTTGTCCGCGTAGGATTTCTGGCGGTCATGTGCCTCTTTCATTCTCTGACGGATAAGCACGATCTTCTCAGAAGATTCCCGAACTGAATCTGGACCAAGAATGAGCTTCTCCCCAGACTCTAACCAACAAGCAGGAGAGTGACATGGCCTTCCGTAGAGAGCCTCGAAAGGTGCCATGCCGATACTAGACTGATAGCTGTTGTTGTAGGAGAACTCTACGAGCGGTAAGTGATCCTCCCAACTACCTCCGAAATCCAGAATACAACAGCGCAAAAGATCCTCTAAAATACGATTCACCCTCTCCGTCTGACCGTCGGTCTGAGGATGATAAGCAGTCGAGAGATTCAGCTTTGTGCCCAAAGCTGACTGTAGGCACTTCCAGAAGTGATTAGTAAAGATAGTGTCTCGATCATAGACGATAGAGCTAGGAATGCCATGAAGTCGAATGACTTCCTTCACATAGAGCTTGGCCAACTGAGGTGCAGTCCGAGTGGACTTAATCGGAATGAAATGAGCCGATTTGGTTAAGCGATCAACAATAACCCAGAAAGAAGTATGGCCTGACCTCGATCGAGGTAGACCGTCAATGAAATCCATGGATATCTGATCCTATTTCCATAATGGAATCTCTAGAGGCTGAAGAAGACCAGATGGACGCTGATGCTCGGCCTTGATCTGTTGACAAGTTATGCAACCGCTCACATAACTTGCCACATCTCTCTTCAAACCCTCCCAATAATATAGCCGGCACATACCGGCATACATCTTACTCGACCCAGGATGAATAGTGTACTTAGTGCGATGGCACTCGTCCAGAATGTCATGCCTAAGTAATAAATCAGATGGTACAACAATACGGTTCTTCCTACGAAGACACCGATGAAAATCCAGAGAATAATCCAGCAATGTCTCATCACTGGATCCCGACTCGAGAAGATGAATAAGATGCAATAAGTCTGGATCCTGCCGCTGAGCATGGGCAATGCGATTCAATAAGATAGGACGAGCTTCTAAGCTGAATAATAAGACCGGAGAATCAGAAGATGGAGCTTGATCTCTAATATCACATAAAGATAAAGTCTCAAGAACATCCCACTCGGCAATCATCATAGAAACTACTGCCGAGTGCTTGCGACTGAGCGCATCTGCAACACGATTACCTTTGCCAGGGGTATACTGAATATCTAAATCATATGAGGCGAGAAACTCAAGCCATCGCTGCTGCCTCATATTGAGATCCCTCTGACTGAATAGATACTTCAGCGACTTGTGATCGGTGTAAAGAGTGAAGCATTCGCCTAATAGAAAGTGACGCCACGTCTTCAAGGCAAAGACGATAGCTGCCAACTCAAGATCATGAGTCGGATAGCGAACCTCATTCGGACGTAGCTGCCTGGAAGCATAAGCAACTACCCGATCCTTCTGCGTAAGCACAGCACCGAGCCCGCTACCACAAGCATCGGTGTAAACAACCAGATCCTGGTTACTCTCAGGAACCACAAGAATAGGAGCATGAGTGAGAAGTTCCTTCAATCGCTGAAAAGAAGCTTCACACTTATCAGACCAAATAAAGCGAACACCCTTACGAGTCTGCGTCGTAAGGGGAAGTGCAACTCGAGAGAAATCCTTGACAAACCGACGGTAATAACCCGCCAGACCAAGGAAGCTGCGAATATCATAAACGTTCTCGGGCTGCTTCCAATTCTGAATAGCTTTGATCTTGGCAGGATTGACAGAAACACCCTCAGATGATACAATATGGCCTAAGAACTTGACCTTGCTCTCCCAAAAATGGCACTTGGAGAGCTTGGCCTTAAGCTGATGCTGACGAAGAGTATCCAAGACGATCCGCAAATGAAGAGCATGCTCTGCCTCGGATCTAGAATAAATACGAATATCGTCGATGAAAACCAGAACGAATCTATCGATGCATTCCCGGAATACTCGATTCATAAGATCGACGAAGAAAGCTGGTGCGTTCGTCAAGCCGAATGGCATGACCAACCACTCAAAAGAACCATAACGAGTGCGGAAAGCGGTAAGAGGAATGCTATCTTCCGCAACTCGGAGCTGATGAAATCCGGTGGCAAGGTCGAGCTGGGAAAAGACCTTCGCACCGCTCAACTGATCAAACATATCGTCTATCCGTGGCAATGGATAACGATTTCTGATGGTCAACTCATTAAGCTTGCGATAGTCAATGCAAAGCCTAAGAGAGCCATCGGGCTTCTTAACGAAGACCACAACAGCACCCTATGGCGAAGAACTGGACCGAATGAGCTGCTTCGCCTCAAGCTCCACTAACTGCTTCCTGAGTTCCTCATTCTCTTTAGTAGACATCCTCGTGGGAGGACGCCCAACTGGGTGGGAGCCTGGAATGAGATCGATGCGGAACTCAATGGCCCGCTTTGGCGGCAGGCCAGATACTGGCTCGAATACGTCGAGGAAATCCCGAACAACAGGAATACGAGATAAGTCCAAATCCTCATCTCGTGAATCAAGAGAAAATAGAGTAACATCAGAAATCCCAACATCCTGAAGAACAATAGCTAACGGAGAGGACGAATCAGGGTGATGAATGAATAATATCCGCTCCGAACAAATAATTTTGGCGTCGTGCTGAGCGAGCCAATCCATGCCAAGAATCATATCAAATCCCAAATACTCCATAACGTGCAGATTCGCACGGAAAGAAAATCCATAAAGATCGATATCTATATTCTCACAAAGAAAGCTGAGGGTCGTGGATCCACCGATGGGATTCACAATCCTTAGTGAAGAAACCAGACAAGTAACATCCAAGGATAAAGCATCTACTAGCTCCTTTGATACGAATGAGTGAGAGGCACCCGTATCAAAGAGAACTCTACAAGATCTACCATGAAATAAAATAGAACCTTCGAGAACGGAAGGATGCGTACCTCGAGGCCGAGCTGAAGATGCAGGAGCCTTGGCAGCATTAAGCTTGCCAGGCTTGGCACTAGCTGGAGCAATAGGACAAGTGGAGATCCTGTGTCCCTCCTTCTTGCAAAAGGTACAATAGAGAGGTTTGGGGCACTCTCGAATAAAGTGATCTGGAGAACCGCAGTTGAAGCATTTCTTCGGAGGACGGGTTCCACTAGGCTGTGACTAAATCTGAGGCTGAGTCTGAGGCTGAGCCTGGACAGCAGAACTGCCAGTCTTCTTCTTCTTGTTCCAAGGCTTGTTCTTCTGAAATGGACCCCGCTTCTGGTTGGGGTTTTTGGAACCCCCACCATCATCATCACTATGCTCCATCTCGACTGACTCAAGATGTAGGGCTGCATCGACTAGCTTCTCGAATGAGAGCTCAAGCTGTAGCATAAGATGCCTCTTCAGATATTTCTTCAAGCCCTCAAAAAATTTGAGGTTCCTCTTATAAGGAGTAGCAATAAACTCAAGGTCGTACTTGGACAGGGCCTCGAAGTAAGAGACATAGTCGGATATGGAGGACTTCCCCTGCTTGAGATCAAGAAAGCGGCGAGCAAGGGAGTTCTTCTCTGACTCTGGGATGAATTTGAGCTCAAATCTCTGACGAAACTGAGCCCAAGTAAGTGTGGTCTCATCGACCTCGGCAATAAGGAGTTCGTACCAATTCAGGGCACGACTCCGAAGCTGACTAGAAGCAATAAGAACACGATCATGATCCGAGATATCCATACGAGTAAAAATGCGCTCGCATATCCGAATCCAAGCCTGGACCTCTAAGACATTCTCGGAGCCACTGAACGGCTTCCCTCCGAGATGGGTAAAATCACTACAGAGACGCGCAAAAACAGACATGCGCGGAGCATCAGCAACTGGGGCTGGAGACTGAGAATGAGACTGAGAATTCCGAACCAGCTCCATGATCTGGTCGGTAGTCATGAACACGCCCTCTGGATGAGTGTTGCTGGACTGCCCAGCAGCACTAGTCTGACGTGTGGTTCTCCCTCTTCCCCTTCCAGACATACTGAAAGTCAAACGGGAATTAGAGTTAGACATGATTCAATGATTGATACTTAATTAAGGAATACTACGGAATATAATAAATTCCTACACATATTCCTAACTTATCTATCAATAAGCATAAGGAAGGGATTTGATTTAATTCGGATCCAATTAAAATGTATTGTACTAAGTGTATCCGTTCTGTGTTTGTTATGCTTAATTCTGAACCTTAGCTCTGATACCAAGCTGTAACGCCCCACTCTCAGACCCACTGTAACAAAGAGTATTACGGGAGTAATACCGTCTGTTAAAGCGGAGAATAGAGTATAATGGAAGCGACCATTTGTAATCAAGCTATAACTATCTACTGAATATGTCGAAAAGATGGTATCTATTTTTTTTTCAAGTGGTTCGACCTATTCAATAAATATTTATAACGAAATTACAATGGCTAAAGACCTATCAGAATAAGCATAGTAATAAATGATAAACGTCACAGAACAGAATCACATAACAGATATAACATCCCAGAACAATACATCATCAATACAGATCCAAATACTATAAGTGGGTACAAAGCCACCGCTCACACATGTGAGTCAAAAATATGTACATAAGAGTCTGAAATAACAAAGTAGCTGAATAGTGGACAAATAAAAGAGCTATCTATTAGCATAGCAGATAATGTCCAAGCGGAAGCACAGAAAGCTAAGTCCAGAGACCTAACCTGAAACAACTCGGTCTGACCCGAGCGAAAACACTCGGGTCAGGCTAGCTAAATAATCAGTAATAAATGAGATATATATAATAATGCAGTACATAAATAAAACAATACTTCTCCAAAGAGAAGAGTAATATGGACTACATGAATATAATGACGATCCCTAATCATCAATAATAGTAAAAATCTCCAAAGAGAATACAAACACCAAAGTGTTAAATAAATAAAATCGCCTCATATCATCGGCGTAGCCAAAGCTATATAAAGTTGCCCTTAGGCAATAATCCCAAGAGTGACCAGAGTCAATAATCAATGCCCAAGCAAAGATCGTTGCTCCAAAGAGCAATAGGGATATACTGAAAAGTCAATGAAATCAAACACTGAAAAGCAGTGTCTAGAGACACTGTGAATCCACAAGGTAATCGCACTTACATCGTATGGTTCCATAGAACCAACACCGAATGGCGATACTCGAATGGATATAAAATCATCAGATAATACAAGTATTGCACGTGCACCGACCAGAGTCGTTGTTGCCAAGTACTGTTGAGTTGTGATCGATCACTCGCACAGATGCGGAACGCACGAAACGACAAGATCCTTCCCAGAAGGATAAAAGGCCTAGAGGCATATGCCGTAAAACTGCTCCATAGAGCAGGTGTCCAGAGACGGTTGCCCAGAGGCGTGGTGACCCAGAGGTCCAGTACTGGCCGCCCAGAGGCTAATGTGCCACTAACTTCTTGGAGAGGAACCCGTAAAGTGTTAACAATGAGTCCCATACCCCACGTTCGCACTAAACGGTTTCCTAACCAATAGCAAGCTCACACTCCAAACAATAAAAAGTCCACCTCATATCATCGGTAGACTAGACCCAAAGGTCAAAACGATCAATCGAATAGGTCGGGGATTAACCGGAAAGAAAATACACACGGTTTCCATAGGCCGGATATTTCCTAACCGTTTAAGCACCTTTCCACTTCGCTCGACGTGCTAAAAGTGAGTGTGAGATTTTTATTATAGAAAATAATGGTGTAAAACGGATTTGTAATTGATTTCGAAATCACTTTTAAAACGGTCTTTTGAAAAGTCTCCTATTATGGAGTAATTAATTTAATAATTAAAAATAATATTATATAATAATTTTCAAAAGCCATTTTGGAGTGAAAAATCCTTTTAAATCCTTTTTATAAAGCCCCTGTACGAAATCCAGGGACAAATCTCAAAGAAATCGACGAAAACCAGAAAATCATCAAAAATATTCTAAGTGTTTGAAACCATTCAAAAACTGCTGCGAACTCAAGTTCGGCAATTTATTTGGACCAGCAAACTGTGTCCAAATCGCATGAAAACTGGTAGGCATGTAGTCCGACATCCCTACTTTAAGATGCAAAAAGAATTTCTGAATTTCGAGTTGAGACGAAGTGGCAGCGACGTCTCAAAGTTGAACCCAGAAAAAGATTCACACTGTTTTCCAACAGCGACCAGACTCTAACTTTGGCACGAAAATCGAAGTGCCAAACAAACTCCAATGTTGCCCAAAATTTTCAGAGATGGAGTTCGAAACTCCACCTTTCCAACGAGACCAAAAACGTCGAATTCCGACTATCGATGCGAGCGTGGCAGCATCGTGAAGTGGAGGTCAAAAACTGAAATCAGAGTAAAGCACTGAGGTAAAGATTATTATTTTTTTTTTTTTTGGACGCGGGCCCGACCCGCTTCGGCCTGCCCCAGCCCGCTAGCCCAGGCGGGCTGGGTGAGCAGCAGCCCCAACCCGCCTGGGCTGGGTGTTATTTCCCAGCCCACGTGGGCTGGGAAGCACCCAGCCCACGCGGGCTGGGTGTATGTGCCCACACCACGCGGGCTGGGTTTATTTCCCAGCCCACGAGGGCTGGGAAGCACCCAGCCCACGCAGGCTGGGTGTATCTGCCCAGCCCACGCGGGCTGGGTTTATTTCCCAGCCCACGTGTGCTGGGAAGCACCCAGCCCACGCGGGCTGGGTGTATATCTGCCCCAGCCCGCCTGGGCTGGGGATCCCCAGCCCATGCGGGCTGGGGTTCAATGGATATGGCCAGCCCATGGTGGGCTGGCCTGCTTCTGGCTAGCCCAGCTGGGCTAGCCTCACCTGGGCAGAGCCTGGGTGCAACCCAGATCTGTTCTGGTGCACCCAGATCATCAATTCAGCCCCATTTCAGTCTGCACACAATTTCAGCCAGCAATCTTTTGCATTTTTTTGACATTTAGGGGTGTTTATTTCAATTTTGGACATCAAAATTTTCAACAAAATTTTACTAGCAATAATTACTAACAATTAGTAATTACCTTAATGAAGCAAAGTATCAAATGGTTTGAGTGCACAATATCAAGCAAGCCAAACTCCTCAACTCCAAAGCAAAGATCAAGAGGCTTCAAAGGACCCAAAATCAACAAAAAAACAAAATAATGATTACTACAAGATGGTAGAGATAAATAGGGATTAAGATGGATTAGAGAATAGGGGAGACTGCATTACCTTTCAAAGATTAAACTAGTTTAATTATGAAGAGAAGGAGATAGAGCTTCTAAAGGGAGGCCATTAATTATGTTTAGATCTAGGTTTAGGAATTTATGAAGAGGAGGGTTAGGGTTTATGGGAGGGGTTTGAGATATTAAATAGGAGTGGGTTGGTTAATGGGTCATGGTAAGAGGTTTTAAAACCCATTAGGACTTAGTTTATTTTTCCTAAGGTTATCATGTGAACAAAATCTAAGTAGCATCCTAGTTTTAATTAAAACCATATAATTGCTCATTTGGCCCATTAACCTATAATCACAAAAAAAAATTCCTCATTTCAACCCAAAAATATTTTAATTTGCGAACCAATTGCAAATTTAAATTCCCAAAAATTTGTTTAGCTCCCTTTTTAACTTAAAATCATAATTTTAATTCATTATTCGGTAATTGCAATCTCAGGGTTGTTACAAAAGGAAAATCACACAAAATAATCTCGACATCTTTACACAATAAACTGATTGTTGCGGATCCACCAACCGGATTCGCAATTCTCAAAGAAGTCATTAAACACAAAACATCCAATGAAAAAGTATCAACAAGTTCTTTTGATATAAAAGAATGGGACACACCCGTATCAAAAAGAACTTGAATAGGATGATCACGAAATAAAATAATTCTATCCAGAATAGAATGAGAAATACCTTGGCCACGAGATGTGTTGCCAGGGGCTTGAGCAACATTTAACTTTTCCTCCTTTTTGCCTTGAAGTTTGGGGCATGAAGATATAACATGACCGGGAACTTTGCAGTAGCGACAAGAGAGAGACTTTGGGCACTTGTTCGCATAATGGTCCTTCGAACCACAATTATAGCATTCCCCACGGCCAAAGGAAGAAGTCTTTGCCACGGAGGTTGCTTGCTTCCCTTTCTTATTGGGATAAGGTCCTTTGAATATATTTGGCCTCTTCTTGTTGTTGAAGTTTGGTTTGGAATCCACCACTTTAACTTCATTCTCCCTATCCGCCTCTTCAAGACGAAGAGCGATATCAACGAGTTGGTCGAAAGAAACTTCTAATTTTAGAAGCATCGGCTTCTTGAGACTTTTGTTTAAGCCATAGACGAACCTATGGTTCTTCTTTAAAGGGGTGTTGATGTATTCAACCCCATATTTGGAAAGCGACTCAAAAGAAGCAACGTAGTCCGTCACGGAAGAATCGCCTTGAACAAGGTCAACGAAACGACGAGCCATCGTCACTTTCTAAGCTTCTGGCACGAATTTTAATTCGAAGCGTTCTTGGAATTGCTCCCAGGTGAGATCCGTTTCATTAATCTCAGAAATAAGAAACTCGTACCAGTCCAATGCTCTTTCTCGGAGCATACTAGAGGCCACCTAAACTCGGTGAAGGTCAACAAGATTCATGCGAGAAAAGATTCGATCGCATGACCTTAGCCAAGCTTGTACTTCAATAATAGTTTCGGAACCTCTGAATGGCTCCCCACCAAATTAGTGTAATCGCTGCACAAGCGTGCAAATCCCGACTTTGGGTGAGTAGGTTCCGGGTTAGCTCCAGCTGCTTGAGCATTCGTCACTAAATCAAGAAGCTGTTGAGCAGTCATAAAAACTCCATCTTGGGGTGGAGTGCTGGACGGTGCGGCTCTGGGGCGGCCTGGCCTAGACATTTTTCTCCCTTTAGAAAGAAAGAAGAAGAAGAAAAAGGTTATTCACCAAATTGGATATCAAGAAATCTTGATAGACAAAACAAGGAATCATAAAAGAAGATAGGATAAGACGGTACGTAGACCCGAATAAAATCCTAAAGCACGACTCCTAAGATGGACTTAGGACGATGATCCTTGATATAATATTCCATATTGTTCCGAAGTTTGGCTCTGATACCAAGCTGTGGCGCACCACCTCTATACCCGCACTAGACAAGAACACTACGAAGTAATGCTGTCAACTAGCACGGAGAATAAGGCTGTTGAGGAGCGACCATCCGTGTAATTGCTTTGTGCGAGCATCGATGTGTCAGATAGTATAACAATCCGATATGCCGACACAAACTCAAAGATATCACACGGTGGCTATAATATCTTCGGAAACAAATATAGAAATAAACATAACATAAATCAGTCACAGACAATTCATATCACAAAGGCGGAAATAGTTATGAATATTACACTAGGAAGTGTACATCAGAGTAGTGGTCTAAAAAGATCCACAATATCACAAAAGAATAGTTACATGAACTACACAAAAGAATAAGTATACATTATGGAGTCTATATCTCGAATGTATACACCAAAATAAACTACTAATCTAAGTAGCAAGCCAAAAGTCAGAGAAATCATTCCCAAGAGAGAGGTCAAGCAGAAGCACCTGTAACATCTCGGTCTGACCCGAGTATTATTTAATAAGAAAATAATAAACGGATCAGTCTAACTATAAATATCAGATGAAACGATATAGAATAAGAGATATGACTAAACACATAATAATCACAATGCCAAGCTGTGATATATATATATATATACTTAGTTGATAATCATCAAGAGATTAATCAATGCCACCAAATCTACACAAGAATCAAAGAAACGTCATACTCCTTATTTCGTTCACCAAACCATAAATATTGACGATAATATCAATATCAATCACAAAAGTCAATGACACACAAATTCTAGAAGACTACACAAGAAATCCAGAAATCACTAAAGTCAATGACACACAAATTCACCAATGCACAAATATCGATAAGGCTTATCAATAGAAATCAAGAAAATTGGTGAAGCACAAATTCTAGAAATCATCTCAAGAAATCCAGAAATCACAAAGGGGGGGAGGCCTATCACAAACGGGAGCATAAAGCCCACCAACACGTGTATCACAAACGGAATGCTAATTCCATGGTTGCTAACCATCACAAATTGAGCTGAAGCTCCACAAACGGCCCGAAGACCATGGGTTGCTACCCCACCAAATTGAGTCGAAACTCCACAAAACGGGGTTTAGTCTCCCTCGCAGACAAAGAGACATCGCACATTGCTAGTCTAAATCACAAAGATGATCGTCATGATCAACGAGAAGTGTCAATTACACTAAGCTAGTAAATATATGAGTTTAGCTTCATGTCCCATAACCACTTGCTTAACTTAAATATTTACGAACAAACTGTAGGTTTCCACTAGAAAATTGTCACAAGAGATTCAATCGAACAAGTCCAAGAATTAACCAACAAAGTGAACGCAAGCGTTTCATACCACTTGTTTTACTAAGTCGTTTAATTAGATTTCTCATACGAGTGAGGTAAAGGTTTGTATATACTAATAGATTGGAAAACGGTTTTATAAACGAATTTGGTATTAAAATAGTATTGAAATCGTTTAAGGAAAGAGTTTTGATATTTACTACTAGTATAGAAAACCTTTATATTTTTGAAGTGACAAATCACAAACATGATTGTAGAAACAATCAATCACAAAATTCACATTCAAAGACGTGAATGAAAATCCAAAGAAATCGATAATGTATCCATCGAAATGGATATTCAAAAATCCCCAAAAAAAAGGAGTCATCAAAGTCATAATAATTGATAACAATAAATAGGAAACTACATGAATCGATTTAAGTTGGAATTTCAAGCAACAAGGTGAAGTAGGTAAAAATCGTCAGGTCGGTCGGCCGACAGCAGGGCTCGGTCGACCGAACCTTGATATGAAAAACCTCTCGGGCATTAGGTCGGTCGACCGAACCAGGGGGGTCGGTCGGCCGAACCAGAAACAGAGGCACTTATACTAGCAGGTCGGTCGACCGAACCAGGAGGGTCGGTCGGCCGAACCTGTTTCCAGCCTCTTCCCTGCCTATTACAAATGAGGTTCAATCTTGACCAAATTGCATTCTCTCGAGCAACGGCGCTAAGGGATTACGCAAATCGACTACCTGGCCCTATAAGCTCCTTGATGCATCACCAAAAACATGTTCAAACATCCAAGTTTGGATTTTTAACGAATTGAACTCAAAACACTAAAAATTGGAATATTCACCAAATCAATCCAAACCGAAAGCAAATGCACACGAATAAGTGTTAGGAATTCATACCTAACAATCGGAGATAATTATAAGCATAGATGTGAGATTAAAAATCTCACCTTTTTACAAAATCGAACAAGAAGAAGCTTGAAAGCAAATGGAGAATCAACCTCTCTTCAACACAACCCAAATGAGCTTGAATCTAAGCTCAAAACAAGAACATTCCCAAAATTAGGTTTAGGAATTTCTGAAATTGGTAAGAGAATAAGTTGGAGAAGAAGGAGAGAAGCTTACCAATGGGTTCTTCTTGAGTTTGGAGCTAGGAATTTGAAGTTGCAAAAGGAACTAGGGTTTGGGAGTTTTAATTTCCAATCTCTCCCACCATTAATGCTATAAAAACTAAAAAGAGAAAGAAGTGAGGGAGAATGGGGAGGAGGGGTTCAGTTTTTAAATATAAGTTGGCTAATGGCTATACCCAAACTCAAACCCAAAGTGAAGAGTAACAAAAATCAACTTTCTCCAAACATATCGAAGCTTATACTCAAAAAGGTCGCAAACGGCATTTTAAACTCAATGGGAGTGGTCCCGAGTCCTAATTCGACCGTATGCAAAAAGTAGCTTTTCGGACTAAAATCCGACTAACGATAAAATATTTAAATAAAATATTTAAATATAAAATCGATAAATATGCGGGTTGTTACACGCATGGAGTGGGCTTAGTGGGTTCAAGGAAGAGGTCATAAGGCATCGGCTGGTGGAGGCTCAGACAATGGTCTCGATTGCACATGTGGGGCGGATGTAGGTCTGAGGCAATGATGGAGGAAACGGTCGGGTGGAGCTAGCTGTTAGGTGGAGGAGGGCAGTGGAGTTCTAAGCATGGAGAGGGAAGGAAGAGTTCGGCAAAGAGAGGACGTGAAGGGGGTTAATGAAATCTGGAACCTAAGTGGATATTGCATTATCTTTTTTTTCTTATATTGTTTGTTGAAGGAGAAAGAACAAACAAGAGGGGGAAATATGAACCAGATATTAAAATGGAAGTGGGCAACCAAAAGTCCAACGTGAATACCAAGAAACAATTAATTTTAGTGGCTGACATCTTTGCACGTTGGTAAATGAATAGACAAAGGAAACGAAAGAACTCAGAAATGAAGGGACTCAAAAACGGGTACCGATATAATTAACCGCTTTGTGGTTTCTACCACGTATCGGACACTGAAACGCACCAATGAATATACTACGGAGATTAGCACAATGAGACGATCAAAACGGTACACAGATATCAGTGGTACGATCATCTTATCAAAAGTCGATAGTCGGTACCAAAATACTGCTAAAACGTCGGAATTAAGATAAACAGAGCAATATTTGTCCAAATTGACGAAACGAAATATGACGTCTCACTCAGAAGATCAATGACAAATTTATTATATAAAAATATTTAGGTTTTGAAAACAATTTATATCATCAAATATAACTGATTTAAATTGAATAAAATTACGCAAGAAAATAACTTCCATATTATCAGGTGAAAATTTACCATTTGCTATATTTAGTTAGGCATATTCCAAATGTCAAATTTTTTTAATTTCAAAATTTTATTATTTCAAATTTCACCAAAACTCAGTTAATTTCGTAATTAAAAACCATTAAAAATTTACGGGTCGTTACACAAATTTAATCAAAAACTATACATACCAAAGTAAAAAAACCAAACCTGGGATTCTAGTACAAAAACATAGCCTTATCGCTGCCCGAATACCCTAGAAGAACCCCAGACCAAACCCCCTTCGTTTGGCCTTGTTTGATCAGAAAAGCTTATCAAAATGTACCCCACCGATGCACCTGTGGTGACCATTGGTGCAACTATGGTGGTCGGCTGAAGTAGACAGCCTTATATGTATGTATGTATGTATGTATGTATGTATGTATGTACGTACGTACGTACGTACGTACGTATGTATGTATGTATATACATATAGAGAGAGAGAGAAACATATACACTTTAGATTTTGTTTTGCTTGTTTCTTGCTCGTTTTTAATCATATTCTTTGTTTGTTTTTTCTAAATTTAGATTTAATTCACTACTACCATTCTGGTTTCATTTCATCAAAAAGTTTAAATAAAAATATTTTCAAAATTGGTGTACAAATAAGTGTTTTCAAACTAGTTTTCAAAAAATAGAAATATAGCCTTTTCCCATATAGACCTTCAAAATACGTTTAAAAAATCATTATAAATTCAAAATCAAATCATAGAAAGACATGATATATTAAACTACAATTTATAAATATTTTTATATAATATATATACACATGTATATGTATATTATATATTTATTTCAATATAATCCATTACATTGCTCAAAATATTGTTTAGTTTTCATTTCTTACTAAATGAATCGTATCTCTTATAACATATATATTATATGTATGTATCTCAACTTTAGAAACCATTTTCATACCATTTTGGTGTGATTTTATATCCCAAATCATTTTTACATAAAACCTAGCCGATTTTCATATATTAAGAAATTGCATCTTTTTAAATTCACAAAAATTAAATAAAATTCCCCCATTTCATCTCAAAATTGATTAAGATGAATTAAATCCTATTTTATGTTTAATTTCAGGTAATCTCGACCAGGGTTATTACTGACTCCCCCTATAAAGATTGCGTCCCCATAATTTTCTTTAAGGGAAAAATCAATAACCAACTATGGATGATGCATCTATTCGAAAGAAATAAGCTACGATAAAGAGATAATTTATACAAGAATATCAAGTGCAACGAGGATTCTATGCCCAAGAATAGAATCAGAATTTGTAAAGTGTGTCCAAATCTGAAACACATAAAGAGCACCACAAATGCCAGAGAACTCTATTAGTAAAGAAACTCGATAATTAACAAGGCCACCATGCTCGATGGTTAGGTAGAGTCCTACATATCAAAGAGCCATCACGAATAGAACCAGGACATAGGATTAATTTCTTTCCCAAACTCAAGCTAATAAGAGAGTGACCGATATGGCCTCTTAAATAAAGTCTTGAAAGGATCCATGTTGATAACAGATTGGAAACTAACAATAATAGGAAAATTCAATTAAGGCAGATGCGATTCTCCTAGCGCTACCGAAGTCAAGAATATAATTGTAGGGTAGATTTCTAAGATTTTATCTATATTCAAACCACTAGGATTTCTGTATTTAATTATAAGATATGATTTTGTTGATTATTTATTTGAGATAAACTATAATTATTGGTTTGAATTCTCAAAATTTCTATAATCCTTTACTTCCAAAAAATTTCGCAGTTACCTCATTCTTAGATTGCACTATGGATTACTTTTATTACTTGTTTAAAATGATTTAAAATTTATAAATTACAACCTTAGCAAATCCATTAAAGGTTCAAACCCAAAAGAGGTCCTTAGTTGTGAATTTCCAAGCCAGTTTTAATCTAAATTTTTTACATCTCAATTTATTAATAATATTTTCTCTATCAAAATACTTATCATTTTTAGTATTCTAAGACACTTGCTTAATTAATCATATTCAAAAGTTATGGATTAATTCTAGGATTTCTCCTTGATATGACTTATAGATCCATAATATAAATTTACCTTATCACAAAATCTTTTCCCATGGGTTTTAATTTTAAAATTTACAAAAACCTCATTTACGACTTATATTATTTCAACAAAGCTTATATTGGGTAATAACACAAAATATTAATCTAGTCTTATTTCTTATCCTTGGCTTTTCACCATTTAAAATTAGGAAAAAAATATTTTCCAATCGTTGATTATTTCTAATTTGAAATAAAGCCTTTTCTAAGTGCAATTTTGAAACTTTAGGCACTACTTAATTTAATATTGAATTAATATGCACACACAACATTTGTGTTTATCTCACAAATTATTATTAAGTCTCTGACCCCTATCAAATTGCATTTAATTAAACTCTTAATTGTTTAAGCTCCAATAGTTATTTTCCTTAAAAACAAGTTTGAATAGTGAGTCGATGTATATAACATATGGTCCACAAAGCATTACCAAAAACTTCTTTTAATACCAGTATTAGTAAATACCCAAAAGAGGACTCATAAAGTTATTTCTACAAATTTTTATTTCAAATACAATTAGAGATGGCATCTTAAACTCACATATTATTTAACCTAATCTTACTCATTCAGAATTTGTTTCCAATTAATTTTAAACAGAAGAATCATGCTTCTATTAGGCTTTTGCTGATTTGGCTATTTAATGATTTACACTTATGTGTTTGTATTTATATTATAATCATCTTTAAAAGCCTATCCAAAGCATACCTCCTAAGGATCTATAGGCCTTCGGCCGAACACCAAAAGGATCTAAAGTGGCAAATACTATCACTTTTAGTAATAACTATAACTTAACCAAAACGTCCTATACCACTTGGTGAAATTCGAATATTTACTAGAAGCTGGTAAATCGCACTTGTTACGGATACCACTGGAAAACCTGAACTATATTCCCTTAAGGATCTATTAGTCCCACCGAACACCGAAAGAGAATACATTCCTAAAGTGTAAAATACTTTATAATAGCAATTACAAGAATTTAATCAAGGCATCCCATACTACCCGGTGAAAATCGAGTATTCATTAATGGGCTAGTAAGTTCCACTCAAACATTTTATTTAATATGTTATACTATACTCGATGAAGCATTACTTGATAGCATTTAAACCAATTGGTAACACTAAAACATTTTCCTTATAAGATTATAATTTAAAAATCCAATAATATACTCATTCCTATAGAAAACGATTTCTTATATTATTTATCTTTATTGATATTTCAATTCTTTCTATATTATAGAAATACCCTTATATTTCCAAAAACTTAATCTATAACTGTAACTATATACCTTTGTATGCATATCCAAATATTAGTTAATTTTAAACCACATTAGCTATAAATGTTTATATTCCTTCCTGAATTAACATATTTCTTAAAATATGATTTTCCAAAACACTTATTTAAATAAAAGTGTATGTCCAATTATCTCATTTGAATATTTAGGAAATTCTGTCAAGCACGTTGGTTAAACGTCCTTGACCAGAATCCTTAAAGCGCCCAATGGGCAATTTAGCATTCATAAAAATATATATTTCAAAATGCTTCTTTAAAATGAAGAATACTTATATCTTTATAAACTCCAGTTTTTACATATGATAACAAGTTTATAATTATCACCATTAACCACCATATAGAAAATATCATAGGTTGGTGTTTCCTAATATGCAACGATTTGATTAAAACAATTTTTAATCAAATTTATCGCCAATTAATTAACTATAACTGGAAGATTTGATCCTTGTTATTTTTATACCCAAGAAATTCAATTTCTCCTACAAGGATTTCCAGTACGAAGATACCTCAAGATTCAATTATTGCTCTTCAATTATGATTCTAGTTATTAAGGAATATTTCTTAATTTAATTCAAATTATCATTAGGAATCTTATGCAACCATACATTCTATCAACTAATCAAATCAATTAAAATTTACAGGATAATATGCCCAGTAGAACCATCCATCTACTTTTGCTACATAACTCCGATCATAAAAAGATCGACCATAAATTTCATGATTTTCTAGATGAATAAAGTACTACGTTTCAACTGGGCTTGCGTGATTGCCTAATACTAGAACAACTGACCCTGCCGCCAGCCAACTACACTTCCAAAATGGATATGATTGGATCAATGTTAAGAATTACATGATTCGATACTAGGAACATCAAAGAGTGGAAACAAATGGAAACATTCCCAGAATCTCAAAAGATACTTTCTTATTCTAAAGGGAATGATTCCTACTATCTACTCCAATAACGAAATGACTCGCAAACCCACACAATTCGAGCCGACAATAAACCACACATGTCCAATTCTAATTGAACGAAAGGATGGATAGTTATGGAAAAGAAAGAAGAAAGAAGAAGAGAAAAGAAGAAGAAGAAGAAGAAGAAGAAGAGAGAAAGAAACTAAAACAATACAGAATCTCACAATCGCAGCGGAACAACATATAATATAATAACAATGAACTTTACAAAAGAGAAACTTTCATATGCATACATCCATCAGAGTACAGCAACAAATCACTAATCATCAACTTGGACAACTATAATATCATGTCCTCACAGATTCTAATAATTTAAACAATGTAGTAGAAAATAAACATATACATGAATATGACCTAAAGACCTTTAGCTCGTTTGCTAAAGCTCCAAAGCATCCAAATCTAAATCTGTAAATATGTGCGGTCTAACCCGAGCATGAAACGGAAGAACACCAGAATCAATCTCGTAAAACAGTGTGAGAAAACACATCTCAACTGAAATTTTAGTTATAAAAATTTTTCTTTATCAAAACAAAGGTATCTCACCACACTGCATATAAACACGGATGGGTTATTACCTTACGATAACCAAAACATTTCATGTCAAATCATGTTATATTATACTAGTGTCTAGTATACAAATAATATTAAAATTGCCGAATTGTTACATTGGTTAAATTTGACGGTGTAATATGTTTACAAACAAAATAGAAGCCACTTATTGGAGAATGGATTTGCATCCAATGGAAGGTAAGGACTACCTTCCATACAATACATCTCTAGAGGAATGTACTGAGCATACATAAACAAACCTCTGCATCTAGCAAGATCGGTCTATCCTTGTTTTGCACTCATACATGGCTTGGATAGAAACCGAATATGTCATCACCCCGGTCATTACTGACCTATCCGAGATGTCTCATAGCATACACCACATACCCGAAAAATAAAGGTTTGTCTAGAAAGGTGATGATCATACCCTAATGGTTGTGAACCATATAGCCTTACGGTGTACCCTGTTTTAGCCATTATCGGGTGATGAGGCTTAAGGCGACGTATACCTTTCACATAGCACATTCCACTTTGAATTCCATATTGCCATTCCCACAATCGCACAACCGATTTCTACAAACGTATAACTCCTGAGCTCGTACTTCTTAGGACAGACTGTTAAGCTAAGAGAAATTTCCTTCTCTGCCACCAAACAGATGATACATTCATAGAGATCAATTTATGTAATTAGAAATGCAACATTATACATTCGTCTATACAATGTTTCCAAGAACAAGACAAACCGAAGAAACTCTCCAACCACATCCTATCAGGAATTTACCCTAGGATTAATAGAGAGAAGTCCTTGCATATCATAGAGTTTCATAACGAAGTCCTAATGCCACCACAATATGCATCGCGTATCAAGTGGCAAGTAGCCCTGCATCATAAAGATTTCCATCTTAAAAAATCATCATCATAAACCTGCACTTGCGAACACATACATTGGTCCGAAGTGGTTCTCGGATTAATCCGACCCTGGTCTCTCCGGACCAACAACAACAAAGAGGCCCTCAACCTCGTATAGAAACCAAGTCTCATAGATTTATAACATTTCCAACTCTCAACTTGCTATTCTTCGGCCAAGAAGGAAGCCTGGTAGATTGGAGTAACATAGTCACTCCGTAATACTCGAATCAACATTCTTAATCCAAATGATAATCAGGACAACTCGGTCGACTTCGTGCTGAGTGCAAGATTAATCAGTTCCCAAATCAAGTCAAGGAACCAAAAATGGCCAAATTTGATAGTCGTTTGCTTAACTATCAAAGCAGCAATCTAGCACATAATTAGTCACTCGACCCATTTAATTAATCTTTTAATAATTATATCAATTTCCAAATAATTAATTCAAATTATCTTTTACAAAGATATATCCACATAACCATTTCAATCCTTTGATATTAGAATACATTTCCATATACTTATATCAACAGTATAAGTATATTTAATAACATTACCATTTTGGAGACACACAGAATAGATTTCTATAACCGTACAACTCCCGAGTTCATACACCTCAGAATGGATGTTAAATACAAGAAGTAATGCTTCCTATACCACCAAGCCTTTAGTACGATCATAATAACAAATTCTTGTATTTCACAATGGAAGGTCAAAACACAATTTATTGGGTCAAAACGAATGTTGCGTAAAACATCGTTACGATAACCCAAAAACACTAGTATAGGAATTTGATTAATTATATGTATAAAATCCTATATACTATATAAAACATTTCCGTTCGGAAATCATTTACTATAACAACAGCATTATAGTCCATGCCTTTCATACTTCCCCAGAAACATCTATTACAACAATAAATGTTCAAACCTATATTTTTGATACTTATCACATTTTAAATCATTTTTCAAACTATTAAATTCCATTTTCGAATTATTATTTTCCAAAACATTACTTTAAAAGGATAAATCCTTTTAAAACTATTAACTCCATCAAAATATTACTTTCAAACATTCGTTTAAAACATTATTTAACTCTTAAAAACTTGATTGTATTTCCTTTACATAAAAATCCATATTTAAATCTCAACATAAACCATTTTAAAATTCATAAAACTACGTTTATAAGTCTCCTTTCGATTATATAAAACTTCTATTTTATAAAATCTCTTTATTTATAAAACTCTATTTATAAATCATTCTTTTATAAAAACACATTTTACTATCAAAATCCACTTATAAATCCATTTCTTCACAATCAAATGTACTTATAAAATCCATTCATGAATCCATTTACCAAATATATTTCAAAACCATTTACAAAATATTTATAAATTCCGATTATAAATCTATTTATTTATTTATAAAAACTCAATTTTATTAACCCTTTATATAAATTATTAAAAAATCCCTATTCAAAGTATTTCTCAAAACTATACTTTCATAACATCAAAAATCATACTTTTTATTTGTTTAAAAATAAATTCATACCCTCTAATAATTTAAAAATTATAGTATGAATTTAAAAATAAATTCATACCCTTTAATAAATCCTTCCAATCCAACTCTGTATGGTAGATTTCGCTGTTACGATCGCAAAGCAACGGTCGTGCTCAAAATCGATCTCGTACGGAAGAATTATGAAATTATGAACATACATATTTAGTAAATAAAATTAACTTAAATAAATTAAATTTTAAATTAAACCTTATTTCCTCTTTCCTCTTCTCGTTTCCAGGTGATGCGTTCTTTTCTCTTTTTTTGTTAAATGTCAATCACGATCCACGAATTGCCGCAGTCGGCCAAGCTCATGCGCCTCGTCTACACTACCGCTCCCTTCGCCTGCCGCCACGCACCTCGCCGCCTTGCCACATGCATCCTATTTCAAAAAATGAACCCACCAACTTCATGAACGCGGCCCCTTTTGTAGGATCGTTTTCAACCTAGAGGGGGGTGAATAGAGTGATACTAAAAGTTAATGTGGAAATAAAAATAAAAAGATAAAGTAATGCAATAGAGATCACACACAGTTTTACCCAGCTTTGGCAATAACCTGCCTACGTGCTGCCCCTAAGGTTTCTACTAGAAAGTAAGTAATCTGACGCTTGCAAAAACACGTAAACTCGTGACACCCGCTAACTATATTAACCTAACTCTAAGCTCAAAACCCTGCTAAATTTTCCGAACTACGCCACGTAGTTCGTAACCTAGTTAAAACTAGAGTTTGACTCAATAAATAACAAAAGAACTAAAAGTAAATACAAAACCCTAATATAAATTAAGCCCAATATAAAAATGAAACCAGCCCACAAAATAATTAAAATGAAGACATCTCCCTTTATTTTAGTTTGTGAAAAACTTCAGCCGATTTTCTCTTTCACTTTTTGATTTAGGGTTTTGCTTGAGATGAAGTCGCCGCTTGGATTAAAAGTTCAAATTTATTTCTGGTATGCTTTCGTTCCTCAATTCTCTTCGATGCTTCTTTAATCAGCGTAATTCGCTTGCTGGCTGCTTCAGTATCGAGTTTGAATGGTTGTTGCTTTTAATTAGTATGTGATTTTGCCCCTTTTCGATTTTAATTATGCTCGACTTTATTATTTGTTTATTTTCTTGAGTTAAACTCAATGCCTGTCAATGATGAAATTTGGTTCAATTTATAAGGATCAAAACCTTATTTTATCATTCGTATATTTTGGTATGGATTTGTCTATTTCTTTGCTTGTCCATACGATTCTCGATTTAATGCTTGTGTTGAATTCTGACTTGTTTAGTGTATACACACTACTCCATGAATTCGAATTTGCTCCGTTTTTTTGCTACGACCTATTCATTGTTTTGCCGACTTGTTCATTTATTGAATTCTTCTGTGACATTATTTGAACTGCTTCTAATAATTGTTGAACACCTCAAATAGTGTTTTGTTTGACCATTTCTTTTTGAAACGTGGCCTACGGCTTTGTTCGAACTACTTTGTTACTATGCTTTTGATCATGTTCCTCGGTATAACTTATAGCTGCTTCACTGTATTCTTTGTTGTATATGTACATACATGGTGCACTTGAAACTGAACTTTTTATTCCTTTTGCTTGGACATTCTACTGGATTGATTTGGTTGAACTCAAACTCCATGCTTTCCTTAATGTCTCCTCTGTTACTTTAGTCTAGTTCCATTTGTTGTACATGTTGAATGCTTGCATATCCATATGTATTGATCTATACTGGACCCTGTACTTTGGTTAAATATGTATATGTCTGGTGCACCACTATTGCTCTATCCATATGAGCATATTCATTGCTATATTCAACTGACCATACGCATCTGTTTTGTTCGAGTCTAGTTGCACGTGAATTACTTTTGCATCCATTAACCTGGTGGTCTGGTTCCATATATACTTTGGTTGCATTTGGTGGTTTGTTCATTTCTGTGTTGAGTTATTTGCAGTCTTGAGTTTGCACTATTGCATAATTATTGTGGTCTTCATGTATATACATAAATGTATGTATATATGTGTGTGCTTCATTTTGCCTTTGTACATTTGGAGTTTGGTTCCATTTGAAGTCTTCATGTGTGTTTATGCTCCATTGAGTTCACCACTGTTTGATTTTGTGTTCACTTCATTCTTTTGCATGAATGCATGTTGTATGGCTGTTGAGTCTGGTTGCACTTCATATTGTTTGGTGCGTTGTGCTGGTTTGAGTACTTTTGGTTGAGGCTGTCCTTATGCACTTGTTACTATAGTCTGGGTTCATTGATGACCTTCTTGCTTTGTTGCACATATGCACTTTGATTTTGTTGCTCCTGACCATGTCTTGTTAGTCTTGCATTTGCTTCGAGCCCCTATGCACTTCATGTTTTCACGCTTCAATGTTTACTACTATTGATGCACTGACTATTGCTTGTGTAGTTCCTGCTTTTTGGTTTCATTAGCATGTTTGGTATGTTCTTGTTGCACTAGCTTGTTGAGTTGCCGGATCCAAGTTTTCTTGCATGTTGGCTTATATTTGTTGCATTTGAGTTGGATCCAGCATGGACTTGGGTTTGACCTTGTGCTCACATGTCCCTGCAATTTTAACAAGCAAGTGTGTATCGGTGTGCACGACCTTATGGCATGTACAGCGGTACATTGTGCATATCACAAGTTGTTCGTGTAAGATGAGTTAACAAAAATGATGACGAACAACCTAAATAACTGAGAAAAACAATATTTTCAAACACACACTTCATTATGCACTACAAAATATTTCTTTTTCAATTTTACTGTGTTAGTATTTACTTTGTAAATAGTTCAGATACTGGATACAGGCTGGAACAAAGTTGAAGATCAAAATATGAATGTTGAGTGAATTATGTAGTGAGGTGAAAACATGTTTGAAAAATTGTATAGTGAAAATTGTGTTGTAATTGAAACTTGTGTTCGAAATGTAGTGAGAGCTTAAATTTGTACTGTTTGAATTTGTAATAAAATATTTGTTTGAATAAAATATTTGTTTAAATATGAATTCTGAGTTATTTATTTTATTAAACAGATATTTATTTAATTATGTGAAAAATTAAAATAGTACAACAAATAAATTTGAAAGAATATATATATATATATATATATATATATATATATATATATATATATATATGTTTATTATCATCAAACAAAAATCATACATTAGTATATTCTACAATCTCCTACTTTTGATGATAACAAACATATATTAAGATTTTGACTTTATTAAATGTATTTGATTTTGATGAATTCTATTAGCTCCCCCTATTTGAATACTCACCCTACAACAAAGCTCTCACTTCACATATGCATGAAAAATATGCAAATAAAATAAAAAAATGCAATGAGCATAGATGAGAATATGCTATGCAAATAAAAAATATGGTTATTTTCCAAAATCTTAACTTCTCTCTCCCCACTTTATTATCATCAAAAGAGGATTAAAGTGATGGACATTAATACAACATTAATACCTAATCGAGTATAAATATTAAATTTCAACAAAAAATCAAACAAAAATCATAAATACTCTGTTTGGTACATACTCCATTTTAGAGTGATAGGGGTGATGTCGGTAAAAAAAATCATATAGTCTTGTCCATTTATGGTATATTTATGACAAGAATTTAAATACTTACTAACCATGCATAGCCGTTAGTACTTTAAATGAGATTAGTAGTATTCCCAATTTTTGTTAAAAAATGAATTTCAAGCATCTTCTAACCAAGCATAACCGTGAGGACTTTTAAATGAGGTTAGAATCAACTCAGCTATTTCAACAAATTTTGATATGTGTTCCATACATGCATAATTGTGAGGACTTTTAAATGAGCATGAAAGCACATAATCAAAGATTCCAAGTAGTTCACCCATGCATAACCATGAGGACTTTTAAATTAGACTGAGTACTTTCGGATTATTTTATTGCTAATTAATTAAAAAACGAATAATTTCCTGTCTAAATACCACATTTTTGACATACTATATTGGATTTTGATGAGTGATTGATGTAGAAATATGATAGGAATAGAGATGGTCGTAGAAATTTTACCAACCAAACTTATTACAAATTTTTTAAAGAAATTTACTAAATATATCATCTCAATTCATAATGTATGATTAATATCAACACTCATCACTTTTTTCAGTCACTATTTATCTTTTTGATAATCAATAGGGAATCGGATTATTTAACATAAACATTTAGGATCAAATCCAAAAATATAAAATCAAATTTCTAAAATGCCTAAACTGAGACGAAGTAGGCAAAAAAACATTTTTTGTAAGGGTTTTGTAAAAATGTCTACCAATTGAAAATCAATTGAAATGAAATTTATGCAGATATTTTCTTTGGAAATGTGATCGAATGTCCCAACATAAAACATGCTCCACTAGTACTTTTCCTATCAATTAGGCTACCAACATAATCTACATCTGAATACTTTTTTTAACTCAAAGTTATCATTAGTTGGATACCATAGACCAAACCGTGGGGTGTTCAACAAATTCCTTTCCTCATACTTGACA
This sequence comes from Allium cepa, assembly GCA_030765085.1. Classification (NCBI taxonomy): domain Eukaryota; kingdom Viridiplantae; phylum Streptophyta; class Magnoliopsida; order Asparagales; family Amaryllidaceae; genus Allium; species Allium cepa. The sequence continues at coordinate 939,195,081 of CM060935.1, forward strand.
ATAATGTTTCTGTTGATGATTGGTCAACAATTTTTCACAAATCAGTATCGAAAATAACATTGGTGTGCATTTTCAACATATAATACATCGTTTAAGGAAAATGTACTGTTACTTATTTTACCATTAAGGATAATATTACATTTATCGTTGTTTCTCATTGTGACTCTGCCACCTTTGTACTTCTCTAGGCTAAGGAACTTTGATTTGTCGCCTGTTATGTGCCTAGAATAGCTAGAATCCAGGACCACTCTTGCTGTTCCTTATCCTGCCAACAAACATACACGAGGAAAAAAATTTGTGACCTTTTTGTTTTTATAGGTCCATGATTGTTAGTGACAGAAAATTTTGAAAAACAAATTTGCAGAGAACCAAAACATTTTATGTTTGTTCCTTTTGGCATCTAGATTTGTTTGGCTTTAAGGGACTTTACATTCGTGCCTTTAGGAACCAAAATTGGAATGGTTTTCATGTGTTTGGGTCTATACCAGCAATTGTTGTGATTGTGTCCAATTTTTCTACAAATCATTCACTTGGAATTGACATGATTACTTCTACCTTTTTCAGATTGGGTATACTCAAGTCCTTGTCTAATAGTGTTAATAATTTATTTCCTTAATAGCATATCTAGTGATCTTTCTCCTTTGGAGAATTTTCCTAAAGTTGTAGACAATTGTTGGACTTGTGACTTGAGAGATTCATTTTCATTCAATAACAAAGTGTACTTTTTAACAGAATTTTCTCTCCTAGTATTTTCACTTTCTTTCAAAATCAAAATTTCATTTTCAAGCGATTTAATTTTAGTTTCTGATTTTTTTATTTCCTCTTCTAATGATAGACAGTTATCACACTTAGGGCTATTATTTCTATAGTTTTGAACCAATTGATCAAGCTGCTTATTTAATTCAAACAAACTATCTCTTTGTGATTCAATTTTAGCGTACTTCTCTCTGAGTCTTTCAAACCAGCCACTTGTGTCATGAAAATATATAAGTAATTGTGAGTGAGTAAGTTTTGATACCTCGCTTGGCTCGTCATCACCGCTGTCACTTATTTCTCCTAAAAAACATAGATTTGCTTTTTCACTCTCACTGCCAGTGCTTTTACCAACTTCATCACTTTCATCCCAAGTAGCTGCAAAACTTCTCCTTTTTGGTTTCTTTCCTTCGCTGAATTGATTTTGAGGACAATTTGGCTTGGTATGAATAGGTTTACTACAGTTAAGATAAATGATCTCCTGCTCTTTTGAGTTATTTAGAACTTTGACGATTCTGCTTTTCAGTTGTTGATTTGGGCTGGATTTTCATATTTCCGGTTACACATTTTGAATCTCTTTATTATCAATGCTAATCCAGCTGCTCCTTTATCATCACCATCATGTTCACATTCCATCGTTCCTGTGAGAGCTATTGATTTCTTGTTTCTCCTCCTTCACGTTCTTCCTTAAATTTGATTTCTAGCTCATGAGTGGTGAAATTTCTGATGAGTTCTTCAACTTTAACTTGTTTCTGATCCTTTGATTTTGGATAGCAATCTCATTTGCTTCAAAATTTCATGGAAGAATTCTAAGGATTTTTCAGACTACTACCAATTTTATGTATGGTCTTCCTAGAGATTTTGATTTGTATATTAGATTAGAAAGTCGTCCATACATTTCTTTGACACTTTCATCCTTTGCCATTGTGAAGTTCTCATACTCGCTACTAAGCATGGCAAGGCGAGATTCTTTAACTTGGGAGGTTCCTTTATGAGTCACTTCAAGCGTGTGCCAATTTTACTATGCAGTTAAACAATGTGAGACATGGTTAAATTCAATTTGATCTAATAAACAAATAATAGAATTCATAGCATTAGCATTAGTAGTTTGCAGTTTCTTCTCAAGATCTGTCCACTGATCCATAGGTTTTTCAACTTCTTGATTATCTACCATTACTATTGGTATACTATATCCGTTTCTACAATATTCCATGCATCTATGCTTTTTTGAAAAATTTCCAATCTAGTTTTCCAATATGCATATTCACCATTGAACATTGGTGGTCAAGCTATGGACCGACCTTCAGCAAAAGCATTATTAAAAGAAGCAGCTGAAAGGAAAAATCATTTTTTTTAACAAAAAATTGATTTCTGTTCCTAGCTATGATACCACTTGTAGGATCGTTTTCACCCTAGAAAGGGGGTGAATAGGGTGATACTAAAAGTTAATGTGAAAATAAAAATAAATACAGAAAGTAATGCAGTAGAGATCGAAGACAGTTTTACCCAGCTTTGGCCATAACCTACCTGCATGCTGCCCTCAAGGTTTCTACTAGAAATTAGGTAATCGGACACTTACAAAAACACGTAAACTCGCAACGTCCGCTAACATGATTAACCTAACTCTAAGCTCAAAACCCTACCACAACTCAGCCACTGAGTTGCGAATTCTCCAAATTACGCCACGTAGCTCGTAACCTGGTTAAAACTAGAGTTTGACTCAATTAATAAAAAAAGAACTAAAAGTAAATACAAAACCCTTATATAAATGAAGCGCAGTGCAAAAATGAAACCGGCCCACTAAATAGTTAAAATGAAAACGTCCCCCCTTATTTTAGTCTGTTATAAACTTCATCCAATTTCCTCTTTCACTTTTTGATTTAGGTTTTTGCTTGAGATGAAGCTGCCGCTTGGATTAGAAGTTCAAATTTGTTCTTGGTATGATTTCATTCCTTACTCTTCGATGCTTCTTCAGTCAGTGTAATTCACTTGCTGGCTAATTCACTGTCGAGTTCGAATGGTTGTTGCTTTTAATTGGTATGTGATTTTTCCCCTTTTCGATTTTAATTATGCTCGACTTTATGCTCTGTTTGTTTTCTTAAGCTCAAACACAATGCCTACCGATGATGAAATTCGGTTCAACTTGTAGGGATCAAAACCCTATTTTATCATTTGTATATTTTGGTTTGAATTCATCCATTTCTTTTCTTGGCCATACGATTCTCGATTTAATGATTGTGATGAATTCTATCTGGTGCACTGCCCTGGTCTAAGTACTTTAGGTTGAGGCTGTCCTTGTGCACTTGTTACTGTAGTCTGGGTTCATTTATGACATGCTTGCTTTGTTGCACATATGAACTTTGATTTTGTTGCTCCTGACCATGTCTTGCTAGTCTTGCATTTGATTTGAGCCCCTATGCACTTTATGTTTTCATGCTCCAATGTTCACTACTGCTGATGCACTGAACAGAGCTTTTGTAGTTCCTGCTTTTTGGTTTCATGAGCATGTCTGGTCTACTCTTATTGCACTAGCTTGTTAAGTTGCATGATCCAAGTCTGTTTTCATATTGGTTTGTATTTGTTGCACTTGAGTTGAATCCTGCCTGGACTTGGGTTTGACCTTGTGCTCACCTGTCCCTGCAGTTTTAACCAGCAAGTGTATATCGATGTGCACGACCTTATGGCATGTATAGTGATACAATGTGCATGTCACAAGTTGTTCGTATAAGATTAATTAACAAAAATGGCGACGAACAACGCAAATAACCAAGGAAAATAATATTTTCAAACATATACTTCATTTTGCACTGCCAAATATTTCTTTTTCAATTTTACTACGTCAATGTTTATTTTGCAGATAGTTCATATGTTGGATATAGGCTGGAGCAAAGTTAATGATCAAAATACGAGTATTGAGTGAATTATGTAGAGAGATGAAAACATATATGAAAATTTGTATAGTGAAAATTGTGTTGTAATTGAAACAAGTATTCGGAATATAGTGAGAGCTTAATTTTGTTCTATTTGAATTTGTAATAAAATATTTGTTTGAAAATGAATTCTGAGTTATATATTTTATTCAACAAATATTTATTTAATTATGTGGAAAAATAAAATAATACAATAAATACATTTAAACGAATATATATACATACATACATATATATGTTTATTATCATTAAACAAAAATCATATATTCTACATTTTTTCCCTCCCGCGGCGATCTACGTAGTATAGGTCTGCCTCGTCGAGCTCTCCAACTTTCTTGTTAAACATTTCGGCTAATTTCACTCCTAGGTCCCTGTGAATTGATGGTCATTAGATGTTTGGGAAATGGCGGCTAGAGCTTGATTTTAGGTTTAGATTGAAAACGAAGAAAGTTAATGCCCTTGTATAGAAAATTATAAGGCACTATTCACACTTTAAAATTTCGGACTCCAAACGAAGCGTGCTGCTAGGTGTTCTATATGTTACACCCCTATTTCGAATATAATGGAATATATATCAGTACCCAATTCCATCATATATAGAAGTTAACTTTTCAAAATAATATCATATTAATTTAAATTCCATTAATTAATTTACATGTTTCGAACTCGCACGACCAAACGATACATTAGAACACCACAAAATTCGACGGCATATAATAATTCATTATTACGGATTCAATGGAACTAGTTTCCTTGAAATTTGAGACAGTGCCCCAAAATGCTATTTTCACATGTTTATTAAAACGAATAATTCGAAAATTAGTTTAAATCAGTTTTAAATCCAATTTAAAAGTTTACTATCCTCCTTATAGTTTAAACAGAATTTAAATCACATTTCGAAATCATTTTTTATCTACATTAAATTCAAGATTCAATTATTTAAACCATTCCAATTATTCAATATATCCATTTAATTATCAAATAAATCACTATATTTGAAATATAAGTTATTTAACTTATGAAATTAACTTTTCAATATTTAAAATCATTTAAATATTTCAAATTCAAATAACCGAAATTCTGGGTCGTCACTTTCTTCTTCCCTAAAAGAATTTCATCCTCGAAATTGTCGAGGTAAGAAAAATTCCCCAAACCCGTTGACTTTTCAAAATATTAGTTGAAATGGATTATCAAATTCTTTTAAACCTTTTATCTTTTCGTAATCAATTAGTGGAATTTGTTATCACATTTTCTAATTCTTTAAATTCATAATTAGATTTCTAAAACCAACTAAAACCATTCCAAGTTATAAAACCAAAATCCAAATTTTAGTTTTCAAATTTTTTTCCAAAATTCCCAAAAAAAACTAACACCTTAAATTTACAGAAAATTTCGTCAGCGTCTCCTTTGCGCAGTTTGATCGAAATTTAATATATATATAATCACAAATATACATCTCATATACGGGGATGAGGCATCCCGTAGGAAAAAAATATAAAAATACGATATGTAATATGAGATGTGTACATTTTATTATATTAGCAAGCATATACAACAATATAATGTGAAAGCGAGCTCCAAATACGAAACATGCGCCATCTACGCCTACTAATCACTAAACAATCAATGAGAATAAGTATAGGAAAATTAATATCAATATATAACATATAATATACAATAATTACACGCAAACGTAGCAAATGTAGTAAGAGAAACCATCAAACTATTAAATATTCATCCAATTAATTCATAATCATATCGATTTTCATTTTCCAATGTCAATGTTTAATTTATAAAAGCCCGCACGATGTACATATATCATCCGTATGCAAAACAATACTTAATCACCCGCTCGATCACACAATTTCACTTCCAACTAAGTATCGTTCACACGACCTCTCTAGTTCGGACACAAATTCATTTCCTTGATTAGAAACCGTCATTCTTCTTTCATAGCCATATACTATGATAGAGAATATCAGAATCAATCTGTAACGACCCAACTTCCAAACTCCAGGAAGTCGCATCGTTAATAAGAAAGAAAGGGATAGAGAATAGAAAGAAAGAGAAGAAGAAAGAAACAACACATCAGAATCTAAACAGCGGAACGAATAAATTATATTAATAATATAAAATATTACATAGTTTACAACTACTATCAGAGTACACAGATATACAACACATACTAGACAGTTATAAACACCTGTCTAGTATTTACAACATAATACAATCCAGAGACAACACAGATCACACAGCGGAATACTATATAACTAACGCAGAAGCCTCCTGCTCCATTGCTCCTCCCATATTCGTCAAAGCTAATCTGAATCCCTTGGCTACTCATAAAAATTTGAGTAACCAAGAGTTTATGAAAAACAAAAATAAACTCCGGGTCAGACATGGGTCTGGTGTGAGTAACAGGTTAAAGTTGCTTAACTTTTGAAAAACCTTTTAAAAGAAAAGGTATCACGTAAGACTTCCCACACATAAACATGGAAAAGTTTTTACCTTACGCTAACCAAAACATTTGATAGGAAATCCAGTGATATTATAATAGTGTCTAGGGTTTTCAAGTAAATAAGAAATAGCCGAAATTGTTACATGATTAAATTCCAGCTACTAGCCACAAAAGTGGGTAATACAATCAAAACCGTTGGCACTTATTGGATTTTGGATTCCATACAATGGCAGGGCTACTGGGGTACCGCCCGTCACAGTACGTGGCCTAGATCAACGTACCGAGGAGCCACCCTAACTCCCCTGCAACACAAGACCGGAACCATCCCTTACTGGACAGTCCCGAACAAGACAACCCCGTAGTTGGCGTACGCTCCAAACTGCCCACACAGCCGAAATAAAAGGGACTTCTAGACAGGGGAAAATCTTGCTCTCAAGTGGGTGCGACCCACGAAGCCTTGCCGCACCTCCCCTGTTTTAGCCATTCCCGGTTGATGAGGCTTGAGGCTACGATTACCTTTATAGGACATATCACTTAGAATGCTCATCGTCCACCTGACGATGTTCTGAAAGCATTCAATCCATACAAGTTCATTCCGGGTTCGAACGAAACCGAAGGCATTATCTCGTTACACTCGTATTGGAATCACCCTCAGAGTTAACGACGATAACCCTTGCACTCTGAATCACCATCTCGAATCTATAAGTACTAATCCGTCAAACTCATTACGGAATCACCCATAGAGTTATACTGACGTATAGCCCTTACACCTCGAGTCTTCACTTGCTCCACTTAGATTCACGACCTAACGTTAATTTGGATCGATGTGGTTTTCGGATATCCAAATATGGAAACCCGATCCCGGTCTCATCGAAATCCAAAACGTGTATTTTAAGGCCAAGTTGTTTAAAGTTTAAAACAATTCAATTATCTATAAACACAGATAGATAAATCATAGATTCACGGTAGGTAATCAACATTAGCATCACAACAGATAATCTATATTATCATTATCAAAAGATAATCCAAATCATCATCACAATGCAACCAATGCATCCATATCACTCAACATTAATTATCTCATTTCAGAGATTCAAACTAATCAAGGCAAACAATATCATCTATCCATATAAGCAATGATTTACCATACCAAATATAATTAATTTAAAATTAATTAAATTAACTACATCATTCTCTAATTAATTTAAAGTGAATTAAATTAATTACTCCATCAATAAAAATCTTGCTTCCATAACTATTAGTTAATTATAAATTAATTAATCATCTTCCAATTAATCACTTTAATTAATCACCTTTGATTAATTACTCCTTAATTACATTTATGTAATTTTAATTAATTTCACAAATTAATTATACTTATCCACAATCAGTAATTAACCTTAATTACTTCACAAATTAATTAACTATAATTAATTACATTAATTCTTAATTAACTACATTAATTAATTTCCTTTAATCACTTATTATTGATTAATTAATCTTAATTAATCAATCTTAATTACATCATTAATTATATTAATTAATGATCTTTAATTACTTAATTAATTACTTTATTTAAATTAATTATATTAAGAAATTAATCCTAATTTAAATCATAATTGTTAATCCCTCTTGATTAACCCTATTCGGTAATTAATTACCCTTAATTACTTTACCAAACAAATTAACTACTCCATAATTAATTATCTCAAATTAATCCCTTGATTAATTCACCAAGTAATTATACTTAAATTACTTTAATTATCAAATCACCTTTACTAATTACATGCAGTAATTACCCATTAATTACTTCTCTAAGTAATTTCTCTTTATTTAATTACAATAAGTAATTATACTTCATAAATCATCAAATGATTATTTTAAATTAATTAAACCGAATTAATTAACTTAATCTAATCAAATTAACCTCAATTAATTACAATTAGTAATTAATTCCTTAATTACTTCCATAAGTAATTATACTTAACAATTTACTCAAATGATTATCTTTAAATTAATTAATCCAATTAATAATTAAAAATTAATCATATTAATTAATTATTAAATAATCCTTAGTTAATGACCTTCATTAACTATTAACAATTCATTAATTATTTTCTAAAATAATTAATTTATTTTAATCATTACTAATTACAAATTAATTAATCATCAATTAATCCATTAGTTAATCCCTAATTAATTATATAATTAAGTGTTAATTAAAACTTAATTAATCCTTTATTGCTTGATTAATTAATTATTAATCATTAATTAAAATCAAACCTTATTTAATTAATTATTCTTAATTACAAATTAATTATTCTAAAAATAATTAACCTTAAACCCTTAATTACTTTGAGTAATTATTCATTTCATTATTTTATTAAATTAATTATCCATTTAATTATCCTAATAATTAAATGTATAACAAACCATTAAACTATAATTTAATTTCCACCGAGTTTTAAAACCAATTTAAAACTTATACATTATGTGATAAATAATACTTATAAAAGATATTTATACAAGATTTAAAACAAATTCTTTTTAATTTCAAACATTCAAATTTTACATTATCATTCAAACTGTTAAAATACTTAAATCTATAAAACTTGAACTTATTTTAAATCAAAGATTCAAAATCAGATTTGAATCAGTTTAAACTTTATTTAAAACGTTTCTTACCTATTCAAATTCCAATTTAAATTCAAATTTCTATAAAAATCGTTTTAAACAACAAATCCCTTTAAAGTTATTTTAAACAAAATTTGAATTTAAACTTATTTATATCCAGTTATGATTCAAATTAAATCTTGAATCTATAATTTAAAATTAGATTTAAACTTAATTTAAATCTTTGCTTTATACATAAAAATTCAGTTTTAATTTGAAACAAAACACGCTTCCAATCACGAACAAAAATAATTCGAGTTACAATCCATTCGAGTCTAACATAATCTAACTCGAACAAAAATAAACTCGAGTAAACTCAAACCATATTCGAGCAACTCGAGTACTCCTTTCATCAGAAAAACACTTAAACTAAACAGTCAGGTTACATCATTAATCCTGTATCAAACAAAATACCCAGGCCTACACAACAGTTTCCCCCAAATCTCAAACCCCACAGCTTCGAGTCCCCAACCTCAATACTTCGAGCCACACACGAGTCGCCCCGAACAAAAACACGAGAACAATCTCCTTCCCAAACTCGCTGATACCCAAAATGTCGTGCACCTGCACCGACGCCACCATCACCTCCTACCACACGCGACCCCTTACGCAAATCGGTAACCATCATCCAACCTTATTCCGACCATCGTACAACATGCCGAACCCCAAAATCAAAATCGAGAGTTCATGCACAAAACTGCAACCATGTCAAATCTGGAAATTTGCCCCAAACTCCAAATTGCGATCATCAGAGAGTTAACGCCGCCGGCCACATCAACTTCAACACCACATCTTTCTCCTGTTCAAATCAGAAAAGACTCGATCATCTATTCGAGTCGCGGTGATCAATTTTCCAGATGAACACAAAACTAGGGTTAAATACTATAATCCCTACTCACCACAGCCTCAATGCTTAAATCCTTACTTCTATAATTTTCCTTGAATCTTCTATCACATTTCTATCACCAGACATAATGTTGTCCATCCAGACTTCTCAGATTGATGGCATCATACCAAAACTCTATTTTGATTAAACCAGTAATGCCCCAAACAATTACAAACTAAATATTCTTATTTTAGTTTTAAAATTCAAGAATTTGATTAAGTAATCGGTTTATACACTTGAATTAAAGAATCTGTAAAATTAAATTCTTACTTCCACAAGTTTACTCTGTTGTACTCTATGTTTCAAAGGCATTTATCTGTTGTATTTGGTGCTTCAGAGACACTACAGGCTTTCCTTTATTTTTATAAAATTTTAAACCTTAAACTTATATAACACAACTATTTTTGTTTGAAACCAAATCCTTAACAAAGATTTGAATCATGAGGTCATGATTTTTACCAAAGTATAAATCTAGAATGTTAGGTCAGGCAAGAACAGATATCCAACAGCATGCATATGTTCAGTAACCATACATAAGAAATACCATCATATTTTTTTTCTCATACAATCATGACTATATCAATAAATAATCTCAAGCAACTAAATTTACTTAAATTAGTTTAAATAGAAATGTTACTCACTAGTCTCTTTTTAGAGGCAGAGCATCCAAGTTTGACAAGTTCAGATTTTGCTACAGAACTTAAACTTTAATTCCAGATCTACCCAAATGCTTTGCTGTAATGCTCCCTAATCTACATGCATGCTTGCAAATATGAAAATGCAGGCTTTGGTTGATGATGTGTTCAAAACAGAAATTTGCAGGCTTGCAGGAAAGAAAAATGCATTCAGGTCCTCAAAGTAGCAAATTTGTTTTATGAATTGCACTTCAATTTGATGATGTGAAGAGTTACAGTTTTATACATGTTTTTCTTTTCAGGCTTGAGGGTATGCAGATGATTTCAAATTGTTTTGGGTGAGAGGAATACTGGTTTTCAGGTTTGTTTGTGAGGACTACAGATTTTCACTTTGATCAAAAGTTTATTTTGAAAGAAGATTGATCAAATAGATTAAATTCTAGATGTGATTTGAGGAAGATGATTTTAGATTTTTAGATCTGAAAATTTCTCTTAAGTTATGAAGAAGAATGGGGGAAAAGAAAATGAAGTGAGGAAAGAAGTGTTTAAGTATATTAGAAAAAGAAAATTAAGTAATACACTTGTTCTAAATCTTTAACATTTGTCACTTTAATTGCTTTACAACTTAACACATGTCTTTAAGGTGCTTTAAGGGATTACACATGTAATTTAAGAATATTTTAGTTTTTAATTTAAATTGTTTATAAACTCTTAAGTCTAAATATATTATTTCTTAAGTAATATATAAATGAATTTTATTTTCTTTTTAAATTTAGAAGACAAAACAAAACAAATTATAAACAAAAGCTAATTCAAATATTTTTATTTATTCTTTAAATTTTTCAAACATCAAATTCAAAATTAATTTATCAAATCCATTTTTAAAAATCAAGTTACACATATATGCATATATAACTCTTAATAAAATTAAAATAACAAATCTTATCTCTAATAAAATTTATTTATGTTTATAAAAACTAAGTATTCTCAATATCATTTGAAAATAACAAATTAAACAATTCTAAATAATTTATAAATGAGATTATAAATTACTTCTATTACTTGATAAATTAAAATTATTTGTAAATTGTATTTTAAATTCTTACATATAAATTCAAGCAATAATTTAAAAAGAAATTACAACTAAGCTTTTAATGTTAACCAAATTTAAATCCATATTCAAGTTAATTAAATATAAATTTAAACAAATAAAATTTTCCTATATAATTATTTATTAAATTGTTTAAAACAATTAAATGTTAAATTTAAATCAAATTTCCAATTTTACCAAATATAAATAAAAATTAAAAATTGATTCATTTATTAAGTTCTAAATCAAAGTTTATCAATTTACAAGATATACAATTATATATATTATAAACAGAAAACAGTTTATTAGCTTTAAAAGATAGAATCTACCAATTTATATATTTATTATAAGATGATTATTAATTCAATTCAAATTTTATTATCAAAAATATCAAATCAATTTAAATTTATAACACAGATTATTAAATTTATATTGCCAAATTTCCGGGATATCACACAATCAAAAATCCATATCCAATGTTCGCCGTAAAGAATCGAGTGAAAAAAAAACTTAACTCGGATCGGTGTAAATCATCTTAAAATCATATTATTTGAATCTGGATCAAACAGTTGTTCAAATAATATAATATAAGGAACAACTTAAATATTTATTTCAATTGGTTTCTTAACTATACCAAATTCATTTTATTCATATTCATTCCATTTACATTCATTTATTGCTTAGTATATTTCTTTCAATACTAATATCAATTATAAACCATTACTTAAGTTTATTATAAACATTTTATACCACCACTAATGTTGATTTTCACCTTACAACCTAAGGTGAAGTTCATTTTATAATTCAAGTTCACATCCATTTCACTAATTTATTTCATTAATTCATTTCATTAATTCATCACAAATCAAATTTAATTTCACTTAACTTTGCTTAAGTCAAATTTCTTTTCAAAATTCATTTTATTTAACATAAGTTAAATTTCATTTCATAATTCAATTTTCAAATTTACTTTCCTTGACATTCATTTTCAACAAACTTTTAAAATTTGTTTGAACTCACTAATTCTTAAATTTTATAAGTTATAAAACTTAGCTTCTTATGTTTTCAGCAAAACACTTAGATAACAACTTTCAGAATTCTAACACCCCATTTTTATTTATTATTTTCAAATCATTTTGAAACTATACTATACATAATTTCTTTTTATATCAGATCATACATTTGAATTTTAAACAAACTTGGCTTACCAAAACAAAACCTCTATAGCAAATCGTTATAGCAGCAATCGTCGCATAGAAACTCAAAAATGAATACTGATGATGCTGTAGTCATCACCCGAATTATTTTCCAGCGACCGAAGTGAGTTCAGTACTCTTTTATTTCTTTTAAATCCTTTTTATTTTCAAATCATATTTATAAATTTTTCCTATATAATTTCACTTTGGTTATATAAACCATTTCTTAATTGTTTATCTTTGTTTACATTGTAATGATAATAACTTTTATTTGGACACAAACAACAAATAACAATTGATAATAATCAAATATTATCATTCACTAATAATCAACTGTAACGACCTAGAAATTTTAATGATTTTATAACGTAATTAACTCAATTTTACTCGAAATTTAACAATCAAATTTGGCAATGAAAATTTGATATTTGAAGTGTGTCTATCTTAATATATCAAATGGCAGATTTTCATATGAAAATATTGAAGTTAGTTTTATTGTGTAATTTTCATTTCAATTTAAAACCAGTTAATTTGATGAAAATAAAATATTTTCGAAACTTGAATATTTTTATATAACCAAAACTTAAATCATTTTCTGAGTGAGAGGTCGTATTTCATTTCATCAAATTTGGAATGGTATAGCTCCGTATATCTTATTTTCGGCAAATTAACGGCATTTTTGCAGCGAATATCGACTTTTCATAGGATGATCATATCGTTGATATCTGTGTACCATTCTGCTCGTCTCGTTGTGCTGATCTCTGCAGTATATTTATTTGTGTATTTCGGAGTCCGATATGCGACGTAATCCACGAAACGGTTATTCGTATCCATATCCGTTTGAGTCTTTTGCTTTCTTAGTGTCCTTTCATTTGTTCTTGAGACAACTAATAGCCAGCTTTATATTCTCTGAATTTAACTCACACGACTTTTGGCTATCCCACTATTCAATATACTTTCTGGTTCCTTCCAATTTTCTCTGGTTCGTTCATTTTTTCTTGCTTCTTTCCAGTTTAGTTTCTGTTCTAAAGAAAATATAATAATATATTATAAGTATATATTAAGTTACATACTGTTTGCTTAAAATCTTCTATTAATGTCAATTGCTCGTCCTATCATTTTTGCCAAAACCTGCTCGTCTTCTTGAAGCCTCTCGGTCAACCTTTATTTGTCGACCACCATTCTCCACGTTAACTCTCCTTTGTGCCTATCAACTGCTCGACCACTACAGCCTGCAGTAGCCCGCTATCACCGCATCTACAACTTGTCCTTCGACCAAATCGCCTCACCAGATCCCATCTCCGTTCAGGCCGATCAGCCATAACCACTTCGTCCTCTCCACCCAGCATCTCCGACCAATTCCACCGCTCCTAGCCTCCATTGTTTCCACCCTCTCCTCCATGCAAACGCAGGCCAACGGATGGATGTCTTCTTCCCTTCGTTTTTCGCTTGTGTTTTCACAAGTACGGTCGAACCACCTTGTCAAACTAACCTCCGCCAAGCTGTGAATCATCACCTCCGACCACACTACAACCCTCCCACTCCACCGCCAGATCGGTCACCCACGTCCGCCCTTACCTACCTTGTCCACAACAGCTGCACTAATGAAGAATAAAAAACATATGTATATGGATTGCACTGTTATCCCTATTCCCTTGATGTCAGCTTCATGCCACATAACCCTCCACATCTTTAACCGATGTCACCTATCTCCGAGCCCAGCATTCCTTCCAACTACCACAACCCATAGCAGCAATTCATTTCATTTTAAGCTTATATATTTATATCTAGGGAGAAGCTTATATATTTGCATGTAAAGTTTGTTCGGTTCTTACTTTTGCATCACCCCGTGCTCCCATTACCCATGGCCTTTGCCGACCACCCTATGCTTATCTATATAAAAAACAGGAAGAACAAAAAGAAAAAGGGAAATTGTATGCATGTCTATGCGTTTAGGAGCTGACACCCTATATGTAGCCTTCAACACCTTTGACTGTATTCACGTCCTCCTCTCCGCTTCACCAAGTCAGAGCATCAAACCCATCACTGCAACCCGTTTCACCTTTGCATCACCCTTTTCTGCTGTTATATATATATATATACACACACACATACATACATACATATATATATATATATATATATGTATATATGTATGTGTATGTGTATATATATGTATGTATGTATGTATGTATGTATGTATGTTACTTATGTATAGGTATCTTGTTACGTATATATTTGGAAAAAAAGGGTGCTTTAAGAAATAATGATGTTAATGTATATAGATATTTTAGTTTATATGTGTTTTAAATTAAATATTTATTTGAATATATATATAAAGATTTTATTTTAAATATTTATTTTTAAATTAATTTTAGGCAAAATATATAACATAGATATTCGATTTTAGTAGATGTGTTTTAAAATTAAATAATGATTTAAAATAATATATATATATATATATATATATTGTTTTTAAAATGTGTTTCAAATTTGAATATTGATTTTAAGGAGAAAATGATATATATCTCTTTTATTTCCATCGAATCCATTTCGCCATGCTTTGCTTTAATTTCACCGCTGTCCAGAATTGGTCGCAAAAATCTATAGCTTGCCGGTGCATATCCATGTCTATCCATCTCATTTTTGTTATTTCTCTAGCCATGAAAGGTGAGAAATCATTTACGATTAACATTCTTATGTTTAGCAAATTTAATTCAAATGAAATGACGTTTGAAATATGCTGTTAAATTTAAACTATTAAGTTATTTAATTGTTAACTATGATATGCCATTATCTACAACTGTTTACCTATGACAAATGACACCCTAATCTGTTGTGTATATTGTATTTGAATTTGTCACCGATGATATGCCTGTTATTGATATATTATATTATTATCATATTTGTTCTCACTCTATAAGTTTCATGTTAGTTTAGAAATCTCTATAGGTTGAAATGATACATACTCGAACGATCTTATAGATTAGGGGAAAATCATTATGGATTGAAATGATAAACCCCAACGATTTTCATTGATTTGAATTTGGGATTGCGGGTTGAAATGATATATACCCGTAAATACTAAATTTATAAATTGAAATGATAAATATCTGTATCACTTGACCATCGGTTAGAAAACTATATATGGACATCGTTGGTCTATTTGGAAATGACATCCGAAGTTTAAAAGGGAAATATATGGGTTTTATTAAATATTGATTTTAATTATAATATTATATTTTCTTAATATATGAGTAAAAGTTAGGTTTTTTAATTATATATTTTAGATATTCTAAAATTATAAGTTAAGTTTTTTTTTGTAAATTATAAAATTTGGCTTATAACATTTTCATTTTAAAAACATATATAATAAGATTTAAAATAGATTTAATAATAATTAGATTTAATTTACTAATAGTTAATATAAAAAATATAATAAGAATTTAATTTAACTAATATATATAATATGTTTTAAATATTTATTTCAAATTTATATTAATATTTTAAAATAAATTTTTGTTATACCTTGAATAACATTAAGGTTGGAAAGATAAATTGAGTTGACTTGTAAATTAATTGATTTAAGAATTGAATTCAATAAGTATTGATTTGAAACCCAATGATTTGAGATTTTAAGGATATGATTTTATAACTTGATTTGGATAAAGGTGATTTTATAAATATTTAGCAAAAAAATTTGTAGTTGAACATTTAATTTTGGTTTAAATTTGTAATTTGAGGTTCCATTTAAATGTTATTAAAATGATTAATTAAATATTTTCAAATTTAAAAAAAAAGTTGAATTTTTAAATATAAATGAAATTTATCAAATCAAGATATTGTAAATTGTTTGAATATTCAAAAACTTTGAAACCTATTGAATCGGAAGTTGTTTTAAATTTGTAGTTCAAACCTGGATTTGATATCGACATAAATTAAATTGGTTTAATGAGAATTTGAATTGATTTGTGAAATTCGAAGAAACAATTCTAATTTCAAACTATTTTTGATATAAACTCTATCTTTATATATATATATATATATATATAAACTATTTTAATATATAAACTATTTTAAATCTATATCCTATTTTAAATACATAAACTATTTTAATTTATAACTATTTCAATATATAAACTATTCCAAATTTTAAAATGTTTAAGTTGGAATTATATAATTTAGATTTAATGGAGTATTTTGATATGTTGGTTTAAACTACTTTGTGGTTATGAATATGGAAGCGATATGATTTCAAAAGTGATATAATTCTTGAAAAGAATATGATATCTTCATATAAAGTATAAACTATTTGAAATATATAATGACCACGGTGTGAAATAAGAGTTTAGTTGTTAAAGAGAACGGGATTGGATATTGTCATGCTCTCTGCCAATACCGGAAACCATTTTAACAACTGTGTACGCGGTGGAGAATCCAAAACGAAGTAGGATATGACGACGATTTTATATGAGGTATTAACTTAGCCCTGACTTCCGTGAGTCAGTTTGATGTGGCTAAAACAGGAGCCTAGCCGGGCTAAGTGAGGTCGTTTCTTCTATCGGACACATTTCTTCGATGCCATTCTATTACTTTATAATTTGATTTGCTGCACCTTTTGATTTGGGATTGTATCTTGAGGTGGGCGGTAGTAGCTGTTATGCATTACTACCAGTCCAGATCCGTAAAACGGTGGTATCCTACCATGGGCATTGCCTCGCGTGCCTTGTCGCATGCCTTATCACGCCCTCTACGAATTTGGTTTGTACCATACCTATGGAGTGCCCTCTGATAGCCCTCCAGTTTACAAAGGAATTAAAGTACTGTATATACTATGGGAATATATAAAATGTGTCAAGGGGGATATGAGTAACGGCTTAGCGCTATATTAATAGTTTACTCTACTATAGACATTATTTATGTAGCGTATTGTACTATGTATGTAGATAGTTTAACGGATCCTTAGAGGATGGGTATCCCAAACATCCATTAAATTATGTTGTATTTCACTTGGACATTTCACTTGAGTTATTTTTCTAGTATAAGAATGTTAATCCTTACTTGAGTGTTTTCTGTTTTGCTTTATGCTCGTGTCGGACTGAGTGTCATAGCATTTGTGACTCACATTTGGAGCTTGGAGCTTTGCTTGAAGATCTATCTATCTAGCTTTCAGTTATTTCAATTTCTTCCAATCATTTATGTTCAGACATGTTAGTTGCTTATGTATTAGAGATCCATTTGTATTTGAGATTTTGTTGTATTTTGTTTTAAACTCTTATGTTTATATAGTAGCTTCATGAACTACTATTTATCTATTATGTTGCTTATTGTTAATTATATTACTCTGTGTCTGTGAATCTTTGTTTGGTTTTATTTACTATGCATGCTGAGCTTTACCGACTATAAATTAGCAATTTGTTGTTTTGAGCAATTCAAGACTAACTTGAGTGGATGATTGTCGGTTTGAATGATTCGAAATACCAGGTGTTATAAGTGGTACCAGAGCACTGATTTAGGCAAACTTAGCATATGGAGTAAAAATTAATTACATAATCATATTCATTCGAGCTTGAAAATCTTCATTAGGATCCTCTTGAATTTGGAATTCTTTTGGATTTTGAACTCTTCCCTTTGTTCTAAAATCCCTTCTTATCTTGTCCAGCTCGTGTTCTTTTGATATTGGAGCATCCCATAACTCCATTTTTGTTGATCTCTGAATAAATTCAACCTCAACCGTCAACTTCATACTTATATGTGACTCATCCATCGGCGGTCCCGCCAACCTTGGTATGATTTTTAAAGGGGTGAAACTACTTTACAACCTGAGTCGATTCATTGGAGATTTCTATGTCCTTGGTTTTGATGTTGTTATATCTTGCAAAGCCTGAACCACTTCTCTAATAGACGATCTGGGTAATTCGCTTGTGATAAAATGTAGATTGCCTCAGGATTATGCAGGCAGTTTCATCTTTTCGCTTGATTCTTTGTGCAGTGATCATGACTTCCCCGATAGTCATGGGTTATCCTGATGTTCGGTGAAGTCTATCCTCTTCCCATGCGGGAATTGAATTCTGCATCAATCTTATTCCTGGAATCTCGATTGACCCGGTTCAGGTCGCCGCGATTAATATAAGTTTATCCATCTTTTCTCTTTTATAATTTAATTATCTTATCATCCTTTTGAGCTATCTTCGCTGTTAGAATTCTCTTGGATTAGGGTGCTTCAAAATTTGAATCTCTATCGTTGTTGTAAATCCATTCATGAATCATCCTATGAGAGAACGTATTTGTAACTGATATAAAAATATTTTATATTGCATTGTTTGAGTTGTTAAGTTTGAATTTTGGGTTTCAATCGATTCGTCTGGCCAACGCTATCGATAGAAATTCCAAAACACTTGAACAGAGCAAACTGACACAATATTGTTTTCAAAATTGGTAAATGAAATGATTTTACGTATGATTATATTTTATATATGTGTAATTTTCTGAAAGTAGATAGTTAATTGAATTGGTTGTTAGAAATGATAATACTAGATTATCATGTTTTGCTGACAATATTAAATCATTAAATATTGTTGTATATTACAAAGAGTTGAAATAAACAGGGTTTATAAATTTTTTTTGAAATAAAATGAATTTAAATTAAAGATTTGAGAATTTAATTTTTGGTGATTTTCTTAATTTTGTTTTCAAAATTTTGGAAAAATATATTATTTGAAAGTATTTTTAACTGGAAATTTGTTTCCAAAGAATGTTAAAAGATGTAAGCTAGTGCTCTCCTCTTTTGCCACTGGAAAATAGTTTCGGCAATGACTGCAGCATCATCGACATTCATTTTCGAGTCTCAAAATGGAGAGACCACTTAGTAGCTTTGCTACACTTTTGTTTTGAAAAATGGAGTTGATTTGCATTTCTTGAGTATGATTTGAGGTATAAAAAATATATATGTATATATTTATTCCAAAATGGTTTGAAGTGAAACCGAAAATTTAACTCTTAAGACTTATGTTAAGTGATGGTTTTGAATTATTGAAATGAAGCAAAATTTTGAATAATTTAAGTGTTTAAAAATAAGAAATGGAATTTTGAATAACTTGAAGTAGTTTAATAGGATAGAAAATTAATTTGTGTAATACACAATTGCATTCTAAATCCTTAATATAACTTACCTAAAATATTCAAAAATTAAAAATGAAATGTGAATTTGTAATTGAAATTATACAAGAGAAAAATTTTGTAATAAAATGCTCAAACTAACTTTGTGCTTAATAGAAATATGTCAATAAACGGAAAATCTATACGGTGCTCAATTACATTTGGAAATGTTAATAAAACTTACCTGGGATAAGTATGAATGTAATAAGAATATATAATTGAATAATATACAAATATAAATGAAGTAATAAGATGTCCAAAATTGAAATTTAATTAAGAACATTCATAAATAAAAATTGAGTTGTTATAATAAATGTTTATACACTTAATTTATATTGTAAGATATGATAATTGAAATAAATTGAATAAAAACAAATGCTATTTAAGCAAATATATATGAACCTAAGAATAGTTAAAATTGAAATTTTAGTGGAATCAACTTAACAAAAGATAAGTGAGGTTGAACTGATTAAATAAATAAGTTAAATAAAATAAATTTTGTTTTGAAAGAAATTTTGTAACAAATGTTAATAAGCTGTAATCGAATCTATTTATTGAAATACATTGCATTGTAATCAAAAAAATAAGAATGCAATAAATAGCTATTGATTTAATAAAATGAATTGGAACCAAATTAGTTGAATATAAATCAATTTGAAACTAACAAAATTTATATGGTTTCAAATTAATTATTGTATCTGGTATTTTGCATTTTGAATATATCTTCCCTTTTTGATTTCTTCTGTCTCGTTCCTTTTAGCAAACAAAAAGCTATGGATGGGGGAGAGTGTAAAGACCCGAAAATTTTAACGATTTTATAACATAATTAACTGAATTTTTCTTGAAAATTTAACAATAAAATTTGGTAACAAAAATTTGGAATGTGTCTATTTTAACATATCAAATGGTAGATTTTCATCTAAAATTTTGGATGTCAGTTTTGTTGTCTAATTTTCATTTCAATTTAATACCAGTTAATTTGACAAAAATAAAATATTTTCGGAACCTGAATATTTTTATATAATAAATGTACATCATATTATGAATGAGACGTCGTATTTCATTTTGCCCAATTTGGATCGTTATGGCTCCGTATATATTATTTTCGGCAAGTTACTAGCACTTTTGGTAGCGAATATCGACTTTTGATAGTATGATCGTACCACTGATATCTATGTACCATTCTATTCTTCGTGCTGATCTCTACAGTATACTCATTTGTGCATTTTAGAGTCTGGTATGTGACGAAATCCATGGAGCGGTTATCCGTATCGGTACCCGTTTGAGTCCTTTTGTTTTCGTGCGTCCTTTCGAATGTTCTTGAGACAACTAATATCTAATTTCCTTTTTATATTCTCTGAATTCAACTCATATGACTTTTGGCTATCCCGCTATTCAATATACTTTTGGTTCCTTCCATTTTTCTCTAGTTTGTTCACTTTTTTCTTGCTTCTTTCCACTTCAGATTCTGTTCTAAAGAAAATAGAATAATATATTATAAGTATATATTAAGTTGCATACTGTTTGCTTGAAATCTGCTGTTAACTTCAGTTGCTCTTCCCATCAGTTTTGCCAAAACATGCTCGTCTTCTCGAAGCCTCCGGGTCCACCTTTATATGTCGACCACCACTTTCCACGTTAAACCCTTCTCTGTGCCTATCAACAGCTCGACCACTATAGCCGACAACACTACAGCCTGTCCTTCGACCAACTCGCCTCACCAAATCCCATCTATGTTTAGGCATGTCAACCACAACCCACCATTCTCTCCACTTAACATCTTCGACCAAGTTCACCGCTCCTAGCGTCCGTTGTTTCCACCATCCCCTCCATGCAAATGCACACCCACAGCTGGCTGTCTTCTTCCCTTCGTTTTTAGCTTGCGTTTCCACAAGTACAGCCGAACCACCTTGTCAAACTCCCCTCCGTTTAGTCGTGAATCATCACCTCCGACCACACTACAACCCTCCCAATCCACTGCCAGATCGCTCACCCATGTCTGCCCTTACCTGCCTTGTCCTCAATAGTCGCACATATGAAGAAAACAAAAACATATGTATATGGATTGCACTGTTATCTCTATTCCCATGATGTCAACTTCATGCCGCATAACCCTCCACCTCTTCAACCAGTGCCACCTAACCCCGAGTCTAGTAATCGTTCCATCTGCCATAACCCATAGCAGTAGTTCATTTCCTTTTCAAGCTTGTATATTTATATCTAGGGAGAAGCTTATATATTTGCAAGTGAAGTTTGTTCGGTCCTAACTTTTGCAGCACCCATACTCCCATCACCCATGTCCTTTGTCGACCACCCTATGCTTCTCTACATAAAAAAAGGAGGAGAAAAAAAAAAGGGAAATTGTACGCATTTCTATATGTTTGGGATTTGATACCCTACATGCCGCCTTCAACACCTCTGACTGTATCCACGTCCTCCACTTCACCAAGTTAGTACATCAAACACATCACCGCAACCCGGTATCATCTTTGCTTCACCCTCTTCTGCTATTATATATATGTATGTATGTATGTATGTATGTATGCATGCATGTATGTATGTATATGTATGTATGTATATATGTATATGTATATGTATGTTACTTATGTATAGGTATTTTGTTACATATATATTGGAAAAAAGGGTATTTTAAGAAATAATGATGTTAATATAAAGGGAGATTTTAGTTTATATGTGTTTTAAATTAAATATTTATTTGAAAATATATATATAAAGGTTTTATTTTAAATATATGTTTTTTGAAATTGATTTTAGGGAAAATATATAATATAGATATTCAATTTTATCAGAGTGTTTTAAAATTAAAAAATGATTTTAAAATATAATATATATATATATATAGATGTAGATTTTGTTAAAAATGTGTTTTAAATTTTAATATTGATTTTAAGGAGAAAATGACATACATCTCTTTGATTTCCATTGAATCCAGTTCATCATGCTTTGCTTTTATTTCACCACTATACAGAATTGGTCGCAACAACCTCTAGCTTGTCCTACCTGTGCATCTCATTCTTGTTATTTCTCTAGCCACGAAAGGTGAGAATCATTCATGATTAACATTCTTATATTTAAAAAATTTAATTCACATGAAATGACGATTGATTAAATTTGAATTGTTAAGTTATTTAATTGTTAAATATGATATGTCATTATCTGCAATTGTTCACCTATATCGTATGACACCCTAACATGTTGTGTATATTATATTTGAATTTGTTACTGATGATATGCTTGTTGTAGATATATTATATTATTACCATATTTGTTCTCACTCTGTAAGCTTCCTGTTAGTTTAGAAATCCCTAAGGGTTGAAATGATACATACACAAACGATCTTGTTGATTTGGGAAAAATCATTATGGGTTGAAATGGTGAACCCAAGCGGTTTTTATTAATTTGAATTTAGGATTGCTGGTTGATATTATATATACCCGTCAATATCAAATTTGTGGATTGAAATGATAGATATCTATATCACTTGATTATAGGTTAGAAAACTATATACGGACATCGTTGGTCTATTTGGAAGGGACTTCCAAAGTTCAAAAAGGAGATATATGGGTTTTATTAAATACTAATTTATATTATTTTAATATATGGGTAAAAGTTAGAATTTGTTAATTATATGTTTTAGATATTTTAAAATTATAAGTTAAGTTTTTTTATGTAAATTATAAAATATTACTTATAACTTTATTATTTTAAAAATATACATAATAAGATTTAAAATAGATTTACTAATTATTAGATTTAATTTACTAATAATTAATATAATAAGAATTTAATAAGAATTTAATTTAACAAATATGTATATAATATGTTTTAAGTGTTTATTTTAAATTTATATCAATATATTATAATAGATTTTTGTATTAACTTTAATAAAATTTAAGGTTGGAAAGATAAATTGAGTTGACTTGTAAATTAATTGATTTAAGAATTGAATTCAATAAGTATTCTTTTGAAACTCATTGAATTGAGATTTTAAGGATATGATTTTATAACTTAATAAATTGATTTAGATAAAGGTGATTTAATAAATATTTCGATAAGAAATTGTAATTGAATATTTGATTTGGTTTAAATTTGTAATTTGAGATTTCATTTAAATGTTATAAAAAGTAATTAAGTAAATATTTTCAAATTTAAAAAAAATTAAAGTTGAATTTTGAAATATAAATGAAATTTATCAAATCAAGATATTGTAAATTGTTTGAATATTCAAACCTTTGAAACTTATTGAATCGGAAGTGGTTTTAAATTTGTAGTTCAAACCTGGATTTGTTATCGACATAAATTAAAATGGTTTAATGAGAATTTGAATTGATCTATGAAATTGGAAGAAATAATTCTAATTTGAAACTATTTTCAATATAAACTCTATCCTTATATATATAAACTATTTTAACATATAAACTATTTTAAATCTATAACCTATTTCAAATATATAAACTATTTTAATTTATAACTATTTCAATATATAAATTATTTTCAAATTTTAAAATGTTTAAGTTAGAATTGTATAATTTAGATTTAATGGAGCATTTTGATATGATAGTTTAAACTATTTTGTGGTTATGAGTATGGAAGCGATATGATCTCAAAAGTGATATAATTTTTGAAAAGAATATGATAGTTTGATACAATGTACAAACTATTTGAAATTAAAATGACTACATTGTGAAAAAAGCATTAGGTTGTTAAAGAGGCCAGAATCGAATATTGTCATACTCTCTACCGATACCGAAAACTACTTTAACAACTGTGTACATGGTGGAGAATCCAGAATAAAGTAGGATGGTTTAGTGACTATTCTATATGAGGTATTAACGCAGCCCTGACTTCCGTGAGTCAGTTTGATGTGGCTAAAACAGGAGCCATGCCAGGCTAAGTGAGGTCATTCCTCCTATCGGGCACATTTCTTCGATACCATTATACTACTTTGTGATTTGATTGGGTGCACCTTTTGATTTGGGATTGTGTCTCGAGGTAGGCGGTAGTAGCTGCTATGCACTACCGCCAGTCCGGATCCGCAAAACGGTAGTATCCTAACCTAGGCATTGCCTCGCGTGCCTTGTCGCATGCCTTATCGGACCCTATACGAGTTTGGTTTGTACCATGCCTATTGAGTGCCCTCTGATAGCCCTCCAATTTACAGAGGAATTACAGTACTTTATAGACCATAGGAATGCATTAAGTAGGATATGGGTAATGCCTTAACGCTATTTTAATAGTTTACTTTACTATAGACATTATATGTGTAGCGTATTGTACTATGTATGCAGATAGTTTAACGGATCCTTAGAGGATGGGTATCCCAATCATCCTTTAAGTTATATTGTATTTGACTTAAACATTTCACTTGAGTTGATTTACTAGTATGAGAATGTTAATCCTGACTCGAGTGTTTTGTGTTTTGCTTTATGCTCTGGTCAAACTGAGTGTCATAGCATTTGAGACTCACCTTTGGAGGTTGGAGCTTTGCTTGATGATCTATCTATCCAGCTTTCAGTTATTTCAGTTTATCCAATCATTTATGTTCAGACTTGTCGGTTGCTTATGTATTAGAGATTCATTTGTATTTGAGATTCTGTTATATTTTGTTCCAAAATCTGATGTTTAAATAGTAGCTTCACGAACTACTATTTATCTATTCCGCTGCTTATTGTTAATTATATTATCTATGTCTGTGGTTCTGTGATTGGTTTTATTTACTATATATGCTGAGTTTTACCGATTATAAATTAACAATCTATTGTTTTGAGAAATTCAGGTCCTACATGAGTGAATGATTGTCGATTTGAATGGTTCGAAATACCAAGTCATTACACAAACTCACCATAAAGAACAATAATAATTTTTTGAAAAATTATTCCATTATATATGAAATATAGTCAAGGTAAAATTATTTCATTTACCGGTTCTCAAAACAATACTGTGTCAGTTTGCCTTGCTCAAGCGTTCAAAAACTCCTATCGATAATGTGGCATCACATGTTTCGACCAGAATTCATAAGTCACTCAACAGATAAATTAACACAATACAAAACATTTTTATAATCACTAACAAAAACATGCTCATATCTATAATACACTCAAACTCATCCTAGGGTATTACTAACCCTATCTATAATGAGAACCCAACCAAAGCCTAAGTGTTCACATAATCCTAAGCTCTGATACCAGCTGAAACGTCCCGCGGCTCACACAATTCGAGCTGACAATAAACCACACATATCCAAACCAAATTGAACGGAAAGGCGGATAGTTATAGGGAAGAGAGAAGAAAGAAGAAGAGAAAAAAGAAGAAGAGAGAAAGAAACTGAAACAACATAGAATCCCACAATCGCAACGGAACAACATATAATATAATATCAATGTACTTTACAAAAGAGAAACTTTCATATACATACATACATCCGAGTACAATAATCAAAACACTAATCATTAGCTTGGATAGTTATAATACCCTTCACTAATGCTGATAATTTAAAAAACAATGCCGCAATATATATATACAAATATATGAATATGACCTAAAGACCTCTAGCTTGTCTACTGAAGCTCCAAAGCAGCCAAATTTAAATCTATAATATGCTCGGTCTGACCCGAGCATTAAAAGGGAAGAATGCCCGGATCAGTCTGGTAAACCAGCATGAGAAAACACATCTCAATTGAATTTAAAGTTATAAAAACTTTTCTTCATCAAAACAAAGGTATCTCGTAAGATCATGCAGCACACAAATACGGATGGGCTTTTACCTTACGATAACCAAAACATTTAATATCAAATCATGTTATATTATACTTGTGTCTAGTACACAAACAATATTGAAATATACGAAATTGTTTCATTGATTAAATTTGATGGCGTAATAGGTTTATGAACAAAATGGCAACCATCTATTGGAGAATGGATTTCCATACAATGGCAGGTAAGGGACTACCTTTGGTATAGTTCATCTCTAGAGGAATGTACCAAGGATACACAAACAATCGTCCGCATCTGGCAAGACATGTCTATCCTTATTTGGCACTCATACATGGCTTGGATAGAAATTGAATATGTCATCACCTCGGTCGTTACCGACCTATTCAAGATGTCTCATAGCATACACCATAAACCAGACATATAAATGGTTTTCTAGAAAGGTGATGATCATACCCTAATGATTATGAACCACATAGCCTTTAAGCATACCTTGTTTAAGACATTACCAGGTGATGAGCCTTAAGGTAGTGTTTACCTTTCACATAACACATTCCACTTTGAGTGCCACATTTCCATTCCCACAATCACAAAATTGGTTTCTGCAAACATATAACTTCTGAGCTCGTACATCTCAGGAAAGGGTGTTAACCTAAGAGAAGTTGTCTTCTCTACCACCAAACAGATGATACGTTCATAGAGATCAATTTATGTAAATAGAAATGCAAAGTCAAACATTCGTCCGTACAAGTCGTCCAAGAACAGGACAAACTGAAGGAATTCTCCTACCACATCCGATCAGGAATTACCCCTGGAATTAGTAGCGAGAAGTCCTTGCATATCGCATATTTTCAAAATGAAGCACTACTGCCACCATATTTATATAGTATGCATCGTGGGTCTTGTAACGACCCGCCTTTCTAACCACTGAAAGACGTATCATCGATAAGAAAATAAAGAGATAGAAATAGAAAAGATAGAAAGAAAGAATAACAACATCAGAATCTCACAGCGGAAACGGAACAAAATATAATACATCACATAACTATTACATAGTTTTTCATATATCAGAGTTACACAACATCATTCAACAAGACAGTCATATATATATCTGCCATTACATTCATCCCAAAATACAACGTACATTAACTAACACGGCGGAACTAGATAGATAGATACGTCTCGACTCCTGCTCCAAACTCCTCCAGACTCAACAATCCCAAAACCTATCACTTGGCTACTAATAAAAATTTGAGTACCCAAGAGTTTATGAAAACAGAAATAAACTCCAGGTCGGACATGGGTCTGGTGTGAGTAAACAGGTTAAAGTTGTCTAACTTTGAAAACCATTTGAAAATAAAAGGTATCACGTAAGACTTCCCACACATAAACACGGGTATGTTTTTGCCTTACGCTAACCAAATCATTTGATAGGAAATCCAGTGATATTATAATAGCGTCTAGGGTTTCCAAGTAAATAGAAAATAGCCGAAATTGTTACATGATTAAATTCCAGCTACTAGCCACAAAAGTGGGTAATACAAATCAAAACCATAGGGTCTCGTAGGGAAAATGGGTTTCCACCAATGGCAGGGCAACTGGGATACCACCCGTCAAAGTATGGGGCCTAGATCACCATACTGAGGATCACTCCCGACCCCCTACAACACAAGGCCGGAACCATTCCTTACTGAACAGTCCCAAACAAGATAACCCCGCAGTTGTGGCCAACAACTAACCACACAGCCGAAATAAAGGGACATCTAGACAGGGGTATACCTCGTCCTGCTTGGGTGCTACCCACCTAACCTTGCTGCACCTCCCCTGTTTTAGCCATTCCCGGTTGATGAGGCTTGAGGCAGCGATTACCTTTAGAGAACACATCTCTTAGAATGCTCATCGTCCACCTGACGATGTTCTTAAAGCATTCAATCCATATAAGTTCGTTCTGTGTTCAAACAAAACCGAAGGCATTATCTCGTTACACTCAGAGTTAACGACGATAACCCTTGCACTCTAAAACTCCATCTCGATCTTCACTTGGAGATGCCATGACCTATCGTTTAATTTGGATCGATGTGGTTTTCGGATAATCATAACTGACACTCGATCCCGGTCCCATAGAAATCCAAACGCCATTTTAAAGGTCAACTTGTTTAATAGTTTAAACAATTTAGTTCAACACATTGAATTCACATGGCATTTATCACAGATAAATCATACGCAAACATCACAGATATATCCAGAATATATCATATAGTATCACATAATATCGCCAATAGATATCACAAAATCAGATATTCTACTTATACAATCATCCATAAGCAAGCATCTTTAATCCTTATTGCAATTAATTCAATTTAAATTAATTACTTGAGAATTAATCACTTAATCCTGCTTAATAAATCATTAATTAATTATTCCATTTCAAACTATTTAATTAATTAATCACTTATTAATTAATTAATTTAAACCTTGATTACTTAATTCAATACTCCTTAATTATTAACTAATCATTAATTACTAATTAATTAATCATTAATCCTTAATTAATTACTTAATTAATTAACTACTAATTATTTATTAATTGACTTTAATTAGCTAATTTACAATTCTCAATTACAAATTAATTAAACACTTAATCATTAATTAACCAATCTTTAATAACAAATTTACAAATCTCAATTCAATTAGTTAATTACCATTATAAATTAATTAATCATTCTTAATTACTTTTTCGAATAACTACTTAATAATAATTACTTATTTTAATTAACATTTTAAAATCTTCCTTAATAACTTTGAATCAAATTATTACTAACTATAAAGCTTTAATGTTAATTAAATTTATTACTTATCTTAAATTAACTACTTGATTAAAGTATTTATTGGAGTTTTTAAAACATTGTTAAGTATTTACTTAATTCATTAAAACTTCAAATAAATTCTTAACTTAAATTGTCAAACATTAATTAAGTCATTAATATTCAAATTATTTAAGAAGATATAACTTCAATTTTATTAGGCTGAAGGTTTCGAAAACTAAACCCGAGAAAATCCCTATGCTCACTCGAGTAAACACTCGAGTTTCCCACTATCTTCCCCAAGTCCTCTTTCTTCTCCATCACGTACTTTTCTTCTCCCTTTCTTTTTTTCCAGTTAAGTTTTAAGTTAAAGTTTAAGTTAAACTTCAATAACAGGTGAAGTTCTTCCCAAACAACACACGAAAAAAATCGAGCTAACTTCAACAACACGCGAGTACCGCTTCGGGTCAGCACGAACCCACTCTTCTAAATACCCAAAACGGTGTCGTGCACAGTGTTTCGTCAGCGCTCCAGCGAACTTCACATCCTCCGGCGGGTCGCGAAACTCCCCTACACTTGAAAACAACGATCAATTCGATGCCAAAAACTCGAGATCAAAATTTGGCTTTTCGTTCGAAAACTGTAACTAGAACTCACCAAACAAAATGCTTCGCCTCACTCACGCCGACCATCAGAGGAGATTCAACTCCAGCCTCACCTCGCCGATACCCTATTCTACCATCCCCTTGAACCCCACGCAACTCGATCTACCCGTGGTGACGAAATCACCTTGTTTCCCGACAACGTCAAAACTCGAGCATAAACCCTAATCTGGCCTCGTCCCATAAATTCTTGCAATAGAAATTTTTTTAACAATTTTCCTGTCTTCATCGATTGCCGAACTAGCTTCAAGCAAAAGTTCAACATCCAAAAATTCTTCGGTCGTTAGAAATTGATCGAAAAGCATTTTTGGTTCAACTAAGAAATTCTCTTTGCATACTCAACTAAAAATCACCATATTAGTTTTAAAAATCCTATCTTTGAATGTTGATTTAAGTTATATAATCGAATCAATAATTTAAAATATTCGAATTAATCATATGATTTCCTTTTCACTGTAAAATTGAATTTACAGAATCACTACTTTAGTACTATGCTTAAAACAAATTCTAGGCCATAATTAAAGTTTAAACAAACTTGTTTTATTTGATAGTTTAAGCATAAACAAATGTTTGTATGAGGATGTGTTTAAATTTTTCTTGTTTATGTTCACTTTGTAACCAGAAACAAGAAGAACAGACCATTCAAACTACACAGTACAACATATACATATACAGAACTAATTATTTAAAAATATACAGCCAAGCACAAAGTTATTCATGAATCAAATACACAGATTTAAAATTTTAAAATAGTATGTTTACTCACCTAAAATATGTTTGAACAGAGATCAATACTGTTTTGAAAAGGTGCAGTTTGATCTACCTTTAAATCTTCCTGTTTTGTTGATGAATGAATTTGAGTTTGTAAAAATGGTGATGTTTACCTTTTTTCTCTTCTTTCTGGCTTGCTAAGTTATGAACGAACTAGAACTAGAATAGATGTATATATAAAGAAAAACAGGTTTTACAGGAGTAGGCTTGTAGTACAAGATTTTTTTGACCTGGCAGATTTTTCTTTCTGAAAATTGAAATAATTTTTAACATTCGAAATGACTTTATTTTGGTGCTGAGATGATAGTATTAAATGCCATGTTTCCCTATAAGCTTACAGCCTTATTATTATTATTATTATTATTTATTTTATATGTACATAGATACTTTGCATGTAGATATTTTGTTTTCTTGCATTGCTTACACATATAAATTTCCATAGTATATTACTATATTCTAGGATTACCTTATGTATTTATTTATGTTTTCATAAAACCATATAAGTTACCTTATATATTTATTCCTATTTTTAACATAAATTCTTAGTTTTATTTTATTTCTATTTTAAGCTTAAACCACCGATACTTAATTATAACATATATGTTATTTTATATGTATATTAAATATTGATAAGATTGATTTTATTTTAAACATTATTATCTATATTACATTCACATGCATATATCTAGATTAAATGTTAATAATGTAGAGCTTTTAATTAAATTCAATAAGATAGAATTTATTTTAAATATTTTTTTAAAGATTTTATTTTTAAAATTTCATATCATAATTTCCTTCCAAAATACACATATATATAAATAATGGTAAATGTCCAAAAATCTTATATATTTACAAAATGAAAAGCTTGTATTT
Organism: Allium cepa; assembly: GCA_030765085.1. NCBI lineage: Eukaryota > Viridiplantae > Streptophyta > Magnoliopsida > Asparagales > Amaryllidaceae > Allium > Allium cepa. The sequence continues at coordinate 939,226,702 of CM060935.1, forward strand.
TATTTAATTAGATTAAATACTTATTAAAATAATATTGCCAAAATCCTGGGTCGTTACAGGTCTAGTTGCAAGTAGCCTGATGTAAGACCCTAGATTTTTTTTAACATTACTTAGGATATCTAATTAGCTAAGTTAAATCAAATAATTTGTTGATTAAGGGATTGAGATTTGATTTTATTAAAGGGGTAGCCGTGCTACTTAAAAATGAACTAAAAAGGGTTTTAAAATGAACTAGAGGAAGGGTAAAATGGGAAAGAAGCCATTCCTATATCTTTGTGACGCAGCGGATAACTCTAAACAAACTTCAATCGATGGAATGTAGCAATCGGTGAGTTGAGAATACTGCAAGGCCCAAATCAGTTGATCCAAAGATACCGGATTCTAGCTATCTTCGTCTCGTTGATCGCGCACGATGCCGAGAAAGAAGATCTACAATTCTTCGTATGTTGATCTAGCGCACTAGATACCGTGAATCGGCTTCAACAAATGTGGATTCGAGCGCACTCGAATGACGTAAGTGGAGATAGGAGATTACACGCAACTACCAATTGGAGAAGAAAGCACAAAGCAATCAACAAGAAATTTTATTTCAAAATCAACAACCCAAAAATGTACAACACACGCCCTATTAATAGCTTGTTACAACCGGCCCCCCTTAAGTCGTATACGACTTACGACTCATCCTGGGTCGGCAACGACCTATGACTCACGACTCAAAAACACACAGCTTAAAACCCAGCGACTTAACAAACTTCACGACTCATCAGCTACCATGACTCAATTATAGGTCGTGAACGACCTAACACCATTCAACAGCGACTTAAAGAACATACAAACAGTACACGACTCATCGGTACAAGCGACACAACACTTAGGTCGTATACGACCTAACGACTTACGACATAAGACACAAACGACTTACGACTCAACCTTCCACGACTCATAGAAAATCTACACATCCAGGCTTACGACTTAAGACTCCCAACGACTCAAGCTCTTAGGTCGTAACTCATAACTCGTTAACATCTTTCTCTGTTCTCCAGTTAGGTCGTGGACGACCTAGGCCTTCAACAACTTCTGCTCTGTTAAGTCCTGAACGACTTAAACCCGTGTCGTTAACTCGTATGTGACTCATCAAACATGAATGACTTATGCTTCCATTAACTCGCAGCTTCTTTTCTCGTGGATCTTTAGGTCGTAGACGACCTAACATCTTCTCCTTAGGTCGTGACTGACCTAAAGTACCTCCATTAGGTCGCAGCTCAGTTTCACGTGTCCCCTTAGGTCGTTGCCTGTTTGAGTTAGCTCGGAAGCGACCTATACCTTCCTCCTTAAGTCGTATACGACTTATTTCCTGAGCTGCATCATCCACTCCTGGTTGAGAAAAATTCGTCCTCGAATTTGGAAATTCCTCCACACCAGATTGTTCACCTCTGTAATATGGTACAAGATGCTTAACATTGAACACGTCAGAAGTGTAAACATCCTCTGGTAGCTTTAACTTATAAGCATTTTCATTAATCTGTTTCACCGCTTCTACAGGACCAATTTTTCTGACTTTCAACTTGTTATAAGCACCCACTGGAAATCGATCCTTCGTCAATACAGCATAAACCAAATCACCTTCCTTAAATTCAACACTCCGTCGTTTCAAATCAGCAGCCCGCTTATACTTCTCATTTGACTTTTCTAATCATTCTTGAACGATCTTATGACATTCCGTCAACCCATCAACAAAGTCTACAGCTCGTTTAACCGTCCCCTTCAGTTGTGGTACTACTGCCAAATCCAACGGTCCCCTGGGTAAATTTGAATATACGATCTGGAATGGACTGAATCCCGTGCTACGATTCACTGCATGATTATGAGCAAACTCTGCCTGGCATAACTTCATGTCCCAACTTTTCAGATTATCTTTCACCAAACATCGCAACAAATTTCCCAATGATCTGTTCACAACTTCGGTTTGACCATCTGTCTGCGGATGATACGCGCTGCTAAAGTTCAACTTCGTTCCCATCATCTTCCACAAACTTAACCAAAAGTGACCCAGAAAACGAGTATCTCTATCCGACACAATAGACTCCGGCAATCCATGAAGTCGATAGATCTCCTTGAAAAATAACTGAGCAACACGAACAACATCCGTCGTCTTCTTGCAAGCAATAAAATGTGCCATTTTAGAAAATCTATCAACCACTACATATATAGAATCATTACCACGCTGCGTTCTCGGCAATCCCAATACAAAGTCCATACTCACATCAACCCATGGTCTAGCCGGTACAGGCAACGGCATATACAACCCAGCATTGGTCGCGGTTCCTTTCGAAACTTGGCAAATATGACATCGCTCCACAAACCTTCCCACTTCTTTCCTCATCGACGGCCAAAAGTAAAACTGTGAAATCAATTGCAAAGTACGATCACGGCCCACATGCCCTTCCTCGTGTAACTCCTTGATAATTTTCAATCTCAAGCTACAATCCGGTATGCATAAACGATTCCCTTTAAACAGAAAACCATCCACCAATAAAAACTCGTCATCACTTCCTTCCTTTACCTTTTCAACAAATTTCACAAAATAAGGATCTTCTTCAATCAGCTCTGGTAACATTTCAAACCCTGTCACTTCAACCTTCATTGTTGTTAATAAATGACTCCTACTCAAAGCATCAGCCACACGGTTCGTCACCCCCGATTTGTGCTTAACAACAAAGGTAAACTGCTGTAAATATGCAATCCATGATGCATGTCTCGCTGAAATCTTATCCTGCCCCTGTAAATGCTTCAAGGCTTCATGATCAGTATAAAGAACAAATTCCTTCTGAAACAGGTAGTGTCTCCAATGCTTAACAGCTTGCACAACAGCGTAAAATTCAACGTCATATGTACTGTATCTCATCTTTGCCCCTGGTAACTTTTCACTGAAATATGCAATAGGTCTCCCCTGCTGACTCAACACTCCCCCAATCCCAACCTTTGATGCATCAGTGTGTAGCTCAAACAACAACTGAAAATTAGGTAAAACAAGAATTGGCGCTGTCGTCAACAGTTCTTTGATTCGTTCAAAAGCAATCCCGGCTTCTTCTGTCCACGAAAACTGTTTACCCTTCATGCAATCAGTAACTGGAGCCATTACGCTACTGAAGTGTGGAATGAATCTTCGGTAGAATGACGCTAGCCCATGAAAACTTCTCACTTCCGTAATTGTCTTTGGCTGTGGCCAATTCCTGACTGCCTCAACTTTACTCTGATCAACTTGAATACCTTCTCCTGAAACAATATAACCCAGAAATAAAACACTGTGCGTCATAAACACACATTTCTTCGTAGCAGCATAAAATTGTTCCTCACGAAGAATATTCAATACTTCCCTCAAATGTTGAACATGCTCCTCCGTACTCCTGCTGTAAATCAGAATATCATCGAAATAAACCACGACGAACTTCCCAATGAATGGTCTGAAGATTTGATTCATCACCCGCATGAATGTACTAGGTGCATTTGACAAACCAAATGGCATAACCAACCATTCGTATAACCCCTCTCTCGTTTTAAAGGCTGTCTTCCATTCATCTCCAGGTCTAATCCGAATTTGATGATAACCGCTTTTCAAATCAATCTTCGAAAAGATATTAGCCCCACTCAACTGATCAAGCAAGTCATCCAATCTCGGCATTGGAAATCTGTATCTCACAGTAATCTTATTCAAGGCTCGACTGTCAGTGCACATCCTCTACGTCCCGTCCTTCTTCGGTACCAACAAAGCCGGCACAGCACATGGACTCAAACTTTCCTGCACACGTCCCTGCTCAAGTAACTCTTCCACCTGTCTTCTCAACTCTTCATGTTCCTTCGGACTCATTCGATAATGTGGTCTATGCGGTAATACTGCTCCCGGAACAAGATCGATTTGATGTTAAATGTCTCTCAGTGGCGGCAACTCCTTAGGCAACTCCTCTGGGAATACATCCTCAAATTCTTTCAAAACAGGTTTTGCTTCTTCTGGAATTTCAACCTCTTCGTTACACTCTCGTCCAATCAACAAGTACACTTCAGGTTCTTCTTCGACTTCCTTGACAAACTCCTTCAAAGTTAACAGAGTTTTCAATTCTTCAATTTCCTCCAGCTTGCTTTCTTTCTGTTGCTGCTTCTTGGGAACTAAAGTAATTTTAGTGCCTTCAAACATGAAACTATAGCTATTAGCACGACCATCATGTTGAACTGCTCTATCAAGCTGCCATGGTCTGCCCAACAACAGATGACATACGTCCATGTCTACAACATCGCACCAAATTTCATCCTTGTATTTCTTCCCAATTGAAAATTTAACACAAGCTCTCCTTCCAACTTTCACCTCACCTCCTTTCCTCAACCAAGCTAACTTGTACGGTTTAGGATGCTTCTCGGTTTTCAATTCCAACTTCTTTACTGCCTCTGTAGAGATAATGTTATCGCAACTCCCAGCATCAATAACGAATTTACAAACTCTTCCAAGAATAGTGCAAGTAGACTGAAATATGTTATTCCTCAACCAACTGTCTCCCTCCTCTTGCTTTGGTGTCAAACAACTCCTCCTCATCATCAGTGAATATCCTTCGTCTCCCGATAACAAGTCTTCCTCCTCAACCGGTAAGGAATTAGAACACTCAGCCTCTTCATCCTCATCCTCAGCTTCAACTATCATAGTTCTCTTCTTCGGCTTTGGACACTCATTGCTTTTATGACCCATTTCCTGGAAATTATAACATTCGAACCCACTATTAACCTTCGCCTTCTCACCCTCCTTCACAATTGGCTTACCGACAGGTTTAGGAACATTAGAACTTCCACTGGCCCCCTTCACTTGATTGTTAGAATTAGTAAACACACCACCTCCACGCCTTCCCTGCTTCTCCCAAGCTAACGCTTTCTGATGTGCCTCTGCTACAGATCTTGGATCAAACATATTAACCATATCCTGGATCTGCATTCTCAATCCCCCAATGAATCTAGCAGTTAACTGTTCTTCAGTCTCCATAATATCGTTCCTGGCAATGAGTTGGTAAAATTCATCAGCATAATCACTAACAGACTTTGTCCCTTGCCTCAGATTCTGCAACCTCTGGTACATAAGTGATTGATAGTTGTAAGGTAAGAAAGTAGATCTCATCAATTTCTTCATCTTCTCCCAAGATTCTATCCTTGACTTCCCCATTCGTTCACGAGTAAGTTTAGTTTGCTGCCACCACGCCAAAGCTCTCCCCCTCAGCCTTGTAGCAACTAACTTCACCCTTCGATTCTCCGAAACTTCCTTAAAGTCAAAAATTTCCTCCACATTAGATACCCAATCCAAGAATTCTTCAGCTACCATCCCTCCTTTAAACTCCGGAATTTCCATCTTCATTCCCGATTCCCAACGTCGATCATCATCAATAACCCGATACTGACGTTGTCCCTGATCTCGGTCTCTGAAATGAACACTTCCCCTATCACCGTCAAACTCCTCATCAAAGTCTGATGTATATCGTTGTCTTTCACGCCCTCCAACATCTCTACCACCACTCCTAATACCAACATCCCGTCTATCATGATCATCATCTTTCCTCCTACTTCGATTATCAACACTCCGTTGATCCTGACTCTCTCTCCTCTCCCGATCTGAATGTTGTGAAACTCTACTTCCTCCACGAATGGATTCAGGTGAATTTCTTCTTCTACTTTGATTCATATCAATCATAAGCTTCTCCAACCTACCAATGCCTTCATCAATCTTCTCATTCATACGTTGTTCCATTTGATCGGCCTCTTCTCGTCTATATAATGCTTCAACATTTTGATGGCGATTAGCTCTCCTTGGCGGCATGATTGAATCAACACAATACTTCACAAAACAACAATAAGTCACGGCTCAGCCTTCAACTTCAAACAACAATGCTCGGCTCAATCTTATCTCGGCTTGATTTTCACGACTTAACTTGGCTCGGCTCAAGGTTAAGTCGGCTTCAATTCAAACACAAGGCACGACTTACACTCTTCTATACTTGGCGCGCAAAAAAAAAATCTCCTCACAAATTCAAACACTCTCCAACACTTTGATTCAAAATGCTATAGACCAAATACTCCAAACTTGTTGCAACTTCAAGATGAACACAACGAACACAACTTCAAATACTTGGCTCCAAGAATCAACTTAGTTATGATTGGCTAAGTATGGCTCTGATACCAAAACTGACGCAGCGGATAATTCTAAACAAACTTCAATCGATGGAATGTAGCAATCGGTGAGTTGAGAATACTGCAAGGCCCAAATCCGTTGATCCAAAGATACCGGATTCTAGCTATCTTCGTCTCGTTGATCGCGCACGATGCCGAGAAAGAAGATCTACAATTCTTCGTACGTTGATCTAGCGCACTAGATACCGTGAATCGGCTTCAACAAACGTGGATTCGAGCGCACTCGAATGACGTAAGTGGAGATAGGAGATTACACTCAACTACCAATTGGAGAAGAAAGCACAAAGCAATCAACAAGAAATTTTATTTCAAAATCAACAACCCAAAAATTTACAACACACGCCCTATTTATAGCTTGTTACAACCGGCCCCCCTTAAGTCGTATACGACTTACGACTCATCCTGGGTCGGCAACGACCTATGACTCACGACTCAAAAACACACAGCTTAAAACCCAGCGACTTAACAAACTTCACGACTCATCAGCTACCATGACTCAATTATAGGTCGTGAATGACCTAACACCATTCAACAGCGACTTAAAGAACATACAAACAGTACACGACTCATCGGTACAAGCGACACATCACTTAGGTCGTATACGACCTAACGACTTACGACATAAGACACAAACGACTTACGACTCAACCTTCCACGACTCATAGAAAATCTACACATCCAGGCTTACGACTTAAGACTCCCAACGACTCAAGCTCTTAGGTCGTAACTCGTAACTCGTTAACATCTTTCTCTGTTCTCCAGTTAGGTCGTGGACGACCTAGGCCTTCAACAACTTCTGCTCTGTTAAGTCCTGAACGACTTAAACCCGTGTCGTTAACTCGTATGTGACTCATCAAACATGAACGACTTATGCTTCCATTAACTCGCAGCTTCTTTTCTCGTGGATCTTTAGGTCGTAGACGACCTGATATCTTCTCCTTAGGTCGTGACCGACCTAAAGTACCTCCATTAGGTCGCAGCTCAGTTTCACGTGTCCCCTTAGGTCGTTGCCTGTTTGAGTTAGCTCGGAAGCGACCTATACCTTCCTCCTTAAGTCGTATACGACTTATTTCCTGAGCTGCATCATCTTGCCCATAGCCTGTATAGTAACACGTGTTTATTTCATTTCAAGTATTCATAAAACAAGGCCAACCACCATTAACAAGGAAAGAGGAAGAAGAATTAAGGAAAAGCTAATTCAAAATCAAATTCATCCAAATCTCAAGCTCCTTTAATCTCTAAAGCTAAGGTAAATAATGTATACATCTCATTTTTTATTATGGTTTCGATTTTAATATGAATCCTGAATATTTTGCATGATTTTCCAGGATTTTGAAAGATAGAATGAATATATATACATGTTGATGAATTATGGTTATTCATATTGAATTTATGATATCTTTTAAGGTTAAAACCGTAATAAATGACATCCAATTGCTTGGCGAATTTTATGATGGTCATAATTATTATTTTAGAGATGGGTTTCAATTTTCAGAATTTTTTGAAGTTAATGTGGATTTTATATGAATTTTCTAGTAAAGAAAATGATAATTCGGTTTAATAATTATTTTCGGTTAAATAATTAATTATTTGGGTCTAAAATATTTATATGTTAGAAACATATTAAAAGAGATTTTCTGGAATTTTTCAAGATTTTTCCAAAGTATTTTGATGGAGATATGAAATTATTTAAGTATGCTACTTAAATGTTTTAAATAAATTAAAGAGGAGAAGGAGCATTTTTCAAATAATAATAATTAAATTGTTAAAACTGGAAAGTCGATAGCCTTTTGACAAAATGTAGTTGTTGGCCCGGTTTTCCAGCGAGCAGAGAGAGAGGAAAGAAAGGAAGCAGTGTTGAATGATGGCGTAGAAGGCAGAACTGTCTGTCGGACCAAGTGTTTGGTCCAACATTCACTAAAATGCCAACCCAAATGTTTGGTTCGACATGCCGGACCAGATATTTGGTCTGGCATCCTCTAGTATGTCAAACCAAATTTTTGGTTCGGCATGACAAATCCAACACCGGACCAAACATTTGGTCCGGTACACAGGCATACCGGACCAAATGTTTGGTCTAGAAAATGAGAAGCTTCAAAGCAAAAAAACACTAGACCAGACATGGAAAGGCAACCAAGCAAAGTAAGATCCACGACCCAAATGCCGATCCAAATTCTCCTACCCAGTTGTTGAACCAAATTCAGGAAGTTATAATCTCAACCTCCACAATTCACAACTCCACTATATAAATACCAGAGCTCCTCAGCAACGATGGAGACCGAAACTTCTGAGAAAAAAGAGAAAACTCTGCTAAGTCTAAACCACTCTAGCTGCTCTAAGTTTTTTCTCTTTCTAATCAAATCTGTGCTTGTAATCAAATCAAAGAAGTGTAATAAGATGAACAATGGATGTAATCACGTTCTGGCTGAAGCACTATAAAACTCTGTGTGAATTATTTCCTTTAGATGCTTTCTAACCCAGATCATGTGAATTGTTCTATGATTGCAAAAACTATCTACTAATGTATTGGAACATTAAAAACTTCATATCAGATGACTTAAACGTGACTTAAGCAAACTCGAACTTAAAGGTGTTTGTCCAGTTTTGTGCAAACATTTTTGGTGCTTTCACTGAGAACGACGTGGGGAGCCGAACTCTACTGTCCAATCTCCTTCCAGGCCTTAGTACATTATTAGAACATAGCTACCTCTAGGTGGAACGCTGATAAGGGTAAGAGCACAGCCGCTTATTTCCCCTCAATCCCGTCCAAGCTGATCAAGAAAACCCAACCACCTACTCTCAACTTCCAGGTTCAGTTGTCACCCAAGAAGACTTATATAGGGTTGTGAATGAGATGACTGACCAATTCACTGCCCAACAAAAAGCTTTAGTGTACCAACTCATGACACGCTTGAGAGGCACAGAGGAAACCACTCACAACACTTAATCTCGAGGCGAGTCTCAATCTGGAGAGTCCTATAAATGAAATAGATCCCCTACAAATGAAGAGTTCAATCAAGAAGGTATAAGAACTCGAAACCAAGCCAGGACTCAGCACAAAGCTGGTCCTGAAAGATCATCAGGAGCTGGGCCCAGTTAAAGTGGCGCAAGGCAAGGATCGACTATGACTGACCCTGTCATGCTTCGAGCCACCATTCCCACCAACCTCAACCAAGGTTCCAAACGTCATCAGCATAAAAGGGAAGCCCGTAATTCTCCTTAGGCTGCCCCAACATCCGAGGAAAGGATGACATGCCTCTTCAGGGAGTATCTCAGGCGCGAATAACTCGAAAGAGGGGTGGGAGTAAGGGTGTCTAGCCCATTCATTAGGAACATAGAAGCAACCACCACTCCTCGAGAATGGTAGATGTCCACCATGGATCCCTATAGAGGCACATCCGAGCCAATAATCCACTTATAGTGCTATAGCCAATACATGCTCATGAATAGAGCAATAGAAGGTGTGCTATGTAAATGTGTCCCGCTATTCCTGTCAAACTTAGCAACCACATGTTTTGTCGCCTGCCTCATGGCTCTATCAGCTCTGAGGAAATGTTAGAGGAAATATTCATAAGTCAATTCCAAATCCATGTGGAACAGCCTAAGGATGCCTATTCCCTATCAGACATAAAACAAAAAGCAGGAGAACCGCTGCAGCAATATCTTGCCCGCTTTAATGTTGCCACAGCAGCAGTGCAAGGCATCGATGAGAGGCTTACACTAATAGGGCTGTGCGGAGATGTCCACACCCGAATTCAAAGCTTGCAAGAAGATTGACGAAGGAAAATCCTCTAACACTTCAAGATTTCTTTCATGAAGCTGGAAAATACATGAGATTGAAAGACGCGGTGGCCCACCGACGTAGCGAGCAACCCATAAAGGCTTCTAGCGTCCAAGGAAACAATGGTGCCACACCTCGATGGGAGGAGAATAAGCAGAATAGCGAGATAAAAGGTGGCCACTAGGGTAACTTTGGAAATGAAAAAGTCAATAAGCAACGATACCGACCCGGACCAAGATTCGATTCATGCACGCCACTGAACGACACTATGGAGAACATTTACATGGCTACTCGACACGATTTGAAATACAAACACCCTCCATATAAGAAAGAGTCGGAGGTTGCAATTAGAACAGGGAGTCGCTTCCACGAGTCTCATGGTCATAGCACCGAAGAATGCCAGAACTTGCGGGATCTCATTGAGGAATGTATCCGAAAACAAAAACTAGAGCGATATGTGCAGAAAGGACACAACTCTCCCACTCCGATCCACAAAGGCTCTAGGAAACCCCCGCAAGTGAATAATAAGGAGGGAACAGGTGCGAGCCGCCCCAGCCAAGAAAAGATAATTGTCCAAACCATATTTGGAGCTTCTCATATAGCTAATGGAATTTGGGCCGAAATGGAGAGGTATGGAAAATCCTTACAGGATAGAGATGGATATGTTCATTCCATAACTAAAGGTGGCATAGAAAAACAAAGAGAAAGAATCGACATAACCTTCAATGATGAAGATTTGGTTAGGAAATAGTATTAGCATACTAACATCTGGTTATCTCTGCCTAGATCAGCTCGGTAGAGGTGTTTCACATTTTGGTTGTTACAGGAAGCTCGGTGAATATTTTATTCAAACATGCATTCAATAAAATGAAGTTGTCAATGAAAGATGTATCCTTATGTCGTAAGCCTTTACACGGGTTCACCGGAGAGGCCATAATGCCACTAGGGCAGCTAGAACTGTTTGTTTAGCTTGGAAGTCACCCCGGGTCAGTTGTACGGAAGCAAACCTTCATACTAGTGGACGAGCACTCTGCCTACAATGCCTTCTTGGGTAGACCTCCTTGGTCAGACTTCCAGATGGTATTAGCACTATGGTGCTTGAAGATGAAATTCCCAATCGATAACGGAATAGGAGAAGTAGAAAGAGACCAAGATGCAGCTCAAAGCAACAGGAAGGATTGCTCAAATACCTGTAAGCGAGGCTTATTTAGGTCGCAGTTGTTATGTGGCCGAACTTCGCCAAAACATGAAAAAGGAAAGGTGAAAGGCGTAGGGGTCGTTCTCTGCACCAAAAATGTGGAAGCGTAGAAATCAAAGATGGTCCCTACTCTTGAGTGTACTAGCGATCCATTCAACTAATTGGACTCTAGGGATAGAGAGGAGGAGGTCAACGCCGAGCCTGTGGAGGCTATGGAACATGTGATGGTAGATGAGAATGACAAAATAAGGTTTTTAAAGATAGGTTCTCGGTTAAACTTGAACCTCAAAATCCAGCTGATAGGATTCCTACGAAAGAACTTGGATGTATATGCATGGACCTACGAGGACATGGTAAGGATATCCCCAAAGATAGCTTTCCATTCCCTTAATATTGACCCAACCAAGATCCCGATCAAATAAAAGAAAAGAAGCATGGGGATAGAACGATCAACTGCTCTCAATGAGGAAGTGAAGAACCTACTAGCCAATGGTTTAATCCACTAAGCCATTTATCCAGAATGGATCCCTAACCCGGTCATCATAAAAAAGCCTAATGGAAAATGGCGAACCTGCATTGACTTCTCCAACCTCAATGATGCTTGCCCCAAAGACTGTTTCCCTTTACACCAAATCGACCGACTAGTGGACTGAACCATAGGACATGAGTTGTTGTCATTCATGGACGCATACTCAGGATACAACTAAATTCCCATATATGTGCCGGATCAAGCACACACTAGCTTCATCATGGATTTAGGCATGTATTGTTACAAGGTCATGCTTTTTGGGCTTAAGAATGCTGGCACTACCTATCAATGCCTGGTTAATAAGATGTTTGAGCAATAAATTGGTCACTCCATGGAAATCTATGTTGACGACATGCATGTCAAATCAAGAAGAACAATGGACCATCTGAGAGACCTAGACGAGATGTTCTAAGTGTACGCAAATACCAATTAATGAAGCTAAACCCACTGAAATGTTCTTTTGGGGCGTCTTCGAGTAAATTCGTATGTTTCATTGTACATGCTAGAGGGATAGAGGCGAATCCTGAAATGGTACAAGCTTTAAAAGACGTCAAAATCCCGGCAACACGAAGGGAAATGCAGAGCCTAAACAAAAAGGCAGCCTCTCTGAGTAGGTTTATATCCAAAGCAAAGGACAAGTGCGTCCTTTTCTTCGAAGCCCTCAAAAAAGACAAAGGAAAGTTTGAATGGACTAGCGAGTGCTACTCAGCTTTCCAAGGTTTTCTCAAACATCTGCAGAAGCCGCCAGTACTCTTCACTCCGATGGATGGAGAGAGCCTTTACTTATACCTAGTTGTATCCTCCCACACCCTAAGTGTCACACTAGTATGAGAAGATGATCGCATCCAAAGACAGGTATACTTCATTAGCAAAAGATTCGTATGCATAGAAGCTAGATACTCTAAGATTGAAAATTTGGCTTATTGTCTGCTCATAGCATCCAAGAAATTACGACAATACATTCAATCACACTCCATTAGGGTTCTAACAGATCAACCCTTGAGATAACTCCTACATAAACCAGGCACGTCAGAGGCCTGTTAAAATGGTGCGTTGAGCTGAGCCAGTATGACATTACCTACCATCCATGCACCGCAATTAAAGGACAAGCCTTGGTTGATTTCATAGCTGACTTCACGATGCGAGATGAGGAGGCAGTAGTAAAAATTGATGAAACTATCAAATGGAATATGTTCATTGATGGAGCTTTAAACGAGCTCGGCTCGGGGGCAGGTCATAGTAGTCATACCTCGAGGAAGAAAGTTAAGCTATGCACTAAGACTAGAGTTCGCTGCAACCAATAACAAAGCTGAACATGAAGCTGTGATAGCTGGAATAGAAATCATTAAGGAAATAGGTGTTAAATTAATATGTATTCATAGTGACTCACAACTGATCATAAACCAGATCCTTGGAGAATGACTTGCGGACAAAACCTTGCATCTTACCTCAAAAGGGCCAAAACCCTCCTCAACGAGCTGGACTACTATGATATAAAACACATCCGGCGAGGGGAGAATCAAGAGGCCGATGTTCTCACCAAAGAGGCAAGTGTAAGAACCGAACCGATGTCGGAGACAACCCCTATCATGAGTCATCTCACACCAAGTTTCGAGTGTCTTCAAATCACGGCAACCACAGATAGGGAGGAGACATGGATGACCCCTATCATTAGATACTTACAGGATGGAACCTTACCACCAGAACGGAACAAAGTCAGGAGAATCCTAAGGAGGGCATCCCACTACGCCATACAGAATGGCATACTACACCGTCATGGTATTTCCATCCCGCTACTAAGGTGTGTTGTTGGGAATGAAGTAAAAGATACCCTTAACAACATCCACCAAGGAAGTTGCGGCGATCACATCGGAGGGCAAACTCTAGCCAGGAATATATTACTCTTTGGATACTTTTGGCCTACACTCAACAACATCACAACTGAGTTCACTAAGAAATGCGACAAATGTCAAAGATTTTCCAAAATCCCAAGATTTCCACCTACCGGTTTGATCAAGATGGTATGGGGTGTCGCAGAAGATCATATTGGATAACAGACTCCAATTCGGTAGTGAATAATTCTCAAATTGGTGCCACGAACATGGGATTGCTTGAAGCTTTTCCGCTATAACTTATCCCCAGGAAAATGGGTAGGTTGAAGCGGTAAATAAGGTTTTGAAAATGAAGATAAGAAAAAACTAGATAAGTCCGAGAGGGCATGGGTCAATGAACTTCCTACTACACTATGGGCCTACCGAACTTCCTACAAGACCGCGATAGGGCACGTGTCATTCGTAGTAGCATATAGGGCCTAAGCCATGCTTCCAATCGAAATGGTCGCCCTCTCACATCGAAGGATGCATTACAATCTAGAAGAAAACGAGGAGCTCTTAAGCATATAACTTGACCTGATCGAGGAGAAGGGAAACGATGCCGCCCTTAAAGCTTTCGCTCATAGACGGAAGGTGGCACGACATTAAAACTCTAAGGTAAAGCCTTGAGTGCTACAAGAAGGAGACTTGGTACTCAAGCGGGTCTTTCCATGGCCAGGAGCACTAGACCCAATTTGGGAGGGGTTGTTTGTTGTTCATAAAGATCTTCATAATGGAGCTTACATTTTATCAACAATAGACGGAGAGGTGTTCGGGAAAGCATGGAATCTCCAACACCTCCGCCGTTATTTCTCTTGAACTGCAAGAAGCATGTATTAACTGAAGAAATAAAAGAAAGACAGTGGATGCAGGCATATTTAGGCCGAAAAACTATAAAAATTCGATGTCTCGCATAACTTGTCTTATTTAAACTTTCCTTCATTTAATTGTTTATCTGATGACTATTCCTACTGCAAGCAATCGCAGTCACTCACCGACAGTAGTGAAAATAAGATAGCTACGACAAGAGGCACGAAACAAGCCTTGGAAATTCACTACTGACGATCGGCACCCTCAAGCCGGCAATGATGAACTGACTATAAGCCACAGATTAGGCATAATTTATCGCCTAGGTAGTTCATCACTGGTGCTCGGCTCGCCGGCAAGTGTGAACCGATCATAAACCCCACAATTAAGGTGTGGCTACAGCCAAGGGTAGCTCACAGTTGACGATCAGCATTATACATGCCGGCAATGATAAATCAAATAATACTCACGACACGAAAAATAGCTCGAGTAATTTCTTTCGTGATCGGCCTTGAACATGACAACGCGTTTATGGTTTTCTACGTCTTAGAACATAATAACGATTAACTAAGTCATAAGAAGTTCACAAGTAGACAAGGCAGACTATAAAATCATGCGTCAAAAAAGTCAATCGAGATAAACATGCAAAAGACAAAAGTCGAACATTACGACATTAAAATTGTATGTACAAAGATTTTCATTTATATATACATATATAGAACAACCATGCATCCTCCAAAAATACATGCAAAAAGAGAAGGGGAAATTTTCTCGGCTAAGAGGGGGGACGTCCTAGTCACTTGGCCTGCTCCCTCCGATCATGTCCTTCGAAAGCTCGGGTCACTCAGGGGACTCGCCCTCGTTTTACGATGCCTCGTCGGCACTCTTTGAAGGCTCAACCTATCTTAAAGACTTTCCTACACGATGCAAGTAAGAAAAATCATAAGTTTTGTAGTCTAGGATAAGTAATAACGAAGAAAAAGTAAAAAGACGACATACTTGCGGTAATGTGGTGTGGGTCACCAAGCCCCTCGAGCTTCGAACCATCTTCGTCGTCCTCATCCTCCGCTAGCAACTCGTATCCCTTACGATGGCCTTGGTCTCCTCCACCGTGAACCGACGGTTCACCATCCAACATCATACGCGGCTTCTTCCTCCTGCGCAACCGCAGCCTTAGTCTCTTCAATAAGTCGAGCATGGATTCCTACCATCACTTGGGGACAGTCATCCATCCACTGAAGGTTCCCCTGTTTCTAGAACATGAAGCAAGTGTCCTTCAACAATTGGTTAACCGTCTCACAAAAGTCATTGTACTTTTCGACATCGGCTTAGAGGGACACCACCTTATTCATATACTATTTTCCTTATCCTTCTTCAGCCGGATCTGCTCCGCTTTTAGCATATCGATCTCAGCCTTGTACGAATCCTTTTCCTTCCACCGCTCACCCTGAAACTTCTTCGGCTCAGCCATGACTTCCTACAATTTCTTCATTTTACCCTTGAGAGAGCAGATCCGATCCAGATCCTTCTGCCTAGCTTCGTCCACTGAACTTATAGGCACATCGATCTTTGCCTTGCATAAGTCAGTTACCCCTCCTATTGCTTCTTCCTTAGTTTCTTTATCTCAGCTGAATGAAACGCTTCAACCGCCTCAAACTTCACATCCTTCTACTTAAGCGCTCTACGAAGATCCTCCATCTCCATGTGTAATCGTACATTAGCACTCCCCACTTCCTCACTGGCCTTGGCTAAGCAGGATTGATAATCAATAATTTTTCTAGTCTCATTGGTAGTCCAAACCATTTTCATTGTCAAATTGGCGAAATCAAGAGTTTTTGCCTCATCCAAGATTCAGACCAAACGATTTCGAGGCAGAAGGAACTCGGTATCAGAATACTATGGATGGTGACCCGCATAGCCAGGGTTAATATTAGTGTGACTCTCAAAGGGATTCCTCATCGGCGATTGAAAATATGAGAAATAAGAACCGACGTTTTCTTTCCCTAAGTCGCCAGGCACCTCATGGTGATGGGAAGAAGTTTGAGAACCAAGGGAGGTAGCATCCTTATCTAGAGACCTTGCATGTTTCTAAGATGTCTTGTGGCTCTCTCCTCTACCCAAGCTTGATGGAGTCTCCTTAACATTATTTTGGTGGTCTTTCCCTTTTGAGAGGCCGTCTTAGAAGGAATGGAGGCCCCTTTCATCATTTTGAACTATTCAAGTCGCCGAGACATTTCATTCCTCTTCGGATTTCTTCTTTTCCCTGCAAAGCGAATAACAACTTTAGAGCAGAGAAACGAAGAAAGCATAAACATAAAACATGCAAGACACGTGGACACTACAAGCTACCACAAACCCAAAGTAGAGACTCGATCAAGTGGCCCGGGCAAGGTCTCAATCAAGTGGGAAGTACACTGGGATGGGACTCCGTTCAAAAGAAGGACACATGGTGATAGGACTTCGTTAGACTGAGGAGCAAATGGAGATTGGGGCTCGTCTAAAAACAAAAAATTCTCAAGTATCCTAAAATCCAAGAAGAAATCGAAAGTACCTAGGGAAAGCCCAAAAGCCTCGCTAATTCCCGCTCTTTTTTACACTAGAAGAAATGGCATTCCACTCAAGTCACCCATAGCTACATTCTCTTGAGAGGGGTTGGCGGTGAAAGTTGGCCCAGAGACCAGGTCGGATTGATCTAACTGCTCGAGCCACTCCAGCATAGCCTCGGCATTCTTCATGGGAGTCACACCCAATCCTTCGCTACCAATAATCTCCACATCATGAGAAGCATCGGCCTTCGATTCTATCACCCTAGAGTCTCCTTCTGAACCTTCCTCTTCCTCACCGTCACTCTCTAAACAAGAGTCGTCCTCGTCATGAGGAGAAAGAGCATCCTATATGCGCAAAGATTTCCACAAAATAGGAGGACGAACTGCACTCTTCTTACGCCTCAACTTCTTCAAGGCTCTTGGCACTTCACTCTCTTCTTCTGGTTCCTTGCCTTTGCCAGCATCTCCCCCTTCTCCTTCGGCTCCCATTGCTCTCTCGTCTAACCTTGGCATGATCTTGAACACGAATTGATCGGGCCGATTAGGTTGTAAAAATGAAGGGTCGTGTCACAAAGCAGGAATGTGGGTTCCCTCTCAGCCTCAAGGACAACTAAGATTTCCTTTTCTGTCTTCTTCAAACCATCGTCCACTGCCACCTTCACGCAACTGAAAATACAGAGCATCAGGGATCCAAATCGATAAAAAACTTAGAAGAGGATATAAAGGAAACTTACATCTAGAAGTGAAAACATGTTGAGCGACAGCCTCATCACGCATAAAGAAGTACTCCTTCTTAAACATACTAAACTTCGAGTATAAGTCAAGAGGCTTGAATTTGTGATTTGACTCTAGTTTGTGGAAAGGACTCCCCTTTCAGTAAATTCTCATATTGTACAAATACCTTACCTCTCTATGGGTAAGGGGTCTCTGATAGCGCTTCACAAATATCAGATATAAGCACATCAACATAGCATAGGAATTTGGTTGAAGCTGTAGCGGAGCAACTTTTAAATAGACCACGAAGATGGCAATCTAGTGGATGAGCGGAGGAATTACACCACACATACAGTGATATTGGTATGTACACCTCTGGGGTAGAGCATGCCCTATTATTTGGGCTGGGTAGTTACATGTCACGGCGAACAATCCCAAAAGTCTTAGCAATAGAATTAAGCTTTTCTATCATCAACATGCTAGGATAACACTCGGCAGGCTTTACCAACGTCTGGTAGGGAGCGTTGCCCTCCACCAAAGAATATGTAGAGCTGGGTTGTTTTGGAGTATTGGCAGGAGCATTAGAAGAAGAAGCGCCAGCCCCGGCGGGCTGTGATGACGCATGTTTAGATCGGAGCTCACGACAGATGACATTTTCCTGCACAAGGAAATAAAAAGCAAGACTAAGTCCTACATCCCAATAAACACCCAATCGTAAATGGAAATCAAGCGCTCGTTTGAAGCCTCCTATCACCTGGTCCGGTTAAAGCCATACTCTAAACCTAACCATACGAAACTGAAACTACAATTTCAAGAATCTTCCCCTTTGGCTCGGCATACCTATGATCGCTATGCTCGAACTAATCTGGTCCGGCATTACCCGGTCCTGAAAACCGAGTGGCATCACGATGTCGGACCGAACCCATCGAATGATGACTATATTGGCGTGAAGCTCGCCCACCTGCAGCCAAGCCACATATATGACCTCACTACATAGAAGCATGTTCCATGCCCTAGCCTAGCCGAACAACCACACGTATAATGAAAGGAATCGCTAACCTAATAGAAAAAACCTTTTGCCCTCCATAATCACAGCCTCCCCACCTTCACCAAGCATGAATTTCTCCTTCGCTGAATCACTCTAGAATCCCCTCGCTCCCTTCCCTTCCTTAATTCGAAGCAAAAGCTAATAATGCTCACAACACGTACCAAATTCCCCTAAAATCTAAATCCTAAAACCCTAGGACATAAATCGAATTTAGAAAGCCTTACCTCGAGTAATGAAGATGCAGAAATATCAAGCGTTTAGGCAATAAAAACTAGCCAAATTCGAACTTCAATCGATTTAAAATAGACAGAAGACATTTAGTTAAGAAAATAAAAGAAGTAGAATAAGAAGAAGGGATAAGTATTTAAAACGGAAAAGGAAGGGAAGATGAACGGTCTCCGGTTTTTAACCGGTTATAGAAGCTTAGTGTCGAACCAAACAAAGCACGTCATGTAACTATACAACATACTTTAGGGGGCAAGTGTTGGCTCGGTTTTTCAGTGGGTAGAGAGAGAGGAAAGAAAGGAAGTAGAAGTAAATGATGACATAGAAGGAAGAACTGCCGGACCAAATATTTGGTCCGACATTAACTAAAACGCTGAACCAAATGTTTGGTCCGGTATGCTGGACTAGATACTTGATCCTGCACCGGCATTCTCTGATATGTCAGACCAAATGTTGGTCCAGCACGACATATCCAACACCGGCCAAATATTTAGTTCAGTACACAGACATACCGGATCAAATGTTTGGCCTGGCTAATAAGAAGCTTCAAAGCAAAAAATACCATACCAGATATGGAAAGGCAACCAAGCAAAGCAAGCTCCATTACCTAAATGCTGATCCAAATGCTCCTGCCCAGATGCCGAACCAAATTCACGAAGTTATAATCTCAACCACCATACTTCACAACTGCACTCTACAAATACCAGGGCTCCTTAACAATGATGGGGACCAAAACTTCTAAGAAAAAGGAGAAAACTCCATTGAGAATTAACCACTCCAGCTACTCTTAGCTTTTGCTCTTCCTAATTAAACCTGTAGTTGTAATCAAATTAGAGTAGTGTAATAAGATGGACAGCGGATGTAGGCACATTCTGGCCAAACCACTATAAAACTCTATGTAAGTTACTTTCTTTAGCTACTTTCAAACCCTGAACTTGTGAACTATTCTGTAATTGCAAAAACTATCTGTTAATGTATTGGAACATTAAAAACATCATATCGGGTAACTTAAACGCAACTTAGAGGTATTTATCCAATTGTTGTGCAAATAGCAGTACTTTTTATTAGTAAAGAAAGAGGCAGCCAATCATATTTAGACACATAAAGCATGTTAGGTGAACAGAACTATTTGCTACATGATTTACACTGTTCCAACCCAGTTGGCACCAGGTTCCCCTTCCTCATCTTTGTTTTAGACACAATCGAAACTAATGCATAGGGTATTAGTTTACTAATACGTAGTGAATTGGATGTAGGCGGAAGGTTTGGAGTCGAAACCAGGGTTTTGAAGGGACTGGGGTAATGCTTTGTTTTTAAATGGAAAATGCACCTGCTTGCTTTCGACTAAGATGCTTTCGACAAAGTCAAATGGTTTTAAAAGGAATGGTTCGATTGGGTTGCATATTTTTTTAAATGATGGCTTTCAACCGAGTCGAAGCATTTTTTGCTCCCGCATCCTACCTTTCGATCCAAACGGTTTTGAAGTGGTTCTTTTTGTTTTCTAAAATTATGGCCACCTCTCCAATGCTTTCGAAGGGATGGGTTTGAAACCATTACTTCATCACTAATTGGTTTCGAAATAGTAGCTTTCGACTTAAATGTTTTAAATGACCCTTTTTCTATAAGTAAAGTAAAACACAAATGGTTTCCAAACATATGCTTTCAACTCTGTTGTTTTTATGATCCTTTTGCTCTACTTGAAGGCATAATCCAAGTGTTTTTGATCGAAACATTTTAAAAAGGGGTTTCAAAGTAGTTAACTTTGAATGGTTTCGAAAGGTATCCAAATGTTTTAAATTGAACCCAAAGTGCTTTCGAAAGTATCGTTTTGACTGTTTTGAAAGGTTTTCTTGAATGATTTCGAAATGGGTGGCTCCTTGGGATTTCAAAAGAGTTGAAGGAAAAAGTTTTCCATATGGTTTCAAAAGGCAATGCTTAAAGGTTTTAAAGGAGGATGACTAAATGTTTTAACGCTTTCGAACGAAGGACTTTTATTGGTTTCGAAAGGGGTGGTTCCTAAGGGTTTCGAAAGAGTTGTGGTTTCAAAAGGCAATACTTAAAGGTTTTAAAGGAGGATGTCTAAATGTTTTAACACTTTTGAAGGAAGGACTTTTATTGGTTTCAAAGTTGGTGGTTTTCAATGATTTCGAAAGGTAAGGCTTGGCCATTTCAGCCTGGCTTAAGTAAAAGGTTTTACCTGGTTTCAAAGGGGTTACCTTTAAGGGTTTCGAATGGGTTGTTTAAAGGTTTAAACAAAGGTTTCGAATATATAGTGTAGGCATATTAGCCTAAATATTTACAAGTTAAAAGGGATTTTAACTTATTTAAAAGGATAACTGATCCTTATCAAAATTCATCAAAATTATTTTGAGTAAAGTGTATATATCATGGATAAAAAGCTTAGAGTAATGCTAAAGATTATTTTACTTCTATATATATGATTTGAAGGAATAAATCATTTTGAAAAGGTTTTCAAGAAAAATTTAAAGGGTAGTTAACCCTAAGAAAGAAATTCGGACAGTTGTCCATTTTGTAGGCAGCCGGCCTATATTTCGTACAGTTGTCCAGTTTGTAGGTAGTCATCCCAGTTTTATGAAAAGATGGTTCATTTGTAGCGTAACGGACCTTGTTATTATGTGCAGGTAGATAGTTTACATATTACCTATTTTTACGACAGATAGTCCACTTATTTAGCTAACGGATATTAATATTTTGACAAAATAAGTTTGATAAAAGATAGTCTATTTATTTAGCATAACAGATATTGCTATTTTTATAAATCAGTTCGATTAATTAGTTTGGTTGCGGGAAAAGATTGCAAAATGTAAATGTTTTGAAAAGGGTATTAATGAGGGGAAATCCTCAGCTACGCAATGTGGTCTCACTCAATATCAGTAAACCGAGATGTAACAGAATTATTCACACCAGGCTTTATGTCTGACTTGAAGTTTTTGTTTTCTTTTAAACTCTCGGGTACTCAAAATTGATTTGAGTAGGCTAAGAAGTGAGGTTTTTAGGTTTTAGTCTTTCGGCGTATAAAGCATCCGGACGAGCAAGTGGCTGGAGGATAGCTATTTAGGAGTTTCATTTATGATTCCGTTGTGTGTATTAAGTCAGTTATGACTATATTGCTTTGATCGACCAAGGGGCATCATCAAGTGTCGCTTTTGGCGTATTTTGTAAATGATATATTTAATCATCGCCTGGGGAACAATATGGGATTATGTAACATAGATATGAATTATCGTTTTGAATGTCTTCAGCAAAGTGTTGTTTTTAAGTCTGTGATTTTGTTCATGTTCATGTGCTTCTGATATTATGGAACCATTATCATTGCCATATTCCGTCACCAGAAGTTAATGTTATGGATGGCTGTAGCATCTGCAGCACATAAGTTTTGGCCTCCAAATAAGGGATGTTACAACTTGGTATCATTGTAGTTTGTGAAAAAAATTAAACTAAAAATGGTTTTTTAAAAACATAATCCTAAGGCATTAGAGTAAGATTGGGGTATGGGATAACACTATAGTAACATACTTGTATTTGTTATATATAAGTATATGCTTTATCTCTAGTCTCCTATCCATGTTAGGTTATTTTCTATGTCTCATGAGGTTTGAAAACAGATATAGATGATAGAAGAAGCAGAGTTAACCCAAAAGAGGAGGGCACTGAAGGAATGCTAGGCCTAAGGTGAGAAAACATCAAGGTCAGGCCCAAGCTGAGAATGTTGGTGCTGAAGTCCCGCAAGTTGAAATGGAAGCTATGTATCAGTTCTTTATGAATATGGTGCAGGCAGGTGTTGCTGCTGGAGTAGTAGGAGGAGGAGCTTCGAATGTTTCGATAGCTAACCATTATGCTAAGCTAAGTGGAGATTATACCAAGCTTGGAAGGAAGCCGTTTGTTGGAATGGAAGATGCCGTTAAGGCAAAGAATTGGCTGTTGCATTGTGAAAGGATTTTGTTGATTTGGGGCTCAATGACGAGCAGAAGAGGAGGTTGGCATCTAGACAACTTCAAGGAGCGGCTCTGTTCAGGTGGAATAGTGTGACAATGACGGTGGATGAGGAAACTATGACCTAGGAAGATTTCAAGGGAAGGTTCCAAGAGAGGTTTATGTCAGCTATGGCATAATATGCTCTAATCAGGAAGTTTGTTGAGTTAGAGTAGGGGAGATGTTAGTACTGGAGTATGCTAGCAAGTTTGAGGAGCTTGCCAGATCTGGGTATCCTTTAATAGATACAGTTATGAAGAGGAATGAGAAGTTCATCAAGGGGTTGAAGCCTGAGTTAGCTAGGACCACATTACCTCATATTAGAGATCCTTAGAAGGGAGGATCAGCTAAGAGGGGGAAATCTTAGACTATCCATTACAAGCGCGACAAGAATGGGCACTATGCTAATGAGTGTTATGCGGGGAAGGCAAAGGAGGCAGTTAGAAAGAAGGGTGTCAAGTCCTACAACTGTGACCAGATTGTCCAATATAAGGGCCAGTGCAAGGAGCCCGCTAAGGATGGAAAGGGAAAGGTGTATGCATTAGAGCCTGCTGCTTCTAAGCCGACAGCTCAGGAGAAAGGAAAGGCAGTCTTAGGAGGTACGCTTCAGATTCATGGTATGTTTGTTAGCCTTCTATTTGATACTGGTGCATCGCATTCTTATACATATATATTTT
The DNA here is from genome assembly GCA_030765085.1 of Allium cepa. Lineage (NCBI taxonomy): Eukaryota > Viridiplantae > Streptophyta > Magnoliopsida > Asparagales > Amaryllidaceae > Allium > Allium cepa. Next base: position 939,250,310 of record CM060935.1, read on the forward strand.
TGATAGATAGGCGTTACCTAGAATCCATATATTTAGTTACTTCCTTACGAGTTACGAATCCAATAGGAGGGTATGCAACTCTAGGGTTGAGATGTGACCAGTTAGAGTTTGACCTGTTAGTTCATACCTTTTTTTTCAGTTTGCATGTTTTTGATTTAGTAAGGTTTGGGATTATTCTTGGTATGGATTGTTTAAGTGAGTACGATGCTAGGATATTTTGCCAGGATAGGAAGATATCTCTTAGACACCTTGATTGTAGCGATAGGATTGTTTATACCGTAGAAGGTTCTTGGGGTGAGATGTATGCCGTGTTGGGTGCTATGGAATCAGATAATGAGTTAAGCTGAGTCTCCGTGGTTAGAGAATTCGTAGATGTTTTTGAGTCTATAATTGGATTGCCACTAAAACGAGCCATTGAGTTTCGAATAGATTTGGTTCCGAGAGAAGAACCAGTGAGTAGGCCGCCGAGCAGGATGACTCCTACAGAGATGAGGGAGTTAAAAGTGCAGTTGATGGATTTAGAAAGCAAGAGTTTGATCAGGCCGAGTAGTCCGCCTAGGGGTGCAGCTGCAGTATTTGCTAACAAGCTGGATGGATCGTTAAGGCCATGTATCGATTATCATAAGTTGAATGAGAGGACGATAAAGAATCGATATCCATTGCCGAGGATTGATGTTTTGTTTGACCAATTGAGTGCAACCAAGGTATTCTCGCAGTTGGATTTAGCGATAGGTTTCCATCAGCTCAGGGTAGCAGAGGATAGTACACCTTTGTCGGCGTTTAGGACCAGGTATGGGTCGTACGAATGGTTAGGTATGCCTTTCAAACTAACTATTGAGCCAGCTTTCTTTGTGGATTTGGTGAATCGGGTTTTCCAAGAGCACTTGGATAGGTTCGTATTGGTTTTCACAGATGATATCTTGATATACTCTAAGGATGGAAAAGAGCATGAAGTTCATCTTAAAGTGGTGCTTGAAACGCTGAGGCAGGATCAGATGAAAGAAAAGTTTTCGAAATGTCATTTCTAAAAGAAGGAAGTGATTGGTTATGTGGTCTCAGAGGAAGGGTTGTCAATAGATCCGACTAAGATTGATGCAGTGAATAGTCAGAAGGGACCCGAAACAGTAATCGAGATAAAGAGTTTCCTTGAGTTGGCCGGTTATTATTGGAGATTTATTAAGGATTTTTCATGGATAGCGGCACCGATGACCAAGCTAACGAAAAATAATGTGAAGTTTATGTGGATCGATAAGTGTAAGGAAGCATTCCAGAGTTTGAAATACTTATTGACCCATGCAAATGCTTTATATAAATTAAAGAGGAGAAAGGGCATTTTGCAAAAAAAAAATTAAATTGTTAAAACTGGAAAGTCGGCAGCCTTTTGACAAAGTGCGGTACTTTTTATTGGTAAAAAAAGAGGCAACCAATCATATTTAGACACATAAAGAAGTATAGGTGAAAAGAACTATTTTCTACATGATTTACACTGTTCCGACCCATTCGGCACCAGGTTCCGCTTCCTCATCTTCGCTTCCGATATAGTCCAAACCAATGCACATGGTATCAGTTTACTGGTACGTAGGGAACTAGATGTAGGCCGAAGGTTTGGAGTCGAAACCAGGGTTGAGGCAATGCTTTGTTTTTAAATGGAAAATGTGCATGCTTGCTTTCTTAAAGTGTGTAGGACCGTGTAATATTGATATACGATAATACAGTGTAGTGATGATAGTAATACAGTAAATAGTGTAGAATATAAAAGCAGTATAAATAAAATGACACCAGAGATTTTTATGATGGTTCAGAGTACCATCCTACGTCCAGTCCCAGACTCCTTATGGAATTTCACTGAAACAACAATTCTCACTTAACCCGGAGGAACTGGCATACACAGCCTGAGCAGTGGAACAGAAATCTGAGCACCAGAACAGGATTTTTGCCTCAGCAGAAGAAGAGGACTTCACTAATATAAAAGAATATCTGACACTGTATGTTCTTAATAACACTGATTTCTCTCTGATAGTACAAACTACCTATAATCAAATCCTTAAGTATATGAAGTGTATGTGAAGATATGAAAAGAAGTTGATGCTAAGAATCGAAGATTATGAAAGTTTATTTGAAGATTCAAAGCAATAAAATGCTTGTTTGTTGTTTGAATGCAAGTATGAGAGCACAAGAAGAATATAAGATAGTTAGAAAGATTTTCGATAAATATGAAGTGCTTGGGAACATATATTTATAATAGACAGAGGGTTGCTGCCATTGCTGAAGAGTTCTGACCAAACGAAGCAACCGTTTTCGTTCAGAGAAGGATCACAACCTTTCGTAGAATGGAAATGTCTTTTCAAAATATGACAGTTGGGTTCAGGTCGGTCGACTGGTCGATTTGGATCTGTCGACTGATCATTCAGTAATTTTAAAAAGAAAAGCAGTGCTTATTCGTGCACATACACTAGTCAGTCGACTGGTTGTTTATAGCCAGTCGACTGGCTGTAGTGTATTTGCACTGGTAGCTCTATTTTGTTTAAAAAATGAGAACGATGAAGTGCGGACTACTTGAGGATAGATTTTAACAATTTCTAAGACTCTAATACAAGTATTAAACAGTGAAAACATAGATTCAAAGTCTCGATATCACCATAGTCCTTTGATTGTCTCTTTTTGTTGTGATTGATCATGCATTCTCTTTTTCTTCTAAATTGCTTTGTCATGAATCAAAAACTAGTGATTCAACATTCTCCCCCTTTTTGATTGATGACATCCTGTATTTAATTAACCTAGAGAACATATAAAAGAACTCCCCCGGGATATATGACACTTCTTGTACTTGCATCAAAATGATTAGTACATTTTCTCCCCCTTTGTCATAGTCAAAAAGGAGACATATCAAACTAAAGGATAATATCAAACTAAAAGCAATAATTACAATACCAAGTGCAGAAACAAATATTCATAGTGAGACTAATTAGTACAAGTTTCAGAAAAGTCCATAGCTTCAAACTAAAGGATAAAAGTACCAATGAGCTAATAACAAGAGCACCTACCAAACTTACCATCCAACCAATAAGCTCATTCATCAAGATCCCAGTACTCTTCTTCCGGTGCAGTTTCCTTCCTAGGTCTAGAAATTCCTTGAGCACCACTGCCTGCTCCACTAGTGTCGCTGCTAGTATGCTCCTCTGATGTAGACCATGTAAAACGAGGTGCTGGACGTTTTCCTTGAGCGACGGACGTGACAGCGGTGAAGGAAGAACATGATATGACATCCCATAAAGTAGAGAAGAAGCCTTTGATTTTATCAAGCTTCTTATCCACTTTCTTGAGTCTTGAATCTAGGATAAGTTGATTTTGGGAAAGGATTTCAATAGATTCACGGGTGTCGGAGGAGGTAGCTAAACGGATAACATCTTCTTCTTGAAATGGTTCATGCTCTCTAATTATAGGACCTCCAGTTAGTTGTTGAGCCTATTGACGCTTCCAATCTTCGTATGCGGTAATAGGTGGAGGTCTTGCCGGTAGCTTCATAAGGCTTATGGTACGGATATTGATCATTCCGACAGTAGAGAATTCTGAATCGGGTTGACGAACACCGACATCTAGAAGAAGTCGCATTATATACTCGCCAAAGTAAATAACGTGCATATTTCCATAGGGAAAGGTAAGAAATTCATCCAAAATACGTCGTAACTAATTTAAGTGTATATTTCCCCATACTACATAGAGAGATTTGAAATTCTCTGGATATATCAATTCATATGATCTGGTTCTTGGGAGAATAGAACGCATAAGAGTCTAGTGCAAGATTCATGCTTTAGGCCTAAGAAGCTTGGAACGTAATTCAGTCATATCGTCACCCATGAACATGTGACTAACTCTATCTCTCTATCTTATATTGCACTCAACATCAATCAAATCAATACCTTCATTTGGAGATTGAAGGATATGTGCCATTCAATCAAGCGAAAAGAAAACTTGTTGACCACAAACCAAACTCCATACAAAATTATTCGGTTTAGACGGTTGTTGGTGGCTAAGAATAAGATTAGCATAAAAGAGCTTTACCATGAGATGGTTAATATTGTGGTGATTGGAATTGTAGTCGAGTAGTGACTCTAATCCGCATCTCTGCATCAATTCTTGAAGTGCATAAGCTCCGAAATCAGAGTACACCATAAAAGAACCTTAAAGAATCCTTGATTTTTTCATCTTTTCCGATCTTTCTATTACGGTGGCGTCGTATGGCCAATGGGCAATATGAGTATCGACGAAAGATGAAGAAACTTGGTTTGATTGTTTGATCTAGGGGGAGCCATTAATTTTATATTTTTGAGAGAGAATTGGGGAAAATGGGGATTAGGTTTCAAGAGATTTCCTAGAAGGTGAAAAAATATGAGGAAGGTAAAGTAAAAAAGTAAGGGGTAAAAGGGTTAGAAAGGAAAGGCCAGAGATCATATGTATAGCCAGTCGATTGGTCAGGGTAGATCAATCGACTGGTTGCTAACCAAAGAGCAATTGTTCTCTGTAAACAGTCGATTGACCTATCTATTTCAGTCGATTGGCTATAGCAAAAATTGCGAGTGAATTGTAAAACTATTTTTTCAATCTTTATTCAAAAATATATGGAACAAAAACATACATAAATAAGGTAAACATGAATATGGAACAAAATACACAAGGAAATCGATTATTTTGGAGTCGAAGGAGAGCATTCACCTGGTTCAATCTTCGTGACTTCAACATGAGCTAATAGAGGTGACCAATAGTTTTGGCGTTCCCAAGAGTTGGGAGACACTGGAGGTTTCTATGGAATTTGATCCCATGGATTCCAGCTAGATGTGTGTGGTTGACGAGATGATGAAGGTTCAATAACGTCTATTAAGCTAAGACATCTGAAATTTATTTGTTGCTCATAGTGCATCTCTCTTTGCAAGTTGATTTTCTCCCTTTGATAGTGGTGGATGTCGTCTATTTTCTCTTTAGTTTTTGGAGAAATAAAAAGTGATCTCCTTGACTTCTTGCTATTTGGTGTATATCCAGTGTGATATTGTCCCCAATCATGAGCTAGTTCACTTTTAGGAGTAGGAGTGGCCAAAGAAGGAGTTGATCTATTTGAAGATGTTGGTGTGGCATATGATATCTTAGAGTTGGAGGAATCATATGAATCATAAGAAGCCATTAAAAAAATATTGAAGAGATTGAGAACGAAATGGTAATGGTGATTGTTATAGTATGAGAAATATATATAGGGGAGATGGACCAGAATTTGATGGCCAGAGATGGGAATGAACAAGAGCCAAAGGAAATGATGTATGGTGGGAATGGATGAGAGTAAAATCAAAAAATGGATGGTTACGAGCTGATGTGATAAAAGCTAAACCCAAGTATGTAGCTCCGCAAGTAATATAACATAACATAACTGGTAAAGCATACACTTACCAGCTATGAGACCAGAGTTTAAACCCCAGCAGCTACATTATTTATAACCCGGAATTTTGAAGAATACTTATAACTAATCTTCTAGTTGAGACAAGAAACACATATAGCTCAAATGGCAAGAAAAAATTGCATGTTTATAACCAAGAGATCATGAGTTCAAGTCCTTCTAGTTTCCTGAAAACCAAAAAAAAAAAATATTTTTGCCAAAAATTTTGCATGAAATTTTTTTTTAAAAAAATTTATAAATCTTTAAAAGATACGATTCCAAGTTCTCATCTTAATTTGATGAAAGTATTTTCATTTAAAGGTTTTGTAAAGATATTTGCCAATTGTTTATCAAAGGAAACACATTCTAGATTTATCAAATCCTTTTTAATATTATCACGAAGAATGAGACGACCCGACTTCCTATCTCCAGGAAATCGCATCATCTTGAAGAAAGAAAGGGATAGAAGAAGAAAAGAAAGATAAAGAAGAAACACAACAACTACAGAGAACTCACAGCGGAATGAATGAAATATAATATATCACATAAAATATTACATAGTATCATATTACATCAGAGTATACAACATATACAACAGATATTAGACAGTAATAAACATCTGTCTAACTATTCAACTCAAGTACAACAGATTCAGATACCAAACAAACACAGCGGAATCATAATATATCTACACGTGGAAGCCTCCTGCTCCATATCTCCTCCAGAATTTGTCAAGCAAACCTGAATCACTTGACTACTCATACAAAATATGAGTACCCAAGAGTTTAATAAAACAGAAAATAAACACTCGGGTCAGACAGGGGTCTGGTGTGAGTAAACGGTTTAAAATTGCTTAACTTTAGAAAAACCTTTGAAAAGAAAAGGTATCACGTAGGACTTCCCACACATGAACATGGAAAAGTTTTTACCTTACGCTAACCAAAACATTTGATAGGAAATCCAGTGATATTATAATAGTGTCTAAGGATTTCAAGTAAATAAGAAATAGCCGAAATTGTTACATCTATTAAATTCCAGCTACTAGCCACAAAAGTGGGTAATACGATCAAAACCGTAGGGTCTCGTAGGAAGAATGGGTTTCCATCAATGGCAGGGCTACTGGGGTACCGCCCGTCATAGTACGTGGCCTATATCAACGTACCGAGGAGTACGCCCGCTCTCCTGCAACACAAGGACGGAACCATCCCTTACTGGACAGTCCCGAACAAGATCACCCCGTAGTTGGCGCGACCAACCACACACTAAGCCGAAATAGAAAGGGACCTCTAGACAGTGGTAAATCTCACTCTCAAGTGGGAGCTACCCACGAAGCCTTGCTACACCTCCCCTGTTTTAGCCATTCTCGGTTGATGAGGCTTTAGGTTGCGATTACCTTTATAGAACACATCTATCTTAGAATGCTCATCGTCCACCTGACGATGTTCTGAAAGCATTCAATCCATACAAGTTCGTTTCGGATTCGAACGAAACTGAAGGCACTATCTCGTTGCACTCATTTTAGAATCACCCTCAGAGTCAACGACCATAGCCCTTGCACTCTAAATCGCCATCTCGAACCTATAAGTACTATTCCGTCAACTCATTATGGAATCACCCACAGAGTTATACTGACGTATAGTTCTTACACCTCGAGTCTTCATAAAGCTCCACTTGGATTCACGACCTAATGTTTAATTGGAATCGGTGTGGTTTTCGGATCCCCAAATATGGAACCCGATCCCGGTCTCATCGAAACCAAATGCCATTTTAATGTCCAAGTTGTACTTAAGGGTTAAACAGTTAAACTTATATTCAGGATGATATATAAACAGATAGATGAATCACATTATCACAATAGATAATTCATAACAACATTCATCTCACAACAGCATATCACAAACAAAGATATCCGGTATCAACCAATATCAATCATCTAATACCAATCACTCAATATTGATCATCCAATATCAATCAATCAACCAATATTAATCAATCATCCAAAGCAGAATTGATTAACTCATAATCCATTGGATTACCCTAAATCCATCTTTATTTATTTATTTCAAATAAATAAATTGATCATCTCTTAATGACCTCCTTAATTAATCTTCTTTGATTAATTATACTTTAATTACATACAAGTAATTATCCTTAACCATATGCAGTAATCAACCTTTAATTACTATCATTAATTTCAATAATTAATGATCCTTCATTTGCTTCATTTATTAATCAATTATAATTAATTATATTAAACCTTAATTAATTACAATTAATTAATCACACTTAATTAAATTACTTATATTAATCAACCTTGATTAATATCATTAATCAAATTAATTAATGATCCTTATTAGTTAATAATTACTTTAAATTAATTAAATAATTAACTTGTTATTAAACAACTCATTAAGCATAATCGGTAATTAACAACTTGTAATTACTTATCCTAATTAATTAAATTCTTATTTAATTACATTAACCTTTGTCAATTATTCTAATTAATTAATCTTTAATTACTTCATTAAGTACTTATTATTTTATTCAATTAACAATTAATCCTTAATTAATTACTTTATTAATTAATTACATTTTTAATTAATTACACTTAGTAATTAATCTTAAATTAATCACATTTATTAATTAATAAATCACATTAATTAATTAACTAAAATAACTAATTAATTTAACTCTTAATTATTTACATAAGTAATTATTTATAATTACGTCTGTTAATAAATCTTGATTACTTTCTTAATTAATTACTTAACCAATAATTAATTCCATTATTAAACAATCCCTAATTCATTAATTAATTAATTACTCAATAATTAATTAATTTTAAAACAATTATATTAATCAATTCCTCAATTCATAACATTAAGTGATTGTCCAAATTACTCCCATGAGTAATTTCCTATTAATTACTTCCATAAGTAATTTCCATTCTTAATTACATTCAATAATTGACCATTAATTACTTCATTAAGTAATTACACTTAATTAATATATAATTAAGTGATTATTTAAAATTAAATAAATAATTAACTAATTATTTAAAATTAATTAAACAATTAATTAATTAACTTCTAATATTAAAGAAAATCTTCAATAAATTAAGAAAACCATAAATCTTAATCAAACTTAACTTATTAACAAATCATATTAAATAAGTATTCTTAAGTTAATTATCCAAATAATTTAACCTTATTTATTTCATAAATAAATTATTTGAATTATTTAAATCTTATTAATTCAAAGACAAATTATTAAACTTGGTTTACAAAATCATAATAATAGTCGTACTTGGAGATAAAGCATTTATAATTCATTTCCAAATTTAAAACACTTTAAATTATCAAGTTTTAAACTAATTTATTTTCAATATAAATTGAAAATTTGTTATTAAAACATTGCTTCAAACTTTGACTTAAAACTTTGATTTAATAATTAAATTCAAATTTCTCTTTAAATTTGAATTTAAATTTATTTTTAAAATCAAACATCTTAAAACATTTTTAAATTTAAATATAAATTAAATTTTCACTTTTAAACGTTTGGTTTACCCTCACTTTTAAACGACAAGTTTAACTTTATAAACTTGTTTATTCCATAATGCTTGATTCCTAAATTATTTAACTCAAGTTTATAATGCAACTTAGAATTATATCTACTACCAGAACAGCAACCAAAAAATCCGAAGCAAACAATGATTCCACCCGAGACAACACCGAAGCAACCCAAACCCCAAAAATCTTCGAGTCGATCACGCGAATATCCCGAGAGCTTCTTCGAGTTTCCAATCGTCTTTCCCAAACGAAATACGCCAGTGCACACGAATGTGCACAGTGCACATGCGCCACCTCCTACGGCCATACTTGGTCGTCGCGATGATTGCCGTCGATCACCCAACCACTCGCGAACATCACCGAAAACCCAGAATCAAAATTCCAAGCATGAATCCAAATTCGACCCTTAACCTAAAAACTGCAGAAACAACAACTATAAAATCCCATCGCAACCCACGATCGCCATCGTCGGCAGCTCCAACAACCACTCCAGAACATCGCCGCAACATTCACGCCACCATCCCCCACATCGTGATCGATTCCAGTCAACACCTCAAGTCGCGAAAACCACAACAGTTAAGCCGAGCCAGAAACTAACTAAAACCCTAGTTGCTTCGATTCTCATCCATTCACTCCATTATAAATTATTTTGCATTTTTCCCATGATCTATAACTTACATACAAGCTACGATCCAAGAATCAAATCAAATTACTATGTATAACATCCACAATTCATAAAAATTCCCAAATCATTCAAACCATAAGTTCAACTTAAATACACAATTAAAAATTATGATACCAACTCTAAAAATCATAACTTTCCTATTGTAATTCAGTTATACATTCAAAACTAGAATTTGAAATCATCAGTTTTTGCCTAAATTTTGATTTTCACTGTAAATTTGAAAAATATGAATAACTAATTCGTTTAAAATCCTATAACTATTTTTAGATGATAAATCACTTGATTACAAACAACTTTCATTTACATATCACAGTCCAATTTGTATTCAAAATCAAGTTATTGATTTTAATAAGAAAAAAAAACATGTATAACAACAGCATACATATACAGGCATTCAATATATATTTTTTTTATTTTACAAACATACATTCAGGTAGGGTAAAATACATCATCAAACTCATAACCATTTGCATGCAACATTCAATCAAAGATTAAATCAAAACTGTTTTTTAAAATAGAATTTACTCACCTATTTTGATTGCAGAGAAGTTAGTGAATTTCCAGGCTCTTGAATCTTAGATTTTGAAAAAGCTTTTAATTATTGTTGTAAAATCCATCTGCATGCTTTAAAGATTGAAACTGCATATTTTCATGATCTTCAGGTTTGAAATTTGAAGGTTGAACATCATTATTGAAATGCAGTTTTTATTTGCTTTTAGTTTTGTAATTTTGCATATTCAAGAATGATTTCTGATTTTCATTATTTTTAGTTAAGAAGTGTATACAAAGAAAAAAAGTGTTTTTGAAAGAAAATTAAATTTTTAAAAATATTTATTAAAAATAAAAATTATAAGTTGCCACTTGTTAAAAAACTTGGACAATTGTCACATAATTAGCTTAATAGGTTTACATGTGTTATTAAGATATGTTTATATGGTTACACATGTTTTTAAGCAATTTTTAAATTAATTTTTACTTAATTTAAATGTGAATATAACTTATTTATCAAATTTACTTTATAAATAAATATAAGTTTACCTTTAAAAGAAATATTCTAATACAAATAAAAATGCAAATAATTCTTGTACATATATTTTAAAATCTAAAACGTTTATATTTATCATTTAACCATTTTAATTTGAGCATTTTTAAAACAAACAAAACAAAGCTTGTTTAAATTCTTTTCAAACCATCATATTTTAAATACTTTAAAAGAAAGACAAAACAAAACTTTGTTTAAAACCTTTTTAAACTATCTTATTTAATATAACAATTATCTCATATTTAAAAACAAATGAATTAAACTAAATTAACTTTTGAAAAATATTTATTAAAAACAAAGCTAAAAATTAAAATTTCATACATATACAAATTATCCATAGATTAAATTAAATTTAAAACCATTTCAAATTATAACATATACAAACATATATATTACAATTTAAAAATTCATCTTTTATTTAAATTACAAGATCTTCTATTCACAATATATATCAGATATATATATTATAAATAGAATAAAATTTCATTAGTTTTGAAAAATAAATCTTATCCATTTGAATTGTCAGAAAGGCATTGATCACAATTATCAGATTAAATATTTATTAACCTTAAAAATAATAAATTAACCAATTTAAATTAAAATTACAAAGAAAATTATCAAATCAATTAAATTATTAATACAGATTATTAAATTTATATTGCCTAAAATTCCGGGTCGTTACAATCCTTCCCCCTGAAAAGAATTTCGTCCCCGAAATTTAAAAGCAAAGGTAATTTAATAATCCAGTACAGATTTTAATTTCAAACAGCTAAGCATTCCTAACAACCAGTTACTAATAACCAGAGCAATCAATCACACAAACAAACCAACCTAACTAATTATTCTGACACAAATCAGAATAAATCTCTAATACTATCTCGACTTTCCCAAGTATAAATCACCGGGAGACTCGCTCTACAAGAGCCAACAAACTAACTACACTACCAAAATCCAGAGCTCAACTCATCTCTAGATCCATCAATCTGAACAGAGCATCAAATTATACTCAAGTCCAGCTCAACTTCCAAATCCAACTGAACTACAGATTCAACAACCAATCGATGAATCATACACGTACTCCCTCAGAGATACGTGAAATACAATGAATTACAGCTATCCAAACTGGCAATTCTACCTTATCCAATCAAAACACTGATAAGAAATCTTCAAATACCTCAGAACTAGCCATCCAATCTTTTCCAATTACTGCTCTCTCTTAACCAGAGAAATCTCAACAACAATGAAGTCTCCAACTTCGAATTCCAAAACTCCTTATCTCATATCTGTATAACTCAACAGAAAATCCTGGGCTGCCAAACTTCTTCTTGATCAGCTCAACCTATGCTGATACTTCCATAAACAACTAGACCAAAGCAAACAGTTTTTGGATCCCATTCAACAGAAAAGTCTTCCAAAATCCGTCGAAATCCAGAACACAAGCTCTACTTCCTCAAGCAAAAGCAAACTGAACTTGCTTCCTTCCTTGCACAGCTGCTACCTCGCTTCCGCTGCACAACTCTGATTCTGAAATAGAGGAGAATACCGTTGATGAACACAAGTACAACTTATCCAATATATCCGGAAAGTTTGTTCATCAAATCCATAAAAATCTGAGTGACTCATCTGACTCAGTCACACAACCTTATAACAGAATCCAACTCAAAAACTAGATCTGACCAAATCCAAATTCAAAAAATTCTTAGCTGCTATACCACCTCTCTCTCTCCAAGAACCAACTACATCCAGGTAACTACCAAAATTGCTTCTAGAACCAAAACAATATGGAACTCAACTCCAGATGCAGACAAACTTCTGATTACCTCAGTAGTTCCTACTTCCACATGAGAATTCTCAGTCTCAAACAAAGATTGCCCAGATAAATATCCAAACTAATCACAAGTCACTTTTGCGATCCAACCTAGTTCGGATTCCAAATAAACTTCCCTCACTTTACCAATTAGAACAACATTAAGCTTTTCCAAACAAGGTTAACCTTTCAAGAAAACATCACCACCTGCCCGGACTGCTGAAAGAGAACCACTAAGATTTCTGAACCATTGGAGAAACAAGCACACTGCTGCTTTCAAACTCTACCTTGAAGATACTACAAGGCTAAAAGACCTTCTCGCTAGCACACTGAACACTTCGAGTTGCACTGCTACCACAGCTAACCAAAAACTTCTAATCCAAAGGATCCTCGAAAACCAAAACCATCAACAAACCACACAACGCACCTCCGAGATGACAGACATCTTAAAAGAAATTCGGGCTCCAAACCAAGCATCAACATCTCGCTCTTCTTAGGGAATGACAAATGAGACCATGCCGAAGCGAAGCAACTCATAGACCTTAATCTCATATTCCCAAACAGCCAATCTCCTTGCTAAAGATCCAGATAACTTCTACATAGACGAATCTTCCCTGCGGCAGGTAAAGACTGCTCCTCAACTAGTTCTAAAACTGCTTCAAAAGGAAACATCTTCTGAAAATACCAATAGATGCTGCATCTCATCACGCAGTTATCAAGATATCATTACTTACTTCTGCACTTCCGACAAATCCAAACTCAAGAAAAATTCGCTCACCCGAGCGAAATCCAAACTTACACTTCAAAGATAAACTTCAAATCTTTAGAAAGATTTCCTTCGAATATTAGAGAAATCCTAACTCCAAACTACAAATCTCACTCGAGATGGTATTGGGTCTATAGTCTCGACAAAAACTTCCAACCTCAAACATATGAACCTCTTCCATCAGTGGTAGTCGTGTTACACACACTCACCACTACTCCATCTACCTCTAAAAATTATGTTGGAAAATCCGAACAGATAACCCAACAGATCAGGTAGGTATATATAAATAAATATATAGTTTATATAAAAATTACAAATACGCTCTCTCAAGAAAGACACTACTCCAGAGCCTAGGTATTCACTCAACCTAATGCTCTGATACCAAATGAGACGACCCGACTTCCTATCTCCAGGAAATCGCATCATCTTGAAGAAAGAAAGGGATAGAAGAAAAAAAGAAAGAGAAAGAAGAAACACAACAACTACAGAGAACTCACAGCGGAATGAATGAAATATAATATATCACATAAAATATTACATAGTATCATATTACTTCAGAGTATACAACTTATACAACAGATATTAGACAGTAATAAACATCTGTCTAACTATTCAACTCAAGTACAACAGATACAAATACCAAACAAACACAGCGGAATCATAATATATCTACACGTGGAAGCCTCCTACTCCATATCTCCTCCAGAATTTGTCAAGCAAACCTGAATCACTTGACTACTCATACAAAATATGAGTACCCAAGAGTTTAATAAAACAAAAAATAAACACTCGGGTCAGACAGGGGTCTGGTGTGAGTAAACGGTTTAAAATTGCTTAACTTTAGAAAAACCTTTGAAAAGAAAAGGTATTACGTAAGACTTCCCACGCATAAACATGGAAAAGTTTTTACCTTACGCTAACCAAAACATTTGATAGGAAATCCAGTGATATTATAATAGTGTCTAGGGTTTTCAAGTAAATAAGAAATAACCGAAATTGTTACATCTATTAAATTTCGGCTACTAGCCACAAAAGTGGGTAATACAATCAAAACCGTAGGGTCTCGTAGGAAGAATGGGTTTCCATAAATGGCAGGGCTACTGGGGTACCGCCCGTCACAGTACGTGGCCTAGATCAACGTACCGAGGAGTACGCCCGCTCCCCTGCAACACAAGGCCGGACCCATCCCTTACTGGGCAGTCCCGAACAAGACCACCATGTAGTTGGCGCGACCAACCACACACTAAGCCAAAATAGAAAGGGACCTCTAGACAGGGGTAAATCTCACTCTCAAGTGGGAGCTACCCACGAAGCCTTGCTGCACCTCCTCTGTTTCAGCCATTCCCGGTTGATGAGGCTTGAGGTTACGATTACCTTTATAGAACACATCTATCTTAGAATGCTCATCGTCCACCTGACGATGTTCTGAAAGCATTCAATCTATACAAGTTTGTTCCGGGTTCGAATGAAACCGAAGGCACTATCTCGTTGCACTCATTTTGGAATCACCCTCAGAGTCAACGACCATAGCCCTTGCACTCTAAATCACCATCTCGAACCTATAAGTACTATTCCGTCAACTCATTACGGAATCACCCACAGAGTTATACTGACGTATAGTTCTTACACCTCGAGTCTTCACAAAGCTCCACTTGGATTCACGACTTAATGTTTAATTGGAATCGATGTGGTTTTCGGATCCCCAAATATGGAAACCCGATCCCGGTCTCATCGAAACCAAATGCCATTTTAATGTCCAAGTTGTACTTAAGGGTTAAATAGTTAAACTTATATTCAGGATGATATATAAACATATAGATGAATCACACTATCACAATAGATAATTCATAACAAACATTCATCTCACAACAGCATATCACATAACAGAGATATCCAATATCAACCAATATCAATCATCCAATACCAATCACTCAATATTGATCATCCAATATCAATCAATCAACCAATATTAATCAATCATCCAAAGCAGAATTGATTAACTCATAATCCATTAGATTACCCTAAATCCTTCTTCATTTATTTATTTCAAATAAATAAATTAATCATCTCTTAATGACCTCCTTAATTAATCTTCTTTGATTAATTATACTTTAATTACATACAAGTAATTATCCTTAACTATATGCAGTAATTAACCTTTAATTACTATCATTAATTTCAATAATTAATGATCCTTCATTTGCTTCATTTATTAATCAATTATAATTAATTATATTAAACCTTAATTAATTACAATTAATTAATCACACTTAATTAAATTACTTATATTAATCAACCTTGATTAATATCATTAATCACATTAATTAATGATCCTTATTAATTAATAATTACTTTAAATTGATTAAATAATTAAGTTGTTATTAATCAACTCATTAATCAAAATTAGTAATTAACAACTTGTAATTACTTATCTTAATTAATTAAATTCTTATTTAATTATATTAAACTTTGATTAATTATTCTAATTAATTAATCTTTAATTACTTCATTAAGTACTTATTATTTTATTCAATTAACAATTAATCCTTAATTAATTACTTTATTAATTAATTACATTTTTAATTAGTTACACTTAGTAATTAATCTTAAATTAATCACATTTATTAATTAATTAATCACATTTATTAATTAATTAATCACATTAATTAATTAACTAAAATAATTAAGTAATTTAACTCTTAATTATTTAAATAAGTAATTATTTCTAATTACCTCTATTAATAAATCTTGATTACTTTCTTAATTAATTACTTAACCAATAATTAATTCCATTATTAAACAATCCCTAATTCATTAATTAATTACTCAATAATTAATTAATTTTAAAACAATTATATTAATCAATTCCTCAATTGATAACATTAAGTGATTATCCATTAATCACATCCATTTAATTACTCCCATGAGTAATTTCCTATTAATTACTTCCATAAGTAATTTCCATTCTTAATTACATTCAATAATTGACCATCAATTACTTCATTAAGTAATTACACTTAATTAATATATAATTAAGTAATTATTTAAAATTAAATAAACAATTAACTAATTATTTAAAATTAATTAAACAATTAATTAATTAACTTCTAATATTAAAGAAAATCTTCAATAAATTAAGAAAACCATAAATCTTAATCAAACTTAACTTATTAACAAATCATATTAAATAAGTATTCTTAAGTTAATTATCTAAATAATTTAACCTTATTTATCTCATAAATAAATTATTTGAATTATCTAAATCTTATTAATTCAAAGACAAATTATTAAACTTGGTTTACAAAATCATAATAATAGTCTTACTTGGAGATGAAGCACTTATAATTCATTTCCAAATTTAAAACACTTTAAATTTTCAAGTTTTAAACTAATTTATTTTCAATATAAATTGAAAATTTGTTATTAAAACATTGCTTCAAACTTTGACTTAAAACTTTGATTTAATAATTAAATTCAAATTTCTCTTTTAAATTTGAATTTAAACTTAATTAAGATAATTATTTTTAAAATCAAACATCTTAAAACATTTTTAAATTTAAATATAAA
Organism: Allium cepa; assembly: GCA_030765085.1. Taxonomy (NCBI): domain Eukaryota; kingdom Viridiplantae; phylum Streptophyta; class Magnoliopsida; order Asparagales; family Amaryllidaceae; genus Allium; species Allium cepa. The sequence continues at coordinate 939,267,168 of CM060935.1, forward strand.
TTAAATTTTCACTTTTAAACGTTTGGTTTACCCTCACTTTTAAACGACAAGTTTAACTTTATAAACTTGTTTATTCCATAATGCTTGATTCCTAAATTATTCAACTCAAGTTTATAATGCAACTTAGAATTATATCTACTACCAGAACAGCAACCAAAAAACCCGAAGCAAACAATGATTCCACCCGAGACAACACCGAAGCAACCCAAACCCCAAAAATCTTCGAGTCGACCACGCGAATATCCCGAGAGCTTCTTTGAGTTTCCAATCGTCTTTCCCAAACGAAATACTCCAGTGCACACACGAATGTGCACGGTGCACATGCGCCACCTCCTACGGCCATACGTGGTCGTCGCGATGATTGTCGTCGATCACCCAACCACTCGCGAACATCACCGAAAACCCAGAATTAAAATTCCAAGCATGAATCCAAATTCGACCCTTAATCTAAAAACTGCAGAAACAACAACTACAAAATCCCATCGCCGCCCACGATCGCCATCGCCGGCAGCTCCGACGACCACTCCAGAACATCACCGCAACATTCACGCCACCATCCCACGTCGCAATTGATTCCAGTCAACACCTCAAGTCGCGAAAACCACAACAGTTAAGCCGAGCCAGAAAATAACTTAAACCCAAGTTTCTTCGATTCCCATCCATTCACTACATTGAAAAATTATTTTGCATTTGTCCCATGATCTATAACTTACATACAAGCTACGATCCAAGAATCAAATCAAATTACTATGTATAACATCCACAGTTCATAAAAATTCCCAAATCATTCAAACCAAAAATTCAACTTAAATACACAATTAAAAATTATGATACCAACTCTAAAAATCATAACTTTCCTATTGTAATTCAGTTATACATTCAAAACTAGAATTTGAAATCATCAATTTTTGCCCAAATTTTGATTTTCACTGTAAATTTGAAAAATATGAATAACTAATTCATTTAAAATCCTATAACTATTTTAAGATGATAAATCACTTGATTACAAACAACTTTCATTTACAAATCACAGTCCAATTTGTATTCAAAATCAAGTTATTGATTTTAAAAAAAAAAAACCTGTATAACAACAGTATACATATACAGGCATTCAATATATTTTTTATTTTTTTATTTTACATACATACATTTAGGTAGGCTAAAATACATCATCAAACTCATATCCATTTGAATGCAACATTCAATCAAAGATTAAACAAAACTGTTTTTTAAAATTGAATTTACTCACCTATTTTGATTGCAGAGCAGATTAGTGAATTTCCAGGCTCTTGAATCTTAGATTTTGAAAAAGCTTTTAATTGCTATTGTAAAATCCATCTGTATGCTTTAAAGATTGAAACTACAGATCTTCATGATCTTCAGGTTTGAAAGTTGCAGGTTGAACATCATTTTTGAAATGCAGTTTTCATTTGCTTTTAGTTTTATAATTTTGCATATTCAAGAATGATTTCTGATTGCCATTATTTTTAGTTAAGAAGTGTATACAAAGAAAAAAAGTGTTTTTGAAAGAAAACTAAATTTTTCCTTAAAAATATTTATTAAAAATAAAAATTATAAGTTGCCACTTGTTAAAAAACTTGGACAATTGTCACATAATTAGCTTAATAGGTTTACATGTGTTATTAAGAAATGTTTATATGGTTGCACATGTTTTTAAGCAATTTTTAAATTAATTTTTACTTAATTTAAATGTGAATATAACTTATTTATCAAATTTACTTTGTAAATAAATATAAGTTTACCTTTAAAAGAAATATTCTAATACAAATAAAAATGCAAATAATTCTTATACATATATTTTAAATTCTAAAACGTTTATATTTATCATTTAACCATTTTAATTTGAGCATTTTTAAAACAAACAAAACAAAGCTTGTTTAAATTCTTTTCAAACCATCATATTTTAAATACTTCAAAAGAAAGACAAAACAAAACTTTGTTTAAAACCTTTTTAAACTATCTTATTTAATATAAAAATTATCTTATATTTAAAAACAAATGAATTAAACTAAATTAACTTTTGAAAAATATTTATTAAAAACAAAGCTAAAAATTAAAATTTCATACATATACAAATTATCCATAGATTAAATTAAATTTAAAACCATTTCAAATTATAACATATACAAACATATATATTACAATTTAAAAATTCATCTTTTATTTAAAACACAAGATCTTCTATTCACAATATATATCGGATATATATATTATAAATAGAATAAAATTTCATTAGTTTTGAAAAATAAATCTTATCCATTTAAATTGTTAGAAAGACATTGTTCACAATTATCAGATTAAATATTTATTAACCATAAAAAGAATAAATTAACCAATTTAAATTAAAATTACAAAGAAAATTATCAAACCGATTAAATTATTAATATAGATTATTAAATTTATATTGCCTAAAATTCCGGGTCGTTACAAAGAATATGATGACGAATGTCGCTATGTTTTGTCCGTGAGTGAATGACATGATTTTTAGATAAATTTATAGCACTAGAATTATCACAAAAAGTTATTGATTTGGATAGGTTAAAACCAAAATCTTATAGTGTTTTTTGCATGTAGATAACTTGAGCACATGCCAAAGCTGTAGAATTATATTCTGCTTCACATGTTGACAGCGAAATACAGTTTTGTTTCTTACTAAACCAAGATACAAGAGACCATCCAATGAAGTGACAAGTCCCATTTGTACTCTTTCTATCTGTCCGGCTTCCTCCAAAATCAGCATCATTATAGGACACTAATTCAAAAGGACATTCCTTTGGATAGAATAGTTCAAAGTCCTTGGTTTTATTAAGATATTGTAATATGCATTTCACTACTCGCAAATGTGATTCTTTAGGATCTTCTTGAAATCGTGCACACAAATAAACACTCATCATTATGTCAGGTCTACTAGTCCTTAAATATAGTAACGATCGAATCACACTTCGATATATTTTTTGGTCAATACTTTTGCCACTTTCATCTTTATCAAGATATATAGTTGTACTCCTAGGAGTTTTTTGGTAGAAGTATTCTCCATATCAAAGCGTTTAATTAGATTGTTATAATATTTTTCTTGATTTATAAAAATACCATTTTCAATTTGCTTTATTTGTAAGCCAAGAAAATAATTTAATTCACCCATATGTGACATTTCAAATACTTTCGCCATTATTTTAGAAAATTCCTGACATAATTTTTCATTTGTATATCCAAAAATGATATCATCAACATAAATTTGAACAATTAAAATATCTTGCTTGTTTCTACTAATACAAAGAGTTTGATCAACCTTCCCAATTTCAAAACAAGAATCTATTAAATACTTTTTAAGACGATCGTACCAAGCACGAGGTGCTTGTTTCAAATCGTATAAGGCCTTTCTAAGTTTATAGACATGGTTTGGAAATTGTTCGTGTACGAATAAAGGAGGTTGTTCAACATAAACCTTTTCTTTTATAAACCATTTATAAAAGCACTTTTAACATCCATTTGATATAATTTAAAGCTACGAAAACATGCACAGGCCAGTGAGATTCGTATTGCTTCTAGTCTAGCGACTGGAGCAAACGTTTCTTCGTAGTTAATCCCTTCTTCTTGATTATATCCCTGTGCAACTAATCTAACTTTATTCCTAGTAATATTTCCTTGTTCATCTGCTTTATTTTTGAAGACCCACTTTTAACAATAACTGATTGATCACTAGGCCTCAGAACTAAATCCTAAATGTCATTTCTTTCGAATTGGTTTAGCTCTTCTTGCATAGCAATTAATCAATTTTCATCGTTGGATGCTTCGTTAATATTTTAGGTTCAATATGAGAAAGGAAAGCAATATGGCCCATTTGATTCAATTGACTTCTTGTTCTTACAGACGGATTGAATTCTCCAATGACATTAATGGGAGGATGATCCCTTAATAATCTAGGTGGAGATCTTAATTCTTTGTTATTGTGAACAATGTTTTCATTATGTTCAAATTTTGAAATTTCCGTATTTGTGATATTATCAGGGAATTCTACATCATCTCTTATACTTGGTATTTGATTAAAATTTTCATCGAAGGATACATGAAGTGTTTCTTCGATGATATTAGTTCTTTTATTAAAAATTTGATAAGCTTTGCTTCGGTCCGAATATCCTACAAAGATTCCTACATCGGATTTTGGATCGAATTTGCCAAGCTGATCCATTGTGTTTAAAATGAAACATTTTGAACCGAAAACTTTGAAATAAGAAATATTTGGTTTTCGACCATTAAAATGTTCATAATGAATATTCTTAGTCAGTGGTCGAATAGAAACATGATTCAAAACATAACAGGCTATTGCAACTGCTTCAGCCCAAAAATGTTTTGGTAACGTACTTCTATTTAACAAAGTCCTTGCACATTCTTGTAAGGTTCTTTTTTTATGTTCTACAACTCCATTCTTGTAACGACCCAATTTTTCGACGCCCGAAGATCGACATCAATACGTCCACTGTATCGAATGCCGAACAGTCGAATGCCGGAAAACCGAACCGTTAGGGTTTAAAGAAGAAGAAGATAGAAGAAGAAACAGAAACAATAACGAAATCTCACAATTCGCAGCGGGACAACGTATAATAGATAAATGAATATCTTTAAAACAAAAGCACTATATTAGTTTATACATCCCATTATCAGAGTTTACAACGACACAATACAAACACCGGCAGTTATAGTAACTTGTGTACAATAAAATTTGACTTGCACTAACCCAGACGCAACAGACACTGCATAGTATAAGTGGTACGTCTCGCCATCCAGCATGCCTCCAAATATCCATAGCAACTTATTGACTTCGCTCTCGAATAACTGATAACCTGACTCTAGGCTTCCCGTGTGAAAAATTGTGGGCACCCAGAATTTTGAAAGGGAACAATAAACTCTGATTCAGTCATGAAACTGGTGTGAGATCTTAAAAATAGTTATTTCCTCAAAGAAAATAAAACGAAATCCGCTATGCTTTTGGAAAATGAAACTACCATAAGGCGTCCCGCCACACACACAATGCAAACGTAGAATTGGAGGAGATTTCTCCTTATGATAGTCAAACAAGCTTAATACGCAAAATCCTTTGATATTATTATTATTAGTGCATAGTGCTGAAAACATTTCAAAAGTATAATATTAATCTTAGCCAGCATACAACCATTATTGTATGCCTACTATAACTACCATGTTCAATAGCAGGTTACCGCCACATTCCATGGCAGGTAATACAACTAAAACCGTTCAGCGCGCGTATTGTTTCTTTGGATTTCCAACAAATGGTCGGGCTAAGGAACTTCCTACTGCCACATGGGTACGCTTATAGATGGACGTCCCGAGAACCTACCCGGATCTCTGCCAACACAAGGCCAGGTTACCCCTCTAACTAGGTAACTACTACTCGAGTATGCCATCCCCCGGTCCTTTGCGACCTTTATTCGAGGATCCTCAACACCAACAACCACAAAGTATAATAATTTGCTGCATCAACATAGGTAAAATATCTGGTAACCACAAAGTTTTGACCATTTCCTGGGTATGAGGTCCGACGAAGTCTTGTCCACAAAGCTACACTTTTCACAAAGTCATGCTTTGATCAACAAATGATCAGCAGCACTTCGTGTGCCACATTACCGAATTGGGAGTATATCACTAATAACCATCAACTACATAACCTCTGAGCTCATATGTCTCAAAGAAGGGTGTTAAGCTAAGAGAATAAATTCTCCGCCACCAACAGAAATGTATTTGATAGAAACCAGCTTTACATCTCAAAGTGTAATGTCAGACACACATCCATACAAGTCCGTTACGGGATCGAACGGAACCGAAGGCACTTCAAAAAAAGCCCTTGCAAATCCGGATATTCACTAGTCACGTCTGGAATCCCCATCACAAAGGGTGATAAAATCTCTATACCGGAGCAACCCGGTGCAGAGACATTCGACAGGTAATCCTTTCGTTTTCGAAAATACTCGGTCTTTACACCGTCTTCAAATGCAATCTCATTTCATCGTATCATTATTCGGAATGGGTTTTATGACACAAAGTCCTCTCCTGGCTAATCCGAATAATGAGCGCTTATTTTTAAAAATAAGTGTTACATTCAGATTTCGAACAAATCACAACAATTTCACTATGATCTTTTAAATAAAAGATCCATCACAATCACAAAGGTTCGATGTGGTTTTTGGATATCCACTTGGAATCCGACCCCCGGTCGCATCGAAATTCAAATGCCATTAAAAGGCCAATATTGATAGTCGGTTATTTAACTATCAATCAACATCCACAATAATTACCGGATTTAAATAAAATTCCCGAATTATTTATTTTCAAAATATATCCGCAAGATATATTTCACACTTTAACCATTTGAAAACAAATTTCAAATTACTTTCCACATTTCAATACTTTGAAAACAAATTTCAAATCACTTTTCCTTACGCAGAATACATCTTCAAATATTTATTCATTTCCACTGGAAATCTGCCAAGTTAAAATAATTCAAATCACATATCCAAAATATTCTTGGAACATTTAAAATAAAACCATCTTAAATACTTATTTAAAATATTGGTTATGAAAACATTACATTAATTATCACATATAAGATTTTAAGTCCTAACTAATTTTAAAATAAAATTAGTACACAAGGTATAACTACTTAAATAATCGTTTCTTGAAACAAATATCAATTTTAATCTTTAAAATAATCCCTTTTATAAGTAATTAAATAAATCCATACTTTAAAGATTTGACACCGGTTAAGAAAATAATTTATCCAAAGTATCCTTTCTAAAACCATCCTTAAAAGTTTCCAGTTTATATTTATAGGCTACTTCGAAATCATACTCAGCTTTCCAGGGAAAATACATTTTCCATTTCAAAACGGTTCATTCAAATCAATTAATAAATCTTTCTTGATTTATTTTAAATTTACGCTCCAAATCCGTAAATTCCTTTCCAACTTTGAAAAAAACAATATTTATTTCTAAAACAAATTTCTCTTTCATTTATAAAATTCCCATTGTGAATTTAAACTTCTAAATATCCATTGATATACGATTTTAAATCAATTTTCCAAATGTTCATTTTCAGCACCGAATTAAATTTTAAATTTATTTTCAAATACCAAATCAATTTCCAAAATTGATTTCTAAATTTATTTCAACACCAAATTTATTATCTCTTGAAAAAAATTCCTACTTTTAAATTTATTCAATTTTCTAAAATTAATTTACTATAAATTTTCTACTAAATTTCAAAAATCCAATTTTATCTATTTCTGGTATCCTACGATACCAAAAATATATTTGGCTAAATTATAGCCTTCAACAGTTTTAATCACAAATAGTCACACACAGATTATAAATGATCAACACACAATATTGAAACAAATTCAAGTATTTGAGGAATCCAGTTGGATCCCTCCAACTTATTTCCCTGCATCCACAGATGTTAGCACAACAATTAAATACCAATTCCACTTCGAGGTGGAATATCGCGGTATATGAGATTTATAAAATATCATCTGCTATTATGCGGCGCATAGGGTCTCATCCGCTATATAATGCGGGAAATCAACAACTCCAATATATACTATATACTATATACTACTATATATATAATATCATCCAATGAATAATTATTATAAATCAATCATCCAAGCACACAGTCAATAAATTTTAAATCCAACTATTCAAAATTTCAATCAGAACAATTTTGATTGAGTGAGAAGATCTCACCTTTGCTCCTTTATTTTGCAATCCATTTCCAATTTGACTTGTTTCTTGATTTTTAGACCTTGTATCAAACAATTATATAATTTATTAATATTCGAAATAAATCGAATAGCTAATTCTTCCATTTACTAAACTTAACTATTAACGATTCAATTTAACTTAGTGATTTAATTTTAAACATATATAAGATTTTTCTCTTTCAAACCAATTTCCTATTTTTAAATAATATATTTAATTTCTTTCAATCCTAACAAGGATAGAAGTTTCTTTACTATTAGTTTATAGTTTTTCTAACCTATATATATTAAATAAAAACAGAAATTGAAGAAAACTTGCTGTTATTCTATTTTGAAATCAATATATACATATAAATTTTAAATTGAAGAAAAAGAAGATTCCCAGCAGATACCTTACTGCTAAAACACGAATCCCCACTCTACCTCGAACAACGCCGAAGCTTCCACCATCACCAACAACCCACTGCACCCATCATATCGCGCGCATGAAGTCACCACCACCATCGAACTCGGGTTCGAGTCCCCAGATGCACGAAACAGTGTCACCTCGCCCTCGTCGCCATCACTGCGCCGACCACAAGCTTTCCTTGCTCGAATCAAAACCCTAGCCACCGAAATCGATCGCGACCCACCTCATCTGCTTGCCGATATGTGCTCGTGTAACTTTAGCCATCGCCACCCACTCGCGAATGCGTGCGCAGCCTCCTCTGGCTGCTGCTTCGACAAACCCATGCGCCTAATCCTTACCATACTGCACAGCTACACGCAAGACCCAAACCCTAATTCGCCGGCCCTCTCTTCCACGATCGAGATTTGTTTAGAGGAATTTGCGAGCTCGAAGCTCGAAGTAGAATACGCTACTAAATCAAGGCGAGCGCAGCCTTTTTTTAATTCTTTTTTTTATTTGAATTGGGAAGAAAGGTGCGGCCATTTTTATTTCTTTAAGCTTTGAACGATTTGATTTGAATGAGGCGGTAGGATAGGGTGGCGTGGGTACGAAGGTAGGGTTTGACTTTCTAATTGATTTTTATAATTTTATATTCGAAATATCTCGTATAACCTAACTCGAAATACCGAACTCCTATCGAGGCGTGCCGCCCAGTGTTTCTAATGTTATAACCCTATTCCGAACCCAATGGAACAAATCTCGGGATCCAATTTGATCGTATGTGGAAGACAGCTATTTTAATCGATTATTAAAATTAAATTCAACTAAATTGTTTCTAGACATTTCCTGATCGAACGACCAAACAGTGAACCCAAACGCTACGAAATTTGAAATCCGATAATAATACAATATTACGGATTAGTTTCGTCGAATTCCGAGACTGTGACTTGCAAGGCTATTTTTAAATATCGATTTAGACGATAAAATTTCAATACTGAACAAAACATTTCCAAAACCAATTCTGAAGTTTCCATTATCTTCAGTATCATCAGTATAAATTTTCTTAGCCTTGAAAATAGTTTTAATTAGCTTAAAACTGAAAATTCAAATTTTTACCCAACTGCGATAAATTAAATTAAATAATTTAATTGCCAAATCCATAGTTATATTTGAAATTCAAGTTAAACTAAACTCCAAATATCTAAAATCAATTAAATATTTTGATTTCAAATGTTCAGAATTTAGGGCCGTTGCATCCTTCCCCCTTAAAAGAATTTCGTCCCGAAATTATTAGTTGAGACGAATGATCCTTAACCCGTTTACTATTTACCCAAAACCAAATAGTTTCAATTTTCCAAAACAAATCTTTCTATTAAAGATCCACTATCATTTCAACTGATTTTTCGAAATCTTTCATGGTTCCCAAACAACATTGTTTTCCTAACAATTCATATTTAAGTTTAAATTCAAATTTCAAAATTTCAAAATTTTCTCAAAATTTTTCTAACTCCCTAAATTTTCGAAAAATTTCGCCACGTCCCTTTCCGCGGCTAGCTCGGTCGACTACGAAATGGCACCACAGGCCCCCAGATTTCAAAAGAAAACAAAACGCCAAGTGGCTAGATAAGAAAATCATCAAATTCCATACTGAAATTTAAATACATACCTTTTGTCGAGCAATTCAAATTTATCTTTGAAAATCAAATCCCAAATCCCTTGTCTTTAACACACCTGTATATCCTGATATCCATAATGTCCAATTTCAACATTCAAAAATCATTTTTTCACATTTCTTTACAAAAGTTTGAATACTTATTTCGTATACCCTTTTTTACTTCTCCATTGAAGTTATATATCCATTTTCATTCAATTTTGCATTTTCAGTTTCATTTGAATTCAATTTACAATTTCAATTTATTTGGATTCAATTTAACTTCTAAATATTAAATTTTTATCAACTATCTTTCATTCACAACTGATTTATATCACTATTTTAAATTAGTTTTATTTACTAATTCGTTACAAATTCCAATTCGTTTTATCTTAAAGCATTTCTTTATTTCACCTTTATTATCTTTAGTTCACTTCGAACTAATTTTACAATTTCATTTTACTTCACACAATTCAAATTGGTTTTCAATATGCAGTTTCAATTCCCAATTTTATTCTTTTGTTCATTCTCTGATTCACAATTACCATTTCACGAATTTCAATTTAACCTTCACTTAATTATTAACGTGGTATATTCCCAATACAAAATTTACTTAAGAACTTCACACTTCATTTCTTAAGTTCAATGCAAATATTTTATATACTTCTTATATTTATTTTTAATTCATCACTTTGGCTTATATTTACTTATATTAAACTGGATTTTCAATTCCATATGAATTTAATTTATCTTTCATTTATAATTATCGAATTCAATTCATTTCAAACCATATTTATTTGTTCATTCCTTCAATTGGTTTCACTTACTAATTTTATTTCAATACTTCGCTTGTTTATCACAAATCAGATTCAATTCCGATTCTGGTTCTATTTACTTATAAATTCGAAATGAATTTCAACATTCAGTTTTGATTTCATCCAAATACAATTGTAAATTTATTTATTCATTCACAACCTTATTTTCCACCTTATAAAATTTTAGTCCATAACTATTTTTTATTAGATTCCAGAGTCTTTCCAACATTTCAAAAATCATTTTTTGAAATCAATTCAAATTATCCCTTTAAATTTCTAAAACCAAACCTAGTTTGTAAACAACTTCCATTTAAAATAATTTGGCAGCAATTCCTTTCTTGGAAACTCGAAAATGAACATTGATGATGCTGCAGTCATCATCGAAGTTATTTTCCAGCGACCTAAAAGAGTTTAGAGCTTTCATCCCTTTAAAACATTTTCCAAACCTTTGAAAATCATCTTCAAAATCAAAAAGGGATTTAAACTTTCCAGATCTCCAAAAATTTCAAATTCTTTTCGAAACATTTCCAAATACTTCTCTGGAATTCCGTTTCACATTATAAATCACATTTACAATTATATTCTCAAATTCCATTTGTAAGTGAATTTATTTCTTAACTTTGGAGTTACGATTTCAATTTCCTATTCAATAATCAATGATAATAAATTAATATTATCAATTCCTAACAAACAAGCAACCATACACTATATAATTTACGAAGATTATTTCCTTTATCTACGAAAATAGTTTGGGTGAAATTATTTCATTCACCCTATTTTAAAACAATATCGTGTCGAATTGTTCTATTCAAGTGTTTAGAGATCCCTATCGATAGAGTTGTACAGACTATATCGACCAGAATCCATGTACCATTCAACAAACCAATCATCACAATGTAAAAAAAATTATATTCACTAAAAAATACGCGCTCATATCTATTAATACACTCAAACTAATTCTAGAGTACTGCTGACTCTATCTCTAATGAGTAACACCCAACAGAGCCAAGGTTGTCGCTTAACCAAATGCTTTGATACCACTCTTTAACGACCCAATTTTTTGACGCCTGAAGGTCGACATCAATACGTCCACTGTATCGAATATCGAACAATCGAATGCCGGAAAACCGAACCATTAGGGTTTAAAGAAGAAGAAGATAGAAGAAGAAATAGAAACAATAACAGAATCTCACAATTCGCAGCGGGACAACATATAATAGATAAATGAATATCTTTAAAAAAAGCACTATATCAGTTTATACATCACATTATCAGAGTTTACAACGACACAATACAAACACTAGCAGTTATAGTAACTTGTGTACAATAAAATTTGACTTGCACTAAGCCAGACGCAACAGACACTACATAGTATAAGTGGTACGTCTCGCCATCCAGCTTGCCTCCAAATCTCCATAGCAACTTCTTGACTTTGCTCCCGAATAACTGATAACTTGACTTTAGGCTGCCCGTGTGAAAAATTATGGGCACCCAGAGTTTAGAAAGGGAACAATAAACTCCGAGTCAGTCATGGGACTGGTGTGAGATCTTAAAAATAGTTATTTCCTCAAAGAAAATAACAAGAAATCCGCTATGCTTTTGGAAAATGAAACTACCATAAGGCTTCCCGCCACACACACAATGCAAACGCAGAATTGGAGGAGATTTCTCCTTATGATAGTCAAACATGCTTAATACGCAAAATCCTTTGATATTATTATTATTAGTGTATAGTGCAGAAAATATTTCGAAAGTATAATATTAATCTTAGCCATCATACAACCATTATTGTATGCCTACTATAGCTACCATGTTCAATAGCAGGTTACCGCCACATTCCATGGCAGGTTATACAATTAAAATCGTACAAGGCGCGTATTGTTTCTTTGGATTTCGAACAAATGGTCAGGCTAAGGAGCTTCCTACTGCCACATGGGTACGCCATTGGAGGGACGTCCCGAGAACCTACCCCTCTGCCAACACAAGACCGGGTTACATCTGTAACTAGGTAACTACTACTCGAGTATGCCATCCCCCGGTCGTTTGCGACCTTTATCCGAGGATCCTCAACACCAACAACCACAAAGTATAATAATTTGCATCATCAACATAGGTAAAATATTTGGGCTCCATACCATGATACTACCCTTTTCCAGAAGGAAATGACATACCCACAGGGGGAGCTACCCCCAAATAACTTTTCCGCATCTTTCCTGTTTTGACCATTTCCTGGGTATGAGGTCCGACGAAGTCTTGTCCACAAAGCTACACGTTTCACAAAGTCATGCTTTGATCAACAAATGATCAGCAGCACTTCGTGTGCCACATTACCAAATTGGGAGTATATCACTAATAACCATCAACTACATAACCTCTGAGCTCATATGTCTCAAAGAAGGGTGTTAAGCTAAGAGAATAAATTCTCCGCCACCAACAGAAATGTATTTGATAGAAACCAGCTTTACATCTCAAAGTGTAATGTCTGACACACATCCACACAAGTCCGTTCCGGGATCGAACGGAACCGAAGGCACTTCAAAAGAAGCCCTTGCAATTTTGGATATTCACTAATCACGTTTGGAATCCTCATCACAAATGGTGATAAAATCTCTATACCAGAGCAACCAGGTGCAGAGACATTTGATAGGTTATCCTTTCGTTTTCGAAAATACCCGGTCTTCAACACCGTCTTCAAATGCAATCTCATTTCGTCGTATCATTATTCGGAATGGGTTTTATGACACAAAGTCCTCTCCCGGCTAATCCGAATAATGAGCGCTTTTTTTTTAAAAATAAGTGTTACATTCAGATTTCGAACAAATCACAACAATTTCACTTTGATCTTTTAAATAAAAGATCCATCACAATCACAAAGGTTCGATGTGGTTTTCAGATATCCACTTGGAATCCGACCCCCGATCGCATCGAAATTCAAATGCCATTAAAAGGCCAATATTGATAGCCGGTTATTTAACTATCAATCAACATCCACAACAATTACCGGATTTAAATAAAATTCCCAAATCATTTATTTTCAAAATATATCCGCAAGATATATTTCACACTTCAACCATTTGAAAACAAATTTCAAATTACTTTCCACATTTCAATGCTTTGAAAACAAATTTCAAATCACTTTTCCTTACGCAGAATACATCTCCAAATATTTATTCATTTCCACTGGAAATCTGTCAAGTTAAAATAATTCAAATCACTTATCCAAAATATTCTTGGAACATTTAAAATAAAACCATATTAAATAATTACTTAAAATATTGGTTATGAAAACACTACACTAATTATCACATATAAGATTTTATGTCCTAATTGATTTTAAAATAAAATTAGTAGATAAGGCATAACTATTTAAATAATCATTTCTTGAAACAAATATCAATTTTAATCTTTAAAATAATCCCTTTTATAAGTAATTAAATAAATCCACACTTTAAAGTCTTGAAACCAGTTAAGAAAATAATTTATCCAAAGTATCCTTTCCAAAACCATCCTTAAAAATTTTCAGTTTATATTTATAGGCTACTTCGAAATCATACTCAGCTTTCCAGGGAAAATACATTTTCCATTTCAAAATGGTTCATTCAAATCAATTAATAAATCTTTCTTGATTTATTTTAAATTTACTATCCAAATCCGTTAATTCCTTTCCAAATTAAAAAAACAATATTTATTTTTAAAATAAATTTCCCTTTCTTTTACAAAATTCCCGTTGTGAATTTAAACTTCTAAATATCCATTGATATACGATTTTCAAATCGATTTCCAAATATTCTTTTTCAACACCGAATTAAATTCTAAATTTATTTCCAAATTTATTTTCAAATACCAAATCAATTTCCAAAATTGATTTCTAAATTTATTTCAACACCAGATTTATTATCTTTTGAAACAAATTCCTTCTTTTAAATTTATTCAAATTTCTAAAATTAATTTACTATAAATTTTCTACTAAATTTCAAAAATCCAATTTTATCTATTTCTGATATCCTACGATACCAAAAATATATTTGGCTAAATTATAGCCTTCAACAGTTTCAATCACAAGTAGTCACACACAAATTATAAATGATCAACACACAATATTGATATAAATTCAAATATTTGAGGAATCCAGTTGGATCCCTCCAACCTGTTTCCCTGCATCCACAGATGTTAGCACAACAATTAAATACCAATTCCACTTTGAGGTGGAATATCGCGGTATAAGGGATTTATAAAATATCATTCGCTATTATGCGACGCATAGGGCCTCATCCGCTATATAATGCGGGAAATCAACAACTCCAATATATACTATATACTACTATATATATAATATCATCCAGTGAATAATTATTATAAATCAATCATCCAAGCACACAGTCAATCAATTTTAAATATAACTATTCAAAATTTCAATTAGAACAATATTGATTGAGTGAGAAGATCTCACCTTTGCTCCTTTGTTTTGCAATCCATTTCCAATTTGACTTGTTTCTCGATTTTTAGACCTTGTATCAAACAATTATATAATTTATTAATATTCGAAATAAATCGAACAACTAATTCTTCCATTTACTAAATTTAATTATTAACGATTCAATTTAACTTAGTGATTTAATTTTAAACATATATAAGATTTTTCTCTTTCAAACCAATTTCCTATTATTAAATAGTATATTTAATTTCTTTCAATCCTAACAAGGATAGAAATTTCTTTACTATTAGTTTATATTTTTTCTAACCTATATATATTAAATAAAAACAGAAATTGAAGAAAACTTACTATTATTCTATTTTCAAATCAATATATACATATAAATTTTAAATTGAAGAAAAAGAAGATTACCCGCAAATACCTTACTGCTAAAACACGAATCCCGACTCCACCTCGAACAATGCCGAAGCTTCCACCATCATCAACAACCAACTGCACCCATCATATCGCACGCATGAAGTCACCACCACCATCGAACTCGAACTCGGGTTCGAGTCCCCAGATGCATGAAACAGTGTCACCTCGCCCTCGTTGCCATCACTGTGCCGACCACAAGCTTTCCTTGCCCGAATCGAAACCCTAACCATCGAAATCGATCGCGACCCAACTCCTCTGCTTGCCGATATGTGCTAGCATGACTTCAGCCACCGTCACCCACTCGCGAGTGCGTGCGCGAGCCTCCTCTGGCTGCTGCTTCGACAAACCCATATGCCTAACCCTTACCATACTGCACAGCTACACGCAAGACCCAAACTCTAATTCGCTAGCCCTCTCTTCCACGATCGAGATTTGTTTAGAGGAATTCGCGAACTCGAAGCTCGAAGTAGGATACGCGACTAAATCAAGGCGAGCGCAGCCTTTTTTGTTCTTTTTTTTTATTTGAATTGGGAAGAAAGGTGTGGCCACTCTTTAAGCTTTAAACGATTTTTGAACGAGAAGGTAGGATAGGGTGGCGTGCGTACGAAGGTAGGGTTTGACTTTCTAATTGATTTTTATAATTTTATATTCAAAATATCTCGTATAACCTAACTCGAAATCCAGAACTCCTATCGAGGCGTGACACCTAGCGTTTCTAATGTTATAACCCTATTTCGAACCCAATGGAACAAATCTCAGGCTCCAATTTGATCGTATGTGGAAGATAGCTATTTAAATCGACTATTTAAATTAAATTCAACTAAATTATTTCTAGACGTTTCCAGATCGAATGACCAAACGGTGAACCTAAACGCTACGAAATTTGAAATCCGACAATAATACAATATTATGGATCCAATGGAACAAGTTTCGTCGAATTCCGAGACTGTGACTCGGAAGGCTATTTTTGAATATCGATTTAGACGATAAAATTTCAATACTGAACAAACATTTCCAAAATCAATTCTGAAGCTTCCATTATCTTCAGTATCATCAATATAAATTTTCTAAGCCTTGAAAATAATTTTAATTAGCTTAAAACTGAAAATTCAAATTTTTACCCAACTTCGATAAATTAAATTTAATAATTTAATTGCCAAATCCATAGATATTCGAAATTCAAGTTAAAATAACCTACAAATATCTAAAATCAATTAAATATTTCGATTTCAAATGTTCAAAATTCTGGGTCGTCACAATTCTATTGTGGAGTTCTAGGAAACAAAAAATTATGGAATATTCCCTTCTTTTTACAGAATTGTTCAAAGGCTTCGTTTTCGAATTCACCTCCATGATCACTCCTAATGTTTTTGACTTTCAATCCCTTGAACTTTTGAATTCTTTTGACAAAAGTTTTGAAATTATCAAAAGTATCATTTTTATTTTTCATAAAAATAGACCAAGTATATCTAGAAAAATCATCGACAATTACAAACATATATCTACTATTGTAATTGTGTTGGTCCAAATAAATCCATATGTAGTAATTCAAGTGGTTGTAAAGTTGGAATAAGCTTTTTATATCTAGAAGATGACTTAGTTAATTTTCCTAACTGACATGCATCACAAATATGGTTATTTTTAAAATTCGTTTTTGGTAGTCCTTTTACTAAATCATTTTTAGAAAGCTTATTTAAAGCTTCGAAGTTAATGTGGCAGAATCGTTTGTGCCATAACCAAGGATCATTTTCTTTGGCTATTAAATGCATATCTGAATTATGGTTTATTTTCATATTCAAAACATAGATATTTCTGTCTCTATTTCCTTCAAAGATAAGATTTTGATTTTGATCGAAAATACTATAGCAATTTTCAGAAAATGTGATTTTGAATCCTTTATCACATAATTGGCTGATACTGAGTAAATTATGTTTTAAATTTTTGGCTAGAAAAACATTTGAAATAAGAGGTAAATTTGAACTACCATATTTGCTCACATCGCCTTTGCCGATAATATAACCTTTGGAATTGTCTCCAAATGTGACGGAGCCTTCATTTGAGTAAGTAATGTTTGATAACATATCTTTGTCTCCTGTCATATGTTTTGAGCAATCACTATTGAGTATCCATTTTCCTCTCTTTTTAAGTGGGATCTGAAAAAATAAAGAATTATATTGGTACCCACCTTTTGTTAGGATCCAAAGAGTCAGATCTTAGGAAACCAAACCCAAAAGGGTTCAGTATTCCATTTGAAAATATAATCTACATTCTTACGAACTGTCTCCAAAACGGTGTTAATATATTTCTTCCTAATCAAACCGTTGTTTGTTTTAGGAGCCCAAATTTTTATGTTTTTCGGGTAAGTATTCCTTTTTGACTGTTTTGTAGTAGGCTTAATATTTCTCCTAATTTCTCTTTTTATGTGGAGCTTTTGATTTCTTAGCATATCCTAATCCTTTCCTACTTGAAACATATTGAGAGCTATCAATAATTTTAGATAGAGTTTCTCTTCCTTTATTAAAGTTTGAGACATTTTTGGTGGTGCTTTCTAACTTAGTTTTGAGACCAGTATTATCTAATTCTATCAATTTTACTTTTGTCTTCAATTTGTGATTTTCAGAAATAAGAGCGTCATTCTTCTCTTTTTGAGTTTCAATTTCTTGACTCAATAGAGTGAGTTGAGAATTAATATTAGAGAATGATTCTTGTAATTTTTCAAGTTCTTCCTCTAATATTTTCTTTTTGTCTTTAAGCATATCTCTTTCTAATTCTGCTTTGTTCTGATGTTCAAAAGTTTCCTTATATTTTCTTTTAAGATTTTTGAGAGTATCAACTAGTTCAGAATTTATCTCTATCATATCATCAAAGGTAAATTCACTAAACTCATTTTCAGTAGCCATGAAGTAAACATTAGCTCGCTCGTTTTCACTGTCACTGCCACTATGTGATGAAGAGGTACTGAATCATCGCATGCCACGGAAAATGCTTTCTTTTTCTTATCTTTTCTGCCCCTTTTGAAGTATTTTTTCTTTAATTCTGGACAGTCTTTCTGGACATGACCTTTCTTATGGAAATTGAAACATTCTAAAACTGAAGATGATGGTTTGCTTGGTAAGTTCCTTTTTCCATTATTTCTATTGTTTTTCCGGAATTTCAAGAACTTTTTGAAATTTTTGGCAATAAATGCTAGATCTTCTTCATCTGAATCTTCATCCTCTTCTTCTTCAGCATGGAAAGCTATGTTATTTTTGTCTTATGCTTGTACTCGTTTTGCCTACAAATTCACTTCATAGGACATTGGATTTCCTATTAACTCTTCTGGTTTTATGGTAGAGAGGTCATTAGCTTCCTCAATAGTCAACACTTTTCTTTCCCATTCATCTGTTAAAGAGTTTAGGATTTTCGATACAATATCAAAATCAATGAACTTTTCTCCTAATCCTAATAGTGAATGATAGATATCTTGAAATCTGGAGTACATATCATTGATGGATTCATCTTGCTTCATTCTAAAATTTTAGAACTGATTTTTGAGCATGGAGATTTCGCTTTGTTTGACTTTGCTAGTTCCTTCATGTGTTATTTTAAGTGTTCTCCATATTTCTTAAGCAGTTTGACACATGTTAACAAGATTAAATTCATTTCTATCTAATGCGCAAAATAACATGTTCATAGCTTTAGCATTGGTAGAAGCATCTAATTTTTGTGTGTTTGTTCATGTGGAGTATTCTCCTATAGGAAGAGTGTATTCATTTTGTGTGATATTCCATGATTCAAAAGTATTTGATTGCATATAGATTCTCATACGAGTAGCCCATTCAAACCACTGAAAAATGGAGGTCGTGCAGTGGATTGACCTCCTAAAAAACTAGTGTTAGTGCTTATAGTGCTAGTGCTAGTGTTACTATCCATAATAGCAAAGAATCAAATAATTATGTTATGGTTAGAAGAGGTCTTGCTCTGATACCTGATGAAAGTGTGTAGGACCGTGTAATATGGATATATGATAATATAGAGTAGCGATGATAGTAATACAATAAATAGTGCAGAATATAAAAGCGGTAGAAGTAAAATGAAATCAGAGATTTTTGCACTGGTTCAGAGCACCGTCCTACGTCCAGTCCCAGACTCCTTTTGGAATTTCACTAAAACAACAACCCTCACTTAACCCGGAGGAACAGGTATACACAGCCTGAGCAGCAGAACAAAAACCTGAGCAGCAGAATAGGATTTTTGCCTGAGCAGCAGAATAGGGCTTCACTAATACAAAAAAAAATATGAAACTGTGTTTTCTTGATAACACCGATTTGTCTATGATAGTACAAACCTCCTATAATCAAATCCTCAAGTATATGAAGTGTATGTGAAGATATGAAAGGAAGGTGATGCTATTCGAAGATTATGAAAGTTTGTTTGAAGATTCAAAGCAATAAAATGCTTGTTTGCTATTTGAATGCAAGTATGAGAGCACAAGAAGAATATAAGATAGTTAGAAAAATTTTCGATAAGTATGAAGTGTTTGGGAACATATATTTATAGTAGACAGAGGGTTTCTACCATTGGTGAAGAGTTCTGACCAAAAGAAACAACCATTTCCGTTCAGAGAAGGATCGCAGTCTTTCACAGAATGGAAATGTCTTTTCAAAATATGACAGTTGGGTTCAGCTCAGTCGACTGGTCGATTTGGATCAGTCAACTGATCATTCAATAATTTGAAAAAGAAAAGTAGTGCTTATTCATGCATATACACCAGCCAGTCGACTGGTTGTTTATAGCCAGTCGACTGGCTGTAGTGTATTTGCACTGGTAGCTCTGTTTTGTTTAAAAAATGAGAATGATGAAATGCAGACTGCTTGAGGATAGATTTTAACAATTTCTAAGACTCTAATACAAGTATTAAACAGTGAAAACATAGATTCAAAGTCTCGATGTCACCATAGTCCTTTTATTTACTCTTTTTGTTGTGATTGAACGTGCATTCTCTTTTTCTTCTAAATTGCTTTGTCATGAATCAAAAACTAGAGGTCCAACACTTTCGACCAAGTCAAATAGTTTTAAAAGGAATGGTTTCGACTGGGCTGTATTTTTGTTTTAAATGATGGCTTTTGACCGAGTCGAAGCCCTTTTTTTGCCGCTTCCTACCTTTTGATCCAGATGGTTTCGAACGGGTTCCTTTTGTTTCTAAAATTATAGGCACCTCTCCAATGCTTTCGAGGGATGGTTTCGAAACCATCACTTCATCACTTAGGGATTTGTTTTGAAGCAGTAGCTTTTGACTTAAGTGTTTAAAATGACCATTTTTCTATAAGTAAAGTAAACCCTAAAAAATTTTGAAACTGATGCTTTCGACTTTGCTATTTTCTGATCCTTTTGCTCTACTTGAAGGCAGAATCCAAGTGTTTTTGATCGAAACGTTTTAAAAGGGGGTTTCAAAGTAGTTAACTTCGAATGGTTTCGAAAGGTATCCAAATGTTTTAAATTGAAACCAAATTGCTTTCGAAAGGATCGTTTTGACTGTTTCGAAAGGTTTTATTGAATGATTTCAAAAGAGGTGGTTCCCTAGGGTTTCGAAAGAGTTGAAGGCAAAAGGTTTTCTCATGGTTTCAAAAGGCAATACTTAAAGGTTTTAAAGTATGATGTCTAAATGTTTAACGTTTTCGAACGAAGGACTTTTATTTGTTTTGAAAGGGGTGGTTTTCAATGGTTTTGAAAGGTAAGGTTTAGCATTTTGGCCTATCTTAAGTAAAAGGTTTTACTTGGTTTCGAAGGGGTCACCTTCAATGGTTTCAAAAGGGTTGTTTAAAGGTTTATACAAAGGTTTCAAATATATTGTATAGGCAGATTAGCCTAAGTATTTACAAGTTAAAAGGGACTTTAACTTATTTGAAAGGATAGCTAATCCTTATCAAAATTCATCAACATTATTTTGAGTAAAGCGTATATATCATGGCAAAATAGCTCAGAGTAAAGCTAAAGATTATTTTCGTTCTGTATATATATGATTTGAAGGATTAAATCACTTTGAAAAGGTTTGAAAGAAAAATTTAAAGGGTAGTTAACCCTAAGAAAGAAATATGGACAGTTGTCCATTTTGTAGGCAGTCGGCCTAGATTTCGGATAGTTTTACAATTTGCGGGCTGTCAGCCCATTTTTATGGACAAATAGTTCATTTGTAGCGTAACGGACCATGCCATTATTTATAGACAGATAGCTTACATATTATATGTTTTTATGGACAGATAGTCCACTTATTTAGCATAACGGATATTGTTATTTTGAGAAAATAAGTTTGATGGACAGATAGTCTATTTATTTAGCATAATGGATATTGCCATTTTGATAAATCAGTTTGATTAACCAGTGTGGTTACATGAAAGGATTGCAAAATATATATGTTTTGAAAAGGATATTAGTGAGCGGAAATCCGTTCTGCTAAGCGGTGTGGTCTCACTTAATATCAGCAAAACGAGATGTAACAGAATTATTCACACCAGGCTTTATGTCTGACTCAAAGTTTTTGTTTCTCCTTAAACTCTCGGATACTCGAAATTGATTTTAGTAGGCCGAGGGTTGAGGTTTTCAGGTTTTAGTCATTTGGCATATAAAGCATCCGAAGACAAGCAGGTGGCTGACGGATAGTTATTTAGGAGCTTCATTTTTGGTTTCGATGTGTATATTAAGTCGGTTATGACTATATTGCTTTGATCAACCAAGGAGGCATCATCAAATGTCATTCTTGGTGTATTTTCTAGGATCGATTTCACCCTAGAGGGGGTTGAATAGGGTGATACTATTATTTATAAAAATTATTGCGGAAGTTTAAAAAATATTCTCAACACAGATATATCGGAATAGCAGCATAGATAATAGCAGAATAACAAATGCAGAAATAGAATACACAGATTTACCCAGCTTCGGAAAAACCTTGCCTATGTGCTACCCCCAAGGTTTCTACTAGAAATTAAGCAGTCAGACGCTTGCA
Source organism: Allium cepa (assembly GCA_030765085.1). NCBI lineage: Eukaryota > Viridiplantae > Streptophyta > Magnoliopsida > Asparagales > Amaryllidaceae > Allium > Allium cepa. The sequence goes on from CM060935.1 coordinate 939,289,648, forward strand.
CATGTAAACTCGCAACATCCGCTATCGACTAACCTTAACTCTATGCTCAAAACCCTGCCACAACTCATCCACTGAGTTGCGAATTCTTGAATACACCACCGTAGTTCGTCCCCTAGTCACAAAACTAGAAAATACAATCATTTTACAAAATTTTAAAAACAAATTTGAAAAAAAATAAAAGCAAAACCCTAATTTATAAAACTAATCCCAATTATGTATGCCGGCACAATAAAAATGATAGAGATTGAATCCCCTTTTCTTTTTATAATTCGGTCGAACTCCTTTGCTTCATTCTTTGGAAAATGGGCTGCTCGTTCTCGTTCCTATTTGCTCTGAAATTAGGGCTTTTGTTATTATTGAAGCTACCAATTGATTGTTGGTTGATTACAATGGCTATTGTACTGCTTTGCTTCAACAATCGACCGTTTTTTCGATTCTCACACGGCTGCTTTAATTCGATCGAGTTCGATTTAGACTTTGGTATGTCATTTATGCCTTTTTGCTTTACTCGTTAGTTTGCTTGAACTCGATTGATGATTCGAGTTATTGATATAATGTTTCTTTGTTGTTGCTTCAAACTCGAATGGATGATTGTCGACGATGTTAATCGTTTATATAGAATTCGACTTCCTAAATTCGTTCATTTGATAATTTTCTCGACCGTTTGATTTTGATCGAATACTATGATTTGAATTTGACTTGTTCACTTCGTATATTTCATTTACTTGGTTGTCATGGCTTTGATTTTGAGCTGTATCATTCCTTGAAAACCATGGCTTTGAATTGTTTGGACTTTAACTTGGGTTTGAAATTTCTATTGATAAACGGTTTCTTGATTTTGCATGGTTCGAACTTGCTATCACCGTTTGATTCTCTGATACTTTGTTGATTTCGGTCACTTGATGCTGCTATATGAATTTCTTGCTTGACTCTGACTTGTTCATTTGCTCACGGCTTTGACTTGAATTTTGATATGAAACTGACTTTGTGCATTTCACTGTTGACATCGGCCTTGACTTTTAAACTTGATATTGATTCATGTTCCTCATATTATCTACTGTGAAAAAAATAACTTCGGCATTTGACTTGAATTGTGAATTGCTGTTTGGTTTCACTGTTTAGTTTCAACACATTACATATATATGTGTGTGTGTGTGTATGTGTGTGTGTGTTCATATCGGTAGCATACACGACCTGATGTTAGAGTACATATGTTTGCTTTGAAACTGCTGTGACTTTTTCATTGTGTTTTACCTGCATCAATCCACCATGTAACTTTTAAAGCTTGATTCTTTGGTCTCTGACTTTTTCTTGTTCGACATGTGTGTTCAAACCTGTAGTTTCATACATATCACCATGTTCTCTGCATTGATTGATTCGAAGTCTGGTTCATGATATTTGTGCACTGCATGCATACATGTTGTACATGTTATTGCTTTGAGGCAGATCATATCGTAGTTATGTCCTTGAGTTTCTGCTTTCAATTGTATCCTTTGGTATTTGATTTGTATACTTGTCTATTTCTCTTACCAGTTTGGGTTTGTTCATTTATGCACGGCCATGTATATGCATTCATCTTTTGCACTGTGTATTTGATAGCCTCGAGCCTGTTGATAATCTATAGTGTTGTATTGGTCTAGTTCACCTTGAACTTCATGTGTGCTTGAGTATGGTTCATGTAGTCTTGCTTCCATACTGCTATGTTGTGTTTGGACAGCTGCTTTGCACTTGTAGTCTTCACTGGTTCATTCCTGAACTATTGTTGATGCACTTGATATTTCACTTCTTGTTTTACTGGATCGAACTACACTGATTGCAGCCTCACTTGCACACTGCTTCCATTGTTGCTATGCACTTGAGTACCTTTCTCTTTTGACATGTGCATTTTCAAACTACTGTGATAGCTCTGTTTGCTTCGGTACTAACCTAGTGTGTTCGTAAGTCCGCACTGCGCATTAAACTTGTGAGCATGATGAACTTCTAGCTTGTGCCTAGTCTGGTGTAGTTTCATTGTGCATCGAGTTATTAAACTTTTATATTTGTGTCTTGAAGTTTTACTTCACTGTGTTTGGAATCTTTGGGTTAGTTTGCGTACTTGAGTCATGTGCATGTTGCCACCATTGTTGTATTGTGTCTTGTTCAGTCTTGTTCCACTTGTTGTTCGTTGAGTTGAATCCAGCGTATAGCACGGGTTTGACCTTGTGCTCATGTCCTGACTTTATTTATATTGCACTTGAGTTGAACCCGGCGTTTCATTTGGGTTTGACCTGTGCTCACATATCCCTGTAATTTTATCAAGTGCATATAACGGTGTGCACGGACTTGTGGAATGTATAGTGATACACTGTGCATGTCACAAGCTGTTCGTGTTTGATGAATTCAAATTTAAATGATGACGAACAACCCAAATAACTAAGGCAAATAATATTTTCAAAATTACATTTTATTTTACACTTCAAAAATATTTTAGTTTCAATTTTACTGCATCAGTGTATATTTTTGCAGATTGCTCTGGTGCTGAATTCAATCTGGAATAGAGTTGATAAATACGAGTGTGAATGATATGTAGTGAGGTGCAAATGTAGATGATAAATTGTAATGTTATCGAATTTGTATTGTAATCGAAATTGTATATATATAGCGAGAGCTTGAATTTGTGCTAATCAAAATTGTAATAAATATTTGTTTGAATAAAATATCTGTTTGAATTTAAATTCTGTGTTATTTACTTTATTCGGCAAATATTTATTTGTTAATGTGAAAATAAAATAGTACATTAACAAATACTTTTAAATGAATATATACATGTTTATTATCATCAAACAAAAATCATATACTCGCATATTCAACAATCTCCCCTTTTTGATGATAACAAACATATATTTAAGATTTTGAATATATTAAATGTATTTGATCATTCAATTTGCTCCCCCTATGTGAATGCTCCTCTCTACACAAAGCTCCCCCTTCATATGTGCATGTAAATAAAAAATATTCAAATGAGCCTAGATGCAAATAGAAAATATTTGACATTAATTGCCAAAATCTTAACTTTTCTCTCCCCCTTTTGTTATCAACAAAAGAGCAATAGTGTTAGAAAAATAGAGATAAAGTGATAAACACTCAATTGAGTATAAATATTAAATTTCAATAAAAAACCAAACAAAAATCATAAATACTCCGTTTGACGCATATTCCACTTTAGAATGATAGGGATGGTGTCATCATATAAAACCATATAGTTGTGTCTATTTGTGGTATATTTATATCAGGAATTTGAATATCTACACCATGCATAACCGTTAGGACATTTAAATGAGATTAGCAGTATTCTAATTTTTTTTATAAAAAATGAATTCAAGTATCTTCTAACCACGCATTACCGTGAGGACTTTTAAATGGATTAGAATCAGCTTGTCTATTTAATCAGTCAATTTTAATATGCGTTCCATAGATGCATAACCGTGAGGACTTTTAAATGAGCATGGAAGCACATAATAAAAAATTCCAAGTAATTCACCCATGCATAACTATGAGGACTTTCAAATGAGAGTGAATACTTTGGATTTGTTTATTACAAAAAGATAACAAATTGAAAAACGAATGATTTCCCGTTTAAAAATACCACATATTTACAAACTATATTGGATTTTGATGAGTGATGGTTGATAGAAATATGATAGAAATAGAAATGGTCATAGAAATTTTTACCAACAAAAAGTTTTATAACTCTTATTTAAATTTCTAAAGAAATTTACTAATTATACTGTCTCAAGTTATAATATATGATTAATATCAACACTCATCATTTTTTCAATCACTATTTATCTTTTCGTTAATAACTAGGGAGTCAAATTAGTCAATGTAGTCATTTAAAATCAAATCCAAAAATAATTATAAAATCAAAATTTCCAAAATGGCTAATCTGAAACAAGGTCAACAAGAATGATTTTCTAGAAGGATTTTATAAAAGAAAAAATGTCTACAATTTGAAAATTATTTGAAGTGAGAAATATGCAGATATTTTCTTTGAAAAACGATGCAGCTAATGAATGTTTCTATATAAAACACATTGCGACGACCCGACTTCCTATCTCCAGGAAATCGTGTTGCCGATGAAGAAAGAAAGGGATAGAAGAAGAAAAGAAAGAGAAAGAAGAACACAACAACAACAGATAACTCACAGCGGAACGAATAAATATAATATATCACATAGAATATTACATAGTATCAGAGTACATCAGAGTTACACATCTTATACAACACATATTAGACAGTTATATACATCTGTCTAATTCATACAACTCAAGTATACAAGACACAGATACAACATACACAGCGGAAACATAATATCTACACGTGGAAGCCTCCTGCTCCATAACTCCTCCAGAATTCGTCAAGCTAACCTGAATCACTTGACTACTCATATATAATATGAGTACCCAAGAGTTTAATAAAACAGAAAATAAACACTCGGGTCAGACAGGGTCTGGTGTGAGTAAACGGTTAAAATTTCTTAACTTTAGAAAAACCTTTGAAAGAAAAGGTATCACGTAAGACTTCCCACACATAAACATGGAAAAGTTTTTACCTTACGCTAACCAAAACATTTGATAGGAAATCCAGTGATATTATAATAGTGTCTAGGGTTTTCAAATAAATAAGAAATAGCCGAAATTGTTACATCTATTAAATTCCAGCTACTAGCCACAAAAGTGGGTAATACAATCAAAACCGTAGGGTCTCGTAGGGAAAATGGGTTTCCAACAATGGCAGGGCTACTGGGGTACCGCCCGTCACAGTACGTGGCCTAGATCAACGTACCGAGGAGCCACCCTAACTCCCCTGCAACACAAGGCCGGACCCATTCCTTACTGAATAGTTCCAAATGAGACCACCCCGTGGTTGGCGCGACCAACCACCCACACAGCCGAATAAATAAGGGACTCTAGACAGGGATGAATCTCACTCTCAAGTGGGGGCTACCCACGAAGCCTTGGCGCACCTCCCCTGTTTTAGCCATTCCCGGTTGATGAGGCTTGAGGCTGCGATTACCTTAATAGAACATATCACTTAGAATGCTCATCGCCCGCCTGACGATGTGTTGAAAGCATTCGATCCATACAAGTTCGTTCCGGGTTCGAACGAAACCGAAGGCACTATCTCGTTGCACTCATTATTGGAATCACCCTCAGAGTCAACGACCATAGCCCTTGCACTCTGATTCTCCATCTCGAATCTATAAGCACTATTCCGTCAAACTCATTACGGAATCACCCACAGAGTTATACTGACGTATAGCCCTTACACCTCGAGTCTTCACTCGCTCCACTTGGATTAACGACCTAACGTTTAATTGGAATCGATGTGGTTTTCGGAATTCCAAATATGGAAACCCGATCCCGGTCTCACCGAAACCAAACGCCATTTTAATGTCCAAGTTGTACTTAAGGGTTTAAACAGTTTAAACTTATATACAGGATGATATAATAAACAGATAGATGAATAACATTATCACAACAGATAATCATATCAAACATTCATCTCATAAACAGCATATCACATAACAGATATATCCAAATCATCCAATATCATTCAATCACTCAATATCAATCAACATTCAATATCAACCAATCATCCAATATCAATCATTCATACAGAATTGATTAACTCTAAATCAATTTAATTAACCTATAATTAAATTAATTACTATCCTTTAATCACTTGGATTATCCTAATCCTGCATCATTTATTTATTACAAATCAAATTAAATTAATCATCTCTTAATGATTATCTTTAATTAATCTTCCTTGATTAATTATCTTTAATTACATTCAAGTAATTATTCTAAACCATATTCAGTAATTAACTTTTAATTACTATCATTAATTATAATAATTAACGATCCTTTATTAATTAATTAACTATAATTAATTACATTAATTCTTAATTAATTACATTAATTCTTAATTAATTACAATTAATTAATCACACTTAAATTAATTACTATTATTAATCAACCTTGATTAATTCATTAATTAAATAATCCTTATTAATTAATTAACCTTTTATTTAATTAAATAATTAACTTATAATTAATCATCTCATTAATCTTTAAACAGTAATTAACAATTTGTAATTACTTAAATTAATTAATTAACTTCTAAATTAATTAACTCTAAATCAATTATATTAATCCTTAATTGATTAATCCATTTAATTAATCTTTAATTACTTCATTAAGTAATTATTATTCAATTTAATTAACAATTAATCCTTAATTACTTACTTAATTAATTAATTACATTTTAATTAATTACTTTTAGTAATTAATCTTAACTTAATCACATTCAATAATTAATTACATTAATTAATTAACTAAAATAAATTAAGTAATTAACTCTTAATCTTTCATAAGTAATTTCTTTAATTACTTTCATTAATAACCCTTAATTAATTTCTTAATTAATTACTTATCAAATAATTAATTCCATCATTAATTAATTCTTAATTCTTTAATTAATTAATTACTTCATAATTAATTAACTTTAAAACAATTATATTAATTAATTCCTTAATTAATTACAACAAGTGATTACCCATTAATCACTTCAACTAAATTACTTCCATAAGTAACTATCATTTCTTAATTTCATTCAATTATTAAACATTAATTACTTCATTAAGTAATTACACTTAATTAATTATAATTAAGTGATTATTTAAAATTAAATAAATAATTAATCAATTATTTAAAATTAATTAAACAATTAATTAACTTATAATAATTTCCAAATCCTAATTTGATTAAGAGAACATAAATCTTAATTAAACTTTACTTATTAACCATCAAATTAAATATTCAAATCAAAGATAAATTAACCTTATTTATCTTGTAATGAATTAAATCAAATTTTAACATCTTAAACAAATTATCCTATTTGGTTTTCAAAATTATAATGATGATCTTATTTAAAAAATAGGAAATTTAGAAAACAAATTCCTAAATTTCAATGCTTTAAAACATTTAAATTATTCTTATTTATTTCCAATATAAATTTTGAAATCTTAAGTTTGAATCATTACTTAACATTTTAAACTTAACTTGATTAAATATTTAAATTCAAAATATCCTTTTAAATTGAACTCCAAATGTAATTAACTTACTTTCAAATAAAATCACTTTAAACAAATTTAAAGTAAAATAAAATAAATACAATTTCAACTTAACTTTAAAAGTTTGATTAACATTTAATTTTAAATAACAAGTTTACACTTTACATTTTAAACTCTTTTTATAAAACTTGTTTATAGTTAAATATCTGATTTCATCGAAATCAGGTTTCAGGTTGAAAACAAACGTTACCCTTGGGCCAGACCCGAGTAAACTTCCTTAATAACTCGAGTCAAACCCGAAGAATACAACCCCTTCCCAAACAAACCACAGAACGATACACGTTCATCCTTACTTCGAGTCGCCCCCAGGTCATACGCGAGTTCCCACCCGAGAAAACTCCATCTTCCCCCAAACCAACTTCCCCAGATCAATGTCGTGCACGGTGCACGTGCCCAACCACGTCCGGCCACCGTTGATCACCCCGACCATCCCCATCGACCACTCGAACACGCGAGACCCAAAATCCCAACCCAGATCCACGAATCACCATGTGAATCGAAAATTCGTACTCGATCACGAAACTGCAGCAACCCACCTTCCACAAAATCACCCACGACCAACATCACATCACCGTTAAGCCGTCGCCACCCTCACCCTATAATCTCACCTCCATGAACTTCGACATCACCAAAAACGAAGTAACTCGATTCATCATTTACGTCGCGAAAGCCATTACAGTCAAGACCAACCGAACTTGCTTAGAAACCTTAATTTAATCCAATTCGCACAAATCTGACATTAGAAAAATACTTAGACATTTTTCCTATCATCGTCATCCCTCAAACAATACTCCATCAAGAAATCAGACCAAATAGTTGCGTATCTCGACAGCAATCACCAAAAATCCCAAAAAGGTTCAAACCCAAAATTCTCCTAATTTTTTTAAACTAAAAATCATGAAACTTGTGTTAAAATTCATGATTTACAAATACAAATCCATTTATTTAATGTGAACTATAAATTGAATTCATTGATTTTAACATGCATTAGGGTTTTACTGTGTTTTTTTCCATTTGTAAACTGTTTGTAAATTTAAGACTACAGAAACTATATATTATTATTATTTCAATTACCTTCAACATCAACACAAAGTCTTACATTCAATCATCAAGTCGTACTACTGATTTTTAGTGGGAGACTAAGATTTTTGATGTAAATTCTGTTCAAAGAAACAGAATACAAGGTGCTGCAAATAAACATACACACATACTTGCTTTATTCAATAAAACAGAGATACTTCACATAGATTCATGTTAAAGAATTTCAATATCAGACAATATCACCACAAACATGATAGTAAAAACAATTCAAGCTGTTTTTAAAAGAAGTTCACTCACCTCTGAAATTTATGCAGAGAAGAACCAGTTAATTTCCAGGCTTGAACTTTTTAAATTTGAAAACAGTTTTGAAACTCCCTGCATGCCAATCACTCTTGTTGTTTACAGATTTCTTTAACTTGCTGGGTTGATTAAAAGTTGAAGCTTGCAGTTGAAACAGATGTTGATTTCCCCTTTGCATGTTGAAATTGCAGATTGCAAGTTGAACTCAGATGAAATGCAGGTTATAGCTTTGTACAATGCAGATTTTAGTTTCATATTTGCTTTTGATTTTTGCATTTAATTTTCAGGTTTTGGAACTTGATTTCTGATTTTGCCATTAATTTTTAGTTAAGAAGTGTAAACAAGGGAATGAAAGTGTTTTTGAGAAAATTAGTTTTCTTCTTTTATTATTTAATAAAAATATATTGCCACTTGTTCCTTATTTGAACAAATGTCATTAAATTTATTTGATTGCCTTACATGTGTTATAAGTGGTGTTAATATGTTACATTTGTATTAAGTGTTTTAATAAATTTTTATTTAGTTTAAATGTAAATATAACTTACTTTCTTATTTAAGTTTCTTAGTAAATAAATTCTTATATATGTATTTAAAACCTAAAACATTATACATATTCATTTATAACCAATTTAATTTGAACATTTTAAGAAAATAAAAATAAAACGTTGATTAATTCCTTTATAAACTACCATATTTTAAATAAACAACTATCATATATTTTGAAAACAAATGAATTAATCTTTAAGTTAACTTATGAAAATATATTAAGTTTTAAAACAAAGCTCCAGTTACAATATTCATTAAATTGTCAATAGATTAAATTTAAATTCAAAAACAATCCAAATTATAACATATACATACATATATATTACAATTTGAAAATTCATTCATTTATTTTAAAACAAAGATATCCTATTCACAATATATATCAAACATATATATTATAGACAGAATAAAATTTCATTAGCTTTGGAAAAACAATTCTTATCAATTTTATTGCCAGATTATAAATTCATTATCCTTTTAAAAAGATTAAATTTACCAATTTTAAATTAAAATTACAAAGAAAATTATCAATCCAATTAAATTATTAACACAGATTATTAAATTCTTATTGCCCAAAATTCCGGGTCGTTACAATCCTCCCCCCTTAAAAGAATTTCGTCCCCGAAATTTAAAACAAAGGTAATTTAATAACCCTTAAAAGATTTTAATTTAAAACAGCAAAGCATTCCTATCAACCAGCTACTAACATCCATAGCAATCAAATCAAATAAACAAACAATTCTAACTAATTATTCTGACACAAATCAGAATAAATCTCTAATACTATCTCGAGTTTCCCCAAGTATAAATCATCGGGTGACTCGCTCTACAGAAGCTAAACTAACAAACTACATCACCAATATCCAGAGCTCCTCTCTTCTCTAGATCCATCAATCTGAATAGAACATCAGACTATTCTCAAATCCAGCTCAACATCAAAATCCAACTGAACTACAGATTCAACAACCAATTGATGAATCATACACGTACTCCCTCAGAGATACGTGAAATACAATGAATTCCAGCTATCCAAACTGACAATTCAATGTTATCCAAACACTGCTTTCTTAACCAGAGAAAACTCAACAACAACGAAGTCTCCAACTTCGAATTCCAAACTCCTTATCTCAAATCTGCATAACTCAACAAATAATCCTGGGCTTCCCATCTTCTTCCTGATCAGCTCAATCTATGCTGATACTTTCAAAAACAACTAGATCAAAGCAAACAGCTTTTGGATCCTATTCAACAGAAAATCTTCCAAAATTCGTCGAAATCTAGAACACAAACTCCACTCCTCAAACAATAGCAAACTGAACTTACTTCCTTCCTTACACAGCTGCTACCTCGCTTCCGCTGCACAACTCTGATTCTGAAATAAATGAGAATACTATTGATGAACACGAATACAAACTTATCCAATATATCCGGGAAACTTTGTCCACCAAATCCATAAAAATCTGAGTGACACATCCGACTCAGTCACACAACCTTATATCAGAATCCAATTCAAAACTGGATCTGACCAATCCAAATTCCAAAAATATCTGAGCTGCTACACCAACTCTTTACTTCTCCAAGAACCATCCTACTACCAAGCTAACTACCCAAATCGCTTCTGGAACCAAAACAATATGGAACTCAACTTCAGATGCATACAACCTCTGATCATTTCAATAGCTCCTACTTCCACATGAGAACCCTCATCTCAAACAAAAGATAATTCCCAAATAAGACGCAAGTCACTTTTGCGATCCTACCTAGTTCGAATTCCAAAGAAACTGTCCCCACTTTACCAATTAGAACAGTCTTAAACTTTTCCAATCAAGGTTCACCCTCAAGAAACATTCACCATCTGCTCGGACTGCTAAAAGAAGAAGCACAAAAGATTCTTGAACAAAAGGAGAACAAAACACACTGCAGCTTTCAACTCTATCTCGATGATACGGCAAAGCTAAAAGACCTTCTCGTCAGCACACCGAATACTTCGAGTTGCACTGCTACCATAGCTAACCAAAGACTTCAGATCCAAAGGCTTTCCGATCCCCAAAACTATCAACAAACCACACAACAGACCTTTGAGATGGCAGACATCCCACAAGAAACTCGGGCTTCAAACTAAGCATTAACATCTCGCACTCCTTAAGAAATAAAAAAATGAGACCATGCCGAAGCGAAACAACTCATAGACCTTAGTCTCGTATTCCAAAACAACCAAATTCCTTGCTAAAGATCCAAATAACTTCTACACAGACGAGTCTTCCTTACGGCAGGTAAAGACTGCACCTCAACCACTTCTAAAACTGCTTCAAAAGAAAACATCTTCAGAAAATATCCAAGGATACTGTATCTCACTTCGCAGTTATCAAGATATAATCATTTACTTCTGCACTTCCGACAGATCCAAACTTACACTTCCAAGATGAGCTCCGAATCTTTTAAAAAGATTTCCTTCGGATATCTGATAAATCCTTACTCCAAACTACACACCTTACTCGAGACGGTATTAGGTCTACAGTCTCAACAGACACTTCCAATCTCAACATATGGACCTCATCCATTAGTGGTAGTCATGTTACACACCACACACCACTACTCCATCTACCTCTATAACTTATGTTGGAAAATCCGAACAGATAACCCGACAGATTAGGTAGATATAAATATATAAATAGTTATATATAAAAATTACAAGTACGCTCTCTCAAGAAGACACTACTACAGAGCTTAGGCATTCGCTCAACCTAACGCTCCCTACAGAAAGACACACTTCAGAGCCTAGGTATTCACTCAACCTACTGCTCTGATACCAACTGCGACGACCCGACTTCCTATCTCCAGGAAATCGTGTTGCCGATGAAGAAAGAAAGGGATAGAAGAAGAAAAGAAAGAGAAAGAAGAACACAACAACAACAGATAACTCACAGCGGAACGAATAAATATAATATATCACATAGAATATTACATAGTATCAGAGTACATCAGAGTTACACATCTTATACAACACATATTAGACAGTTATATACATCTGTCTAATTCATACAACTCAAGTATACAAGACACAGATACAACATACACAGCGGAAACATAATATCTACACGTGGAAGCCTCCTGCTCCATAACTCCTCCAGAATTCGTCAAGCTAACCTGAATCACTTGACTACTCATATATAATATGAGTACCCAAGAGTTTAATAAAACAGAAAATAAACACTCGGGTCAGACAGGGTCTGGTGTGAGTAAACGGTTAAAATTTCTTAACTTTAGAAAAACCTTTGAAAGAAAAGGTATCACGTAAGACTTCCCACACATAAACATGGAAAAGTTTTTACCTTACGCTAACCAAAACATTTGATAGGAAATCCAGTGATATTATAATAGTGTCTAGGGTTTTCAAATAAATAAGAAATAGCCGAAATTGTTACATCTATTAAATTCCAGCTACTAGCCACAAAAGTGGGTAATACAATCAAAACCGTAGGGTCTCGTAGGGAAAATGGGTTTCCAACAATGGCAGGGCTACTGGGGTACCGCCCGTCACAGTACGTGGCCTAGATCAACGTACCGAGGAGCCACCCTAACTCCCCTGCAACACAAGGCCGGACCCATTCCTTACTGAATAGTTCCAAATGAGACCACCCCGTGGTTGGCGCGACCAACCACCCACACAGCCGAATAAATAAGGGACTCTAGACAGGGATGAATCTCACTCTCAAGTGGGGGCTACCCACGAAGCCTTGGCGCACCTCCCCTGTTTTAGCCATTCCCGGTTGATGAGGCTTGAGGCTGCGATTACCTTAATAGAACATATCACTTAGAATGCTCATCGCCCGCCTGACGATGTGTTGAAAGCATTCGATCCATACAAGTTCGTTCCGGGTTCGAACGAAACCGAAGGCACTATCTCGTTGCACTCATTATTGGAATCACCCTCAGAGTCAACGACCATAGCCCTTGCACTCTGATTCTCCATCTCGAATCTATAAGCACTATTCCGTCAAACTCATTACGGAATCACCCACAGAGTTATACTGACGTATAGCCCTTACACCTCGAGTCTTCACTCGCTCCACTTGGATTAACGACCTAACGTTTAATTGGAATCGATGTGGTTTTCGGAATTCCAAATATGGAAACCCGATCCCGGTCTCACCGAAACCAAACGCCATTTTAATGTCCAAGTTGTACTTAAGGGTTTAAACAGTTTAAACTTATATACAGGATGATATAATAAACAGATAGATGAATAACATTATCACAACAGATAATCATATCAAACATTCATCTCATAAACAGCATATCACATAACAGATATATCCAAATCATCCAATATCATTCAATCACTCAATATCAATCAACATTCAATATCAACCAATCATCCAATATCAATCATTCATACAGAATTGATTAACTCTAAATCAATTTAATTAACCTATAATTAAATTAATTACTATCCTTTAATCACTTGGATTATCCTAATCCTGCATCATTTATTTATTACAAATCAAATTAAATTAATCATCTCTTAATGATTATCTTTAATTAATCTTCCTTGATTAATTATCTTTAATTACATTCAAGTAATTATTCTAAACCATATTCAGTAATTAACTTTTAATTACTATCATTAATTATAATAATTAACGATCCTTTATTAATTAATTAACTATAATTAATTACATTAATTCTTAATTAATTACATTAATTCTTAATTAATTACAATTAATTAATCACACTTAAATTAATTACTATTATTAATCAACCTTGATTAATTCATTAATTAAATAATCCTTATTAATTAATTAACCTTTTATTTAATTAAATAATTAACTTATAATTAATCATCTCATTAATCTTTAAACAGTAATTAACAATTTGTAATTACTTAAATTAATTAATTAACTTCTAAATTAATTAACTCTAAATCAATTATATTAATCCTTAATTGATTAATCCATTTAATTAATCTTTAATTACTTCATTAAGTAATTATTATTCAATTTAATTAACAATTAATCCTTAATTAATTACTTAATTAATTAATTACATTTTAATTAATTACTTTTAGTAATTAATCTTAACTTAATCACATTCAATAATTAATTACATTAATTAATTAACTAAAATAAATTAAGTAATTAACTCTTAATCTTTCATAAGTAATTTCTTTAATTACTTTCATTAATAACCCTTAATTAATTTCTTAATTAATTACTTATCAAATAATTAATTCCATCATTAATTAATTCTTAATTCTTTAATTAATTAATTACTTCATAATTAATTAACTTTAAAACAATTATATTAATTAATTCCTTAATTAATTACAACAAGTGATTACCCATTAATCACTTCAACTAAATTACTTCCATAAGTAACTATCATTTCTTAATTTCATTCAATTATTAAACATTAATTACTTCATTAAGTAATTACACTTAATTAATTATAATTAAGTGATTATTTAAAATTAAATAAATAATTAATCAATTATTTAAAATTAATTAAACAATTAATTAACTTATAATAATTTCCAAATCCTAATTTGATTAAGAGAACATAAATCTTAATTAAACTTTACTTATTAACCATCAAATTAAATATTCAAATCAAAGATAAATTAACCTTATTTATCTTGTAATGAATTAAATCAAATTTTAACATCTTAAACAAATTATCCTATTTGGTTTTCAAAATTATAATGATGATCTTATTTAAAAAATAGGAAATTTAGAAAACAAATTCCTAAATTTCAATGCTTTAAAACATTTAAATTATTCTTATTTATTTCCAATATAAATTTTGAAATCTTAAGTTTGAATCATTACTTAACATTTTAAACTTAACTTGATTAAATATTTAAATTCAAAATATCCTTTTAAATTGAACTCCAAATGTAATTAACTTACTTTCAAATAAAATCACTTTAAACAAATTTAAAGTAAAATAAAATAAATACAATTTCAACTTAACTTTAAAAGTTTGATTAACATTTAATTTTAAATAACAAGTTTACACTTTACATTTTAAACTCTTTTTATAAAACTTGTTTATAGTTAAATATCTGATTTCATCGAAATCAGGTTTCAGGTTGAAAACAAACGTTACCCTTGGGCCAGACCCGAGTAAACTTCCTTAATAACTCGAGTCAAACCCGAAGAATACAACCCCTTCCCAAACAAACCACAGAACGATACACGTTCATCCTTACTTCGAGTCGCCCCCAGGTCATACGCGAGTTCCCACCCGAGAAAACTCCATCTTCCCCCAAACCAACTTCCCCAGATCAATGTCGTGCACGGTGCACGTGCCCAACCACGTCCGGCCACCGTTGATCACCCCGACCATCCCCATCGACCACTCGAACACGCGAGACCCAAAATCCCAACCCAGATCCACGAATCACCATGTGAATCGAAAATTCGTACTCGATCACGAAACTGCAGCAACCCACCTTCCACAAAATCACCCACGACCAACATCACATCACCGTTAAGCCGTCGCCACCCTCACCCTATAATCTCACCTCCATGAACTTCGACATCACCAAAAACGAAGTAACTCGATTCATCATTTACGTCGCGAAAGCCATTACAGTCAAGACCAACCGAACTTGCTTAGAAACCTTAATTTAATCCAATTCGCACAAATCTGACATTAGAAAAATACTTAGACATTTTTCCTATCATCGTCATCCCTCAAACAATACTCCATCAAGAAATCAGACCAAATAGTTGCGTATCTCGACAGCAATCACCAAAAATCCCAAAAAGGTTCAAACCCAAAATTCTCCTAATTTTTTTAAACTAAAAATCATGAAACTTGTGTTAAAATTCATGATTTACAAATACAAATCCATTTATTTAATGTGAACTATAAATTGAATTCATTGATTTTAACATGCATTAGGGTTTTACTGTGTTTTTTTCCATTTGTAAACTGTTTGTAAATTTAAGACTACAGAAACTATATATTATTATTATTTCAATTACCTTCAACATCAACACAAAGTCTTACATTCAATCATCAAGTCGTACTACTGATTTTTAGTGGGAGACTAAGATTTTTGATGTAAATTCTGTTCAAAGAAACAGAATACAAGGTGCTGCAAATAAACATACACACATACTTGCTTTATTCAATAAAACAGAGATACTTCACATAGATTCATGTTAAAGAATTTCAATATCAGACAATATCACCACAAACATGATAGTAAAAACAATTCAAGCTGTTTTTAAAAGAAGTTCACTCACCTCTGAAATTTATGCAGAGAAGAACCAGTTAATTTCCAGGCTTGAACTTTTTAAATTTGAAAACAGTTTTGAAACTCCCTGCATGCCAATCACTCTTGTTGTTTACAGATTTCTTTAACTTGCTGGGTTGATTAAAAGTTGAAGCTTGCAGTTGAAACAGATGTTGATTTCCCCTTTGCATGTTGAAATTGCAGATTGCAAGTTGAACTCAGATGAAATGCAGGTTATAGCTTTGTACAATGCAGATTTTAGTTTCATATTTGCTTTTGATTTTTGCATTTAATTTTCAGGTTTTGGAACTTGATTTCTGATTTTGCCATTAATTTTTAGTTAAGAAGTGTAAACAAGGGAATGAAAGTGTTTTTGAGAAAATTAGTTTTCTTCTTTTATTATTTAATAAAAATATATTGCCACTTGTTCCTTATTTGAACAAATGTCATTAAATTTATTTGATTGCCTTACATGTGTTATAAGTGGTGTTAATATGTTACATTTGTATTAAGTGTTTTAATAAATTTTTATTTAGTTTAAATGTAAATATAACTTACTTTCTTATTTAAGTTTCTTAGTAAATAAATTCTTATATATGTATTTAAAACCTAAAACATTATACATATTCATTTATAACCAATTTAATTTGAACATTTTAAGAAAATAAAAATAAAACGTTGATTAATTCCTTTATAAACTACCATATTTTAAATAAACAACTATCATATATTTTGAAAACAAATGAATTAATCTTTAAGTTAACTTATGAAAATATATTAAGTTTTAAAACAAAGCTCCAGTTACAATATTCATTAAATTGTCAATAGATTAAATTTAAATTCAAAAACAATCCAAATTATAACATATACATACATATATATTACAATTTGAAAATTCATTCATTTATTTTAAAACAAAGATATCCTATTCACAATATATATCAAACATATATATTATAGACAGAATAAAATTTCATTAGCTTTGGAAAAACAATTCTTATCAATTTTATTGCCAGATTATAAATTCATTATCCTTTTAAAAAGATTAAATTTACCAATTTTAAATTAAAATTACAAAGAAAATTATCAATCCAATTAAATTATTAACACCGATTATTAAATTCTTATTGCCCAAAATTCCGGGTCGTTACACACATGCACTAGTAGTTTTTCTATCAACTACATTATTAGTGTAGTCTGCATCTAAATTTTTCTTTCACTCGAGATTATCATTAATTGAATGTTATAGACCAGATCATGAAGTGTGCGACAAAATATCTCAAAATCATAAACAACTTTTAAATGAAATTGCATTGAAGCCGTGCAAGTTTACATATAGTGACCATAGTGTCAACAGTAAAGTAACCAATATATCCACGTGTATCAAGAGCAATCATCAATCATCATCAATAGTCGAAAAAGTTCAAGGATGATTGGTTAACAATTTTGAATAAGTCAGATTAATCATCAACGTTCATTTCTTTATCACATAAGTGGCTAATTCAAATTATGGTGCAGATTGTCACTTTTAATATATCATTCAAAATAAATATACCATTACTTGTTTTACCTTTATGATAATTTTCCGTTGTTGTCTATTGTGATTTTTTCACCTTTATACTAGGCTAAGGAACTTTGCATTGTCGCCCGTTGTGTCCCTGGAGCAGCCAGAATCCAGATAACACTGTTGTTGTTTCTTAGCCTGCCACCATACCTACACGATAAAAGGTTTTTGTGACCTTGTTTTTTTTATAGGTCTATGGTTGTTAGTGGTAAAATATTTTGAAAATTAATTCTGTGGAGACCCAAAACTATTTATATATGTTCCTTTCGACACCCAGATTTGTTTAATTTTGAGGGATTTATATTCATGCCTTTTGGAACCCAAATTGGAATGGTTTTCATGTGTTTTGGTCTATACCAACAAATATTTTGATTATGTCCAATTTTTCTACAAATTGTGCACATGGAAATGACTTGTTTAATTTCGTTTCTAACATTTTCAGATTAATTATATCTAAGTCCTTGTCTAACTGTATTAACAATTTGTTTCCCTAATAGCATTTTCAATGATCTTTCTACTTTGAAAAATTTTCCTTAAGTGGTTGACAGTTGTTGGACTTGTGTTTTGGGAGATTCATTTTCGTTTAATAATTGTGTGCACTATTTAATAGAATTTTTCTCTTCTAGTATTTTCGCTTTCCTTCAAAATCAGAATTTCATTTTCAATTGATTTAATTTTAATTTCTGATTTTTTAATTTCTTCTTCAAATGTTCGACACTTATCACACTTAGAGATCCTACTTTGGTAGTTTTTAACTAATTGCTCAAGTTGTTTGTTTGATTCTATCAAAGTATCTCTTTGTGATTCAATTTTAGCGTATTTCTCCCTAAGTCTTTCAAAACGGCAATTTACTTCGTGGAAATATATTAGTAATTCTGAGTGAGTGAGTTTTGATACCTCGCATGCCTCATCATCATCGCTATCAGTTATATCACCTCGAAGGCACAGATCTGCTTTCTCACTCTTATGCTAGTGCTTTTATAATCATCATCACTTTTATTCCACGTGGCTGCAAAATTTCTCCTTTTTAATTTCTTCTCTAGACCATGTCGATTCTGAGGACAACTTAGCTTGATGTGTTTGGGTTTGTTGCATTTGTGACAGATGATCTCCCGTTCTTCTGGGTTGTCTAGTGCTTTGAATATTTCGCTTATCAATTTTTGATTTGGAGCTGGATTTCTGTATTTGCGGTTTCACTTTTTGAATCTCTTCATTAGTAATGCCATCTCAGCTGCTCCATCATCATTATCATCACTACTTCCTTTTACCAATCCTTCTAAGCACGTTTCTTTAACCGGGTTAATTATGGAGGATCTCTTACGGTTGTTAACTTTTGCGCCATATATTGCATCAAGAGTATTCCAAATTTCCTGTACACTTTCACAATGAGAGATAAAGTTAAAAAGTATCTTGGTTAATATGAGAATATAATATATGCATAGCAAGAGCATTTATTGAAGTAATTTTATCATTTTTTCTATTACACCAATTTTCAATAATATCCCGACTTTTAAAATTAACATATTTTAAATAAAATTCCATTTTTAATTTCCAATTCAGTAGATCTATTCCATCAAAAACAGGAGGAATAATATTGAACCAACCCTCATTAAAAGAAGACATTTTAAAAATTCCAATTTGTAAAACAAATATTGGTTTTTGAAAAATCAAAACTTTAAAAACAAAAATGGCTTTGGTTCCTAGCTTTGATACCACTTGTAGGATCGATTTCACCATAAGGGGGGTTGAATAGGGGGATACTATTATTTATGAAAATTATTGCAGAAGTTTATAAAATATTCTTAACATAGATATATCAGAATAGCAGCACAGATAATAGTAGAATGATAAATGCAGAAATAGAACGCATAGATTTACCCAACTTTGGCAAAACCCTTCCTACGTGCTGCCCCAAAGGTTTCTACTAGAAATTTAGTAGTCATACGCTTACACAAGTAAACTCGCAACACCCGTTATCGACTAACCTTAACTCTACGCTCAAAACCCTACCACAACTCAACCACTGAGTTGGGAATTCTCAAACTACACCATCGTAGTTCGTCCACTAATCACACGACTTGAAAATACAATCGTTTAACAAAATTTAAAGAAAAATTGAAAAACAATTAAAAGTAAAACCCTAATTTATAAAACTAAGCCCAATTATGTATGCCGGCCCAAAAAAATGATAGAGATTAAATCCCCTTTTCTTTGTATAATTCGACCGAACTCATTTGCTTCATTCATTGGAAAATGGGCTGCTCGTTCTTGTTCCTCTTTGCTTTGAAATTAGGGCTTTTCCAATTCTTAAAGCCACCGATTGATTGTTGGTTGATTACAATGGATAGTGTACTGCTTTGCTTCAGCAATCAACCGTTTCTTCGATTCTCACACGACTGCTTCAATTCAATCGAGTTCGATTTAGACTTTGGTATGTAATTTATGCCTTTTTTCTTCACTCGTTGGTTTTCTTGAACTTGATCGACAATTCGAGTTATTGATATAATGTTTTCTCTGTTGTCGCTTCGAACTCGAATGGATGATTGCCGATGATGTTAATCGTTTATATAGAATTCGACTTCCTATAAATTCGTTCGTCTGATAATTTTCTCGGCCGTTTGATTTTGATCAAATGCTATGATTTGAATTTGACTTGCTCACTTCATATATTTCATTTACTTGGTTGTCACGGCTTCGATTTTGAGCTGTATCATTCCTTGAAAACCACGGCTTTGAATTGTTTAGACTTTTGACTTCGGTTTGAAATTTCTGTTGATAAACGGTTTCTTGATTTTGCATTGTTTGAACTTGCTATCACCATTTGTTTCTCTGATACTTTGTTGATTTCGGTCACTTGATGCTGCTATATGAATTTCTTGCTTGACTCTGACTTGTTCATTTGCTCACGGCTTTGACTTGAATTTTGATATGAAACTGACTTTGTGCATTTCAATATTGACATCGGCCTTGACTTTTAAACTTGATATTGATTCGTGTCCCTCATATTATCTACTGTGAAAAAAATAACTTCGGCATTTGACTTGAATTGTAAATTGCTATTTGGTTTCACTGTTTAGTTTCAATACACTACATATATATGTCTGTTCATATCTGTAGCATACTCGACCTGATGCTAGAGTACATGTGTTTGTTTTGAAACTGTTGTGACTTTTTCATTGCGTTTTACCTGCATCACTCCACCCTGTCACTTTTGAAGCTTGATTCTATGGTCTCTTACTTTGTCTTGTTCGACATATGTGTTCAAACCTGTAGTTTCATACATATCACCATGTTGTCTACATTACTTGATTTGAAGTCTGGTTCATGATATTTGTGCACTGCATGCATACATGTTGTATCTGTTATTGCTTTGAGGCAGATCATATCGTATTTATGTCTTTGAGTTTCTGGTTTCAATTGTGTCCTTTGGTATTTGATTTGTATACTTGTCTCTTTCTCTTACCAGTCTGGATTTGTTCATGTATGCACTGCCATGTATATGCGTTCATCTTTTGCACAGTGTATTTAATAGCCTCGAGCCTGTTGATAATCTATAGTGTTGTATTCGTCTAATTCACCTTGAGCTTCATGTGTTCTCGAGTCTGGTTCATGTAGTCTTGCTTCCGTACTACTATGTTATGTCTGGATAGCTGTTTTGCACTTGTCGTCTTCACTGGTTCATTCTTGAACTATTGTTGATGCACTTGATATATCACTTCTTGTTTTACTGGATTGAACTGCACTAATTGTAGTCTCACTTGCACACTTCTTCCATTGTTGCCACACACACTTGTGTACCTTTCTCTTTTGACTTGTGCATTTTCAAACTGCTGTGATAGCTCTGTTTTCTTGGGTACTGACCTAGTGTGTTTGTAAGTCCGCATTGTGCATTAAACTTGTGAGCATGATGAACTTCTAGCTTATGCCTGGTCTGGTGCAATTTCATTGTGCATTGAGTTATTAAACTTGTATATTTAGATCTTGATGTTGTACTTCACTATGTTTTGCATCTTTGGGTTAGTTTGCGTACTTGAGTCATGTGCATGTTGCTTCCATTGTTGTATTGTGTCTGGTTCAGTCTTGTTCCACTTGTTGTTCACTGAGTTGAATCCAACTTATAGCACGAGTTTGACCTTGTGCTTGTGTCGTGACTTTATTTGTATTGCCCTTGAATTGAACCCGCTGTTTCATTCGGGTTTGACCTATGGTCACCTGTCCCTGTAATTTTATCAAGTGTATATATCGGTGTGCACAGCCTTGTGGCATGCACAGTGATACACTGCATGTCACAAGCTGTTCGTGTATAATGAATTCAAATTTAAATGACGACGAACAACCCAAATAACTGAGGTAAATAATGTTTTCAAAATTACATTTTATTTTACACTGTAAAAATATTTTATTTTCAATTTTACTGCGTCAGTGTATATTTTTGCAGATTATTCAGATGCTGGATTCAATCTGGAATAGAGTTGATTATAAATACGAGTGTGAGTGATATGTAGTGAGGTGCAAATGTAGATGATAAATTGTAATGTTATCGAATTTGTATTGTAATCGAAATTGTGTGTGTATATATATAGTGAGAGCTTGAATTTGTACTATTCAAAATTGTAATAAATATTTGTTTGAATAAAATATCTGTTTAATTTTAAATTCTGTGTTATTTATTTTACTTAGCAAGTATTAATTTATTTATGTGAAAATAAAATAGTACATTAACAAATATATTTAAATGAATATATATATATATATATATATGTATGTATGTATGTGTGTTTATTATCAACAAACAAAAATCATATACTTGCATATTCAACTTATTTTGTAAATGATATATTTAATCATTGCTTAGGAAACGATATGTGGTTATGTAACATAGATATGAATTTAAAATGTAATCAACAAAGTGTTGTTTTTAAATCTGTGATTTAGTTCACATTCATGTGCTTCGGATATTATGGAACCATTATCATTACCGTATTTCGTCACAGAAAGTTAACACTATGGATTACTACAACATCCGTAGCGCTTAGCTTTTGGCCTCCATATATGGGATTTACACCCCACATCATGAAGATCTCCGTTTTCAGAAATCATCATCATAAACCTGCACCTATGAATGCATACATTGGTCCAAAGTGGTTGTCGAATAAGTTCGACATCCGGTCTCTCTGGACCAACAACAATAAAGAGGCCCTCTAACTCGTATGAAAACCTTGTCTCATAGACTTATCACGTTTCCAACTCTCAACTTGCTATCATTTGTCCAAGAAGGAATCTCGATAGATTGGAGTACCATAATCACTCTGCAATACTCGAATCAACATTCTTAATCCAAACGATAATCAAACCTACTCGGCCGGCTTCGTGTTGAGTGCACGACTAATCAGTTCCCATATCAAGTCAAGGAACCAAAAATAGCCAAATTTGATAGTCGGTTATTTAACTATCAAAGCAACAAACAATATCTAGCACATAAGTAGTCACTAGGCCTATTTAATTAATCTTTTATTAATTAAATCAATTTCCAAATAATAACTTCAAATTATCTTTTAAAAAGATATATTCTCAAAACCATTTCAATCCATTGATATTGGAAAACATTTCCATATTATCAACGGTATAAGTATATTTAATAACACCTTCATTTTGAAGACATGCCAAATAGATTTCTATAACCATATAACTTTATGTTCATACGCTTCAGAACGGGTGTTAACTATAAGAAGCAATGCTTCCTATACCACCAAGACTTTAGTACGATCATAAGAACCAATTCGTGCATTTCATAATGGAATGTCAAAACACAATTTATTGGGTCAAAACTAATGTTGCGTAGAACATTATTACAACAACCCAAAAACACTAGTATAAGGATTTAATTATATACATATATATATATATATATATATTGTAACAACCATGGTTTTGAAGATTACCTATAAATATTAAATTATAACGGTAGTTATAATTTAATATTGTGAATTAAAATTAAATTGAGATTTTAAATTGTTTATTTGGAATAAACAATGAATTTTGGAAAAAAATGTGAAAATAAATTTTGAAAACTTTATTTTTTTTGTTTGAGTTAATAATGAATGGAAAATGATTTTTATTTAGTGTAAATGCAATAATTTCATTAATTATTGCCAATTACTTCTTTTAATAATTTATAAAGGAAATATTTGATTTTTAAATGTTGTTTATTTAGTGAAAAGGTGAAATTTGGTTTAAAATGTGTTTTGGCAAGAAAATTGAGTTTTAAATGGTTTGTCCTACTTTTCTATGGAAGAAAATAATTTTTATAAAATTATTGAAGTTAAAAATAAGGATTTATGCATTTATTTTTGAAAATTGTGTATTTTAGTAAAATAAAGGATTTTAATAATTAGAATGTTTTAAAAATTAAAATTAATCTTTTTATATAGTGTAAAATATGTTATTACATAAATATGTAAATTCAAATACTTTGTTATGTGAAAGTTTGGACGAAAATGGCATTTGTTTATTTACATAGTGTAAATATGAATACATTAGGCTTTCTTTTAATTATATTAGCTTAACATAAATTGTTTCCTTTTAATTTTGAGTCCATTTGGCCCATTAGTGCTCATTACCTAAAAGAGGAAGTAAGAAAAGTTATAGTACATATATTTTTACCTCACCATCTTCTTCTTCTTTCTAAAAAATAGGAAAAAGAAACTCTACCATTTTCAACCTAAAGCTTATACATCTCCAAATTTCTTCAAACAAGTTGCTATTTTTATCAAATCTAAAGGGAAATCAAAAGGTAATCCATTTCAAAACACAAATATTTCATCAAAATCTGAATTTGAGAATGTAATTGTCTTTTAATTTCTTTTTCTCTTTTGCATGTTCCTATTTCAAGATTTTGTAAGTTCTTGAAGGCCAAGTTAGCTCAAAAATTCAATCTTTCAGCTCAAAATCCAATTTGTGCACTTCAAAAACAAGGTGAGCTGCTGCCCACATAATGATAGCTGAAGCAAAAGCTTCAAAATGCCACAATTATTGCTAAATAGCTTTAATATTTCATTTTTTGTTGATATTTTTGTTTCTGCGAAAACTATTTTGGGTTATCTCTTTGCATGCTAATATCTTCCAATTCTGGCAACAAAATGCTGCCGGATTTTCCTCAGTTTATAGTCCATATGTTGTAGTATAAGTATGCAAAATTTCATAGCAAAATTCTTTCGGTTGATACTTGAAAACTTTGCTGCAAAATCAACTCAGGCAAAGATTTTTGTCTGCAGTTGTTTTCTGAGTTGCTGCAAACATGGCCCGAGTCCATGTTTGAGAGAGCATATCTCATTCATTTTTTACTAGAATTCAATTATTCTTTTTTTGTTTGAAAGGCGAAGTTTTCCGGTATATGCATAACAAATTTCAACTCAATATAAGGTCATTTGGTCCTCTGTTTCATGCCTGGAATTCAAATCCAAGAGGGTTTTTCAGGCCTGTGCATTTTTTGTTTTTGAACAGTTGCAAACATGGCCTGAGTCCATGTTTGAGACAGTGTAACCTTTTCATTTTCAGTCGCATTCATTGATTCTTTCTCCTTGAAAGTTGTAGTTTTCTATTATATGCATACCAATTTTCAGCTCAATCCGTTTTAATTTGGTCCTATGTTTCATGCCTGGAAGTTGAACTGATATGGTTTTCAGGCCTGTGCATTTTTTTGGTTTTCAGAACTGTTGCAAACATGGCACGACTCCATGTTTGAGACAGTGTAACTTTTTCATTTCCAGTCGGAATTCATTGATTCATTTTTTGTTTGAAAGATGAAGTTTTCTACTATGAGGATATTAATTTTCGGCTCAATATGAGGATGGTTTTTCCTCTTTTCCATGCCTGTAATTTAGACCCAAGATGGTTTTCAGGCCTGGGCATATTTTTGACATTGAACCATTACAAACATGGCATGAGTCCATTTTTGAGACAGGATAACATTTTCATTTCTAGTCGGAATATATCGATTTTTTTTGTTTAAAAGAAGGAGTTTTCTACATTGTACACATCAATTTTTAGTTCAATCAAAGGTCGTTTGGCCACCTATTTCTTATCTGGAAGTTGAACCCAGAGAAGATTTCAGACCTGGGTATTGTGTTGCCGATGCATTTTTATGTTCTTTTTCTGTACGACTTTGACTTTTACTTCATGTTTTTGTAATATTTCTAAAATGTTTTGAGGCCATGATGTCTATCGTTATACTAGCCAAATTTTGGAGATTTTGAAATTTAAATTTTGTATTAAATTGGAATTTAATTTGTATTGAATTCGAATATCAATTTGAGTAATTTCTTGGGTTTTTATTCGTTTTCAAGCACGGATTTTTCCAAAACTTTCGAAACAATTTTTAAAATAAATGGGAATTTTAAATAATTGTTATATGATATTTTTAAAATATTTTCAAATATAAAATCTACTTATTCTCTATAATAAGGGAATTTTCAAATATGGTTTTCAAAGTCGATTTTGAAAATTGGTTTTAAAAGCTTGTTTTCTCAAGTAAATTATTTTGTATATAAAATACACATTTTTTCACTATTCGAGCGAATAAGAAACGGTTTGGTAAAACATGTGGTATGGGACACGTGCGTTTATCTTATCGGTTAATTCCCAACTTATCCGTTTGATCGTTTTGATCTTCGGATCGAGTTACCGATGAGATGAGGTAAACTTTTTACTTATTTGAGTGTAAAATTTACTAGTGGTTAGTAAACCATTTAGTGCAAACGTGTGGTATGGGGCGCACGTTAACACTATTCGGGTTCCTTTCCAAGAGTTTGTGACACATTTGCCTGTTGGCGTGCCAGTACTGGACCTTCGGGTCATTTGCCATTGTGGCGTATTTGCCATTACGGCGTATTTTTCTTTTGATGTTTGTCTTTGGGCGATGTACCTATTATGTGAAATAGTACTCGGCAAAAATAGCACGTGCAAAACCTTTTTGAGATGATTTTTACCCTTGTGTGTCGTCATTTTAGAATCGGTCCTTTGAACCATTCGGTGGGGATTACTTCGGGATTTTTGGACTCTTGGAAGTTCTTTTGAGATTTTCGTTACCTACACTGGCGTGTTGAGATTTTCCTTTTGGTGTATATATATATTGAGATTGCCTATTGGCGCTATTTATGGGATTTGCCTTTTAGCGTTGTATGAGATTTTTATCCCTTATGGACATTTGCCTTATGGCTTATATCGAGGTGGCTTTTGCTTATGTTTTCCTTGGAATTGCTGATATGGTAGGTTTGGGAATTACTCTTTTAGGAGTTTACATTATACTATTCCATAAACCATTCTTATTTGATTTATGATTGCCGATGATATTAGGCATGCTACATTTTAGCGATTCATGAGATTTTTCGTCACCTTTGCGTTTTATGCTTATTGAAGCAATAGTGTTCTATCACCTAGTGTAACCATATAGGCCATACATGATGCGTATCCTCCATATGTCTATGGTTAGCTTTCTTATTGTTTCTTCTTGTTTAAGAAGAACATCACTACGCTCTTATGCTCTATTATTCTGCTATCACCTTTTACTGATTTGTTTAGCTAGACTGACCCGTTTATTTTATACTCAGGTCAGACCGAGGTGTTTCAAGTTAGGTACATTTGGACTTAGCATATTCTGCTTCTGCATGGACTATTCTGCTAGCTCTCTTTGTTATAGCTTTTTGTGTAGTCCTTTTTGGTTCGTTACTCTAATATGTATATTCTTTTGACTCGTGTTTGTATTGTGGTCGTCATACCACATATGTGATCTATCATTTTGTATACTCTGTGATGTATCTTTATATGTGTGTATATTTGATTATCTATTGTTCTGTGATGTGTTTTGCATTTGAGTTCTTGTATTTTGTTCTAATAGATCCTATAGCCACATATGGCTTCGTATTAAGTATTTATTGGGTATGTTGATCCACTTGAATAAAAAAATAGAGCATTTATCTACGTATTCAATAGATATTTAAGATAAGGCTATAGATGGTCACTCCTAACTAGTCTTATTCTCCGCATTAGCAAATGGTATTACCTAGTATTCTGTAGTATTCCATAATAGAATTTATAATATCTTATCTTAGGAGTAATCCTAATTGTGATTGTTTTATTCGAGTCTTCTTCGATACGAGTGCTTGACACTCATCCGTATCGGAGGAATTTGTTGATGCATTTTGATGTTCTTATCTTGGGATTTCCTTGAGGATTGCAAATCCTATTTAGGGGATCGGCACTATTTGGTATGATGTTTGAGGATTTTTGGATTGTTCCTTGTAGCTTATCTTTTTGTACGAAGTAGCACGCCATTTTCCATCTAGAGTTTGGAGTGTTTGAGATGAAGTGGCTTGCCTATTATCATGCCACATTATATGGTTCGAAGAATCCTATTTTAGGTACCCTAATTTTGGCTGATTTGTTGTTTCTTGTTCTTTGGAATGTTAATGATGATTCCGGAGTCTTTGTATTCACTCTTGAGCTTTGAGGTGTTGATGATTTATCTCAAATTCCAGTCATTGTGACTCTGTTGATTTCTATGAGTCCATTTCGGGTATAACACCCAGTCGGGCAATCGAATATTGACTTCATTTCCGATTCTTTGCCTTTCGTTCATCCTCCCACGAGGATGTCCACTAGGGGAAATGAGATGATTCATTGAATTTATTTGATATTGCCATTCTTACCTCTTTTGAGATATCCTCTTTGGATACTCAATTGTTGATATACTTTGTGGCATTACTTCACTCGAAGTAATGATTTGTTGTTAATATTATTTCTCCTAATTTGAGAAGATATTTACCCTTGCTTTTATATCTCATTTCTCTCCTTTTAATCTATTAAATGGTGCTAGGGTTGTTCTTTAGCTTGACCCTACACTAATTTTTCACATGCTATGAGTCGTGGAGGATAGCGTTACTCTTACCGCATTCTGCACTCTTTATGAGTCTTCTGAGTGCTTCGTTACCCCGTTCGGAATAATGAACACTCCAGTCTATTCCATCAATCTTGAGGATCGAGTATTCTGGGAATATCTCGATGAGTTCTATTTGTGTTCCTTAATTTAAGAATAATTACTAAATTATGTTTTCAAATTTTTAAAACAAAAAAAATTGAAGATGTGTTTCTAAGAGAAATTGGACTTTGTTTTTGAGAAAAAAAAAGAATATATTGAATACTATATTTGAGGTATTTGTTTTTAAATAAAATTAATTTTTGTGTTGGGTTATTCGTCTAGTGCTTTAAGAATTCTGGTCGATGCATTTGGCCAACGTTATCGATAGGAATTTCCTAAACGCTACGATGAGACAGTCAGACACGGTAAATTAAGTTTTAATAAGTAAAGTTTGAAATTAATTAATGTGGTGGACTATTAATTTTTATTTTAAATGTTTAATGAAACAATTGAATCATAGTGAGTGTTGGATGAGTGGCGAGGTAGTTTTTGATCATTTGATCAACTCTACGGCTAATTGATGTGGCCATTCACTATAAAATCAATGGTGAGTTAATACCCTTGCATTATTTAAAATTTGAGAAATTGAATATGTTATTTTGGTATGTAAAAGTGAATAATGCTAATTAAGGGGATGTCTTAATTAGAATAAAATAATTTGATGCTTTGATTAATAAAATGATGTATTTAAGGTAAAAGAATACTTTGGTTTGAAAAATTAAAATATTAGTCTAACGTTTTAGTACAAGTTATTAATGATGACTATGAAATATGCTTTGACACTTACTTATTTAATAGTAGAGGATAGATATAAAACTCTATCTTAAGAGAAAATAAAGAAGTGTTAGTTTAGAACATTTAGTATAAAGTTGTGAGCTAGTTTTTGTTTTAAACTTAAATGGTATCAAAACTTGTGGGTTTGAAATTACAAAGTTCTTTTGAAAACAAATTTGAATTTATTATCAACTTTAATTAGTTTTATGTTGATAATTAGACGAAAATTTAATTTTTGTGGCTAGTGGAAATGTAAACTTGTATGGTTTTGATAAATGATCAATTCATGTAGTATAATCATTTTAATCGTGATAATAATTTTAAAATTTTATATATATCCCAAAATTTATTTTTGTGGATAATCAATAATCATCTCTTGATAGTGAAAGAGATTAGTTATCTCTTCCAAAATGAGATCACATAGTTAACTGTTTTTTTTAAAAAAAAACTAGACTTTGGAACAGTAAAGAAAATATTTCCACTTAAAAAGGTGTTTTATGATGATTACTAAAGTTGATCATAATTTTGTATGTCTTAGCTTTCCGGGTAAAACAAAATCATTTAATAAATGATTTAGCAAAAAGCTTGTTTGAAAATGTAGTTTAAGCTTAAAATAGGTTGGGTAAATTTCAAATTTAAAATTGAGTTAAAAGCTGAAATTTTGCTTAGAAAAAGTGTTGCACTAAACAGCAATAACTTGAGATTTATAAGTCCAAATGAATTCAATCATTTTGTAAATGAAGGAGATTTCACTAAACTATAAAGTTTCTTTTTACCATTTTAAAAGATTTTGCTTTTTACTGAGTATAAAATGGGTTTGAAAGTGGATAGACAATTCTATCCTATGTGAGATTTTCTAAGATTTATGCTGAAAATAAATTTGGCATAACTTTCAAACCATGAATTCGATTTTTATGATCTTTATATATTTGGAAAGAATTGACTTAGTAGAATAACTTTTACTTTATAAATATTTTCAGATATTGATTTTTCCTTGATCAAAATTTAAGATCTTTACAGCAGGTTTTTATTTGAAACAACTTGTTTTCTTATTTGTTAAGTGCATTCTACCTATTTTGTGAATATAATTTGGTTGATGTTTTGTATGAAAGTATATATTTCAAACTGAAATGTACTATGGTGTAATCTATGAGTAAAACAGTAAATAAAGAGTTTAGAGAATAAATTGGATTTTTGTAAGAAGTCTTGAAAATATTCAGAATATTGAAGTTTGAGAATTTGATTATAAAGAAATTAGGTTTTTTTAAAACCATAAAAATATTTATTTTGTAAAATAAGAGTATAGAAATCAATTCCTCGAGTTTGTTTTGTCTTTGAGCCATTATCTAACATCGTGCATTATGCGGACATTTAAGTCTGGCGGCCTTTGAAGAAACCACCTCACATCGAATTCTCTTACCTCTCTTGTTGTCAAACTTATGTTGGTGTGGTTCTTTCCGTAATAACACATGGAAAATTGTGTCAATAATTATCTTATTCATTGGAGTCCAGGATAAAAGTTGAGCTAAATCCCGACTCTATTCGAGAAATTTCCTAGAAATCAATCTTACTTGATTGATCCTTTGGGTAAAATTCTATTATATTCTTGTTTCGAAGGTGAGAAGCCTTCGATTTCATGAGGTATTGCTTATACAAATTCTATAGTCTGCTAATCCCAATGAATGTTTCGGGAAATTGTAGAATTTATCGAGCAATTTTATCTTGGTCTTCTATCAACTTGAGTTGAGAGGGAAAGTTTAAAAGCTTGTCTATCTTTCTTTTGATCTGTGCAGTTAAAGCGCTCAGCAGATTCAAAGCGGTGGAGGTGCAAAAAGTCCTAGCGGGGACACGCAAGGATATAGCGGATAGCTCTAAAATAGCATATAAAACTCGTACTTAATGTTTTTACAAATATAAATGGTAATTAAATGAAAAATTATCATTCAATTGTAATACATAAATGATTTTAAACAAAAAAACATGTGCGAATATACTTTAAATAAACGTAAAACTGTTATATAATATAATTGAATTTAGTAGAATATTAGAGTATTTTCATTTCTGAAAATATATTAAAAATTAAATCAAATAAATTAGTTTCATAATTTTTATAATGTATAAATGCAATTTTTTAATTCATTTTATTAAAGAAGATATAGCGGAAATTGCAAAATATAGCGGGAATAACGGGATATAGCGGAAATAGCGAGGATTGGAGCAGAAAGGCTATATTTTTGGGCTACATGGAAAAATCGTCGTGGTAGAAATCCGCTATGAGATATTGCGGGGTTATAGCGGGGTAATAGCGGGGCATTAACTACACAGCTTTTGATTGATGAAATAAATGAGTTGAATATAAACACTTCTTTAGAAATCGCAAGGACACAATTTTGTTAAGGGGGAAGTCTGTAACAACCCTGGTTATGGAGATTACCTATAAATATTAAATTATAACGGCAGTTATAATTTAATATTGTGAATTAAAATAAAATTGGAGATTTTAAATTGTTTATATGGAATAAACAATGAATTTTGGAAATAGAATATGAAAATAAAATTTGGAAACTTTATTTTGTTTGTTTGATTTAATAATGAGTTGGAAAATGATTTTTATTTTTTGTAAATGCAATAATTTTATTAATTATTGCCAGTTACTTCTTTTAATACTTTTTAAATGAAGTATTTAATTTTTAAATGTTGTTTATTTAATCAAAAGATGAACTTTGGTTTAAAAATGTGTTTTGGCTATAAAATTGAGTTTGAAATGGTTTGTCCTATTTTTCTATGGAAGAAATAGTTTTTGTAAAAATTTTGAAGTTAAAAATAAGGATTTATGCATTTCTTTGTGAAAATTGTGTATTTTTGTAAAATAAAGGATTTTTATAACAAAAATATTTTAAGAATTAAAATTATTCTTTTTATATAGTATAAAATAAGTTATTTCATATATATATAAATTTACATACTTTGTTGTGTGAAAGTTTGGAAGAAAATGGCATTTGTTTATTTACATAATGTATATATGAATACATTAGGCTTTCTTTTAATTATATTAGCTTAACATAAATTGTTTCCTTTTAATTTTGAGTCCATTTGGCCCATTAGTGCTCATTACTTAAAAGAGGAAGTGAGAAAAGTTATAGTACATACATTTTACCTTACCTTCTTCTTCTTCTTTCTAAAAAATAAGAAAAAGAAACTCCACCATTTTCAACCTCAAGCTTTTACATCTCCAAATTTCTTCACACAAGTTGCTATTTTTATAATATCTAAAGAGAAAACAAAACGTAATCCATTCCAAAACACAAATATTTCATCAAAATATGAATAAATTGTCTTTTAATTGCTTTTTCTCCTTTGGATGTTCCTATTTCAAGCTTTTGTAGGTTCTTGAAGGCCAAGTTAGCTCAAAGATTCAATCTTTCAGCTCAAAATCCGATTTGTGCACTTCAAAAACAAGGTGAGCGGGTGCTCACATAATGCGAGCTGAAGCAAAAGCTTCAAAAGGCTAAAATTGTTGCTAAATAGCTACAGTATTTCATTTTCTATTAATATTTTTATTTCTGTGAAAACTGTTTTGGGTTGTCTCTTTGCATGCTAATATCTTCCAATTCCGATAAAAAATGTTGTCGGATTTTCTTCAGTTGATAGTCCATATGTTGTAGTATAAGTGTGCAAAATTTCATAGCAAAATTCTTTCGGTTGATGCTTGAAAACTTTGCTGCAAAATCAACGCAGGCATAGATTTTTGCATGTAGTTGTTTTCTGAGTTGCTGCAAACGTGGCCTGAGTCTATGTTTGAGGCAGCATAACTCATTCATTTCTTATTGGAATTCAATTATTCTTTTTTTTTTGAAATATGAAGTTTTCCAGTATATGCGTACCAAATTTCAACTCAATATAAGGTCATTTGGTCCTCTGTATCATGCCTAGAAGTCGAATCCATGAGGGTTTTCAGGTCTGCGCATTTTTTGTTTATGAACTGATGCAAACATGGCCTGAGTCCATGTTTGAGACAGTGTAACTTTTTCATTTCCAGTCGGAATTCATTGATTTTTTGTTGTTTGAAAGCTGAAGTTTTCTATTGTATGAGTACCAATTTTCAGCTCAATCCATTGTAATTTGGTTCTGTGCTTCATGCCTGGAAGTTGAACCGAGATGGTTTTCAGGCCTGTACATTTTTTTGGCTTTCTAAATTGTACATTACTTTCAAACATACTTTTAGAAGATTATTTAACTCTTAAAAACTTAAATGTATTTCATTTATATAAAAATCCATATATAAATCCCGCCATAAATCATTTTCATATTTATAAAACTATGTTTATAAATCTCCTTTCGATTTTATAAAACTTCTATTTTATAAAATCTCTTTATTTATAAATCCTTCTTTTATAAAAACTCATTTTACTATCAAAATCCACTTATAAATCCATTTCTTTATAAATCAAATTTATTTATAAAATCCATTCATAAATCCATTTACCAAATAAATTTCAAATCCATTTACAAAATATTTACAAATTTTGATTATAAATCTATTTCTTTATTTATAAAATCTCACTTTTATAAACTGTTTATATAAACTATTCAAAAATCTCTGTTTAAAGTATTTCTCAAAACTATACTCCCATAACATCAAAAATCATACTTTTTATTTGTTTAGAAATAAATTCATTCCCTTTAATAATTTAAAAATTATTCTAACATATACATCCAAGATCACTTTGAAAATCATTTCAATTCGAAATCATTATTTTATAGTATTTCAAAATACAAAGAATATGGCCCAATGCTACTATAGCACTAAATTAGCAAAAACATATACATTTGGCACTCATACATGGCCTGGATCATCCTATTTGGCACTCGTACATGGCCTGGATAAAAATCGAATATGTCATAACCCCGGTCGTTACTGACTTATCCGAGACGTCTTATAGCATACACCACATACCCAACATATAAAGGGTTATCTAAAAAGGTGATGATCAAACCCTAATGGTAGCGA
The DNA here is from genome assembly GCA_030765085.1 of Allium cepa. Classification (NCBI taxonomy): domain Eukaryota; kingdom Viridiplantae; phylum Streptophyta; class Magnoliopsida; order Asparagales; family Amaryllidaceae; genus Allium; species Allium cepa. The sequence continues at coordinate 939,324,282 of CM060935.1, forward strand.
ACCACATAGCCTTGCGGTGTGCCTGTATTAGCCATTATCGTGAAGGCTAAAGGCAACGTATACCTTTCACATAGCACATTCCACTTTGAACGCCACATTGTCATTCCCAAAATCACACAACTGATTTCTACAAACGTATAACTCCTAAGCTCGTATGTCTCAGGAAAGAGTGTAGAGCTAAGAAAAGTTGCCTTCTCCGCCACTAAATAGATGATACGTTTATAAAGATCAATTTATGTAATTAGAAATGTGACGTTAGACATTCGTCCATACAAGTTGTCTGGAATAGGACAAACCAAAGAAACTCTCCTACCACATCATGTCGGGAATTACCCCTAGGATTAGTAGCGAGAAGTCCTTGCATATCGTAGGTTTTCATAACGAAGTACTACTACCACCATATATATATATATATATATATATATATATATATATATATATAATATGCATCACAGGTCTAGTGGCAAGTAGCCTTGCATCATGAAGATCCCCATCTTAAAAAATCATCATCATAAACCTACACTTGCAAACACATACGTTGGTCCGAAGTGGTTCTCGAATTAATCCGACCCCGGTCTCTCCGGATCAACAACGATAAAGAGGCCCTCAACCTCGTATGGATACCAAGTCTCATAGATTTATCACATTTCCAACTCTCAACTTACTATCCTTTGGTCAAGAAGGAAGCTAGGTAGATTGGAGTAGCATAGTCACTCCGTAATACCCGAATCAACATTCTTAATCCAAACGATAATCAAGCTTACTTGGTCGGCTTCGTGCTGAGTGCACGAATAATCAGTTTCCACATCAAGTCAAGGAATCAAAAATGGTAAAATTTGATAGTCGGTTATTTAACTATCAAAGCAACAAACAATATCTACCACATAAGTAGTCACTAGACCCATTTGATTAATCTTTTATTAATTAAATCAATTTCCAAATAATTAATTCAAATTATCTTTTAGAATGATATATCCTCAAAACCATTTCAATCCTTTGATATTGGAATACATTTCCATATAATTATATCAACGGTATAAGTATATTTAATAACACTACCATTTTGGAGACATGCAAAATAGATATCTATAACCGTACAACCTCAGAGTTCATACGCCTTAGAATGGGTGTCGGTACAAGAGGCAATGCTTCATACACCACCAAGCCTTCAGTACGATGATAAAAACCAATTCATGCAATTCACAATGGAGGGTCAAAACACAATTTATTCGGTCAAAACGAATGTTGCGTAAAACATCGTTTCGATAACCCAAAAAAAAACTAATATAGGGATTTGATAAATTATATATATATATATATCATGTTTACTATATAAAACATTACCTTTCAGAAATCATTTATCATAACAACGGTGTTATAGTCCATGCCTTCCATACATCACGAAAAACATCTATTACAACAATAAATGTTGAAATCTATGTTTTTGATACTAGCACATTTTAAATCATTTTTCAAACTATTAAATTCCATTTGGAATTATTATTTTTCAATACATTACTTTGAAAAGATAAATTTCTTTTAAAACCATCAAAATATTACTTTGAAACATTCCTTTAAAAGATTATTTAACTCTTAAACTTTAATGTATTTCCTTTATATAAAAATCTATTTTAAATCTCAGCATAAACCATTTCCATATTTATAAAACTATGTTTATAAATCTACTGTTGATTTTATAAAACTTCTATTTTATAAAATTCCTTTATTTATATTCTTTTATAAAAAATCATTTTACTATCAAAATCCACTTATAAATCCATTTCTTGATAAACCAAATTAATTTATAAAATCCATTCATAAATCCTTTTACCAAATGAATTTCAAATCCATTTACAAAATAATTACAAATTCTGATTATAAATCTATTTCTTTATTTATAAAATCTCACTTTTATAAACCCTTTATAAAAACTATTCAAAAATCCCCATTTAAAGTATTTCTCAATACTATACTTTCATAACATCAATAATCATACTTTTTATATGTTCAAAAATAAATTCATTACCTTTAATAATTTAAAAACTATTAAAACATATCCTTCCAAAATCACTTTGAAAATCATTTCAGTTCAGAATAACTATTTTACAGTATTTCGAAATACTAAAAATATGGTCTAGTGCTAATATAGCACTAAATCGACAAAAACATATTCATGTCATAAAATATGGCATCCAATACATTATATATCCTGATATATGAAATGTAGAACAAACAGTATGAGGAATCCTGTTGGATCCTTTCAACCTGTCCCCCTGCATCACATATAGTATATAATCAAATAATATAAATCAATCGCTTTGAGACAAGATCATATATAAAAGGGTCATCCGCTCATACATGAGAATGTAATAGTGTCTCATCCGCTCTAAAAAGTGGGAATATATCCAAAACCAACTAATAAAATAGTAAAGCATCCAAACAAGCACCAAACTGCATAAATAAAATTATCCACACTTATATAAAGATATAAGTGGGCCAGAGAGGTGCTGACAAGAGAACTTATCAACATCCCCAATGCTACTCATGAGGTAATTCAATTCAGATTAGACCAAGTTATTGAGAGGATCCACTCCTTTGGAAGCATGCCTCTCGACTAAAGTGACATAGTCGAAGGGATTAAGGTAATCATTTTACCTCTCGACCAAGTTGTCCTAGTCGAAAGGATTAATAAAGTTATCCAACCTTTCGACCAAGTTGGCTTAGTTGAAAGAGATAAATAACTTATCACAACTCTTCGACTAGGTTGGCTTAGTCAAAAGAGTTAAATAAGCTATCATAACCCTTCGACCAGGTTGGCTTAGTCGAAAGGCCTCAAGAAGTTCACTTTGGGATATAGTTTTTGAGAACAACATTTAATTGAGTCTTATCCTCCGAGTGAGTCGAAAACAGCTGATTGTTCTGATTTTCCATCCCTTTCGATCATGTCGAAAGGTAATATTCAACACCTTTCGTTGATGTTGAAAGGAGATGCTTACTTCATCAATATGACTTTGTCGCTTTTGACCCCATGATTTCGTTATTCTTACTATAGAACCCCTTCGAAAGGGTTTCTGATGTCCAAAAAGGGTTAATCCCCATCGAAAGTGTTCCTCTATGTATGATTGTCAGCCAACTATAAAATAATATTCCTTTCAAAAATACCCCTTTCGACCAGGTCGAGAGGGATTTCTACCTTTTGAAACAGTCCTAGCTTATTATTGCCTACAATCCACTTTGTTTTCTTTGTATAACATCGATCTAAGTATTCCTAAGTCCAATGAGCTTAACATGATCAACACCCCATCATCACTTTGATTTTCTGTGCTAAGTGTAGGTTACGATGATGATTAGATTCGACTGGAAATGCATAAGTCTATTGCAGCATAGACTAAAGAGATTATGAGAAAAGTTAGAATCATGTGCAATTGATCATTAGTCTAGCTAATGATCTAAATGATCTTCCTTATCTCTAATGTCCTTAATGATCGAGTGACCTTCCTTTTTTATTCATAATCCAAAATGAGTTATAAGATTGAGAGCTTTTTACCTAATTTGATTTAGGGTTTCTTTAGAATACAACTGTCATAAAGAAAGTGAAATAAAGAATATGAATTCAGGATTCCAAAATTCGGATCCCTAAAACTGGACCCCTTGGGTCTTATTTATAAATGCAGGTCAGCCACTTTCCACGCTTTTGTTTTCGACGGGGTCAGAAGGACCCCTTTTTATATGCCACCTAAAGCCTTTCGACTTAGTCAAAAGGCCATAACAATTTTTGATGTTGTTGGAAAGCGTCCTTTTGTTCTTCTTCGTTTACTCTTTCGACTCCTTTACCCTTTCCAAGAACTTTCGACTGATTCGAAAGTATTCTTTATTATCCTTTCGCCTTTGTTGATCTCTAAATATTGTTTTTGCCACAGCATCTTTCGACATTGTCGAAAGGTTTCCTGAATCCACCTTCTCCCTTATAGCTGTTTTTGGAAATAAGTTTGAAGCTTTCGACACTATCGATAGTTCATTCATATTGGTTTCGAAGATATTCAAGTGCCAATGGTTTCGATGAGTTTATGTAGCCTTTGAACGCATGCCTTAGGACTGGAGCGGAACCTTCTCTCAAAATTATGGGCCTCGACCGGTTTGAAAGACTTGTATATGCTTTTGAAAAGGTTGTGTTAGGGGCGAAACCTTTGCTTCGAAAGGTTTGGCATGTAAGCAAGAGAACATCATCTATTGCCTTCGAAAGGGGTTTTGAAGCTGTCCTTGCTTGTTTATATGTGTCCAAAGGTTGAAACTAATGGAAGGGTATATCTATTTCCATCTTGGTTGAAAGCCTTTGCATTGTGTGAGTAGTTGGTTCCTTCAACTCCTTCGTTACCTGCTTAATGCCTTCGAAACATCCTCTTATGATATTTATGTAGTCTCGGCCTATTTCTTCATCAAAACCTCGGTCTTACTAATCTAACTTTCATACTTCTGATCTTAAGTAGATTTTATGGCCAACATTTTGCCCCCTCTCCTTGTATGAAAGTAGCTTTTGTTCTTTAGGACAAAAATTTCATAGCTCTCTCATTCTTCCTAACTTTATTTTTCCAACAAAATTCAAAATTAGTGATGCTTGCTATCGTTAGCCTTCTATCATATATACATGCGTGTTTGATAATAGATTAACATATTAATGCTTTTATAATTGGACAGATAGTCGATCATAATCCTAACTCATATGAGACTTGCAATCAATAACTAATGCATAAAATAGATGTAGTTTATGAATTACTTATTGGAAAACAGCCGATGGCAGCAAATAGGGGCTATGAGTTGTTGTCATCCATTTCAATATGTATTTGGAAATTTTCTTAGAAATTAGAATGATTCCAAAGTCTTCATTCAAATGTTGGTGAGCATCGTTTAGAATTATAAAACATCAACTCCCATTACATTATCCCTCCGGTTTGGGACTTGATAGAGATTAGGAAACAATGAAATTTAACCCAAATTAGGGTATTAATTTGTGAAGCTTGGAACTTGATGATGTGACATGTAGAATCCAGATAACAATTTTCAAGAATAGTCCTTTGTGTGTCACTTCTAAACCCAGATTCAGGTTTTTATGGTAAATTAGATTGGTATTAGTAAATATCGCCATCATATCAAGTCTTGAGTCCAGATCAAGGCATATGTTAGACAATTATCTTTGTAAGAGAATCTTTAGCCCAGATTAGGACATATATGTATGAGCAGACCTCCATAGTAATTGTTGTTAAGAGAGAAATCTTTTTCCCAGATTAGGACATACATTAGACAACCAGAAAACCATGGGAATTATCCTTATAATAGGAGCCACAATCCCAGATTAGGGAATTAAGGCGAAATCAAATAATAGTCTCGAAACCCATATTCAAGTATAAAAAATGTAGGTGATTAATAATGTTCCAGTACCCAGATTCGAGTATTCATGATAAATAAATAGAAATCCATTATTGAAACTTCACACCTAGATTAGGGCTTGAATAAGTAATTGTCTAGATACTCAGATTCAGGCATATTAAGATGATCAGTGATCAATGATCTGAAACCCAGATTCGGGTATTAATAGATGATGTATAGAAATGAAAATCATGAAACCCAGATTCAGATATTTATAAGTGGAGCTCTGTTCTACATCTTTGATGTGTGAACCTTTAAGGTCTTATACAGAAGTGATTTGTCTAGTTGCCTCTTGAGCTTGGACGTCTTAGTCCATATTCAAAAGTGCTTTTTATTGGTCTCAAACTTCTTAGTTCATTGCTGAATGTGCCTCCTCTTGGGCTTGGACATCTCAGTCCATTATAGAGTGAGCCTCTTCTCGGGCTTGGATATCTTAGTCCATTGTTTAATAGGCCTCTTCTTGACCTTGGACATCTTATTCCCTTGTAGAATGAGCCTCTTCTTTGGCTCGGACATCTCAATCTATTGTTTAATGAGCCTCTCTTTAGCCTTATACATCTTAGCCCGTTATTGAATAAGCCTCTCTTTGGGCTTCAAAATCTTAGTCTGTTGCTGAATGAGCCTCTTCTTGGGCTTGGACGTCTTAGTCCATAGTTGTCCAGTGCTCTTGGTTAGCTCATCTTAGAGACTGGAACCAAGGACTTACCCGACCTTCCTCTAGGAGGCACCCTATCCTGGCCCTTTTGCGGCGTGGACAGGGGCTCGTTCGATGCTTTACCCTAGCCATCTTATGGCGCAGATAAAGGATTACTCCGTCCTTCCTCTAGGAGGTGCCTTACCCTGGCCCTTTTGCGACACGGATAAGGGCTTGTTCTGTTTTTTACCCTGACCATCTTATGGCGCAGATAAAGGCTTACTCCGTCCTCCCTTCAGGAGGTGCCTTGACCTGACCAGAGGTGCGACCAAAGGCTTGTCCGGTGCTTTAACCTGGCCATCTCATGGCGCAGCTAAAGGCTTACCCACCCTCCCTCCAGGAGGTGCTCTGTGGCCATCTCGGCACGGACATAGGCTTTTCTACCATCTTAGGTAGGCTACCAGCCAAGTAATATCCAAATATAAAGAGCATTTAACTCCCAACCATGTAGATTTTCTCTTTACAAAAAGTAACTCTTTATTGATTCATCTTCGGAAATTATGGCCTTAAATGCTCAGCATTCCATATTCTAGGCAACATATTGTCGTCTGGGCGGCACAATTTGTAGGCTCCTAGGGGGATTACATTGCAGACAACTAACAATCCCTCCCAGTTTGGTCCTAGGGGTCCATCTGCAGAGTTATTTGTATTGGATATTACTCTGCGGAGTACCATATCCCCCTCTTGAAATGATCGATTTCTTACTCTTGAATTGTAATACTTTGAGATTTTCCTCTGGTATTCGGCGGTTCTTACTACTGCTTCATCTCTTAATTCATGTATCAAGTCCAGTGATTCTTTTTTCAGCTCTTGATTTTTATCAAAGGCGCAGGCAATCCTTCGGAGTGAGGGTATCTCAATCTTGATTGGTGGCATCACCTCACACTCATAGGTTAAAGAGTAAGGGGTATGTCTCGTTGCTGTCTTAGCAGAGTTCGGTAAGCCCATAGCACAAGTGGCAACTCTTCTGCCTAATTTCCTTTTACCCTGTTTAGTCGCTTTTTCAGGATTATCTTTATGGTTTTATTCACAGCCTCAACTTCTCTGTTAGCTTTTGGCTGTGCGACAAATGAATTTTTTTTAATAATCCTATTCTTATGGCAGAAGCGAGAAAATTCATTGCTCTCAAATTGTGTCCCATTGTCATTAATTATCTTCTAGGGAACTCCAAACATGGTTATGATGTTCTTAATAACAAATCTGAGCATCTTTCTGGAAGTAATTTTCGAAAGTGGCTCCGCTTCAACCCATTTAGTGAAATAGTCGATGGCAACCACAGCGTACTTTGCCCTTCCCTTTGAGATTGGTAATGGGCCGATTTGGTCTATTCTCCATACATAAAAAGGCCATGGATTTGTAATTGGGGTTAATTGACTTGGGGCACCTTGAAAACTTATGACACTTTTCGCATCTTCTCATACATTCTATGGCTCGGCTTACCATATATGGCCAGTAAAATCCTTGCCTCGTTATTTTCTTTTCCAGTTTTGCCCTATTTGAATCTCCACAAAACCCTTCGTGTGCTTCGGTCATTAATTTTATTCCATCATTTATGCTCACACATCTTAGGTAGGGAAGAGCATATCCCTTTTGATATAGGATTCCATCCATAATCATGAATGTAGGAGCTTGCCTCCTGATTTTTCTTGCTTCTCCTTTATCAAAAGGGAGTGTTCTTTTAACTAGGTACTCAATAATAGGCAACATCTAGGTATCATCATATGTGCTACTTGACCCTGATTGGTCTACTTTTTCATCTATTATTCTTTACCAATTTCTCCTTTCTCACTTCCTTGAGACTTGGCCTGAGACCTTATCATAACTAACAATTCCTTCCCTTTTTCTAATGTTTCCTTTTCAACACTTGGATTTTCTTAATATTCGACTAGGATAATTCATGTCTCTGAGGCTCCTCTTCAACTGGCTAATTTTGCTAAGGAGTCTGCCTGTGAAATTTCTACTCTTGGAACTTGATTTATCTAAAAGTCCTCAAAAAAGCAAACATTTGTAGTATCTTCTTCACATATAAGGATATCTTAGGATCCATTGTTTGATATACCTATTTTACGTGATTCACCATCAGCTGAGGGTTGCTAAAGATCTGTATTCGTAGAATTTTCAATTCAAGTGCTAAGGTTAATCCTGCTACAAATGATTCATACTCTGCCACATTATTGGTAGTGGGAAATACCAATTTCATGGCATAGTATAAGCGGTGTCCATCTGGGGCTATGATCATATAACCTGCCCCGACCCCTTGTTCATTTGATGTACCATCCATGAATAGTTGCCATACAAGTTTTGATCTTTCTCTTTTTCTGATTATTCCTCAATAAAGCGAGTGCACTCATTAACAAAGTCTGCCAATGCCTGCCCTTTTATTACCGCTCATGGTTGAAATTGTATTTTGTATTTACTTAGTTCGATCCCCCCTTTTACCACTCTTCTAGAAGTTTTAGGTTTGCTAAAAACTTGCTCAAGAGGAAAGTTGTTCAATACCCTGATCTAGTGTGCCTGAAAGTATGCTCTGAGCTTTCGAGCTGTGAGAATCAAGCAATGGCCTAGTTTTTCTATAACTGGGTATTGAACCTCTGCATCCTTTAATTGCCTGCTTACGTAGTACACCAGAAGTTGTGCCCTATTTTCTTCTCTAATGAGTACCCACCGAATCGCATGTTCTAATGATGCCATGTATAGGTACAATATTTCCCCGCTCTCGGGACTTGAAAGTATCGATGGTTTTTTCAAATGGCTTTTCAATTCTAAGAAAGCTTTCATGTAATCCTCTCCCCATTCAAATTTTTTCTTTTTATTAATCACATCGAAGAATGGTATACACTTATCAATAGCGTTTGAGATAAACCTGCTTAGGGCAGCTACCCTTCCATTTAAGCTCGTTAATTCCTTGCTAGTTTTAGGTTCGGCCATGTCCTTTATGCTTGAATTTGATCAGGGCTTGCTTCAATCCATTGAGCACTAATGTGGTAGCCTAAGAACTTTCCAAAGTGAACTCCAAAAGAACACTTCTGTGGGTTCAATTCCATGTGATACTTCTGCAATATCCAAAACATTTCCTCTAGATCCTTAAGATGGTTTTCATGCTCGCTAGACTTTACCAGCATATCATCAACATAAACTTCCATGTTTCTGCCAATTTGTTCCTTAAACATTCGATTAACTAACCTTTAATAGGCGGCCCCTCCATTTTTTAGCCCAAATGGCATTGCCCTGTAGAAATAAATTCCCATACAGTTATGAAGCTGGTATGATCCTCATTTGGTTTGAACATCGGTTTCTGGTTATTTCTTGAATAAGCATCCATGAGGGATAACAATTTGTGTCTTCTTGTTGCATACACTAACTGATCTATCTGCCGTAGTGGGAAGCAATCCTTTGGGCATGCTTTGTTTAGGTCCATGTAGTCAATGCAAGTTCTCTATTTCCCGTTTGACTTCTTTACCCAAACTGGGTTGGCTAACCACTTAGGATAATATACTTCCTAGATTAATCCATTTTCAAGAAGTCTGTCAACCTCTTCTTTTAAAGCATTCGGTCGTACCTTATCCAGTTGTCTCTTTTTCTTCCTTATGGGGGTCGCTCCTGGATTGGTACTAAGGGCATGGCACATGACAGTTGGATCAATTCCCACCATATCGAAATATGACCAGGCAAACACATCCTTGTTGATCTTGAGAAACTGTATCAAATCTTTCTTCAAGTCACTTTTACGATCCTTTCCCATCTTGACTATCTTAGAAACATCGTCTAAATCTATGTGAGCTTCCTCAAGATCTTTTATAGGTTTTATCCTCTCCGTTTCACCTCGATAATCAAACTCTGTGATTATTGGGCCCTATTCGACTGAGTTTGCACCAATTCTCTTCATCTTGCCTCCAGAGGAATGTACCTTTGATACATATGCTTGTTAGTTTCATTTACTTTAATATTTGCTTCGAATGGTTAATGTGAAAATCCATGATCTGAAGGCTGTAGAATAGTAGAAGAATCAAAATAAACAGAATACTCCATTTTTTATTGGTCAAGTTAGCAAAATACAATTTTCAGGAGCTAGATTATTCACCTCATATAGTGCCCCAGCCTCGCTTTGTTAAGAATTTCACCATGAGGGTCTTTGGGAAGACAAAAGCATTGATCACATCTACGGCTGGCCTACCAAAGAAGGCGTTGTAGTAGGAAGGTTGATCGATTATCACAAAAATAGCTTCAAATGTTCGGCAAGTTGGTGGCACTCCCATCTGTACGAATAGTTTTATCTGCCCTGTTCAAGTTGATCCTTTATTGTTGAACCCAAATATAGGCTTTGTGCTTGGCTCCAGCTTGTGTTCTCGAATGTTCTTCTGATTAAAGGCATGTTTGAAAATTACATCGACTGCGCTGCCCTTGTCGACCAGAATTTTTGAGACAATAGATAGCCCAATCTATGTAGTGATCAATAGAGGGTCATTATGAGGATGATGAACCCCCTTGCATATATCTTGTGGAGTGACAACCAAATTAGGCATTTGAATGTTGAGACATGGGTTTTTCATCAAGGGCTCTTCTTGAATAGAATAGACGTGGCCTCTTTAATGTATCTTCTTCGTACCCCCTTACTGTTCCCTGCTGGATGCGGCCCACCATGGATTACATCCATCTTGTTCATTGGCAGGCTTATGCTTAAGGGGTCATCATCTTCTAACACCTTCACAGCAATTCCTGTGCGTTTCTATGAAGCATTCTCTGTTTGCGGGGCTTTCTGCTGATCTTGAAAAAATCCCTTTAAATAACCTTCCCGGATCAGCTTTTGATAATTATGGCCAGAATTCTGCACTCGTTAGTTTTATGGCCATTAGCATTGTGATAAGCGCAATAGTCTCCTCCTTTCCTCTGTTCAGGATTGTTCTTGGCTTTGAAGGAGATTGGAAAGTTGACTCTTTTCTTACCTATAGCAAACACGTAAGACGGCGGCTTGTTTCTATGTTAGCAATTGATTCTTCTCATCTGGCCTTTTGTGGCCACAGTCCAGGCAAAATCTTTCCCCTTCTTTGCTGGGAATTGTTTTCTTCTTGGCGTAGTAAAGTTCATCCATCTGGAAGAACTTGTCATCTTGAAAGTGGAAGTCTTATAGGTCTTTACAGCTATTAATCAAGAGTTGCTTCCAAAAAGGGGTATTCTCAATCAAGCGATAATGGACAGCTATGAGCTTCCAACGATTGTTCATATCCATGGCCTTTAAAGCTTCAGCGTTGAACCTTCTTAAGTAGTCCCCCAAAGATTCTCCCTGTATTTGTTTTATATTTGTGAAGACTGTACAAACAATAGTAGGATCTTTACAGATACAGAATTAGGCTGAGAACTCGTAAGAAAATTGCTTCCAGGAGTATATGGTATTTTCCCTGTATTTTCTGTACCTTTTGGTTGCTGCTTCCTGGAGAGTAACAAGGAACAGTCAGCATTTGACAGCTCCAGATGCGTTATACAAGTCCATTTGACTTTCAAAAGCCATAAAATGATCCTCGGCGTCTGTAAACCCATGATATTTCATAGATGGGATTTTGACATATGGTGGTATTGATGTAGTCATGATTTCATTGGTCAAAGGAGGCACCCTTTCATATTCATTGACGTTTTCGTCCATTGTTCTTTTTCCTTTGGAATTCAAAGCATCTTTAATAGCCTTCTTAATGGCATCTTTTAGAAAAGCTTCAACGTTGCCATAATTTTTCTGATTTGGGCAATACTCTTTAGTTGTTGAACTACCAAACCATTACAATTATTTGTCTAGAACTCTTCCCTTATGATATATTGGCTCTTGTTTAGGGAAGTTCCCTCTTTTTTGAGGAGGTCAAATCCACTTTGTCTTTGCACTCGTTGGAATAGCCTTCAGATTCCTCCTAGGAGAGACCACCTCTTCTTCTTGAGTCTGTCTTGGAGTCTTAGAAGATTATTGAGATAAGGCCATCTTCAATAGCTCCTACATTTCTTGCAACTGTTGTTTTAAGAGCTTGATTTTTGTTGCGTTTTCAACATGTTGTGCTGGTGATGAAGTTTTCCCAGGAATAGCCCCATCAAGATTAAAAGATGGAACTATATTTTCTTCCAAAGTTGTGATGTGAACAACTTCCTCTTCAATTCCACTTAGCTATTTTGATCTCATTTTTCCTACGCAAGACAAATGAGTCCCAGTTAGTCTGTAATACAATGATAGGGTCGGAGGTTCGAGCCTCCTTCTTGCACCAAAAATGTTAACAAGAAAACTTGTCAACATCCCCAATGCTACTCATGAGGTAATTTAATTCAAATGATACCAAGGTATTGAGAGGATTCACTCCTTCGGAAGCATGCCTCTCAACAAGAATGACATAGTCGAAGGGATTAAGGTAATGATTTCACCTCTCAATCAAGTTGTCCTAATCGAAAGGATTAATAAAGTTATCCAACCTTTCGACCAGGTTGGCTTAGTTGAAAGAGATAAATAAGTTATCCTAACCCTTCAACTAGGTTGGCGTAGTCGAAAAAGTTAAATAAGCTATCCCAACCATTTGACCAGGTTGGCTTAATAGAAAGGACTCAAGAAGTTCACTTTGGGATATAGTTTTTGAGAACAACATTTGACTAAGTCTTTTCCCCCGAGTGACTCGAAAATAGCCGATCATTCTTGTTTTCCATCCTGTCGAAAGGTAACATTCAGGACCTTTCGTTGACGTCGAAAGGTGATGCTTACTTCATCAATACAACTTAGTCGCTTTCGACCTCATTGTTTCATTATTCTTACTATGGAAACCCTTTGAAAGGGTTTCTGATGTCCGAAAAGGGTTAATCCCCTTCGAAAGAGTTCCTCTATATACGATTGTCAGCCAATTATAAACTAAGATTCCTTTCGAAAATACCCCTTTCAACCGGGTCAAGAGGGGTTTCTTCCTTTCGGAACAACCCCAGCTTGTTATTGCCTATAATCCACTTTTTTGTATAAGATCGATCTAGGTATTCCCAAGTCCTATGAGCTTAACATGGTCGACACCTCATCATCACTTTGATTTTCAATGTTAAATGCAGGTTACGATGATGATAATGATTCGATTGGAAATGCTCAAGTCGATCTTATACACAGCATAGACAAAAGAGATCGTGAGAAAAGGCTAGAAACATGTGCAATTGATCATTAGTCTAGCTAATGGTCTAAATGATCTTTCTCGTCACCAATATCCTTAATGAACAAGCCACCTTCCTTTTTTATTCATAATCCAAAATGAATTACAAGATTGAGAGCCTTTTCCATAATTTGATTTAGGGTTTCTTGAGAATACAAATGTCACTAAGAAAGTAGAGTAAATAAAATAAATTTGGGATTCCTATGTGCCTTTGGTTTCGAATAGGTCGTAAGGACCTCTTTTTATATGCCTCCTCAAGCCTTTCGACTTAGTCGAAAGGCCATGACCCCTTTCGAGGTTGTTGGAAGACATCATTTTGTTCTTCTTGGTATACTCTTTCGACTCCTTTACCATTTCCAAGACCATTCGATAGAGTCAAAAGGGGCCTTTATTATCCTTTCGCCTTTGTTAATCTCTGAATACTATTTTCTCCATAGCACCTTTCGACGCTGTCGAAAGGTTTCCTAAATGCACCTTCTCCCTTGTTGTTATTGGAAATAAGTTTAAAGCTTCTGACACTATCGACAGGTCGTTCATATTGATTTCGAAGATAATCAAGTGCTAGTGGTTTCGAGGAGGTTATGTAGCCTTTGAATGCATGCATTAGGACTGGGGCAGAACCTTCTCTTAAAATTATGGGCCTCGACCGGTTCGAAAGGCTTGTATATGTTTGAAAAGGTTGTGTTAGGGGAGAAACTTTGACTTCAAAAGGTTTGGCACATAAGCAAAAGAACGTCATCTATTTCCTTCGAAAGGGGTTCTGAAGCTATCTTTCTTGTTTATATATGTCGAAAGGTTGAAAGTAGCAGAAGGGTATATCTATTTCCATTTGGGTCGAAAGCCTTTGCACTGTAAGAGTAGTTGGTGCCTTCGACTCCTTCGATACCTTCTTAATGCCTTCGAAACATCCTCTTATGATCATTATGAAGTCTTGGCATGTTTCTTCATCAACACCTCAGTCTTGCTAACCTTCTTTCATACTTTTTCTCTAAAGTAGATTTTATGGCTAACAAGAGCTGAGTTAACTCATGGAAATTTCAGAAATTGCCAAAGCGCTCCAGATTGAATTAAAATTGAACAGGCGTTCAATTTTAACCCAAATTTCTACTAACTCCTAATCTATCCAATCAAACTCCATTTCTTAGATTTTTCTATTATGATCATAATATAACTGGTCATGCTCAAAATCCACCTCGTACAAAAAAACTGTAAATTAATGAACGTATGAATTAATTAAATAAAACTAACTTAAATAGATTAAATTTTAAATTAAACCTTATTCCCTCCTTCCACTTCTCATACGCAATTCCAGGCAATGCATTCTTTTTTTAATTAAACATCAAGCGCCTCGCTTGCTGTCGCCTCTCCCCTCGCCGGTCGCCACGCGCCCCGCCTCCTAGCCACGCGCACCCAATTGCAGAATATGAACCCAGCATCCTTAGAAAATGGCCCCTTTTTCCCCTCTACGCGATGATCTACGATGATACAACCTTACAATAAGTCTGCCTCGCTGAGCTCTTTAACTTTCATGTTAAACGTTTTGGCTAATTTTGCTTCTATTTTGCGGTGAATTGATGGTCGTTGGATGTTAGGGTTTGAAAAATGGCAACTGGAGCTTGGTTTTAGGGTTAGGTAGCAAATGCAGAAAGTTAATGCCCATGTATAGAAAATTTTAAGGCACTATTCACACTTTAAAATTTCGGACTTCAAACGAAGCGTGCCGACTGGCATTCTATATATTATACTCCTATTCTGAACACAATGGAATATATATCGGGACTCAATTCTGTCATACACAAAAGTTAACATTTCAAAATAAAATTATATTAATTTAATTCCTTTAATTAATTTCTATGCGTTTCGAACTCTCACGACCAAATGATACGTCGCCATGAAATTCGACGAGATATAATAATTTACTATTATGGATCCAATGCAGCTGGTTTAATTGAAATCCAAGACAGTGAACCAGAGGCTATTTTCACACGTTAATTAAAACGAATAATTTCCAAAATCAATTTAAATAAATCCAATTTAAAAGTTTACTATCCTCCTTATTGTTTAAATAAAATTTAAATCGGTTTTATAAATCAATTTTTGCCCACATTAAATTCAAGGTTCAATTATTTAAACAATTCCAATTATTCAATTTAACCATTTAATTATCAGATAAATCACTATATCTGAAATATAAGTTATTTAACTTATATAAATAACTTTTCAATATTTAAAACCATTCAAAAATATTCTAAATTTAAATAACTTAAATTTTAGGTCATTACAAATAACCTCTAATGGATGGTCTCTAGGACCCACATAAGCCAAGATTTGTGTCTGTAATATCATATTTTGTTCTAAACTCAACTCCCGCACCAAGCTGTGACTCCCCACCCCGATACCTACACTAATAAAGGGTATTATTGAGTAATACTATCTATTAGTGCAGAGAAGCTGGTTAGGAGCAACCATCCATGAATTTTGCTTTAAGCGAACATTGATACGTCAATTTTAGTGTTGTATTTTTTTCTTCTCAAGTGGAAACAACATATGCAATCCATCCTAAAAAAACTATGGTGGCTATAATAATAATCTAGAACAATATATGATAAATATAAATCACAAATTATAGACTATGCACAACGGAATACAAATAGATACAAACTCATCAAATCAAATAAGTACATAGAGTCGACTACAAAATAATGGTCACTACAAACCATAGATTATACAAGTACTACCTCCCATACATATAAATATGTACATTTAAATGAGTCTAAACCCGAGATAAGATACAACACTACGTGAATATCTACACATAAACAAGATGTAGGTAAGATGAATGATAACTAAGTAACTAATGTAAAATCCTTTCTAGAATTATAAGATTGGAGGACCTAAAATACCTCAGTCTGATTCGAGTATTATAATATAATAAACGAATCAATCTAGACTATAATAAATGAGTTAAGCAAGATAAATAATGGATGTAAGGAAATAGATCTCAAATATAAACACAAAACCAAGTATTGGCAAACATTAAGAATATTTCAATAAACTCCAAGGATGCAATCACCAAATATCAAAACCTAAGATATCTTCTAAAAGAAAAATCTCGAAACTATTTGGTCATAATATAAATAACATATAACCTATAAATCATCAATAGAAATCTGGAAATCTCATAAAAGGAGAAAAAGGCGCCAAACTCCAAAATTGGTGAATAACTTCACCTATATGCATGTAACTCCAATATAGATGTATATGTCTATAAACTCCAAGATGAGTACAATTCTCTTGAAAACTCCAAGATAGGCGACAGCTTATAAAAGTCCAAGATAGGTGCAAGACCTGTAATCTTCAAGATAGGAACAAGTCCTATAAAACTCCTTGATGGGTACAAGACGTATAGAAACTTCAAGATAGGTACAAGACCTATAGAAACTCCAAGATAGGTGTAAGATATATAGAATACCAAGGGCGAATCAAAAACTCATCAATGCAAGTGTCATTTACTCCCAAATAGCAACTGAATAAGTAACGACCATATGTCCCATACCACACGGTTTACCTAAATATTTACTATAAGCTAGTAACTCCACTCGTGTGTATAAATGGCTCACTAGAACAAGTCTGGGAATTAACCGGTAAAACAAATGCGAGCATTCCATACCACTCATTTTATTAAACCATTTAAATCACCTTCTCACTCAGTTGATAGCGTACATTTTCATAAAGATATTTACTTGAGAATAATACTTGTGAAATATAGTTTAAAACTAGAATATATATATATATATATATATATATATATATATATATATATATATATTGGAAAGCCTTTTTAAATATATATAAGTAAAATTTTAAACCATTGTCCAAATCAACTTTAAATTCATTATTATTACAAATGAATATATTATATATATATATATACACACACGTATTCCAAACATCCTCTATAGAAATATATTCATATTTAAAATGATTAGGGAAAACGGTTTGGACTTGAAATTTTTCCTTTTTGGAAATTCTAGTTGAAAATAGTGCAATAAAACTTGTGTGCAATCTCATATATCCATATAACATCTCTATGGAATAGAAACTGCATAATGAATTCACAAATCTATAATCAAAACTCCAAAATTTTCATTGAAACCAATATGAATTAGAGCATCAAAATCAATCAAACGAGAAGAAGTCGAACGGACAAATGAACGGGCGAATGGATATGAATGGGAGGCCGCACAGCGCAATCGGGGACTCACCCAGGTCTTGATCATGCACCGATCTAGTGGGACCGGTCCATCGGTTGCAGTGCCTACGCTGAGTCCCAGGCAATGCCAGTGGCTCCACGATCATCTGTTGTCGCTTGTTTCTTCGTCGATGACCTCTTTGACTCCTAGAACACTGATTTAGCAGTCATGTAAGCATAAAAACATCAACAATTAAATGCAATTCATGATCATATGAAGTGGGTTTCAACAAATTGAAAATAGTATATTAATTAGTGATAAACGATGCAAGAGATTGGAATCGATTCAACATCAAAATCATCCAAAACAACAAAGTACGACAAATATTCATCTATAGGCTAGAAGTGTGAGATTAACTCACCTAATTAAGCTTGAATTGAAGATTAGAACTTGGATTCCACTTAGCTAAAAACTTTCAGCTACAACCTAGGTTTGATTTTGAACAATTGTAAAAGAATGAATTACGATCATGGTCAAAGCTGAGATTAAAGACCTAATAGATGCAATATATGATGGTAGTAATTACCTTAGCTTTACATCTTCTATTAATAATCAAAAGCCCTTAGATTTAAGCTTGATTTTTGGACTTAATCCAGTTTCTTAGTTTTGTAAATAAGGTTGATTTATTTTAAAAAATTTGATCTTGGCTGAAATAAGAAAGTGACGAAGGAAAACAAGAGTATGTGGTTATTATTCACGCTCCATATGGGCCTAATGAGTATCCTATAATCCAATAAGAAAAATGTTTGCTAATTGTTATTGTTTTCTCTCATTTATTGTACATTAATTCATGTAAACATTGATTTTACAAATTATAATTTGATTTCTCAAATTTAATCAAACATTGACACACCAAATTAAAACAAATAAAACCTAGAATTCTAGTCCAAAGGCGTAGCCTAATCACTACTCGAATAACCCAGACCAAACCCCCTTCTTTTTAGCCTTGTTTGGTCAGAAAACCTGACCAAGATGTGCCAAATTGGTGCATCAATGGTGACCATCAATGCATCTGTGGTGGCCTACTGAAATAGAGAGCCTTATATATAAATACACACACTCACACTTCATATTTTGTTTTGCTTCTTTCTTGCTCGTTTTTAATCGGATTCTCAATCCGCTTTCTTATAAATTTAGATTTAATTCCTTACTACCTTTCTACTTTCATTTTATCAAAAAGTTTAAATAAAAATATTTTCAAAATTGTTGTACAAATCGGTGTTTTCGAACTAATTTCCAAAAAATAGAAATATAGCCTTTTAACATATAGATCTTCAAAATACCTTTCAAATTATTATAATTTCAAAATAAAATCATAGTAAGACCTGATATATCAAATTGCAATTTATTAATATTTTTATATGTATTTTATATATTTATTTCAATATAATTCGTTACATAGCTCAAAACATTATTTATTTTCCATTTCTCACTAAATAAATCATATGTCTTAAAATATATATCTATAAATCCATAATTAAATATATGTGCGTGTGTGTATGTCTTAACTTTAGAAATAATTTTTATACCATTTTGATGTGATTATATATCCCAAATCATTTTTATACAAAACTGGGCTGATTTTCATGTATTATGAATTTCATCTTTATAAATTCATATTAATTAAATAAAATTCCCCAAATTAATCTTAAAATTAATTTAGTCAAATTAAATCTTATTTTATGTTTAATTTCAGCTTATCTTGACCAGGGTAGCTACAGAAATGTTTTCGTTAACGTATATGGGCTCATTAAATCATGCTTATGGATTAGCAACAACGGGATGTGACACAGATTTTTTTGTCTCTAAAGAAAAAGTGGTTACGATTATTGGTTGAACATATCCAAATTGACGAAGACTTCTTTGCAGAAGATACGGCTCTACTACTTCAAAACACACAATGAGACCATTATGTAACGCACATCCTTGAAATGGGTAAAGACCTCTCATATCCTTCAATCGCTCCTAAACAACATTATTAACTTGAAGGTTGCCAATCTTCACTCTAAGAGTGACTAAATCTAAGTCAAGTTGGTACTTGTTTCCATCGCAAAGTAAAAAACTGATCTCGGTTCACGGAGCAGTGCATGAATATTACGATTATGTCGTCTAAAAATTGAAACTTGCTATATATCCAAATCTATAGATGAAACATAAAATATAAACACGAGACATAATAATTAATTTCACTTTTTCATTTCACTCATACCTGAAGTAAAGTCGTGCAGTAAGCAATTTGACGTACACCGTAACAACTCGGAATTTTGTTGTTTTATTTTAATATTTAATTAATTTTAAATATTGAAATAATTGGTTTTTCTAAAGCTTAAAAACTTGAATTCAAATATAGGGATTATTTAAATATTTGAATTGGGAAATTTATATTTCAATAGTGATCTAAATATTTGGATTTTGAATTGAATATTAATTAAATGGATTTAATGGTTTTATTTAGCTCCTTTTAAATTAATAAATAATAACATAAATTTATTTTCGTAAATTTATTTCCTATAATAAATAATAAGAAAATTTATTTTTAATATACTGACTCGATTTTTATTAACTTATTTTTAATTTAATTTATATGATTTTTTCATAATTTTTAATTTGAAAATTATTTAAATTAACGTTTAACGATTTTTTAGCAAATGACGGTATTTTTGTGATTTTACAGAATCGTGTAACCAATGTACATTACTATTGATTTGTGATCATGTTGCATTTTGGTGTATGATCGTATTTTTATTTCTATCATTTGCGGTTCACTCACAAATGGGACTTTTATGCAAGGGAGTATCATAAAAATCTATTTTAAAAACATTTAAAAACAAAATCAAATTTCAAAATTTCAAAATATGTACTATTTGTGATGTGATGTATTATTTGGTAAAAATGGCTAACTTGTGAAAGCTTGTTTAGTTTTTGGTGAAAGTGTGCGTGCAGTACTAAGGATCGTGTAATATAATATATAAATGCGAAAACTGATAATAGCAGTAAAATAAGAATTAAAGTAAGCACACCAGGAATTTTTATACTGGTTCGAACTTCCCGGTCTACGTCCAGTCCCAGAATACCCTCTGGATTTAGACTAAACCCCTCACTTAACCCGGAGGAATAGGTATACCACACCTGAGCAGCCGAACAGGAATTTTTCATCCTCAACAGCCGAAGAGGACTTCAACTTAATACAAATAATTTGTTGACGAGTGAGTTCTGAATAACACGGATTGTCTTTTGATAGTACAATTTTTCTATAATCAAATCCTCAAGAATATGTAGTGTGTGTGTGTGAAGATTTAGAAGGAGGATAATCTCGTAGAATCGAAGTATATAAATTAATTACAAGATTCTAGCGATATTGAATGAGAATGAATGCTTTTATTTGTAGAAATAAATAGAGAATAGATTTCAGAATTAAAAACAAGAATTGGTGATTGTAGGAATGGATTAAACATGTTTATATAGTTGTAGAATAGTTATAATCTTTCATGAAGAGTTTCAATCAAAAGTTGTGTCCGTATCTCTTGGATTGAGGGACATTCCTCTTCATGAACAATCGCAACTCTTTAGAAAACTTGCCGTTATGTTCAGGTCGGTTGACTGAAAATTCTGGTCGGTCAGCTGAGTTTAAAATCGTGCAGAAAACAGAGCATATCTGTGCACTAATAACAAGTTCGGTCAGCCGAGTTTTCTGGTCGGTAAGCCGAGCTTTCTGGTCGGTCAGCCGAGCTTTCTGGTCGGTCAGCCGAGCTTTCTGGTCGGTCAGCCGAGCTTTCTGGTTGGTCGACCGTCCTGATGTTATGTTCACAGATCATATTTTTTCAAGTATAAAACAATATAGAACTATTTGTATGTGTGTGTGACTACTTGAGGAATGATTTTAACAATATTCTAAGACTCAATGTAATAAAATATTAATACTAATATCTGGATTGTAGTCTTGTCTCCTTTGTAGTGCACAATATACTTTTATTCTCTTTTTTTCGCCTTTGTATAGTATTCTCTTTGTAGTTTGTCTTATGATCTCTGAAGCTTGTGTCATGAATCAAAACTTATGAATCAACATTCTCCCCCTTTTTGATTGATGACAATACTTATGTGACGAAGTAGTATATATTGTAATTCTCCCCCTGAATATATCGCAACTTTTCTGCAAAAACTTGTTAGCTTTTATATATTTCTCCCCCTTTGTCATCGAAAAAAAGGAGAGTTTAACTGATGATATAAATTATATTTCACATATGTGTTAACATAGAACAATATAAGACAAAATAACTACTACTTATAACGTAAGGTATCAAAAAAATTAACATTTAAAGCATGCGATACCCAGGCTTCTTATAATTTCCTAACTTTTAGGAAACCATACCCATTTGGGTGTGGTTGAACCTTTATAAATATAATTTTCATTATTAACTACCATATGAAAATAATCATCAATGTATTTTTCTCTATTTTTCCAATTAACAGGAGCCCGTATACTTAGATAATTTTTATTCATATTTCCTGTTAACGATTTTGTACTTCTAAAGAAATTATCAACATTATAGGTCATAGTAGTATTTGAATTTCTATAAAAATTGGATTTAGGCTTTACTCGAAATTTAGTACTAGCACTATCATTTTTACTATACATGAAAGCATACCTAGTGCTATTTCTACGATCGGTTTTATTATATCCTAAACCACTTTTATCATTGTGAGCTTTTGAATTCTTAACATAACCTAATCCCTTCTTATTTGAAGCAGGTTGAGAATTTTCAATAATCCTGGATAAATTTTCTCTCCCCTTATTAAAATTGGAAATATTTTTAGTAATGTCATCAAGCTTAGTTTTGAGACTAGTGTTATCTAACTCAACAATTTTAATTTTTGTAACTCAAGATTCTCAGAAGCTAGAGCACTATTCTTTTTTTTTTGAGCTTCTATTTCTTGCCTTAATTGAGCGAGTTGAGAATTGTCAAAGAGTGAATCTTGAATTTTCTCAAGTTCTTCTTCTAATATTTTCTTCTCGTCTTTAAGCATATCTCTTTCAAATTCTGCTTTCTTCTGATTTTCTAGAGCTTCTTTATATTTTCTTTTGAGACTTCTTAAAATGTCTAGAAGTTCTGAATTTATTTCTATCATATCATCAAAAGTTAGATCACTAACCTCGTTATCTTTTGCCATGAAGCATTTGTTTGTTTGCTCCTTTGATTTTTCACTATTGCTCTTCCTCTTCTTATTGCCTTGACTTGATCTCTTTGTAGCCATTTATTCTAGGATGTTGTTACGATCTCTAGAATACCAGGATTGATACCAAATGAAAGTGTACGTGCAGTACTAAGGATCGTGTAATATAATATATAAATGCGGAAACCGATAATAGCAGTAAAATAAGAATTAAAGTAAGCACACCAGGAATTTTTATACTGGTTCGAACTTCCCGGTCTACGTCCAATCCCAGGATATCCTCTGGATTAAGACTAAACCCCTCACTTAACCCAGAGGAATAGGTATACCACACCTGAGCAGCCGAACAGGAATTTTTCCACCTCAACAGCCGAAGAGGACTTCAACTTAATACAAATAATTTATTGACGAGTGTGTTCTGAATAACACGGATTGTCTTTTGATAGTACAATTTTCCTATAATCAAATCCTTAAGAATATGTAGTGTGTGTGTGAAGATTTAGAAGGAGGATAATCTCGTAGAATCGAAGTATATAAATTAATTACAAGATTCTAGCGATATTGAATGAGAACGAATGCTTTTATTTGTAGAAATAAATAGAGAATAGATTTCAGAATTAAAAACAAGAATTGGTGATTGTAGGAATGAATTAAACATGTTTATATAGTTGTAGAATAGTTATAATCTTTCATGAAGAGTTTCAATCAAAAGTTGTGTCTGTATCTCTTGGATTGAGGGACATTCCTCTTCATGAACAATCGCAACTCTTTAGAAAACTAGCCGTTATGTTCAGGTCGGTTGACTGAAAATTCTGGCCGGTCAGTTGAGTTTAGAATCATGCAGAAAACAAAGCATATCTATGCACTAATAACAGGTTCGGTCGGGAGCTTTCTGGTCGGTCGGCCGAGCTTTTTGGTCGGTCGGCCGAGCTTTCTGGTCGGTCGGCCGAGCTTTCTGGTCGGTCAGCCGAGCTTTCTGGTTGGTCGACCGTCCAGATGTTATGTGCACAGATCATATTTTTTCAAGTATAAAACAATATACAACTATTTGTATCTGTATGTGACTACTTGAGGAATGATTTTAACAATATTCTAAGACTCAATATAATAAAATATTAATACTAATCTCTGTATTGTAGTCTTGTCTCCTTTGTAGTGCACAATATACTTTTATTCTCTTTTTGTCGCCTTTGTATGGTATTCTCTTTGTACTTTGTCTTATGATCTCTGAAGCTTGTGTCATGAATCAAAACTTATGAATCAACATTTGGGACATCACTTATACCCTCATTCATTTTTCGTTACACTAAATATTTCCCTCCTCTTTTATTTTCATTTTCATCACCTATTAATGAAAGCATATGGTCACCACACATAAAAATTGAATTCGAGCACCACCATCCACTAAAAATCATATAATTAGTCCTGCTGAGTTCATATGACTAAGATCTTTACGTCCATATGCTTTTTGGGGCGAACGGCATCAAATTGGGATGACTGACTTTGGGACATGAGCCTATGGTTTTAGATTTCGACGGATATAAGGAGAGTTAGGGTACAGCGTTGATTTCTTTGGATTTGTTGAGGGACGGAACCTCCTCGATGATGTTTTGGCATGGAGCTGCTCTTTGGGGTGAAAAGTGAAAAAATTCCTATAGCCGAGACAAGGCACGATCGCGTTTTCTTATGTCGGATCGAGCTTGACTTAGAGGTGCCAAGGTGGTGGAGCTCGCAAAGGGGAAGATGTCAGCGATGTTCGTTGGTTGAATGGTGCTCCGTATCGGTGGTTGAGATGCACTGCGTGCATTGTTCGATCATGAATAGGCTAACATTTTTTAGATGGGGAATGTAACGACCTGCAAATTCGTCACTTCAAAAAAAAAATTAAAATATTCAAATTATAAGTTTTTTTTAACATAAATGATAATGTTGTGAATAATAAATAATATTGGTAATCTTATTTTGAATAAATATCTACAAAGGTATATAGCTTGTAAAATATTGATAAAATAACCGAAAACCGTTTTATCAATAAATAGCTCTTAGACCATACGATGTCGTGCACGGAGCTGGATACATACACTCATTTATCAATATGAGTGAGAATATGTAATAAAATTATTTTTGAAATTTAAATCCCTTTATAACATCATCAATGATATCATTATTTTGGAATAAATGATTTTTGAATTTAAATTGAATTAAAATGATTTAATAATTATGTTAATTATTAAATAAGCCATTTTAATTATTATATAATGATAGAAATATTATTATCAAAAAAAAATTACAAACAAATACATACATACATATATATATCTTTGTTTGCATGTGTGTATTAATTATGAAGTGAAAATATGACCCGAAATCGAAATCGAAATCCGCAACGATTCAGCGTAGAAAAGTTGTGCACCATTGTGAATTATTTAAGATATACATATGTACATATACATGAACACATTTACATGCACACAAATATACATACACATACATATATATACAAATAAATAATAAAAGATAGAAGGAAAATATCATGATATTTCTTTAAACCCAAACCAACCTCTTATGTCCAAAGTACAAGCACATGGGTACACACATCGGGGGTGCTTCGTCTATGAGTGATGAGGTAAGATGAGGGAATGGTGGTGAGGAAATGGTGATATGTGTGCACATAAATTGTAACAACCCCACCGCGATACCCAGTTTAACAAAGAACATTACTAATAATATTGTCCGCTAATCTGGATAATATGGCTTGTTAAGGGTGATCGAATGTGGATATATCCTTCTACTTACACTACCACGTCATTTGTACCTATTTTACTTAATATCTGGGCTGAATTTCACGTGCACAGTGTTAGTATAAAGTATTAGGCACGCCGATTTCTCAAAATTAGAAGAAAAAAGTATAACATAATTAACAGTCGTAAATTACAAAGGATAAATCTCAACTTATACATATACAAATTGTGAGTCTACAAAAAATAAAACACTAAACACGCATAATATACAAGTTTTATAATTCTCTAATCTTGGTTATGCATTTTATAAACATAATCACAAATTCCTAAATGAGATAAACTAAAAATCAAAAGTGTTTATCTTATTGCTAGCCCGACATCCAAAAGTCAATATGTCCTGTAACCTGAAAAGTCTCAGTCTGGCCCAAGCAAAATAACACCTGAATCGGACTATCTCTAAATATCCAATATGGTGAAAACAAGATATAACACAAGAATAAATATACATAACTGAATCCAGATATCCAATACTGGTGTCCAAGGTGTACACGGCCAATCACTAAATACATGATTCAACCCAGATGTCCAAGATATCACAAGTCACGAGATTAGTTTAACTAAAAACAAGATTATAAATTTAAGACATAAAACATGGATAGTGACTAAACATATGACTCGCAAGATTGACTAAACTTAGCATCCATACAAGATCCAAGAATATATAGTTAATTCACAAACGCAGACTAATTACAAAATCCAAGAGATCTTATACTCAAAGACATTAGTAATGATCGTACACAAGCCCAATAGCAAGCAAACAAACAATTTGGTACCACTCAAACTGATTCGATACTGAGGAACGTACTCGAGATGGGATATGTAGGGTTTTAAGTGATTTTGAATTTTAATTTGACACTTGGTAATAGAGAGATGTAGGGATATGTGGGTTTTAGGGAAAAGGGAGGTGAGGGTTTGAGTTTCCATGGGCATGGGCCTTGAAATGTACAAATAATGTTTTTTTTCCCATTTTCATTTAAACTCTTATCTTTATTTAAAAGTATATTTCAACTTAATTGAAATTGATCTATACTTCATTTTATGATACATATACATATATATATATATATATATATATATATATATATTGACAACTGTACAATTTCATTCAATCCACTATTATTCACTCTATTTGATTGTCCATTGAGTTGATATAAATTAAACATTTTATTGTAATTTTCAAATCAATCACCCGAATACAGAGTTAATTCTTCAATTAAATCCCCAAATTACAATTTAAAATTAATCAACTATTTTAATCAGGTAATTAAATACAAGGTTTTTACATACTCCCCCTCTTAATAAAATTGCGTCCTCACTATTTCCTTAATGAAAGAAATTCATAATACAAATTTCCTTTTAAAATAATTATTTGTTAACTAGTTTCTAATCTCATTCCCAAAATCAGTCGATTAATATTACTTCAAGTGACAACATTAATATTATATTTTAGTTAGCAAAATTTTCCAAAATTTTCTAACGCTTTAAATGTATGAAAAATTTCACTAACATTTCCTTCGCACGGCTAACATTTCGAAAATTTACAATATGAATATAATTATGTAACATACATCTCATCCCAAGAGTGAGGCATCCCATAGAGAAAACATAAAAATGTGATATGTAATCCGAGATACGTACCATATATTTGAAATATTAGAGAGTCCGCTAATATTCCTTCAGCAAACAATTTATAATTTTTTAAATGATATCTATTTAACTTCAGATACCTGCACCTATCTCAAAAAATTCATATTAGTATTTAATATCAAATTCATATCGTATAGTAGATATTAACAATTTATGATTACACTTTAATTAGATTGGCATCATAATATTCCATAACGAAAGAAATCCATACTTAAATTTCCAAGTTTTAATTATTACTTATGTCAAAATGTCATGCTCGATATTTAGGAACCCCTATTGATAACATGGCGTCCCACATATCGATCAAAATCCTTAAATAACGTCTAGATAAGTCAACACAATAGATAATCACAAGTTTAGATGCATTTATTTTATTATCACTAACATCCATGCATCCAATATTAAACAAATGCAGCAAAACAATCAATTCCGAGCAACCAACCGACCAAAACATACATAATCACTTACAATGGAACAACTCAATGTCTGAAATTCCATTGCGCAACTCTAACTATTCCTAGATCATTTAAATATTAAACTTATTTACCTAATTTATCAAATTTTCTATTAAAAGAAAATAGTTCACTTTAATTCAATTCATCCCAATTTAATTCCGAAAATTTTCTCAACTCTAAAAGATTTTACTCATTATTTTCCAAAGATTTTGATGTCACAAATTCCAATTTATCAATTTAAAATTTTTAAATCAATATACACCGCAATTGATTATCCAATAACCATTTTATATTCTTGCTCCTAATTAGATAATCAATATAACTATCTACCACACCTCAAGGGACAAGACTCTAAGCCATCTAGGTCTTGGATCCGTCATATTATATGCTATAATGTTCTGACACAAGTTTAATACCAAGTTGTAACAACCCCACCGCCATACTTAGTGTAGCAAAGAACATTACAAATAATATCGTCTGCTAATCCAAAAAATACGACTTGGTAAGGACAGTCGAATATGAATATATCTTTCTACTAACATTGACACGTCATTTATACCTTTTTCAACTAATATTTGAATTGAATTTGATGTGTACAGTGTTAATATAAAGTAATACGCACACCGATTTTCCAGAATCAAAACAATATATAATATAAATAACAGTCACAGAACACGGTGGAATAAATCTCAACTTATACATATACAAATTGTGAGTCTATAAAATAAAACACAAACTCACATAATATGCAAGTTTTATAATTCTCTAATCTTAGTTATGCATTTTATAAACATAATCACAAATTACTAAATGAGATAAACTAAAAGTCAAAAGTATTTATCTCCTTGCTAGCATAACATTCAAAAGTCAACCTGTCATGTAACCTGAAAAGTCTCGACCTGACCCGAGCAAAATAACACTCGGGTCAGACTATCTCTAAATATCCATTAGAGTGAGAAAAAGATATAACACAATAAAAAATAATACATAACTAAATCTAGATTTCCAATACGGTTGTCCTAGATGTACACGACTAATCGCTAAATACATGATTCAACTCAGATGTCCATGATATCACAAGTCACAAGGTTAGTTTAACTCAAAACAGGATTATAAGTTCAAGTCATAAAACACCGATTGGTCATTCAACACATGATTTTCAAGATTGACTAAACTTAACATCCATAACAAGATCTAAGAATATACATTTAATTGACAAACACAGACTAGTTACAAAGTCCAAATTTTCAAAATCCAAGAGATCTATACTCAAAACGATCGTAATCATCATACTCTGGCCCCATAGCAAACAAACAATTTGGTATCACTTAAATTGATCTGATACCAAGGATCGTACTTAGGACGGGAAATCACACGATCACAAGACGGTCTCAAGGATAATCCAAAACGATCAAGATGATCGTAGCAACCATGAATCGAAAATTCTTGGATTTATCTTATACTATTTCACTTGAAATGAAATCCGAATTATTTATTTATTATTACATTTCTATGTTTAAAAACAACTCCAGGAGTGAACTTCTTAAGGATCTAGCAGCCTTCCGCCGCACAACAAAAGAGAACGAACTCTAAAGTGCAAAATATTATCACTTTCAATAATTACCAAATTTAACATAGACGTCCCATACCATCCGGTGAAATTCAAGTATTTACTAGAAGCTAGTAGATTTCACTAATTACGAATACCACCAGAAAACCTTAATTACATTCTCTTCCAGATCTCGCAACCACTAATCGCACATTCGAAGAGATCACAACTCTAAAGTGTTAATTACTTTCCTATAGTGATCACATGAATTTAACCAAAGCATCCTATATTACCCGGTGAAATTCGTGTATTCATTAATCGGTAAGTGAATTCCACTCAAACATTCTATTCAATAAGTTATACCATATTCGAAAGCGTTATTCGAAAGCATTTAAAACAATCGGTAATACTAAGTCGATTATTAGCACTTCCCTAATTATAGAATTAAGTTTCTCAAAACATTTATTTGATTTATCACAATTTAGAATGTTTTATTAATTCAAATTGTTAAATACCTTTAGACTTATAAAACAATTCTATAAGTATCCTTTTATTTCCATAAAAATTTTAAGGAGAAGAGTACAATATGAAGATAAATTTGTTTAAACTATAGACTGACACTACAAAAAGAGTACACAACAGGTTTCGAAAGATTTATACGCCACTAGTTTGAGTTTGTTGGAAAAACAAAGCAAGCTATACTTTTATAAAATAAAACTTGCCTATAAAAGAAGTTAGGCTATATATGTATAAGACAAAGTTATACTTTTTTAAAAGCAAAATAGCACAGGTTATTAATACATAAAAAAGTAGTCTATAACTATACTATACAACATGGACAACACGTCTTTTTAGAATTTGCAGAAAAGTGGGGCATGCACTAAGTCTAAACAATATATATACATAGACTACTTATGCAAAGAATTGGTAAATTTCAAAACAAGTTCTTATACTAAGACATAAAAATTTCAAAACTATATGTATACTTTTTGAACGAAAACTGAGTTTACTAAATATACTTCTTATATATATTTATATATGCAATTTTACACAAAGCCTAGTTTACAAAGTTTACATGTTAGTTTCTTAAGTATTCATGAATTAAAATAGAAGACTATGTGTAACTTATAAGTGCAACCCAATATATATACACACAAACACTAGCTGTTACATAAAAACTTGCTTTGTTATATGAATATATTGACTACCATTGTAACTTGAAATCATTCTTCCTCTCTGTAAATGTGTTTTCATTCGTCGCCTGACACTTCATATTATTGCATACGCCAATTGTACATTAATCATAACCTGACACCCTAGACTACTACTCTCTAAATATATAATTCAATTGTTCATTTCCCAAAGAAATTTTTAGAACTACAAGCTTTATTAAATAGAATTTAAAAACAACATATAACACACTAGAAGTCATCACATAGCTAAGAAAAGAAAGACATGAAAGCAGGACAAGCAGCAGTTCATAAATGGACAGGAACATGTGAAGCAACAAGAATGTTCGAGATAACAAGTCAATGCAGTTTATACAAAAATTAATGCAAAGTGTGAGAGTACCTGACCATATTTTTAAGGCAACAGTTTGATAGCTAAGAGTTTAACAAGAACATAAGTTTATATATATATATATATATATATATATATTGAAGAGAAATTTTATAAATAAACCTCAAAAGCCGTCAACATGCCTGACAGGTAACAAAGACATGAATACCAAAATCCCGGACTAACACCATAAGAAGAAAAAATCGAAAAGTCAAAAACCCTGGTGAACAAACAGACGATCCCAAACAGAGGAAAAGATAAAACCGGACGAAACCCAAGAATCGACAGAGGAAAAGAGATCCGAAAGAAAGCGATCTGAGCTATCCATTGCTCCGAAACAGAAAGAGAGAAAAACCAGCTCCAGCCAAACATGAAAAACCTAAACCTGAAACAAATAACAGCGAAATAAGAGGAAAAAATGGGAGGGGGGAAGGGGAAGGAAACGCCAGAACCACCTGGCTTGCAACCGAACCTCATCCAATTCCCGCTCTAGTGGAAGGCCTAGAACAGGAAATAGATAGAAGGGGCACAAGAGGGCCAGATCGGGGACTAACCGATCCCTTGAAAGGTCTGCCACGAAAAGCCAAAAAAACATCATTCCTAACCCGACGAATAATGGAAGCGGGATCCATGGGAGATTCCTCAAATATGGCCTTGCTTCGCGCACACCAAAGGTGCCAGCAGATTAGACAAGGAATCAAGCGAAAGATGACGGAGTGCAAGGATTTACCCGAGATTCCGTTCCACCAGGTGCCTTGTAAGTCACCCGGCGATCCGTATCTTCCTCGGATGCCTATAAGATTACCGAAATAATTCCAACAGGCTCTAGCAGTGTTGCCCGAGAAGAGTAAATGATCAGAAGATTCGGATACCCCGTTGCCGCAGCACCTGCACCGGGATACGAATGGAATGCCAATCCGCTGAAGGTTCTCATCAACCGGCAACCCCTTATGAAGGGTTTGCCACATGAACAAGGACACTTTAGCAGGGATTCTAGCGTCCCATATGAAAGAGAAAAGAGGGAGAACCGGAGCCGGTGTACGAGTGGAACTCCACGCTTTGAAGATGGAAAACGTACCACCATCCCAACCGGAAAGGCCTCCGTGAGAGTCAGAGGAAGATTTGATCGATTGCATGTGCTTCCAAGTCTCACTAGCGAAACTTGGAGATCCAGAAAAGCCAGCGGCGGCCAGCCTTCGGTACTTGGCATGCAGGAACTGGGCCCATAAGGAATCGTTTGCCCCAAATCTGCACCACAACTTGCATGCAAAAGCCGAACAAATGTCCTTGGGGTTACGCACACCAAGTCCGCCCTCGAACTTGGGACGACAAACCACGTCCCACGAAACCCAGTGATGACAATGGTTGCCAACCTTTGACCCCCAAAAAAAAGACGAGGTCAAGGATCGGAAGGAACGGAAGAAAGAATCGGTGGGGGACATCGCAGCGAAGTCATGAGAACCCAACGAGCCTAAAACGGACTTGATAAGCACAAGTCTTCCTGCCTGAGAAAGCAGCGACGCATTCCAACGAATAATCTTACCCCTAACCTTGTCCGTTAGAGGGTCGAAAAGAGCGTTTAATTTCCTACCTCTGTATAGAACAACACCCAAGTACGGAAGAGGAAGGGAAGCCGCCCTGAAACCGGTGAAGGAATGGACCCAAGATACCCGGGAAGGATCCATGCCTTTCGCATGGACGAAGCAGCTCTTCGAAGAGTTAACGAGCTGACCCGAACATCGCTCGTACTGATGAATGAAGCAAAGCAGCCGACGAACGGACGAACGATTGCCGTTTGAGAAAATAACTATGTCGTCCGCAAAGGATAAGGAAGAGACTAGTGGGCACCCTCTCGGAAGGCCAAAACGGTGAACCTGGCCGAAAATGGTTAAGGTGTGAATCCCTCGAATGAAAGCTTCAGCCGCAATGACGAAAAGATATGGAGATAGAGGATCCCCTTGACGGAGACCTCTACCTGCCCGAAAGAATCCGTAGGCCGATCCGTTAATCAGCACGGAGAACCAACAGTTAGAGATAAGCCTCCAAACCAAATCGATAAGGGTTTCAGGAAACCCAAAGGTCCGCAGAACTCTAATGACAAAAAACCAAGACATACGATCATATGCCCTAGCCATATCAAGCTTAAAGACAACATTAGAGCCCCTTACCTTCCGGTCAATCTGGGAAATAAGTTCCTGAGCCAACAGGACGTTATCAGTGATTAAACGTCCTTTAACAAAACCCGCCCGAGAAGAGGAGATGATGCGATCAAGGAACGGAGCTAAACGAATGGCCAAAACCTTGAAAATCACTTTGTTGGAGAAATTACACAGGCTGATTGGTCGAAATTCCACGCATGATCGAGGGTTATCACATTTCGGAATAAGGACCAAGTTGGTGGAAGGCCAACTAATGGGAAGAATGCTGCCGGAAAAGAATTGCTGGATAGCCAAGCAGAAGTCCGCCTGAATGATAGGCCAAACACTCCGATAGAAAGAGCCGTTGAAGCCATCAGGGCCACTGGCACTATCCTTACTAAGAGTGAAGACGCAGGCACGGATTTCTTCCGGAGAAGGCGGAGCAGCTAAGGAGTCGATCCCCTCAGAAGGGACCAAACGGGGAATGAAAGAGAGGATCGCCTGGTCCGGATCGGACATAGAAGGGGTACCCAAAAAGGATTGAAAATGAGACACGATGATCTCCTTGACCTCAGAGGGAGACGAAGCCACCGATAGATCCGGCCTCAAAATTTCACGAATGGATAGAAGGTTGACTTTCTTGCGGATAGACGAATGGAAAAATTTAGAGTTCGATTCGCCTTCTACCACCCACTTGATCCTCGCCTTCTGGCGGAGATAGTCGTTTTCAATACGGAGTTCCGAAGAGAAAACCAGTTGGGCAGAGGACCACTTCTCCTTGTTAACGGCAGAAGGGTTCTCGTCGAATAACGATTCAGCGAGGATGAGGGGCTCCTCCGCTGCCCGAACACGATCGAAAATGTTCTTGAAAACATTGGAATTCCAAAGCTTAAGGTGAGTCTTAAGACGTTTCAGCTTTTGGGAGAAAGACCCCAAAGGAGAGGCTGAAATAGGAGCGGACCACGAGTCCTCCACTACCTGAAGAAACGAGTGGTGGGACCGCCACATGCTAAGGAACCGAAAGGATGAAGGACCCGTTGGAGAACGCGGAGAACAGTGTAACACCAGCAGAGCATGGTCAGAACAGGAACGATGAAGATGAGAGGTCGAGAAGGAAAAAGGGAGATTCAGCCAATCAGGAGATCCAAAAATTCTGTCCAATCGGGATAAAATCCGATTCGGACCCTCTTGGTTGTTAGACCAAGTATAAGCTGAGCCTACGAAAGGGATTTCAGAAAACCCTGAACTGACAATGAACGAGTTGAAGTCAGAAATAGTGGATCGGTTGATGGCGATCCCCCCTAATTTTTCGGCCTGACTAGCGACAAAATTGAAATCTCCACCCACAACAGAACAAGAAAAACCCATCTCAGCTAGATAGAGGATATCATCCCAAAGGGATAATCTCTCCATCCTATCGCACTTGGCGTAAATCGCCTAGAAGAGGAAAGGTTGAGGAAAGAAGGAGGTCGAACATACCGCTGAGATAAGCTGATCCGAGTCAAAAACAGGGCGAACCTCACAATATTTGGACCAAAGAATCCAAATCTTACCCGAAACATTGGACATGGCACCGCCAAACCCAAGTGACAGGACAATCTTGGTAACCTCTCCAGGACCCACAAAAGGTTCTAAAAGAGCTACCAAGCAGACATAGTATTTACAGACAATACGCTTCAAACGGGCGCATGAAGCGTCATTGCCAATACCACGAATATTCCAGAAGAGGAAGTTCGACATTAAAGCCGATATAACAGAGGAGAAGAAAAATCAAAGAGGCGCAACGCAAGCACTACTCAGATAAGATACAAGGAGTAAAAAGCAGACCGATCAGTCTGCTCAGTCGCCGCTATAGAGCGAGTACGGATAGTGCGAGGAATGATGTGCTGGTCTCTCGACCTGCCACGAGAGCGTCTACGAGGAATCGGTTCCGAGATCCGATGGATAGGCTCGACAGAAGCTCCAGAAGAAACAATCGAGCCCGTCAGCCTAGATGAAGATCTGGACGGAGCCGAGTTCTTAGTCAGGCGATCTAAGCGATCATTAATGGTCGCAATCTCCGCTTCGCTAAGCAGCGGAATGGAAATAGAAAAGGAACAAGAGGAAGAAGGAAGGGAGCAGAGAGAAGAGCAGCAACCAGACGAAGAAGCAGAAGAGACCGCGACAGACGGAAGGAAACGGAAAAATGTAGGGGAGCTGATAATGCGCAACCCACGGTGTTGTAGGAACCTAACCCATGCCGGATTGTCACTAATCAGACAACCCTGCGATACACGAAAGGTTCGCACGATGGTCCTGATAGAGATATCATCATATCGGATCGAAGAAAGCTGGCAAAATTCCCGGTTGTCCGCATAGCGATCTGAGACTGAGACCAATATGCGACCAGACCAAGAATGTCGCCCGAGCCAATCGATCCAGGCTAGATGAAATCTCCATAAGGACCATAGAAGATCGGCCAAAAACTGCAGACTCAAGACAGCCATAAGCGACACTGAGAAGGCCTCGCCCTGGCTCAATACCAGAAACCAATAGAAGGACCCGCACTGTCCGCTCCAAACGGAGCGCTCGGTACCAATAGGACCTGACGCGTCACCAGTCAGGGACTGGTCAACAGTGTCAGGGAGCACACACCTAGATGTGTCATGGCTCATAATCACACAAGAAGCACCATTATCTACTAACCAAACTGCCACTGCAATACCATCAACAAGGAGCAAAAAGGATAAAGAAGACGAGACACTCACCTGCCTGCTCCGAACAACACTCACCTGCTGAGCCCGAGGTTGGCCTAAGGCAACCGAGCCAACCAACAGCTGATCCCCAATGAAGGAATCTCCAAAACAATCAAGTAACTGCTGCCCCAAACAGACCGCACAAGAACAAAGCCGAGAGAGCATAGGGCAAATTCCAAGATTGGAATCACCTGCAACAAAACCCTCTGACGATGCATCCTCCCCAACACAACCAAGAGACTGCTGAGACGAAGATGAGCAGGGAACAAGCTCAGGGCCACAAGGGGCGATGAAATCCCCTCCAGCCGAAATCAGCTCCAAAGAACCACCATCACAAACCACCGAACCCACCATAACCGGCTCCTCCCCACAAGGCAGCAACGCACACGATGGCAAAAAACTCAAGGCAGGTTCAAATTGGGCGATGAAACCCCGCTTCGAAACCTCCTCGAGACAGCTCCAATTAGCCGGCTCCGACATAGCCAGATAACGCCGCCAAGGAGGAGGAAACCGAGACTTCAAACCATCATCGAATACAGGCATAATTTCCATAAAACAGTCCAAAACCAATACGAATCTCGAACGACAGAGATCCCCAAAGTGAGCAACAGAGAAAACCATAATCTCCACCGTACAATCGCCAGAGAAGGTAACCGAGATGGGTCCAGCCACTACTGCCAAGAGGGCAGAGGCTATATCGGAGAAATGGGGCAAGCTCGCAAGAACGAGCCATAAAGAACGAATTCGCCATCATACGAGATCGACATCGGAGACGAGCCCACCTCACACAAAACCGACAGCGCCTAGAAAGCAAGCAGTGACGACAGAGAGCGCAACACGAGAGGAAAAAGTCGAGAAAGATCCAAGAGAAAATCGGACGTAGAGATGGGAATTGGGAATTCAGAGGAAAGACGATAAGTTTATATATATAAAGCTAAACAAAATTTAATCCCTTGAAAGTTTTATAATCAAATTCCTTGTTCATATATTTACAAACCATACTTAGTAATACTCAAATGGAGATTCACAAAACCATATCACTTTCATTCATTGTCAACCCTAGCACCTAAGAATGCAATCTCAAACAAAGCAAAACACATATGTATATAAATTCATTTCTACTTAGAAAGAGAAAAGCAGCCATATTAGTGCCCATATCACCCAAAATAAAGATAAGTTTAACTATTGATTTCCATTAATTAGTTTATAACATAGTTATACAAACTGAAATTAAAATAGCTAAAGGCAACAAACTCCTAATTTATTTAAACCAGATAATCCATAAAACAGCGATAGGCTCAACATCGTGGACATGTAACTAGTTTTGGAGATAGTAATTATGAGAGTGAACTCACCAAAATCATCACTAACGAAAATGAAATCATTTTCAAGCCTTAGGTCCTCGCATTGTTCACTGTCTCATTACGCAATAGCTTCCCCGCAGCTTTAGGCTATTCACGTCAGTCGCTGCATTGCCCAGATCGTCGTGGTTCATCGTCGTGCCTCTTCATCGATCGCTGAAGTCACCAGCACGAGCGCTCCACCAGATCGCGCTCACCCCTCTCGCCCTGCTGCTCGTACCTACCCAAGCCGTGCATGAGATTCCATTTGCCAATCTCTAGTTGTGATTTTGATTTTTTTTATTTAGATCGAGCATTTATTTCTTTTGTTTTTAAGTGATTTTGATTTTTAATTTGACACTTTAATGCAGAGAAGTGGGTGTATATGGGTTTGGGAAATAAGGAGTTGCCGGTTTGAGTTTCATGGGCTTGGGCCTTGAAATGTACAAATAATGTTTTTTTTCCATTTTCAATTAAACTCTTATACTTTATTTAAAAGTAAATTTCAATTTAATTGAAACTGATTGTACTTCATTTATTTATATACATATATATATATATATACATACATATATATATATACATACATACATATATATTTATAGACAACTGTACAATTCCATTCAATCCAGTATTGTTCACTCTATTTGATTGTCCATTGAATTGATACAAATAAATTTAAACGTTTTATTGATATTTTCAAATCAATCACCCGAATACATATTTAATTCCTCAATTAAATCCCCAAATTACCATTTAAAATTAAATAATCATTTATTAATCAGGTAACTAATTACAGTGTTGTTACATAAATATCATGATATTTTATATCATTTCTTTGCCTATAAATACCATCATACATCTTCATTTCATTTGCTCATAAATTCCTAAGCTTTCTTCACTTCTCCTCTCCACTTTAATGGCTTCCTACCTTAGGAAATTAATGAAGAAAATTATGGAAAAAAAGTAATTAAAATTATATAGTGTATATATATTATCCAAATACCTCCAAACCAAAGCAAATCTCCTCCTTCTCCCCCTCTAAACCCACGGCCACACCTCCACCATCCAAAGGTCGAGCCTTTCCTCTCTTCTAAGCAAGGTCGTGATTAGCTAAGCACCAAAGGCCAATGTCGAGCACATCTAGGACTTTTAGTGCAAGCTTTCAAACTAAAATTTTCAAATAGCAGAACTACAGTCGTTTTAAAGTTAGTCTGATTGAATCTAAGGCGAAAACTCTATTTATATTATGATATTTTGGATGACATGTATGTTTGGCTATGCTTGATTGTGATGATTGTGAACCATGTTTGGATATGATAATATGTTTGTTTGGATGTGCAAACAGTTCACGTTTAATGCACGTCGGATATCACAAAAGAAATCACTTTCCTTTAATAAATGAAATGGTGTATATGATATAGTTAAATCTCTTTAAAATGGTTTACAATGATTTAGAAATGTTTTGTAAACATTTAAAATTTCTTCAATAAGGTTTGAATAGGATATGGAAAATTAGTTATAATAGGCACGTCGCATAACGGTAGTTCATTATTTCATGCCATAGAAAGCTGAACCCATTTATGAAATGAAATCTGAGTCAGAATACTTTGGAATAAGAATTTTCCAAACTCTTATAATCATAGCTTCTAATAAAAAGAAAAGGATTGAGATTTCATTTAGTCGATTTTAAAATATGAGAAAATCAAGTTTCCAAAATAATCGCGCTTTGGCAGTTCAAAAACCAAAGCGATAAATTCTTTAAAATTGATATTTTAACTCTTTAAAAATATGGAATAAATTCTACAAATATTTTAAAATTTTTAAAAAAGGATTTGAGTTTTAAAATTGAATTTCTAAATGATCGAAAAGTGATTTTGATCAAATAAGCTTTTAAAACACTGTCCGGAGCACTTTTTGCAGCAGGTTTTAATAACTTTTGAAATATGGCTTTAAACTTAAGTTTTCTTTCCCAAATATTTTCTAAATGTTTTCAAATAAATAATTAAATAAAGATAATGCGGAGGTTTTATAATTTATTTTAAAGAGTTTAAATAAATGATTTAAAGAAAAGTAATTATAATTAAGTGATTTAATCTTGGCACTAAAAGTTGATAAGTAGACTGGATTTTTCTACTCGTGAGATCCAGATGTGAGGTGCTTAAAATAAGGATATATTCAAGAGCATACAGTGCCCTGGCTGATCTCGCTCTTTCCTGGACGAGGAATAGACAAGGTCAAAATGTCGGAAATGAGGCAAGTATAAAAGATTCAAATTTACAAATTTAATACAACTTAGATTGTGAAGAAATAATATTTGTGCACTTGGTATTAAATTCCAAGGAGGAAACCTGTACTATCCATGTGAATTTGAAAGGTGATTCCAACTTTATTCGATGGATAGTAACGCTTGAATAAGGAAATTGACATTGAGTAGAATTAGTATAATTTCTATCGACCCTTTTTACCCAATAATTTTTTGTAATGTGATTTATGGGAGATGATTTCGATTTGGTATTTCCAAAGTTAAAGAGAGGTTTAATGATTTCGATATACTGGAAAAGAATATGATTTAAGGAATTATATCTCTAAAAGAGATATTTTATTTGATAAAAGATACTGATAAATGAAATAATAATCACCCTCAAACTTAACATCTTTTATCGATGATTGGTTCGAAGGAACTGGGATCGGATTTGGGCGATTCCTATCCAAAAACCACTTCTAACCAATTTACACATTCGAAGGTGAAGACATGAAATGATAATAAATTAGAAGGTGGAATGCAGGGCTACTTGTCACTGACCCTTGAGAGAAATTTCTATATCGTATATATGAGGCAGTAGTATCTTCATTTGATCTTCGATGCGAGGGTTGCTCGCTACTAATCCTAGGGGTGATTACCCGATAGGATGTGTTTGCGCCAAAAATGGTCACAAACCCCAAATATCGTGAAAGCACCAGTGTATGAACACAAATCAGCAATATTCAAACAAAGATATCAGATCTCAGCAAATAGCAAAAAGCAATTCAGAAATAATGAACAAAGACGCAAGATTTATAGCGGTTCGGCTATCTCCGGCCTACGTCTACTTCAAATTTTATCTTTTATTGATTATCCTTGCTGGTTATAGATGATTACCGCGATTACAATGAAGTAATTTGAGTATAACAGTGATGATACGGTGTAAAATTAAATCCGGCAGAGTCTGGACGTCCAATTGCCCAAAAAGCCCCTTTTTCTGTAGGCTTCAAGGGGCTATTTATAGGTGTAGGAGGCTGATACTAAGCTAAAACTTCGGGAGACTTCTTATGGCACGTGAGTGGGCCCACGCGACTGACCCCGCCAAGTTTCGACTTGATCTGCGATCAATACGAAATAATTTCGTATCCATCAAAAAATGATCCAATCGAGCTGAAACTTGGCAGGATTGTTCTTTACCTTGTTTGCAAGCTGCTGTGAAAATTTCGTTGCATTTGGATCAAGGGTTAAAGAGATACCGTCGATACGAAATGGGATCCTTCGGCATGCTGTCTGGTTCGAATCGACTAATTCGAATCGATGCTTTTGAATCGATCACCTCACGTGTTCTCGTGATGATGTGGCGTGCATACCTCGCATCGATCCATTCTTTACTCCGAGATGACCGTGTCGACTCCATGAACTTCGCCTTGCTCGTATCGAAAAATAACACGTCACCTAGGCTTGTTGACCTGATGGATACGAACAAGCTTCTGCTCATGGATTCAAACATGGTCCCATGATGGAGACGAAGCAGTGAATCTCTGATGGATGCGAAGTTGACGTTAGGTGATCGTTACGAAGTGGACTACCTACTGATGGATTCGAACAAGGAGCCATGCCGATGGATTCGAATAAGACCTTCTAGCCGAAGGTTGATCGGTACGAAATTCACCGATACGAGGACCTGGCCATTCCGATCGATGCGAAGCCTATGGATACGAAATAGATCGATTCGAACAAGCCAATACATGATTTCCTGATGGATGCAAATGATGGACTCGAACTGCACTAAACTCGATGGATACGAACATACTGAGCCGTTGTCATTCCGATGGATACAAACCTGCCTGCTTACCTGATCGATGCAAAACCGTTGAGTCGAGTCCATGCTGATCGATACGAACGATATCGATTCGAAGTCCACCTACTGATCGACGCGAAATGCATCGATACGAACCGTTCCTTGTGCGTCTTAGCATGTCCATATCTTATGCATACGAACTCCGATCGACCTGAAATTTGAAGTGTAGCCTTCCTTAACCTTGATCATTATCTCCAATCAACTCTGTCCTGATCGGAGCTCGGCCAAATTTTAACGATATCGATTGCAGCCTTGTTTCCAATCGATCTCCAATCCTGATATCCATTCTTCCTCGCCAATTTGTTGATATTCCAGCCTTGACCAAAAGGTGGGATAACATTTGCCCCCCAAAACATGCCTTCTGATAATAAGTCATGTTTTGAATAATTCCGAATCTGATATCCGAAGTCCATAGCCATATCATCAGAGTACATCATCCTCAACTGCTCCGAGTCGATGCCCAATTCCAAATCCAATAACCAAAGCCTTTAGTCAATTCTGTATCCGTCTGAACCCGATAACTGATTTCTAATCCATCCTTATCCAATAGCCAATA
Source organism: Allium cepa (assembly GCA_030765085.1). Lineage (NCBI taxonomy): Eukaryota > Viridiplantae > Streptophyta > Magnoliopsida > Asparagales > Amaryllidaceae > Allium > Allium cepa. The sequence goes on from CM060935.1 coordinate 939,365,863, forward strand.
ACCGAATCCAGGACCTCTCCGGGTCGATGTTCAAATCCATAACCTCTCCGGGCTCTTGCCAAGCGCAATCCACACCTGACGACCGTGGTCCAGTGTCCCTGGACATTGAGCTAACCTCTTTGGTTTCTTGCCAAGCGCAATCCACACTTCACGACCGTGGTCCAGTGTCCTTGGATGTAAGTAGTGTCGTGGCTTAAGTCCTAAGCCGAATCCTGGTCTCTCCGGACCCTTGTCGAGCATAGTCCATACTCAACGACCTGAACAATAATCGATAATATGGGGCCTAAGTCCTAGGCCGAATCCTTGTCACTCCGGACCCTTGCTGAGCATAATCCATACTCAGCGACCTGAATAAGCCAATTCGCCACATGCAGACGAAGAGACTTACCCATTGCCAGGTATAATCCATACCTGACGACCATTTACCAAAAACCAGATAAAAATCCAATCAAAATCCAATCTGAAATCCAAATCAAATCAAAAAATCAGAAATACAAAACAGAAAACAATCATCCAAAGGAAAATCCAAATCAGAAAGCAAACAAAACCAGGAGTTCAATCCAAACTCCAAAACCAAACCAGAAAAATCAGTGCCCAATCCGAAAGCAAAAGACAAATTTCACAAACCATAGCATCACGGTTTACCACTATTCAGAGCATGCCTAGGGGCTATCTCCGTCCCCATACATGTGTAAATGACTTTGCCGTTTGCCAGTAGCTTGTTACTTATTTCATATTATCCCGGTCAATTGATAACCAATCGACCATCATTCCTGGGCCTCCCACCATCATGGTTTGAGGTAGGCGGTGGTTGCTCCTGCTCCATCGCTGCATTCCGAGTTTCGACATACTGTCGCAACTGTCCATTCCTTACATGCTCTTCGATTATATCCTTCAAGTGCCTGCAGCTGTTGGTATCGTGCCCATCCAAATCATGGAATAGGCAGTGCCTTCCTGATGCCCTTTCTCGTTTAGAAGGCTCTCTCCTGGCTGGCCTTCGATAGGGAAGGAGATTCCGAGTATCCAGATATATCCGCTCCAGCGTCTCATTCAACCCTGTGTATGTGGAAAACTTAGGATCCTTCCATTGCTTCCTAGCTTTTCCAGAGTCATCATCCAATTTCCTTTTTCCTTTTTCTTTATCCGAACCTTTGTTGGATGGTCCTCCACCCACAGTCGCATTCACCTCCTTCAACTTTAAATCTGCACACGCGTCCTCTTGTCGGAGGAACCACTCAGCTTCGTGAAAGAATTCCCCGAGATCCAGTGATGGGTCTCGTATCAAAGATACCTTGAAATCTGAATCCTCCCTGACTCCTGACACTGCCGCCATTAAAACCATTGATGGATCCGGCCGATCCACCGAAGCAACTGCCGCATTGAATCAAGTTAGAAAAGCTCAAAGTGATTCATCCGTCCTTTGCTTTACCGACGTTAACGTCATCACGTTCTTGGGCCTCTTAATATGAACCCGAAATTGCCCCAAAAACCTGTCCACCAACTCCCTCCAAGTCCTGATAGATCCTTCTTCCAGCTGCCTAAACCACATTGCAGCTAGGTCCGTCAAGTACAAAGGGAAACATCTGGCCATTACTTCCTCTGATGCCCCCAGCACTTCCATGTGTCTGGTGTATCTCATCAAGCGATCAGTTGGGTATGCCTTGCCATCATATACTTCCACGCTAGGTAACTTAAACTTAGGTGGATTCTGAGCTATCCTTATTTCCTGAGCGAACGGACTCATGTTCACTCATTCCAAGTCTCTATTGGTCAAGCCTCCACGCATGGTTTTTCTAATGATCTCCACTAATCCAGTATTGTCTGTCAGGGGTTACCCCCATGCCCCTGAGGGAACTCCGGTACATATTCTTCATGTGGCTCAGCAACGTTGGCTCTAGCCTGTTGAACTCCTTCCAACGGTCCTCCTGCGTTGGATCATGTGGGCCTGCCCCCAAGCCCTCGTTGATTGCCTTCTGGTTCTGTATCATGTCCTCCATTGGGTTCCATAACCCTAGCTCCTTGTCCCATATTAATAGCCGTTGTGGCTGGTCCTACGTTCTGCATCCCTGCAGCTCTCATCTGTTCGAGGAAGGTTTGCATCATATCCTGCTGACTCTTCAATAACCTCTCTTGCAATGAATCGCCATAGCTTCCATTTCATCTCTAGTGATGTAGATGGAAGCTTGTCCTTCTCCAGCTCCGGAAGAAGCTTCTTGACTTCCTTCCTGTTGGCTTCTCTCAGCCCTCTGCCTTCCACTGTATTGTCTAGTCATTTTCTCTAAGTATGAATTCTTCAAGCTTTTCAAATCAGAACTTCAATCCGATGTAGCGGGTGTTAGTCCTTCTGAGTGAAAGCACCAAAGTGTTTGCGCCAAAAATGGTCACAAACCCCAAATACCATGAAAGCACCAGTGTATGAACACAAATCAGCAATATTCAAATAGAGATATCAGATCTCAGCAAATAGCAAACAGCAATTCAGAAATAATGAACAGAGACGCGAGATTTATAGTGGTTCGGCTATCTCCGGCCTGCGTCCACTTCAAAGTTTTATCTTTTACTGATTATCCTTGCTGGTTACAGATGATTACCGCAATTACAATGAAGTAATTTGAGTATAACAGCGATGATATGGTGTAGAATTGAATCTGGTAGAGTCTGGACGTCCAATTGCCCAAAAAGCCCCTTTTTCCGTAGGCTTCAGGGGGCTATTTATAGGTGTAGGAGGCTGATGCCGAGTTAAAACTTTGGAAGACTTCTTCTGGCACGTGAGTAGGCCCACACGACCGACCCCGCCAAGTTTCGACTCGATCTGCGATTGATACGTAGTAATTTCGTATCCATCAAAAAAATGATCCAATCGAGCTGAAACTTGGCAGGATTGTTCTTTACCTTGTTTTCAAGCTGCTGTGAAAATTTTGTTGCATTTGGATCAAGGGTTTAGGAGATACCATCGATACAAAATGGGATCCTTCGGCATGCTGTCTGGTTCGAATCGACTAATTCGAATCGATGCTTTCAAATCGATCACCTCACGTGTTCTCGTGATGATGTGGCATGCATACCTCGCATCGATCCATTCTTTACTCTGAGATGACCGTGGCGACTCCATGAACTTCGCCTTGCTCGTATCGAAGAATAACACGTCACCCAGGCTTGTTGACCTGATGGATACGAACAAGCTTCTGCTCATGGATTCGAACATGGTCCCATGATGGAGATGAAGCAGTGAATCTCTGATGGATGCGAAGTTGACGTTAGGTGATCGTTACGAAGTGGACTACCTACTGATGGATTCGAACAACGAGCCATGTCGAAGGATTCGAATAAGACCTTCTAGCCGAAGGTTGATCGGTACGAAATTCACCGATACGAGGACCTGGCCATTCCGATCGATGCGAAGCTGATGGATACGAAATAGATCGATTTGAACAAGCCAATACATGATTTCCTGATGGATGCGAATGATGGACTCGAACTGCACTAAACTCGATGGATACGAACATACTGAGGCGCTGTCATTCCGATGGATACGAACCGGCCCGCTTACCTGATCAATGCGAAACCGTTGAATCGAGTCCATGCTGATCGATACGAACGATATCGATTCGAAGTCCACCTACTGATCGATGCGAAATGCATCGATACGAACTGTTCCTTGTGCGTCTTAGCCTGTCCATATCTTGTGCATACAAACTCCGATCGACCTGAAATTTGAAATGTAGCCTTCCTTAACCTTGATCATTATCTCCAATCGATTCTGTCCTGATCGGAGCTCGGCCAAATTTCAACGACATCGATTGCAGCCTTGTTTCCAATCGATCTCCAATCCTGATATCCATTCTTCCTCGCCAATTTGTTGATATTCCAGCCTTGACCAAAAGGTGGGATAACAGGATGTAGTAGAAGACTTCCTCCTGTTTGTCCTGTTCATGGACAACTTATATGGACAAATGTCTGACATTGCATTTCTAACATACACATACATTGAATTTTACAAACCTGCATCTATTTGGTAGTGTAGAAAGTAACTCTCTTACACTTAACATCCTTCTTTGAGACGTACGAGCTAAGAGGTTGTACATTTTTGAAAATCAATAGTGTGTGATGGAATTGGCAATGTGGCATTCAAAGTGGAATGTGCTATGTATAAGGTAATCGTTACCTCGAGCCTTATCATTCGAAAATGGCTTAAACTGGGCATGTCGTAAGGCTATGTGGTTCGCAACCATTAGGTTGTGGTCATCACCTTTCTAAATTACTCTTTACATGTCAAATATGTTGTGTATGCTATGGGATACCGGATAGGTCAGTTATGATCGGGGTGATGTCATATTTGGTTCTATTTTCGATAGCAGATGGGTCTTTAGGTAGGCCGGTCTTGCCAAGTGCAAAGGTTTTGAAGAAGTTGATCCTTGGTACATTCCACTAGAGACATACTATATGGAAGGTAGTCCTTACCTTGCCATTGTATGGAATCCGTTATCCAATAAGTTCCTTCGGACTTAATTGTAGAGCCCGGTATGTTAGAATTTAATAATGTAACAATTTCGACTAAGATTACATATATTTACCAAAAATCTGTTTTCAAAATAATGTTATTAAAAATAATATTGCTAGATTTTGCATAGTAAATATTTTGGTTATCATAAGGTAAAAACCTGTTCCGCGTTTATGCGAAGCGTGATCTTATGAGATACCCTTTATTTTCAAATATTCGTATTTTGATTTTCTCACACCAGTCCTTTATTTTCCTTTTCCCTTAAACTATGAGTGCCCCATTATTTTGGGTAGCTAAGTAGTTAGGTAGAAAGGAGCATGCAGCATTTTGAATCCTTTCTAGAAAGTTATCTATTAATTCCGTTATATTATATATGATGCATTATGTATCTACCAGCACTTCTGAGGATAAGCATTTACAACTATCTTGGCTGGATTAGTACGTACTAGAACTCCGATGCAGCAATTTGAAGTAACTGCATGTACTACTCATATGTATAATTATATGTTGAATACGATGTAAGATTCTATTTTTTGTTTTCTACCTTTATCTTCTTTTACCCCATGATAATTTACCTCTCCGGCACTTGGATTTGCGGCACGTGAATATCGAGGATGTATTAGTGTCGATTTATGAGGGTCGAGAAGGTTGGTCATCATTGGGAAGAAAGATTAGGTAGAGGTTTAGGTAATTAATGAATATAATTAATAAATAAAGTATATTATTTAATTCCAAAAACTTATATATTGAATAACTTGCTCATACGAGATCCAAATCGAACACGGTCAGTTGTGTTGCACTCGTGTGATTATTATCTCGACGTTGGAATTGGTTTTGTTGAATTCGAAGCAAGTGAAATTTTGGTTCAAAAGTCGAATATCGTTCAATTTTAGGTCAAATTGGAATTCCTAAGCGTCCGGTGGAATTTGAGTACGTTAAACTCACCTTTTTGGATAATTGATATGGTATACAATAGATAGAATTTACTATTTATGTTTGGATGAATTATTGGTTGGTGTGGTTAAATATCGCTTTTGAAAAGCAATTTCCATTTAAATTGAAATACATGAATTTAGTTGAGAAATCTGGATTTCTCGTTATTGTGATTTTTAATTTTCAATTATATTTCAGCTGATTTTATTTAGTTATATACATGATACATTGATTGTTAAATGTCAAAATTAGATAGTTTAACCATATTGGATGTAACACCGGCATATGTTAAAATTTGAACCTTTTTAGAGAAAAGGTAGTAATAGCATTGGTTAATTGCTATAAAAGCTATTAGCCTCGATATAGTATTTTGAAAAAAAATACTATTAAGTGCTATTTGATTTGGAAACGTTTTCGTTTTGAAAAATGATATTTAAATCCGACTTTTTGGAATTTCTATGATATTTTAGTTAAAATGAGTTTTTGAACTTCTCTATTTTATTTCAACTTCTTTATTTATTCTTTCTAATGTGTATATAACTAAATGTTTTAATAATTATTTTGGAAGTATTGGTCTTTACAGAAAATTATTGTAATAATAAATATTTATTTTGAAAGAAAATAAAAGGGGTTATCTTTTATTTAAAGGAGATTTTGTGTTTAAAAAGAAAATAGAAATATCTTGGAAAAAATACTTGTGAAATGTTTATATAAATTGTTGTATAAATGTATAGATTTATAAATATTATTTTATAAGGAAGAGATAGTTTGATAAATAAAAAAAGGGTTTTATAAATGATATCCTATAAAAAGGAAATTAACATCATTTTGTTAAATTGGAGTAGTTAATTCCTTTTGTAAATTTTTGGTGATGTAGGAAAAGGTCGTTTTATGAAAGTATCTCTTTCTTTAGAAACAAAGATTTTTGTTAAGTATATAAGATTTTATAAAAATGAGCTTTGGATCTATGAAGGAATTTTATAAGGGATTTTTATTAAAGGAGTTTATAAATTTCATTGGGGAATTTTTGAAAGGAGTTTTATAAATAGAAATGAGTTTAATAAAAAAAGAGTTATATTAATGGAGTTGGAGTTTTATAGATAATATTTTATAAAAGGAGTTTGTAAACATAAAAGAGTTTTATAAATAGAAAGAAGTTTTATAAAGGCATTTTTTAAAATGGATTTATAATAAAAGACTGAGATGCGATTTACATAAGTGATCATTTGAATTATAGTGGTATAGAAAGTATTCTTTTTATATTTTGCACCAAAATTTCTAGGTATGGAAACTCGTCTCTATCTTGAGAATTAAGAATGTGTATCGAGGCAAGCATGTTTTTAACTTGTTCGATTTCATTGTTAATCGAGAGATAGTATTGTTTGAAATCGGGAAGTGATGATCAGTATATTTGGTCTAATTTCTCTAGGATCTATTTACTTACACCAAAAGTATTTTGGGTTTATTATTGTCAATATTTTTAAATGACATTTGTTTTAACCTAATTAAGTATGGTTTTGCAAGTGAAATATTTCTTAAGATTTTGTGAATGTACTTATACCATTGAGATAAGTATATGAGTACATTTTCTAAATATTGAAAATGTAGTGTTTATATGGGAAAGTTTATAAGCATTGAAAGTAAAATATTTTTTGAGTATACTTATATAGTTAAGATAAATATATCAATATTTTTTTAGTATTGAAAAGAGTAGAGAGATTTTTGGGTATATCTTTGTAAATGTATTTTGATATAGGTATTTACAAAGTGGTTTTAGTTAACGAGATGATTAATCAAAGAGATTTTGTGGCGGCTCTATGCTTAACTGTGCTTCGTTAAATTTCTGGTTGAATTTTTTGTTATTTGATAGTTAAATAACCGAGTATCAAAATCTTGGCTAGTTTTAAAAATATCATTGTCGATTCGAAGAGACCGGGATCAGATATATTATCCGAAAACCACTACGAACTGGCACAAGCGTTCAAATTGGAGATATCTTAAAGAAGATTGAAAAGGGAGTTCTCTGAAGTGCAAGGGTTGCTTGCTATAATCCTAAGGGTAATTCCAAAATGTATGTAGTAGAAGTAGTACTTTTGGTTTGTTCTTATCCTGAACAATGTATGGACAAATGTTGGTATTGCATTGTTGCTTGGAGAGCGGTGTTAGCATTCCAATTGGGATTTGCTAAGAAGGTAAAACATAGCCTCAAGCCCCATCAACCGTGAATGACTAAAACTAAGGATATGTCGCAAGGCTATGTGGGTCGCACCCATTAGGGTATTGTCATCACCCTTTCTAGATTATTATTTATGGATTGGTCATGCATGAAACTCTCGGGAAAGGCTGCAAATTAACCGGGGTGATGAAATATTCGGTACTATCCAGTAAGGGGTAGGTTAATCTTGCTGTAACAACCCATAATTTGTTAAATATTTTTAACTAAATTTTTATTTGAAAAACATTAATTTTTAAATTATTTAAAATTAAATTTCTGGAATTTTTCCAATGTAAGTTTGGAATTTGTTTGTAATTTATTTTCCAAATACAATAAAATAAACATTTTCTGAAAATTTTGTATTTTCGTCAATTGAAAGTCAAGGTTTGACCACAGTTGAAAATTTTAAATTTGAACTTTTAGATCCTAATCTTTTTCTTTGAAAATATATATTATTTTAGTATTAATTCTGCTTTTTATTTCGTTGAATTCTGATTTATACTTTTTGAATTAGATAAATTACAGTGTTTTACACGCAATAACTTTCGATATTTTATTTTCTATTTTCCTATGTTCATTTCCCTAATTTATTTTCTATTTTCCATTTTTCATATTTCAAATTTTATTTTGTTTAGCTTTTATTTTATTTTTATTTTTGGTTTCTAATTGGTTTATAAATGGTTTAGGAAATTCAAAAGTCATAAGTTGCTCTTTCGTTAATTCAAAATGAGATTTTCCTTTTCTTACCATCTAAAACTTCTTCTTAGACGTTCATTTTTCTTTGGTCATGCATTTCACTTGTTATTCACGTACAAATCAAATCATTCTCATCTCTCAATTCATTTCTAGAAAGTAATCTATGAAAATAAATGGCTTGGAGAAATTTAAGAGACATAGGTTACATGCGTTAATTACTTGCTTTTAATTGCCTAGCCTCTTTATTTCTTACCCTATCCATCCACCTATTCTAGCCATGTACTCCGCTATCAAATCAAGCACAAAATATTCTCATTATCTCATTTCCTCATTTTCATTTGCAATTAAGAATAAATATACACATTTATTTCTCCTTAACTTATGCCTTTCCGTTTCCTAGCATTTATTTCTTTGCTTGCCTTCCAAACCACTCCATCTATTAGCCGTGAGAAACTTTATCAATTCACGTAGAAAGATTTATTTCCCACTTCTCATATTCATTTGCATCTAAGAATAAAATATATGCAAGTTTATTTCTCCTTAGTTTATGCCTTTTTGTTTCCTATCATTTACTCCTCCTTAGTCGTTTTTTTTTCTTTCCATCTTTAGCCGTGTATTTCTTTTCATAAATCATGCACAAACAATTCTCAAAACTCCTCATTATCATTTGCGTGAAGAAAAATATATGTTCAAGCTCTAAAGTCATGGCTTCTCTTCTTTTTCCATTTCTTTTCTCTTTTCTTTTCCTCATTCTTTGTTTTGTTTCAAATCTAGGCTCGCCCACTTGCCTCTAGCTACCACCATGACCACCTCCATCAACCATTACCACTTGTGGGTTAGAGCAAGGTTATGTCACTATATTTCATATTTTCCATTGTTTAAATTCTAATCTTTATGTTGAGAATTATATTCTTATATATGTGTATTTGTTTGCATACAAGAGTTGGATCTGACTCTTCATCCACTCAAAAATATAGTCGGGCTTTGTCGTGCCTTTTTGTGCTTTGCGGAATCTAGATTTGGGTTTGAATTTTAATTCTAGCTTTAAAAGGTGAGTTTTATCGCTCTAGACATATGTACTTACATTGTTGTGGAATAATAATAAGTGAATTGTATAAATTTATATGCTATGCCTATATATGCCTGTGATATGTTATATGATGTCAAATGTTGTTCATATATTTGTTACATCATCTAATATGTTATTACATGATATACTGTTCATTTTATTTACTGTATCTCACGCTGCAAGTTCCCTATCACTATGGGTTGAAATGATACATACCCGAGCGGACATTAAAATAAGGAAAAAATCATTATGAGCTAAATGGATAGGCTCGAATGATTTTATTGTATTTATTTTACTTGGGATTGTGGGTTTGAAATGATAGAACCCAGATCTTTCTTTTAAATTACGAATTGAAATGATACATATCTGTATCACTTGACCTAGGTTAGAAAATATTATACAGGCCCATGGTTAATATTTTTAAAGTAATATTTTTCTAGAAAAAGAAATTTTTTAAGTATTTTGAATTCGTAGAATATGTGGAATTTTAACTCAAATTTGATTTAATGATTTGAAATGTAAAGAGATATTGGTTTTCTATAAGTTTAAATTTTATAAGTTGATAATTGTTTAATTTATAATTTAAAGATCTTTAATTGGTTTTAATGGTAATTCCAAGATCTTTATTGTGATAAATAATTTAATAATTGAGTTTAACCTAATATGGAAGTTGTAAATCAAACCTAGAAATTGTTATGAATTTTACTTTATTAAATGGACATGTTTGTATAATAAATAATGTACTTTGAACTTATAAAATGGAATACAGTTTTAAGTGGTTATTTTGCAATAAAATTTATTTAACTAGAAAATCATAGTTAATTGATGTCTTAATGTATAGATCCATGAACAAAATTTGATTGATATATTAACTAGATAAAATATTCTTTTGTAAAATGTTATGTTTTGTAAGATAAATAGCTATGACTTTAAAATGGAAAAATGTAAGTTAAAACATACATGTGAGATGTAAGTTTAATTAATATTTTAACTGATTAATATAATAAATGTTCTTTACTGTAATAACAAAAACGAAAGAAACATGTAAAGTTTTAATTAATACAAGAAACATGTAAAGTTTTAATTAATGAAAGAAACGTATAAAGTTCTAATTAATGAAAGAAACATGTAAAGTTTTAAGTAATGAAAGAAATATGTAAAGTTTTAATGTAATATTAATTAAAATAATAAATGCTCTTTACTGTAATAGAAATGTAAATCAAAACGTACATTTGATAATGTAAGTTTTAATTAGTATAATTTTGATTAAAATAATAAATGCTCTTTATTGTAATAAAAAGGTAAATTAAACGTACATTTGATAATGTAAGTTTTAATTCATGTAATATTGATTAAAATGATAAATGCTCTTTATTGTAATAAATGTAAGTTAAAACGTACATTTGACATGTAAGTTTTGATTAATGTAATGGTGTATTTTAAATTGATTAAAATGATAAATGTTCCTTATTATAATAATAAAATGTAAGTTGATAACGTACATTTGATAGGTAAGTTTTAATTAATGTAAATGGCATATTTTAAATGATTAAAATAATAAAGTTTCTTTATTGTAATAATAAATGTAAGTTAATAGTGTACTTTTAACTTAACATAAGAATTTCAACTTTAAATTGGATATTACAGTAACATAGTTTATTTAACTATAAGGCTATGATAAAATGACCATGTAAAAATTTGTAAGTATATAAATACTTTGATTATATAGAATGTTAAAGTGGAAAGTATTACATTCCAAAAATGCTATGATTCCTTAAGGTTACATTTCCAAAGTATTGTGATTTTAAGCAGTATGAATTCCAAATGATAACATTTCCAAATTATTAGGATTTCAAAGTATTGTGGTTTCAAGGTGTTTGGTTTCAGAGTTGTTATAACTTGAATGTAATATGATTTTGGAAATGAATTTATTGGAAATTGTATTTAATTAAGAATTGTCTTCATATCTATTAATTTGAAACTTGTTGAAATTAAAGATTTAAGAATATGACTTTATAAAGTGGCTTGGTTTAAGATAATTTAAAGGAATATTTCAAGTTAAATAAATTGAAGGAAATATTCGGTGATCTGGAAATGTTGGTTTTATTTAAATAATATATTGGTTTGGTTTTGAGATGAAATAATATAGTATTTAGTTTTGAAATGGATATTATTTTGGAAAGTAATGGTATTTGGTTCTAAATGGTTTTGGAACATAAATGTTTGAAATAAATATCCATGGTAATAATAATGTTTGGTTGTTAAAGAGACCGGGATCGGAAGTTGTCATGCTCTCTGCCGACTCCGAAAACCACTTTAACAACCGTGTATGCGGTGGAGATTCCAGAATGAAGTAGGATGGTGGCGACGTTCTATTGAGGTATATACATGGACCCGACTCTCGTGAGTTGGCATAAGGTGGCTAAAACAGGAGCGTTTCCGGGCCAAAGAGGTCGCTCCTCTGATCGAACACACTCCTTCGATATTATATTCTGACTTCGAGATTGAATTCGGTGGCCACTTTTGATTTTTGATTTGGGGGTATGGCTCCCGGTGGGCAGTAGTAGCTGCTACGCGTTACCACCAGTCCGAATAGTAATTGCTATATCTACCCTAGCATTGCCTCGTTGTGCGGTGTCACCTACCCTAGCGAGCCTTGTACGAGTTTGATTGGTGTCGTACCTATGGAGCATCTTCTTGTAGCCTCCCGATCAGGAGATACGCAGGTGTTATATAGACTATTGGCACTATTACGTGTAAAGGGGAATATTGGGTCACTCCTCAACGCTATTTAAAAATAAGTTTATTTTATTATAGACATTATTATAATAGCGAATATTACTACATGGTAAATAGTCTAAGCGATCCTTAGAGGATGGGCGGTCCCAAGCATCCTTTAAATTACTTATACCTTATATTTCAGTTCACTTGAGTTGTTTTACATTGTATAAGTATGTATGTCCTGACTCGAGTGTTTTAAGTTTTGCTTTACGCTCGGTTCTGACCAAGTGATACATCATTAGACACTCACCTTCGGAGTTGGAGCTTTGCTTGAAAATCCAACTATCTATTTCTCTTTCATTTATTCAGTTGATTCCAGTTATCCAGTTGATTCCAGTGATATATTCTGATTTCTACTTGATTATCATATCGGGACTTATGTTGTATTTGTTTAACTCTGATGTATATTTATATAGTAGCTTCATGAACTACTATCTCTTTACTTCCACTGCATTATATTACTTTGTGTCTGTGATACTGTGATTTATTTATTTGTTGAATATTCTGAGATTTGCCAAATTTATTTTACAATTCGGTATTTTGAGCAATTCAAGTCCGACACGTGCAGATGCGAATGGTTGAAAATATCGGTCCGTTACATTTCATATCAGAGTCAGGTTCTAGGAAAAACTTAGCATATATGGTAAATTTATTTACAGAATCACTTTCATTCGAATGTGAATCTCTTCCTTTTTGACTCTGTCTCCTTTGAATTTTGAAATGTTCCCTCCGTTCCGAAATCCATTCTTGTCCCTCACTATTCGTATTCTTCGGAATTTTGGAGCATCTCATAGCTCTATTGAATGACTTGTAAAGTGGTGGAACTCCTTTACAATTGGCATCGATTCACTGAAGATTTCTATATATCCTCGGTTAGATGCTAGTTTCTCTTGTTGTCTCGAATTCTACCTTTTGAGATCAAAAGTAGATTTGCTTCGGAATTCTGCATCGACCTAATTCTTGAAGTCGCGGTTAACCCGGTTAAAGTTGCCCATGATTTATATAAGCCTATCCATCTCCTTATTCGGTTAGTTAATCATCTTATCTTTTGTTCCAACTTAGCCTCAAATCAAAATTTTCTTTGTTTTGAGTTAATCAAATTTGAACCCCTATTCTTGCGTTGTAAAGCTGTATTTAAAATGTTTTATATATTGTGTTATTTGAGTTGTTGATGTTGATTTGGGTTTTTGATCGATTCGTCTGATCAACGCTATCGATAGGATCTCCAAAACACTTGAACAGAGCAAACCGACACTATATGGTTTTCAAATTTAGTGATGAAATTAATTTTTCATAATTGTATGTATATAAGTATAATTTTCTGAATTTTGATAGTTAATTTAATTGGATGTTGAGAAATAATATTTGACTCTGTATATATATATAGCTTATAACCATTAGCTTTTGTTTCATATATAAATAATTGAACTATAAAATATGGCTATAAATTAATTTAGAAATTTTAAATGAATTTAAAACAAGAAACTAAGAATTTAATTTTCGATGGTTTCAAACTTTGTGTTTAAAGTTTTAAAGGATGTTTTATTTAAAGTATTTCAAGTAGAAATTGTTTCAAAGAATTTTTATTTGTAAAACAGTGCTCTTTTCTTTGTCGCTGGAAAATAATTTCGGTGATGACTGCAGCATCATGACATTCATTTTCGAGTTTCGAAGTGAAGAGACCATTCTGTAGTTTTGCTACAGTCTTGCTTTAGAGAATTTAAATTGAGTTAGATTTCTAAAACATGACTTGATTTATAACTTACATTGATATATGATTTAAATTTGATTTGATATATATTGTGTATATTTATTTATCTTTAAAATAGTTTGAAGTTGATTGGAAATTTAATTCCTAAAGTTTTATCTTAAAGGATGATTTCAATTGTAAAATGAAACTAAAATTTTGAATAAATATTTAAGCTTGGATAATTGAATTAAGAAAATTTTATTTGTATAATATTCTTTTGCATTCCATCATAACTTACCTTAATTATTAGAACTTAAATATGTAATTGGATAATGTACGGCATAAAAAAGATTTTATAAATAAAATTTGAGTGGTTATAACAAATGTTATACACTTAAATTTTACTTATAAAAGATTAATAGAGGTAAATAGAATGAAAAGTTAATTGAATAAAATATAATATAAATGATGTTAAAGGAATTCATAAATAAATTGGAATAGTTATAGTAGGAGTAAATATGCTTGATATATGTGATTAGATGTATTAAGTGGAATAAATTTAATAATAATTTGGAATAATGAAGGACTTAAATTTATTGAATAAATTTTGAGCATAATAAATGATTTTCCAAATTCATGATTTTAGAAATTGTTAATTTAAGATGATTGGATGATAAGGTAATGAAAAAATAAATAGTTAAGACTTATTTAACTTAGGTGAAATCAGGTATTGATTTAAGATTTTCATAATTTTACATTTATTATCTTATCTTGCTTTCCAATCCCTTTTTTTTAGGATGTTTCTATTCTCGTACCTCCTTCCTTTTTGAGGACGAAAAGTCTTGAGTGGGGGAGAGTGTAGCAACCCATAATTTTGTAAATATTTTTAATTAAATTTTTATTTGAAAAACTTTAATTATTAAATTATTTAAAATTAAATTTCTGGAATTATTCCAATGTAAGTTTGGAATTTGTTTGTAATTTATTTTTCAAATACAATAAAATAAACATTTTCTGAAAATTTTGTACTTTGGTCAGCTGAAAGTCAAAGTTTGACCACAGTTGAAAATTTTAAATTTGAATTTTTAAATCCTAATCTTTTTCTTTGAAAATGTATTTTATTTTAATATTAATTTTTCTTTTTGTTTCGTTGAATTTTTTATGTATACTTTTTGAATTAGATAAATTACAGTGCTTTACCTGCAATAACTTTCGATATTTTATTTTCTATTTTTCCTATGTTCATTTCCCTAATTTGTTTTCTATTTTCTATTTTTCATCTTTCAAATTTTATTTTGTTTAAATTTTATTTTATTCTTGATTTTTAATTGGTTTATATTTGATAAATGGTTTAGGAAATTCAAAGGTCATAAGTTGCTCTTTCTTTAATTCAAAATGAGACTTTTCCTTTTCTTACCATCCGAAACTTCCACTTAAACGTTCATTTTTTTTGGTCGTGCATTTCACTTGTTATAAAATCAAATCATTCTCTTCTCTCATTTCATTTCTAGAAAGAAATCTATGCAAATAAATGGCTTGGAGAAATTTGAGAGACATAGGTTACATGCTTTAATTTCTTGCTTTTAATTGCCTACCCTCTTTATTTCTTACCCTATCCATCAACCTATTCTAGCAGTGCATTCCCCTATCAAATCAAGAACAAAATATTCTCATTATCTCATTTCCTCATTTTCATTTGCAATTAAGAATAAATATATACGTTTCTTTCTCCTTAACTTATGCCTTTCCATTTCCTAGCATTTACTTCTTTGCTTGCCTTCTAAACCGCTCTATTTATTAGCCGTGAGAAACTTTATCAATTCATGTACAAAGATTTATTTTCCAGTTCTCATATTCATTTGCATTTAAGAATAAAATATATGCAAGTTTATTTCTCTTTAGTTTATGCCTTTTTGCTTCCTATCATTTACTCCTTAGCCGTTTCGTTTTTTTCTTCTATCTTTAGCCGTGTATTTCTTTTGGTAAATCATGCACAAAAAATTTTCAATACTCCTCATTATCATTTGCATGAAGAAAAATATATGTTCAAGCTCTAAAGTCATGGCTTCTCTTCTTTTTCCATTTCTTTTCTCTTTTCTTTTCCTCTTTCTTTGTTTTGCTTCAAAGCTAGGCTCGGCCTCTTGCCTCTAGCCACCACCATGACCACCTCCATCAACCATCACCACTTGTGGGTTAGAGCAAAGGTTATGTCACTATATTTCATATTTTTCCATTGTTTAAATTCTAATCTTTATGTTGAAAATTATATTCTTATATATGTGTATTTGTTTGCATACAAGAGTTGGATCTAACTCTTCGTCCACTGAAAAATATAGTCGGGCTTTGTCGTGCCTTTTCGTGCTTTGCGGAGTTTAGATTTGGGTTTGATTTTTAATTCTAACTTTAAAAAGGTGAGTTTATCGCTCTAGACATATGTACTTATATTATTATGGAATAATGACAAGTGGATTGTATAAATTTGTACGCTATGCCCATATATGCATGTGACATGTTATATGATGTTAAATGTTGTTCATATATTTGTTACATCATCTAATATGTTATTATATGATATACTGTTCATTTTATTTACTGTATCTCACGCTGCAAGTTCCCTATCACTATGGGTTGAAATGATACATACCCGAGCAGACATTAAAATAAGGAAAAAATCATTATGAGCTAAAAGGATAGGCTCGAATGATTTTTACTGTATTTATTTTACTTGGGATTGCGGGTTTGAAATGATAGAACCCGGATCTTTCTTCTAAATTATGGATTGAAATGATACATATCTGTATCACTTGACCTAGGTTAGAAAATGTTATACAGGCCCATGGTTAATATTTTTAAAGTAATATTTTTCTAGCAAAAGGAAATTTTTTAAGTATTTTGAATTCTTAGAATATGTGGAATTTTGACTCAAATTTGATTTAATGATTTGAAATGTAAAAGGATAGTGGTTTTCTATAATTTTAAATTTTATAAGTTGATAATTGGTTTAACTTGTAATTTAAAGATCTTTAATTGGTTTTAAATGGTAATTCAAAGACCTTTATTATGATAAATAATTTAGTAATTGAGTTTGACCTAATATGGAAATTGTAAATCTAACCTAGAAATTGTTATGAATTTTACTTTATGAAATGGACATGTTTGTATAATAAATGTATTTTGAACTTGTAAAAGGGAATACAGTTTTAATTGGACATTTTGCAATAAAATTTATTTAACTAGAAAATCATAGTTAATTGATGTCTTAATGAATAGATCTATGAAGAAAATTTGATTGCTATATTAACTATGATAAAATATTCTTTTGTGAAATGTTATGTTTTGTAAGATAAATAGCTATAACTTTAAAATGGAAAAATGTAAGTTAAAACATACATGTGAGATGTAAGTTTAATTAATATTTTAATTGATTAATATAATAAATGTTCTTTACTGTAATAACAAAAACGAAAGAAACATGTAAAGTTTTAATTAATACAAGAAACATGTAAAGTTTTAATTAATGAAAGAAACGTGTAAAGTTCTAATTAATGAAAGAAACATGTAAAGTATTAATTAATGTAAGAAACATGTAAAGTTTTAATTAATGTAATATTGATTAAAATAATAAATGCTCTTTACTGTAATATAAATGTACATTAAAACATATATTTGATATTGTAAGTTTTAATTAGTGTAATATTGATTAAAATAATAAATGCTTTTTGTTGTAACAAAAATGTAAATTAAACGTACATTTGATAATGTAAGTTTTAATTTGTGTAATATTGATTAAAATGATAAATGCTCTTTATTGTAATAAATGTAAGTTAAAACATACATTTGACATGTAAGTTTTAATTAATGTAATGATGTATTTTAAACTGATTAAAATGATAAATGTTCCTTACTGTAATAATAAAATGTAAGTTGATAATGTACATTTGATAGGTAGGTTTTAATTAACGTAAATGGCATATTTTAAATGATTAAAATAATAAAGTTTCTTTATTGTAATAATAAATGTAAGTCAATAATGTACTTTTAACTTAACATAAGAATTTCAGCTTTAAATTGGATATTACAGTAACAAAGTTTATTTAATTATAAGGCTATGATAAAATGACCATGTTAAAATTTGTAGGTATATAAATACTTTGATTATATAAAATGTTAAAGTGGAAATATTACATTCCAAAAATGCTATGATTCCTTAAGGTTACATTTCCAAAATATTGTGATTTTAAGCAGTATGAATTCCAAATGATAACATTTCTAAATTGTTAGGATTTCAAAGTATTATGGTTTCAAGGTGTTTGGTTTCAGAGTTGTTATAACTTGAAAGTATTATGATTTTGGAAATGAATTTATTGAAAATTGTATTTAATTAAGAATCGTCTTTATATCTATTAATTTGAAACTTGTTGAAATTATAGATTTAAGAATATGACTTTATAAAGTGGCTTGGTTTAAGATAATTTAAAGGAATATTTCAAGTTAAATAGACTGTTCCGTGATTAGGAAATGTGGGTTTTATTTAAATGATATATTGGTTTGGTTTTGAAATGAAGTAATATAGTATTTAGTTTTGAAATGGATATAATTTTAGGAAGTAATGGTATTTGGTTTTAAATGGTTTTGGAACAGAAATATTTGAAATAAATACCTATGGGAAATAATAACGTTTGATTTTTAAAGAGACCGGATCGGAAGTTGTCATACTCTCTGCCAACTCCGAAAACCACTTTAACAACCGTGTGCGCAGTGGAGATTCCAGAATGGAGTAGGATGGTAGCGACGTTCTATTGAGGTATATACGTGGACCCGACTCCTGTGAGTCGGCATAAGGTGGCTAAAACAGGAGCGATTCCGGGCCAATGAGGTCGCTCCTCTGGTCGGACACGCTTCTTCGATATTATATTCTGACTTTAAGATTGAATTCGATGGCCACTTTTGATTTTTGATTTGGGAGTGTGGCTCGAGGTTGGTGGTAGTAGTTGCTACACCTTACCACCCGTCCGGATAGTAATTGGTATATCTACCCTGGCATTGCCTCGTTGTGCCGTGTCACCTACCCTAGCGAGCCTTGTACGAGTTTGATTTGTGTTGTACCTATGGAGCATCTTCTTGTAGCCTTCCGATTAGGAGGTACGCAGGTGTTGTATAGACTATTGGCACTATTACATGTTAAGGAAAATATTGGATCACTCCTTAACGCTATTTAAAAGTAAGTTTATTTTACTACAGACATTATTATGATAGCGAAATATTACTACATAGTAAATAGTTTAACGGATCCTTAGAGGATGGGCAGTCCCAAGCATCCTTTAAGTTACTTGTACCTTGTATTACAGTTCACTTGAGTTGGTTTACATTGTATAAGTATGTATGTCCTGACTTGAGTTTTTTGTGTTTTGCTTTGCGCTCGGGTCAGACTGAGTGATACAACATTAGAGGCTCACCTTCGGAATTGGAGCTTTGCTTAAAGATCCAGCTATCTATTTCCCTTTCATTTATTCAGTTGATTCCAGTTATCCAATTGATTCCAGTGATGTATTCTAATTCGTACTTGATTATCATATTGGGACTTCTATTGTATTTGTTTAACTCTGATGTATATTTATATAGTAGCTTCATGAACTACTATCTCTTTACTTCCGCAGCATTATATTACTCCTTGTCTGTGATACTGTGATTTATGTATTTGCTGTATATTATGAGATTTTCCAAATTTATTTTACAATTCGGTATTTTGAGCAATTCAAGTCTGACATATGTGGATGCGAATGGTTGAAAATATCGGGTTGTTACACTTTCCATGTAGGGGGTCCATGCGAGGCCCTCGGTACATCTTATCTAGAAGTGTATTATGATAGACGGTACCTCGGTAGCCTTATCATTGATGGAAACCATTATCCAATAAGCACCATACGGACTTAGTTGTTCCTAACTATGCTTGAACATAAGATGCAAGCATTCCAGTTATATCCATTATTTATTTTAACCCTAGACCTTATTATAATATCATTGAATTTTTCTACAAAATGTTTTGGTTATCGTAAGGTAAAATCTCATCCGTGTTTATGTGTAGCATGGTCTTACAAGATACCTTTATATTAAAAGGTTTTATAACACTAAAATCCATTTGAGGTGTGTTTCTCACGCCGATTTACCAGAATGGACCTGGTGTAATTCTCTTATAATGCTCGAGTCAGACCGAGCATTTAGTTATGGATGTTTTGGTACTTCAACAGATGAGCTGGAGGCCTCCAAGATGTACTTACATATATTTTATTTTCCGCTACATTGGTTGTTTATATTTTTCAGCATTTGCAAGGACGTGTTGTTATAACTGTCCAGGATAATGACAGATTAGTGTACTTTGATTTGATATATATATATATTATAGTTCTTTTCGTAAAGATATGTTGTATACAATATATTGCTCGTCATGATGTGAGATTTTGTTCTATCTTTCTTTTCTTTTCTGCCAACAATCTATCTTTTCGGCACTTAGATGCTCGTCACGTGAATACATGGATGTATTAGTATTTACTTTTGAGGGTTGAAAAGGTGGATTGTTACATGTGGTATCGTAGCTTAGGATGAGCAAACATTTAGGCTTTGATGGGGTAGACTCATTTGAATCAAGGTAAGTTTGACCTTAGAATGATTTTGAGGATATTATATATGAGCGCATATTTATTAGTGTGATAAAAATGTTATATTTTATGTCGATTTATTTATTGTGTGGTTCATGAATTCAGGTCGGCACTGAAGGAACAACTGTATTGATAGGGTCTGAACACTTGAACAAGGCAAACCGACACAATATTGTTTTGAATTGGATAAATGAAATAATTTTACCTAGATTATATTTTATATATATAATAATAGCTTTTAGAAAATAGATATGGAAATTTATGAAGTATTCATTTGTTAGAAAATGATAATATTCGGTTATTATCATTTATTGTTAGATTAGTCATGCTCGTCCAGCTTAGGAGAATTGACTATTGTTTGTGCTCAGATAGCTTATGAGCATTTTTGTTCTGGTTAAATTAAATATGAACACCTTATGAGTTCACTTTCACAGTTTGACTATGAGGTGTTCGGTGATAATGTTAGGCTAAAATTAAATTTTGATTTTAATAAATGTTATTTATTTTAACCTAAATAAAGATATACATTTGTGAAATGATCCTATATAAGAAGTGAAATTATATATGTATAATTTGTAAATATAGTTTATAAATAAAAAGGGTTAAAGATGAGAATTTGAGAACTAAAGTCCAGGTGATTTTGGAAATTGTTTTTCAAAGTTTTGGAGTAAATAGCAATAGTATTCTTCCGGAAGGGTTTGTTGATAGAAATATTTTAAAATGGATTTTAAAAAGATAGAAAGCACTAAACTCACTTCTGTAGTTGGAAAATAATACTGGTGATGACTACAACATCATTGGCATTCATTTTCTAATTTCTAAATGATAGATTGCTACCATAGTAGTTTGCTTCGTAGTGTTTCGGTAAACCAAATTTTATTTTAAATCCCAAAGTTATGATTTGATATACAAAGGAGATGCATATATTATTACTTCAAAATGTTTTGAAATAAGACCCGGTTGTTTAATTTTGATGCTTTCAGATTAGTGATATTATATACTCATGTATCATATCTATTAGGGTAGTATGGTTTATGCATCTCATTTTGAGATGTTTTCAAATGATTTTCAATTGTTAAAATATAATGGAATTTGCAGCGATTGTGGACAGTCGAAAACTTCCAAGTTAATGAAGAAACTGAAGCTAAATGTTATGTGAAAACATAAGAAAATAAGTTTTTATAACTTATAAATTTGAGGAGATCATAAGTTAAGCAAGTTTTGTGAACATTCTGGTTAAGTAAAAAAATAAATTTAAAATTTGTATATATATATATATACTTTTATGATGTAGAAGTGTGTTATACTAATATGAACATGTGTTTTATAAGATGTTTTTAAACTTAAGAAATAATTTAATGAAATGATTCATAAGTGATATTAAAGGAATTATACTAAGTGACAATGAATATGAATAAAAAGAATCCATTATAGTTAAGAAGCCAATTGGAATAAAATACGTAAGTGTATGTAAATCATTTTATTCGCATAAATGTTCTGGATCCATTTTCGAGTATATGATTTCGAGGTGAATTACACCGGTCAGAGTTAGGATTTTCACTGGATTCTTGGCCGTGAACACTTGATATAGATTTTTGATTTGGTTTTGAAGTTTTTTATTGTAGTGTATAGCTATGCAAGGAGAACGAAGGTTTCTAATCAAGGAACTGAGTCAGAATCTGCACTAGTGTAGTCAAGTGAGCGATACTAGTTCAAAAAAGAAATTTGTGTGGTCGAGTGAGCGATCAAATTTGATATTGCGTACGGATGGTATATGAACATCGTACGGGCTTAATATAATGATATGCTTTTGTCATTTAAAATTCACTTTATCGTTGAATATCATCTAGAAGTAAGATGCAGGTTCATGGAAGCAAAGTCTGGCTTGCTGCTTTTGGTTTCATGAGTAAGTTTGATTGCTCGACTAATAGGTATGTGTTTATATTTTTGTTTTTTAATGGTTTTATGGCCCGGATATGGAAGGCCACTTTTGGGCTTTTGTTTTCTTTTGTTGGTTTGGATCCGTTATCGCAAGTTGTAGTTTTTCCGATCGAGCATTGCAAAGAAGGTGCTAGTGAAATTTTCTGTAACTGTAAGAGACGTAGAAATTTAATAAACCTTTTCAACTAATTTATTTAGGAAATTAAAAGGTTTAGAGACATTTTTCTTCCTTTGGAAAGTTCGGGGTCAAAATTCTTTTAAGCGGGGGAGAATGTAACAACCCGAAATTTTTTCATTTGATTTTGAATATTTAATTAATTTTAAATTTGAAATAATTGGTTTTTTTAAAGCTTGAAAATTTGAATTCAAATATAGAGATTATTTAAATATTTGAATTGAAAAGTTTATATTTAAATATGTTATTTGAATATCTGGATTTTGAATTGAATATTAATTAAATCGATTTGATGGTCTTATTTAGATCCATTTAAATTAATAAATAATAACATGAATTCATTTTGTAAATTTATTTGCAATAATAAATAATAAGAAAATTTATTTTTAATACAAAGACTTGATTTGTATTAATATATTTTTAGTTTGATTTATTTGATTTTTTATAATTTTTAATTTGTACATTATTTAAGTCAACGTTTGATGATTTTATGGAAAATGACGGTAATTTTGTAATTTTATAGAATTGGCTAACCAGTGTATATTATTATTGATTTGTGATCGTGTCGCTTTTTGGTTCACGATCGTACTTTTATTTCTATCATTCATGGTTCATTCACGAGCTAGATTTTTGTGCAGGGAAGTACCGTAAAAACTCTATTTTCAAAACATTTTAAAAATAAAATCAATTTTCAAAATATATACCTTTTGTGATGTGATATGTTTCTTGGAAAAAAATGGCCAACTTTATAAAGCTTGTTTATTTTATGGGTAAAATATTGTGTCTAATTTAGATTTTAAGGACATCACTTATACCCTTATTCATTTTTCATTACTCTAAATTTTTCCCTCCCTTTCTCTTTTTATTTTCATTCCCTTTTAATGAAAGAAAATGGCCACCATACATAAAAATTGAACTCATGTACCAAAGTCCACTAAAAATCATAAAATTAGGCCCATTGAGTTCAAATGGCCAAGATCTCCACGTCCATATGCTTTTTAGGGCGAGCGACATCGATTTGGGATGACCGACTTTTGGGATATGAGCCTAAAGTATTAGATTTCGGTGGATATATGGAGAGTTAGGGTACGATGTTGATTTCTTTAGTTTGTCAAGGGAAGAGCCTCCCTGTCGATGTTTTGGCATGGAGTGGCTCTTTAGGGTTAAAAGCAAAAAAATTCCTATAGTCGAGTTAAGGCACAGTCCCGTTTTCATAGGGCAGATTGAGCTTGATTTAGAGGGGCCAGGGCGGTGGAGCTCGCGAATGGGAAGATGTCTGTTAGTCCGTGAGATGATGATTTTGATGACAACAACCTTAGAATAGGATTATAAAATATAAATACTAACATTATAGTTTAGAATTATATGTATATGCAGGATTTAACCATGCGGTACCAAGAATGAAGACTGTACAATATAGAGATTCAAGATATCAAGAATAAAGACTCATGAGTATCAAGAAAATCAAGATTATCAAGAGTTCAAGATTTCAAGTAATTTATTTTTTAGTTAGGAATTTTGTTAAAACTTCTAGAAAAGCACTGACATCTTAAAATCCAATTTATTCGTGGAATGGAATCCACTTCGAGCCTGTTAAAGGATGGAACCCTAAGTAGGATGGAACCTGCGAAAAATCTAGTGGAACATTGTTTTGTATCCGCTAACTTTTTATTCAAAATGATTTTACAAAATTATATCTTGTTTTCAAAATGATTTCAAAATCTTCCTTTTAAAAGAATCAAAAACATCTATCTTGATTTTAAATACTTTTAGCCTCAAAATAATCTTTAATTTCAAAATCAAGTTATTCTTAGTTTTAAATTATATTTAATAATAATATATTTAACTTTTAATATTTATATTTAGATTTAAATATAAAATTATTGTAAAATTATATATATACCAATATATTATTCTCTATATTTACTTATGTATTTTAACTATAGTCAAGTATATTTATTAAGTTTAAAATAGTTTTTAATATAAGATAAAAGTTATTTTCAAAAGAAAAACAAACCACCAAAAATTCCTTTCGGATGTCCACATGCTCAATATACCCATGTCGACATAGTGTCAGTTAATTTCAAAATTTAAATTTCAAAAGAAGTGTCTATTCGTCATATCTCTTCACGAATGGACATGGTTGTTGTTCTTCTATAAATAAGGGTTGGTTTCAACGAATTTTCAATCATATTTTCTGGTTTTCATTTCTCTTCTTCTTCCACATATTCTTTATACATATTCCTACCATTACCCTGCCGAAAACAACATTGAATCTAACTAGATTATCTCTGGTTTGATTCTTTATCACTTTCTGAACAAGATCCTCAGTGCTATTCAGAGTTATAGGCTTTTTGTAATCAATTAAACGAGAAAAGTTGTGATTGTGGCCTTGGAAATCAATCAAGCGAGAAAAGGTGTGATTGTAGCTTTGGAAATCAATTGGGTGAACTTGTTGCCCATAAAATCAAGTATCTCTACCCAGAGGATTGTGAATCTAGAGAGTGTACCTCGTAGCCTTGAAATCGAGGGTGTAATTGTACAATTGCTTTTGAAAGGAAATCTGTACTTGTGTGTGGGACTGGATGTAGGGTAACTCCGAACCAGTATAAAATCCAGTGTGTTCTTTCCTTTACTGCTTTTACTTTATTTTTGCATCTGTGTTTGATTCTGTGATCGTATCTGTGTCTGAATATTGCATACATTTGTGTTCAAATTAATAAAAACTCAAAAAGATTTAATAATTCCTTAAAACACTATTCACCCCCCTCTAGTGTTTATCCTAGCCTTAAGATCCGTAATCCGCATTTCTCACATTTGGTATCAGAGCAAGGTTTTCAAAATTTCGTAATCTAATTTTTGAAAAAGTTTTTTTTAATGGCTATGATTGTTAATACTAGTTTAGAAATATTCAAATCATCATTGTCTCATGAGTCTGCATATAATCAATGTTCAAATTCAAGTTGTCCACCAAAATTGTTTGATGTGCAGGAAACATGCTTTATGGGAATTGAGGAATCAATCCACAACGGACAAATTATGCAGATCAAAAAGAACAAATGGATACTCGATAGTGGATGTTCTAGACACTTGATTGGCAATCCAGATATATTGAATGATATAATATATAAAGACGGAGGACTGGTTAACTTTGGAGACAATTCAAAAGGATATGTGATTGGCATCGGCAAAGTCGGTAACTCTAAAACTCCTATTATTACTAATGTTTTGCTAGTTAAGAATCTGAAACATTATCTCCTAAGTATAAGTCAACTCTACGATAAAGGATATAAAATTAAATTTGAAAAAGATAAGGGTCACATAGAAGATAATAATTCAACCATAATATTTGAGGGAATTAGGAAAAAGAATATTTATATTCTTAGTATGAAAGTTTCAAATGATAACTTGTGTCTTTTGGCAAATACAAGTAACCCTTAGATTTGGCATAAGAGATTTGGGCATTTGAATTTCAAACTCTTATCTAGACCGTCAAAACATGATCTAGTAAGAGGTCTCCCTAAAATGAATTTTAAAGTAGATAGTCTATGTGATGCATGTCAATTAGGAAAACATAGAAAAAGTTCTTTTAAATTAAAAGATATGATTTCAACTTCATAACCTCTTGAATAACTTCATCTTGATTTATTTGGTCCATCTCAAATTCTGTCAATAAATCATAGTAAATATGTTTTGTAATTGTAAATGATTATTCTAGATTTACGTGGACAATATTTTTGAAACATAAAAGTGATACTTTTGAATGTTTTAAGAACTTTACAAAAAGGATACAAAATCAACTTTCTCTAAAAATTATAACCATTCGTAGTGATCACGGAGGTGAATTTGAAAATGAAAAGTTTGAGGAATTCTGCAATAAAAAGGGAATAACTCTCAATTTTTCATTTCCAAGAACTCCACAACAAAACGGAGTAGTAGAATGTAAAAATAGGACGATTCAAGAGTGTGCGAGAACTATGCTTTCAGATAGTAAATTACCAAAGTATTATTGGGCAGAAGCAGTCGCTACCGCCTGTTATATTTTAAATATAATTTTAATTAGACCTTTAACTAATAAGACATCTTATGAACTTCTTCATAGAAAGAAACCTAAAGTATCTTGTGCTAGAATTTTTGGAGGTAAATGCTTTGTTTTAAATACTAAAGATTACTTAGATAAGTTTGATCCTAAATCCGACAAAGGTATCTTTATCGGATATTCTAATAAAAGTAAAGAGTTTAGAGTATTTAATTTAAGAACTAACACCATTGAAGAAACAATGCATGTTTCGTTCGATGAAAATCTTAAAAAATTTGAAGATACAAATGATGAAGAGGATTTAATCACTCAAAATCAAGAGTCAACTGAAACTTATAATGAAATTAATCATCCTAATAAAAGGACTAAACTTTTAAAAGATCGCCTTATTGAAAATATACTAGGAGATATGCAATCTGTTGTTAAAACTAGAAATCAACTAAGTCAAATGAGTAATGTAGCTTTTATATCAACTATTGAACCCAAGAATCCAAAAGAAGCATCAACTGACGATTCATGGATTTCGGCTATGCAAGAAGAATTAAATCAATTCACTAGAAATAATGTTTGGGAACTTGTTCCTAGACCTGAGAATAAAACTATAATTGGAACTAAATAGGTTTATAAAAATAAAATGAATGAACAAGGAGTGGTAGTTAGAAATAAAGCTCGATTAGTCGCTCAAGGTTATTGTCAAGAAGAAGGAATAGATTTTGATGAAACCTTTGCTCCCGTAGCAAGAATAGAAGCCATTAGGATTCTACTTGCTTTCACAAATCATAATAATTTCAAATTATTTCAAATGGATGTTAAAAGTGATTTTTAAATGGTTTTGTAAAAGAAGAAGTATATGTTGAACAACCACCATTTTTTGAAAATGAAAAATTACCGAATCATGTTTACAAACTTAAGAAAGCTTTATATGGTCTAAAACAAGCTTCTAAAGCCTGGTATGATAGACTAAGATCTTACTTATTACAATCAAACTTTGAAATTGGTAAACTAGATAATACTCTTTTTATTAAAATAAATAATAATGATATTCAACTAGTACAAGTCTATGATGATGATATTATTTTTGGATCAACTAATTTTGAAATGAATAAAGAATTTTCTGAAATAATGAAAAAAGAGTTTGAGATGAGTCATATGGGTGAATTAAACTTCTTTTTAGGATTACAAATAAAACAATTAGATAATGGTATCTTTATTAGTCAAGAAAAATATGCTAAAGACCTAATTACTAAATTCGGTTTGACTACTGCGAGTGGAAAATCCACTCCCATGGCAACCAATGAGTACCTTAGTAAAAAAGATCTCTCGAAAGATGTAGATCAAAAATTATATAGAGGAATGATTGGATCACTACTCTATATTACTGTTAGTAGACCTGATATCATGCATAGTATTTGTCTCTGTGCAAGATATCAAACCCAACCTAAAGAGACCTGTGACGCCCCACCTCTATACCCACGCTAGCCAAGGACACTACGGTGTAATGCCGTCAACTAGCACGGAGAATAAGGCTGTTGAGGAGCGACCATCCGTGTAATGGCTTTGTGCGAGCATCGATATGCCAGATAAAATATAACTTGCATTTCTTTTCAAGAGGAAATCTGACGTGCCGACACAAACTCAAAGCTACTAAACAGTGGCTATAATATCTTCGAAAACAAATATAGAAATAAACATAACACAAATCAGTCACAGATAATTCATATCACAAAGGCGGAAAAAGATATGAATATTACACATGAAAGTGTATATCAGATTAGTGGTCAAACAAGATCCACTATATCACAAAAGAATAGTTAAAAGAGCTACACAAAAGAATAAGTATACATCATGGAGTCTATATCTCAAATGTATACAACAAAATAAACTACTAATATAAGTAGTTAGCCAAAAGTCAGAATAATAATCCCAGATGAGGAGTCAAGCAGAAACACTTGTAACATCCCGGTCTGACCTGAGTATTATTTAATAAGAAAATAATAAACGGATCAGTCTAACTATAAATATCAGATGAAATGATATAGAATAAGAGATATGACAAAAACGTATAATAACCAAAATGCCATACTGTGATAAGCATGTAATTGAAAATCAACAAGAGATTAATCAATATCACAAGAATCTTCTCAAAGATAAAAAGGATTATCATACTCTTTATTTCATTTACCAAACCATAAACATTGACAATTATATCAATGCCAATCACAAAAGTTAATGACACACAAATTCACTAATGCACAAATATTGATAGAACTTATCAATGAA
Source organism: Allium cepa (assembly GCA_030765085.1). Taxonomy (NCBI): domain Eukaryota; kingdom Viridiplantae; phylum Streptophyta; class Magnoliopsida; order Asparagales; family Amaryllidaceae; genus Allium; species Allium cepa. The sequence goes on from CM060935.1 coordinate 939,394,839, forward strand.
ACCACAAAAATTGGTGAAACACAAATTCTAGAAATCGTCAATAGAAATCCAGAAATCACAAAAAGGGGGGAAAGAGGCCTATCACTAGAACGGGAGCATGAAAACTCACCAACACGTGTATCACAAAATGGAAAGCTATTCCATGGTTGCTAACCATTAATTTTGAGCCGAGGCTCCACTAAAACGGCCCGAAGACCATGAGTCGCTACCCCACCAAGCCGAAGCTCCACTAAAAGCGGGGTTTAGTCTCCCTCGCAGATAAAGAGACATCGCACATTGCTAGTCTAAATCACAAAAATGATCATCATCAATCATCAAAGCTAGTAATTATATGAGCTTAGCTTCATGTCCCATAACCACTAGCTTAACTTAAATATTTACGAACAAATTGTAGATTTCCACTCGAAAATTGTCACAAGAGATTCAATCGAACAAGTTCAAGAATTAACCGACGAAGTAAACGCAAGCATTTCATGCCACTTGTTTCACTAAGTCGTTTAATTAGATTTCTCATACGAGTGAGGTAAAGGTTTGTATATACTAGTAGGTTGGAAAACGGTTTTATAAACGAGTTTGATATTGAAAATAGAGTTTAAATAATCTTTGATGAAGAGTTTGAATATTTACTACTAGTATAGAAACCTTTGTATTTTAAAGTGACAAACCATAAAAATGATTGTAGAAACAATCAATCATAAAAATCCACATACGAAGACGTGAATCAAATCCAAAGAAACCGATATAGAATCCATTGAAATCGATATTCAAAAATCCCTAAAAAGGAGTCATCAAAGTCGTAATAAATGATAACAACAAATAGGATCATCATGAATCGATTCAAATTGGAAATTCAATCCCAAAAGGCAAAGTGGGCTGAAACAGCAAATTCAGTTGACTAAACAGAGAATTCAGTTGACTAAGCAGCAAATTCAGTTGACTAAACAGCAAATTCAGTTGACTAAACAGAGAATTCAGTTGACTAAACAGAAAATTCAGTTGACTAAACAGAGAATTCAGTTGACTAAACAGCAAATTCAGTTGACTGAACAGAGAATTCAGTTGACTGAATTCTGCCTGGAATCTTTCTGTTTTCAGGTTCAGTCGACTGAACAGAGAATTCAGTCGACTAAATCATACCTGGAAACTTTCGGGTTCCAGATTCAGTCGACTAAACAGAGATTTCAGTCGACTAAATCATGTCTGCGCTGTTTTTCAGCCTATCCAAATGAAGAGCAAACTCTTTCAAAATGCAACCGGACGAACATTGGCTCAAAGGGTTTATGCCAATCAGCAACCCGGCCCTATATGCTCCTCGATGCATCACCAAAACATGATCAAAACATCAAAGTTAGGATTTTACAGATTTGAACCCAAAACACTAAAAATTGGAATATTCACCAATTCAACCCAAACCAAAAGCAAATGCACATGAGTAAGTGTTAGGAATTCATACCCAACAACTAAAGATAATTATAGTCATAGATGTGAGATAAAAATCTCACCTTTAAACCCAAAACAAATGAAGAAGAAGCTATAGAGCAATGGCAAGAACAATCACTCTTCAATTCCAACCCAAAGAGCTTGAATCTAAGCTTAAAAAAGAAACATTTCCTAAATTAGGTTTAGGAATTTCTGAAATTGGTAAGAGAATGAGTTGGAGAAGAAGAAGATGAGGCTTACCAAAACTTCTTCTATAAATTTGGAGCTAGAACTTGATTTGCAAAAGAAAACTAGGGCTTTGAGTTTTAATTTCCCATTCCTCTCTCCATTGTTGTTAAAGCTTGAGTATTAGGAATTAGAAATGAAGTAATGAAGAGGAGAAGGGTGAAGCTTGGGTCTAATGGGCTGAAACAAAACCAAAGCCCTAAGTGAAAAAGTGGCAAAATTCCACTAACTCCAAACATATCAAAGTTTATACTTAAAAAGATCGCAAACGTCATTTTTAACTCAATGGGAGTGGTCTCGAGTCCTAATTTGACTGTTTGCAAAAGATAGCTTTTTCGGACAAAAATCCGACTAAGGATGAAATATTTAAATAAAATATTTAAATACTCAATCGTAAAATATGCGGGTTGTTACAGTCTCCCCTCCTTAAAGAAATTGCGTCCTCGCAATATTTAAGAAGAAAATATATAGTAACAACCATGAAAGCATATTCAACACAAAAGAAATTTGAAATAAAAAGTTCACCTCACGGAGCACGAGAAAGTAAGTCCGGATGTGTTCGCTCGATGAATTCTCTAGATTCCCAAGAGCAATCCTTAGGATTTGAGGACCATTGAACTTTCACAAGCGGAACATCTTTATTTCGAAGGCGTTTGACCTCCGAAGCAATAATACGAATAGGATATTGCTCATAAGTTAAATTAGGCGATACTTCAATTTCTTCCACAACACCGGGCTCAAGAATAGAATCGGAATCTCGAAGGCATTTTCGTAATTGAGAAACGTGAAACACGTCATGAATATCAGAAAATTGAGCCGGTAATGAGAGGCGATAAGCCACGGAACCAATGCTTTCGGTGATGGGAAATGGACCAATATATCGAGGTGCTAACTTTCCCGATCGACTGAAACGCACAACACCTTTCATAGGTGAAACACGAACAAACACCAAATCTCCCACAGAAAATTCTAACCTCCTTCTTCGGTTATCGGCATAGGATTTTTGCCTACTCTGAGCTTCTTTCATCCTATGGCAAATAAGGTCAATCTTTTCTGTGGAATCACGAATAAAGTCTGGACCTAAAACCAGCCTCTTACCGGCCTCAAGCCAACAAGAAGGAGAACTACATGGCCTTCCATAGAGTGCCTCAAAAGGTGTCATTCCAATACTAGATTGGAAGCTATTATTATAGGAAAACTCTATGAGAGCAATATGATCTTCCCAACTTCCAGCAAAATCAAGAACACATGCACGAAGAAGATCTTCAAGTGTTTGATTCACACGCTCGGTTTGCCCATCGGACTGAGGATGATAAGCGGTGCTAAAATTAAGCTTCGTTCCCAAAGCTTTTTGAAGACTCTTCCAAAATCCACTAGTAAACAATGGATCACGATCACTAATAATAGAAGTAGGAACTCCATGTAATTTAGCAATTTCTTTGATAAAGAGTTTGGCCAAAAGAGGGATGGTTCGATTAGACCGAACGGGAAAAAAATGGGCGGATTTAGTAAGTCTATCAACTATCACCCATAAGCTATCATGACCCGAACGAGAACAGAGAAGGCCGTCAATAAAATCCATGGAAATTTGATCCCACTTCCAAATTGGAATGTCTAAAGGTTGCAATAACCCACCCGGCCTTTGATGCTCGGCCTTAATAAGTTGGCAAGTCATTCAATGCTTAACGAAGTTAGCAATATCAAATTTCATTCCCTCTCAATAATAAAGTCGCTTCATATCCGCGTACATTTTACTACTGCCGGGATGAATGGTAAATTTAGAACGATGGGAATCTTCTAAAATGTCTTTGCGAAGATCACTAACATTTGGTACGATAAGTCTATCAAATTTTCGAATACCGCCACGAGAATCAATATCAAAGTCTTTCAAATTTTCAATATCAATTTTATCCCTAAAATTTTGGCCAAGAAGAGCCAATTCAGGATCTAGCTTTTGAGCTTCAAGAATGCGGTCTAAAAGAGAAGGATGAGCCTCAAGACTACATAAAACAAGAGATGAACATAAATCGGAAACGCGATCTCGAATCTCACAAGTAGATAAAATCTCGAGATCATTCCATTCGGATATCATCATAGAAACAACCGCTTGTTGCTTACGACTAAGTGCATCGGCAACACGATTACCCTTTCCGAGAGTATAAAGAATATCAAGATCATATGTTGCAAGAAATTCGAGCCAACGTTGTTGACGCAAATTAAGTTCCTTTCGAGAAAATAGATACTTCACAGATTTATGATTGGTGTAAAGAATAAATTTTTCTCCCAAAAGATAATGACGCCTAATACGAAGGGCGAAAACAATAGCCGCGAGCTCTAAATCATGAGTGGCATATCTAGTCTCGGCTGGCTTCAATTGCCTAGAAGCATAAGCAATAACACGTTCTCTTTGCATAAGAACGGCACCCAAACCAACGCGACTAGCATCGGTATAAACAATAAAATCGTGGTTCCCTTCAGGAATCACAAGAATAAGAGCATCGGAAAGGAGTTCTTTTAATTTCTGAAAAGAAGCTTCACGTTTGTCCGACCAAATGTATTTAACACCTTTCTTTGTTAAGCTAGTAAGAGGCACGACAATTTTAGAAAAGTCTTTAATAAAACGACGGTAATAACCCGCCAATCCAAGAAAACTACGAATTTTCGTTGCACTCTCGGGTCTCTTCCAATTTTGAATCGCTTCAATCTTTGAAGGATCTATTGATATTCCGGATTCGGAAATAATATGACCGAGAAACTTCACACGAGATTTCCAAAAATGGCATTTACAAAATTTTGCTTTTAATTGATTACTCCTAAGAGTTTCCAATACAATCCGAAGATGCTTTTCATGTTCCGCCTCGGTTTTTGAATACACAAGAATATCATCAATGAAGATGAGAACAAATCGATCGAGGAAATGTTTGAAAACTCGATTCATAAGTTCAACGAAATAAGCCGGAGCATTCGTTAAACCAAATGGCATAACAAGCCATTCATAAGATCCATAACGAGTACGGAACGATGTCAAAGGAATGCTATCCTCTGCAATACGAAGCTGACGAAAACCGGTAGCTAAGTCCAATTATGAAAAGACTCTAGCACTACTAAGTTGGTCAAATGAATCATCAATCCGAGGTAAAGGATATTTATTCTTGATAGTAAGATCATTAAGCTTGCGGTAGTCAACGCAAAGCCTAAGTTAACCATCGGATTTCTTCACAAAAATAGCCGAAGCTCCCCAAGGCGAGGAACTATAGCGAATATAAATTGCTTCGTCTCCAATTTGGATAATTGTTTGCACATCTCCTCATTTTCACTTTTGGACATACGATAAGGAGCATGAGTGATAGGTTGAGCTCCAGGGATGAGATTAATTTTGAACTCAATTGCTCGCTTAGGTGGTAATCCTAAAACGGGCTCAAATATGTCGGAAAATTCACGAACAACGTGAATAAGAGAAATGACATCTTCCTCATCATCATTATCATCATCATGAGGATTTAAGGAATATAAAGATGGTGCCAAGCTGGAATTCGAATCTTTAAGATCAATAGAAATCTGCTTAACAGATTGAGGATGTCGAAGATGAATAGTCCGCTCAGGACATAGGATTTGAGCTTCATAACGGTTAAGCCAATCCATTCCCAAAATTATTCCGAAGCCAAGGTAACGCATAACATGCAAATCGGCACGGAAATAGTAATCACACAAAATAATTTCGAAATCTTTACACAATAAACTGATTGTTGCGGATCCACCAACCGGACTCGCAATTCTCAAAGAAGTCATTAAAGCAACAACACTTAAAGAAAAAGTATCAACAAGTTCTTTCGATATAAAAGAATGGGACGCAGCCGTATCAAAAAGAACTCGAATGGGTTGATCCTGAAATAAAATAATGCCATCAAGGATAGAATAAGAAATACCTTGACCACTAGAAGTGTTATTAGGAGTTTGCACCACATTAAGCTTTCCCTCCTTCCTGCCTTGAAGTTTGGGACTCGAAGATATATAATGGTCCGGGCTTTTGCAATAGCGACAAGCATGGGGCTTTGAACACTTATTCGCATAATGGTCCTTAGAACCACAGTTGTAGCATTGCCCACCACTTGATGAAGAAGTCTTAGTTGCCGGAGAGGCTTGCTTCCCTTTCTTATTGTTGGGATAAGGACCTTTGAACTTATTAGGCCTTTTCTTGTTGGTGAAGTTCGGTTTAGCATTCCCAACCTCAACATCACTTACTCTATCAGCCTTTTCAAGTCGAAGAGCGATATTAATGAGTTGATCAAAAGAAACTTCTAATTTTAGAAGTAATGGCTTCTTGAGATTTTTGTTCAAGCCATAGACAAATCTTTGGTTCTTCTTTAATGGGGTGTTTATATATTCGACTCCGTATTTATAAAGTGACTCGAATGATGCGACATAGTCTGCCACGGAGGATTCACCTTGAACAAGGTCTATGAAACGACGAGCCAATGTCACCTTCTCAGCTTCTGGCACAAATTTTAACTCGAACCGTTCCCGAAATTTCTCCCAAGTAAGATCCGCTTCATTTATTTCAGAAATCAGAAGCTCGTACCAGCCTAATGCTCTTTCTTGGAGCATACTAGAGGCCACCTGAACACGGTGAAGATCAATAAGATTCATGCGTGAAAAGATTCGATCGCATGTTCTTAGCCAAGCCTGGACTTCAATAATGGTTTTAGAACCTTTAAATGGCTTCCCACCCAAGTTGGTATAATCGTTGCACAAGCGTGCAAATACAGACTTAGGGTGAGTAGGTTCCAGATTAGAACCGGCTGCTTGAGCATTCTTTACTAGATCAAGAAGCTGCTGGGCAGACATAAAAACTCCATCCTGGGGAGTAGCACAAGATTGACCGGCGCTGGGACGACCAGGTCTAACCATTTCTCTTCCTTTAGAAAGAAGAAGGAAGAAGAAAAAGGTTATTCACAAATTGAATATCAAACATTAATGGTTGTTAAAACAAGGAATCATAAAAGAAAATAGGATAGAACGGTACGAAGACACGAATTAAATCCTAAGGCACGACTCCTAAGATGGACTTAGGACGATGATCCTTGTTAAATTATTCTACATTGTTCCGAAGTTTGGCTCTGATACCAAGCTGTGACGCCCCACCTCTATACCCATGCTAGCCAAGGACACTACGGTGTAATGCCGTCAACTAGCGTGGAGAATAAGGCTGTTGAGGAACGACCATCCATGTAATGGCTTTGTGCGAGCATCGATATGCCAGATAAAATATAACTTGCATTTCTTTTCAAGAGGTAATCCGACATGCCGACACAAACTCAAAGCTACTACACAGTGGCTATAATATCTTCAAAAACAAATATAGAAATAAACATAACACAAATCAGTCAAAGATAATTCATATCACAAAGGCAGAAAAAGATATGAATATTACACATGAAAGTGTATATCAGAGTAGTGGTCAAACAAGATCCACCATATCACAAAAGAATAGTTACAAGAGCTACACAAAAGAATAAGTATATATCATGGAGTCTATATCTCAAATGTATACAACAAAATAAACTACTAATCTAAGTAGTTAGCCAAAAGTCAGAATAATAATCCCAGATAAGGAGTCAAGCAGAAACACCTATAACATCCCGGTCTGACCCGAGTATTATTTAATAAGAAAATAATAAACGGATTAGTCTAACTATAAATATCAGATGAAATGATATAGAATAAGAGATATGACAAAAACGTATGATAACCAAAATGCCATACTGTGATAAGCATGTAATTGAAAATCAACAAGAGATTAATCAATATCACAAGAATCTTCTCAAAGATAAAAAGGATTATCATACTCTTTATTTCATTTACCAAACCATAAATATTGACAATTATATCAATGCCAATCACAAAAGTTAATGACACACAAATCACCAATGCACAAATATTGATAGAACTTATCAATGAAACCACAAAAATTGGTAAAACACAAATTCTAGAAATCGTCAATAGAAATCCAGAAATCACAAAAAGGTGGGAAAGAGGCCTATCACTAGAACGGGAGCATGAAAACTCACCAACACGTGTATCACAAAATGGAAAGCTATTCCATGGTTGCTAACCATTAATTTTGCGCCGAGGCTCCACTAAAACAGCCCGAAGACCATGAGCCGCTACCCCACCAAGCCGAAACTCCACTAAAAGCGGGGTTTAGTCTCCCTCGCAGACAAAGAGACATCGCACATTGCTAGTCTAAATCACAAAAATGATCATCATCAATCATCAAAGCTAGTAAATATATGAGCTTAGCTTCATGTCCCATAACCACTAGCTTAACTTAAATATTTACGAACAAATTGTAGATTTCCACTCGAAAATTGTCACAAGAGATTCAATCGAACAAGTCCAAGAATTAACCGACGAAGTAAACGCAAGCGTTTCATACCACTTGTTTTACTAAGTCGTTTAATTAGATTTCTCATACGAGTGAGGTAAAGGTTTGTATATACTAGTAGGTTGGAAAACGGTTTTATAAACGAGTTTGATATTGAAAATAGAGTTTAAATAATCTTTGATGAAGAGTTTGATACTAGTATAGAAACCTTTGTATTTTAAAGTGACAAACCATAAAAATGATTGTAGAAATAATCAATCATAAAAATCCACATACGAAGACGTGAATCAAATCCAAAGAAATCGATAAAGAATCCATCGAAATGGATATTCAAAAATCCCTAGAAAGGAGTCATCAAAGTCGTAATAAATGATAACAACAAATAGGATCATCACGAATCGATTCAAATTGGAAATTCAATCCCAAAAGGCAAAGTGGGCTGAAACAGCAAATTCAGTTGACTAAACAGAGAATTCAGTTGACTAAGCAGCAAATTCAGTTGACTAAACAGAGAATTCAGTTGACTAAACAGTAAATGCAGTCGACTGAACAGAGAATTCAGTTGACCGAACAGCAAATTCAGTTGACTGAACAGAGAATTCAGTTGACCAAACAGCAAATTCAGTTGACTGAACAGAGAATTCAGTTGACTAAACAGCAAATTCAGTTGACTGAAAAGAGAATTCAGTTGACTGAATTCTGCCTGGAAATTTTCTGTTTCCAGGTTCAGTCGATTGAACAGAGAATTCAGTCGACTAAATTATACCTGGAAACTTTCGGGTTCTAGATTCAGTCGACTAAACAGAGATTTTAGTCGACTAAATCATGCCTGGGCTGTTTTTCAGCCTATCCAAATGAAGAGCAAACTCTTCCAAAATGCAACTGGACGAACATTGGCTCTAAGGGTTTGTGCCAATCGGCAACCCGGCCCTATATGCTCCTCGATGCATCATCAAAACGTGATCAAAACATCAAAGTTAGGATTTTAAAGATTTGAACCCAAAACACTAAAAATTGGAATATTCACCAATTCAACCCAAACCAAAAGCAAATGCACATGAATAAGTGTTAGGAATTCATACCCAACAACCAAAGATAATTATAGTCATAGATGTGAGATAAAAATCTCACCTTTAAACCCAAAACAAATGAAGAAGAAGCTATAGAGCAATGGCAAGAACAATCACTCTTCAATTCCAACCCAAAAGAGCTTGAATCTAAGCTTAAAAGAGAAACATTTCCTAAATTAGGTTTAGGAATTTCTGAAATTGGTAAGAGAATGAGTTGGAGAAGAAGAAGATGAGGCTTACCAAAGCTTCTTCTATAAATTTGGAGCTAGAACTTGATTTGCAAAAGAAAACTAGGGCTTGGAGTTTTAATTTCCCATTCCTCTCTCCATTGTTGTTAAAGCTTGAGTATTAGGAATTAGAATGAAGTAATGAAGAGGAGAGGGGTGAAGCTTGGGTCTAATGGGCTGAAACAAAACCAAAGCCCTAAGTGAAAAAGTGGCAAAATTCCACTAACTCGAAACATATCAAAGTTTATAGTTAAATAGATCGTAAACGTCATTTTGAGCTCAATGGGAGTGGTCTCGAGTCCTAATTTGACTGTTTGCAAAAAGTAGCTTTTTCGCACAAAAACCCGACGAACGATGAAATATTTAAATAAAATATTTAAATACTCAATCGTAAAATATGTGGGTTGTTACAAGACCCACTTAAAAGCCGTAAAACGTATCATAAGATATGTTAAACACACTTTTGATTATGGATTATTTTACCCTAAAAATGATTCTTTTGACTTAATATCTTACTGTGATGCTAATTATGCTGGTTGTAAATCAGACCAAAAAAGTACAAGTAGAATTTGTCACTTTTTGGGGCATTCTTTGATTTCCTGGTTTAGTAAAAAGCAAAACACAGTTTCTTTATCAACAACTGAAGCAGAATATATTTCTCTGCTTTGGCTTGTTCTCAAGTAACATATATGCAACAAACTTGAAAAGATTATGGTTTAAAACTTTCAAAATCGCCAATTTGTTGTGATAATACTAGTGCGATAAATTTATCCAAAAATACTACTCAACATGCTCGAACTAAACATATTGATATAAGACATCATTTCCTCAGAGACAATGTAAATAAGGAAGTAATTACTCTAGATTATATTAATTTCGAGAATCAAATTACTGATATATTAACAAAACCATTAAATGAATCTATATTTACTAAATTAAGAAGAGAACTAGGTATTTGTTCAATAACTGAAATACAAAAAATAACAAAGTATAATTAAAAATTAGATCAAAAATTCAAGCACCATGTCGACATCCCCTTGAACCCCATGTCGACATACAACGATTTTTTATTTTTGAAATTTTTCCCACCAAAATTCAAACAATTAGTTATATATTCTTCTTATTTTCGAAATTCTATTCATTCTTTCTGTTATTTCTCTGTTCTATCTTCTGAAATTAAATAATCAATGGCTTCCTCTTACAAATCAAACATAAATTCAACATTTTCATTCCCTTCTCCTACTTCTGGAACGTTTAAACGAACAACGCTCGCTCGTGTGATGAAAATGGAGGATTCTCTGAAGGATGCACTTCAGTTAATGACTGAAATCCAAGTGATGCAACTTCGAATGGCTAAAGAACAAGAGAAGCAAGGAAAAATCCTTAGTAATTTGCAAAAATTTCTAATGGATAATCATGCCAACCCAATCTTAATTGACGAAGACTCTTCAGGAGATCAAATACAAGAGGCCAGCGAGGAAGAAGAAGAAGAAGAAAAAGAAGTCCCCATGGAAGAAGTACACAGGGAAGAAGACGACAAAGTCATTTGCGTTGGTGAAGTGTGCTTTGATAAAGATGGAAATTTTGTCGAACAACGTAGAAATTTCTGTTTTCCCTATCCGAATTGTTCGATTCATAGATCTCCCATTTTCAAAGACACTCATTAGTTTCTTTTCTCTTTTTCCTTTTGATGTATGTTCTTTCTTATGTTTCCCACGAAAATGTAAATACAACTATATAATTAATGAATAATTTGTATTCTTATATGTGTTATTATATGGATACTTAGTTAGGATAGTTAGTAGTTTAGGACTGAGTTTTAGTTTTAGATCTAAATGTTGATTATTTATGATAACACTATCATTATAATCACATGTCATAGAGTATTAGATTTAGAGGGAGTTATATAGTTTGAAGTTATATATTCAGAGTTAGTTTTTGTTGATGACAAAGGGGGAAAAATATAAAATAGGATAGCTAGGCATAGATTAAGGGGGAGTTATTAGGATAGAAGTAATATTTTATAAAAAGGTTGACATCATCAAAATGAGGGAGATTGTTAGTCCGTAAGATGATGGTTTTGATGAAAACAACCTTAGAATACGATTATAAAATATAAATACTAACATTATAGTTTAGAATTATATGTATATGCAGGATTTAACCATGCAGGTACCAAGAATGAAGACTGTACAGCATAGAGATTCAAGATATCAAGAATGAAGACTTGTGAGTATCAAGAAAATCAAGATTGTCAAGAGTTCAATATTTCAAGTAATTTATTTTTTAATTAGGAATTTCGTTAAAACTTCTAGAAAAGCATTGGCATCTTAAAATCCAATTTATTCGTGGAATGGAATCCACTTCGAGCCTATTAAAGGGATGGAACCCTAAGTAGGATGGAACCTACGAAAAATCTAGTGGAACATTGTTTTGTATCCGTTAACTTTTTATTCAAAATTATTTTACAAAATTATATCTTATTTTCAAAAAAAATTCAAAATCTTCCTTTTAAAAGAATCAAAAACATCTATCCTGGTTTTGAATACTTTTAGCCTCAAAATAATCTTTAATTTCAAAGTCAAATTATTCTTAGTTTTAAATTATCTTTAATAACAATATATTTAACTTTTAATATTTACATTTAGTTTTAAATATAAAATTATTGTAAAATTATATATATACCAATATATTATTCTCTATATTTACTTATGTATTTTAACTATAGTCAAGTATATTTATTAAGTTTAAAATAGTTTTTAATATAAGATAAAAGTTATTTTCAAAAGAAAAACAAACCACCAAAAATTCCTTTGGGATGTCGACATGCTCAATATACCCATGTCGATATAGTGTCAGTTAATTTCAAAATTTAAATTTCAAAAGAAGTGTCTACACGTCATATCTCTTCACGAATGGATATGGTTGTTGTTCTTCTATAAATAAGGGTTGGTTTCAATGAATTTTCAATCATATTTTCTGGTTTTCATTTCTCTTCTTCTTCCATATTTACTTTATACATATTCCTACCATTACTCTGCCGAAATCAACATTGAATCTAACTAGATTATCTCTGGTTTGATTCTCTGTCACTATCTGAACAAGATCCTCAGTGTTATTCAGAGTTATAGGCTTTTTATAATCAATTAAATGAGAAAAGGTGTGATTGTAGCCTTGGAAATCAATCAAGCGAGAAAAGGTGTGATTGTAGCCTTGGAAATCAATTGGGTGAACTTGTTGCCCGTAAAATCAAGTATCTCTACCCAGAGGATTGTGAATCTGGAGGGTGTGCCTCGTAGCCTTGAAATAGAGGGTGTAATTGTACAATTGCTTTTGAAAGGAAATCCGTACTTGTGTGCGGGATTGGGTGTAGGATAACTCCGAACCAATATAAAATCCGGTGTGTTCTTTCATTTACTGCTTTTACTTTATTTTTGCATCTGTGTTTGATTCTGTGATCATATCTGTGTCTGAATATTGCATACATTTGTGTTCAAATTAACAAAAACTCAAAATGATTTAATAATTCCTTAAAACACTATTCACCCCCTTAGTGTTTATCCTAGCCTTAAGATCCGTAATCCGCATTTTTCACAATGTCGACGAAGTTCGTTCGTAAAATGATGGCCCGATGCTCCGTATATGCTGTTGAGATGCACGATGTGCATTATTTGATCGTGTACAGGCTAATGTTTTTGGGGGTGGAGAAGAAAGATTAGGTAGGGGTTTAGGGAATTAATGAATGTAATTAGTAAATAAAGTTTATTATTTAATTCCAAAAACTTATATACTGAATAACTTTCTCATACGAGATCCAAATCAAGCACGGTCATTTGCGTTGCACTCATGGGATTGTTATCTTCACATTGGAACTAGTTTCGTTAAGTTTGGAGCAAGTGAAATTTTGGATTAAAAATTGAACAACTTTCGATTTTAGTTCAAATAGGAATGCCTAAGCGTCCGCTGGAATTTCGATCAATTAAACTTACCTTTTTGGATAATCAATATGATATATAGTAGATAGAATTTACTATTTAAGGTTGGATGAATTATTTATTGGTCTGGTTAAACATTCGCTTTTGAAAAGCAATTACCATTTAAATTGAAATACATGAATTTAGTATAGAAATCTGGATTTCTCGATATGGTAATTTTTAGTTTCCAGTTATATTCTTGTTGATTTTATTTTAGTTATATACTTGTTACATAGATTGTTAAATGTCAAAATTGGATAGTTTGACCATATTGGATGTGACACTGACGTATGTTAAAAATTGAACCTTTTTAGAGAAAAGGTAGTAGTAGCATTGGTTAAGTGCTATAGTCCATTGGCGTCGATATTGCATTTTGAAAGAAAAAAATACTATTTAGTGTTGTTTGATTTGGAAATGGTTTCGTTTTGGAAAATGATATTTAAATCTAACTTTTTGGAATTTCTGTGATATTTTAGTTAAATTAGTTTTTGAATTTCTCTGTTTATTTCAACTTCTTTATTTATTATTCCTAATATACACACACGCATATATATATATATATATATATATACATGAGTAAATATTTTACTAATTATTTTGGGAGTATTCATCTTTATAGAAAATTATTATAATAATAAGTGTTTAGTTTAAAAGAAAATAAAAGGGGTTATCCTTTTTCAAAAGAAGATAGAAATATTTTGAATAAATATTTGTGAAATATTTATATAAAATGTTGTATAAAAGGATAGATTTATAAATATTATTTTATAACTAAGTGATAGTTTTATAAGTAGTGTTTTATGAATAAAAGAAGGGATTTATAAATTATATCCTATAAAATGGAAATTAATATCATTTTGATAAATTGTAATAATTAATTCCATTTGTGAATTTTTGGTGATATAGGCAAAGATCGTTTTATGAAAGTATCTAGTCTTTCTTTGAAAACAAATATTTGTGTTAAGTATATAAGATTTATAAAAGTGAGCTTTGGATCTATAAAGGATTTTTATAAGGGATTTTTATTAAAGAAGTTCATAAATTTTATTGGGGAGTTTATAAAAGGAGTTTTATAAATGCATATGAGTTTTATGTAAAAAGAGTTGTATAAATGGAGTTGGAGTTTTATAAAAGGAGTTTTATAGATAATACTTCATAAAAGGAGTTTGTAAATATAAAAGGGTTTTGTAAATAGAATGAAGTTTTATAAAGACATTTTATAAAAGGGATTTATAATAAAAGACTGAGACCCGATTTACATAAATGATCATTTTAAAATTACAGTGGTATGGAAAATATTCTTTCCATACTTAACGCTAAATTCCGATGTATGGAAACTCATCTTTATCATGAGAATTAAGAATGTGTATCGAGGTAAGAATAGTTTTCTAACTTATCCGATTTCATTATTAATCGAGAGATAGTAATGTTTGAAATCGAGAAGTGGTGATAAATATATTTTGTCTAATTTCTCTACGATCTATTTACTTACATCAAAAGTGTTTTGGGTTCATTGTTGTTAATATTTTTAAATGACATTTATTTTAACCCAATTAAGTATGGTATTAGAGGTGAAATCTTTCTTAAGATTTTGTGAATATACTTATACCGTTGAGATAAGTATATTAGTACATTTTCTGGGTAAAATATGTACCGTTGAGATAAGTATATTAGTACATTTTCTGGGTAAAAAATGTAGTGTTTTGTGAATATACTTATGCTGTTAATATAAGTATATGGGAAAGTTTTCTAAGCTTTGAAAGATAAATATTTTGTGAGCAAACTTATCCAGTTGAAATAAGTATATCAATAATTTTCAAGTATTGAAAAGAGTAGAGAGACTTGTGAATATATCTTTGTAAAAGTATTTTGATAGAGGTATTTACAAAGTGGTTTTAATTAATGAGATGACTAATTAAAAAGGCTGTAGCATCCTGCTTTCGGAGGCTCAAAACTAACTGCTATGGATGCTGCAGTATCCATAGGTGTTATTTCTAAGTGATCGAAATCGGAATCTTGAAACTATTGGACAGAAACACAAGAATATGAAAAAATTTAAACTTCAACAAAATAGAATTTCTCATTTCTTATGAATTTCAATTTAAGATTTAATTATATAATCTCAGATGTTAACCACGTTCAGATCACATATACATGTACAAAATACGATAAGAGCGACATATGAAGATGCCCCCTTATGATGATCAGAGAACAAATAAATATAAACTTTATAGTTCTTAGCACATCATAGCGAAAAACACAAAATAGCTCCTTTGTAGCTAACACTGCCTCTTGCATGTCTCCGGAAGCTTATTCATCCAAAAACCTGAAAGTCTTCCACTCTCAGACTACTCAAATTAATTTTGAGTACCCAAGAGTTTGTGGAGAAACACAAGCTTTGAGTCAAACAATAAGTCTGGTATGAATAATCCCATATCATCTCTTATCATAAATTGATATCTAGTGAGACCATACCGCTTAGCGGAACGGGTTTTCCCCTCACTAGTATCCAAAATAAAATATGCAAATCATTTACTATGCTCCTACACCTAAAATGATTAGTCTTAACATAATATGAAATAAAGCCATAAATCATATATGTATGTATGTATGTATATTGGATATCCCATCCACCCATTCACTAGATATCCATCCAAAAGCAATTTATTAGATTTCCCATCTAAAATCCAATTATTAGAGTTCCCCTCTAAATCTTTAAAATGGCTATCGGTGAAAACATAAATAGGGTTATCCGTCCCACATTCATCAAAATAAATGCAGATTATTCATCGTACATTTTTTTGTAAAAGTTGGTGTGGGCTATCTACCGCACACTCCATAATTTTCCTAGGATGACTATGAACCCTTGGGTGTCAAATCCCGAGGCTAAACACCTCCAGCAAAAATTCGTTACTTTAGAAATTTGATGTGGGCTATCCACCGCACATTCCATGGTTTTCCTAGGTTAGCCAAGAACTGGTTTTCCTAGGTTAGCCAAGAACCCAACACTTGGCCAATCAAATTATCATAATCCTCATGAATATCTATTTTCCCCATGTATCTCACATGTTTAACCTATTCCCATTGGTAGCCCCAATTAGGTTAAATTAATAAAAGAACAAATTAAAAGCCCCAATGTTTATTTTCGAAAGCATATTTCTGTTTGCAACCCCAAACCATGTATCAAAAACATTAAACCTACTCCAGTATCCCTAAGGTTTATTTACATCCAATTTATATAAGGTTCCCTTTACATATTCAAATAAAGATAAGTATTTTATGCTATAACCTTTGAAATAACCTCTTCAAATTAGCAAAATTTTATTTAAGGAAAAATGGCTAAAACGGCCCTTTAAACCCCTTCGAATCAAGCCCCGTTCGAAAGCAAATAAACATCCAAAGTAAGCCTTCCTTTTGAAAGCATCACAAAATCATACCTTTCGACCTTGTTCAAAGGTCCCACCTTTCGACATGGTCGGAAGGTTTCTTTTCAACCCAGTTAAAAGGTTCCAATCTTTTGAATTTGTCGAAAGCTTAGGGTATCTCTCTTATAAAACCATTTATAAACCAAACCTTTCAAAATCATTGAAACTCAAAACCTTTTGAAATCATTGAAGGTCACCCCTTCGAAACCTTTTGAAATAAAAACCTTTCGATATCATTGAAGGTGACCCCTTTGAAACCTTTTGAAATCAAACCTTTCAAAACCAAAACCTTTCGAAACCACTCAAAAACAGTGAAGAGTTGGTGTTGGAACCAACCCTTCGAAATCAATGGAGTGAGGTAGCAAGTTTTATAAAACAAAATATAACCTTTGACTCCATCTGGGTCGAAAGGTTTGGAAGCGACAACTATGCTTCCGACCCTGTCAAAAGTTAACCTTTCGACTTTATTGAAAGGTTTCATTTAAAACAAGAAAGCAAACTAATCGAAACCTTTTTCTTTTAAACAATTTGACAAGCTCGAAAGCACTTTGTTGAAAGCCAACGGGTGTATTTTCTTTAAAACCAAAACAAAGTTTCATCTCCTTCGAAATCTCTAACCTTTTGTCCCTAAACCTTTCGACCCTTTCAATTCACTACATACCAGGTGCCTAAGCATTAATTTTTGACCCAGTCGAAAGGTTTGATACCTTTCGACTTGTCGAAAGGTTTGGAATGTAGGCGAAAGCTCTTTCCGAAAGAGTTGAAACAGTGAAAATTGTACTTTAAATAGTTCTTTTGTACCCCACCTGCCTTGTTTATCTAAATCTGATTGGTTTCCAGAATTTTATATTCAAAAATTACTGCCGATTTTCTTATTTGGAAATTTGAATAAATTTGAAAAAGCCCCGTTCTCCTTTATAAGTATAAAAAATATTTAAGTCTCATTCCTTAAACAATTTTATATAACTATTAAAACATCATGAAAAATTCTGAAAAAATTCCAAAAAAATCAATTAATATGTTCTCTTAAACATATTAAAATTTCAAAGCACGTGAAGATCAACCAATTCGGAATTTAGCCAAAACCGAATAAAACATGTTAATTAGCCCATTAACATTTAAAAACACCTATGTCTTATCCAAACAAAGGTTTTAAATAGTTATATCCTAACCAAAACTCAAATAGCCGATCCAAACAGAAAAAATAAGATAATGAACATGATTATTCACCTTGATTAGTTGATTAGAGAATGAGATAATTTCTTAGCTTTAATTCCTTAGCTTTTATCTTCAATTTATAGTCTTCTTGGAGCGTTTAATGGCCGGCCGAAAGTTGGTGAGGAGTTATGTATGAGAAAGTGAAAGTTTATTAAGGTGGAGGAACAGATATATACTAAGAAATGTAGCCCCATTTTCAAGTTTACCCCTTAGGAAAATTCCTCCTTCTAAATTTAGTTAAGTCTAATTTTAGTTCATTCGTTAAGACACGACCATTGGATTTATTAATCTCATCTCCCTAATTATTCACATTACTCTATTTAATTTATCCAATTAAATATCCCGAATAATGTTAATAAAATTTTAGGGGCATTACAGACTCCCCTCTTAAAGAATTTCGTCCCCGAAATTTCAGTAAGAACACAAAAACAAGCATATAGCCGATCAAGCAAAGCTAGTATAACCTATAGCCAAATTCTATATCAACCCTGTATAGAACATACCATCTAAAACAGCTCAGTTAAAGTAGCCCTAATCATGTCTTATGTCTCCAAAGTATAGCCTATCACATTGTCGCTCCACTAAACTTTCACCAACCTGATTGTCTTGTTCCTTAGCCTATTCTCATCTTTTGCCACAACACAAACTGGTTGCCTCACAAAAGTCATATCTGGTTCCACCACTAAGTCCTCTAGAGCCATCGGAGCGATAGTAGTTTCTAGATCATGAACATACTTCCTAAGATGAGAAACATGAAACACACTGTGGATCCCGACCAAACTGCTCGGTAAATCTACTCAGTATGCGAGTCTCCCAATCCCCTCTGATGTAGGAAATAGTCCAACATATCTTGGTGCTAGCTTCTTGGTCTTCCCTAACCGAACTACACCTTTCATAGGTAATACCTTGATGAAAACTCTATCTCCAATTGAGAACTCTAGGTCCTTACGCCTTTTTTCCTCGTAACTCTTCTGTCTAGACTGAGCTTCCTTCATTCTTTCCTGTATCAACTCGATCTTTTCCATCGCCTCTCTCACCAAATCTAGACTAAGGACCAATCTATCTCCAGTCTCTAATCAACATACTGGTGATTTGCATGGCCTTTCATACAAAGCTTCAAAAAATGCCATTCCTATAGTAGTCTGATAAATATTATTATAGGAAAACTCCACTAAGTGCAAGTGATCTTCCCAAGAACCACTAAACTCTAGCTCACAAGCTCTCGACGAACCTTCTAGTACCTTGTTAACTCTTTCTGTCTGCCCATCCATCTAAGGATGATAAGCGGCACTCATCTTGAGCTTAGTGCCTAACACACTCTATAGGCTCTTTCAAAACTCGCTAGTAAACAAAGATCTCTATCACTAACGATACTACTAGGAATTCCATGCAGTCTAACGATGTTCTTCATGAACAACTTAGCCAAAATAGGTGCCGTCCTGGTTGACCCAATCGGAATGAAATGGGTACTCTTGGTCAATCTGTCCACTATGATCCATATACTTTCACTATCTCGGTTTGATCTTGGCAACCCGTCAATAGAATCTATGGATATCGAGTCCCACTTCCAAATTGGAATACCCAAAGTCTGAAGCAAACCATTTGGTTTCTAATGTTCAGCTTTTACTCGCTGGCAGTTCAAACACTGTTTTACCCTTCACTCCATCCCAGAAGAAACTTCTCTTCATATCTTGATACATCTTGGTTCCCTCAGGATGAATCGTAAACTTCGATCGAAGACATTTTTTGTAAGAAATTCCTTCCAAAGGCCTCCAACATCCGAAACACACAACCGTTCCTTCTTTCTCAACCAACTCCTGTGATCAAGAATAAAATCCTTCAAATCATCAATCTCGGTTCCAGCTTCTTACCTTCTAATCCTCTCGGCTAACACTGAATCCACTTTCTGCCTAGAACCAATCCGTTCGATCAGAACTGGTCGAACTTCCAAATAATACATTATGGCGATATTCCGACTAGATCCAGCAGTCGACCTCAACTGCACACTATAAGCACCCAGTGCTTCCAACTCTTTCCATTCGGCCAATATAGCTAACACCACATTCCGATGTTTCCTGCTAAGCGCATCTGCCACCTTATTTCTTTTTCTCGGTGTATATTCGATGCTAAAGTCATAAGCTGCAAAAAACTCCAGCTATCTCCGCTGTCTCATATTCAGCTCCTTCTGAGAGAATAAATGACGTAAAGACTTATGATCTGTGAATAGATCAAACCTTTCTCCTAAAAGATAATGCCTCCACGTCATCAATGCGAAGATTACCGCTGCCAATTTCAAATCATAAGTAGGGTATCTCACTTCATGTGGTCTAATCTGTTTGGAAGCATAGGCAATAACCTTCCCATTCTGCATTGGCACAACACCTAACCCAGTACCACATGCATCGGTGTAAACTATCAACCCCTGATTCCTATTTGGAACTACTAACACTGGCGCATTGGTTAACAAATGTTTCAACTTAAGGAATGCCTCCTCACATTTGTCAGACCAAACAAACTTCACATCCTTCCTCGTTAGCATGGTTAAGGATGCCGCTATCCATGAGAAATCCTTAATGAACCTTCAGTGGTATCCTGCAAGTCTAAGAAAACTTCTAATCTCACTTACTGTCTCTAGTCTTTTTCAATTGTTAACAGCTTCGATCTTATCTGAATCAGCTGCTAAACCCTCCTGGGAAACTACAAGACCAA
The DNA here is from genome assembly GCA_030765085.1 of Allium cepa. Lineage (NCBI taxonomy): Eukaryota > Viridiplantae > Streptophyta > Magnoliopsida > Asparagales > Amaryllidaceae > Allium > Allium cepa. The sequence continues at coordinate 939,415,512 of CM060935.1, forward strand.
GAAACTTAACTTCCTTCTTCCAGAAATGACACTTGGAGAACTCCGCTTTCAGCTGATGTTGCTTTAGAGTCTCCAACACTATTCTAAGTTGATCTGTATGATCCTTCTCTTTCTTAGAATACACCAAAATATCATCAATAAAAATCAATATGAATTTATCCAAGTGCTCTTGGAAAACCCATTTCATCAAATCCACGAAGAATGCTGGCGCATTAGTAAGCCTGAATGGCATAACCAACCATTCGTAAGACCCATATCTGGTCCTAAACGCCATTAAAGAAATACTGTCCTCTACCACTCTTAGCTGATGGAAACCTGTCGCCAATTCAATTGGGAAAACCCTTTGGTCCACTCAACAGCTCAAATAAGTCATCGATTCTCGGCAAAGGATATCAATTCCTGATTGTCCTCTCATTCAGCATACGATAGTCGATACACATTCTTAACGACCCATCTGGCTTCTTCACGAATACCACGACCGTTTCTCAAGGCAAACTTCTCGGCCAGTTGAAATTCTTTCCTTCCAATTCCACTAGTTGCACATTTAATACCTTCATCTCGGTTGATAACATCCTGCTAGGTGGTCTACTTACGGGTTAAGCTCCCGGTATGAGATCTTTCCGAAACTCGATCGCTCTTTTCGTATGCAAGCCCGAAACTGGTTCAAACACATCCGTAAACTCTCTTGCAATATAAAACTGCTTCAACTCTGCTTCAGTTCCCATGACACCCAATAACGCACAAGCATTTCCATCCCAACTTTTTACTGAGTAAATAACTCGGTTACAGATATTAGGGCGCTTCAATGATATTTCCCCCTCTCGACAAAATATCCTATCACCATATCTACCTAACCAATCCATACCCAATATGATCCCGAAACCCACGAAATCAAAAACATATAAACTGCATTCAGACATATGATCTAACTAATCAAGTTCTAACAAGTCATATATCATTCCTAGAGTTGCATATCCTCATATAGGATTTGCAACCCTTAAAGGAGTAATAAGGTATAAAGCTTCCAGACATAAGAAAAATACCAAATGCTGAGACATAAATGAGTGTGATGCACCGGTATCAAATAGTATCCTAACGGGAGTACTATAAATTATAAGCATACCTTCCATCAAAGCTTTTACTTTCTCAACAGCCGTTGGTCTAGAGGGTGATGGTTCTAATGCAAAGACCTTTCCCTTTCCAGCCTTCGCAGCATCAGGACATTTGTCCTTGTAATACCCCATCTGGCCACAGTTATAGCACTTCACATCTGGCCTCACTGCAACTGCTCCTCCATCGCCTGAGCGACACTCATTAGCATAGTGCCCCTTCTTGTCACACTTGTAACAGACAATATCAGCCTTGCTTTTCTTGCCTGCTGCTCCGACTGGGTTCCTTTCTTCTTGAAGAACTTTCGCTTCTTACCCTGGAAATTTTGAACCTCGGCTGGTTTCCCTTTTCCAAAAGTAGAAAGCATCTCTTCATTCTGAATATCCATCTCAACAACGATATGACACGGATCCCGAAGATTTGACATGGTTGCTCTGGCGATCTCAGGATTCAACCCTCGGATAAACTTATCATTCCTCTGAATGACTGTATCCATAGTAGCATATTCGTAACGGGATAGCTCATCAAACTCCGTAGCATACTCAATCACCGATCTATCCCCCTAGACTAAATCTGCAAATTTCCTTAGCAATGCTGACTTGGCAACCTCAGATAGAAATCTTTCTTCGAACCTCCTTCGAAATTCAACCCAAGTCAGGTCTTCCTTTGGCTATCCCATGGTAACTCTGTTCCACCAAAACAATGTTGCTCCCTACAATTGCCTTGAAGCAAGTCTTCTCTTCTGCATATCTGTCAAGTCGAGATCTGCAAATATCCTTTCACAATGCAATAGCCAGTTCTCCACTCTTACTGCATCCTCGGTTTCCAAAAAAGGCTTCCCTCCTAGACTAGCATAATCCCTGCTCAGCTTGGCATAGTTATTGCCAATTAGGGCCACCGGATTAGCTCCTTCAGCTTTCCCTTTATCATTAATTTTTACCACCCCTGGTTTTAGCATTTTGTTCCTTGTAGCATCCATTATATGCTTGCATGAGTCTTCTATTAATGGCATTCAAAGAATCACAGTTTTGTTCTTATTTTCTACTTGGTTCTAAATGTTCACATAATAATAACATACACACACAAACACACACATATATAGAGAGAGAGAATTTAGTGAAAATATTGTACGAAAAGTTTTAGAATCAAAAGGAGCTAATGACATTTATGATCAGTTTCAGAAGGTTGGTTTCCTTCTACCAAATTGTGATATTAAACCAGACATATAAATATCCAGACTGAATTAAGTAAAATTTAGACATTAATATAATATGCTTCCTAACTAAATAGTGATAGAGTTAGAGGCATGCCCAAAGGACAATTTTGTAATTTATTGTAAATTATTAACTCTGTAATCAATTGTCTGTTCTAATAAAAGGTGTTTTCTTTTGTTATATGCTTGTTACAATATATTATAACTAATTTATTATTTAAATTGAGGATATTAAATAGGAAATCCATAAATGGTGTGTTTGTGATAGTAATTAATCATAGTTATTTTGTCATAATATAATAAGCATATCATTTTAAATATTTCTAATCAGGATGTATTGAGACTGGATATCGATGCATCCGTTGAGACTAGAGTACATAATGCTCTTCAAATGTTTGGCAATGTATTAATCATGACTTCTGCAAGCACCTAGTTATGCACTGATAGTTATTGGATAACTATGGAATGAATCATGTGATAGTTTTTTGTTGTTAATATAACTAAGGTCAAACCAAAAATATCGATGTGATAATATTGAATATTTTTCTTGACTTGAGAATATTGTTGATCTTCAATATGAAAGCTCCGCTTTATATAGTTAAATCATAGCACAACGTTCATCGAACGACTATTGGAAGTACTGAAAGTGAAATAGTATTCAACAGAGGATTTGTCCCCATAGTTATATGAAATTAATATCATAATTGCTTAAAATCAACTTAAAGTCAAAATCTCCGGCTAGAGTTGTTCGATTAATAATAATTATTTTTATTGAACCAATGACTTTGGATTTGGACAATAAAGTTGAATATGGATGATATTGGAATTTGACTATTACCAAATTTGATAAGCCCTGATATGATATAGTTTTAATGAAGAGAATAAGTGTAAATAATTTTTATACTGGATAATGATAAAACAAAATAAAATTGGATTTGGCCGATAAATTTGGTTATAATGTCACACCACTTTCTAGTTGATGTGTATAAACTTTAATATTCGAATTGTTCGATATTAATTGCTAGCTGAATTTACATCTAAGAGTCACAAAACCGAATCATTAACCTGTTATCACCTGATTTATTTAATTATAAATTGTTATAAATTAATTAGTATTTATGATATATTATTCTAATTTAATCTGTGTTGATCAATGTTAAAAGTGTGTTTATAATATTTACAAATGCACATATTGATATACGATATAGATACGCATTTAAATTGGATTTAAATGCATTATTTATTGATTGGAAGCTCAAAACTAACTGCTACGGATGCTGCAGTCATCCATAGGTGTTATTTTTTTAGCCTTCGAAAGCGAGATGTTACAGAGGATTAGTGTGGCTTTGTGCTTAACCGTGCTTGGTTAAATATTTGCTTGAATTATTTGTTATTTACTAGTTAAATAATCTATCATCAAAATTTTGTCCAATTTTTAGATTATCATTGCCGGTTTTGGAGAAATCGGGATTAGGTATATTATTCGAAAACCACTTCAAGCTGGCATAAGCGTTCGAATTAGAGATATATTGAAGAAGATCGAAGATGGAGTTCGTTGAAGTGCAAGGACCACTTGCTACTAATCATGAGGGTGATTCCAAAATGGATGTAGTAGAAGTAGTATATTCGGTTTGTTCTTATTCTAAACAAGTTATATGAATGAATGCTGGCATTGCATTATTGCCTTGAGGGCAGTGTTAGCATTCCAAGTGGGATTTGTTAAAAAGGTAAAACGTAACCTCAATCTTTCTCAACCGAGAATGACTAAAACAAGGGATATGCTGCAAGGCTATATGGATCACACCCATTAGGATATTGTCATCGCTCTTTCTAGATTCTTATATATGGATATGGTTATGCACGAGAGCTCTCGAGAAAGGTTGCAAAGCAATCGGGGTAATGAAATACTCGGTACTATAAAGTAAGGGGTATGGTGGTCTAACCATGCAAGGGGCCCATGTGAGGCCCTCGGTACATTTTATCTAGAGGTGTACTATGACAGGTGGTACCTAGTAGTCTTGTTATTGATGGAATCCATTTTCTAATAAGTAGCGTATGGACTTAGTTGTGCCCAACTATGTTAGAACGCGGGATGCAAGCATTCCAGCTATATTCATAATTTATTTTAACCTAGGTATTATTATAATATCATTTTATTTTTCTTTAAAAATGTTTATGTGCGGCATGGTTTTACAAAATACCTTTATTCTGAAAGGTTTTATGACATTAAAATCCATTTGGGGTGTGTTTCTCACGCTGGTTTATCAGACTAATTCGAGTGTTATTCTCTTATAATGCTCAGGTCAAACTGAGCATATTTTTAGATTTAGTTATAGATGCTTTGAAGCTTCAGGAGATGAACTAGAGGCCTTTAAGACGTACCCACCTGTATTTTATTTTCTGCTCATTGGTTGTTTATATTTATCAGCATTTATAAGGACATGTTGATATAACTGTTCAAGCTGATGATATATTATTGTACCCTGAATTGATATATGAGTATTATAGTTTTTCTTTTGTAAAGATCTGCTGTACATTATATTTTACTCGTCACGATGTGAGACTCTGTTTTGTCTTTCTTTTTATCACCAATCTATATTTCCAGCACTTGGATGCTCAACACGTGAATACTATGGATGTACTATTGTCGACTTTTGAGGGTCGAAAAGGCAGGTTGTTACGTATACCTTACCTTATACCTTGAGCCAAGGTATAGAACGGCCAACTCAAGTATGTAGTGCCCCAAGAATAAGTGTTCATTTGCCCTAACATACGCATGCATTGCAAAAAATTGTACCAAGACTTTGTTTCCAGATTTATCGCCACAAATTAACACACAATAGTGTATAGTAAATATGCAATTGCGCATTGCCTTTTTCAACTATACTATGGGAATCTTGAGAACTAGAAAATATAGTTCTTAACTAGTTTATTTTTTCACCCTCAACAACTCATCTGTTTTCTTCTCTAATGACAAGAAACTTATTCAACAACTCGTACATATCGTAATCACTCATTCCCCTAGATCCTCCAAGTGATACCGTAATCGCTTTTCCTTCAACGAGAAGACCCATGATGTGAAACACTTCATCGCACTTATCGACCGTATCTTCGAGGGACAGTTGAACGAGTGACTCATGAATGCAGCCGGATCGGACGAGCCAATAACTCGAACGCATTCGGTCCGTTTTTTGAGCAAGAATCACAGCGCCTTCACCATGATACGGACTCCAAGTTCTTATGGCAGAGCATGAGGAGTTTCCTTCAATATGATGATGGGAATGGAAACCAAAGCACGACCATGGTCTTCGTGGTCCAAGATAAGGCTTATATATTAGTCATGGTAACTAAAGCATGAGACTTTTTTGTAGTACCGTTGAACCAGTTGGCTGAGGGAATCTGGGATGGAGGACTCATAATATCTCTATAGATCTGGCAAAAGCGAAAGACCCCCTATCATTAGAGACTGACCGCTGAGCTCACTCTGGCCTCGTAGGGCGGGCCAGAGTGGGTGTAGGAAATGCACCTGGTGCAGTAGCTAATCGAGTCACTTTAGAAGCGTGTGTACAAGCTCATAAAGAGGGACGTGATCTTGCTGGTGAAGGTAATGAGATTATCCGCGAAGCTTGCCACTCAATTTCTAGTCTCATCTGGTAGTTCCACAATCCAACTTTGGTACGAATAAGATCAGTCTCCAGAGCCATTGAGCCAAGGCCGAGAGCAAGAGAATCATAGGAGCAGCTAAGTTACCTAAAAGTGGGCACTTACTCTAGCTAGTTGTTTATCCTTAACATGGGTAAAATCCCTCCCCGAAACATATGCACTAGTGTTTTAGCGTAGCTGGAGGTGCGAAGCCCTTGTTGTTCCGAGGTGCGGGATCTCTAACTAATTCGAGAGGGCTTATAAGTCAACTGGAGTCGAAGTCTGGACGAATCTGGTCTTTCGCTCTCTTAGAACTTCGGTAAGGCTGCCAGGGTTGATAAATGAGTTCTATCTTTTATGAATAGTGCCCTAAGAAATGAGAACAATTGGTCTATGGACCAGGAACCCATACTCCTGGCCTATCCACAGCAAAACAGTAAAAGAAGCAAGCTTTGTCCCATAAGACTATAAGAAGAAAGGTGCATAGCTAGCGGTTCAACTCTCACCTCTTTCAACCGACAGCTAACGCAATACCTCTTACGAGGGCTCTATCGACCCCGATCAATTGGGGGAGGACCGAAAGGTACGATGCCAAGGGTCAAGGAGCAGATGAGTTCATCCCATCTAATTTGAATTAGGTATGCTCGAGGAAGCAACGGAACATACTATTCAATTCTTAACGAGAAATTGATTTGATAGATCAGAAATTTTTATTCATAATATTGATCTGATTCGGTATCATCAAGATACAACTCATCCCATTGAATTTACAGGAATCAAATTTATCATCTGAAGGATGAGAACCAAATATGTAGCATCTGCATTGATAATTCAAGTATTGTATACGTCATTAGTCCAATCCTTTGTAGGAACTACCCATAATAAAGAACTTGCAAAACGGATCTTCATTGGACAAAACGCAAAATCATAGGCCGATCCAAACTATTATATGTGATTTTCATGTCAAATTTTAACTAGGTTTAATCTATTTCCTAGTTAGATTGGTTTTTCGTGAAATCCTGCCAAAAAACATGGAGTTATTGCAATTTCATTGCAAATTTGGTGCTTTCTTTTCTCATTCCATTCCCAATTAAGCTTGTTTTGTTCTTTGAGCCATCTCTAGCAGGTAGGAAGGAAGAGAGTCAAGGTATTGCCTTTTTTCATTCCAGGAAACCTTTTTGAAGTATCAACTAATGGAGGAAGAGTTATATAACTCACCTTTCCTTTTAATTTCACAAATAGGAAGTTAGAGATAAAATTAGGGTACTAGAGGAGGATCAATGCATTTCGGGGAGAACCAGCTAGCTCTGGGTTCGAGTGCTTTAGCCTCTGGGCATCCACCTACAAAGAGTGGATTCTGCCCATCTATGAATCCAAACCTCCCGAGCAGCTTGTAGTTGATCCTTCCAATTAATATACCTCCCCAATTAATATGCCGGCGCCTGATGTGTTAACAAGTAAGACGTGACTTCTCGCTGATGATGTTTAGTCAGGTCTAGTGCTCTCTCTATGAAAATAGTCATCTGTCTCACTTGGCATCCGAAATTAATATACTGAGTGTACTGGACCTTTAGACCTATCTGAGTTCCCGAAGGTCTTAGTTTCCTTGTAGAAGCAAACTAGAATAGATTCTTAGATGGGCAGAATGCCCCATTTCAGTGGGCCCTTTCTTCTTCTTCATATGCTCTTTCTTCTTTCATTTCGTTTTTCATGGTGTCTTTTGTTCCACTGGTGGAAATCGAGCCTTTTACAGGGCAAATAGCTCCCTGCGAATCCGTAAATCTTTTGAGCATGCCGAAAAAAGGATGGTCACCACGAGTCGATCTATGAGTGCAATGAGTAGACAAGGAGGGTTTTCCAAAAGGTATAAGAAGAGGTATACCTAGATTGGGGGTTCGGACGAATCACTGACTCAAGTCCATTGTCGAATCCTACTCAGCGAACTATGGAGGTACTTATGGCAGATCGAGCCGATCTGGTCTTTCACAATAAAGTGATAGATGGAACTGCTATGAAAAGACTTATTAGCAGATTAATAGATCATTTCAGAATGGTATCTAAAAGATTCGTGATATAACTAGGAAGGCATTTCAAATACCACACATGAGTTACTGGACATGCGAGAAAGCTTGATATTCTACAACCACTCACTATCCCAGTTCCACTAGCTTAGCTCCAAGCAGTCTACAAAAAGCATTTGCACATTCATATCGGTTCTTGCTTTCTATTAGCCCATTCCAAGCCTTCCTGCTTTGCGAAGCGTAGCATCTAAGCTTCCTCGAAGTATACTATACAGCTACGCTACCTTACCGATAGGGAGTTAGAATGTTAATAGACAAGAGTTCCACGACTATTGGTAGAGTCGAAGAAGAGATATGCCAAGCCAATAAGGAACATGTTGTTTCGCACCACCAGAAGAAACCAAGCCGTACGTATGGCAAGTTCTTGGGATTTCTTGCCCAAATCTCTTAAAATGGTCGACTGTATTTTTTCTTAATAGAAAGAATAATGTTTGAAGAGGGCGGATATACGTCCATTTTGTCTTTTACTATATTTCATTTCTAATTCTAAGGTGCGTAGCGGGTTGGCGCCACCTTATCTTAGGCGTACCGGTTAATATAATCACTTACTTGACTTAGCGCATACTCCTACGATTTGCAGTTGCGAGCACCTTAGTATTAAAAGGAGAGATGCATTGACAATGAAAGGTATTATTGAAACACTTGTTCCGTCAACAAGTATAGATTCAGCCGATAGACTATCTTCTTTTTCTATCTGATAGCGACAGGCAGCTCTAGCGGCATAGGCACCTACTAAGCTTCAGCGGCTTCGTGTCGCACTAGAGTGATCCAATATGTGGTTCCACACGTTCCACCACTTCTCCATTCATTTCCAATACTGATCGTGAAACACCATGAGCAGCGGTGAAACGACCCGCAAACCCGTACCCCTTGAGTCAACACTATTCTCCATCAAATCAACTCAAGATGAATGGAAATCCGAACCATTAGGGTTAAAGAAGAAGAGGTAGAAGAAGAAAATAGAAACAACATCAGAATCTAACCATCGCAGCGGAATAAAATATAATAGAAAATCATAGATCTTTACACCAAAAACAAATACTATATCTGTTTATATGTACATTATCAGAGTATACATAATAAATAACTGGACAGTAATCATAATCTGTCCTCACAATCTGAATACACAATGGAATATGTAACACAAATACAGAAGTACGTATCGCCATCCAGCTCGTCTCTTGAGCTCCACAGCATCCTTTCCTGTATCCTATAATACTCAGTCTGACCCGAGCATTATAGTTAAATAACACCGAGTCAGTCTGGAATACCAGCGTGAGAAATCATACTCAAATTGATTATTAAAGTTTCAAAATCCTTTGAAAATCAAAAGCATCTCGTAAGATCACGCCACAAATAAACATGTTGGGTTTTTACCTTACGATAGCCAAAACACTTTTTATTAAAATCCTCTGATATTATAATAGGGTCTATTTACAAATACTTATTAAAATAGCCAAAATTGTTACATGATTAAATTCCAGCTACTAGCCACAAAGTGGGTTATACAAACAAAAACCATAAAAGGCGCGTAGGGAGAATGGATTTCCAACTAATGACTAGGCACTAGGGTACCACCTGTCACAGTACGTGGCCTAGATCACCGTACTGAGGATTACTTCTAATCCCCTGCAACATAAGACCGGGACTACCCCTTACTGGATAATCCTGAGTAAGATCACCCTATGGTTGGGATCAGCAACCACACCACTAAGCCGAATAAAAAGGGACATCTAGACAGGGACGACCTCACCCTAATGGGCGCTACCCACCCAGCCTTGCTGCATAACCCCTGATTTTCAGTCATTCCCGATTGATGAGGCTCGAGGCTAAGCTTTACCTTTATAGAGCATATCCCTTAGAATGCTCATCGCCCACCTGACGATGTTCTGAAAGCATTCATCCATACAAGTCCGTCCCGTTCGAAAGGAACCGAAGGCACTACTCCTACTACATCCATTTTGGAAAAATCCTCAGGATTAGTAGCGACCAGTCCTTGCACTTCACTGCTCCATCTTCGACTCCGAACTCTTGTTTTCCACACGAAAACGTACAAACCAGATCGAAGTGGTCTTTGAGAAATAAATTCCGATCCCGGTCTCTTCGAAACGATCAGCGCATTGGCCAATATTGATAGTCGATTATTTAACTATCAATTAACATCCACAAACAACCATCAAACAATAAATAATCTCCCAAATTATTTATTAACCTCAAATACCTTCGCTAGATATATTTCCATTTTCAACCGTTATTGAAAACGGTTTCAAACCACACTTTTCTCATGAAATAAATTTTCAAATATTTATTTCCACTGAAAACACCAAGCACAAAAACTTAAGATTTTTAAAATAATTTAAAACACTTTATTATAAAATATACTTTAACATTTAAATTTAGAAAAACTACTTTAATACTTTATTAAAAATATATACTTTAAGAATATTTAAAATAAATCTACTTTATAAAATATAAAACTAAATTTCTAACTTTTATAACGTAATACCAAGCCACCTTTAAACAATTACTGCTATAATAGATTAAAAGAAAATACTTACTTTAGAATTTAAAAATTTAGAAATAATAATTTTCCAAAACATGCTTTTTAAAACAACATTAAAACTTTTAACTTATATTTAAAAATTTACTTTGAAAACATACTTGGCTATCTAGGGAAATATACTTCTCTTCACATCCTTTAAAAATAAATCACTATTTATTTTTAAACAAATTTTCCAATTTCTTTAATAAATTCCCATCGTGAATTTATTCTTCAAAATATCCACTGATATATTACTTTACTTGTATAAACCCAGTTTATAAATTTCATAGTCACATTCTCTTTTAAATTTTCAATTTCAAACACTTAAATCAATTTCCAAATTGATTTCCAATTTACTCCATTTTGAAATAAAATCTTTACTTACTCACTTTTTCCAAATCCATTGACTTCAGATTTTATTTCTCCATTTTGATTTAAAATCTTTTAACTGAAATATACCAATTTCCAATTTCCAAAAATTCCTTCTTTATCCTTTTAAATAAATTTAAACCTTGAATTTTAAAGTAAATTCTTTATTCCTTTAAATAATATCGCTTAAGTTTTACAATTCATTATTTCCTGTTTATTCAAAATCCCCTTTTTCCATACTCGAAATTATTTATTAGATTTTTAAAATCACTTTAACTCTTATCCAGTTCATTCTTAAATTTATTCAATTCTCTATAATTATTTATCTTAAAAATTTCCCTCTATTATTTCCTTTTCAAAAATCCAATTCTATATATTTTGATAACTCAGTGTACCGAAATATATTCAAGCAAACCATAGCATTCAATATTCCAATAATCAATATAACTCATCACAGAATATCAAATATTCATAACATAGAATATTAAATAATCTAAATAATTTTGAGGAATCCAGTTGCATCCCTCTAACCTGTTTTCCTGCATCCACAAATACTAGCACAACATAAATAGATATTCCACTTCGAGGTGGAATATCGCGGTATATGGGTTTACATAATATCATCCGCTATTATGCGGTGCATAGGGTCTCATCCGCTATATAATGCGAGAAATCAATCACTCTAATATATACTACATACTACTATATATAATATAGCACATCAAATCAATTCAAGCATTCAACCAATTATTTAAATTTAATCATTTAAATTTAAATTAAAACCCCGATGAGTGAGATCAACTCACCTTTGATTTTTGGAATCCACTTCAATCTCGACTCGGTCTCTTCACGATTTAGACCTTGTATAAACATTTATATAATTTATTAATATTCGAAATAATCGAATACTCAATTGCCATTATAATTTTTTTAATTTAATTAATATTTTAATTTTAAACTTATGAATTTGGTTTAAACAAATTTCTTTCGATAAATTTATTTAACTACAAAATTTGATTTAAAACTAAATTTCCTTTACAAAATTATTTTAGTAACCATAGCATCTTAAAAACAAAAAATTTCATTCAAAAGCCCTTTTATCTTGCTGTAAAACAGATCTTTATTTTAAACATTATAATTCTCATATATATTACTAACAACCTATATGTGTGTGTGTGTATATATATATATTTAAATATGGATTTATGAGAATATATGCTTATTATTTGCTTATCCTTCACTGAAAACAAGTGTAAATAAATATAAATGAATAAATAATCTGCGAATGCCTCCCAGATAACAAACGAACCCAGGCTACCAGGTCGCAATATCCCTTCAACTCATCAATGCTATCGCGAAAACGAAGCCCTAGTCGCCACGATAAGATTTGCCATCCTTCGAAAATGCTGCGTCAGTGCCTCCAACTCTTTTTTTAGCTTGCTCGACCTCGCGATAGTCGACACGCACCTCCACTCGTGCCTCCTTCGCGACCGCCAAGACGAGTTGCCACTACTCCTATTCGCTTTCGTGTGCTCTTGTTTGATTGAAAACTAGGTTAGGGTTGAGTTCAAGTTGAAACTGTGAGGATGAAATGAAAAGGAATTTGCGTGGATAAACTGAGGGAAAGAAGGAATTTAGATCGGCCATTTTATTATTTGAATGATAGAATTTGTTTGAGGATCGATTTCAAACTCTCTCCGGCTTCGGCCATTTTTTTTCAAACAGTTGTTCTTTTTTTTCCTCTGACTTTTGGATGAGAGGGATAAGATATTAAGTTGGGGAAGGCGTGTTGGAGAAGGTAAGCTCTGATTGTTGACAGGTTAAAATATTATTATTACTATTATTATTTTAATTATAAATATTTTATTTAATGCAACTTAAAATTCTGATGCCCTATCGAGGCGTGCCACCAGGCGTCTATAATGTTATACCCCTATTCCGAACGCAATGGAAAAGTTTTCGAGCCCTTATTCAATCGTATGGAGAAGATAGCTTTTTGGACCTAGTTATTATATTGAATTTTCGATATAAATTCCAGTGCGTTTATATGTCGTACGCTCACCGAACAACTCCAAACACTACGAAATTTGAAATTTAAGTTACAAACTAACTTTTAAATATTAAAATCAATTAAATATCCCAATTTAAATTGTCCAAAATTTCGGGTCGTCACATTCCTCCCCCTTAAAAGAATTTCGTCCCCGAAATTACTAGTTAGGAAGAATGGTCCAACACCCGTTTACTTTTTCCCCCAACCAACAATTCAACATCCCACCAACTATCTTTTTATAGAAGACCCATTATCATTCTTACTAACTTTCCAAACTCTTCCATAGTTTTTCAAACAATATTATTTTCTTAATCATTCAAATTTCAATTCAAAGCCAAATTTTTGAATTATCAAAATTTTCTCAAAAATTTTCTAACTCCCTAAATTTTTGAAAAATTTCGCCAGTGTCTCCTTTGCGCGGCTAGCTCGGAACAACTACAAAATGTCTCTACAGGCTCCCAAATTCCAAAAGAAAACAAAAGGCCAAATGACTAGATCAAAAACCCAATCAAATTTCATATAGAAATTTAAACACATACCTTTTTTTCCAGCAATTCAAATTTATCTTCTGGGATCAAAACAAATTTTTCTCCTTCTTTTAAATACCTGTATATCCTACTTAGCAATAATATCCAATCACAACATTCAAAACATTTTATTGACTTCCTTACAAAAATTTTCAATATTCATTCCATTTAAGCCCGTAAGATGTACATATATCATCCGTACGCAATATCAAATCCGATCACTTGCTCGATCACACAATTTCACTTCCGACCTAGTATCGTCCACCCGACTTCCTAGTGCGGACTCAGATCTGGTTTCTTGATCAGAAACCGTCATTCTCCTTGCATAGCCACAAACGATGATAGAGAATTTCCAGAATCAATCAAAATCCATATCTAGGGTTCGCCGTCGAAAATCGAGTGAAAAACCCCAACTCAGATCGATATAACTATCTCGAAATTCGGTGCTCGAATGTGGATCAAATTGCTATGTGAATAAAATAATATATATACATCCTACATATTTATCTCAATTGATTATCAACTATATCAATTTTCTTTTTATTCACATTCATTTTGATTCTATTCACTTATTCACAATTATCACTTTTATTAAATCTTCATTCAAATATTAACTTAGAATATATTTCTAATACCAAATTTTACTTAAGAATTCACCATTCCTTTCTTAAGTTTAATATAAGCATTTTATATGCTTCTTTATTTATTTTCACTTTACCACTTGAGTTTATATCTACTTATACTCAAATGGGTTCTCCCATTTCCATATGAATTCAATTTATCTTCAATGCTGAATATTGAATTGTATCTTTCATTTATAACTGATTCATATCATTATTTTAACTTAGTTTCATCCACTAATTTATTTCAATTTCCAATTTGAAATCGTTTTGACGCTAACAAAAAATTTCAAATTTTTTTTAACTCTCAAAATTTTCGAAATGTTTTGGCAGAGTCTCCCTTGTATGAAGGTGCTTTTGCAATTTGAAAGAGATATAAATATATATACATCGACCCACACGGTCAAAAAAATAAAAACAGTTCATATTTCCTAACTTTTATTGCATAGGCGTACCTTTATTTAGCATTTCTAAGCAAGCGGCTTATTATTTTAGCAATTAGCGCGACCAAAATCCTGCCAAATGGCCTTAAGATGCATGTACTTGCTCAATTTAAACATGTAAGTGCCATATATATGAAGTTTAACAACATTTCACTTATTTGCAATAGTTAAACACATGAATTCTAAAAGCAATGCACACTAAACATTTTCCGTAAGCAATTTACATAGTTTTAATTACTAATTCAACTGTTTTCAATTTATTCATATACCATTTTCATTCAATTTGAATGATTTACAACCCACTTGCTTACATTCAATTTATTTTTAATTTTAAACAAACCCATATCATTCCAATTGATTTAAAAATCAATTTTATTCACTTCTGTTAATACATTTACCTTCGTTTACGACAAAATGACTAATTTTCTGTGCAAATTTGATGTTATTCATGCAACTAACAATTACTTAAGCTCATAACCATTTTAAATTGATTCCACTCAATTTATATTAATTCAATTCCATTCTACATTACTCACAACCCATACACTTTTAATTCACCATCCAATTTTATTAACTCACAATTCAATTTCTATTTAACCAATTTAAATTCCATTAACAAATTCAATTAACTAATTTATTCCATAACAACTTTAATTCATGTTTAATTCACTTACAATTCCAAGTTGAATTTCTATTTATAACTCGGGTTTCGTTTACAAACCCATCATTAACTCAAATTCAACTTTTATTTAATCAACTAGTGTTCCATTTCCATATTAAATAATTAATTATCCAATTGGCCCACCTCTAATTTACAATTCAATCTTTGATTTTTATCTTCAAAAATCACTTTATTACTTTGCTTGAGTTCAATCTAATTTAAAATTCGAGTTTAAATTTCTATTTCACTTTCCAAAATACCAAATACATTTTATTTTGGCATACTCCTTCCAATATCCAATTTTAGTTCATTTACTTACAATTATAAATTCATTTGTTCATTCACAAATTTATTTTCAACCAGTAAATTCTATTTTCAAACATTAATTATTTTTAGTCCATTTGAACTAATTCTACACTTCATTTTACACAATTCCAAATCAAACATTTCAAACCAACTCCAGAGTTTAAACCATTACTACAATGTTCAAAATCCAATTTTGAAAAAATATATATCTAAATCAAACTATTCTTCTGCAATTTCAAAATCAAACCAAATTTTGCAAACAAACATTAATCCAAAACATCCAGGTAGCAATCCCCCTCTTGGAAACTCAAAAATAAACACCGATGATGTCGCGATCATCATCGAATTATTTTCCAACGACCGAAAAGGGTTCAATGCTTTTATTTCTTTAAAATACCTTCAAATATATTTAAATCCCAAATCTCTCCAGATTTCAAATCCAATTCAAAATATCTCCGAAATACTACCACTATTACTTCTCTAAAACCTTTGAAAACCATTTCCAAATTCAAAGGAATTTAAATTTCCCAAAATTTCAAATACCAAATTCTTCCAGAAACATTTTCAATATTTCTCTGGAATTATATTTCAAAATTTTAGATCACATTTATAATTCACATTACGAATCCCATTATTTTATTAATTTATTCCTTAATCTTTGGTTATAATTCTAATTTCTTATTCAATTCTCATACAACAATGATAATAATTTAATATTATCACTTTCTAACAACTTAGCATCCATATATAACTATAATAATTTATGAAAAATTATTTCCTTTATATACAAAAATAATTTGGGTAAAATTATTTCATTTACCTATTTAAAACAATACTGTGTCAGTTTATCTTGTTTAAGAGTTTAGAAATTCCTATCGATAACATGGCATCCCACACATCGACCAGAATCCATAAACACTCAACCGATAAATCAACACAATATAAAAATAATTTTATATTCACTAATAAATACGCGCTCATATTTATTAATACACTCAAACTCATTATAGAGTACTTACGGACTCTATTTTCAATGAGTAATCCCCACCAGAACCAAGGTTATCACCAACCTAAGCTCTGATACTAAGTGAAACGACCCTCAAACCCCTACCCCTTGAGTCGACACTATTCTCCATCAAATCAACTCAAGATGAACGGAAATACCAACCATTAGGGTTAAAGAAGAAGAGGTAGAAGAAAGTAGAAACAACATCAGAATCTAACCATCGCAGCGGAATAAAATATAATAGAAAATCAGAGATCTTTACACCAAAAACAAATACTATATCTGTTTATACATACATCATCAGAGTATACATAACACACAACTGGACAGTAATCATAATCTGTCCTCACAATCTAAATACACAACGGAATATGTAACACAAATACGGAAGTACGTATCGCTATCCAGCTCGTCTCCTGAGCTCCATAGCATCCTTTCCTGTATCCTATAATACTCGGTCTGACCAGAGCATTATAGTTAAATAACACCTGAGTCAGTCTGGATTACCAGCGTGAGAAATCATACTCAAATTAATTATTAAAGTTTCAAAATCTTTTGAAAATCAAAAGCATCTCGTAAGACCACGCCATAAATAAACATATCGGGTTTTTACCTTACGATAGCCAAAACACTTTTTATTAAAATCCTCTGATATTATAATAGGGTCTATTTACAAATACTTATTAAAATAGTCGAAATTGTTACATGATTAAATTCCAGCTACTAGCCACAAAGTGGATTATACAAACAAAAACCGTAAAAGGCGCGTATGGAGAATGGATTTCCAACTAATGACTAGGCACTAGGGTACCGCCTGTCACAGTACGTGGCCTAGATCACCGTACCGAGGATTACTTCTAATCCCCTACAACACAAGACCGGGACTACCCCTTACTGGATAATCCCGAGTAAGATCACCCCCACGGTTGGGATCAACAAGCACACCACTAAGCCGAATAAAAAGGGACATCTAGACAGGGATGACCTCACCCTAATGGGCGCTACCCACCTAGCCTTGCTGCATAACCCCTGATTTTCAGTCATTCCCGATTGATGAGGCTCGAGGCTAAGCTTTACCATTATAGTGCATATCCCTTAGAATGCTCATCGCTCGCCTGACGATGTTTTGAAAGCATTCATCCATACAAGTCCGTCCCGGGTTCGAAAGGAACCGAAGGCACTACTCCTACTACATTCATTTTGAAAAAATCCTCAGGATTAGTAGCGACCAGCCCTTGCACTTCACTGCCCATCTTCGACTCCGAACTCTTGTTTTCCACACGAAAACGTACAAACCAGATCGAAGTGGTCTTCGAGAAATAAATTCCGATCCCGGTCTCTTCGAAACGATCAGCGCATTGACCAATATTGATAGTCGATTATTTAACTATCAATTAACATCCACAAACAACCATCAAACAATAAATAATCTCCCAAATTATTTATTAACCTCAAATACCTTCGCTAGATATATTTCCATTTTCAACCCTTTTTGAAAACGGTTTCAAACCACACTTTTCTCATGAAATAAATTTTCAAATATTTATTTCCACTGAAAACACCAAGCAAAAAAACTTAAGATTTTTAAAATAATTTAAAACATTTTATTATAAAATACACTTTAACATTTAAATTTAGAAAAACTACTTTAATACTTTATTAAAAATATATACTTTAAGAATATTTAAAATAAAGCTACTTTATAAAATATAAAACTAAATTTCTAACTTTTAAAACGTAATACCAAGCCACCTTTAAATAATTACTGCTATAATAGATTAAAAGAAAATACTTACTTTAGAATTTAAACATTTACAAATAATAATTTTCCAAAACATGCTTTTTAAAACAACATTAAAACTTTTAACTTATATTTAAAAATTTACTTTGAAAACGTACTTGGCTATCCAGAGAAATATACTTCTCTTCGCATCCTTTAAAATAAATCACTATTTATTTTTAAACAAATTTTCCCATTTCTTTAATAAATTCCCATCGTGAATTTATTCTTCCAAATATCCACTGATATATTACTTTACTTGTATAAACCCAGTTTATAAATTTCATAGTCACATTCTCTTTTAAATTTTCAATTTCAAACACGTAAATCAATTTCCAAATTGATTTCCAATTTAATCCATTTTGAAATAAATATCTTTACTTACTCACTTTTTCCAAATCCATTGACTTCAGATTTTAATTCTCCATTTTGATTTAAAATCTTTTCACTGAAATATACCAATTTCCGATTTCCAAAAATTCCTTCTTTATCCTTTTAAATAAATTTAAACCTTGAATTTTAAAGTAAATTCTTTATTCCTTTAAATAACATCGCTTAAGTTTTACAATTCGTTATTTTCTGTTTATTCAAAATCCCCTTTTCCCATACTCGAAATTATTTATTAGAATTTTAAAATCACTTTAACTCTTACCCAGTTCATTCTTAAATTTATTCAATTCTCTATAGTTATTTAACTTAAAAATTTCCCACTATTATTTCCTTTTCAAAAATCCAATTCTATATATTTTGATAACTCAGTGTACCGAAATATATTCAAGCAAATCATAGCATTCAATATTCCAATTATCAATATAATTCATCACGGAATATCAAATATTCATAACACAGAATATTAAATAATCTAAATAATTTTGAGGAATCCAGTTGGATCCCTCCAACCTATTTCCCTGCATCCACAGATGTTAGCACAACATAAAATACCAATTCCACTTCGAGGTGGAATATAGCGATATATGGGTTTACATAATATCATCCGCTATTATGCGGTGCATAGGGTCTCATCCGCTATATAATGCGGAAAATCAATCACTCCAATATATACTACATATTACTATATATAATATAGCACATAAAATCAATTCAAACATTCATCCAATTATTTAAATTTAACCATTTGAATTTAAATTAAAACCAGATGAGTGAGATTAACTCACCTTTGATTTTTGCAATCCACTTCAATCTCGACTCGGTCTCTTCACGATTTAGACCTTGTATAAACATTTATATAATTCATTAATATTCGAAATAATCAAATACTCAATTGCCATTATAATTTTTTTAATTTAATTAATATTTTAATTTTGAACTAATGAATTTGGTTTAAACAAATTTCTTTCGATAAATTTATTTAACTACAAAATTTGATTTAAAACTAAATTTCCTTTACAACTTTATTTTAGTAGCCATAGCATCTTAAAAACAAAAATTTTCATTCAAAAGTCTTTTTATCTTGCTGTAAAACAAATCTTTATTTTAAACATTATAATTCCCATATATGTTACTGACAACCTATATGTGTGTGTGTGTGTATAAATTTAAATATGGATATATGAGAATATATGCTTATTATTTGTTTATCCTTCACTGAAAACAAGTGTAAATATAAATGAATAAATAATATGCGAATACCTCCCAGATAACAAACGAACCCAGGCTACACGGTCGCCATATCCCTTCAACTCATCGATGCTATCACGAACCCGAAGCCCTAGCCGCCACGATGAGATTCTCCATCCTTCAAAAATGCTCGCGTCAGTGCCTATGACTCTTTGTTTAGCTTGCTCGACCTCGCGAAAGTCGACACGCACCTTCGCTCTTGCCTCCTTTGCGACCGCCAAGACGAGTTGCCACTACTCCTATTCACTTTCGCGTGCTCTTGTTTGATTGAAAACTAGGTTAGGGTTGAGTTCGAGTTGAAACTATGAGGACGAAATGAAAAGGAATTTGCGTGGATAAACTGAGGGAAAGAAGGAATTTAGTTCGGTCATTTTATTATTTGAATGATAGAATTTGTTTGAGGATCGATTTCAAACTCTCTCAGGCTTCGGCCATTTTATTTCAAACAGTTGTTCTTTTTTTTTTCCTCTGACTTTGGATGAGAGGGATAAGATATAATGTTGAGGAAGGCGTGTTGGAGAAGGTAAGCCCTGATTGTTGACAGGTTAAAATATTATTATTATGTTTTTTAATTATACATATCTTATTTAATGCAACTTAAAATTCTGATGCCCTATCAAGGCATGCCGCCAGGCGTCTATAATGTTATACCCCTATTCTGAATGCAATGGAAAAGGTTTCGAGCCCTTATTCGATCGTATGGAGAAGATAGCTTTTTGGACCCACTTATTATATTGAATTTTCGATATAAATTCCAACGCGTTTATATGTCGTACGCTCACCCAAGAACTCCAAACACTACGAAATTTGAAATTTAAGTTACAAACTAACTTTTAAATATTAAAATCAATTAAATATCCCAATTTAAATTGTCCAAAATTCCGGGTCGTCACAAGCAGGATGTTGAGGTCCGAAATTCGAAGTGAAATTCTTGATTTGCCCGTTTCTAGTCATCACGGGAAGGTGCTTGCAAAATAAAAAAAGAGATTATTCCCCTAGAGCTTGTCTTAGTTGGTCTGGCTTTGAACCTATTGCCTATACTTATTTCCTAAGAAATCCACGCAGTGGAGGATCCTGAGTTTGAGACATTCTACACCAAAAATATTTTATTAAACCTTTTTAACCCATCTCATATTTTGTTCAAACATGAAAAATGGCCATTTACTTTCCTCTGCATCTCGAGCACCTATCCAAACTATTCCAAGTAGATGGACCAAACTATTTGATACCTACGGAATCAGATGCAAGCGAACTCGCGGCCAATAGTTGGCTGCTTAAATTCCTGTGAGTGAGAGTCCTACTGATATAGGACGCTGGGCTAAGCCATTGATGTAAGGTTTTCATCCAGCATAGGTCGAAAGTGACTCAATTTGTCAATTCCCTTCGGGCTCCCTCCTCTTTGTTGGACCGCGAACACCGTGGTCTCCTGGAAGGTCTGAAGGAGAAGTGTGAGTTGCTTTGAATGGAAACCCCAGTAAACGACGCAGTAACTCTAACTGTCCTGCATCTAACCTGGACTAAACAAGGGCCAGTTGATTTACGATCAATTCATTCAATTTTTCCTTTTTAGAGGACAAATTATTGCATTCTCTTCGAAATCCTACTTTGAAGACTTTTGATAACCTGTTATTCCTGCTCCTCTTGCTTAAGGTCTGAGCCAAATTGAGCGAAGGCGGCCACTTCGCGATATTGTGCCAATTCCAGTTTTAAACGACTTATCCAAACTATTCGTAGAGCAAATTTCTCTCTCAAGGTGAGTAGCCTTGCTAAAGGAATGCTTACCGAATATAAGTCGCCAACGCCTAGAAGTACAAGTAGTCGTATATTAATTGGGCGACCAAAGACCTTAGCTTTGAACTTCATTCATTCGAACGGTCGATCATAGCTAGAATATAGGAGCAAATCTGAAAGAAGGCGAGAGCAAGGGTTCGAGAGTTGGTCAGCGTTCCCAACTCCCTGATAACAAGGCGACCCAGTATCTTAATTAGAGGTCCAACTTTGACCCAGGCACCCAAACAACCAATTGAATCCATCTTGGTTGGTTGGTTAGTGTGAGACTTTCTCTATCAATTCGATATACATATGAGACTCGCATCGAGACGTCCTTACCATAGAATTTGTCATTTTTATTCATTTGAGTGTCCCCTGTAGAAATATAAAAAAAATCTTCGTCTTGATTCAAAGGGAATGCTTGATAGTGGAGTGAGGAACGTAATAGTCGGTAGACCAGTATAAGCATTGGTCTTAAGCTGCTAGCTTGCACGGAAACACGTGTGACGTGTTATGCATCCGAGAAATAGAAAATCTATCATATCCGCAAGTCAAGGACTATATATTAATTGGAAAGTCAGAATTCGCAAAAGTCTAAGATTTAAGTGAACAGAATAGAAGAGTCAAATAATTCAATGGTGTTGTAAAGACTAGGCTAGGCATATTTGATTTGAGTAAGGTGCAGAGCATAACCAAATGATTGTTTTTCCAATGATGGATTTCTAGCAAATCCACCCCTGCATATCTAGGCCTTTGTTTTGCACTATGCTGGATGCAACAATAACTTGGACTTGACATCTTGCTCGTGTGGTTGTCTGAGCCAAAGGGACGGTGGAAAGGAATCCTATCATCCAAAGACCGGGGTGAGGGCAAGAAAGAATTAGTTGAACAATTCAAAGATTCAGTACTTATAGACCAAGAGGTGCCACCACCCTTTAGGGAGGGAGATGAAGGGCATGGATACAAAGGAGAGAGGGAGCAATATCAAGATCCAGTAGCTGGAAGAGAGGATCCACTAGTAGACTCTAGGGACCGGTCCGGTATATTAATTGGGAGGCAACGGTTATATGCGGAGGTATTCCTGTGTTCACTCCGACCGATTCAGTATACATGAGGGAAAGATGTCTTTGAGGCGACAAATTTGAAGGAGGGAAGGCTAAATGCAGAACCAACAGTTCAGGTCTCTTTTATAGACTGGTTGAAATAATTCAACGAAGTTGGACGAATTTGGAAACATTAGGCAATTTACTTTATACCTACTTGACGTCGCCCCTAATCTAGCAGTAGAGGGAGCAGAAAACAGGCTTTGCTCCCCAAAATGAAGAAAGAAGGGTCGAAGTTTAGACCGCTCACTTTGTGACTCATGCCTAAAATCCCCGAAAACAGCAAAGAATTTGATCTTGAGGATATGATTTTCACATTCAAGTAGTTGGACAACAGCTTTCAAAATCCCCAGAATGAAATCCTAATGCCCAGTATATTAATTGGGCGGGACGGAAGTCACTTATGAGGAGACTCAGCTGTTTATGAAGGATGTTGGTTAGAACTTTCTGCTAGTTCTCTGTCCTAATAATATGGAGTAGATTCAAAACTTTCTTTCTCGTAAAGGCGTACTCGCCAGAAGTAATTGAAAAAGGAAAGGAATATTCTTACCATAGCAGCCAATAGGGGACCATGGGTCAAGAGAGTAAGAAACATTGGTATAAAAGATTGAGTGGGACTCAATCTCAATAAGGGGAGGCGTCTTTCAGTAGTTCGCCGGGAACGAAACTAATAGATGCAGAGCATAATAGGAAATTCAATAGTAAACAAAGAAAGCACCCTTTGGCTGTGCTGATCGAAGCAAGGGTAGATAGAACGGTTAAGCGGGTGTGAAGCGAAGTCAAGTCCCCTCATATATAGGGTACATACCATGATTGGTGAAGGGCTTAAAATCGCCTTAGGTAGCTGCTATCTATCGGGTCCCAGGCATTAGTTGCTGAAGCTTGGACGGGCTCCCTCATTCTTCCTAATCATTAAGAGAACCCCTGGGGTATAGCCAAGTTTCTCAGGCTGTGTATATTGACTTCCTCCTTCCCCATTCCATTGTGTTAATATAATGGTCTTCGTTATGCTTAACACACCAAAGTCAAAGGTTAAGACGCATATAGATGTAGAGGATCAAGTATAAGGTGCGACTAAGCGACCGATCTCTTCTATCAATAGTCACTGGTAATCAGTCAGTTCACCGGGACCCTCACAATTCGAAGTTTTTTCCTAGAAGTTTCAACCGTCGTTGACTATGACAATAGTCGCGGCCGGGCCAGCCGAGCCTTGTTCCAGTATTTGGTTCAGATAGTGACTAATTGAGCTAAGAAAGAACAGGGCTAACCGTAGGTGGAACTCTCTTTGACAGTTTCCTTATTGCCGTTGTCGTCGGCTCATGCCGTAAAGTGTTGGGTTAAGTCTCGCAAGGAGCACAACCCTCGTGTTTAGTTGCCACCATTGAATTTGGAACCCTGAACAGACTGCCGGTGATAAGCCTAGTTCGTCCCGCTTGTAATAGAACTCGAGCTTTCCACCTTGAGACCCTCTTTAGCACTCTTTTCGTCGACGAAGGCCTCTAAAGGGCGGCAGACAAAGTCCTTGGTTTGTGGCGAAGCTTAGTCTTTTCGTTGGTAGTGCCCCAATTCCTATTCAACTATCTCGTGCTATACTCTTCTTTGTTTTGTTTGGGCCGTGTTAGTATGTTGGAGATACCTTGGGATATGCACAGCTTCGTTTCCCATTAGAGAAAACAGAAGCTCGGGCATGCTCCACTCTGCAGGAATTTCTTTATTGGCAAGTCGAGCCAATTTCGCACATTTTGCGATTATCTCATTTAATAATACGTCCACCTCTTGGGGCGCAAAATTGGGGAGGTATATTAATTAGGAGGGAGAATGAGAATTGGTTGCAAGAGGAGCCCGAAGGAGCCGCCCGCTTCCGCTCTTAGCCCGAAGGAAGCATGTAATAGCATTGGCTGCTTAGGGAGGAAATTCCCGGCTCCTGTGGCATAATGTATCTATCGGGAATCACTCCCAGTTTCATTAAGTTAGGTATGAATATATCAAATACCTATGACTCGATTGGTGAAATAGTCTCTCTTTTCAAAAATATATGTTTTTTACCGACGCACAAATAATTTTTTTTGTTGGAATGAGCAACAAACAGATAGAATTTAGCTATACAGATCGATTCGGGAAGAGCTAAGACGGATAGTCATATCAAATTCAGAGAGATGTCGCACATTCTGATTAAGCACATAGAGATTAAGTATAGCGAGCTGAAGGCCTAATTGCTGTGGAAAGTCAGGCCAAAGCCAAATAAAATAAAGGAAGTGATTTCTGCGATAGTATTTGTCATTTCACCAAACAGAAAATGATAAGTGTTATTTTCCGAATAGAATCGTTCAATAAATGCGTTGATCAATGCCTTGTCAACTTTAATTGTGTGCATGCTTTATTATATTTAAGAACTCTGATTCGGCTACCGCATCCTTAACACAATCACATTCATTAGTTAAACCCACCATTTATGAGTTTCTACATGACTATAAAGCTTAACAATTCTTACTTCATCCCTTGGTGCCTACATTACCAATGCAATATTCAAAACATACACTTATATTGTTTAAGATTCTATATGATATAAATGTATAATAAACATACCGAAGAGTTCCATATGCTAGAAGCAATACGATCTTTATAAGCAAACAGTAGGGATGGTTGAAGTTCATTTATGGTAGATTGACTTGATGGTTGTGCCATTAACTTTTTTCCTTTGTTTTTTCTCTTCAACTGTTATATCTCTATGTCAGTTTCCTCTTCAATTTCATAGGATGGTTCATCCTCATTTGCAATCTCTTCCACTTAATCCGGTCACTATACATTTCCTTCATCAAAATCCTCTTGACGCCTACCTTCCTCCTCACTCGCACTATTGCTATTTTCACCATTATTGCTTTCGTCTTGCACAACATACTCCTCAATATGTATTTTCATTTGTTCTAACTCTAATCTCTTGCAATTTGAAACGGTTTGAGGGATACGAATGGTTGAAGATGAAGCTTTTTTGCTATAAAAAGAAAATGGACTCATTCACAAACGCAAAAGAATATACAATAATAGGAAGTTACCAATTTAAAATAAAAAACACGGCAGAATAGTTCCAACTTATATATATTAGTTCCGCAAGTGATTGCCGAACAAAAATCATTTATTCGATTGGCACAAAAGTAAATTATATAGGCCGATGAAATCACACTGAAGTAAATTATAAAAAAACAATTAATACTGTCGAATTGAATTGTACGAACTTAAACCCTAATTATTCCACACAATCAATAACGTCGATGCAAACCAAACTACACATTGCGATCGAATAAAAACCCAAAAACTAGTATAACATGAAAGTACGCACCTTGCCATCACCTTTTCAATCAATTTTGGGTCTGGAATATTTGAGTGAACACAATTTTTTGTTTGTACCATTTTTTTGAAGCAGAAGTTACTGAGTTGAAGTTGGAGGAGACGATAAGTTAGATTGAGGTAAAAAGCAAGATGGGTGAAATAGAAAAAGTAAGTTTTATTTTGTAATGTGCGTGTACCTCTCTCATAGTAAAAAGCAAGATAGGTAAAAATTGACCCCTTCCTATCTATTTTTGAAGTACCAGTAATAGTACTAATTTATTTATTATTGTAAATTTTTCGGGATGTTACAATGAGGATCTATAAAGGAAGAAACTTGTGAAGATGGAAGTTTGATAGAAGTAGATGGATTTGCTAGTGGAGTGAGATAATTTAGCTTCATCTGACATCATAAAGATCAAGTTTTGCTTCGGTAATCGAACGTGGGACGTTGGCTTTTAACTCTAACCCACTATTAAAGCGGTTTTGGGGTTTGTGGAAAGTTCAAGTATATTAACCAATGGAATTAGTGTGAAGTTTCAGGGTACATTAGACGGTTTGAGCTTGTACAATTGTATTTATTTTTATGATCTGCATTGAATGGGCTGGATTTCGGTTGTTTACACATTAATTATAAATAGGCTGTAATATTTTTCTAGTAATAAAGATGCTTGAATCTTTGTTAAAAAAAAAAAAAGAAAAAAAAAAAGGGAAGAAATCAAGCATTTGTTGCGACGTAATTTAATAAATTGTATGTATTATACACATATATAAACATCATTCTCAGGCCGGCCCATACCCAATTACATTGGGCTAGGGCAACAGAATACCAGGGGCAACAGAATAGCTTTACTTCTGCCGCACTGAAACATTTTTTGGGGTTCCCGCTCGTTGACGTCGCACCAATTTCCTTAGCTGTTGCCGCCTTCTGCAGTGCCGCCTTCTGCAGTGCCGCAGCCTCCACGTTCTGCTATACCGACTGCGGTATCCAACACCTCGACCTCTCAGCTCTAACAGCGGAGGTGTTGAATCGATTACCCAAAGAAATTAATATGTGAGTCAATTTAGGTTTGTTGTTTAATTAGCTAATTTATGCTTTGATTTATGAGTTTGAACAAAATTGCTAGATTGCTAAACCGAGTTTCAATGTTGGTTAGGGAGATTGAATAGTTCCCACAGGGAGTGTTAATGCAAATTTATTGGGATGCAGATCATTCTACAGGGTCTGCTTTTCTGAGATCAAACTCGAGTTTGAGGAGCTTCTGAATTTGTTCTGGTGCTATTTCTTTCTCTCTCATCCTTTATTATTATAAGAGAAGATGCAAGTTGTTGCTTAGAATTTATCCACAAGGCTGTTTGATAACTATTGATGCTATTTTCTCCAGGCGTCGAGTTTATTTATTTAGTTATGGTCTGATATCATTTGGTTAGATGGAATCTTGTATCAAGCTCAATATAAATATTTGCCTGTTACCTTTTTTGTAGGTGATTAAGACCCAAATCATATGTCTTAGTGTATGAATTGGGTTAGAACTGATATGGCTCAAATCAAATAAAAGATTTTGTGTAAGATAACAAATTAATGTGTAGGAAAATGAAAGCTTCATAAATGTTTACTTGCAAAACTTGGTTGAATTTAAACTATTTTTTTTATTTTTTTTATTGACTATTTGAATACTTTGATGACTGTCAATTACAGCGCCATGATTTGTATCATCAAGCATAAGTTTCTCTTCTGGTATATATAGGAAGTGTTGGGCAAATTAGAATGGTTGTGTTGAGAAAATTATATCGTTCCATTCCTAAACAATACAAGTTATTCCAACTAGGTTGAACCCATGCCACCAGTCAGTGCGCTCCCATACCACCAGTCAGTGTGCCCTGAAGATGTATTGTTAAAGGATGTTCCATTCCTAAATTCAGCAAGGTGTCAACCAATATTTGCTAAAACTTTAAAGTGAACAGCATGGATGAATAGAGTATGCAAGATAAGAAAAGGTATATGAAGAGCAAATACACGTCTATACAAAGTTAAGCATGCAAATAGAAGAAAGGTTTAACCACCTATGAAATTATATAGTCATTATGACTCGTTTATCTCACCTGAGATCTCATTTTCGAACTTGAGCAAGATATGATTTAGCAAAACAAGATATTAAATTTTGTTTACGTCTTGTTTGACACGACATCTCGTTCAAGATATTAAAATCTCAAGCGACTTTGAGATATGATCTCAACAGAAGATCTCATGCTAAAAGATCTCATGCGAAGTTATGTTTTTTTTCATACATATTTCTTTTACTTCTTACGTGGGTCAAAAAGATTGCACTTCAATGACTCTTTACTAGGCCACTAATTTTTTTTATTTTTTATTTTTTATTTTTTAACGAGTGGGAAAACATAAAAAATCATATTTATTTTTTATTTTAAATATTTAGACAAGTTTTAAAAGAAAATTTGATATTATCGTTTCATATATATTATGCATCTTAAAAAGTTTATACTTAGATAATCGTTATTATACAAAAAATTAAATTTTCAATTTAAAGGCTTAAGTTACTTCGAGATTGCTTCAATATGGACTTTAGAATCCGAGATATACACCCAAGACATACTCATCACACCAAAGATCTCGTTTGATACGAGATATTGTGTGAAACTTCCAAGACGATATGCAATCGAAATCCGAATTTAGAACCTTGCTTGTATCAAAAGAACGAATAAGTGGAGAAACAAGTAATTGGATAGATTTTCTAATGCTGTTACTGAATTTCTCAGTAGTACGCACTTATTTAAAATAAATTCGGCAATAATTTTTTTTTTTAAAAAAATTGGTAGATTAATGCAACCAAAACATTGGGCTGGTCTTTGTTGAGCGGTAGTTTCATTGACCAATTATTTAACTCCAGCGTAAATATTTATTGAACCATTTATTGCTTTTATTAATTATAGCTTGTAACAAACAACAAAAACTTAAGTCAAATATTGTATCTATTGTTGGATTGAACATTTGTTGCCAGAGGAAGAGAAGGTAGCCATTTGGGACGATTTGATTAAAATTGGTTTGGTATTGTTATGTTTGTAATTAAATGGTAATATGAATCACTATTTTATATATATATATATATATATATATATATATATATATATATGAAAAATTCAAAATAAAAATAAGAAATTCTTACGTTCGACGTGCCTAGCCTTAGTTGAATGTACGAGTTACTTCCCTATCAAGCTTGCTAATTTGAACTATGCAAACGGTGCCTGAAAGAGTGCAAACATAAGGCTTACATCCGACACACTTTGGTTTAGTTTGGACGTAAGCCGTCACAATTCATCTAACAGGTGTGGCAATGATGTCTAAGAGCGGGAATAAATTGCCAATCAAGCCAATCAACAAAAGAATGTTGAACGAAACATGAACTCAGTAGTAGAGAATGATGTAATAATCAAACAACACATGAATGCCGAATGACAACAACAACAATGATCGACGGTATATTGCTGTTTAAAGTAGATAATAAGCAGTGCTTAAATTAATTCATTTTAATTGTTCTTGAGTGGGTAATAGGTAATGTATTGTGTGTTATAAATGGCTCTTCTCTTGATTAACCTGAACATAATATTTGTGATATCATCCTTATAGAGCTTCTTAATGTGATACATCTCTTACACACACACCCATTCAAAACCCTGAATTTCTGGCCATCTCGATCAGTTCCTGCTGGAGCCGAGACAAAATTAGGGTTAAAATCCGATTTAGGGTAAGATGTGAAAGTAAATCAAAGTTTAATACAATTTTGGAAAATAGTAAATTGAAACAATGAAATAGAATAAAATATTCGGTATAAGTACCAATTCCAACTCTCGTCAGTGTGTAAAAGCAAAAAATAAGATAAAGATTCATCTTTGTGGCAAAATCAAAACTGCAGTCATAGAAAGCGTGAAATTTTGTTTGGATAATTCTATTTTATCCGAAAACCATATTGTCAGATCATGCGAATTATTGATAAATCAATGGGACCTTCTTAAAATCAGCCTTAAAAATCGGAGGTAGAGCCCATCTTATTCTCTCTATTTGCATTTTTTGACAAAATGGGTTTCGGGTATTGTATCACTGTTGATTTTGTTTTATTTGAGCATGAGAAATGGTTGACTTTCTTTGTTTTTCATGCAAGAAAAGTTGGAATAGCCAATAACTGCGATGGAGCATTAAACAACAGTGAAAGTTAAAATAGAGTACTGCAGACAGCCGAGTCGCTTGGATAGATTAGAAAATTAGTGTATTTTAATCTTAAACCTTGGTCTGAACACTGGCTGTTTCATATCGATATCATTGTGTTTATTTTCAGAGAAGTATATGAATTTGATTTAAACTTTATCCATTGATATGTGACAAAACAACACTTTTCATTAGAAAAAAGAGAGGATTTTGGGTTATTATTTGACTCTTTATTCAATTGTTATGGCTTGAGTAATTAAATTTGGGTTTGAAATAATTAATTTGACTTTTTATCTGTTTATTTAACTGATTATATTTTGGATTTAGTTACAATAGTAAATATTTAATTTCATTAGGGTTTTAAATGTAACACCGATGCATGTTATGTCAAAGTGTTTCAAATAGTTGTAGCCATACCGAAACGGATACCAAAACCAATACATAAGTAATTTCTGAAATTGATCAAACTATGAAAATTTCAAATGATCGAGACAAAAGCAAAAATAGAGTATTCAAAGCTTGATATATACACATACATATATGCATACATATATGTATACACCTACATACATATGCATGTATATGTGTGTGTCCATAATTTCTTCTTAACTTGTAAATTTTTATGTTTTCATATCCAATGTTGGTGGACATATTAGTAGGTTATTATATTGACTTAAAAGTTATGCTTCAGACCCATCATTTGCAGATTTAGTTCATCAATATTTATCTCATATCGGTATATCAATTAAAATAGTTGTTTTAAAGGTATAGCGAAGGCCAGAGCAAAGCCAAAGGGTTATTGGGGTCGAGATATTTGTGTTGATCAGGGTAGTTAAGGCATAGAAAGGCGCCAAGTTTGCGCATTGGGCTTTTTTACAGCCTTTTTGTTCGTCTTTTATACAACTTTGCACTTTTTTTGCTCTAAATAAACTGCACTATAAATTAATATTGAAAATGATAATTTTAGTGTTAAAACATGTTTACAAACAATCTTTTTGAAAGTAAGAAAGCACTAGCAACTAAATACGAAGTCACAACTGATAACCTTGACCAAAACGATGTCAAATTCAAGTCTACAATATCAAAAACATAGAAATTACAATAAAAAGCTAGAAATATGTTCATGTTCAAGTTCGCCACAACCCTTGCAATTTAATTCAACTTCTAATCACTAATATCTAATTTTTAATTTAACTAAACTTTAAATTCAAACTTAAATTAACTAAAATTAAAATTAAATTAACATCAACTAAATTTTAATTAAAATTAACTAACATCTAAATTCAAATTCAAAGTAATTGAATTTAATGAAACATTAAATTAAAATCAACTAAACATTAAATTAAAACTAAAACTTTAATTAAAATTAACTAAACATTAAGTTCGAATTAGAATTAACAAAAATTAAAATCAAAATTAAATTAACTAAAATTAAAATTAAAATTAACATAAATTTAGATTAAATTTGAAATTAAGCTAATTACTTTTAACCACTAACTTAAATTAAGTTAAAATTTACTTAATTGAAAAGTTTGAATTTAACTTTTATTTAACTTAAATTTGAACACTAATTACTTTTAAATTACTAACTTAAATTTTACTTAACTTATTAAATACATAAGAAATATGCAATATTTGAGCTGAGAAGACGAGGCAGAAGGAGCTACAAGCGTGACGACGACGTCGGGCATGAGTTTGCGGCGGTGGCGGCTTGGAGCAGAGGCGGCGACAGCGGCTTGGAGCTCGATTTGTGGTATACCTTTTTTTTACTGCAGTCGAAGTGGAAATCGATTAAGTTTCCATCTTCGTCTAAACTTTTGTACTCGTTTCCAGTATCTGTTCGTTTATTAGGCTTCTGAGGTTTTTTTCGAAAAAATTAATGCATTGTCTATAATTATCTGGAAAACCGTTATATACTTGGAAAACGCTCTTTAGCCATTATTTATTCTCTCTCTCCCCCCATTTTTTTCTTCGCTATGAACTGTTTTTTTATATCTATCAGTTCCTCAGGTATTTTTAATTAGTCACTATGAAGTTTAATTTCCAAGAGTATTATGGTTATAAATTATTTCTGGATCAGGAAAACTTTCATGTGACCTTTCAAGAATTGCTGGCTAAGGGAAATTTCTCCCCGACTTCACAAGTCTCGACAAAAGTTGCTAATGCTTAATACGTTGTATAATGTTTGCGATTCATCACCAGCATTGTTGTTTACTTTTTTCCTACCTATGACATATCTCATTTTGGAACCATGAAACTTAGCCAGCAATAATCCGTTGTCTTATCATAATATGGAGTAAAAACAGAAGGAATGGATATAACAACATCAACCAATGGTAGCTCGGCTCGGAAGCAACAATGTCCATGTGGTTTAGATACGTGTTACATAAGTATTGAAGGAAATGAAAATGATCTTACAGCCACAACGACTCCACTTATCTCTGAATCAAACTTTGTATTTGGAAGAGCACCTAATTTTGTAAATATTCATAGTGCCCTTCCGCCATATGTAGGTCAAAATTTTCAAAGCGATGATGAAGCTTTTGAATATTACACTGCCTTTGCACGTAAAAATGGCTTCTCAGTTAGAAGAGAACGTTCCAAAGGAAACCCAGATCACCCAATGGGGGTTTATAAAAGAGAGCTTGTGTGTCATCGTGCTGGTCCACCATTACCAAGAAAAACAGAAGATTTGAAACGTCAAAGAAATAGAAAAGCTTCTAGGTGCAAATGCGAGGCACAAATGGTAATAAAAAAGACGGTTGATATTGGTGGCGTTACTAGATGGACTGTTGTAAATTTCAATAACATCCACAATCATGAGTTAATGGATGTTAATGACTTAGGATATCCCAGTATTATATCTGGAGTAGATCGTGATAGAATCATTGTTTTGGCTAAAAGTGGTCAGAATGAAAGTGATATAATTAGATCCCTTGAAATGGTAAAGGGAGCAGGACAAGGAGAATTGCCATTTACAGAAGGAGATGTTAGAAATTTTCTTAAATCTTCTAGGGCTATGCATCGAGAAGGAGAAACAAATGAATTGCTCAAGATTTGTAGATCAGTTAAAGAGAAAGACCCTGATTTCCGTTACGAGTATACTCTGGATGAGAATAACAAGCCTGAGCATGTTGCTTGGACTTATGCTACTGCTATCAAGGCTTTTAAAGTGTTTGGAGACGTGGTGGTTTTCGATACAAGTTATCATTTGAATGGTTATGATAATGTCGTTGTATGGTTCGGTATCGACAATCATGGGAGTACAATATTCTTTGCTTGTGCTATTTTGTTAGATGAGAAACCAGGATCCTTCTCATGGGCTTTTCAGGTTTGTGTTTCTTTTCAATAGCTTTATTTTGTAAATTGCACTATTTATGTTGTTTCTCTCCCATTGTATATAGGCATTCATTCGACTTATGGAGGGAAAGCATCCGCTAACAATATTAACTGATTTTAGTTTGGGGTTTAAAGATGTAATATATACTGAACTGCAAGATACGAAACATGCAATTCCGAAGTATCATGTTATATCTAAGTTGTCAAGCTGGTTTTCTTCATCTCTAGGTTCTGAATTTGAAAAATTCGAAATGGAGTTCGATAAATTGTATGAGCTGGAAACTACTGAAGAATTCGAGCAGAGATGGGTAGAAATGATCAATGATTTTGCACTTGGTTTCGATAGACATATCAATCTTCTTTATTCTCTTCGACCATACTGGGCTTTACCTTATTTACAAGGTTACTTTTTCGGTGGATTGTTTACCAATGGTCATTTAGTTTCCTTCAAATCATTTTTCAAAGGATTCTTTAATCCCCAAACACGACTTAAAGATTTTGTGGAACAGGTAAATATCCATTACTACATATACATATACATATATGTGTGTGTGTGTGTATATGTTTCTATATATATATATATGTATGTATGTATATCAGTTGACAGTTTAGGGGAAGCTAAACTGATTATTTTTCATAGGTTGGGTTTGCAGTTGATTTTCAAAATCAAGCAGAATCACCATCAAGTCAAAATCCACAAGAAACCGCAATAAAAACACACATGCCTATCGAAGAACATGCATCTACCGTTTTCACGAGCTACGCCTTCAGCATGTTTCAAAAAGAAATAATGGCATCAACAGAATACGCAGTTTACGAAACCGTTACACTTCACAGTTACCTAGTTCGCCATTATTTGAAATCCCAAGGGGGATATATAGTAAACTGCATTCCATCAAATGAAGAGCTTCAATGTAGCTGCAAAGGATTTGAATCTCTAGGAATTTTATGTAGGCACACCCTACGGCTTCTCTCTTTGAAAAACGGGTTTTCAATCCCAGAAAAATATATATTGCATAGATGGAGAAATGACATATCATTATTTCCTAAAAGCAATGGACTGAAGTATCGATCTCAAGCATTGCGATCTCTTGCTTCTACTATGATTCAAGAATCAGCCATCACTAAAGGTCGATTTGAGTACGCAGAGTGGCATTTATGCAAGTTACTCGATCAAGTTAGAGAAATGCCAAGTATGGATGATGCTACTCTCGATTTAGAGATTAGTTCATGTGTCGATGATGATGTTGATATAGTCACTGCACCATCGATTGCTAGAGGAAGACCGAGAAAACTTAAAACAGCTTTTAAGTTATCAAGGGAGTCGCAGGGGTTGCTGTTGGAAACAATGGTCGAAATTCGGCTGAGTCGTGGACAAAGTCACTTTCTTGAAGACGTTTCGGCGATCTGCTCAAAGGTGCAAGCAGTTCGGATCAATCACCGCCGCCTCTAGGATAAAACAGCCTCTCAATAAATTGGGGTACCGTTACGTTTGCACGAACGAAACGGTTCAGTTTGCACTCTCGAAATATTGCTCGGATTTTTATGAAGAAGAGATAAGGAAAAATGTCGTTCTGTCTATTTCGTCTTCTTATGAGTTATGAAGACGGAGTAGTGAAAAGAACGTTTTACTGATTAGGGGACGTGGTCTAGAAAAACGGATCTGAGTATTACCGGGTCAAAAATAATGAACGTTGCACAACGTTCTTCATACGGGCTTAAGTAACTGATCCAGCCCGGTCAGAAAACAGTTAACAAATTTGTAGCAAAAATATAAGTGTTACACCACTACAAGCCCAAGCCCGGCCCGGGTCGGGTCGGGTCGGGTCGAGTCGAGTCGGTCGGTCGGCGCGCGCGCGCGCGCGTGTGGTGGTCAAGCATGGCCTCCCTCCTCACAAAAGAGCATCATTGGGTGCCCAAAGGGCCCAACTTAGCCTCTAAGAATCAAGTATAAATACTTGATTCTTGCATATAATCTCACAATGTGGGACTATTCAAATATAGGAGCCAATTTCCACTTAGCCAATTTTTTTAACAATTCACTTCAAACAAATTTCCAACAATCCCCCACTTGAATTTTTAAAAAATATTTTCGAGCAATTTCTGAAAACATAAGATTGTGCATAAACAAAGGTGTCGTTAGACTTGAACCTTTGCATAGTGAATAAGATTCAGTTTTTACTAGAGTGACACGTAGTCTTGAACTCTATTCCTGACATCAGACCACACACAATCCTTCTAGAGTGCAATCAAATAAGCCCGTGCATTTATGGCCATGCACGTCTATCCCAGTTTAGTGAATGCTCTAGGAGTTTTGCCCAAAACTCCATAGGAAACGGCCAAATTTCCACATTCACACAGGTGAGTCTATCAAGAGTACTCCTGAAGGTAGGTACTCCACTCCAAATGGAGTATAGATCTCATTAAGAGTTTCTATTAACTCATCCTCTAATCACTTCAGGAATACATGCTTCTTTATATATGAAAAATGGCATGTTCAACTCATATCACTTCACAACTTGTTCTTACCCATTGAACCTAGTTCTTGGGATCTCCAGTCATTAGGTCGGGTTACCATTGTGCGTGACTCAACAATCTAAGGGCAATAGTCCCATTTTTCTAGAAGTCGTAAGGACTTTCTCTCTGGCCAGTCCTTTCGTCAAAGGATCTGCCAAATTCTCATCACTGCGTATGTGATCCACTCTAACAGCTCCTGAAGAGAGTAGCTCTCTAACAGTGCTGTGCTTACGACGTATCTGTCGTCTCTTACCGTTATAATAACGGTTCTGTACTTTTGCAATAGCCGCGGTACTATCGCAATGGATCAACACAGCTGGTATCGGTTTTTCCCATAAAGGAATCTCAGCTAGCAGATTTCTTAAGTACTCTGCTTCCTCACTAGCTGTAGCTAGTGCTATCATCTCAGACTCCATAGTAGACTGAGCCAAAATAGTCTGTTTCTTGGATTTCCAAGAAACAGCTCCTCCAGCAATGCTAAAGATATAGCCACTGGTTGCCTTTGAGTCATCAGATAAAGTATTCCAGTCTGCATCGGTGTAACCTTCAAGAACAGCTGGAAACTTTCCATAATGTAATCCAAGGTTCATGGTTCGCTTTAGGTATCTCATGACCCTCTCAATAGCGTGCCAATGCTCTATACTAGGTCTACTAGTAAACCTGCATAATAATCCCACGACATAGGCTATGTCGGGTCTAGTACAATCAGTGGCATACCGAAGGCTGCCAATGATGCTCGCATAATCAGACTGTCTTACACCTTCACCAGTGTTCTTGAAAAGTTTTACACTAGGATCATATGGTGTACATGCAGGTTTACAGTCAAAGTAATTGTATTTCTTTAAGATCTTCTCAATATAATGAGATTGATCCAAAGAAAGTCCCTTTTCGGACCTAGTAATCTTAATACCAAGAATTACACTCGCTTCACCTAGATCTTTCATATCAAAATTGGCACTTAACAAAGATTTAACAGTGTTTATGGCATGAATATTTGATCCAAAAATTAGTAGATCATCTACATACAAACATATTATAGTGCAAATGTCATTCTCAAATTTATAATAAATGCATTTGTCACTTTCATTAATTTTAAAACCATTTGAGATTATTAAATTATCAAATTTTTCATGCCATTGTTTAGGTGCTTGTTTTAAACCATATAATGATTTATCTAATTTGCAAACTTTATGTTCTTGACCATGAATTACAAAGCCTTCAGGTTGGTCCATATAAATTTCTTCTTCTAATTCACCATTTAAAAAGGCAGTTTTAACATCCATTTGGTGTATAATTAAATTATGAATAGATGCTAATGAAATTAGTACTCGAATGGATGTGATTCTAGTTACAGGTGAAAAAGTATCAAAAAAGTCTATATTTTCTCTTTGCCTAAAACCTTTAGCTACCAAACGGGCTTTATATTTTTCAACTGTTCCATTAGGTTTTAATTTCTTTTTAAGTACCCATTTACAACCTATAGACTTACAACCAGGTGGTAAATCTACTAAGTGCCAAGTCTTATTGGATTCCAAGGAATCCATCTCATCATTTATAGCCTCTTGCCAAAAATCGGCATCTAAAGAAGATAAGGCTTCTTGGAGGTTTGTTGGATCCTCCTCTATAGTAAAAGTGCAAAAATCTGAGCCAAAATCTTTATCAACTCTTGCTCTTTTACTTCTTCTAGGTTCAGTTTCAGAAGATTCATTAAGTTCTGTTCTAATAGGCATGGTGTTATTTGACGTGCCCCCACTATTCCTCAATTTAAAAGGAAATTTATTTTCATAAAAATCAGCATCAATAGATTCTACTATATTATGTGTATTTAGGTCATAAAATCTATATGCTTTGCTATTAATAGCATAGCCAATAAATACACATTCGTATGTTCTACTTGCTAATTTTATTCTCTTAGGGTCGGGTATACGAACATATGCCAAGCATCCCCAAGTTCTAAAGTAAGATACATTCGGTTTATAATTTTTTAAAATTTCAAAAGGTGAAGTCTTACTTTTTGATTTAGGGATTCTATTCAATACATAGCATACAGTCAACAAAATATCCCCCCACCAATGTTTTGTTGCACCTGAATTTAACAAAATAGCTACAACTAATTCGGTAAAGGTCCTATTCTTTCTTTCAGCTTTACCGTTCATTTCAGGTGAATAAGGTGCAGTTCTCTCATGAATTATACCATTCAATTTATAGAAATCAAGAAATGAACTAGATTCATATTCTGTTCCTCTATCACTACGAAGTCTCTTAATTTTCTTATTAGATTGATTCTCAATTTCAGTTTTAAATAATTTAAACATATCAAATGCATCACTTTTATTTTTCATAAGATATACATAAGTGAAATCAGAGGTATCATCTATGAAAGTGATAAAATAACGGTGTCCATGTCTAGTCAAAGTACCATCTAGCTCACATATGTCAGAATGAATCAAGTCTAA
The DNA here is from genome assembly GCA_030765085.1 of Allium cepa. NCBI lineage: Eukaryota > Viridiplantae > Streptophyta > Magnoliopsida > Asparagales > Amaryllidaceae > Allium > Allium cepa. Next base: position 939,454,231 of record CM060935.1, read on the forward strand.
GGGTTCAGAAAATCTATCAACTGATTTATGAGGTTTCTTAGTGATTTTTGCTTGACTACAGAATTCACATTTATCAAAATCAGTTTGTGACATTTTAGGAATCAAATCTAATGTGATCATGTTATGAATTATACGCTTATTTACATGACATAATCTAGAGTGCCAAATATTAAAGTCACACAACATATAAGCAGAACTGGTTACTTTATTAGATTCAACATTCAGTTTAAACATACCCTCACAAGCATAACCCTTCCCTACAAACATCCCCTTATAAGTCAAAGTATACAAATCAGCCCCTATAACTTGAGTAAAACCAGCCTTATTAAGGAGAAAACCAGAAACCAGATTCTTTCTCATCTCTGGAGTATGCATCACATCTTTCAGAAGAACTGTCTTTCCAGAGGTAAACTTTATTTCCACATTTCCAATGCCTGCAACTGTAGTGGTGTGAGAATCTCCCAACAGCACCTTCTGATCATCAGCAGCCGTGTATGTACTAAACATAGCACGATCATAGCAGACATGGCGGGATGCACCAGTGTCTACCCACCAACCCTCTGATCCACCAACAAGGTGAATCTCAGAAATCATAGCCGTCAAAGGCTCCTCAGTCAGGTTAGCCTGCGGTGCAGGGCCTGGTCTGTTCCTACACTTGCGTGCCATATGACCTGGTTTTCCACAGTTGTAGCACAGAAACAACTGTCCAGAGTCATTCTTTTGGGTTGGTTTCTGCTGTCCTTTTTGGTTCCCTTGCGGGTTCCAATTCTGTTTGTTGCGGTTGCGGTTCTGATTCTTAAAGCTTTTCGGATTTGGTTTCAGAACTGCTGGCTTGGACTTCTTAGTGTTATTGTTGGTGACAACAAGCACTTCCTCTTTCTGGTCCTGTTTCCGAGCCTCCTCCTCAATACGGAGGCGAGTAATCAAGCTCTCTAAGGAGAATTCCTTAGTCTTGTGCCTAAGCACATTCTTAAAATCTTTCCAACCTGGGGGCAGTTTATCAATAATAACAGCAATTTGAAACTGTTCATCTAAACTCATACCTTCGGAGATGATCTCATGAGCAATTTTCTGAAGCTCATGAGACTGCATCTCTACTGACCTGTCATCCGTCATCTGGTATTTGAGGTAGCGGCTGACTGCATACTTCTTCGCTCCAGCCTCTTCGGTATCGTACTTCTTTTGCAGCGCTTCCCAAATCTCTTTGGCTGACTTGTCAGAATTGTAGTAGTCGTACAGGTCATCGCTGAGGCCGTTGAGAATGTAGTTTCGGCACATGTAATCTTGCTCTGTCCAGCTCTGCAACTCCTTTGATTTCTCTGTCCAGGCTCGCATCTGATCTGAGTCTGCTTCGGCGTCTGGTCTATCGGGTAGCTGCGGTTTGTTGGTCGCGAGCACAGCAACCACTTTTCGGGTGGTCAGGAAGAACTCCATCTTTTGTCTCCAGCGTTTGAAGTGGAGGCCTTCGAATCTGAAGGGAGCAGCGGAGACAGTCGGTAGCTGGAAGAAGGAAGCGGGAGCGGTTGCATCTAGATCTGCAGCAGAAGCCATTGTTTTGGTTCGTCTTCAATTTGTTGGAAACAATGGTCGAAATTCGGCTGAGTCGTGGACAAAGTCACTTTCTTGAAGACGTTTCGGCGATCTGCTCAAAGGTGCAAGCAGTTCGGATCAATCACCGCCGCCTCTAGGATAAAACAGCCTCTCAATAAATTGGGGTACCGTTACGTTTGCACGAACGAAACGGTTCAGTTTGCACTCTCGAAATATTGCTCGGATTTTTATGAAGAAGAGATAAGGAAAAATGTCGTTCTGTCTATTTCGTCTTCTTATGAGTTATGAAGACGGAGTAGTGAAAAGAACGTTTTACTGATTAGGGGACGTGGTCTAGAAAAACGGATCTGAGTATTACCGGGTCAAAAATAATGAACGTTGCACAACGTTCTTCATACGGGCTTAAGTAACTGATCCAGCCCGGTCAGAAAACAGTTAACAAATTTGTAGCAAAAATATAAGTGTTACACCACTACAAGCCCAAGCCCGGCCCGGGTCGGGTCGGTCGGTCGGCGCGCGCGCGCGTGTGGTGGTCAAGCATGGCCTCCCTCCTCACAAAAGAGCATCATTGGGTGCCCAAAGGGCCCAACTTAGCCTCTAAGAATCAAGTATAAATACTTGATTCTTGCATATAATCTCACAATGTGGGACTATTCAAATATAGGAGCCAATTTCCACTTAGCCAATTTTTTTAACAATTCACTTCAAACAAATTTCCAACAGTTGCCTTGAATATGGCTGTTATGATGCACCAGCTTTTTTAGTAAATTATAGATGATCCAGAATGTACAGGTGTTGGAGCTGAGCCTCCAATGTGTAACAAAAGTACCATGTATATCATGTAATTTTGAGCAAGTGGTCTATAATTTTCTTGTTAAGACGGTACATTTGGTATATTCACCGTTTACTATCGGCTTGCATTTATTATATATAAATATGTTTTGATGGAACAATCAATTCCTGTTTCAGTAAATTTTGCATAGGGAGATGAACTTTGAGTTTCTCGAAGCCTATCATCATCTATTTTTCACCTTACCTATTTTTGCACACGGTAAGTGTTACTTCTCACGTTGTCGGTTTTTGAGAAAATTTGCTCACATAGGCCAATTTTGGAAATCGATATTGTGGTAACTTGTCTTTTTCCAAAGTAGTTATAGAAACAGGTTTGTTTTTGGTATGCACACAGGAATTATATTAAATATCATGGACCAGAAATTTTATCCTTGTTCATTGTTTTTGTAATTAAGAACTTCAGTTAATAACACACAAGTACATAATGCTTGGTAGTTACTAGTTATAATCAAATTATGAAAGACTTGTTGCAATAGATGCATAATATCATTAAACAGATGAGGGTAAGTTCACATTAAGCATTTTCTTGATAATTTTGGAAATGATCACAATACGGATAGCGTACAAGAATCAAAGCACACAATCCTAGGATACATGTAGTTATTACAACCCCACAAAAATAAATACAAACACTTCAGAGACACCTATAAATAAGGGTCGAAAAACCACAGAAGAAAAACCACAGAAGATGGCAGCAATAGCCTCACTATTCATTTTACTTGCAGCAGTCTTATGCATGTCCAGAACTATCACAGCAACAATTGCAGAGGACGAAAAAGAATGCGCAGATCAGCTACAAAACCTCGCAGCATGTATACCGTACGTAAGCGGTACAGCACTCAAGCCAACACCCGAGTGCTGCGCAGATGCGGAAAAGGTTAGGAAAAGCATGCCCAAATGTCTCTGTGTCTTGATTGTAGAAAGCACTGATACTTCATCGGCTCTTCCTATTAATACCACTTTGGCCCTTCAAATGCCTTCTGCTTGCAGTAGTGATGCTAGAGTCTCCGACTGCCCATGTATGTTACTTCAATTTCCCATATTATAGTTACAGGATAAAGCTTTTAGTAGCAATATTTGTTCATCTTTTGTTGAAAACGTTTGTATGCAGCTATCTTGAAGCTTTCACCTGACTCTCCAAGCGCAAAGATTTTCAAAGATGGTAGCGGTTTATCTTCAAATGCGACGGCTACTACAAATTCTAACTCAGAATCGAATGGAGGGTCTTCTTCTAAACTGGCTCCTAGTAGTAACACTACTGGAAAGCTGAAGAGTATGAAAATAATAGTTACTACTACATTGGCGATTTTAGTTGCAGTGATATTTGTGTAATCGATTCTTAAGAGGAACAAAATTGTGGTGGTGTCTTGCAATAAAAATCAAATATTGGTAATTTTGAATAAATTTTAACTATCTTTGATTGTGTACCATCGCAGTCCATGAAAATCTGAGTTATGTTTTTGGTTATGATGGTAGTTTGAATAAGAGTAACATGTAGCTACCCGAATGCTAGGCTTTATCTTCTATGAGGAGATTCCTACTATTGAATATATGTTTCCTTTCCTACTGTTATATAACATTACAGTAAAGAAGAAATTATGAGATATTTTCGTTTACAACACCCAGTTTCTTCCTTTTTCATACTAAGATGAAGTGAGGCTATTTAAAGTGAGCTATCTGTAGATCAAATTAACATGGTTTCCAAGTAGTTGAGCAACTGAAGGTGAGATATTGGAGGAAACCAAACTTATTTCTGATGAATTCAGTTTGGTTTCCTGCAATTCTCACGTTCAGACCTCTGCATTTAATTTTCTTTTATATGAATTTCTAAATGTTTACTACAACTCTTATAGTCATTTCCCAACTTTTTTTTCCACTAAAATGATGCCTAAGAGGACTATATATAGAAGAAACTTTTACAGTTCAATGGGACACAATTATTGTGATACTGAATTACTGATGATGTGAAATACTGATCATGTGAAATACATGGTATCGAACTAGCTTTAAAATGCAGCTTTTCCAAATTTTAAAAATTCTACCTTGCATTTGATAATGTTTACCAAACTTTACAAACCCTGTAAATATTTTCCCAAACCTTGTTATATCTTTATTAATAGTTGGCTTGAAAGTGCAAACTTTTGTCCGACCTCGAATTTTCAAAGTTGCCATTTATACAAGACATGAAAAAAATATATGTTAATGCATTAATTTAAACAAATGGATATATCTTGATTTATTGTATATCATATCTGGAGATTTATGAATTTCAAGTTTATTCATTAAACTGTGAATAAATGCTACAAATATCAAAACGGAAATGATTTTACAATGTTGGAAACAATTTAATTAGTTGACTCTAATTAATTAATCTAAACAAATGAATATATATTGATTTATTGTATATCAAATCTAGAGATTTATGAATTTCAATGTTATGCATTAAATTGTGAATAAATGATATAAATATCAAAACGTATATGTATGAGAAACTTAATGAGTGCAAAAATATATTTAAGGAAGATGAATAAAGTATTGGAAAGTGGAATTAATAAGCATTAATTTGCATTAATTCAATAATAACGTTATAATATCAATTTACTGCATCATCAAGCAAGTGGCCTATATAACGTTATACAACTATGAACGCATAACAAAATTAAGAGAGGCAACCGTATAACATAGGGTAACAACTATACAACGTTATACAATTCTGTTTATAAACTGAAAAATATAACATGTTATATGTATAACAATGATATCGCTTTATTAACTTTTCAATAAAAAAATCAAGTATTTATGATCATTAGATATCACTCGGTAGCATATACTATGTATAACGTTACATAATATTTAACATATCAGTCAGTTAAGATTTATCTAGACTGTAACTTTTTTTCCTATCATAATTCAAAAATTTCTGAACCAATGAATAAGTTAAGATATTGCAGATGAGTTAAAATAGACGTGGTATGCATATCCATAACCCTTAATCGGTCCAACATAGAAATATTCAAATTTCATAACACAAATTTAATATTCTAGAAATATCTACCAAATTCTATAAATGTCACTCACTCTATCTATGCATATTCCCAACTCTTTCCACCTTTATTCCTTTTCCACTTCTCTCTTCTATCATTTCTCCATTTAGATCTCTCACTACCATTGTTTCTTTTTAAACACGCCTCTTGAGCTGCCCCCCATCGTTAATCTCCGATATCACAGCTTCACGTTAATGTAATTATACCACTGAAACCGTGCTTTACGCTATAGCCCTATCTTGCACTTATATATTTTAATCTTATTCTACAAGGAAAAAAATCATTTCTTCGATTGCAACTTCTACACTTCTGTTTTATATTAAAAATGTAATTTACACTTTTTATAATTTGTTGTATCGTTTATTTAAATGTATCGCTTTGTGTATTCTCAAAATAATATCATAATTACATGTTATTTACGGACATAAAATCAATCGATTGATGGAAATTTATTCTTTTTTCATGTTATTTTTTATTTTTAAATATATTTCAATCTTATTTTACAGGACAAAAAATCATTTCTACGACTGCAACTTTTACACTTCTATTTTATTTCAAAAAGGTAATTTGCACTTTTTAGAATTTGTTTGTATTATTTTTTAAATGCATTGCTCCATCTATTCTCGAAATAATATCATGATTATATGTTATTTACGGATTATAAAATCAGTTGATCGATGAAAATTTATTCTTTTTTCATGTTATTTTTTATTTTTAAATATATTTCAGTCTTATTCTATAGGAAAAAGAAACATTTATGCGACTGCAAATTCTGCACTTTTGTTTTATATTAAAAATGTAATTTGCACTTTAGAATTAGTTTATATTGTTTTTATAAGTGCACTGCTCTGTGTATGCTCAAAATAATATCATGATTATATGTTATTTACGGACATAAAATCAATTGATCGATGAAAATTTATTCTTTTTTCATGTTATTTTTTGTTTTAAATATGAATAAAGATTATGCTTGTTATAAAAAATGTTCAAAAGTAAATGTCAGTCATAACGTTATTATTACTTTAACACACACACACATATATGAAAAAATTAATTTCAGTATACAACACAATTTATCAGCCAACCAATGGATATTAAATACTCTGATAAGCAAAGATTGACTCAAAAAGCTAATATACCTCAAAAAGCATATTCAACGAAAGATAGTGTACATGTTCAGAAATCGACAAACGACGATATGAAATCCCCTTCAAAAGATGATTATGGCTGTGATGATAAATTTACTTGTAAAGTGGTAAGTGATATATCATTCAAAAGTTTTGAAAAAATAATATAATTAAATTTTATTATCTTATTGGTTTTCTATGTCTGTTTTTGTTATCAATGTAAACTTACACAAACGCATCTCTATAGATATTATCAAATGTTACCATCACTTAAAAATATGATCTAGCAAATGTACTTTTTTTTACAAATTCAATACGCTCTTCTACATTCCAAAATTAGTATCACTTATATACATGATCTAACAATTAAACTTGCTATACGTTTTCGCTCTTTATTAATTGATAACAGAAACAAAATTTCAACATAATAAAAGAATTAAATATTTCAACTCAGAACTGAAATTCAAATGGATTATACACGATTCCAACACAAAAACATAGCTAACAATTTAATAAAATTATTTCTTTTAAATATGTTAAACACATATAATTTGTAAAAAAAATTAACTTGCTCTCGAAGCATGTGTTATCGTCACACGCGAAGCGCGTGCCATAACACTCGTTTCTTATAAATGTTTCTTTGATGCTTAACTAACCAAAAAGGGTTAGTCCGTCGGCCTGTTAACGGATATTTTCAAATATAGATATTACTATATCCTCGCTGCATTCAAAATTTATTTTAGATATCGAATATCCACATCCATGGATACAAACGTACATCGAGTAATTATCCTATCCGCAAACGATTGATAAATCAAGAAACAAAAATAGAAAATTTTGATTCAACATAGATTTTTTTCCTTTCAATTCCACTACCTATTGACTATAAAAGTATGCAAAAATCAACAAATATAATGATAATAAATAATTTTGAGCAGTTAATATGCATTAAATGCATATAATATAAACTAACAATGTAATAGAACTATAAATACATATCTTATATTGCACTAAAATACGCATAAAACAACTCATAATTTTGACAATAACCACACAGATAATTTTCAGCTCTATAAACTGCATTCGCATCCGCAACCATTTTTTCGGATATCAGATATTTATCCGTTTTGGGATACAAATGTGGATGGATTTCAGATTTTTTGAATATTCATTGACATACTTTTACATAGATTTTTTTAAAATATGTGTTGGAAAGCTAGCGTGTAACATAAGTTAAAACGACAGTTTGTTTTCCACCAGTAGTTCTAAAGCTTACATCTCTAGCTATTATAAAGTTTCATGCAAAACTCTAAGCATCATTAAACCTAGTTTGGTTTATGCTTTTTGCAACAAAAGAAATACATTTGGATATGCATATTTGAAAACATATAGGAAATGATCGATTTGAAAAATGTTTTAACATAAGATTGAGAAGAACCTTTTTCTTGTTTTTCATTTTTTGGGAAACATGAAAAAACATGAAAAAAAATTTCTTCCTTCGTTTTGTTGAAAAGTAAACCCAATCAACATGTCTATCAGTGGAAAGTCATATTTATTCGAGTGAAAAGTCATCTGTCCATTCGAGTGAAGAGTCATATTCGTTGAAACGAAAAATATGTCTATAAAGAGTTATGTCTACGTAAGGGTATGTAGTGTACTATAAATATATTATTATTTTGTTATGTTGAATGCAAGTTGAATTGAAGTGGTGATAAAAGAAATAATTTTTCTTCACTCTTTCTTTTTAATTTTAAAAATATAATTCTCCTCCTCTTTCTAACAAAGAGGTGTCGGAGCCATCTATATTTGGAAATTAAAGTTTGCAAAAAATGTCAAATGGAACACCATTATTAGTTCCATCTCATTAAAAATATCATCATAAATGGTGCATAAGGATGAAGACTTTGTTTGGAGTTTATGAAGCATGTGAATGTGTGGAGAAAGATGTTGAAGGAGATGATGCAACCACAAAAACTAAAGACCAAAAGGCACTCTCACTCATTTTTCAAGCTCTGGATGATATATGATTGAAAAAGATTTTGATACAACTACCTCCAAGCAAGCGCGAGATGTTCTTCAAATCCCTTTTAGAGGAGTTGATAGAGTAAAGAAAGCGTGTCTCCAAATATTAAGAGGCAAATTTGAATCTCTACACATGAAGGGTATCGAATCTATTACAAATTTTATTTGAATAGCTTTGGTTATTAGTAACAAAATGAAAAGATACAAAAGATGATCGAGTTATTGGAAAATTTTGAGATCACTGGATCAAAAGTATGTCGTTGTTTCCATTGAAGAATCAAGGGATTTAGATATTATGACCGTGGATGAACTTGCTGGATCATTGCAAGTGCATGAAGAAAGATTGAAGAAACTGATTCAGGAATCAGTAGAACAAGCAACGAAAGCAAAGTTATCTTTAAAAGAATAGAAAACAATTTATAGCACATTTCAAAGACGTGGAGGACGTGGAGGAGGGCATGTCAACGGCAAAATCGAGGATGAGGTTATGGAAGAGGAGGACGGGTGAAAAATGTAGGAAATTTTTTACATGTGGATTATATATGTAAAATAAAATGTGTTGTGCTATTTTGGTGTAAAACCTAATTGAAGCGATCAAATTATGAATTAAACTTAAAAGGCTTAAAAATATAATCATCATGGAATTAGATATTAATGTGTAGATACCAGGACAATTCTAGTTTGTTGAATGGTCAAATTAGCAAATGCCAACATTATAAATAAGGGGTTATGGTTCCCAAATTATATAAGATCTAGCTATCCTTTTGATCACTTCTACAGAAATAAATCAGATCTAGTGTTTGTGTCAATTTGGAAAACGATCTTCTCTAATTTATTTAACTTGCTCTAGTTTCTTCTCAATCAAATAAATATGGATCGCCTATTCAGATCTGGAGTTTTACAATTAAACAATTCTAAAGTATGTTGAAATCTTAATAAGTGATATCAAAGCCACCAATCATTGAATTCGTTGGAATTTTTTTTGTTTTTAATTATGAGAAAGTTCTAAATTAAACTTCATTTAGAAGTTGTTAAATTCCACTTAAGTTCTAGATCTGCTTGATCTACATATCAAGAATTTTTTTGTAATGATTTTGGATTTAACTTGGTATCAATTTTTTTCTATATATTGTAATTTGAAATACTGATTTTTGAAACTGTTTGGTGTAGAAATGTAGATCTAAATAATCTAAATTCCTCTGAATGATCTATAGAAATATAGAAATAAGTTATAATTCTGAAATCATTAAATTATGAGAAATAATCTAAATTTTTCTAAATTTCAAAAATAACTTATGTTAGTTAAAGCATCCACATTTTTATTATTTTATATTTTGTAAATAATTTGTGAATTTTAATGTGAGGAACACATTATGCTATGATATGCACAGTCATTTTTTAACGTTCATAAATGGTATGGGTATATATATATGTATGTGTGTGTGTGTGTATATATAATTAGAACCATTTATGGAAGTAATAAAAATCTGGTTCTATGATTATTTTACATTAATCAACTTTTGATCAAGTAATTTGGATATATATAAGATATTTTGGTTATTTTAATTTTTTTGATTAATTAGAAATAAAGTATGCTCCTTTAAAGTGTTTATGCTTATTTTACTATTGAATTAAATTTTAAGATGACACTAATTTACGTTTTAGACCACATAATGATCAATTGCATTTATTTTTACCATAAATACACTAAAATGGTTGTTATGGTATAAATGAATTAATTTGTTATCATAAATGCACTAAATGCATCGGTTACAATTAATTTAATGATGCAACATGTTTGTATTTGAAATAAGAAAAGACATATGTTTTATTATTTGATGCATTTATGTTTGATAGTTACATATATTTTATACGTTTGACCCATGTTCGTTGAAAAACATGTGTCAGTATCATGCTTTGGTTATCATAAAATAAAATGAGTAGTAGTTTTCATATTTTGCAAAAATGCATGGTTATTAACCTTCATTAAGTGTTCAAAAAGTAAATTAAAAGTGATACAGTAGCATTCTGTATAGCTATATTATGGTTCAGATCCGGTCCGCGGGTGCGGCGCAGTGGAAAGGAGGCCTGGGTTCTGGTAAAAAGACCCAGGTTCGATTCCTACCATGCACTTTCCTATCCTATATAAATTTACCCGGGGGTATGGGGGCTTGGATCAGCGGACGGCTTTACTATACCCTCCTCAGGAGTTTACCGGTCCGCTGGGTTCTCCTGGGTTTTCAAAAAAAAAAAAAATTATGGTTCAGATATACATCATAACTACTACATTCATTCATGTTATTTGGTACGATATTTACTATTTTTGTATAATTTTATGTGGCATTTAATTTTGACGTTCATCCGTGACATTGGTTATATGATTTATTTATGATGCCTTGTATCATATTTATTTAGGAAACATCATGAATGTAACCACATGCTTAAAGTAAAAGATTATAACAGTTATGATTAAAACATGTTGTGCCACAGTTATAATTTTGAGACTTTCAAGTGTCATATAGACTTAAAATGCTTTTGGGAGTGTTTTATAGCACTCGAAATATTGTACATACACTAAGAAATAAATTCAAATATAAATTTGGTGTCTCTTTGCAGACTAACTGTAAATATTGTACATTCCAAGTGAACTAATTGAAATAACATGTTACTGAAGTGACCTATCTTATTTTAGTTTTTCATAAAAATGTTTGATATTTGTGTGTATTTATTCATGCGGATGTTAGCTGGCTCAAAGGATGACTAATATTTGACCGAATCTTACACATGTGTGATGATAAATATGTGACAACTGTAAGGTTTACAAGTGAATAACTGATCGACCCAAAGAAAGATTGTTATTTGACTTGAATTAATTGTCAATGTTTAGTTGTTACAATAAGATTACAATTTATCGTAAATATTACTATCCAAGGACTTGATATTAATGTTATACTAGATATTTTGAAAAGAGACTCACCAATTATTTGAATTTTCTATAGCTAATATTTGGACATGAGTATATACAGTCAATCCTTAATTTTTGTTCAATTTTCAACTAATTTGACTAAGTGTCTGTCAATTTTAATGTTCTCATCTTATTTGGGATTAACTCTAAGAATTATTAAGAGAACATATCGTTTGTTCTTAACTTCTTGGATCTAGCTCTTGCAATTAGGAGGGTCACGTCCATCCATATTATGGTTGAATTCTCTTATAATGTTATGGAGAACACTTAGAGGTGGGATAATTCAAAAGCAGGAGTCAAAAGATCATAAAGTAAAATATTTCAGAAGCTTTCAATGATGTGGTATCCATAGGGATAACTAATATTAAGGATTTCTTTACTAAGAATGAAAAGCATTTTGTCAAAATGGTAAGAAGAAACAAGCACACTTTATATCGCCTGATTCCATAAAATAAATATAAGGAAAACATAAATGAGTATAATATAGAAAAATGTGAATGCACTCAAGTTTTTTTGGGTACTCTCTTTATTCACAGTATAACTATTTTGAGATTATTATTAATTATTATTTTTCAAGAATAAAATGATCTCTTATTGAGCTCATTTAACATTGTGGTAACAAGAAGAGAGGTTGAAACATGTAAGATTGAAAGTACTCATCTAACATACATTGTAAATAAATGTATAAATAAGGATAAAGAAGTCGCTAAGAATCTAGAAGAAAAGAAATAACATACAAATATATTTATAGTTGTTTCTTTTATAAAATCTTATGTAAATATCTCAAACTTCCCCTTCTTACATGCTCTACCCTTCGGAGCACCTTTCTTAGGAAAGAACTTCCTCTTCTGATTCTGCCCACCTAGACCTCCTTAGCCTTACTCTTCTTTGAAGAATCGAGAATCTCCTCATGTGTAACGACCCAGGATTTCTAATAATTTAAATTTGAATATTTAATTGATTTTAAATATTAATAAGTAAGATTTATGAGTCGAATAAATTTTATTTCGAATAATTGGATTTAACTGAATGATTAAATCGATAATTTAATATGTTAAATTATGGAAATAATTGAAAATAGGGTTAAAAATGATTAAAATTGATTTGTAAAATTTTATTTTATCATGTTGGAGTTATAACGATATTATAGAACTTTTAAAATTGAATTTGGAGTTAATCTGTGAAAATTGAATATTTTAATATCTAATTATCGACTGAAAAATAGCCAATTTTTGAACAGTCTCAGAATTGGACGAAACCAGTTCCATTGGATCCGTAATAATTAGTTATTATCGAATTTCAATTTTCGTAGCAATCGGATTTACCGTTTGTCCGGTGCAGGCTAAAACGCCTAGAAAATCGTTTAATCGGTTTAATTTTAAATTGAACGTTTATAGCCATAACTCGTACAGATGACCGAATTAGCTTCCGAAACCTGTTCCATTGTGTCCGGAATGCGGGATAAACCCTAGAAACACCGGTTACCGCGCGTAAATCAGAGTTTGGAAAACCCAAAATGAATAGTGTTCCGTTCGATTTTCTATAAATAGCCCATCTCTTCACAAATTAAAAAAAATAAAAAAATAAAACCCTAATTTGCAAACCCTAGCCGCCTCTGTCAAAACCAATGGCCGAAAACGTGCCAATTTCTTCTTCAATTCTTGATCAATCCACCAGCTTTTAGCAAATTCTTTCAACTATAATATTGGAGAGGATAATGAGATCTAGAAATTCAACGGTTGTGATGGATTTTCATTGAGTGGATTGACGGCAATTTGCGTTTGAAGGTCACGTGTTCAACCACGTTTTTCGTGCTATAGGCACGACCGAGCTTGATGGCGCTTGGGGCAGTGGTGCACTGGAGTGGGGGCTTTTGAACGGTGCTGTCGTGATGTGGTTTCATCGACAAATGGGGGTGCGGCCTTGAGGAGTTGAACGACATTTTTGGGTTCGGTTTCGCGTGAAGGACCTGGGGAGTTGTCGCGTGGAAGAGAAGGGGAGAGTGCGGCCCAGATGCAATGTCATAGGAATGGACGGTGATGATATTGATTAGGTTTAAAATTTTTAATATGTTGTAAAAATTATAAATAAAATTCGTGTACAAAATTTAAAAGTTGATATCTTTTTGCTGCGAGAACGGAAAATGCTGAAACGAAGTGCGTTGGAATCGTATGGACGAGCACTACGCGATGCAATTGGATTGGAGTCGTTTGGAGTTAGCAAAAAATTCGGGTAAAATATTCGAAATAAATCGCTAAAACAAAATTGAAATCAAGGTGAGAACTTCTCACTCAATCGAATCGGTTTCGATTTAAATTTTAAATAGTTATATTTAAAATACTTGAATGCATGTTTGAATGATGATTGTTATCTATTGATTGTTAAAATAGACATTATGCGCCGTTAGTAAGTGGATGTTATTTATTAAAAACATATACCGCGAATATTTCATAAACAGTGAAATTGGTATTATATATAATAGCAATATATATATATTGGCATATGTATATATTGCAGTTGTTGATTTCCCGCATTTTATAGCGGATGAGACCCTATTGCGCCGTCTATTAAGCGGATAATATTTTATAAATCCCATATACCGCGATAATTCCGTACTGGAGCGGAATTGGTATTGTGCTAATGTTTTTGGATGTAGGGAAACAGGTTGGAGAGATCCAATTGGATTCCTCAACTGTATTGATTTATTTACAGATATTTTGATATTTGTTGATTATCATATCCATATATGATATTTGGATGTCGTGATTGACTATTTGGTGCTGCTGCATCATCGGATCCATTTTTGAAGTTTTAAAATAATGATTTTTGGTTTTTAAAGGAATTTTTAAAGTGATTTTTGAAAGTATATGTTTTATTAAAATTTTGAATTGGTATATTTTAAATAAATTAACGTTATAAGTTTAATGTTATAAAAGTTATGATTTTTGTAAAATATAACCAAATTAAGATTTTTGAAATAAATAGTGATTAATTTATAAAATGTTTAATTGGGAATTTTGAATTATTATAAACGGTTTATATAAAAGATTTATAAATTGATATTTATAAATTAAAAATACTGGAATTATAAAACGAGTTTTTATAAGTAATAAAGTGAAATAAAAATGGATTTCATAAGTAAATTGAGATTTATAAATTTATGAAATATGAATATATAAAATGGATAGATTTTGTAAAATATAAGATTTATAAGTGATCAACTTATAAATCGGATTTTGGCATTTAAAATGAGATATAAAAAGGATTTTTTTTTAAATAGAAGTTTATAAAAATATGAATGGAATTTATAAACGTTGTTTATAAATCCGAAATCAATTGAATTTGATAAGTTGGATATAGGAATATATGAAAGGAATTATATTCACGATTTTGGACAGTGAATATATTATTAAATGAAATGGATATGTTTTGGGGAAGGAATATTATGAAATGAAGTTAACAATTTTAAAGACGTTTTAAAATGCATTAAGTATCGAATACATAGATTTCAACATTCATTGTTGAAATAGACGTTTTCGAGAAATAGAAGGAAATGATGGACTATAACACTGTTGTTATAGTAAATGGTTTCCGAAAGGAAATGTTTTGTATAGTATTGGGATTTATATATCTATTTAAACTTTGAATCCCTATACTAGTGATTTTGGGTCGTCGTAACGATGTTTTACGTAACATTCGTTTTGGCCCAAACAAATGTGTTAAGAGAATGATTTCTTAAAGAATGAAATATATACTTAATTTTCGATTTAAGTATATTGAATATTTTCCAAGTGTTGAAATTGAATGGATTTGTGAATTACTTATGAATAAATAAGTATGGGAATGTTTTTCCAATATGAACTGAATATTTTGAGACCTTATCTTTTAAAGATAAATTGAAAATGAATAATAGAAATCGATTTGGATAATCGTATATTCATAGATATTTTGGAATGTAAATTCACTATGGAATTTATAAATGAAAAGGGAATTAATTTACGGATTTGGAACGTAAACATAAAGTAAATCGTTAAGGATTTATTTAATTGGTTTAAATGAACCATGTTGAAATGAAAGTATTTCGCATAAGGAAAATGATTGAAATTTGTTTTCAAAAGTGATAATGGATTGAAAAGTGATTTGAAAATTTGTTTTCAAATGGTTGAAGTGTGGAAATTTTATATCTAGTAAAGATATTTTGGAAAGTAAATAATTTGGGAAATTATTTAGAATTCGGTGATGTTGAGCATGCCTATTGATAGTTAAATAATCCGACTATCAATATTTACCTTTAAATAGGTATTTGTTGTGATTTGTTTGAATTTGAATGCCACACTTATTTTTGAATAAGCACTCACTATTCGGGTTAGCCGGGAAAGGATCTTGGGGTCGTATAACCCATTCCGAATATGTGATACGTCGTTATGAATTGCATTTGATGACCGGTGTTGAAGACCGGATGTTTGTGAAAACGGAAGGATTACCGTCGAGTTACTCTACATCGGCTGATCTCCGATATAGAGGTTTTATCACCCTTAGTGACGGGAAGTCCGGTCGTGATTAGTGAATATCCGGATTGCAAGGATTTCTTTGTAAGTGCCTTCGGTTCTGTTCGATCCCGGAACAGACTTGTATAGATTGTATGTCTGACATTACAAATTGAGATATAAAGCTGATTTCTTTCATATATATTTCTGTTGGTGGCGGAGAATTTATTCTCTTAGCTTAACACCCTTCTCTGAGACGTACGAGCTCAGAGGTTATATAGTTGAAGGTTATTAGTGATATACTCCCAATTTGGTAGTGTGGCATGCTGAGTGTTGCTGAGAAATGATCATTGTTTGATCATTTGTGATAGGATCATTTATTTGATCATTTATCTTGGTGATCATTTCTATGATCATTTGTTGACCTAAAGCACGACTTTTGTATAAAGTGTGGCTTTGTGGACGAGACTTCGTCGGACCTCACACCCCGGAAATGGTCAAAACAGGAAGGATGCGGCAAGGTTATTAGGGGGTAGCGCCCCTTTAGTGTATGTCATTCCTTCTGGATAGAGGTTGTATCATGGTATGGATCCCAGATATTTAACCTATGTTGTTGCTGCATATTTTGTGGTTGTTGGAAATCGAGGATCCTCGGATAGATCGGTTACGATCGGGGGATGACATATTCGTGTCAGTAGTTACCCAGTTAGGGGTAACCCGGCCTTGTGTTGGCAGAGATCCGGTTTGGTTCTCGGGACGTCATTCCAGAGGCATTTCCATGTGGCAATGGGAAGTTCCTTGGGCTGACCATTTGTTGGAAATCCAAAGAAACAATACGATCTTGTACGGTTTTAGTTGTAGAACCTATCATTCACTTATGGTGGCGCCCCACTGTTTGGATGGTAGCTATAGTAGGCATAGTTCGAAATGTCTATGCTGGCTAAGATTTATATCTTTATTTTCAAAATGATTTTTTTCCTATGCTATGCACTAGTAATAATATCAAATGTTTCTTTTAATGCGTATCAAGCATCTTTGACTATCATAAGGAGAAATATCCTCCGATTCTGCGTTTGCATTGTGTGTGTGTGCGGGAGGCCTTATGGTAGTCTCATTTTTAAAAGCATTGCGAATTGACTTTAAAAGTATTCCTCTATTTTGTTTTCAAAGATAAATAAACTGTTTGAGTTCTCACACCAATCACATGACTGACTCGGAGTTTATTGTTTTCCTTCCTAAACTCTGGGTGCCCACCAATTTGCACACGGGCAGTCAAGAGTTAAGGTTTATCAGGATATTCTGGAATTTAGGAGTTGCTGGAGGCAAGTTGGATGACATGGCGTATTACTAGTATATAGTAATTCTTTTCCGCTGTTGATGTTGTTTGTTGTTGTACACTCTGATGTAATGAAATGAAATGTAATGTAATGTAATAACTGATATAGTTCTTTGTTTAAAGATTATTCATTTATTTATTATATGTTGTTCCGCTGCGAATTGTGAGATTCTGATATTGTTCTTTTATTTCTTCTGTTCTGTTATATCTTTTTCTCTCTTCTTCTATCCTTTTCTTCTTCTTTAACCCTAACGGTTCGGTTTTTCGGCTTTCGATTGCTCGGCAGTTGATACAGTGGACGTATTAATGTCGGTTTTCGTGAACGAAAAATCGCAAACGTTACATTTGGTATTAGAGCTTATGGTTAAGCGACAACTATGGCTCTGTTGGGTATTACTCATTAGAGATAGAGTCAGCAGTACTCTAGAATGAGTGTGAGTGTAATAATAGATATGAGCGCGTATTCGTTAGTGAATGTAAATTGTTTTATATTGTGATGATTGGTTTGTTGAGTGGTATATGGATTTTAGTCAACACGAGTAATTAACGTTGTTGATAGGGATCTCTAAACACTTGAATAGAACAATTCGACACAGTATTGTTTTAAATTGGTAAATGAAATAATTTTACTTTGATTATATTTTATATATAAAGGAATAAATTTTCAGAATTATTAAAGTATATATGAATTGATTGTTTGGTTATTGAATTAAAACAACAATTGTAAAAGAATGAATTGTATAAGAAAATGAATTATAAGTATGATGTTATAATTGAAATGATTTACAATTGTAAAATAACCTTATATATAAGAAGTGAAATTATATAAGTAAAAGACTTATAAATGTGATTTATAATCTGAAAATAAAATTCTAGAGAAGTGATTTGAAAGGATTTGATATTTTGGGTAAATTATTTTGGAGAAATTAAAGCTCTAAACTCTTTTCGGTCGCTGGAAAATAATTCCGATGATGATCATGACATCATCGATGTTCATTTTTGGATTTCCAAAAGAGGTATTGCTTCCAGATTATTTTGAATGGAAGTTGTTTGGAAACAAAAAGGAAAAAAAAAAGATTTGGATTTGATAAGATGATTGAAATGGAATATAACTTAAGTGAAGTTGAATGAAGTTGATTTTGGTATCAAAGTAAATTAATAAGTGAATTAATGAAGTGAAGTCATTAAGAATTTGAGCTTGAGTTATATGAATGAAATTCAACTTTATATTGATAAAGGAATTAGCTATTGAAATAATGAATGAATTGAATGTAAATCAATTGAATGTTAAGAATTGATATGGAAAAATGGATGAAGTATTGATTCATTAAAAGGCTAGTTGAATAAATTGAATGAAAGTCAATCTAATATGATCCAATTGGAATTAAAAGTGTTGAACCAAATTGAATGTAAAGTGAATAAATTTGGTTGTATTGATTAAACATTGGTTGTTAGTTGATTGTTGATTGATTATATATAAATTCATTAAGTGTTAGTGAAATTGAAAGCTATGAAATTGAATTCAAATTTGAAGTAAATAAATTTAAATAGAATTGAATTTGATTTGGAAGTGAACTAATATGAATGAAAATTAGTGAATGTTAACTAATTGAAATTTAATATGAATGAATGTTGATAAAATCCAACATTAATAAATCAAATATGATTTAAATTGAAAACCAATTCATTGAATATTAATGAGAATATGAATGAATATTGAGTTGGTTGATGGTTGCATTTGTTGCTTTAGTTGCATTTGCTATATTATGTAGTTGTTATGTTGCTATATGTTGTATATTGATACTATTTACATATATGCATGATTCTCATGTTGTTGTTGAGTGTTTAGTAGGTGCGGATGGCGTTTGCTTCGCATTTGGAGCTCGCTTTCGCGCTATATTAGCCGTATATACTTGCTAATAAAATATAAGGTACATATCTCGGATTAAATATCGTACTTTTACACTTTTTTCCCTGCGGGATGCCTCATCACTTGATGAGATGTATATTTGTGATATATATACTGTCATTTTTTTTTTCGGATCGAGCCGCGCAAAGGAGACTATGGCGAATTTTTTTGAAAATTAAAGGCGTTAGAAAAATTTGGAAATTTTTGGAAAGTTTTGAAAACTATAACTTTGATTTGGAATTGAAAGTTAAACAATAGTAGTTGTTTTTGAAAAGATAACTAAGTATGATTTGGAAACTTAGTAAAGTTATTGTAGGAAGCTTAACTATAAATTTTGGAAAGTTAATAAATTCTGTAACTTTTCTTACTTGGTAATTTCGAGGACGAAATTCTTTTAAGGGGGGAAGTCTGTAACGACCCAGGATTTCTAATAATTTAAATTTGAATATTTAATTGATTTTAAATATTAATAAGTAAGATTTATGAGTCGAATAAATTTTATTTCGAATAATTAGATTTAACTGAATGATTAAATCGATAATTTAATATGTTAAATTATGGAAATAATTGAAAATAGGGTTAAAAATGATTAAAATTGATTTTTAAAATTTTATTTTATCATGTTGGAGTTAGAACGATATTATAGAACTTTTAAAATTAAATTTGGAGTTAATCTGTGAAAATTGAATATTTTAATATTTAATTATCGACTGAAAAATAACCAATTTTTGAACAGTCTCAGAATTGGACGAAACTAGTTCCGTTGGATCCGTAATAATTAGTTATTATCGAATTTCAATTTTCGTAGCAATCGGATTTACCGTTTGTCCGGTGCAAGCTAAAACGCCTAGAAAATCATTTAATCGGTTTAATTTTAAATTGAACGTTTATAGCCATAACTCGTACAGATGACCGAATTAGCTTCCGAAACCTGTTCCATTGTGTCCGGAACGCGGGATAAACCCTAGAAACGCCGGTTACCGCGCGTAAATCAGAGTTTGGAAAACCCAAAATGAATAGTGTTCCGTTCGATTTTCTATAAATAGCCCATCTCTTCACAAATTAAAAAATAAATAAAAATAAAACCCTAATTAGCAAACCCTAGCCGCCTCAGTCAAAACCAATGGCCGAAAACGTGCCAATTCCTTCTTCAATTCTTGATCAATCCACCAGCTTTTAGCAAATTCTTTCAAGTATAATATTGGAGAGGACAATGAGATCTAGAAATTCAACGGTTGTGATGGATTTTCATTGAGTGGATTGACGGCAATTTGCGTTTGAAGGTCACATGTTCAACCACGTTTTTCGTGCTATAGGCACGACCGAGCTTGATGGGGCTTGGGGCGATGGTGCACTGGAGTGGGGGCTTTTGAACGGTGCTGTCGTGATGTGGTTTCATCGACAAATGGGGGTGCGGCCTTGAGGAGTTGAACGACGTTTTTGGGTTCGGTTTCGCGTGAAGGACCTGGGGAGTTGTCGCGTGGGAGAGAAGGGGAGAGTGCGGCCCAGATGCAATGTCATAGGAATGGACGGTGATGATATTGATTAGGTTTAAAATTTTTAATATGTTGTAAAAATTATAAATAAAATTCGTGTACAAACTTTAGAAGTTGATATCTTTTTGCTGCGAGATCGGAAAATACTGAAATGAAGTGCGTTGGAATCGTATGGACGAGCACTACGCGATGCAATTGGATTGGAGTTGTTTGGAGTTAGCGAAAAATTCGGGTAAAATTAAACGTCCGTTTAATTTTATTCGAAATAAATCGCTAAAACGAAATTGAAATCAAGGTGAGAACTTCTCACTCAATCGAATCGGTTTCGATTTAAATTTTAAATAGTTATATTTAAAATACTTGAATGCATGTTTGAATGATGGTTGTTATCTATTGATTGTTAAAATAGACATTATGCGCCGTTAGTAAGCGGATGTTATTTATTAAAAACATATACCGCGAATATTTCATAAACAGTGAAATTGGTATTATATATAATAGCAATATATATATATTGGCATATGTATATATTGCAGTTGTTGATTTCCCGCATTTTATAGTGGATGAGATCCTATTGCGCCGTCTATTAAGCGGATAATATTTTATAAATCCCATATACCGCGATAATTCCGTACTGGAGCGGAATTGGTATTGTGCTAATGTTTTTGGATGCAGGGAAACAGGTTGGAGGGATCCAACTGGATTCCTCAACTGTATTGATTTATTTACAGATATTTTGATATTTGTTGATTATCATATCGATATATGATATTTGGATGTCGTGATTGACTATTTAGTGCTGCTGCATCATCGGATCCATTTTTGAAGTTTTAAAATAATGATTTTTGGTTTTTAAAGGAATTTTTAAAGTGATTTTTGAAAGTATACGTTTTATTAAAATTTTGAATTGGTTTATTTTAAATAAATTAACGTTATAAGTTTAATGTTACAAAAGTTATGATTTTTGTAAAATATAACCAAATTAAGATTTTTGAAATAAATAGTGATTAATTTATAAAATGTTTAATTGGGAATTTTGAATTATTATAAACGGTTTATATAAAAGATTTATAAAATTGATATTTATAAATTAAAAATACTGGAATTATAAAACGAGATTTTATAAGTAATAAAGTGAAATAAAAATGGATTTCATAAGTAAATTGAGATTTATAAATTTATGAAATATGAATATATAAAATGGATAGATTTTGTAAAATATAAGATTTATAAGTGATCAACTTATAAATCGGATTTTGGCATTTAAAATGAGATATAAAAAGGATTTTTTTTAAATAGAAGTTTATAAAAATATGAATGGAATTTATAAACGTTGTTTATAAATCCGAAATCAATTGAATTTGATAAGTTGGATATAGGAATATATGAAAGGAATTATATTCACGATTTTGGACAGTGAATATATTATTAAATGAAATGGATATGTTTTGGGGAAGGAATATTATGAAATGAAGTTAACAATTTTAAAGACGTTTTAAAATGCATTAAGTATCGAATACATAGATTTCAACATTCATTGTTGAAATAGACGTTTTCGAGAAATAGAAGGAAATGATGGACTATAACACTGTTGTTATAGTAAATGGTTTCCGAAAGGAAATGTTTTGTATAGTATTGGGATTTATATATATCTATTTAAACTTTGAATCCCTATACTAGTGATTTTGGGTCGTCGTAACGATGTTTTACGTAACATTCGTTTTGGCCCAAACAAATGTGTTAAGAGAATGATTTCTTAAAGAATGAAATATATACTTAATTTT
Source organism: Allium cepa (assembly GCA_030765085.1). Taxonomy (NCBI): domain Eukaryota; kingdom Viridiplantae; phylum Streptophyta; class Magnoliopsida; order Asparagales; family Amaryllidaceae; genus Allium; species Allium cepa. Next base: position 939,476,804 of record CM060935.1, read on the forward strand.
CGATTTAAGTATATTGAATATTTTCCAAGTGTTGAAATCGAATGGATTTGTGAATTACTTATGAATAAATAAGTATGGGAATGTTTTTCCAATTTTTTCCAATATGAATTGAATATTTTGAGACCTTATCTTTTAAATATAAATTGAAAATGAATAATAGAAATCGATTTGGATAATCGTATATTCATAGATATTTTGGAATGTAAATTCACTATGGAATTTATAAATGAAAAGGGGAATTAATTTACGGATTTGGAACGAAAATATAAAGTAAATCGTTAAGGATTTATTTAATTGGTTTAAATGAACCATGTTGAAATGAAAGTATTTCGCATAAGGAAAATGATTGAAATTTGTTTTCAAAAGTGATAATGGATTGAAAAGTGATTTGAAAATTTGTTTTCAAATGGTTGAAGTGTGGAAATTTTATATCTAGTAAAGATATTTTGGAAAGTAAATAATTTGGGAAATTATTTGGAATTCGGTGATGTTGAGCATGCCTATTGATAGTTAAATAATCCGACTATCAATATTTACCTTTAAATAGGTATTTGTTGTGATTTGTTTGAATTTGAATGCCACACTTATTTTTGAATAAGCGCTCACTATTCGGGTTAGCCGGGAAAGGATCTTGTGGTCGTATAACCCATTCCGAATGTGTGATACGTCGTTATGAATTGCATTTGATGACCGGTGTTGAAGACCGGATGTTTGTGAAAACGGAAGGATTACCGTCGAGTTACTCTACATCGGCTGATCTCCGATATAGAGGTTTTATCACCCTTAGTGACGGGAAGTCCGGTCGTGATTAGTGAATATCCGGATTGCAAGGACTTCTTTGTAAGTGCCTTCGGTTCTGTTCGATCCCGGAACAGACTTGTATAGATTGTATGTCTGACATTACAAACTGAGATATAAAGCTGATTTCTTTCAAATATATTTCTGTTGGTGGCGGAGAATTTATTCTCTTAGCTTAACACCCTTCTCTGAGACGTACGAGCTCAGAGGTTATATAGTAGAAGGTTATTAGTGATATACTCCCAATTTGGTAGTGTGGCATGCTGAGTGTTGCTGAGAAATGATCATTGTTTGATCATTTGTGATAGGATCATTTATTTGATCATTTATCTTGGTGATCATTTCTATGATCATTTGTTGACCTAAAGCACGACTTTTGTATAAAGTGTGGCTTTGTGGACGAGACTTCATCGGACCTCACACCCCGGAAATGGTCAAAACAGGAAGGATGCGGCAAGGTTATTAGGGGGTAGCGCCCCTTTAGTGTATGTCATTCCTTCTGGATAGAGGTGGTATCATGGTATGGAGCCCAGATATTTAACCTATGTTGTTGCTGCATATTTTGTGGTTGTTGGAAATCGAGGATCCTCCGATAGATCGGTTACGATCGGGGGATGACATATTCGTGTCAGTAGTTACCCAGTTAGGGGTAACCCGGCCTTGTGTTGGCAGAGATCCAGTTTGGTTCTCGGGATGTCATTCCAGAGGCGTTTCCATGTGGCAATGGGAAGTTTCTTGGCCTGACCATTTGTTGGAAATCCAAAGAAACAATACGATCTTGTACAGTTTTAGTTGTAGAACCTATCATTCACTTATGGTGCCGCCCCACTGTTTGGATGGTAGCTATAGTAGGCATAGTTCGAAATGTCTATGCTGGCTAAGATTTATATCTTTATTTTCGAAACGATTTTTTCCTACACTATGCACTAGTAATAATATCAAATGTTTCTTTTAATGCGTATCAAGCATCTTTGACTATCATAAGGAGAAATCTCCTCCGATTCTGCGTTTGCATTGTGTGTGTGTGCGGGATGCCTTATGGTAGTCTCATTTTCAAAAGCATTGCAAATTGACTTTAAAAGTATCCTCTATTTTGTTTTCAAAGATAAATAAACTGTTTGAGTTCTCACACCAGTCACATGACTGACTCGGAGTTTATTGTTTTTCTTCCTAAACTCTGGGTGCCCACCAATTTCCACACGGGCAGTCAAGAGTTAAGGTTTATCAGGATATTCTGGAATCTAGGAGTTGCTGGAGGCAAGCTGGATGGCATGGCGTATTACTAGTATATAGTATTTCTTTTCCGCTGTTGATGTTGTTTGTTGTTGTACACTCTGATGTAATGAAATGAAATGAAATGTAATGTAATAACTGATATAGTTCTTTGTTTAAAGATTATTCATTTATTTATTATATGTTGTTCCGCTGCGAATTGTGAGATTCTGATATTGTTCTGTTATTTCTTATGTTCTGTTCTATCTTTTTCTCTCTTCTTCTATCGTTTTCTTCTTCTTTAACCCTAACGGTTCGGTTTTTCGGCTTTCGATTGCTTGGCAGTTGATACAGTGGACATATTAATGTCGGTTTTCGTGAATGAAAAATCGCAAACGTTACATCATGCCTTAAGGCCATCTCCACTAAAACATCATCTCCAATATGAGACAATGTAGCCCTTGCTAACTCAGGCTTCAAGCCTCTGATAAACTTCTCATTCCTCTTCATCACTGTATCCACTGAAGCATACCCATATCTGGCCAACTCCTCGAACCTTCTGACATACTCCAAAACAGACATCTTTCTCTCCTCTAACTCAGAAAACTTTCTGATCAGAGCAGATCGTGCCATTACAGACATGAACCACTCCTGCAACCTCCTCTTAAAATTTTTCCAGGTCATAGTCTCCTCATCCACTACCACAGTCACACTATTCCACCAGAACAATGCTGCTCCCGGAAGCTATCTCGAAACAAGCCTCCTTTTCTGCTCATCATTGAGCCCTAAATCTGCAAATATCCTCTCGCAATGCAACAACCAATTTTCCACCTTAATGGCATCTTCCGTTCTAATATATGTCTTCCCTCCAAGCTTAGTATAATCTCCACTCAACTTAGCATACTGGTTAACCACCGGAACTTTCGGAACCCCTGCTTCTGCAGAATTTCATCCTAACACTCCGGCCGCAACTCCCACTTTCATCATATTCATAAAAAACCGATACATAGCTTCCATTCCAACTTGCGGGACTCCAGCACCATCATTCTCTGGTTGTTCCTGACCTTGTGTCCTTCTCACATTAGGTCTGGCATTCCCATCCGTGCCTTTCTCTCCTGGGTTAACTCTTCCTTTATTACCATCCATATCTGTATTAAAACTTCATGAAATATAGAAAAATAACCTAACAAAGATAGGAGACTAGAGATAAAGCGTATACTTATATATAGCAAATACAAATATGTTGCTATAACGTTATCCCATACCCCAATTCTTACTCTAATTCCTTAGGATTATGTTTTCAAACCATTTTTTAGTTAAATTTTTTTCATAAACATATGCTTTGATGCCAAGTTGTAACATCCCGTATCTAAAGGCCAAAAGCTAAGCGCTACAGATTCTATAGTCATCTATAGTATTAACTTCTGGTGACAAAGAACGGTAATGCTAATGGTATCTATAATATCAGAAGCACTATGAAAAAATCATAGATTTCAAAAACATCATTTTTTGATTACATTTCAAAACAATAAATCATATCCAAGTTATATAATCCCATAATCATTTCCCAATTAAAGATCAATTATAATCATTAAAAAATACGTCAAGAGCAACATATGACGATGCCCTCTTAGTTGATCAAAGTAATATAGTCATATCTGACTTAATATACACAGTGAAATCAAAACGAAATAAAACTATAACTCCTAATTAGCTATTCGTCAGCCACCTGCTCGTCTCCGAAAGCTTCATTCACCAAAATTTCTAAATCCTGAAAACTTCAACCCTCAGCCTACTCAAATCAATTTTTGAGCACTCGAGAGTTTAAAGGGAAAATAAAAACTTCGAGTTAGACATAAAGTCTTGTGTGAATAATACTGTTACACCTCGGTTTACTGATATTGAGTGAGACTATACCGCTTAGCGAAATGGGTTTCCCTTCACTAATATCTTTTTCAAAACATGTATTTTGCAAACCTTTTCCTGCAACCAAACTAGTATCAAACTGGTTATGATAATAATAACAATAATAATAGCAATATCCATTATGCTAAAAACAGGTATTAAATGGACTATCAGTCTGAAAACTGGGTTACGGCCCACAAACTGGACTAATTGTCCCTTTGGCTGACTCGGGCCCACTAGATAAAATATCAAGTGGTCTAAACATCTGTTAGACAAAACTTCGGGAAAGTCTGTCCTTAACTTACTTCTCCAAGGGTCAAATAGTCCTAATGGTTTTACGGGCTAACCAATAACCTATCTCTGTACATGAATATTCCTTTCTGTGTGCAACCACCATTTTAGTCTTACCCGTGACTAAGCCCTACACATTGGAATTCTGGACTAAATTAGTTAGGGGCTAATAGATAATGAGTAAAAGGTGTGACCCTACGCAAGTCCTATCTGGTCTTCTAATCCAAGTCATTCTCTGATGGTTAACTACCTTTTATCTTTTTCCTTGAAAAACCTTTTCAAAATGATTTAACCTTTTAAATCATATTTATATAAGAAAAGTACATCTTTAGTTTTACTCTAAGCTATTTTTCCATGTTATATATACTTTACTTAAAATAATATTGATGAAATCTAATGAGGATTAGCTATCCTTCCAAAACAAGTTAAAACCCTTTTTAACTTGAAAATACTTATGCTATATTGCCTAGTTAATACATTCGAAACCTTTGTTTAAAACCTTTAAACAACCCTTTCGAAACCCTTGAAAGTAACCCTTTCAAAAAGTAACCCTTTTGAAACCATTAAAAGCCTTTCCTTCGAAAGCTTCAAAATATTAGACATCCTTCTTTAAAACCTTTAAATATTGCCTTTCGTAAACATAGGAAAAACCTTTCCTTTCAATCCTTTAGAAACCTCGGGGAACCACCCCTTCGAAACCATTCACTAAAATCCTTTCGAAAGCAATAAAATATTAAACCTTTCAAAAACCTTTGGGTTCAATTTAAAACATGTGGAAACCTTTTGGAACCATTCAAAAATCTACCCCTTCGAAACCTTTGAAAACTATTTCGGTCAAAACCCTTTGGATTATGCCTTTAAGTAGAGAAAAAGGGTCAAAAACCCATTAAAGTCGAAAGCACTTCTTTCAAAATTGTTTCTAAGTAAAGAAGTAATGGAGTCGAAGCCATCGCTTCGAAAAATTGGAGAAGTGGCGAAGTTTTAGAAAATCAAGCTACCCCTTCGAAACCATCTAGGTCGAAAAGTAAAAAGACGGCTACTAAAGGCCTTGACTTAGTCGAAAACAGTCATTTAAAACAAAAGTGCAACCCAATCAAAACCATCTCTTTAAAACCATTTGATCTAGTCGAAAGCCAACCTAGTTGAAAGCTACTCATTCGAAAGCAAGCAGGTGCAATTTCTTTTAAAAGCAAAGTAATGCCTCAACCCCTTCAGAACCTATGGTTTCGACTCTATACCTTCCGTCTATATCCAATTCACTACATATCAGTTAACTGATACCATGTGCATTGGTTTTGACAGTGTCGAAGGCGAAGGTAAGGAGGCGGAACCTGGTGCGGAAAACATCAAAATAGTGAAAAATATGTTTGTTTGTCCTTTTAAACTATTTCTTTGTACCTAACCTGCCTTGTTTATTAAATTGTGATTGGTTGCAAGTTTCTCTTTTTCAAAAATACCGTCGACTTTCCAGAAATAAAAATTTGAATTTGTTTACAAAAAGCCCCTTCTTCTTTTATAAATATATAAAACATTTAAGTCGCATACCTTAAATAAATTTATATATCCATTAAATCACAGAGGAAAATTCTACAAAAATTATAGAAAATTGCTTTTTATATGTTTTCTAACAGGTATTAATTTCAAACCTAAACCAATTATTATTTAACCGTAAATAATTTATAAACCAAAATAACATTTTCTTCACAGAAAATTTGTATGAATTCCACAAAAAATTCGAAAATTCTGAAAATTGAAACCCATCTCCAAAATAATATTTATGGTCTATATAAAAATTTGTAAGGCATTTGGACGTTATTTTATTGGGTTTTCATCTTAAAACATGTCATAAAATCTATATGAACAACCATAATTATCAACAAGTATTTTTAATCATTCCATCATTCAAAAACATGGCAAAGCAATGAAAAATATTTTAGATTTCATCTTAAAACCGAAAACAAAAGAAATGTGAGATGTAAACATTATTCACCTTAGATTTAGAGATTAAAGAGACTGGGATGTGAATGGATTTTATTTGAATTAGCTTCTTCCTTAGCTTTTCTTAATCTACTTCCCCTTGCTCTTCTTAATGGTGGCCGACCTTAAGTTTTAAAATTTATCAAATGAAATGAACGTGTATGAGAATACACGGCTAAGGTTTAGGGTAAAATGATGGCCTCTTTCCTATTTTATTCCTCCTCTTATTTCATTTTAACCCTTCTTTTAATTCATTGGTTAAATGGCATGGCTACCCCTTAATAAAATCAGTTCTTAATCCCCTAATCAACACATTATTTTATTTAATTTAACTTATTAAATATCCTAAATAATGTTACCAAAAATTTAGGGTGTTACACCTTCCGCTTATATCTTTTACCAGATAAGGTTTTTTGGACTTCTACGTATTGCCAAATTGGGTTTTCTGGCCCTCTATTACTATTGCCAAACAAGAGTCTAGTCTTCAATTACCATTGCCAGACAGGTGTTCTGGACTTCTATCATCATTTGCCAAATAAGATTTTCTGGCCTTCTATATATTATCGAATTAGTTTTTTGTTCTTTTATCTAGTATTGAATTAGCTTTTTGTATCATCCCAATTTTTATTAGATTTAAAAACTAGAAATTAATATGAATTTCTGGAATTTAATTTGAATTTGATTTGAAATATTCAAAGCAAATCAGATAATCATTGATTTGTGTGTGTAATTTACATTTGAGTTTAAAATTCAAAATAATAAATAATTTTAAATTATTTGAATTTATATATATATATATATATATATATATATATATGGGTAGAGTTGAATTGAAGCTTTGAATTTTCTTAAGGTTTGAAGTTGAAATCCTTGCTTTGATTTGAACTGGAAATCCTAGTTACTTTTTAAAAGATTATTGCCTTTTGAATTCACTTCTGGTTTGAAATTTGAGAAGACTTGTTTTTAAATTTTGCTTTGATAATCATAAAGCATGTTAGTACAAACTAAATGCATTTATATATACATATACATACATACATACATACATATATATATATATATATATATATATATATATATATATTACATATGTAAAAGACATAAAAGAAAAAAGCTATGCAAATTATAAATGCAACATATAACATGGGAAGATTAACAAGTGTTGAAATCTTAACTTATAAATGAACAAGTGTTAAAAATTTATGTTTTCTTTTATTTTCAAATTAAAAAAAATCAAGGTAAATATATATTTCCAATTCTTTCCTCTCTCATTTTTTTTATCTTCATTTTTCTAAAAACTTGAGAAAATCAAAAACCTGTAAACTCTAAAACCATAAAGATTATCAAAGCAAAATTTAAAAACAAGTTTTCTCAAATTTCAAACCAGAAGTGAATTCAAAAGGCAATAATCTTTTCAAAAGTAACCAGGATTTCCAGTTCAAATCAAAGCAAGGATTTGAACTTCAAACCTTAAGCAAATTCAAAGCTTCAATTCAATTAAATCAAAGATTTTCAGATCAAACAACAAGGATCAAAACCAGAAAGCAATTTTCAAGTTTTCAACTTTAAAAACAGCTTCCACGATTTTTACAGGCTCTTTGTTTCTTCTTGATCAAGGTGAGTAAACTTTTTAAAACTCTGGAATTTGATCTATTGTTTGAATTCATGCTTAAGTAAGATTGATAATGTGTTTTGATGTGTACAAAGATGTGTATATGTGTATATATTGTTTGTGCATGTTAGTTACAGGCATGAGTACCCTCTTTTCCAGGTTACAAGAATTCAAACCTGTTCAAAATTTGATTGCTCTTCCTCTAATTCTTATTTGACTTTAGGATCTAATTTTTTTTTGTTTGTTTAACTAAAAATAAACTTAAGCAAAATAAATTAAAGTTCCTTCTGGAATTTGAAATTATAGGCAAACTTAAAACATGTTGAAAATTTAATTATCATGATCTCTAGTTTCAAGTATATAAATCGAAATGTTTTTGAAAATAAGGATTTTTAAAAGTAAAATCAAATTTTCTTAATGAAGAATTGAGTAAGCATTTCGAAGTTGAACGGAATTGTGTTTATTGGCAAATTCTGGCCATCCGGGAAGGATTGAATCTCGTGTTCATGGTTGCAGTAGGCATGGTCATCAAGGATCACCAGAAAAATATCTGATGAATTTATAAACTACGGTGGCGACGATACGACAGGGTTTTAGCATAGTTTCTGGTCGATCTTGTTCTCGGAGAAATTGAGCCATCATTGTTGAATCGGACTTCATGGGACCCAGGGGAATCAGAGCGTGGGGTTGCGGTAGTGGTCTGGTTGTGATCGTGAGCACTTAGACGGTCTGAGTCATCGGCATGGGAAAGATTTGTTGGTTGGAGTTTGTTCCAGTTTTGGGTCAAACAGTTTAAATTCGAGTTCGACGTCGTTTTATATATCTAGGTGGTCAATGGGCTTAAGTGGATGGTCGTTGACTTGTGGAAGGCGGTGAGGTTGGCTGGAGATCATCGGAGCTTCGGTGCATGTGTACAAACCTCTGAAGTGTGTCAGTGTTATAAGTTGGGGAGGAAGGTTATGACTCGAAGTGTTCCTCGGGGAATCTAATTGCTAGCTCGAAGCTTGGTTCAGGTAATTTTGTGAATACACCGGGTTTCTAAAACTAGAAAAAAAAAATCAAAGTGAAAAGGAAGATACAGGTTGGTTTGAGGAAAAACTCGAAGCAAACACACATCCGTCTCGGGAAGCTTTCGGGGAAGTCTTGGGTGTAACATAAAGAAAAAGGTTTTAACTTTAAAACGAGATTTAAATTTTAAAACATTTTAAACCTATGTTTTAAAAATAATTGTCTTGATTTGAAGTTGGATAATTAAAGGTTTAAGAAAGTTATGTTTAAAGTAAGTAAGTTATTTTAATTATGTGATTATTAATTATAAATTAATTCTTAATTTATTTTAAATGAATAATGTAATTAAAAGGTTAATTAATTTATAATTAAGGATAAATTTATTTATGTAATTAATTAAAAAATAATTTATTAATTAATAATTAAAGGTTAATGAAATGATAATTAAGGTTAATTAATTATTAATTAAGAATAATTAATTAGTAATTAAGGACTAAGTAATTAATAATTAAGAATAATAAATCATTAATTAAGGTTAATTAGTGAAAATAATTATGTGATTAATTAGTTATAATCACACAATTAATTCATCTTAATTGCAGACGATTGATTATTATCGAATGCTTTGTATTGATTGATATCCCTGATATGTGATTGTGATACTATGTGATATGAATTGCTTTGTGATGAGCTGTGATTTCTGTCATGAATATATTACTGTGTGAATGTGAAAACCTCTTGGCCCTTAAAACGGAATTTGAAATTCGATGCGACAGGGAGTCGGATTCCAGATGGTTATCTGAAACCCACGTCTAGCCTTAATGGTGAATCTTTGTGATTGATATATCCACGTGTTTTGAAATTAAGCGCTCACTATTCGGTTTAGCCGGGAGAGGACTTTGTGTCATATAACCCATTTCGAATAGTGATACGACGAAATGGATAACATTTGAAGACGGTGGTGAAGACCGGGTGTCTTCGAGAACGATAGGATAACCTGTCGAATGACTCTGCACCGAGTTGCTCCGGTATAGAGATCTCTATATATGATGGGGAGTCCGATCGAGATTGTGGATGCCCGGATTGCAAGGGCTTCTTTGGTAGTGCCTTCGGTTCAATTCGAACCCGAAACGGACTTGTATGGTTGTATGTCTGACATTACACTTTGAGATATAAAGCTGATTTCTTTCAAATACATTTCTGTTGGTGGTGAAGAATTTATTCTCTTAGCTTAACATCCTTCTGAGACGTACGAGCTCAAAGGTTATGTAGTTGATGGTTATTAGTGATATACTCCTAATTTGGTAGTGTGGCATGCTGAGTGCTGCTGATCATTTGTTGATCGAAGTATGGCTTTTGTGAAAAGCGTAGCTTTATGGACGAAACTTCGTCGAACCTCACAACTCGATAATGGTCGAAATAGGAATCATTGCAGCAAGGTTATTTGGGGGTAGTGCCCCTGAGGGTTTGTCCATTTTCTTTTGGATTAGGAGTGGTATTATGGTATGGAGCTCAGATACTTAACTTATGTGATTGCTGCAAACTTACTGCTTTGTGGTTGGTGGTTGAGACGCGCCTCTTATAAAGGTCGATAACGACTGGGGGATGGCATACTCATGTCAGTAGTTACCTAGTTTCAAAGGTAACTCGGCCTTGTGTTGGCAAAGATCCGGTTAGGTTCTCGGGGTCGTCCCTCCAGAGGCGTTCCCATTCGGTGTAGGAAGTTCCTTTGCCTGACCATTTGTTGGAAATCCAAACAAAACAATACGAGCCATGTACGGTTTTAGTTGTATAACCTGCAATGCAACGTGGCGGTAACCTGCTACAAAACATGGTAGCTATTGTAGGCATACGATGAAATGTGGTATGCTGGCTAAGATTGATATTATACTTTCGAAATGTTTTCTACACTATGCACTAATAATAATATCAAAAAGAGTTTTCACTTATCAAGCATGTTTGACTATCATAAGAAGAAATCTCCTCTAATTCTGCGATTGCATTGTGTGTGTGGCGGGAGGTCTTATGGTAGTTTCATTTTCCAAAAGAGCATCGGATTTCTTTTATAAACTGTTTTTGTACAAACAACTGTTTTTGTTTACTCATACCAGTCGCATGGCTGACCTGGAGTTTATTGTTCCCTTCCTAAACTCTGGGTGCCCATAATTTCCACACGGGTAGCCTAGAAGCAGGTTATATGTGTTTTGGAGCTAGCTTGGATCTAGAAGTCTTTTGGAAGACTCTCTTGAAGTTGTGATAACTCTGTTATCTATTCCACTGTAATGTTATCATTTTGTTATTGTATCATATGTATACCACTCAGATGTTGGTGATCAATGTTGTAATGAATATTGTATCAGTGTTGTATCTGTGTTGTGATCGATGCAATTTATTTTGTTTCCGCTGTTTTATATTCATCCACTGTTGTTATAAGCTCCATCCAAACTGGAGTTCGACCTTCATATTTGCGGCAATCGAATATAAGTGAGGTATTTGATGTCGATTTTTGAACGCTGGATTTCGGGTCGTGACAAGTGGTATCAGAGCTAAAGGTTGAGTAAGAACTTTAGCAACGGAGTATAACACATTAGGTGACTCATTAGAGATAGGGTGAATAATACCCTAGAATGAGTATAACCCAAAAGACCGAAAACCTAAAATTTCTTGGTCTATTTCTTTAAACTATCAATATTCACTAAGATATCTTCTCCGTATGCCTAAATCAAGTTTTCTTACTATTTACAGATAGTGAGAATGAGCGGAAGAAGAGGACAAGGTAGGGCACAGGGAAATACCACTACAACTGGTAAAGGCCCTGCAACACCAGCAGCTATTCCTATTCAACTTCAGCCAAATCTGGCTGATCTATATCGAAGTTTCTCCAGACTTTGTGGAAAGTCGTTTACTGTCAAGGAGTCTATTATCGAAGCACAAGCCTAGATTCGATCGTGTGAAAGAATTTTCAGAGGATTGAAGTTGGAAGACGGTCAAATGCGATTGATAGCTTCTTGGCAACTCCAAGAGGAAGCTCTAGCTTGGTGGGAGAATGCTACAGTGGATGAGCCAGAAGATGAGTTCACTTGGAGCCGATTCAAAGAGGTGTTTGAGAAACGCTATATGCCATATGTTGGTATCTCCAGAATGTACCAGGAGTTTATGGACTTGAAGCAAGGAAGTTTATCATTTAAGGAATACATGAGCAAATTCAACGAGTTATCTCGGTTTGGTCTGGAGTTGGTGAACACACCCTTGAAGAAGAATGAAAAGTTTATTCGAGGGATGAATAAGAAATTCCATGAGAAGATGACAGCCCACGTGAAGGAATCTTTTTTTGATTTGATAGATTTGGGTTATAAATATGCTACCCTGGACAAGCAAGAAGTTCCGAAAGAGAAAGGAAGTGAAAGCAATCCAAATTGGAAGAAAAGGAAGTTCGGAGGAAAGAAACTGGATCAAGGCGATGAGAAGAAGAATAATCAGGAAAACCAGGCGAGAGGTATTACTTGTTACAATTGTCAGGAGAAAGGCCATTATGCAAATGATTGCAAGAAGTGTAAAGTCCCATTTTTCCGTACCCTTTGAATTGACAATAAACAACACATGTCTAACTCAAATTGCACGAATAGACGGATCTTTAAGGGTAATAAAGAAAAGTAGAAAGAACAGAATCTCACTCGAATGGAATAACATATAATATTGAACAAATATTTTACAGCGGAAAATTTTTAAATACATATATCAGAGTCTAACCTAAATTCAGCTTGGACAGTTATAAACATCCGTCCTTACAATTGTTGACAAACATCAAACTAAAATAACTATGCACAGCAGATGATAGAATGTGTCCATATGTAGATGAATCTCTCCAGCTCTCCTTTGGAAACTCTAACCGTCTTCGAATAAACCTAAAACTACTCGGATCTGACCCGAGCATTGAAAATACCTGGATCAGGCTTGATAAACCAGCGTAAGAAAAACTTAATAATAGATGACTGTGTCATATATCAACCTTTGAATAAAAATCCTTTGAAAAGAAAGAGTATCTCATAAGACCACGCCCACACATAAACACGGACGGGTTTTTACCTTATGATAACTAAAACACTTTTATATCAAAACCTTTAATATTATTTCTAATGACATTCTTTGAAAACCTTTGCAAATAAACTTATTAATCTTTGCCAAAATTGTTACATAATTAAATTCCAGCATAATAGGTTTACAATCAAGTCCGAAGGTTCATATTGGAGAATGGATTTCCATACAAATGACCAGGTGAAGGGACTACCTTCCGAAGGGGTACACTCTAGATGGATGTCCCGAGGACCATCACAAAGGATCCTCTACCAACACAAGACCGACCTACCACTAAAACTAGATAGTACAGAATATGTCATCCTCCGGTCGTTACCGACTTTTACCGAGGGTCCTCATAGCATACACCACATAATTTACATCCTGACGTCATAGCGGGAAGAAATATATCTAGAAGGGGATGACCATACCCTAATTGGGAATGACCCACTTAGTCCTGCTGCATCTAACCCTGTTTTGGTCATTTCCAGTTGATGAGGCTTGAGGCAGACGATTACCTTTTCACATAGCACATATCACATCTTTGAATGCCACATTGTCATTTCCGTTAACTACTAATTTCCTTCCACAAAAATACAACCCTTGAGCTCATACGTCTCAAGGAGGATGTTAAGCTAAGAGAAGTTGCCTTCTCCGCCACCACTGATGTACGTTTGTAAAAAACAATGTACATAATATTTAGAAATGCAATGTCATACAAACGTCCATATAAGTTGTCCAGGAACAGGACAAACCAAAGGCACTCTCCTACTACCACTAATAGCGAGTAGTCCTTGCAATCCGAAAAATCTCCATCACGAGGAGACTACTGCTATAAATAACTCTATAATGGGAGCTACCCAGAGCATGTTCAACAAGCAGTCTTCATGCAATAAAGATCCACGGTCTGCAATAATCATCATCTTCAACATGTCTTCACGTTCGAACGTATACATTGGTTCAAAGTGGTTTTCAGATAGGAATTACTCAAATCCGACTCCGGTTCCTTCGAAATCCAATTATCGATAAAAAGTGAATATGAGTATACAGGATTTATTAAGTCTATTTTCACTTTAATTCTTTTCAAATGATTTTGAATTCCCTTTCTTTTGACTTAGAGTAATTTCCAAGAAATTCATTCTTTCGCTTTGGAAAATATCTCAAATTTCCTTACTTAACTTTCAATCAAATTCTTTAACTTTTATGCCGGTCAAAAACAATGTTTGTGATATCCCGGAATTTTTGGCAACATAAATTTAATAATCTGTGTTAAAAATTAAATTGATTTGATAATTATTGTTAATAAGATTTGAATTGATTTAATAATCCAAATTAAATAAATATTTAATTAGTAGATTTTATCTTTTAAAGCCAATAAATTGGTTTCTATTTATAATGTAAATATTTGGTATATACTGTAAATAGATAAATCTTGTTTTTAAATTCTAATATTTTTGGAAATTTGGAAATTTGATTTTATTTAATATTAATATTTTCAAAAGCTATTTAATAAATAATTATATGGTTTTAATTTGTTAGTTTAAATTGTTTAAATTGATTTTAGCATAAGTTTAAATTAATAAAAAGTTTGTTTTAAATATAGGTTGATAATATAAGTAATTTATTAATAAAGAGATAATTTCTTTTATAAATTATTTTAATTTGGTAAATGAGTTATTTTTAAATAATAATAATGTTATATGTAAATCTAGACTTTAAGTAGGATATTATTTTCAAATTGATTTTTAGATTGAATTAAATTTATATTTGGATTTCAGAGGAGATGATATATATCCTAATATATATTTTGGATTTTAAAAGTATGACAAAAATGATTTTGTATAAATATAGTTTGTTTATTCTATTTCTTTTAAAAAGAATTCTTATTTATATAAATCTGAATAAGTATATAGTTATTAGGAAATTAATTAATAAAAAGCTTTATTCATTTATAAATTCATTTTGCATGTTAAGTTACAAATGTAAGATTATACATCATCTAAGCACATGTGTTAGCTAAATAATTAAGGAGCATGACAAGTGTCATATTGTATTTTTATTTTTCTTTGATTTTTAATAAATCATAAATTTAATTTATAAACACTTGCTTCTTCCTTTTCTTTTTCTTTTTCTCATTTTTATTTCTAAGCAAAGAAAAAAATATTTTCAGCCGAAACATTTCACCCTAAAACAATTCTCATTTCAAAATACAAATCAGTAATCACTCTTCATAAAACAAATCATTCTTCAAAACGTAAAATCCCTGTAATCATGTTTGCAAAGCCTTTTATAAACCTGTTCACATGCAAATCAAAATCTGAAGCCTGTGCATCATTTTATCTTCAACCTGAGATGGTTAAGCCTGCATTCATCATTTTCAATCTGAGATGAAGTCATCTCTGCATGCAATTTATAAAACAAAGGCATTCAATAACTCAAGTTTTTAAAGCAAGTTTTCAAAAGATCTTCAAAAAGCTGTTTTCAATCAAAACAAAGGATGCTTTGTCTTCTGTTAAAAGGTGAGTAACTTTACTTCTAAAATTTAAGTAGGTAAATTTGGTTGCGTGCTAGTTAATTTGAAATGAATGTGTATCTTATGAAATCTGCTGTGAATATATGCATGTATGGTATGTATGTTGCTTTCATCAGAGTATTCTCTGCTTTTGCCTTCCAGCATGCAAGTTTTGATTTAAAAATTCAAATCTTGTGATCTTATCTCTGTTTAAATTTAAGTTTCAAATGAAACTTGTTTACTTAATTATAAGATTTAGTTTTAATTTGTACTTAAGTCAAAATAATATTTATTTGACCGTGGAAACTAAATCTACCGATCAAGTTAAAATAAGTAAAAATTTAAATATCACAATCTATTATTTCAGAGTTAGGATCTGAATCATCATACAAAATCATGATTTTTAAAAACAAAATCACAATTACTAGTGTTAGAATTTGGGTGCAGTTCTATATTGTCTGTATTTTTTTTGAGGTTATCTCTAACGATCTCTATGATCGGATGAGTTGCGTTTCCTCCTGGAGGTGGAGGAGTGATCAGTGAAGTGGGGAAAAATAACTGGAAAATGATCAGAGAATTGTGGAGGTGGTGGTTGTGGTTTGAAAGCTGGAACCCTAGTTTTAACTAGGTAGAGTGAATTGATCACCACGGCCTATTAGTTTGATCGAGTGTTACGAGTTTTTAGGGGATGATAGTTGGGTAGTTGGCGAATGTGTGGCCGGAGTCGCTGATGCTCAGGTGGCCGGAGTTGTGGGAGCGTGGTGTTTCCAGGTTTGGTTGTGGTGGATTCCAGTTTGTTTCCAAGTGGGATGTGAAGCTCGATCTTGGATCTCGAGTTTGGGTAGTGATCTGGTGATCGCGAGAGGGTCTGAAGGTGATTGAAGACTGGAGGAGATCATCGTGGATGATCCAAGTCGATCAGTGTCACCGTACATGTGCACAGTTGATTTTCTGTTGAAGGTTGGTTTTTGCTGTGGGTTTGTTTCCGAGTGATTTGGGTGTTTAACTCGAAGTAGTTGATTTTTGGCTCGAAGCAGATAAGGCTTTGGCTTGAGTATAAGATTTGGTTATAGGTTTTTAATAACAAAAACCTGTTCTCTTTTTAAATTTAAAAATAAAGTTTCAAATGTAAATCAAAGTTTTAGACTAAGTTTTAAACTTAAGTTTAAACCTGAATTCATGTTAGTTTGAACCTTAGTTTTGAAATGATTTTAGTTTTGAAATTTAAATTAGTTTTAACAACTTTTAAGTTTTTAAAGTATATTTGGTTTGAATTTTAAAACTGAAAGTTTAAATTGTAAATGGTTTAAAATAAGTTTTAAATCTAAGTTTTAAAATCTGGAATTTGAGTTTGAAGGTTTAAATTAATTAATTAAGTTTAAATTGTTAATTAAAGTGGATAATTTAATTAATTAATTAATTAATGATTTAGATTAATCAAATAAGTAATTGAAGGTTTAAATTAATTAATTAAGGTTTAAATTAATTAATGAAGGAATAATTAATTTGTAATTAAGGATTATTAATTTGGTATTAGTTAATGTTTAAGATTAATTAATCAAGTAATTAAGGAATAATTAAGTTACAGTTAACACTTAATTAATTAAATAATTAGAGATTAATTAATTGGTAATCAAGATTAATTAATTTGAAATTAATAATGATTAATTTAAGATTAATTACTCAAGAAAAGTAATTAAAGAATTGTTAATAGTTAATGAAGGTCATTAACTTAAGATTATTTATTAATTAATTAATGTGATTAATTTCAATAATTAATTAGATTAGTTGATTAATGATAATCATTTGTGAAATTGTTTATGTGCAATTACTTAATGGAAGTAATTAAGGAATTAATTACTTAATGTAATTAATTAAGTTTAAATGTAATTTGTTTAAGTTAATTAATTAAGTTAAACATTGGATGCTTTGATAAATAATTATTTAATATAATTAATGGATTGAAATTACTTAGTGAAGTAACTAATAGATAACTACTGGATGTAATTAATGAAAATGATTTAAGAATGGAAGTAATTTGGATTAAATTACTTTGTAAGTAATCAAGGGATTAATTGAGATAATTGATTAAGGAGTAATTAATTTATTGAATGAGTAATTAATGGTAGTTAATTACTGAATGTGATTAATCAAAAGCGATTAATAATTATGGATTAATTAAGATTAATTACTTAATGTAATTAATTTAAATTGAGTAATTAATTAAAATATAATTAGGAATCATTAATTAATATAATTAATGATGTAACTAAGAGTAGATTAATTAAGATTAATTAATCAATGGTAAGTGATTAAGAGTAATTAATTAATGTAATTAATTAAGGATTGATGTACTTGATTATAGTTAATTAATTAATGAAATAATTAAAGGTTAATTACTGTAATTGTTTGAGAGTAATTAATTTGTGAAATTAATTAAGGATAATTACTTGAATGTAATTAAAGGATAATTTATCAAGGGTGATTAATTAAAATGATTAATTAGATGGGGATTAATTTATTTATTTGCAATTAATTAATGGTTATGTAAGCAAGATTTATATTGATGAAGTAATTAATTTAATTTACTTTAAATTAATTAGCGATGGAGTAATTAATTTAATTAGTTTTAAATTAATTATAAATGATGTGATTAAGTAAATCATTGCTTATGTATGGATGAATAATATTAATTGCCTTGAATGGTTTGAGATATCAGATATGAGATAAGTAATGCTGTGTGATATGGATGCTTTAGTTGCATTGAGATGATAATATGAATTATCTATTTGTGATGATAATGTGGATTACCTGCTTATGATGATAATCTAGATTATCTATTGTGATATTGTGAATTATCTATTTGTGTGTATATAGATAATAGAATTGAATTGTTTTAAATTTTAAAACAACTTGGCCTTAAAAGATATGTTTTGGATTTCGATGAGACCGGGATCGGGTTTCCAGATTTGGATATCCGAAAACCACATCGATCCAAATTAATGATAGGTCGTGAATCTCAAGTGAAGTTGAAGATTCAGAGGGCAAGGGTTATTGTCGTTAACTCCGAGGGTGATTCCAAAATGAGTTAAACGAGATAATGCCTTCGGTTTCGTTCGAACCCAAAACGAACTTGTATGGATTGAATGCTTTCAGAACATCGTCAGGTGGACGATGAGCATTCTAAGTGATGTTTTTTGATAAGGTAATCGTAGCCTTAAGCCTCATCAACCGGAAATGGCTAAAACAGGGGAGGTGCAGCAAGGCTAAGTGGGTCATGCTCAAGTAGGACGAGATTTACCCCGTCTAGATGTCCCTTTTATTTCGGCTGTTTGGTGCGGTTGCTGATCACAACTGCGGGGCTGTCTTGTTCGAAACTGTTCAGTAAGGAATGGTTCCGGCCTTGTATTGTAGGGGATTTAGGGTGGATCCTCGGTACGGTGATCTAGGCCCCATACTGTGACGGGCGGTACCCCAGTAGCCCTGCCATTAATGGAAACCCATTCTTCCTACGTGTCCTTACGGTTTTGATTGTATTACCCACTTTTGTGGCTAGTAACTGAAATTTAATGAGTGTAACAATTTCGGCTATTTTCTATTTACTTGAAAACCCTAGACCCTATTATAATATCATTGGATTTCCTATCAAATGTTTTGGTTAGCGTAAAGTAAAAACTTACCCATGTTTATGTGTGGGAAGTCTTACGTGATACCTTTTCTTTTAAATGTTTTTAAAAGTTAAGCAACCTTAACCTGTTACTCACACCAGACCCATGTCTGACCCGGAGTTTATTTCTGTTTTCTTAAACTCATGGGTGCTCAAATTTTTACGCGTATCCAAGAGATTTAGGTTAGATTTGACGAATACGGGAGAAGCAATGGAGCAGGAGGCCTCTGCGTTGTAGATATATATAGTGTTTCGCTGTGTTGGTTTCTCTGAGTAGTTTCTTGGTATCGTATTAAGTTGTAATAACTATATAGGTGTTTATAACTGTCTAGTATGTGATGTATTGTCTGTGTAACTCTGATTGATGTTGTATATTATGTAATATTTATGTTATAAATATAATTTATTTGCTCCGCTGTTGAGATTCTGACATTGTTCTTTCTTTCTTCACTTTCTTTTCTCTTTCCTATCCCTTTCTTTTTCTTCAAGATGATGCGACTTTCTGGTCGTTGAAAGTCCGGTCGTCACAATGTTATATATGACATCGTTTACGATAAACCCTAAAATAAATCTTAGCAAACATTTTTGAGTAAATAGGATCATAGAAATCATTCATTTAGGAGATTGCTTATATTTTGGATAATACCAATCCTCTTTTAGTTCAAAAACTTAATACAGTCCTTTTATTTAAAAGTATCCAGGCTTTCCTTTCAATCTGTTCCATCCCTCGCCTAAGAAAAGAAAACATAGGCCATGTAAGTTCAGGGCACTGGTTGCTCCATCCCTAACCTTAGTTAAACACTTTGTTTTATCTTCCTAGATCTCACAGGCGGGACAAATGTACTAGTTGTTTCCGCATACTTAGATTTTCAACTTTATTTTGGAATTGCTTATAAATATTCCAAATTATCTTTCAAAACGCTTAATTATCCTTTTTAAAACATTCACAATTGATTCTGGGAAACATCGTTCTATTTAAACTCTTATTCCAAAAGTTATAGAATTCGCAGCAGAAAAGTGCTACGGAAAGTGCTATATAAGCTTATTTGAATTAATCAACTTTAAATATTTGAAAATTCATATTTTCCAATCCAAATCTCTTTTAAATCATTTAAACAGATTTATCAAATTTATCCATATTTTTCCATAATTAAAAACATCCATTTAAACAAATTTTCTATTATGGTCACTTAACTGCACTAGCGCGATTTTTCTGGAAAATTGATTTGGACTTATTTCAAAATCTGCTAATCGAAACTTTGATTTTCTTTCTTCGTTTAGAAGATATGGATATAATAGTCTGAAATTTTCTTATGTCGAAGAATTCCGAGCTATATTCCACTTTATACACTCGTTTGAACTTTTCGACGCGAAGTCGCGAAATTGCCGTTGCGCGACGCGTCTAGTTTTAACTTATTTTTCAGTATTTGAAATAATTTATTCAAATTGGATTCTATTACTTAAAAAAATCATTACAAATCATTTTAAATCAATAATTTTACTTTTTAAAGTATTTAAAATATATTTTCACTATTACCATATTATAATATTATAATATTCCCATTATTTTAATATTAAATTTTAAATTCCAATTTTAACTCAATTTCAATTCTAATCTCAAATTAAACATATTTAAAACTTAGATTTCAAATCAAATTTCAATTTAAACTTCAATTCAATCTCAAACTAAAATTCACCTTTTCAAAATCGATTTCAATTTTACTATTCATCTCAATTTCAGTTTCAATTTAACTATCCTTTTCAAATTCGTTTCTCTTCAAATTTCAAATTCTCTTTCATTTTAACTTTAGTTTCATTTTTAAATGAAAATAGACTTATTTTTCCACAATATCTCATATTACTAAAATATGGTCTTTTTAAACAATGGGATCACTTAATTAATAGAAATTTGATTTTCAAAATTATCATCACAACCATACAACAATCATATACACTAGCATATTCAATACGGTAAATGTCATAACATTACTACGGATTATCCAACATATTCAAACAATCAATCAAACATCCATATCATCAATTAGTGATTATCTAACATAACAATTAAGCATGATAATAAATATAATTCAAAAAGCGGTGAGAATTTGTCACCTTTACCTAAAAAGTTTAACTTCCTACCAACATTCATATCAACAACACTTCACTTAAACTTCAACTAATCAACTTCTACTCCTTTCATCGACCACTTCTTCCATAAGTTAGACCTCCTCCTATTCTTCATATTCCTCCATTATTTCTTCATTTATTAGATGCTAAACCATGTTCTAATGGTATTCCAAGGTCTTTGGCAAAGTTTGATGGTGTTTGGAGTTGATTTGATATGGTTTTGAAAAGGTTAGTAAGCATTTGAAAGAGAGAAGCCATTAAAGAGAGCTTCAAGGAGGAGGAAGAAGAAGGTAGAAATGTGTAAAGAAAGTGGAAGAATGGTGGTCTTATTTATAGAAAAGTTTTTGGATTAAAATAATATTTTGTAAAAAGACCAAAATACCCTTACTTACTTATAAAGTAATCTTATTTTTTTCAACACTTAACATCACATTTCAAATCATTACTTTATGTCATTTTCACTTAGATATTAAGTAAAGTAAGTAATAATTGTATTTCTTTGATTTGATGTTTTACCTTTTGCTTTGAAATGATATTTTTGTCTTTTTGTGCTTACTTTTTCTTAATTGTTTTCTAGAAGTTTATAACCTTGTTTAGTAAAAGTAAACTTGATTAGTGAATTAATTAATATTTACACTATTTGAATATATGTTCCTGTATAAGAAAATAAAAGTGAGACGACGTTGCGACAACTTTTAATTGACAAACGTCGTTTTTCGACAAAATGTTTTACGGTCACATTTTGACGTTTTAGTTGAACTATTTATTTATGTAGACCAATTTTAAAAATAAACTTTATACTTCTTTAAATAAATTAAAACATGCCTCTCTATATTTTAAAATCATATTTAATTAATATCAAAATCTCTAATTTACAGTGTATGTAAAACTGACAAAATGCGACAAATTTTGGTTATTTTTGTAAAACGATTATTAACAAACTTTTAAATCTTTTAATATACTTTTATTATCTTTATTAGATGTTTTAAATAAGATTTATCTTTTTAAATCAACATTTAAATTTATTTATTTAAGCCTTTATTTATTATTAACAAAACTTAACTTTTGTCGATTTGTTCTAAAACCCAAATTTATACTTTTTAATTTATTAACTACAAAATAGATAATTTATTTATTATATATAATATATTTATTTAAGATTTAAACTCCTTTTTAAATTTAAAATGAACGAAATCTCTCATTTTCAAAGTAGCGAAATTACGGGTCGTTACATTCTCCCCTACTTAAAAGCATTTCATCCTCGAAATGAAAGTTAGATAAAGGAATCTATCTCATACACTTATCCTCAAATAATTTGACTTATTTCTACTATTGATAGAAAAGAAGAAGGTCGATATCATAATAACACTAGAACTATTGATGCCAAACATACATACAAGATTTTCTATACTAACCTGAGTATTTATCACGTACTTAAGGTTGTATGTACATACATCAAGTCAAACTTTTATCCTACCCATCCTAGTGCATACTGCACACTTAAGATAACATATACAATAACTAAATAAGACTATACATCCAAAAACAATCACACTGATACTATATCAAGATAAACGAACACAACCACATAACTCATTCCCTATCATGAGCATGTACTATACTTGAGGCCTATATATATGCATACCAAAACATCAGTCCAACCACTATATCTTAGTGCCTACTATTTGAGATAACTATCCAATTATATTTGATATTTGATTCGATCTATTATTCAAATCCACAACTTTACTTCCGAACTAGTATCAATCCTCTGATTTTTCCAGTGCGGACTTTGATCAGACTTCTTGATCACAAACCCTTGCTTTCCTTGCATAGCTCTCAACTATGATAGAAAACTCGTGTACATAATCATAAACTTTGATCAATGATTGCCGTCAAGAATCGAGTTATAAATCCTTTTTCGGATTGGTGTAAACACCTCAAAGTTCCGAACTCGGACATTAGATCAAAATTTATGTGCCAAAATAATCTATGTTTAACTTATGTACTTATTCACATTCATCTTTACCTAATACATTTCTTCAAAATCTCTATCAATCCAAGTTTATTTCACGACCATTTACCTTTTTACTAAATCCATTATTACTTAAGCATACAAATAATTGACTTAAACTTGTATAATATACCTTTACTTCCTAAGAGTATATATACATATCATCAAACTTCAAATTGTTATTACTTCAATTAGGATGTTTAACAAATGCGGAATTCTACTATTATCTCAAATTAGTAAGTTATAAAACTCAACCCTTAGTTTTATTTACCTAAGGTTTCCATTTAGCTAATATTATATATCCAATCCATATATTAATAAGACAACTTTACTAAGCGTACATCTTTTCCTTACTAATTCTATGATTATTACTTAACTTATTTACCTATCCATTTTCTAAATCAAATTTCTTAACCTTAAATTCATAAAATACCTTATGGTCAAATTGTGAAACTAAATTCATATGGTATTTGTTATTTAAACATTTTCATCCAACAATCAACCTACTAACCATATTATTCAAAATTATCTCCTTCTAATCTTACTTCATTTTGAATTACAAATGTTACCCTAAATGTATCACTAATTCCAATTTTTATATTAGGATGATATTTCTTATATCTCTTATTCCTAAATTTCACCTTGATTTTAACCTAATCAAAGTGTCTAAATTTCAAATTATCTTAACTCCTTTATAAGTTATACAACTTATCCTTTTATATCATATTTAGTAAAAAGTATCAATTTAGGTTTATCTTTTTCCTATCTTGTTGATAAGAATTTTTCTAGTGTGCATTTTCCTTTTTACTTTCTCTAATTACAACTTCTAGCTTCAATATTATCATCAAATATCTTATAGTCAAATCGTGAATTTTACTTCACAATATATTTGTACTTAGCTTTTAAATCCATCCATTATGATGATAATTAAATTAGTATTTCTTAATACTAAATATCTAAGGGTATATGATTAAAGTTCTAAATTCTAGCTTTCAACTAATTTATTCTATATGGAATATATTATAGTCAAATTGTGCAATTCTAATCACAAGATATTCATATTTTAGTTTCACTAAGAAAAATTACAATCAATCCTTAATTTCTAACCCAAAAAATAATGATATCCCCGTTAATATTTATAATATAAACCCAAGGTAAAATTATTTCATTTACCAATTTCTTTAAAACAAAATCATTTTTATAAAATGAACAAATACACGCTCATATATATAATACTCTCATAACTCATTCTAGGGTTTTACTAACCCTATCTCTAATGAGTTACTCATCCTAGGATATTACTAATCCTATCTTTGATGAGACTTTGCCCATAACAGAGCCAAGGTCGCTTAACCTTCAGCTCTAATACCAAATGTAAATCCCCGTTTTTTCGTACCCTTTGAATCGACATTAAACCACACATGTCTAACTCAAATTGCACGAATAGATGGATCTTTAAGGGTAATAAAGAAAAGTAGACAGATCAGAATCTCATTCGAATCGAATAACATATAATATTCAACAAATATTTTACCGCGGAAAACTTTTAAATACATATATAAGAGTCTAACCTAAATTCAGCTTGGACAGTTATAAACATCTGTCCTTACAATTGCTGACAAACATCAAACTAAAATAACTAAGCACAGTGGATAATAAAATACATCCATACGTAGATGAATCTCTCTAGCTCTCCTCTAAAAACTCTATCCGTCTTTGAATAAATCTGAAACTACTCGGATCTGACCCGAGTATTGAAAATACCCGGATCAGGCTTGATAAACCAGCATGAGAAAAACTCAATAATAGATGATAGTGTCATATATCAGCCTTTTAATAAAAATCCTTTGAAAATAAAGAGTGTCTCGTAAGACCACGCCCACACATAAACACAGACGAGTTTTTACCTTATGATAACTAAAACACTTTTATATCAAAACCTTTGATATTATTTCTAATGACATTCTTTGAAAACCTTTGCAAATAGACTTATTAATCTTAGCCGAAATTGTTACATTGATTAAATTCCAGCATAATAGGTTTACAATCAAGTCCGAAAGTTCTTATTGGAGAATGGATTTCCATACAAATGACCAGGTGAAAAGACTACCTTCCGAAGGGGTACACCTCTAGATGGATGTCCCGAGGACCATCATAAAGGATCCTCTACCAACACAAGACCGGCCTACCACTAAAACTAGATAGTACCAAATATGTCATCCTTCGGTCATTACCGACCTTTAACGAGGGCCCTCATAACATACACTGCGTAATTTACATCCCGACGTCATAGTAGGAAGAAATATATCTAGAAAGGGATGACCATACCCTAATTGGGAATGACCTACTTAGCCCTGCTGCATCTAACCCTGTTTTGGTCATTTTCGGTTGATGAGGCTTGAGGCAAACGATTGTCTTTTCACACAGCACATATCACATCTTTGAATGCCACATTGCTATTTCCGTTAACTACTAATTGCCTTCCACAAAAATATAACCCTTGAGCTCGTATGTCTCAAAGAGGGTGTTAAGCTTAGAGAAGTTTCCTTCTCCGCCACCACTGATGTACGTTTGTAAAAACCAATGTACGTAATCTTTAGAAATGCAGTGTCAGACAAACGTCCATACAAGTTGTCCAGGAATAGGACAAACGGAAGGCACTCTCCTACTACCACTAGTAGTGAGTAGTCCTTGCAATCCGAAAAATCTCCATCACGAGGAGACCACTGCTATAAATAACTCTATAATGGAAGCTACCCAGAGCATGTTCAACAAGCAGTCTTCACGCTATAATGATCCACGGTCTTCAATAATCATCATCTTCAACATGTCTTCACGTTCGAACGTATACATTGGTTCGAAGTGGTTTTCGGATAGGAATTACTCAAATCCGACTTCGGTTCCTTCGAAATCCAATTATCGATAAAAAGTGAATATGAGTATACAGGTTTATTAAGTCTCTTTTCACTTTAATTCTTTTCAAATGATTTCGAATTCTCTTTCTTTTGACTTAGAGTAACTTCCAAGAAATTCATTTTTTCGCTTTGGAAAATACCTCAAATTTCCTTACATAACTTTCAATCAAATTCTATAACTTTTAGGCGGGTCAAAAACAATGTTATATAAGACATCATTTACGATAAACCCTAAAATAAATCTTAGCAAACATTTTTGAGTAAATAGAATCATAGGTATCATTCATTTAAGAGATTGCTTAAATTTTGGATAATAACAATCTTCTTTTAATTCAAAAACTTAATACAGTCTTTTTATTGAAGAGCATCCCGGCTTTCCTTTCGATCTGTTCCACCCCTCGCCTAAGAAAAGAAAACATAGGCCGGGTAAGTTTAGGGCACTGGTTGCTCCATCCCTAACCTTAGTTAAACACCTTGTTTTATCTTCCCAGATCTCACAGGCGGGACAAATGTACTAGTCGTTTCCACATACTCAGATTTTCAACTTCATCTTGGAATTGCTTATAAATATTCCAAATTATCTTTCAAAACGCGTAATTATCCTTTTTAAAACATTCACAATTTTCAAATTTATTCGTTCCGCTGTTGAGATTTTGATGTTGTTCTTTCTTTCTTCTCTTTCATCCCTTTCTTTCTTCAAGATGATGCGACTTTCTGGTCATTGAAAGTCCGGTCGTCACAATGTTATATAAGAGATCGTTTACGATAAACCCTAAAATAAATCTTAGCAAACATTTTTGAGTAAATAGGATCATAGAAATCATTCAATTAGGAGATTGCTTATATTTTGGATAATACCAATCCTCTTTTAATTCAAAAACTTAATACGGTCCTTTTATTTAAAAGAATCTAGGCTTTCCTTTCAATCTGTTCCATCCCTCGCCAAAGAAAAGAAAACATAGGCCATGTAAGTTCAGGGCACTGGTTGCTCCATCCCTAACCTTAGTTAAACACCTTGTTTTATCTTCCCAGATCTCACATGCGGGACAAATGTACTAGTCGTTTCCGCATACTCAGATTTTCAACTTTATTTTGGAATTGCTTATAAATATTCCAAATTATCTTTCAAAACTCTTAATTATCCTTTTTAAAACATTCACAATTGATTCTATGAAACGTTGTTATATTTAAACTCCTATTCCAAAAGTTATAGAATTCCCAGCAGAAAAGTGCTACGGAAAGTGCTATATAAGCTTATTTGAATTAATCAACTTTTAAATATTTGAAAATTCATATTTTCCAATCCAAATCTCTTTTAAATAATTTAAATAGATTTATCAAATTTATCCATATTTTTCCATAATTAAAAACATTCATTTAAACAAATTTTCTATTATGGTCACTTAACTGCACTAGCGCGATTTTTCTGGAAAATTGATTTGGACTTATTTCAAAATCTGCTTATCGAAACTTTGATTTTCTTTCTTCGTTTAGAAGATATGAATATAATAGTCCGGAATTTTCTTATCTCGAAGAAATTCCGAGCTATATTCCACTTTATACACTCGTTTGAACTTTTCGACGCGAAATCGCGAACTGCCGTTGCGCGACGCGTCTAGTTTTAACTTATTTTTCAGTATTTGAAATAATTTGTTCAAATTGGATTCTATTACTTTAAAAAATCAGTACAAATCATTTTAAATCAATAATTTTACTTTTTAAAGTATTTAAAATATACCATATTATAATATTATAATATTCTCATTATTTTAATATTAAATTTTAAATTCCAATTTTAACTCAATTTCAATTCTAATCTCAAATTAAACATATTTAAAACTTAGATTTCAAATCAAATTTCAATTCAATCTCAAACTAAACTTCACTTTTTCAAAATCGATTTTAATTTCAATTTCACTATTCATCTCAATTTCAATTTCAAATTAACTATCCTTTTCAAATCCGTTTCTCTTCAAGTTTCAAATTCTCTTTCATTTTAACTTTAATTTCACTTTTAAATGAAAAGAGACTTATTTTTCCACAATATCTCATATTACTAAAATATGGTCTTTTTAAACAAAATGAATAGAAATTTGACGTCCAAATTATCATCACAACTATACAACAATCATATTGCACTAGCATATTCAATACGGTAAATGTCATAACATTACTACGGATTATCCAACATATTGAAATAATCAATCAAACGTCCATATCATCAAATAGTGATTATCTAACATAACAATTAAGCATGATAATCAATATAATTCAAAAAGCGGTGAGAATTTCTCACCTTTACCCAAAACGTTTAACTTTCTACCAACATTCGTATCAACAACACTTCACTTAAACTTCAACTAATCAACTTCTACTCCATTTCATCGACCTTCTTCCATAAGTTCGGCCTCCTCCTATTCTTCCTCTTCCTCCATCATTTCTTCACTTATTAGATGCCAAACCATGTTCTAATGTTATTCTAAGGTCTTTGGCAAAGTTTGGTGGTGTTTGGAGTTGATTTGATATAGTTTTGAAAAAGTTAGTAAGCATTTAGAAGAGAAGAAGAAGCCATTAAAGAGAGCTTCAAGGAGGAAGAAGAAGGTAGAAATGCGTAAAGAAAGTGGAAGAATGGTGGTCTTATTTATAGAAAAGTTTTTGGATTAAAATAATATTTTGTAAAAAGACCAAAATACCCTTACTTACTTATAAAGTAATCTTATTTTTTTTCAACACTTAACATCACATTTCAAATCATTATTTTATGTCATTTTCACTAGATATTAAGTAAAGTAAGTAATAATTATGTTTATTTGATTTGATGTTTTACTTTTTGCTTTGAAATGACATTTTTGTCTTTTTGTGCTTACTTTTTCTTAATTGTTTTCTAGAAGTTTCTAACCTTGTTTAGTAAAAGTAAAAATGATTAGTGAATTAATTAATACTTACACTATTTGAATATATGTTTCTATATAAGAAAATAAAGGTGCGACGATATTGCGACAACTTTTAATTAACAAAATGTCGTTTCTCGACAAAATGTTTTACGGTCACATTTTGACGTTTTAGTTAAACTATTTATTTATGCAGACCAAATTTAAAAATGAACTTTATACTTCTTTAAATAAATTAAAACATGTCTCTCTATATTTTAAAATCATATTTAATTAATATCAAAATCTCTAATTTTACAGTGTATGTAAAACTGACAAAATGAGACAAATTTTGGTTATTTTTGTAAAACGATTATTAACAAACTTTTAAATCTTTTAATATACTTTTATTATCTTTATTAGATGTTTTAAATAAGATTTATATTTTTAAATAAATATTTAAATTCATTTATTTAAGCCTTTAGTTATTATTAACAAAACTTAACTTTTGTCGATTTGTTCTAAAACCCAAATTTATACTTTTTAATTTATTAACTATAAGAATAGATAATATGTTTATTATATATAACATATTTATTTAAGATTTAAACTCCTTTTTAAATTTAAAACAAACGAAATCTCTTATTTTCGAAGTAGCGAAATTACGGGTCGTTACAAGAAGCCAAAGAAATAAGTAAAGAAAGATCAACATGTGAAGACAAGTCAAAGAACCAAGGAATGCTATTGCTGTCACAAGCCAGGTCATGGAGTTAGAGATTGCCCGAAAAAGAAACAAGCACAAGTAGCGAAAATGTACGCGATAAAATGTGACCCCTCAACTTCAAAGGCCGATAAAGGAAAAGTAGTTTTAGAGGGTAACCCTACTATTTATGATAGAGTTGTTACAATTTTATTCGACACGGGAGCCACACATAGCTTTATCTCCCAACAACCGTAAACGAATTAAAACTTGAACCTGAATTTGTCAACAACCCCATTTGCGTGAAGAATCCGGTTGGTGGTCCTGCAAATCTTTGTCTATATTGTAGGAAAGCCCCTATCTTATATTCTCGTCATCAATTTCCTATCAACCTTTATGTTCGCGACTTTAACGAATTTGAAATCTTACTCGGAATGAATTGGTTAACCAAATACGAAGCTAAGTTAGATTGTAACAATCGAACGATTTTGGTCAAAACGAAACTTGGAAATTTAATTGAAATCTCTTATGTGGATCCGAGTCCTAAGAGAGATAAGCTGATGTATACTTTGGGATATCCCGAATCTAGTCTGGAGTCCATACCTATTATCCAGGAATTTCTCGACGTATTCGAAGAGGTCAGATCGTTACCCCTGCGATGAGAAATTGAATTCAAAATTGACTTAGCACCCAAGGTTCGTTCTGTCGTTCATGCAAGTTGCAGGATAAAACCTATGGAAAGAATAGAACTAGTCAATCAAACCCGAGATTTGCTAGAAAAAGGATTTATACGTCCTAGTGTTTCCGATTGGTGTTCAGCTGTCGTGTTCGTAGCCAAGTCTGACGGATCCTTGAGATTGTGCATGGACTACCGCAATCTCAATAAACTAACTCTCAAAAACAAATTTCCGTTGCCTAAAATTGACGACTTGTTCGATCAACTGCACGACGCTCGATTCTTTTCAAAGATGGATCTAGCCCAGGGATTCCATCAACTGCGTATTCCTGAAGATTGTGTTCACTTAACTGCTTTTAGGGGTCCAAACACATTCTACGATTGGCTAGTCATGCCTTTCGGACTAACCAATGCTCCCGCATACTTCGTAGACTTAATGACCCGTGTATTCCAAGGAGTATTGAATAAATTTGTTCTAGTGTTTATTGATGATATTTTGATCTACTCCAAAACTGAGGAGGAGCATGCTGAGCATCTAAGGATTGTTTTAGAGATATTGTGGAAGAACATTCTATTCGCCAAATTTTCTAAGTATCACTTTTAGGTCAAAGAAGTTAGATTTCTAGGTCATATTGTTAATGAAGAGGGGATTTATGTAGACCCAGGCAAGATTCCGCTATTCTTGACTGGAAGCAACCCACTACTCCAAAATAGAAGTTTTCTGGGTTTACCGAGATATTACAGAAAGTTTGTCCAAGATTTCTCCAAGTTGGCCAGTCTGTAGACTAAGCTAACGATGAAGAATGCTAAGTTTGATTGGACTCCGAAATATGATGAAGCGTTCCAGGAGTTGAAGAGGAGATTGACTACCACTCCCGTTCTCGCTATTATTAACGGGAATCAAGGCTTATCTGTTTGTGCAGATGCTTGTGGTGATGGGGTAGGTGCCATGCTAATGCAGAATGGTAGAGGAATTGCCTATGGGAGTGGACAATTACGTCCGCATGAGAAAAACTACCCAACCCACAATCTTGAACTCTTAGATGTTATTTTCTCTTTGAAAATCTAGCGTCACTATTTTCTAGGTAAAATTTCTTTCAGCTTTCCTAAAAATTTAAAATTTTAACTTAACTTAATATTTATACTTAATAAACCCTCCTTGTTTTAGGTGAAAAATTCGAATTATTAACCGACCAAAAATCTCTGAAGTATCTCTTTACCCAGAAGGATTTAAATCTGAGGCAACAATGTTGGTTGGAATTTCTAGCTTCTTATGACCTGGATATTCAGTATACACCCGAAAAAGCCATGGTGGCGGATGCTTTGAGTAGAAGACATGCTGTTCTTGCATATCTTATCGTCACTCCTACTCTTCTTGGGAAGATCGCTAATAAGCAGAAAGAAGACGAGTTTCTTCGAGGAATTTATAGAAGAATATGTCATGGTGAGGATTCCAGTTTTGGAATCGATAATAATGGAATTATAAGATTGAAAGGCGGGATGTGTGTTCCAGATATCCCGGATCTAAAACGTGAAGTTTTGGACGAATATCACAAGTCCAAACTTAGTATCCACCCAGGAGTTAATAAGATGTATCGAGATATCAAAAGAACTTTCTGGTGGAAAATAATGAGGAGGGACATATCTATTTATATCAATCATTGTGCAACTTGTCAACAAATCAAAAGTGATCAGAAGAAGATGGCGGGTTTACTCCAACCATTGCAGGTGCCTAAGAAGTGGGATCAAGTATCTATGGATTTCATCGACGGGTTGCCACGCACTAGAAAGGGGAATGAAGCAATTTGGATTATTATGGACCGTCTGACTAAGACTTCCCACTTTATTCCAGTAAAATCTGCCCGGATAGCAGCAAGTTTGGCTGAATTATATGTGAAAGAAATTGTTCGTCTCTACGGTATACTTAACAGTATAGTGAGTGATCGTGATCCGATCTTCACTAGTAGATTTTGGAAGCATTTCAAGCCGCATTGGGAACCAAACTGAACTTCAGTACTGCTTACCATCCGCAGTCTGATGGGCAGACTGAAAGGATAAATCGAATATTAGAAGACCTTTTCATGCTTGTATACTTGACTTTGGCGGTTCTTGGAAGGACCATTTGCATCTGGTTGAATTCTCATATAACAATAGCCATCAGGCCAGTATCGAAATGGCTCCTTTCAAAGCTTTATATGGTCGTCCGCATCGATCACCTGCATGCTGGATCGACTCAGATGATAGACTCGTCCTTGGACCAGATATAATAAAGGAAGCTACGGAAAAGGTTTATTTTATTCGGAAGAAATTGAAAACTGCTCAAAGTCGTCATCAAAGTTATTACGACCATAGAAGAAGGTTTTTAGAATTCCAGGTTGGAGATTCTGTGTTCCTAAAAGTTTCTCCGATACGTGGTGTGTTGAGATTTAGGAAGACTAGTAAGCTGGCACCCCGTTATATTGGTCCTTTTTCGAGAGGATCGGTTCGTTGGCATATCGAGTGCAGTTGCCTAGCTGGTTATCTGGCGTATACGATGTGTTTCATGTTTCACATCTTCGAAAATATATGCACAATCCAGACTGTATCATTAAGGAGGCCGCTTAGCAGGATTTGGAGATCACACCAAATCTGGTACTAAAAAGAGAACCGTTGAAAATAATTGATCGGGATGAAAAGTAGCTAAGGAATAAAATTGTGAAATCGATTAAAGTGCAATGGAGTGATGATCCAAATGACTGTACTTAGGAAACAGAGGATAGCATGCAAAAGTCCTATCCCAATTGCAGAGTGGATATTTCGGCTTAATCTGGTAAGCGATTTCTTTATCTTTTATATATTCTTATGTTCTTTGTTTGTCTTTCTCTCTCTTTCAAATTTCGAGGATGAAATTTTCTTAAGGGGGAATCTGTAACATCCCAATTTTTATCAGATTTAAAAATTAGAAATTAATATGAATTTCTGGAATTTAATTTGAATTTGATTTGAAATTTTCAAGGTAAATCAGATAATCATTGATTTGTGTGTGTAATTTGCATTTGAGTTTAAAATTCAAAATAATAAATAATTTTAAATTATTTGAATTTAAAAATACATACATATATATATATATATATATGGGTAGATTTGAATTTGCATTTGAATAAAGAAAAAATAGAAATGAATTATAAAGCACATTAATACAAACTAAATGCATTTAAATATATATATATATATATATATATATGTATATAAATTACATATATAAAAGACATAAAAGAAAAAGCCATGCAAATTACAAATGCAACATATAACATGGGAAGATTAACAAGTGCTGAAATCTTAACTTATAAATGAACAAGTGTCAAAATTTATATTTTCTTTTATTTTCAAACTAAAAAAAATCAAGGCAAATATATATTTCCAATTCTTTCCTCTCTCATTTCTTTTATCTTCACTTTTATAAAACCTTGAGAAAATCAAAAACCTGTAAACTCTAAAACCAGAAAGATTATCAAAGAAAAATTTAAAAACAAGTCTTCTCAAATTTCAAACCAGAAGTGAATTCAAAAGTAAATAATCTTTTCAAAAGTAACCAGGATTTCAAGTTCAAATCAAAGCAAGGATTTCAACTTCAAACCTAAAGCAAATTCAAAGCTTCAATTTAACTAAATCAAAGATTTTTCAGATCAAACAACAAAGATCAAAACCAGAAAGCAATTTCTAGATTTTCAACTTTAAAAACAGCTTCCAGGATTTTTACAGGCTCTCTGTTTCTTCTTTATCAAGGGGAGTAAACTTTTTTAAACTCTGGAATTTGATCTTTTGTTTGAGTTCATGCTTAAGTAAGATTGAGAATGTGTTTGAATGTGTACAGAGATGTGTATATGTGTATATATTGTTTGTGCATGTCAGTTACCGGCATGAGTACCCTTTGTACCAGGTTACAAGAATTCAAACCTGTTTAAAATTTGATTGCTTTTCCTCTAATCCTTATTTGACTTTATGATCTAATTTTTTTTTGTTTGTTTAACTATGATTCAAGTTCTAAAAATAAATTTAAGAAAAATAAATTAAAGTTTCTTTTGGAAATTTGAAATTACAGGCAAACTTAAAACATGTTGAAAATTTAGTTATCATGATCTCTGATATCAAGTATATAAATCGAAACGTTTTTGCAAATGAGGAATTTTAAAAGTAAAATCAATTTTTTTTATGAAGAATTGAGTAAGCATTTCGAAGTTGAATGAAATTGTGTTTATTGGCAAATTCCGGCCATCGGGGAAGGATGGAATCTCGTGTTCATGATTGGAGCAGGCATGGTCATCAAGGATCACCAAAAAAATATCTGATGAATTTATAAACTATGGTGGCGACGATACGACAGGGTTTTAGGGTTTTAGCATAGTTTCTTGTCGAACTTGTTCTCGGAGAAATGAGCCGTCATTGTCGAATCGGACTTCTGGGACCTAGGGAAATCGAGGCGTGCGGTTGCAGTAGAGGTCTAGTTGTGATCGCAAGCACTCAGGTGGTCTGAGTCATCGGCACAAGAAAGGTCTGTTGGTTGGAGTTTGTTCCAGTTTTGAGTTAAACAATTTAAATTCGAGTTCGACGTCGTTTCATTTATCTGGGTAGTCAGAGGGCTTAAGTGGATGGTCGTTGACTTGTGAAAGGCGGTGAGGTTGGATGGAGTTCTTTGGAGCTTCGATGCACATGTACAAACCTCTGATGTGTGTCAGTGGTATAAGTTGGGGTGGAAGGCTATGACTCGAAGTGTTCCTCGAGGAATCTAATTGCTAGCTCGAAGCTTGGTTTGGGTAATTTTGTGAATACACCGGGTTTCTAAAACTTAGAAAAAAATTAAAGTGAAAAGGAAGATACGGGTTGGTTTGAGGAAAAACTCGAAGCAAACACACATTCATCTTGGGAAGCTTTCGAGGAAGTCTCGGGTGTAACGTAAAAAAAGGTTTTAACTTTAAAACTAGATTTAAATTTTGAACATTTTAAACCTATGTTTTTAAAAATAATTGCCTTGAATTAAAGTTGGATAATTAGAGGTTTAAGAAAGTTATGTTTAAAGTAATTAAGTTATTTTAATTATGTGGTTATTAATCATAAATTAATTCTTAATTTATTTTAACTAAATAATGTAATTGAAAGTTTAATTAATTTATAATTAAGGATAAATTTATTTATGTAATTAATTGATTTATTAATTAATAATTAAAGGTTAATTAAATGATAATTAAGGTTAATTAATTATTAATTAAGAATAATTAACTAGTAATTAAAGACTAATTAATTAATAATTAAGAATAATAAATCATTATAATTAGTGAAAATAATCATGTGATTAATTAGTTATAATCGCACAATTAATTCATCTTATTTGTAGATTATTGATTATTATCGATTGCTTTGTATTGATTGATATCCCTGATATGTGATTGTGATACTATGTGATATGAATTGCTTTGTGCTAAGCTGTGATATCTGTGATGAATATATTACTGTGTGAATGTGAAAACCCCTTGGCCCGTAAAACGACATTTGAATTTCGATGCAACAGGGAGCCGGATTCCAGATGGTTATCCGAAACCCACATCGAGCCTTAATGGTGAATCTTTGTGATTGATATATCTACGTGTTTTTAAATTAAGCGCTCACTATTCGGTTTAGTCGGGAGAGGACTTTGTGTCATATAGCCCATTCCGAATAGTGATACGATGAAATGGATAGCATTTGAAGACCGGGTGTCTTCAAGAATGATAGAATAACCCGTTGAATGGCTTTGCATTGAGTTGCTCCGGTATAGTGATCTCCATATGTGACGGGGAGTCCAATAGGGATTGTGGATGCCCGGATTGCAAGGGCTTCTTTGGAAGTGCCTTCGGTTCCGTTCGAACCCGAAACAGACTTGTATGGTTGTATGTCTGACATTACACTTTGAGATATAAATCTGATTTCTTTCAAATACATTTCTGTTGGTGGCGGAGAATTTATTCTCTTAGTTTGACACCCTTCTCTTAGACGTACGAGCTCAGAGGTTATGTAGTTGATGGTTATTAGTGATATACTCCCAATTTGGTAGTATGGCATGTTGAGTGCTGCTGATCATTTTTTGATTGAAGCATGGCTTTTGTGAAAAGCGTAGCTTTGTGGACGAAACTTCGTCGAACCTCACAATCTGATAATGGTCGAAACAGAAATCGTTGCAGCATAGTTATTTGGGGGTAGCGCCCCCTGAGGGTATGTCCATTTTCTTCTGGATTAGAAGTGGTATCATGGTATGGAGCCCAGATAATTAACTTATGTGGTTGTTGCAAACTTATTGCTTTGTGGTTTTTGGTTGAGAGGCGCCTCGGATAAAGGTCGATAACGACCGGGGAATGATATACTCGTGTCAGTAGTTACCTAGTTACAGAGGTAACCCGACCTTGTGTTGGCACAGATCCAGTTAGGTTCTCGGGGTCGTCCCTCCAGAGGCGTACCCATTCAGTGTAGGAAGTTCCTTTGCCTGACCATTTGTTGGAAATCCAAACAAAACAATACGAGCCCTGTATGGTTTTAGTTGTATAACCTACCATGCAGCGTGGCGGTAACCTGCTACAAAACATGGTAGCTATAGTAGGCATACGACGAAATGTGGTATGCTGGCTAAGATTGATATTATACTTTCGAAATGTGTTCTACACTATGCACTAATAATAATATCAAAAAGAGTTTTCTTGTATCAAGCATGTTTGACTATCATAAGAAGAAATCTCCTCCAATTCTGCGATTGCATTGTGTGTGTGGCGGGAGGTCTTATGGTAGTTTCATTTTTCAAAAGCATATCAGATTTCTTTTAAAACTGTTTTTGTACAAACAACTGTTTTTCTTTACTCATACCAGTCCCATGACTGACCCGGAGTTTATTGTTCCCTTCCTAAACTCTGGGTGCCCATAATTTCCACACGGGCAACCTAGAAGCAGGTTATCCGTGTTTTGAAGCTGGCTTGGATCTAGATGTCTTTTGGAAGACTCTCTTGAAGTTGTGATAACTCTGTTATCTATTCCGCTGTGGTGTTATCGTTTTTCTATTGTATCATGTGTCTACCACTCTGATGTTGGTGATCAATGTTGTAATGAATATTATATCAATGTTGTATCTGTGTTGTGATCAGTGTAATTCATTTTGTTTCCGCTGTTTTATATTCATCTAATATTATTATAAGCTCCATCCGAACTGGAGTTCAACGTTCGTATTTGCGGCAGTCGAATATAATATTTGATGTCAATTTTTGAATGCTGGATTTGGGTTGTGACATAAACCATATACATCTTCATACAAAACATTAAAACCATATCCAGTTCGTACCTAAATGGGTTCGAAGGTGACTAGAGAGAGTATGACTAATTAGATTAGAAAAATTAATTGAATTCTTCTTTCTTCCTTTATAAATAAAAACTCCACTCTTTTTGATTGATTTCTCTTCTCCTTTTGCAAATATAGTGGTCCATCTTGATGATATTATTTTATTTTGAAATTAAGTGAGAATGAATTAGGACAAGTTTATGTTTAAGAGTATATGTATTAAGGATTTTGGCTTGAGCTAAAATCCCTCCTTGCCTAATCTCATTAATTTATTTCCTTTAATATAAAATCCACTTCATTCAAACATTCAAAATTATCCTCTTGTATGTATAGGGTCGAAGTTTAGTTATTCTAATTACTCTTGGTCAATTTAGTTTACCTTTTAAAATCCCCTACACTTAATGAATCAAATTTCCGTTAAGTAATTCTTTAATTTAAACTCTCTCAATTATCATTTAATAATCTCTTATTATTAATTAATTATATTTTCGCACTCCAAAATAAGAGGTGTTACAATAGATGCATGAGTTGTGTTGGTTTAAAGACACATAGTTGCCTTATGGACTTCCTTCCATCTCCATTTGTTGTTTGATGTAAAGAAACCAACCCTACCATTTTCTCTCCATTCTGCTCTAGTTTCCTCTTCTCATAAAAATTTCTTCTATTGGCATGAAAATGGAAGTCTTGTAGATCCTAATAGCCATGAATGCATAACTTCCCTCCTGGTAGGTGTGTTTTGAATCAACCTAGATTTGACATCCATAGGCTTTTCTCTATCACTTGCCTTCTCAGCTTTGTTGGTCTCAATATTGAATCTTCTTACATAGTCTCGTAGCAACTCCTTCAGATGTTAGTTGATGTTAGCAAGCATAATTAGATCCTTTAAAGTAACAAAATAAGCAAAATTCAAAAGAAATATGGCTCCATGAGTAGATACTTCTCTCTCGGTTTCATCGGTACCATTTACATGCAACCCCAAGAAAAGTTTTTCGAAACAGTTTGCACCTTACAACTCCTAGTGCATTATAAATATTTGGCTTCCAAAAGCCAAAAGGTGATCATTAGGATTCATAGATCCAATGTA
The DNA here is from genome assembly GCA_030765085.1 of Allium cepa. Classification (NCBI taxonomy): domain Eukaryota; kingdom Viridiplantae; phylum Streptophyta; class Magnoliopsida; order Asparagales; family Amaryllidaceae; genus Allium; species Allium cepa. Next base: position 939,515,579 of record CM060935.1, read on the forward strand.
CCTTATCGAAGGTATTTTTATATGTGATGAAAGTTGAACCTTCATTATATCATCTATGAAAGTAGCTCCTCTAAATTTGCTATTGACTTATGGGTCCATCGTTCCTTTTCCTTTTAAATATAACATATCCTTAGCCATCTTATGAGATAAGTCCCTTAAGTTAGTATCAAATTTTTTGTAGTCCCTTTTACTCGGCTTGTATTCAATTCCATAGAGGGAATTATATATTACGCTTTTGGGAATTCATCGAGATTCCTAGATTCCTTAATTAATTTTTGGGTAGAAGCATCATTGATTTTGATCCTCTTTTTCGCATGGCGGCATAACTTTAAAGGGTTTCATAAAACAAGTGCCCCGAACTTACCTAACCTATATTTTCTCTTCTTTGGCGAGAGGTAGAACAGATCGAAAGGAAAGTAGACGCTCTAAAAAGATCATATTTAAGTTTTTCCAAGATTAAACGAAACAAATTTTAGAATATTAATGAACTAATTAACATCGTTTTATCGACGATTAGCACGAAGGAACCGGGATATAATCTGCTTAGTGAGGTTCGTGCATGATAGGGGGTTTTCGCTTCGTGAACAGTGACGAAGCTTAGAATCTTATCCCTACATGTCCCTGAGATCGAGTATCGAAGGGTTGGTTAGTAGTCGAGAGGCGTGCCATAAAAGCAAATCCGAGGTACCACTTGTAGCCACCTCCATATTGAAAAGCAGGAGTGCTCCTACGTTGAAAAGCAGAAGGGTAGCGGTATGATTGAAAAGCTTATCGGGGTGGGTTCGAAAAACCCGTTTGTTACATTTGGTATTAAAGCTGAAGGTTAAGCGAGAACCTTGGCTTTGGTGGGATAAAGACTCATCAGAGATAGGGTTAGTAATACTCTAGGATGTGTAACTCATTAGAGATAGGGTTAGCAGCACCCTAGAATGAGTTTTAGTGTATTATATATATATATATATGTATATATATATATATATGAATGCGTATTTGTTATTGGATATAAAAATGTTTTGTGTTGATTTATCGGTTGAGCGGTTTATAAATTCTGGTCGATATGGGATGTACAACTATATCGATAGGTATTTCTAAACTCTTAACAAAGCACATTGGCACACTATTTTATAAAGAATATTTTAAAAAGTTATATAGTTAGAAATGAATGATCAAGGTTAGTAAAATTCAAATAAGAACATCTTATGATTAGAATTTCATAGTTCGACTATAGGATGTTTCATAAAGATATTCGATAAGTAAGAAATCTGATAAGGAAATTAAGATCTATAATACTAATTCCAAAATAATAAATGAAGAAATGATAATGTTAAGTTACTATCATAAATTGATCAATTGTGTGATTTAAAAGTTTAAGTACATATACCTTGCGAATTAAGTTTCATGATTTGACTATAAGGTGTTTGATAATAAGATTTTTTAAGGAGTGGACATATAAGAGAAAAATGTATTTAAATAATAGAAAATGATTGTGTAAAAGGAAAAAAAGGAACAAAGATTTAAATTCGAGTAATTTAAAAGAATTATGGTAATTTAAATGAAATTAATTAATATAAGATAAAAATAATTTATAAAATAAATTTCATAAACAAAAGTAATCTCTAAAGCATTTTGAAAATGGTATTATTTCAAATAAAAAGAGGAATTTTATGATAACTAATTCGATTGGCTCGAAAATAAACTAAAAATGGGCATGAGATGTGTTCGGATGGTAAACGCTTCTCTTAAGTATTACTCTTCTTGTTAAGAGGATATATGATACTATTGGTAGTACCCAGTTCCTTGTTATTGTTTTGGAGTTACTCGATCTATATAATTTTCTTAAATTAAAGAAATAGTGTGAATCATTAACTAGTAAATTGATTAGCAATCTTTATAAAAGTATTTAAACCAAAGATAAATTTGGATCACTAATTGATAAGATAAAACAAAATTCTTGATGATTTTGGATAGTCTAATTTTTTGAATCATACCTAACTAAGAGCTAAGAAATTGGTAAAGATAAACAATTGAGAAATGTTTTGAGTCAATGAAATTCGATAAGCATAACTTATAAATGTGATTTATTAATAAAAGGATGTAAGAATAGAGAATTTAATATCGGTAATTTTGAATTTGTTTTTCAAAGCTAGAAAAAAAAGATATAGTTCAAAAGAAGAAAAGAAATTATAAGAAAAGTTTATTAAATAAAGATAAATTATTTCTTGAGTGAAAAATGGTTCCTTTGGAATATTTTCCGTTAAAAAAATATTTGGAAATAAATAATTAAAGGGATTATATAAAAAAGCGCCTTTATAAAATGTTTGAAATTAAGATAATAGTTTTATGAAAAGTTTTGGAAAGTTAATAAATACATATGTTATATGTAGATCATTTCGTCGCACAAATTTTGATCTAAGATTCGTGTTTACACTTTAAGATGTTTACACCGGTCCAAAAAAGGATTTATCACTCAATTCTTGACGACGAATATTGATGAGGATTTATGGTTGAATACTTGAGTTTTCTATCATAGTTGAGAGCTATGAAAGGAAAGCAAAGGTTTCTGAGCAAAGAGCCCGATTAGTGTCCGCACTAATGGATCAGGGGATCGATACTAGTTCGGTATAAAGTTGTGTATTGGAATAGGAGATCGATAAGATATTTCATACAAATAATCTATGTATATCATATGGAATTAAGTTTGTAAAATAATGTTTTAGGAAAACCCTTTTGAGTTTTAGGTTCGGGGTAATTTCAGGCACGAAATTTTTTTAAGTAGGGGAGAATGTAACAACCCAGAATTTAACCACTCTTAAAAATGATATTTAAGACGATTTTAAATATAAAATATATAAGGTTATATGATTTAAATAATATTAGACAGGATTTGGAAAGAGAAGTATACACAAAAATAGTAACATTTGCCTATATCGTCAAAAGTGACGAAATCCTGATTTTAGAAAAGTAAGTTTCAATGATTAAATAAATTAATTTAATTAATTTATGAGTGTTTATATTTTTAAATAATATTATAAAAATTTATTTTGGATATGGTTTACATAAATAAATAATTTAACTAAAACGTCAAAATGTGACTGTAAAACATTTTGTCGAAAATCAACGTTTTGTCGATTAAAAGTTGTTGCAACATTGTCGCACCTTTATTTTCATGTTTTAACATATATACTACACATTTTAAAAAACAAAACAGGATTACTTTTACCAAACATAATTAGAAAATTCTAGAATATAATTAAGAAATGTAAGCAGGTAATTAACAAAAGTAAAAAGTAAACATCACATCAAATTATATCAAAATCAAACCAAATCTTCTCTTTAGTCACTTTTCCATCAAAATATATTTCCTTAGCTCTTAAGTGACTATGACATAAAGTAAGAAGTGATAAGTGATGGCAAGTGTTTAAAAAAGTAAGTTTATTTTAAATTTAAGTAAGGTTATTTTGGTAATTTGGTGAAGGGATGTTTTGGTAAGCTGCCACTTCTTTTTTCCTATAAATATCCATGCATACCTCTTCTATTCTAACACGAACCATTCTCTTCTCTTCTCTTCTTCTTCTTCTTCTTCCTTAGAGCTTTAGAGGCTTCTTCTCTTCCATTTCCTTACTAACTTTTTCAGAACCATATTAAACAAAGTCAAAACTCCACCAAACTTTGTCAAAGACCTTAGAATGTCATCAAAACATGGTTTAGAATATAAAAAGTTGAGGAATGATGGAGGATGGTGGAGAACCTGTTGTGGCCGAGCACTTTGAAGTATGGTGGAAGAGTTTAGGTGATGGTTTGGTGAAGTTAAAGATGATTTAGTGAAGTGTTGTTGCATATGAATGTTGGTAGGAAGAATTGGTTCAGCTAAAGGTGAGTACTCAAAATCTTAGTTTATTTAAATAAAACCTAAGTTGATAATATAGATGTTAAATTAAAAACTAATATGTTGAATATTGGTTGATATGGATGATAACTTGGTTGCAAATTGGTTGATTATTTGATTGTTTATATGGTTGATAACTTGGTTTGATAATGATAAAAGAAATGATCAGTAATTAACCATAGGTAATTAAATGAGAATTAAATCCATATAAATACGTGTATGGAAATTATTTAGCTTCATGATGATGTTAAATAATTTAAAAAGGTTATAAATGATATTATAATAATGTAATGTTATAAAATGAAATGAAATAAGAGTTTGAAATACAAAATTATTGTTTAAAATAAGTTTAAAATGATTTAGAAATGTTTTATAAACATTTAAAATTGTTTCCAAGAAGTTTGAAAAGAAATCGAAAAACAAGTCAAAACTAGGCGCGTCGCGTAATGGTAGTTCGCAATTTCGTACCATAAAAGTTAAATGAGTGTACAAAGTGGAATATAGTTTGGAGTTCTTCGAGATAAGAATTTTTTGGTCTATTATATCCATAGTTTTCCAACGAAGAAGGAAAATCAAGATTTCATTAAGTAGATTTTGAAATATATCCAAAATAATTTTTCTAAAAACATCGCAGTTTTGCAGTTTGGAATCCGTAAAAGGATTTCTTTATAAATGATATTTTTAAATGTTTTAAAAATATGAAATATCTAAAAAACTTTTAAATTGTTTTAAAAGAGATTTAATTTGAAAAGATGGATTTCTAAATGATATAAAAGTCGTTTTGAAGAATATAGCTTTTAAATCACTAGTTGCAAAGATGACTTGAAAATTTTAATAAGAGTTTGAATAAATGGTTAAGAGGAATTGTTTATACCACTTAAACAAAAACTGAAGAATATTGAATGTAATAACAAACTGAGTATGCAAAAACGACTAGTACATTTGTCCCGTCTGTGAGAACTGGGAAGATAAAACAAGATGTTTAACTAAGATTAGGAATGGAGCAAGCAGTGCCCTGAACTTACCTAGCCAATATTTTCTCTTCTTAGGCGAGAGGTGGAACAGATCGAAAGGAAAGCTCGGATGCTCTAAAAAGATCATATTTAAGTTTTTCCAAGATAAAAGAAACAAATTTTAGAATATTAATTAACTAATTAACATCTTTTTATGGATGATTAGTACGAAGGAACAAGGATCGGATTTGGGTGATTCCTATCCGAAGAACTGGGATCGAATTTGGGCGATTCCTATCTGAAGACCTCTTAAAACTAATCTTCGAAATAAAACATATTGAAGACAAAAAGATCTTTATGATGTAGGATTACTTGCTACTAGTCTTGAAGGTCAAATTTACCATATATAAGGTGGTAGTAGTACTTTGTTATGAAAATCTTCGATTTGCAAGAATATGATTTGAAGTTAAGAAAGAAATCTTTGATTAGGATTTAATGAGTGATTTGGGAATATTTTCCCAAAGTTAAAAATTCTAACTTAATCATTGATTAAGATTTAACGAATGATTTGGAAAGAAAGAGAAAATGATTGGAATTATCTCAATATCTAAAGAGGTTTAATAAATCAAATGATTTAATAAATGAGGCTTAATGATTGCATATCCTCTTGAAAAGAAAATGGAATAAACTGAAAAGAATATATCTAAGAAAGATATTTGATTTAAATAAAAGATGAAGTAATTGATTGATGATTGAGATCCACATATGAACTTAACATCTTTTAAAGCGATGATTGGCTTCAAAGGAACCGGGATTGTATTTAGGTTATTCCTATCCGAAAACCGCTTTGAATCAATCTACATTCAAAGTACAATGTGTTTGAAGACAAATAATTTTGAAGATGGAGATCTTCATGATGTAGGGCCGTTTGCACTAGTTCCTCGAGGTGAAAATTATCATATCATATGGTGGCAGCAGTGCTCTGTTGTGAAAATCTCTGATGCAAGAACTTCTCGCTACTAACAGAGTATAAGAGTACCTTCAGTTTGTCCTATTCCTGGACAACTTATATGGGCGAATGTCTAACATTGCATTCTAAATTGCATTGAGTGATCTTTATAAAACGTATATTTACAAGGTGGCAGAGAAGGAAACTTCTCATAGCTTAACACCTTTCTTCAAGACATACGAGCTCATAGGTTATATGTTTGTAGAAATCAGTCATGTGATTATGGAATGGCAATATGGAATTCAAAGAAGAACGAAGATGTATTATATGAAAGGTAATCATTTACCTTAGGCCTCATCACCCGAAAATGACAGAAACATGGTAGAAGCAGCAGGGCTAAGTGGGTTGCTCCAATTAGGAAATGTCATCACCCTTCTAGATTACTCTACACTTGTCTAAGTATGTGGTGAATATATGACTCAGGATCCCATTAAAGTTCGGTAACGGCCATGGTGATGACATATTCAGTACTATCCAGGAAGGGGTAAGCCAGTTCTGTGTTGGTTTAGGCGCCGAGTATCTCGACCCCAGGTGCATCCCTCTAGAGGTGTACTGTCGGAAGATAGTCCCTTACTTTATCATTTGTATGGAATCCATTCTCTGATAAGTGCCTTCGTACTTGATTGTAAACCAGTATGTTGGAATTTAATAATGTAATAATTTCGGGTAAGATTAATAAGTTTATTTGGAAATATTTTTCAAAGAATGTAATCAAAGATAATATTCCTTAATTTCACGTAATAAAGATTTTGGTTATTATAGGGTAAAAACCCGTTCTCTGTTTATGTGCGGGGTAGTCTTATGAGATACCCTTCTTTTCAAAGGTTTTGACTTGCATCAACATGATCTATACATTTAAAATTTTGAATATCTCATGCTGGTTTATCAAACCTGATCTGGGTATTTTAATACTCGGATCAGATCCAAGTAGTTTCAGGTTTAGCTAAAGACGCTTGGAGTTTTCAGAGGAGAGCTGGAGATCTTCATCATCATATGGACGTATTCTATTATCCGCTGCATCTTTTGCATTTGTTTTGTTGTTTTCAGCATTTGTAAGGACAGAGGTTTATAACTGTCCAGGCTGAATCTAGTTTAGACCTATTGCATTTTAAAATTTTCCGCTGTAAATATTATTATTGGAATAATATATATTATTCCATTCATGTAAGATTCTGTTCTATCTTTATTTTCTTTTTCGCTCCCTAAAGCTCCGTCTTTTCATTCCATTTGGGTTGGATATGTGTGGTTTATTGTCGACTCAAAGGGTATGAAAAAACAGGCCTTTACATAGGTTTTTACAGTCGACCCTCTAATTTGGTGCAAAAAAGATGCGTAAATCACAAAAACCAAAAAAGACAAGTCATTATGAGAAGATAACATGAAAGAAAAATATATTCTAACTATAATTTTCCGAACTAACGGCAAATGGGAGCAAATGCGCAATACAAACAATATCTATCATATCATATCACAGCCAAACCAATCCAAACTATACAAATATGTATGATTCAGTCAAATTGAAATCCACATTTTAATGTTAAATGTTTATTCACAAACAAATTTATATACACAAGTATTGTCATCGCCATCCACACGTTTAACCTTCATTTGGCCAATAAAACCAGACTTCATCAGCCTTATAGCAACGACACAAATGGAAAAACATAGAGAGGTGTGAGACAATATTCCGAGCGAGTGAAGTAAACCTACTTTACCATATTCTATGATCGTGCCAATAAATAATTATGATTTACTATGGTATAAACAACATAGCACAACTTTTTTTCATCTGCAATCAATGAGTTAGTCAAACAGTATAACATATTTGGTTGACTTATGAAAACAAGGTCATAATCAAACAAACAATTCGTTGATGATGATATAGTCTCACCCGTATACATGCCAAGACGAAACCTCTATTGCATTATAACATGGCTTAGTTGTGGAATGGACACAATTCCATATGCGACCTATGAACTCCTTTACTTCAAAAAGTAGTCCAAAAGATCTCATGAAAACTCAGTTCGAAAACAACGAACCTCATTAACCTAGCCTTATCAGTGCAGGTTCTACCTAGCCAAACAGGACCCCACTGGTCGACCGGTGGTGCTAACACCATTCGACTGATGGTGTTGCAGGGCCATGTGGTCCTATGCTTATTTATATAAGTTTTTTCCTTTTGCTTTGATATTCTAATTAATCTTATTTGATTTATTTTCCAATTTTTTATATAATGTGTCATTATTAATATACTTCATTTCCAACTCAAATCCCATGCTAAATTCATGCCCATTATCTCACAATATATACAAGTTTATAGATAACATTTTAACATATTTTATTTTCCTCTTAACATCCAAAACACTTATGAATATTCAAAAAATGCGTGTAAATTCAAAACTAATTAATTTATTTTCTAAAATCGCTTAACTTACAAACCATTCTTATTTTGTATGATTTAATATAGTATTTTTGTAGACATAAGAGTTATACTTCTCTTTTCTATTAACTTCATATTTATTCACTCTATACATATGTATCACATGTGCAGACGTGTGTCTATATACATACATACATATGTATATAGGTATATTTGTATAATTATTCATCACTAACCTCTTATTTATATTTGTTAATTTTGGAAATACATTTTTCAGTATTTTAATCATATTTCAAAGGATATTAATACATATATTAATTCATATAAAATCAAAGTACATTTATTTTAAATAAACAACATATTTTCAGTAATCTTTCTTTATATGTCATGAATATATATATATATATACACACATACACACACATGTATATATGTACGTATGTATGTGTATTAAATTCGATTTTATTCTCTAATTACTTTATGTTAACATCACGTATTTTTTTCAATATCATTTTCTATACATTTATATGGTTTTTAATCCGCATATAATCAGAACAACTTCATTTTCAATGTTTATAAAGCCCTTTACATGCCCTCTTTAAAATAATTTCATCTACGAAATAATAAATATCAAATCCCATAATCATAATTATCATTCATAAGTAACCAACCAAATATATCAATATACATATTATGTGTGATCATGACATATATAAGGTTTTATGCTAAAGTAAAAATGCAATTGATAGTCATCCCCCTGAACTGGCTGACTTCTTGAAATATTGCAACTGATATGATATATAGGCATGCTGCAATACAATCATGGTATAAGCATAGGTAAAATCATATGAATGCAACAGTCATAAGCATATAGTAGGTTGAAATTTCAAGCTATCCTAACAATCTATCCTAATAAAATTCAAACATGAAGCAACCAATCCTAAGTAAATGATTTCTAAGTAAATTCTAAATCCTAACAAAAAAATCAAACATATGGAATGTACCACTAAAAAGATTAGGGTGAGAAGCCCTCGTCTTCTCTTCAGGCTCCCATGTGCTCTCAACTGGATCACTCCCTCACCGTGCTCTCACAAGCTTTACCACCTCATTCCTAAGCCGCTTCACACCATCTTCGACAATGCATGTTGGACCGTTGGATATACTTGGCTCAGACACCAACTCCACATCCTTCGACCAATTTGGCTCACTTACAGTGGTTGAGTCATGTACACATTTCCACAAATGTGATACGTGCAATACATTATGGATTCCTACCATCTTCTCTCAAAGATTTACTCTGAAATTTGGACTCCCGACCCACTCCAGTATTGGGAAAGGACCAACAAATCATGGTTCTAACTTTATAAAACTCCCAAACCTCATCACATACTTCAGTAGTAAAACCTTAACAAAAACCAATTTTCTAACAACAAACTCCAATTTAGTCCATCTCTTATAAGCATGTTACTTTTGTCGAACCTATGCGATCTTCATCCTTCTCTTTATCAACTCCACCTTGTTCGAGGTATTTCTAACCATCTATGGCCAATGAATTATCTTATCCATAGATTCCTACCAATAAGAGCACTACTTACACGTCCTCCCGAACACTGCTTCATATGACGCCATTCAAATACTAGCCCAGTAGTTGTTATTATATGCAAACTCCATAAGAGGTATGTGATCCTTCCATTCTCCTCCAAAGTAAAGTATGCATGCTCTCAATAGGCCCTTTAACATTCTGTTCACCCTTTTAGTCTCTTCTCACCTTATGGTGATATGATGTACTCAGTTTCGGTTCCAATCCCAATGCATCATGTTGACTCCTCTAGAAGTCACTTATGAAACATGGGTCCCAATCACTGACTATACTAAGCAGAACTTTGTGTAGCCGGACTACTTCCTTGATTTATAATGTAGCTAACGTCACTGTTGTCCTTTTTCTCTTGATTGTAATAAAATTCTCACTATTTGTGGGTCGATCCACCACTTACTCAAATGATTTCATTACCCCTTCGGCCTCGAGGAAATCCGTTATGAAGTCATTAATATATTTTCCCATTTCCATTATGGAACCTATAATGGGAGTAATAGTCTGCCCCAGTTCTTTTGCTCTGCCTTAACTTTTTGGCAGGTCACAATCCACTACATCTCTTCATCCCTGGCCAATATAGTGCTCACTCTGTATCTTTATACATCTCATCTCCACCTAACTGAATGGTAGTCCTAAAGTCGTGACACTCACCCAGAATTTATTCAATCAACTCCTTAATTTGCTGCACACATAACCTCCCATCTCACCTTGGATATCCCATTTGATCTTTGGATTAATGATCCAAATGACTCGATCGTTCACCCCTCCATTTGCTCTAATATACCAACTAGACACACATCCTGCCTTGGACTTAATCCAATCTGACCCATTAGCACATGCCTTACCTCCATTGTAATCAGAAAGCCCTCTTCATAATCTAAAAAAGGTCAAAAATCAAATCCAGAAATGAACTCCAAATTCTTCCACTCCAACAACATGCAGTTAAATATAGCATGCTTCCTACTCAAAGCGTCAACGACCACATTCCTCTTTCCTGGAGTACAAACAATCCCAAAATCATATGATGATAGAAACTCCATCCACCATCCATTTGGAAAAATATATATTTTAGGTACTTGTGATCTGTAAACAGCTCACACCTCTCTCCCAATAGATAGTGCCTTCGGGACTTTAATGCAAATACGATGGCAGCTAGCTCAATGTGTGTAGTAGGGTAAATCTTCCCATAGATCTTAAGCTACTAACACTTATATCCTGTACCTTCCCTTCATGCATTAGGACAACACTAAGCTTGATACCGCAAGCATCAATATAAACATTAAGCGGTTTGGTACCATCAGAAATTTTCAAAACTAGTGCACTTGTTAGCGACTCCTTTAAATTGAAAAACACTTCTTTTCAAGCATGACTCTAAGTAAATACCAAGCTCTTGTAAGTACAATGGATTGAGGGTGCTAAAATATTTACAAAGTCATTAATGAACATCCTATTTAATCCAACCAATCCCAAAAACTATGAAACTTCAAAGCACTCTTTGGTGTCTTCCAATCCTTCATTGCTTCTACCTTTCTTGGGTCCACTTCCAAACCTTTTCTATGTTTCCAAGAAGATAGATCTCCTTTTTCTAGAAATGACACTTTGAGAAGTTGGATAGGAAAACCAAATAACTATAATACACCTCCATCACTATTTGCTTCCCTTTCTCTTCAACAGATAGTGGTACAGTAGCTAGTCAGAACCGCTTCCAATACATATGCCTTGACAACTTGTCATCCTTTCTTTTATAGAGCTAAGCAATTACTGTTAAAGTGTACTAACTATTCACAATCATAGCATTTGATCTTGGAGATATCAACTCTACACTGCTTTTCCATATATCTCTTCTTATGTCACCTCTTGTAGATAATAGCTTACTACGCTCCATGTCCTTCTTTACGTTTATTACCCTTATGCATATCCTGTTACTATTTCGCACCTTTCTTTGCCTCCTCCTCTTTATCCACTATACCAATTTTTACTCAACCAAGTTCCATAATGCAGCTTCAACAAAACTGTCAAATTTAGCGCTATATGGTATCTGATTCAATGATAGCTCCTTAAGTGGTGAGTTCAACCCCTGAGCAAACTTCTTCAATTTCATTTTTGAAGTATTAATCAAGTCAAATCTAAAATTTTCCAACTCATTCAATTGATTGACATACACCCTAAGGAAAAAAATTAACTTCGAACCTCCTCTTGATATCGACCTAGATTATAGTCTCCTCCTCAAACTCTGACATAATAACTTCCCACTAGTTAGTTGCTTCCCTTGCAAGTGCTAGGAAGTTAACTACCTCCTATTGAAGTTTTTCGTACCTAACAAATTAGATATAATATCACAGTTGCTAAGCCATGCCCTTGCCACTGACTAGGGTTTAGTGCCTGCATTTGGTTACCTACCCAGCCGTAGAAATCCCTACAGAGCTTAAGGAAATCCACTTCTGGTGGTTGATCGACAGGAACTACTCTTTGAGTGGTATAGGTGGGTTCGATAGGGTTAACAATATCTGGCTTGACCCGTTGCCTGTAGATACCTTCTAAACCATATATGGATATCTACTTTGGGGATATCCATGGCATCAACTCTAGTGCTGGTCCGAGCACTAGTTTCTAGCCCGCCAATGTTGTCTCCATTCTATTTTCAACTAAACTGCTCATTTTCAGCTATTTATAAATGTGATTCATTAAAAACTCCCTAATATATGGTAAATAGAAATGAAAGAGTAAACATCGTGTACATTTGTACTCAGATTCATATATATATATATATATATATATATATATATATATATATATATGTGTGTGTGTGTGTGTGTGTGTGTGTGTGTGTGTGTCTGTGTATGTATGTGTGTATGTGTGTTATATAAAATACAATTGTGCTCTCTTAATACCTTCCAAGTTCTTATTTATAGGAATATTTTTCTATAAGGTAAGTAATTTTTTAAAGTGGTCCATCCAATTTTATATAACATTACAAGTACAGATTACATACTCACACTACATGACATTGATCATACTATTGGTACAACCAAAAAAATCTCAGTAATACATAAAGAATACCCTAAAAAAAACCATCATTGGAGGGATGCCTAAGAGAAAAATAAATATTCAATGCTATACTTAACCTCATTATCTAAGCCAATGAGGAGAGAGGGCTTGACGAATTAGATGGAGCTGCTGTGTTGGGAGGAGTAATAATATGCATCTATTGAATGCTAGTCTCGGGAGGAGGATCAATAATTATATAAAGTTTATCAATTGCAAGTATAATTGAAGTAGGAGGATCATCACGGGAAGATCCGATTCAAATACAAAGGTGAGGAAAGTATCAAGGCTTGCAATGTCCTCGGATTCAAGTGGAACAGTTTGAGATGGTACAAATGCTACCCAAGCTGGTTTTAGACTTTACTTTTCGTCACTGCAGAGGCGGCTTTTAAAGAGGCACTTTTTCAGCCATGGGGGAGAGAGAGTAGACATCACCTTTAGGTCTGAATAAACAAAAGGAATCAGATCGCCCAAACAAGTGACAGTACATGCAGGAAAGAGGCTTCCATAAGTAAGAGACAATCCTATTGCCAAATAGGACTACTGATAATAAAGAAGGTAAAAGACGATCATGAGTAATTTCAATAAGAGCTATAGCAAAAATAGGTTGTCTCTACGTTTCGAATTCATCAAAATAAACAAATTCCCAATATGACTAACCAATTAGTCAAGGCCCTCTAAAGACTGGAGAGAAGATGGTATACTTGAAAAGTTTGCCCAAATAGGAGTGGATAAGATCTGATCACCAACAAAGTCAACCAACGAGCTCCATTTGGTTACAATAAAAACCTTCTAGTCTATAATACGTGGATCTGCTTCTGATACCATTCACCTTTCGTCCACATTTCCAAAATTGGAAAAATACATGTCACTATCGATCTCACATTTAACAAACCTTTTGGTTTCCATTTAGCACTAAGGTGTCCCCTAATAGCATAGGATGGGTGTCCAACATCCAAAAAAGAAACCAACTAGAGTATTTCACCAAAAAGCCTTATCGATACTAACTATTTCCTTAGGAGGAACTAGGACATCCTCAACATTGTTGGAAACTATACAGTGTTTGGGGACATACCTTTCAAAATTTCATGGTTTACTGGAAAAAAGCGATGACCAAGCAGGTTTACTCAAATTCGGAGCAGAGACATTATCAACGAGCGAGTTGTCTTCATTCATAGCATCGGCTTCATTCTTAAAAGCAGCTTGCATAGTAGTAAAACTTATTGACAAATTATAACTAGAGGATCTAAGCAATTTTGGAACAAGAGGTTCTTAAAAAATACGAGCACCAGAAAGCTCATCCTCTTGACTAGCTACAGGATTACCATCAAGAATGCTCAACATAGGTGGAGCATTAGCAGGTGAAGGGAAGACATTAAGCAAGAACTAAGGGAGAGTTACATGCTCATAGGGAGAAGGGGAGTTGAATCAGAAGTCAACACTTTAGATTTGCATTTTCAAAGAGGTTTTGAAAGTAAGGTCGCTAGAGATGGGAAATCAAGGTCAGACGGTGCAAGGGGGTTTGTAAAATTTTCTAGATTTGGTTCCCACAACAATTGACTAGGCAAAGGATTTATTTTGGGGATTCAAAAAAACCCTTTTTCATGGGGATACTCAACGTAGAATAGAAGAGAGACAAATAAAAGCGGGAGATGAAGACGCGAGCGTGAAGATGTGAGTGGAGATGAAGAAAGGCGGCTATGTGAGAATCTTAGGCACTGTCGCCATTGAAAAAAGTTTATTTTTGGAAAAAATTCTTTAATATCAAATGTAACAACCTACCCTTTGACCCTTCGATTTAACACAACAAAGATGCATAAATACCAAAACATAAAACACCAAGTCAATATGGGATGATAACAGAAAACAAAATATTCTTACTACAACTTTCTAAACTCACAACGGAAGGGAATGAATATATAATATGAAAAATATATATCATATCATAATCAAACAGATCCAATATATACCAGTTTGTCTAATACAATCAAATCCTAACCCACAATCTAATGTCAAATGTTAATTTATATACAAATTTATATATGTAGGCTATGTCCTCGCCATTCAAACCTTCAAATAACGTCACTTGACCTACAAGACCCAATTCCATCAATCTAATAGTGATGGCACAAAGGGAAAAACATAGAGAGGGATCAAACAATAGTCAAAGTCAGTAAAGTAAATCTACTTTACCATAAATTATAATAATACCCATTAAACATAATGATTTACCGTGATATACACAATATACTTCGATCTGTTACATCCACAACTATTAAGTTAGCAAACAACATAACATATATGGTTATTTATGAAAACCTGTTCAAAATCTACAACGATCCAGAATTTGACCACTTTAAAATATACTACTTAAAGTGATTTTAAATATAAAATAGGTAAGGTTGTATGATTCAAATAATATTAGATAGCATTCGGAAAGAAAAGTATGCACAAAAATAGTAATATGTGCCTATATCGACAAAAGTAAAAAAATGCTGATTTTAGAAAAGTAAGTTTCAATGGTTAAATAAATTATTTTAATTTATTTATAAGTCTTTATATTTTTAAATAAAATTATACAAATTTATTTTTAAAGTTGGTTTACACAAATAAATAGTTTAACTAAAACGTCAAAATGTGACCGTAAAACATTTTGTCGAAAATCAACGTTTTATCGATTAAAAGTTGTCGCAACGTCGTCGCACCTTTGGTTTCTTATATAGGAACATATATTCAAATAGTCTAAGTATTAGTTAATTCACTAATCAAGTTTACTTTTACTAAACATACTTAAAAAATTCTAAAATATAATTAAGAAAAAGTAAGCACAAAAAGACAAACATGTCATTTCAAAGAAAAAAGTAAACATCAAATCAAACCAAACATAATTATCATATTCTTTACTTAATACTTAGGTGAAAACGACATAAAGTAATGATTTGAAATGTGATGTTAAGTGGTGAAAAAATAAGGTTGCTTAAAAAGTAAGAAATGATATTTTGGTCTTTTTACAAAATATTATTTTAATCCAAAACTTTTTCTATAAATAAGCATCCACTTTCTCACTTTTTTTCACTTCTTTTTCTTCCTTTTTCAAGCTTTTCTTCACTTCTTTAATGGCTTCTCTTCTTAATAAAATATTGCCAAAATATTCTAAAATTATTTACTAAAGAAATATCCACTTAAAACTTCACAAAATCACTTCAAAACCCCTCTCTTCCTCCTTCCTACACACGACAACCCCCTTCCACCTTAAAACCCGAGCCAACCACCACCCTTATCCTAGGCCGTGAGTAATATATCCTCCTCGAAGGTCAAGACCGAGCACATCAAGAAGAAGGAAGGAGATCAGGAAGCTTCGGAGCGAGAAAAAGAGAAGAAAGTGTTGCCGGAATCGATTTGAGAATCTACGTAAAAGATTGGTGGAGTGAAACTAATTGTGAGTAATCTTATTTACAAATAAATCCATAAAGATATTTCAAGTTAATTGCATAAAAAGTTTGGTATATGTTAGATGATTAAATGTTTGATAACTTGGTAGATATTATGGTTGATTATATGTTTGTGATATGGATGATAACTTGGTTTGATAAATGATAAGATAAATAGTTAGTAAGTATAGTTAATTCAATGTCAATTAAATCCTTATAAATGTTTGTATGAAAATTATTTAGCCGCTTAATGATTTCAAAATATTTAAAAAGATTGAAAATGATATTGTTATAATATGATATTATAATATGAAATAAAATGTATAATGAGTTTGAAATGATGAAAATATTATTTTAAATAAATTAAAATAGTTTAAGTGTGGTTTAAAACAAATTTGAAGTGTATCGGACAAGTTCCGAAGCAATTCACAAAATTGGTCAAAATCGAGCTCGTCACGTAGCGATAGTTCGTAAATTTCGACCCGTAACTTCAAATTAACATTGAGAATGATTTATAAGTTGTATTTCTTCGAAATAAAAATTATTTGGTCCACAATGATAATAGTTTTCCAACGAAGAAGTAAAATCAAAACTTCATCAAGTAGAGTTTGAAATATGTCCAAAACAATTTTCTAAAAACATCGCGGTTTTGCAGTTCGGAATCCAAAAAAGGATTTCTTTATAAATGATATCTTTAAAGGATCAAAAATATGAAATAAATTTGATAAATCTATTAAAATGGTTTAAAAGAGATTTGGTATGGAAAATATGAATTTTCAAATATTAAAAAGTTGATTAAATCAAATAAGCTTATATAGCACTTTCCGCAGCACTTTTATGCTGCGAATTCTATAATCTTTTGAATATGAGTTTAAACTTAACGATTCTTTCTAGTATCATTTATAAATGTTTTTCTAAAGAATAATTATGTAATTTGAAGATGATTTGGAAGTTTAGTTAAGAGTTTGAATAGATGGTTAAGAGGAATAGTATATGCCACTTAAACAAAAAGTAAATAATATTGAATGTAATAACAAACTGAGTGTGCGGAAACGACTAGTACATTTATCCAGATAGTGAGATATGGAAGATAAAACAAGGTGTTTAACTAAGGTTAGACATGGAGCTACCAGTACCCTGAACTTACCTGGCCTATGTTTTCTCTTTTTAGGCGAGGAGTGGAATAGATCAAAAGGAAAGCCCGGATGCTATGAAAAATCATATTTAAGTTTTTCTAAGATAAAAGAAAAGAAATAAATTCTTTGAATGCTAATTAACCACTTAACATCTTTTATTCGATGATTGGTATGAAAGAACCGTGATCAGATTTGGGTGATTCCTATCCGAAGAACCAGGATCGAATTTGAGTGATTCCTATCCGAAAATCACTTCAAACTAATTTTCAAAATCCCATATGAACTTGACATATTTTTATTCAATGATTGGTATGAAGGAACTGGGATCTGATTTGGGTGATTCCAATCCAAAGAACCGGGATCAGATTTGGGTGATTCCTTTACGAAAAACTGTTCAAACTAATTTTTGAAATAAAACATACTGAAGACAAAGATCATTTAAGAAAAAGATCTTCATGATGTAGGATTACTTGCCATTAGTCCCTAGAGGTGAAATTTACCATATTTAAAGTGGCAATGGTGCTCTGTTATGAATATCTTCGATTTGCAAGAATATTATTTAAAGTTAAGAAAGAAATCTTTGATTAAGATTTAATAAATGATTTGAGAATATTTTCCCTAAGTTATAAGTTATAACTTGAATATAAGGAATCTTTGTTTAAGATTTAATAAATTATTTGGAAAGGTTTTTCTAAGTAAAAGAGAAAATGATTTGAAATTATTCCAAGTTTAAGAAAGGTTTAAATAAATCAAATGATTTAATAAATGAGGTTTAATGATTCCATATACGTTTGAAAAAAAATGGAATAAATTGAAAAGAATATATCTAAGAAAGATATTTTATAAAAGATGAAGTAATTGATTGATGATTGATATCCATATATGAACTCAACATCTTTTAAAGCGATGATTGGTTTCGAAGGAACCAGAGTTGGATTTGGGCGATTCCTATCTCAAAACCACTTTGAACCAATGTATACATTCGAAAGTGAAGATATGTTGAAGATGATGATTATTGAAGACCAAAGATCTTCATAGCATGAGGACTGCTTGTTGACATGCTCTGGGTCACTCCCATTATAGAGTTATTTATAGTAGTGGTCTCCTCGTCGTGGAGATTTTTTTGTTTTGCAAGGGCTTCTCGCCTAATAATGGCCGAGTAAAGTGCCTTCGGCTTCGTGCAGTCCCAGAACGAACTTTTATGGGCGAATGTTTGACATTGCATTTTTGAGACACAACGTTTGACTTTTACAAATGTACATCTGCTTATTGGCAGAAAATGCAACTTCTCTTAAATTAACACCCTTTTTGAGACATACAATCTCAGAGGTGGTATGCTTGTGGGAGTCAAATAGTGATCAAAGGAATGGCAGTGTGGCATTTAAAGTGGAATTGGTTATGATCAAAGTGTGATTTTGTATGAAAAGCGTGGCTTTGAAGAAATTGAGCATAGCCTCGAGAGCCCCACACCCCGGTTATGATGGGATTCTATGTGGTCAGATGTTTGCTCACATTTCGAATAGTAGCGATTTGGGTTATGAGATGTTCTAAGCCCTAGGTATCAGATACGTCTAGGCCTCATGGCAGGGATGCGCGAAGTCTGAGTCCTTGGATGTTATTCATAGATTGTATCCACTTTTAGCTATTTGTGTTGTTGTATAATGGCGTTTGAGTCTTGGACATAAGCCTTAGATACAGATTGATCTTTTCACTAGTTTCCTATCATGTTGGAAATCCAATTCCAATAGAGATTTATGGTTTTGATTGTATTCCCAAAATAGCTGCAATGACTTGCAAACATTTCAGCTACCCTTTTCTGGTATCATATATTATGTTCGGTTTATTCCGTTGACCCAGTCCATATATATTACCTTAGACTTAGTCCTGGTATTGATACCTTATTTGAATAAGTTTATTTGAAAAGCTTTTTCAAAAGAATGTCATTAAAAATAATATCAATTGAATTTTGGTATAAAGTATTTTGGTTATCATAAGGTAAAAACCTGTCCGTGTGTATGTGTGGGCGTGGTCTTATGAGATACCCTTCTTTTCAAAGGTTTTGACAACATCTTCATGATCTATACATTTAAAATTTCATGTATCTCACGCTGGTTTATCAAGCCTGATAAGGGTATTTTTAATACTCGGTTCAGATCTGAGTAGTTTCAGGTTGAGTTGAAGAAGGTTGGAGTTTCCAGAGGATAGCTGGAGATCTTCATCGTCGTATGGACGTATTCTATTATCTGCTGCTTCTATTTCATTTGTTTTGTTGTTTGTCAGCATTTGTAAGGGCATGTGTTATAACTGTCCAGGCAGAATCTATGTTGGACTCTGATATTGTATTTTAAAATTTTCCGCTGTAAAGATAATTATTGAAATAATATATGTTATTCCATTCGCGTGAGATTCTGTTCTGTCTTTATTTTTCTTTCTACCCTTAATGATCCATCTTTTCATTTGGTATCAGAGCTGAAGATTAAGCGAGAACCTTGGCATTGTTGGGGTAAACACTCATCAGAGATTAGGTTAGCAATACCATAGGATAAGTGACTCATTAGAGTTGGGGTTAGTAATACCCTAGAACGAGTTTGAGTGTATTATATATGAGTGCGTATTTGTTAGTGACGAATAAATTATTTTGTGTTGGTTTATCTATTGAGTGATTTTTGGATTCTAATTGATGCGCCTGATCAAGGTTTTCTATAAGGGTTCCTAAACATTTAAACAAGGCGAACCGACACACTGATTTTGAAAAATTGGTAAATGAAATAATTTTACCTAGGATTATATTTTGAAAAGTTGTATAGTTAGACATCATGATTAGTGAAATTTAAATATGAACATCTTGCGATTAGAATTTCACAGTTTGACTGTAAGATGTTTCATAAAAATAATCGATAAGTAAGAAATCTGATAAGGTAATTAAGATCTTTAATACTAATTCCAAAATAATAATTTAAGAAATGATAATGTTAAGTTACTATCATAAATTGATCAATTATTTGATTTAAAAGCTTAAGTACAAATACCTTATGAATTAAGTTTCACGATTTGACTATAAGGTGTTTGATGATAAGATTTGTTTAAGGAATGAACATATAAGATAAAAAGTATTAGAAAATAATTATGTAAAAGGAAAAATATATATAAAAGGAATGCGAATTTAAATTTGAGTAAAAGAATTATGGTAATTTAAATGAAGTTAATTAATATAAAATGAATTCATAAAATAGGTTTTACAAAGTTAGCTCTAAAGGATTTTGAAAATGGTATTATTTCAAATAAAAAGAGGTATTTTATGATAACTAATTCGATTGACTCAAAAATAAACTAAAAATGGGCAAGAGATGTGTTCGGATGATAAGCACTTCTCTTAAGTATTACTCTTCTTGTTAAGAGGATATATGATACTATTGGTAGTACCCAGTTCCTTGGATTGTTTTGGAGTTACTCAATCTATATAATTTTCTTAAGTTAAAGAAATAATGAGAATCATTGATTAGTAATATTTATAAACGTGTTTAGACCAAAGATAAATTGGGATCTCTAATTGATAAGATAACACAAAATTCTCGACGATTTTGGACAGTTGAAAATTTCTTAATCGTACCTAACTCGGAGCTAAGAAATTTATGAAAACTTTTGGTAAATGATTGAAATTCTTTGAGTAATTGAAATAAGGAAGGATAATTTAAAAATCTGATTTATAAAGAAAAAAAGAGTTAAGAGTTAAGAGTATGAGGATTTAAATATAGGTTTTAAAATTTGTTTTTCAAAGCTATAAAATTAATACTAGTATTAAATGAGAAATAAGTTTTATAACTTATGAATTTGAGATAATAGTAAATTACAACAAAGTCTAAATTTGTTAGATAGGCGAATTTAAGTAAAAACAATTTGGAATTTGGGATTTGTATATACTCTTAGGATGTAAAGGTATATCATACAAATATAGGTTTAAGTCATGAACTATTAAGTAAAATAATGACTCTTTAAAAAGGTAATTATAACCCGGAAAATGTTTTATTAATGAATTCCAGCATTAATTAAGAATTTGGATTTAATTCTTTAAAAGCGATTGTTTTACATAAGTTGTAAGATGAAATAAACTTAAGTAATATTTTACGAAATGATTCATGAATGATATTAGTGTTAAAGGAAATATATTGAGTTAAAAGATTGTGGGAAAACTTTTTATAAAGGTAAATTATCCTTTGAGTGAAAAATGGTTTCTTTAGAATATTTTCCTTTAATAAAAATATTTAGAAATAAATAATTAAAGGGATTATATAAAGAAGCACATTTATAAAGTGCTTGAGCTTAAGATAAATTTTTTATGAATGTTTTTGAGGGTTAATAAATACATATGTTATATGTAGATCATTTCATCACGCAATTTCGATCTAAGATCCAAGTTCGGAACTTTGAGGTGTTTACGCTGATCCCAAAAAGGATTTATCACTCGATTCTTGAGGACAAACATTGATGAAGGTTTGTGGTTAGGTACTTTAGTTTTCTATCATAGTTGAGAGCTATGCAAGGAAAACAAAGGTTTTTGAGCAAAGAGCCCGATTAAAGTCCGCACTAGAGGATGGGGGATCGGTACAAGTTCGGAAATAATGTTGTGTATTGAATAGAAGATTGAATAAGATATTTCATATGGATGATCTATGTATATTATATGGAATTAAGTTTGAAGATAAATGTTTTATGCAAACTTTTGTTTTGGGTAATTTCGAGAACGAAATTCTTTTAAGTAGGGGAGAATGTAACGACTCAGAATTTGACCACTTTAAAATATACTATTTAAGGTGATTTTAAATATAAAATATGTAAGTTTATACAATTCAAATAATATTAGATAGGATTTGGAAAGAAAAGTATACACAAAAATAGTAACATTGGCCTATATCGACAAAGGTGACAAAATGCTGATTTCATAAAAGTAAGTTTCAATCGTTAAATAAATTATTTTAATTTAATTATGAGTGTTTATATTTTTAAATAACATTATACAAATTTATTTTTATGTTTGGTTTACATAAATAAATAGTTTAACTAAAATGTCAAAATATGACTGTAAAACATTTTGTCGAAAATCAACGTTTTGTCGATTAAATTTTTTCGCAACATCGTTGCACCTTTATTTTCTTATATAGGAACACATATTCAAATAGTGTAAGTATTAATTAATTCACTAGTCAAGTTTACTTTTACTACACATACCTAGAAAATTCTAGAATATAATTAAGAAAAAGTAAGCACAAAAAGACAAACATGTCATTTCAAAGCCAAAAGTAAGCATCAAATCAAACCAAACGTAACTATTATATTCTTTACTTAATACTTAAGTGAAAATGAAATAAAGCAATGATTTGAAATGTAATTTTAAGTGTTGAAAAAATAAGGTTGCTTAAAAAGCAAGTAAAGATTATTTTGGTCTTTTTACAAAATATTATTTTTAATCCAAACTCTTTCTGTAAATGATCATCCAGTTTCTCACTTTTTTTCACTTCTTCTTCTTTCTTTTTCATTTTTCATTTCTTTAATGGCTTCTCTTCTTAATAAAATAATGCCAAAATATTCTAAAATTATTACTAAAGAAATATCCACTTAAAACTTCACCAAAATCACTTCAAAACCCCTCTCTTCCTCCTTCCAACCCACGACCACCCCCTTCCACCTCAAAACCCGAGCCAACCACCACCCATGGCCAAGGCCGTGACTAATATCTCCTCCAAGGTTAAGGCTGAGCGCATGAAGAAGAAGAAAGGAAATTGGGAAGCTTCGGAGCGAGAAAAAGAGAAGAAAGTGCTACCGAAATCGATTTGGAAATCTACATAAAAGATTGGTGGAGTGGAACTAATTGTGGGTACTCTTATTTAATAATAAATCCATTAAGATATTTCAAGTTAACGACATAAAAAAATTGGTATATGTTGGATGATTAAATGTTTGATAACCTGGTTGATATTATGGTGATTATATGTTTGTGATATGGATGATAACTTGGTTTGATAAATGATAAGATAGTTAGTAAGTATAGTTAATTCGATGGAAATTAAATCCATATAAATGTTTGTATGGAAACTATTTAGCCTCTTTATGATTGCAAAATATCTAAAAAGATTGAAAATAATATTGTTATAATGCGATGTTGTAATATGAAATAAAATGAATAGTGAGTTTGAAATGATGAAAATATCGTTTTAAGTAAATTAAATCAGTTTAAGTGTGATTTAAAACAAATTTGAAGTGTTTTGGACAAGTTCCGAAGCAATTCACAAAATTGGTCAAAACCAAGCTCGTCGCATAGCAGTAGTTCGTAAATTTCGACCCGTAACTTCAATTGAACATAGAGAATGATTTATAAGTCGGATTTCTTCGAAATAAAAATTCTTTGGTCCACAATGATAATAGTTTTCCAAAGAAGAAATAAAATCAAAATTTCATCAAGTAGAGTTTGAAATATGTCCAAAATAAATTTCTAAAAACATCGCGGTTTTGCAGTTTGGAATCCAAAAAGGGATTTCATTATAAATGGTATTTTTAAATGATTAAAAATATGAAATAAATTTGATAAATCTATTAAAATGCTTTAAAAGAGTTTGGTATGGAAAATATTAATTTTAAAATATTAAAAGGTTGTTTAAATCAAATAAGCTTATATAGCACTTTCCGCAGCACTTTTATGCTGCGAATTCTATAACCGTTTGAATATGAGTTTAAACTTAATGATTCCTTCTGAAATCATTTATAAATGTTTTTTAAATAATAATTAAATAATTTAAAGATGATTTGAAAGTTTTAATAAGAGTTTGAATAAATGGTTAAGAGGAATTGTATATGCCACTTAAACAAAAAGTACAGAATATTGAATGTAATAACAAACTAAGTATGCGGAAACGACTAGTACATTTATCCCGACAGTGAGACCTGAAAGATAAAAAAAGGTTTTTAACTAAGGTTAGGGATGGAACAACCAGTGCCCTAAACTTACGTGGCCTATGTTTTCTCTTTTTAGGCGAGGGGTGGAATAGATCGAAAGGAAAGCTCGGATGCTCTAAAAAATCATATTTAAGTTTTTCAAAGATAAAAGAAAGGAAATAAATTCTTTGAATGTTAGTTAAGCACTTAACATCTTTTATTCGATGATTGGTACGAAGGAACCGGGATCGGATTTGGGTGATTCCTATCCAAAGAACCGGGTGATTCCTATCCGAAAATCACTTCAAACTAATTTTTGAAATCTTATAGGAACTTAACATCTTTTTATTCAGTGATTATACGAAGGAACATGGATTAGATTTTGGTGATTCTTATCTGAAGAACCGGGATCCGATTTAGGTGATTCTTATCCAAAAACCCGTTCAAACTAATTTTCGAAATAAAACATATCGAAGACAAAGATCATTTAAGACAAAGATCTTCATGATGTAGGATTAGTTGCAATTAGTCCCTAGAGGTGAAATTTACCATATTTAAAGTGGCAGTAGTGCTCTGTTATGATTATCTTCGATTTGCAAGAATATGATTTAAAGTTAAGAAAGAAATCTTTGATTAAGATTTAATAAATGATTTGGGAATATTTTCCCTAAGTTAAAAGTTATAACTTGAATATAAGAAATCTTTGATTAATATTTAATGAATGATTTGAAAAGGTTTTTCTAAGTAAAAGAGAAAATGATTTGGAATTATTCCAGGATTTAAGAAAGGTTTAAATAAATCAAACGATTTAACAAAATGAGGGTTAATGATTCCATGTACATTTGGAAAAAATGGCATAAATAGAAAAGAATATATTTAAGAAAGATATTTTACAAAAGATGAAGTAATTGATTGATGATTGACATCCACATATGAACTTAGCATCTTTTAAAGCGATGATTGATTTCAAAGGAACCAGAGTCAGATTTGGGTGATTCCTATTTGAAAACCACTTCGAATCAATGTATACGTTTGAAAGTGAAGATATGTTGAAAATGATGGTTATTGAAGACCGAGGATCTTCATAGCGTGAGGACTGCTTGTTGAGATGCTCTGGGTCGCTCCAATTATAGGTTATTTATAGCAGTGGTCTCCTCGTTGTGGATATTTTTTTGGATTCCAAGGGCTTCTCGCCTAGAAACGGCGTCTGACTCTTGGACGTAAGCCGTGGACATAGATTGATCTTTCCACTAGTTTCCTATCATGTTGGAAATCCAATTCCAATACGAGATTTACAGTTTTGATTGTATTCCCAAAATAGCTGTAATGACTTGCTAACATTTCAACTACCCCTTTCTGGTATCATGTATTCTGTTCGATATATTCCGTTGACCCAATCCGGATATATTACCTTAGACTTAGTCTGGTATTGATACCTTATTTGAATAAGTTTATTTGAAAAGCTTTTCCAAAAGAATGTCATTAAAAATAATATCAAGTGAATTTTGGTATAAAGTATTTTGGTTATCATAAGGTAAAAGTCTATTCGTGTTTATATGTGGGCGTGGTCTTATGAGATACCCTTCTTTTCAAAGGTTTTGATAACATCTCATGATCTATACATTTAAAATTTTGAGTATCTTACGCTAGTTTATCAAGCCTGATCTGGGTATTTCTAATACTCAGGTCAAATCTTTAGGTTGAGTTGAAGACGGTTGGTGTTTCCGGAGGAGGGCTGGAGATCTTCATCATCGTGTGGATGTATCCTATTATCCGCTGCATCTTTTTCATTTATTTTGTTGTTTGTCAGCATTTGTAAAGGCAGGTGTTATAACTGTCCAGACTGAACCTAGGTTCGACTCTGATATTTATTTTAAAATTTTCCGCAGAAAAGATTAATATTGAAATAATATATGTTATTCCATTCATGTGAGATTCTGTTCTGTCTTTATTTTTCTTTCTATCCTTAATGATCCGCCTTTTCGTGCAATTTGAGTTGGACATGTGTGGTTTATTATCGATTCATAGGGTATGGAAAAACGGGCAATTATAAAATCAAACAGACAATGCATGGACATGATATAGTCTCACACATACACACGCCAAGCACACACCCCTATTGCATTAACACATGGCTTAGCTACAGAATGGATGCAACTCCATATACCACCTATGAATTCAGTTTCACACATCTACGCGCACCATACGTAAAACCAAGCGCTCGTGTCACCTTAATAATCAATAGTGATAAATTCAGTATTATATTCAAATATAGGTTATTAAAAGTTATAGCATCCAATAGCTGCACAAACACTGCCACACACACATAAACTTATATATGCATCAAATATGTCCAATTCGTATCACATAATCACTTTGGAAAAGTGGTCTAAAACATCATGTGTGAACTAGGTTTGAAAATAATAACCCCTACTAACTCAACATTATAAGGTGTAATTTTATCATGGCCCAACAGGACTACCGGTCGATCGATGACGCAAACGTCGATTGACCAATGGTGGTACAGAGCGGTGAGCTCTTGTGCCTACTTACAATTTTGTTCTTTTGCTTTAATTTTCTGATTATTCTTCTTCATTTATTTTCTAAGTTTTTATATAATGTTTCATTATTAATATATTTTATTTCCATCCCAAATTCCATAGCAAATTCAATTCTATTATGTAACATTCCTAAGTTTGAATAACATTATTAAGGAGATTTAATCAGATAAACTAAATAGAATAATGTAGAGATTAGAGTGATAAGGGGATTGAGATTTGAAAACTAAATAGAGTCATGCCTTAACTAAATGGGTTTATAAAATATAAGTTAAATACCTAAGGGAATAAAGCAAGGGTAATATGGGAATAGCCATATATAACCCCATATCCCCTAAACCCTTGCCTCATTCTCATTCATACTTTAATAAAAACAAAAACATAAACAAAAGAAGATCAAAGCTGGCTAATACCCTAGGAGAAAAGGAGATCAAAATCAATTAGAAGCTAAGATTCAAGCAAGGAAGAATTAAGCAAGAACAAATCTAAAGTTCCTTATCCAAATAAGGTAAATAATAATCTAAACCATCTCATATATGTTTTATTGAACATTTTAAATTTCATATTTAAGGTTTGAAACCGTCTGGATGGATTGAACGATGATACGCTTTGATTATATCCCATATTTTAAATAAACAAGCACTTTTATGTAAAGGTATAATTCGATTTTAAGGTAAAAATCATATAAATGGGTTTCGAATGCCATGATGGTTAAATATGTTATGTTGGAGATGGGTTAAAATTTTCATAATATTCCAAGCTGTGGATAAATTATTATGAATTTTGAATGGAATAAATAATTATTTTGGGTTTAAATTGCTTAAGGCAATAATGTAATGTTTTTGGGTTTGAAAATTTATGTATGATAGAAAACATATTAAAAGTGAATTATTGTGATATTTGGGGATTTCTCCTAAGTGATTTACTATGGAAATTAAATTAGTTAAGTTGGGGACTTAATCATTTTAATTATTTTATTAAGGAGAAGGGCTTATTTGTTAAAGCGTTTTCAATTATTAATTGATGAATTCGACAGCCTTTTTAGGAAAGTATTTTGATAAAAGATCAGAAACCAATCATATTTTGACAAATTAAGTGAAAATGATTTTTTTTTAAAGGCAAAAATTCAGTTTTATTTCGAGTTACAATCTTTCTAGTTCCATTTTTTTGCTATTGAAACCATGCCCAGAAGGCCTTTCGAACCCATTTGAAACCAATGCATAGGGTATTAACAAATTGGTAAGAAGTGTATTGGAGAAAGGCGGAAGGGATGGTGTCGAAGGCTTTCTTTTGAAGTGGCTGAGGCTACTTTTAAACAGCTTTCGAATCAATCAAGTGCCTTTTTATTAATGGAAGCTTTCGAAAGAATTGCCGCTTGCCTTTGTTTTAAAAGAAGCTTTCGAACGAGTTTCCACATATTTACTTTTGAAAAGGAGCTTTCAGAAGGGTAGCCGCTTTTGAACCTATCCTCAAAACACATTGATCATCCACCTTGAAATCCGAATACCGACCATCCTTAGTTCCAAGAATCGGTTCCCCAAAAGATTTATCCTCCATTTTCTTACTTAAAATTCTTTCCCGGAGAGATGGAACAATTTCCAAAAGTGACAAAACTGCATTCCTGCAAAGAGCATCAGCCACAACATTTGCCTTTCCCGGGGTATACAGAATATCCAAATCATATGATGCCAGAAATTCGACTCATCTCTGCTACCACAAATTAAGATCCTATTGAGAGAAAAGATATTTCAATGGTTTGTGATCCGAGAATAACTCAACTTCTCTCCCAAGAGATAGTGTCTCCAAATCTTCAAAGCAAAAACAATGGCTAACAACTCAAGATCATGCGTAGCGTAGTTCCTTCATGTGGCTTAAATTACCGACTCGCATAAGCAATATTCTTCCATTTGCATCAGAACTGCTCCCAGTCCAACTATACAAGCATCTGTATAAACTTCAAATTTACTGTTTCCATCCGGAATAGCTAGCACTGGTGCACTGGTTAACCTTGTCTTCAACGCTTGAAAAGCATCTTCACACTGGGGTGTCCATTTGAATTAGCTCCTTTCCTTGTCAACTTAGTCAGATGTGAAGAAATCTTGGAATAATCCTTAATAAACTTCCTGTAGTAGCCAGCTAATCCCAAAAAAATGCAAACTTCAGTCGGTGAGTTCGGTTGCTTCCATTCCAAAATAGTCTCCCTCTACGCTGGATCTGCAGAGATACCTTCACCAGAAACAATGTGCCCTAAAATTTGACTTTCGATTTCCAAAATGGCACTTAGAGAATTTCGCTTCCAAAACATGTCTCCTCAGTGTCTCCAACACTGTCCTTAAATGCTGCTTGTGCACTTCTTCAGACTTAGACCAAGATATTATCAATGAGCATCAGAACAAACTTATTCAGTTCTCGATAATCCACATAGAACCTTAGCGATCCATCCGATTTAGTGACAAACACTACCGCAGAACCCCAACAAGAAAAACTAAGCCTGATCAACACCTTCTCCAAAAGATCCTGAGTCTGCTTAACTAACACTTCTCTCTCTCCAGGAGCCATTCTCCTACTAGGCTGAATCACCGACACTGCTCCTGGAATCAAATCAATACGAAACTCTATCTCTCGATGCGGAGGCAGACACTTGACTTCCTTAAATACATCAGAGAAATCTTGGACCACATCGATATCTTCAACCTTCTCTTGAGAAGTCTCAATTCCATGTAAAAGACTACTCAAGTGAATTCCAAATTATCACACAACACTCTGGCAGTTCTACCCAAATCAGTTCCCAACGAAAACTGCTCTCTCATCACAATTCAGAACAACCTTATACTTATCAAGCCAATCCATCGAAGAAATGGATCCACTCTGCTGCCCCTGAAATTACCTCAAGAAAAAATGCTAACCAGAAAATATTCTTGATGGCACACAGAACACTCCGAGCTACACTGCTGACTCAGATGCCCAAAGACTTCCTATCCAAAGCTCGTCAAGAAACTCGGACCTCGAACCAAGTAGAAACACCCTACTGAACTTAGCCACAACACCGAAGCAGACCTACTTCCTTAACTTGTTCCAAAGAAACATCTTCGGAGATATCCATAGTCACTGTGTCTCATCACACAGCTACTACATCCTGAGGTATCAAGATATCATGACTTGCTTCTGTCCAACCGACAGATCCAAATTCAAGCTCATCCAAACTTACACTTCAAAGATGAACTCTGAACCTCAACAGATTTCCTTCAGAGATCGATGAAATCCTTACACCACCCAGAGCTCACTCGAGATGGTAATAGGTCTATAGTCTCGACAGATACACTTCCAACCTCAAACATTCTAACTCCAACCATTGGTAGTCTTGTTACACACACCACTACCCTATCTACCTTTATAGCTTATATTGGAAAACCAGAACAGGTAACCAAACAAATGGTAGAAATATATATATATATATATATATATATATCAAAATTACAAATATACTCTCTCAAGAAAGAAAGAAATCACTCAAGAGCCTAGGTATTCGCTCAACCTAGCGCTCTGATACCAACTGTGACGACCCGTCCTTCTACTCCCAGAAAGACGTATTATCATTAAGAAAAGAAAGGGATAGAAATAGAAAAGAATAGAAAGAAAGAACAACAACATTAGTATCTCATAGCGGAACGGAAGAAATTATAATATATCACATAACTATTACATATTTTTACATATATCGGAGTTATACAATATCATACACATGACAGTCATATATACATCTGTCAATACATACATCAGAGATACAACATACATCACCTAACACAGCGGAATTAGATAGATATATACGCCTGGACTCCTGCTCCAAGCTCCTCTAAAAATCACAATCCAAAACCTATCACTTGGCTACTCATAAAAATTTGAGTACCCAAGAGCTTATGAAAAACAAAATATAAACTCTGGGTTAGATATGGGTCTGGTGTGAGTAAACGCGTTGAAAGTTGTTTAACTTTGAAAAACATTTGAAAATAAAGGTATCACGTAAGACTTCCCACACATAAATACGGGTAAGTTTTTACGTTACTCTAACCAAAACATTTTATAGGAAATCCAGTGATATTATAATAGTGTCTAGGGTTTTCAAGTAAAATATAGAAATAGCTGGAATGCTTACGTCTCACATTCCAACATAGTTGGGCACAATCAAAACGTACGGCTGTTATTGGAGACTGGATTCCATACAATGGCACGGCTACCGGGGTACTGCCCGTCACAGTACGTGGCCTAGATCACCGTATCGAGGAGCCACCCTAACTCCCCTACAACACAAGGCCGAAACCATTCCTTACTGAAAAGTCCCGAACAAGATAACCTTGGCAGTTGTTGCAATCAACTGCTTCACACAGCCGAAATAAAAGGGACATCTAGACAGGGGTATATCACGTCCTGCTTGGGCATGACCCACCTAACCTTGCTGCACATCCCCTGTTTTAGCCATTCCTGGTTGATGAGGTTGAGGATGCGATTACCTTATAGAACATATCTCTTAGAATGCTCATCGTCCGCCTGACGATGTGCTGAAAGCATTCAATCCATACAAGTTCGTTCCGGGTTCGAGCGAAACCGAAGGCATGATCTCGTTACACTCATTTTGGAATCACCCTACAAAAGTTAACGATGATAACCCTTGCATTCTGAAACACCATCTCGATCTCCAGTTGAGATTTTCACGACCTATCATTTAATTTGGATCGATGTGGTTTTCGGATAATGATAAATGACATCCGATCCCAGTCTCATCGAAATCCAAACGCCATTTTAAAGGCCAAGTTGTTTATTTAATTTAAACAGTTTAGTTCAACAATTGGATTCACATAGCATTTATCATAGATTAATCATACACAATCATCATAGATATATCAAAGCTTATCATAGAACATCACAGAATATCATCAGTAAATATCACAAATCAGATATTCTACATATACAACATTCATAAGCAAGCATCTTTAATTCTTATTGTAATTAATTCAATTTAAAATTAATTACTTGAGAATTAATATCTTAACCCTATTTAATCGATCATTAATTATCAATTAATTACTTATTCCATTTCAAATTATTTAATTAATAAATCTTTCTTAATCAATTATTAAGTCTTAATTATTTAATTAATTACCCTTAACCATCAATTCATAACCTTAGTTATTGATTAATAAAACTTAATTATCCATTTATTAACCACTAATTGCTTAATTAATCAATTATTAATTCTTAATTAAATTACTTGATTAGTTAATTGCTAATCCTACATTAATTAACTTAGGTAGTTAATTACAAATTTATCAATCACTTAAACATTCATTAATCTCTAATTACAATTATGCTTTAATTATTCTTAATTATTTAACTACTAATCATTCATTAATTAACTTAAGTAGTTAATTACCACTTATTTATCACTTAATCATCAAGTAATCAAAACTCTAATTAAAATTAAAAAGTTAATCATTTTTAGTTACTTTCTAAAAATAATTTATTAATATTAATTATTCAACTTAATTAACATTTTATAAGTCTTCTTTTAAATTTGAAAAATCAATTTATTATTAACTACAAAACTTAAATGTTAATACTTTTTGTATTTAATTTAATTTAATTACTTAATTAAAATGATTAATTAAGAGTTAACAAAACATCGTTAAGCATTAACTAAAATAATCAAAATTTGTACGCTCTTCTTCTTCTTTTTTGTTTAAGTTTTAACTAAGTATAAATAGCATCAGGTAACTCACTTTCGAACTCGACATAAAACCCGAGGAAACAATCCTAATTTCTCGAGAACGACTCGAGACACTTGACAATCAACGCCGCAGACACCGTCTTCATGCCATACACGTGCACGGCGGCGCGACTCACCTCCGGCGAACACCAACATCGTCGGAAAGTCACAGAATCCACGTATACACTAAAACCAAACTCGAATCACTTTCAAAAATTTCGAATCGAAAATTAGCCTACGGTTCGAAACCTGTAGCTCAAACCAAAATGACAAAACGACTTTGCCACTGCCGCCGAGACCACCGAAGACCCTCAACGTTCGGCCACACCACGACAACACGTCAATCTTCCATTCCCCAAATTATCGTGACACTCGATCACGCATAGGCGACGAACACCCCTCGATTACAGTCACGTTCAAAAGCTCGAGTCTAAACCTAAAATGATCCCGTTTCT
Organism: Allium cepa; assembly: GCA_030765085.1. Lineage (NCBI taxonomy): Eukaryota > Viridiplantae > Streptophyta > Magnoliopsida > Asparagales > Amaryllidaceae > Allium > Allium cepa. Next base: position 939,548,714 of record CM060935.1, read on the forward strand.
TAAATTTACTCAATGGAAAAATTATCGCATTTTTTCTCGAGATCACTGATGTCCATACTATCTTCAAACCAAATTTCAACTTTTAAAATTGATTAAAGTGTCTGAAATTTGTAAAAACACAATTTTTATTCAAATTCAAACCGCTCATAAAATACTAATCTAAAACTCTTAATTTTTGTTTTAAAATCATGACTTGCAGAATGAATTCAAGATATAATCTTGAATTAATGTTTTACAAAATCCAATTTTATCAAATTTCTACTTACTTACCTATAAAATAAAGTTACAGTGTATATTTTCAAACAGGATTTTAAAACAACTTTTAAAACCTAAATTTAAAGTTTAAATCTCTTGTTTGATTGAAAAATTAAACTTAACAATGATTAGCAGCAAATAGATTTAAGTTTTGAAAGCGAATATACACCCTGTATCAATTACAGAGAAACACAGAGCATCACAAAATCATATGCAAACTGAAGCATATAAACCAGATCATCAAAGAATCTTGAATTGTTTTTAAACAAACTTAAAGCTTTTAAAAATTATGTTTACTCACCTTAAACTCTTTTGAACAGAAAGCACTTTGATGTTTACGAATCTGCGGTATGAATCTGCTTGAATTTCTGTTTTGAATTCTTTTTTTGTTTTGAATTTAATTTGAGTTTGCTTCTTTTTTCTTCTTTCTGTTTTCTCAGATTTTTCTTATATGATTGTTGAACGAACTAAAAAGAAGATGTATACATATATAAATAAGATATCAGGATGTACAAGTGAAGGTGGTAACTGGTCAGCTTCATCTTTTATGAATAGGTTTTCTAGCTATTTTGAAATGACAAAATTTGGGCTTGAGCAGATGGAAAAACATGCTATGTTTCCACATATGGTTACATACTTATTGTTATGTTTAGCTGTACATAGATATTTGTATAAAAATATACTCTTTGCAGGTAGATTTTGGCTTGCATAAGAAGATATATTTTGTTTTAGAGATGTTTGGCTTGTAAATGAAGATATTGTGTATAAAAACATTTGTCTTCTTGCTTGAATCATTTATATGCATATTTTGACTTATTGCTTCTAGCTTGAACTTCAATATACATGTGTTTGTGTCAGGTATTATTTTATAGATTTAATCTTGTGAATGAAGATTATTTTATTTTGTCTTTTTCTTGCTTACACACTATACATATGTTTGTGTCTGATTTCATTTTCTACTTAGTGCTTATTTTTATACTTTGTTTACAAACTTATTCATTTGTCTTTTATTTTCATTTTTATTTTATATTTTATCTATCAACATTCAAATTATATTCATATGCTTACTTATTTATATTTTATATTTTATATTTTATATTTTAACTATCAATATTTAAATTATATTCTTATGGTTTACTTATATTTTATACTTATATTTATATTGATAGAATTTGATTTTATTTCAAACATTATTATCCATATGTATTTTTATACCAAATGTAAATAAGGGTAAAGCATTTTAATTCAATTGTATAAGATAAATATTATTAAGAGATTTCATTTTAAATTTCCAAAATCAAATTTCCTTTTCAAAATACAAATTTATATAAACAAATGGTAAATATTTCAAAAGATTTATTCTTTTTAAATGATAGTTTACTTTTTTATTTAATTAGATTAAATATTTATTAAAATAATAGGGCCCAAATCCAGGGTCGTTACATTATTAGTCAGTCCATGAAAACTATTAGGTTGATAGTGACCCTAGAAACTATAACTTGAGACAGGTAGTCAAATAGATAGGGATGGGAAATCTAGAACAATTGCATGTTTGCATATCATCACAATACCTTATATTATGTTTTGTTTTAACCATTGTGGATGCATGTGCAGAGTATATGGTTGATAAAAATTGAGTTAAGATACTAGTGAGGGGAAAACCCATTCTACTAAGTGGATGGTCTTACTAGATATCTATATGGTTCGAGATGGTAGGTCATTATTCATGCGAAACTTTTTGTCTGACTCGAAGTTTATGTTTTCCTCTTAAACTCTCGAGTGCTCAATTGATTTTGAGTAGTTTAAGAGTTAAGCTTTTTAGGTTCTCCTTTAGATGAATAAGCTTTCAGAAACATGCAGGAGGCAAGCTATCTATTAAGAGTTATTTTTGTTTGATTCCGCTGTATTTTGGTTGTAATGGCAAAGTTGTTTAATTGCTTATGTTTAGACTCTGATCATCAAAGGGGACATCTTCATATATCACTCTTGGCATATATGTTTTATGAAATTGAGATTATGTAATAAATTTGAAAAAAGATTGAAGTGGAATTAGAAATTTGTTTTATGAGTTTAATTCTTTTCATATTCATGTGTTTCTATTATATTAATGTATTTAACATTACTGCATTTGGCCATCGAGAATTAATAACTATGAATGACTGTAGCATCAGTAGCAGTTAGTTTTGGGCCTTTAAGTAGGAGGATGTTACATATTATCTTATATTTTATATAAGTTTGTAAATCAAATTTTAACAAAATTTATTTTCATCTTAACATCAGAAGAACTTTATAAATATTTAAAAACAAATATAAATTTGAAATAATATATTTATTTTCTGAAATCACATAACTTACTAACTAATAATATTCTATATGATTATACATCATATTTTCATGTATATAAGAGTTTTAATTCTCTCTTTCTATTTCACTTCATATTTATTTGCTTTATATATATATATATATATCACACACGCACGCACACGCGCATACACACACATATCAAATTATGTAACTAAATTCATCATTAATTTATGATTTATATGTATTAACTTCATAAATACTTTTTCCTTTATTTTAATCGTATTTATATGGATATTAATCCATATACAATTAAGGTATACTTCATTTTCAAATAAATCAACATACTTTCAATACACTTTCTTTATATATCATGACGCACACACATATTAAATCATGGTATAACGTACGTAGTTGTTTCGCGTAAAACTGGATATGCAACACATAACCCAGCCCGACAACTATATAAATGAGGCTACGAAACCCTAGCTATCACCTCCATCATTAATTTTTCCCTAATCCTAAATCAACCCTAATTGCTCTCTAATGGCGATTAGCAAAGTAACTAAAAGTGATTAAAATCAAAATATCCAATTCCTATCGAATTATATATCATTGGAAAACTCTTGGCAAATGGAATAGACATAAAGCACTAGTTTTTAGGTATGGTATTTGAGGCAGTTGGAAATCGACAATTAATCCTTGGTTGTCTGTTTTAAGGCTTGGTGATCGATAGTGAAACACTAACTATGAGATGATCGGAAGCTACTGGGTTGTAAAGAAGGGCAAGAGGTTGATCTATATGGTTGGGTCATGCTATAGGTGTTTGTATTGGTCAAAAATTGGCCAAGAAGTAGTGGCGACCATGGTTCATCCTAGACTGAGAGGGAGCACTGTAGGTGGTGCAGTGGTAAGTGTGGGGGTGGAATTTGATGGTGGAGTTGGTGATTGGGTCTGATCTTAGCGTAGGCGACTATAGTGGCATGCATCGACGTTAAAGTGGACATCAATGGTGTGATTGAGCTGTTGAGGTAACATATTTGATTTATATTTACTTAATCTAAATAAAATTACCAAAATGCTATTACAACTTCTAATCCCCGTATTTTACGCATACAAACTCCGATTCATGCGAAATTTCGTCCGTTAGGCTCGCGGTAGAATCTTGGACGATTTGGTTGTAGTTTTGCTAGATTTGGATACTATTGAAGAAAGCACGTTGGTATGAATTATTTAATTTAATTAATTGAAATTTAAACTAAAAATATATAACTATTAATGAAAAACCATAATTGTTGGCAACTTTTGTTCTATGGATGATTGTTTAGATATTACAATATTTTTATTTTACTGTGCATTGATCGAATAAATATTGTTGATTGTAGTGTTTTTAGGTGTTTAATTATGATTAATTGAAGATTTGAATTAGAAAGTAATTAGTTAAAATGAATTGAATAATAATTAAGAGAATTAGACAAATAAATAATAAAGAAGGTTATTTATGGATTTTAAATGGTTTATGTAGATAACGATCATTTAACAAATTTTACTAAAACTAATGGGACGACCCACATTTCAGAAGGTTTAAATCGACAATAATCCCACATGTCCAACTTAAATAATCCGAAACATAGATAATCAATGTAATTAAGAAAAATAAGAAAAGAAGAAAACAAATACAAAATCTCGCAGCGGAACGACAAAATATTATAATCAATAAATAGTTCATGAATCTGTTTATATTATACATTTGATTATAATCTGTACAACATTTATCAGAGTTATATATATAAATCAAGGATAAAAAAATAATACAGCAGAACAGCATGATACAGAGAATACTAATTGTAATAATATACCAAATCTTCGTCTTCGTCCTCCGGGAAAATGATCTTCAATGCGCTGAAAAACTCAAGGCTGACCCGAGGTAATGAAAAGACAAAACACTCGAGTCAGGACTAAAATACTCTTACGTGAGTCAAATCGATATCGCATAACATGATTGTCGTGGCGTCAGAGATATTTACGGGGTTTTACATCTCCTATCTGGTATATAATGTGCGTGCAATAACTTAAGAGATGTTATAGGATTTTCCATCGCTTAAGGATCCATCAAAATATTTATATGTAGTAGAATGCGCTACATATATAATGTCTACCAATAATATATGATATCAAAATAGAGTTATGGCTTTACATTAATCCCCCTTAATGCAAGCATTGTTGTATAGTTTTCATATAAAACACTAGTAAACCATCGGTGGATTGGGATGCGCCGTGATACGACAACACTAAACCAAAATCATTGTTTGCGTCAAAATTGACCACAAACACCCAATATCGTGAAAGCACCCGTTTATGAACACAAATCAGCAACAATCAATATAGAACTCAGATCTAAACAATAACAATCACAATAATTCACAAATAACAATCACAAACACAGGACTTATAGTGGTTCGGCGATCTTGCCTACGTCCACTCTGAAGCTTATGTCTTTATTGATTCACTTGATGATTTCAATCGATTACAACAGATTACAACTGATGATAGCTCTCAAATCTGATTACAACAGCGATAGTGAAGTATGAAATTTGATTCGGCAGAGTCTGGATGTTCAATGGCGGAAGATCCCCCTTTCTAAAGGCTTCAGGGTGCTATTTATAGGCGTTGGAGGCCCAGATCTCACTCAAACTTCGGGAGACTTTTTCTGGCACGTGAATGGCCCCACGCGACCGACCCTGCCAAGTTTCGACTCGATCTGAGATCGATTCGAAGTGATTTCGAATCCATCAAAAAATGATCCAATCGAGCTGAAACTTGGCAGGAACAATCTTTACCTTGTGTGGAAGCTACTGTGAAAATTTCGTTGTATTTGGATCAGTGGTTTAGGAGATATGATCGATTCAAGTTGTGGTTTTTCGCGTGGGCTGTTGCGTTCGAATCCATTGCTTCGAATCCACTCCCTTCGACTCCATCAGCTCACGTGGTCTTGTGATGAGGTGGCGCGCGTCCTTCGAGTCGATCCGGTCTTCTCTCCGGGTTGAATGCTTCGTCTCCTTGGATCTTGCCGACTTCGTATTGTGAAGTGACACGTCATCCAAGCTAGTTGACTTGGTGGATACGAACAAGTGATTGTTCGTGGATTCGAACGTGACCGATTCGAACTGAGGCATCCCAATGGGTTCGAACTCGATCGATACGAACAAGATTGGTTCGAAGTGACTAACTCCTGATGGATTCGAACCTGGTGGATTCGAATGGAGCGAGGTGTTGATGGATGCGAACTATATGGAGTCGAGCTGAGACATGAGGATGGGTACGAACCTCATGGATTCGAAGTACTCCAAGCCGATGGATACGAAGAGGAATGACTCCATGGATTCGAAGCACTACAACTTGATGGATACGAAGTAGCTTAGCTGGATGGATACGAACGTGCTGAGGGGATGCCCATCTGATGGATTCGAATCGATCGATTCGAAGTGATCAATATCATGCCTGATCGGTTCGAACTCGATCGACTCGAAGCGTATGCAAACCGATGGATTCGAACAAGATGGATACGAATCCTATGGGTTCGAAATGAGCATCTCCTCCACTTTTTGATGGGTTCGAACGACATTATTTGGCTAACTTGCATCGATCATATCTCGTTCATACGATCTCCCATTAACCTAAAATTTGGAACGCTGGCTTTCATGGCTTTGCTTGTCATGTCCTATCAATTGTAGCCTGATCCGGGCTCGGACAAAATTCATCGATAACCATAGCGAAGTGAAGTACAACCAATCTCTGAGACGAACTGTCTTTTGTTTTTGACCAATCTTTTGGTATTACGGCTTTGCCAAAAAGCGGGATAACATTTGCCCCCCAAAATATGCCTTGCGGTAGGAAGGCGTGTTTTGTAATGCCATGAGCTGGATGTTCATATCCTGTTGATGTCCTGCAAAGGAATTTGTAGTTTTATGCAACCTCAAATAACGACCGTTCGGGATCGAGATATTTGAGATGATATGCGACCGTTCATGGTCAAGCGCCTAACTTCAAATGATGATCGTTTGGGATCGAGTCATTTGAGGTGAAGTGCCACCGTGCGCGGTCAAGTGGCGGACCTCAAATGACGACCGTTCGCGATCGAGCCATTTGAGGTGAGGTGAGTTGTGCCGTTCGGGGCGAGTTGTGACCGTTCGCGGTCGGGTGCCGTTCGAGGCGATTTTGTGACTGTTCGAGGTCGGGTGCCGTTCGTGGCGAATTATGACCATTTGCGGTCGGGTGCCGTTCGAGGCGAGAAAGTGTGCCCGAGAGGGCTTGGTATTGTTGATACCAGGTTCACGTTCGAGTGGGTCCCTGGATCATTTATCAGGGCGGTTTATCGCCATCTCAGAGCATGCCTAAGGGCCGTTCGCGACCCCGTACATGTGTAAGTAGCTTAGCCATTTCAGAATTATCAGAATCAAATATCTATTCAACAGATGAGTTTTAAAATAGAAATGTCCAAACAAACAAAGTCCAAATGTCCAAATCAAAATGAAACAAAAGCAAAGCAAGGATGTCAAAGTGTAAGTTCCACTACTAAACGGTCAATGATCATTCAGAGCATGCTTGGGGATCGTTCGCGATCTCGTACACGTGTAAATGAGTTAATTGTGTTAGTGGGAAGCTTACGACTTGTTCATCGTTATTTCAATCAATTGATAATCAAATGGTGCCTTGATTCAGGGTCGCCTCTAGCTGATGTAGACGGTGGTCGCTCTGGTTCCACCACTGGAGTTCGTCTCCTCACATATTGAAGGAGCATACCATTCCTGATATGTCCTTCTACCTCGTCCTTCAGATGCCTACAATCATTAGTGTTATGACAGTTTAATTCATGAAATACACAAAACTTATCCGATCTTCTTTCGTCGGAAGTTGGATCCCTTCGCATTGGTCTACGATACGGAACCTGCTCCTTGGTATCCTGATAAATTCGTTCCAGACTCTCATTCAACTCGGTGTAAGTGGTGAATCGCGGCTCCCTCCGTTGCCAGTTTGACCTGTCATTATAATCCTCAGCCTTTCGTTTTCCTTTATCCTTGCCTGAGTCCTTTTCGAAAGGTTTTTTGTCTTTAAGCACATAAACTTCTATTCCCTCTCCTTCTTCTCTTTCTGCATTCGCATCCTCTAATCGCAAAAACTTTTCATCCTCGTCGTAGAATTCTGCTAGATCCACAGGAGGATCTTTGGTCAATGAATTTTTAAACTCTGTGCCATCAGCTACTCCGGACACAGCTGCCATTACCACCATAGATGGATCTGCTCGATCCACCGAAGCTGCTGCTGCATTGAATCGTGTTAGATAACTCCTCAAAGTCTCTCCGGCTTTCTACTTTAAAGTTGCCAAAGTCATCACATTCTTGGGTCTTGTAATGTGAACCCTGAATTGCCTCATAAATCTCTCAATTAAATCATTCCATGTTCCGATGGATCCATTCTCCAATTGTCTAAACCACAATGCTGCAATATCCGCCAAGTACAATGGAAAGCACTAGGCCATTACCTCCTCTGATTCCCCTAGCACTTCCATATGCCTCATATACTTCGTTAGATGAACCGTGGGGGTCCGTTCTCCCGTCATACATGTCCAACGATGGTAACTTGAAATCCGGTGGGTTCCTAGCTCGTCTGATTGCTGGAGTAAAAGGACTCCTATTAACATCTTCCAAACCTATGTTTACCAAACCGCCTCTCATAGCTCTTCTAACCATCTCCGCCAACCTGTCATTGTCTCCGAGATGTAATCTTCGTTCATCACTTTCGACCATTCCCCCGAGTCCACAAGGGAATTCTGGGATCTGCCCCCTTGACTGAGCGTTCACTCCTCTGCTACTCCCGGGTTGCACAGATGTTCCTCTCTCTCTCTCTCCGAGATTGGGACAACGTTCTTCATAGGTGTGCCCCCTAATCCAGGTACTATGCCGGATGGTCCCGCTCTGTTCTGGACTCCATCCGCTTCTCTATTCTGTGCTCCAAGTTGTCCTATTTGTTGAAATAAACTCTGGATCATCTCCTCTTGTTTCTTCATCATTGTCTCCATCTCGTCTCTAGTGATGAAGATCGATGCTTGATTTGCTCCTGAGGAAGCCTCTTGACTTCCTTGGTGTTCACTTCGCTCTGGCCTTGGCCTTCTGCTCGATTGTCTCGTCATAATCTCTCAAATCTGAACTTTCAAACTTTCTGAATCAACTTCTAATTGGTAAAACTCCTGAGTTCAATTCTCAGTGAAAGCACCAAAATGTTTGCGTCAAAATTGACCACAAACACCCAATATCGTGAAAGCACCCGTTTATGAACACAAATCAGCAACAGTCAATATAGAACTCAGATCTAAACAATAATAATCATAATAATTCACAAATAACAATCACAAACACAGGACTTATAGTGGTTCGGCAATCTTGCCTACGTCCACTCTGAAGCTTATGCCTTTATTGATTCACTTGATGATTTCAATCGATTACAACAGATTAGAACTGATGATAGCTCTCAAATCTGATTACAACAGCGATAATGAAGTATGGAATTTGATTCGGCAGAGTCTGGATGTTCAATGGCGGAAGATCCCCCTTTCTGAAGGCTTCAAGGTGCTATTTATAGGCGTTGGAGGCCCAAATCTCGCTCAAACTTCGGAAGACTTTTTCTGGCTCGTGAGTGGGCCCATGCGACCGACCCCGCCAAGTTTCAACTCGATCTAAGATCGATTCGAAGTGATTTCGAATCCATCAAAAAATGATCCAATTGTGCTGAAACTTGGCAGGAACATTCTTTACCTTGTATGAAAGCTACTGTGAAAATTTAGTTGCATTTGGATCAGTGGTTTAGGAGATATGATCGATTCAAGTTGTGGTTTTTCACGAGGGCTGTTGCGTTCGAATCCATTGCTTCGAATCCACTCCCTTCGACTCCATCAGCTCACGTGGTCTTGTGATGAGGCGCCACACGTCCTTCGAGTCGATCCGGTCTTCTCTTCGGGTTGAACGCTTTGTCTCCTTGGATCTTGCCGACCTCGTATCGTGAAGTGACATGTCATCCAAGCTAGTTGACTTGGTGGATACGAACAAGTGATTGTTCGTGGATTCGAACGTGACCGATTCGAACTGAGGCATCCCAATGGGGTTCGAACTCGATCGATACGAACAAGATTGGTTCGAAGTGACTAACTCCTAATGGATTCGAACCTGATGGATTCGAATGGAGCGAGGTGTTGATGGATGCGAACTATATGGAGTTGAGCTGAGACATGAGGATGGGTACGAACCTCATGGATTTGAAGTACTCCAAGCCGATGGATACGAAGAGGAATGACTCCATGGATTCGAAGCACTACAACTTGATGGATACGAAGTAGCTTAGCTGGATGGATACGAACGTGCTGAGGGGATGCCCATTTGATGGATTCAAACCGATCGATTCGAAGTGATCAATATCATGCCTGATCGGTTCGAACTCGATCGACTCGAAGCGTATGCAAACCGATGGATTCGAACAAGATGGATACGAATCCTATGGGTTCGAAATGAGCATCTCCTCCACTTTTTGATGGGTTCGAACGACATTCTTTGGCTAACTTGCATCGATCATATCTCGTTCATACGATCTTCGATTAACCTAAAATTTGGAAGGCTGGCTTTTATGGCTTTGCTTGTCATGTCCTATCAATTGTAGCCTGATCCAGGCTCGGACAAAATTCATCGATAACCATAGCGAAGTGAAGTACACCCAATCTCTGAGACGAACTGTCTTTTGTTTTTGACCGATCTTTTGGTATCACGGCTTTGCCAAAAAGCGGGATAACAATCATAGTGGTCTCTTATAAGGATAAAAGTATGACAAGGCACGTGAGGCAATGCCCAAAACTTTCGAAATTTGAGGGTGCGCACCAATCGTTGATAATGTCATGATAGTAATACGAAGAAGTGTGTCCGCTAGAGGTAGCTAACCTCATTGGCCAGTACGAATCCTATTTTATTCATTTCAAATTGAAATAAGTGTCAGACCAATCCATCATCGTTCTCTTTCTTCAAATCCAGCAAATGACGCCATGTCCAACCATTTTGTTCTAGAGTCTCCTCCACGTATACAGTTGTTAAAATGGTTCTAATATCTACGGGAAGTATGTCAATAAGAGGCTCCGGTCTCTTTAACAACCAAACATCATTTTACACACCGATTGGTACTTTTACATTTCAAAAACAATTCGTATTTATATCAAAATATCATATTCGCTTCAAAATCAAATTCATTTCAAAATCATTTTATTTACTCAAAATATAATATTTCAGTTCAAAATCATGTTCATCAATATCTCGATTTCAGTTCCAATTCAATATTGCTTTGAATTTTCATTTAGGTTATAACTTCAATTTAACCCAATTCGTATTTAAATCCATGATTTAAATATAAACCTTCCAGCTTTTGACCAGCTTGAATTTTAGAAAAATAGTTTGAAAATTTAAATTATTTAAAAATAGTTTAAATAATTAAAATAGTTTGATATAAAATGATTTAAGTATTTAAAATGTTTTATAAGGTAAAATAGTTTAGAAATCAAAATAATTTGAATATTTAAAAAGATAGATTTTAAGCAGTTTATATTAAAAAAATTATTTGAAAATAGTTTCAAAGTCAAATTGATTTAATTTCAAATCTTCCAATTCAAATCCATTTCAATTTAATCGATTCCATACCGATTTCAATCCGAATTAATTTCAATTCCAATTTCAATTCAAATAAATTCGATTTCTATTTCGAATTAATTCAATTTCACTTTCAATTCCAATTGATTTCAATTTCAATTGATTTCAATTTCAATTTTAACTTGAATAAATTCCGATTCAATTCTCAATTTCAAACCATTTCAATATATATCAATTTCGCGTTCGATTATTTAAATATCGATTCAAATCAATTAAATCAAATTAACTTTCCATATTCAATTTAAAATCCACATCTTCAAATATAATTCAATTCCGAGCTCATTTTTGAAATATCATTTTATATCACTTTTACTTAGAAATATTCAAAGTTCGAATAGAAATCCAATCTTTTAAAACAAATAAATTTCAAAAATTCAAGTCATATCTCGATTATAACTTCAAATTCTCGACTTCGATTATTTAAAACAATTCCTGTTATCAAATTTAAATTTCAACCTTTCAAGCTCAAGTTCGAAAATAATTCGATTTTATTTCTTAAGGATCAAAATCAATTTAAATAATTTCAAACCAAAATCTTAAAATCATTTAATTTAACCAATTTGATGTTCGTATATAATTCTCTATCTATGGCTAAGTGAATTAATTATTCCAATTTAACTTCAGAGATGGATATGTATCATTTCAATCTAGAATAAATGTCATAGGTATATATCATTTCAACCTATTTCTTAGTTTATTCAAAATAATTCGATTTACAGTTTTATATACTGTAAATAATATATAGGATGATAATATGATATATCAAAATAAATAAACATCCAAATCAACCAAAATATCAATCAATTTTCATCCATCACAACCAACATCCAAACAGTCAATAATCACAACAATTAACCAATGATTAATAATCGGAAGTATTTACTAGCAGTTATTTCTAATTCAATTTAGCTGTCAATTCAAATTCTATGAATTAATTCCGATGTCAATATAAATACCAATTAAATTTATCGAACTACAATCAATAAATTTAAATGACATCATAACTTCAAATTTAACCAACATAAAAATATTCTAGTCAATCATGAGCGTATAAAACACTCACCTTTTATTTGAAACTGAAAATATCTCAGCTTCAAATAAATGCCACTTCAATTCCTGCCAAAACCTTCGTCGATACGATTCCAACGCCACTCGTTTCGTCTTAATAGGACCTCGTACGAAGAAGATACACATTTTTAAAGATTTGAATATAAATTATAATAAAATAAATTTTCAATTTCCTTTTTATTTTTAAACCTTAGTAAATCTGGCCGTATGTTTTAAAGAAACAAATTGTGTCTACTCTCTACTTCCTCTTCTCCTTCGTTCTTTTACGCACGTGAGCAAACCAAAAACGTCGATCAACTTTACCATGCCGCTTCCACCTTGATCCATTAGAGATCGATCAGACACCATCAACTCAAAGCCCTACGTCGACTCTACCTTTGAACCAAATGCCATCAAGCTCAGTCGCTCCTTGCTCTCGAATTTCGTTCTTGAATGCCGCATGAATGCTAGCCCATCTCGATCTCCTTGGTGAACTAGAGACGATCGCCACCGTTCACATCGTAGAGCTCGCTGGCCTCTACGATTTCTCTACTCGGCCTGATATTGCTTGGATGGGAAGAATTTTGGGGGAGAAGACCATGATATATCGGCCACTGAATTCTTATGGTGGCGGCTGCATGAATTGTTTAGGGTTAGGGCTTAATACACGCGTTTATTTAGGCGTATACACATTATTTTATTATTATTTTCACTATTCATGTACTTTACCCAATGAACTCCAAACGAAGCGTGTCGCCAGGCATTTATAAAGTTTTACCCATATTTCAAACATAATGGAACATGTGTTGAGGCGTACTTCGATCGTATATGGAAGATAGCTTTTCAAAGCAAATTAAAATATAAAACTTCCAATATTAATTTTCAACACATTTCTAACCCGTACGACCAAATGCATTTCCTCGAGCTCCCGAAAAGGACATTAGATGGACTGGATTAGATGGATCAGTCATCCGAAAATTAGGATTCATTTCTTGTCTCAAATATTCACTTGTAGCATACCATATCTCAATGGATTGACGTAATTTTTCTACCGCATGTACCTTCCCATAATGATGATGTTTCTCTAAAATAAAACTTTGTTGTTCAGCAAATGATAACTCCAAACGCTCGGATCCAATGGAACTGGTTTCGTCGAGTTCCCAAATTGTGCTCCGGATCGCTATTTTGACGTGTCGATTAAATCGAACAATTTTCAAAATCGATGAAATTACTTGAAATTCCAATTTTAAAAACTTACCAACTCAATTATAATTCAAATAGAATTTATATCCATATTAGAAACCAATTCGATTCATATTAAATCACAAATTCAATCATTTACTTAATATCAAATATTAAATTTGCTATTCACCAAATCCATTTAATCACTATATTTGAAATTCCAAATCATTTCGCTAATTCCACCAAAATCTCCATATTCAAAATCAATTAATATTAAAAATTCAACATCTTAAAAAATAAATTGAACATTAAAAACTAAACAACCAAAATTCTGGATCGTTACATTCCTCCTCCCTTAAAAGAATTTCGTCCCCGAAATTGCTAAGGCAGGAAAATGCTCCAAAATCATTTCTTTTCAAAACCCATTTGGTTAAAATTTTGTTATTACCAATTCCTATGTCTTTTAGTCCCACCCCAATCCACTAATTTCTATTTATTCGTCAAATCCCATTATTTCAGGCTATAATTTCACATCAAATTTAGTTAACAAAAATTCAAAAAATTTCTAGCACCCTAAATTTTTGAATTTTTTTAATAGATTCTCCCTTGTACGGAGAGCCATTTACAATACCACAAAAGTGAAAAATATAATATACATCGACCCACACGGTCGAAAACACAATATATACCAATGTTTATTTCATTTTCGCTTTTATGTGTAAGCGTACCTTATATTAGCGTTATTAAGCGATTTCGCTTAATTTATATGCAATTGCGCAATCCAAATTCTATCCAATTAGCTCCCTGTACCTTTACGTACTCAAATGAAGCACATAAGTTCCATAACCATGAAATTTTCATAACATTCCATTCCTTTAACGAACTTAATCACATGTTTTTCATAAAACAAACTTATTGCAACATGTATGTTTCGAAGGCTTAAACAAGCACAAGGTTCAAACATTCAACTATCCATTTCCAATTAATGTATATTCAACTTCAAATTGATTCACAGTCAATTCATTTGCATTCCATTCATATCTACAATCATTATATTAAAATCCATTTTATTAATATAGGAATCTTTCCATGTAAATCGATTCTCGAACAATTTAGCTCAGGTTCATGCACTTGCATTCATATTAATTTCACTTCCAACTTATATTACATCTTTTCCATTCACTTTAATTTAATTTACATAGTGTTATTCACTTCATTTTATAGTGAACGACATTTCATTCCATGCTAATTTTATAAACCATTTCATAAAATTATTTATAAGGTTTATTATAAATATTCCATACCGCTACTTAAGTTCATATTCAACTTTATAACTTAAG